>CM060903.1:740366937-742766937 GCA_030737815.1 Allium fistulosum
TTTAAATTCTTTAGATTAAGTAATTTAAAAACAAATTTATCAAATAAATCATAAAATTCCAATTTAATTAATTTAATTATTATTGTAATCTTTAATTATTTACCATTTAAAAACCGGGTGGTTACACGATCCACGAGTGATGGATCGCTAGTGATCCATACCCTTAGGCTATTTTTTGCTTTTTTCTCTTGAGTCCCTCTTGGTTCCTTCTTTTGATCCTTTTGGTTGATTCTTGAGTTATTTTGACTTAATGCAGATGTTCTAACTTCCATTGAATTCTATTGGGTTAAAAACCCGGATAACAAAAGCTAAGGGCAATTCCCACCATTGAGGATCAAATAATGTATTGTGACAACAATAATGCAATATCGATTGCAATGAGAACCAACACTTGATAAGAAGTCAATATTTGTTCTCCATAATTAACACTTGATAAAAGAGTTTAATTGTAGTAGAGAGGTGTAATTGAAAAGTATACATAATATGATAATACCGCAAATCCATTCAATAAGATCTTTTCTCAGTTTAATTTAGGTAGACCAATCGAAGATATGAGAACGAGTGTCAATAACTGGCATGTGATGACCCGCCATTTCTGACATCTAAAATCAGTGACAAACGCCATCATATTATGTTTCACACTAATTTCAGAAATTAGAACAGTAGACCGTTGCTTTTATAATTTAACTAAAACTAATTTGGGCAAAAACGGAAAACATCACGGTGGAATTTAAATAAAAGTGTGCATACATCTCAATAATGAATACACATATCTCAATAAACCACACAAAGGTTAATACAATAAATAAAACACTTTTACCTTTTCACACATCAATCATGATTCAATTTATAAAGCGATACAACAACAATATATGAAAAAATAATTTAAGTAAACAACCCGTAGATGTTTCCTGCATTCAGACCTCTTTTTCTCTCCTTTGCTTCCACTTGCAAACTTCATATATGCTTGGAAACAAGGTTCAACTATGTTTGGACTGCACCTTATCCTATACACTATGGCTAGAGCACGATAACTATTAGATAAAGATAGACTGCCTACGTATCCTTTTGGGGATCAAGTCCACGTAATTCTATTTCTTGCTTTTCTTCTACATCAAATGCGTGTTAGCATATAACAACCATAACATTCATGCAATCAATACAAGCAGAAAACACAATTCCTACTAAGCTGTCGCAATCAATCATCATAAATATAGGGTAAAAATAATAACGACAACAACAATCGTTAAACATCACACAAGTTTGACAACATTCAATGTCAACCTCAAACATCAAATAAGCTAAATCATACAACTTTATTCCATCGATTTGAACCTCCCATCATTTTTGCAATCATTATGGATGGCTTATCTTATAGCCAATCTAGATGCATGAGATCAAATCTCCTAGAACAATCCTCACTCTAGTTTGCCTTCGATCGGCGTTTTCAACCAAACATCAATACAAACACTTACAAACATATAAACATACAAACAAGGCAATACATACTACATACAATATGACCATACAATATATTCATATAAACAAATCTAACTTCAACAAGTATATCATCAAAATCTAGCTTATTATCAAAAAGGTGTATCATTAAGAACACATATGTAGATCTAATTAAAATCCATTTTTAATCGTTTAAAATTCGTTTATAAAAAATGAGTAAGTTTGGATCAAGGAAAAATCACTTTTTGCATTAAAAAGGGTGTAAACATAATTAAACAATGTATCAACTTTTAAAGTATAACGAGGAATAGGATCGCTCACATATGTACCAATCATCCACTATTAATCATCAATGCAAGTATAAATCAATCAAATATGTACTAATCATTTCGTAATAGCAATACAATATCAAAATGATCAAATGTGTACTAACCACTTCATACTAGTAACACAAAACATCAATGTTATCCAAACAACCAAAACCATGATTAACTACCCATTGTATAGTAGTAAAAATGGTAAAATATCGCATACTCATCCTAATGCAATTCCAACGTCATAAAATAGACATATGCGATAATTTCAGTCAATAATTAATTTTATACATTACAACCATCCAAAATAAGGTGTTAATATGTAAAGACCCGCAAATCCGTCTTCTGAAAACCCGACACTGCTATGTCCACTGTAGCAACTGTCGACCAATCGGATGGCGGAAACGCGAACTTTAATGTTTAAAAGAAGAGGTAGAAGAAAAGATAGAAGAAAAAGAGAAGAAGAAGAAAGAACAACAGAACAACATCAGAACAGAAAACAATATCAGAATCTTACACATCGCAGCGGAACAATATATAATAGATAATTACTAGTCTTTTAAAACAAAGAACTATATCAGTTTTTATACATACATCAATCATCAGAGTCAATATACAACAATGGACAGTTATATAACTTGTCCTCATACAGAATACACAGCGGAATAGATACTATCAGATACAAATACTACGTCTCGTCATCCAGCTTATCTCCAAGCTCCAGAATATCCAGAATATCCTGATAATCTAACTCTAGACTGCCCGTGTGGAAATTGGTGGGCACCCAGAGTTTAGAAGGGAACAATAAACTCCGAGTCAGTCATGGTGACTGGTGTGAGATCGTAAAACAGTTTATCTTTAAAACAACAACAAGATAATTTTAAAGTCAATTCGCAATGCTTTTGGAAAATGAAACTACCATAAGACCTCCCACCACACACACAATACAAACGCAGACTTGGAGGAGATTTCTTCTTATGATAGTCAAAGATGCTTACTACGCAAAATCAAATCATTTTTGATATTATTACTAGTGCATAGTGGAAAACATTTCGAAAGTATAATATTAATCTTAGCCAACATACGACCAGTATCGTATGCCTACTATAGCTACCATCCAAACAGTGGGGCGCCACCATAAGTGAATGATAGGTTCTACAACTAAAACCGTACAAGTGTCGTATTGTTTCTTTGGATTTCCAACAAATGGTCAGGCTAAGGAACTTCCTATCCACGATGGGTACGTCCCTGGAATAGACGACCCGAGAACCTAACCGGATCTCTGCCAACACAAGGCCGGGTTACCTCTGCAAAAATAGGTAACTACTGACACGCGTATGCCATCCCCCGATCGTAACCGATCTTCCCGAGGATCCCCGATTTCCAACAAACCACATAGATAATAATGCAGCAACCACATAGGTTAAGTATCTGGGCTCCATACCATGATACCACCTCTATCCAGAAGGAATGACATACACTAAGGGGCGCTACTCCCTAGAACCTTGCCGCATCCTTCCTGTTTCGACCATTTCCGGGGTGTGAGGCTCGATGAAGTCTCGTCCACAAAGCTACGCTTTCTCAGAAAGCCCTGCTTCGGGTCAAACAAAATGATCAACCTATGATCACAAAGATATAAGATCAAACAAATGATCATATCACAAATGATCAAACACTGATCATTTCACAGCAACACTCAGTATGCCACGTTACCAAATTGGGATATATCGCTGATAAATTTCAACTACATAACCTCTGAGCTCGTACGTCTCAGAGAAGGGTGTTAAGCTAAGAGAATAAATTCTCCGCCACCAACAGATATGTATTTGAAAGAAATCAGCTTTATATCTCAAATTGTAACGTCAGACACACAATCCATATAAGTCTGTTCCGGGATCGAACAGAACCGAAGGCACTTCTCACGAAGCCCTTGCACATCCAGATAATTTTCAATCACGTCAGGACTTCCCGTCACTAAGGGTGATAAAACCTCTAAATCGGAGATCAGCCGATGTAGAGTAACTCGACGGTAATCCTTCCGTTTTCAAAAATATCCGGTCTTCAACACCGGTCTTCGAATGCAATTCATAACGACGTATCACATATTCGGAATGGGTTATACGACCCCATGGTCCTTTCCCGGCTAACCCGAATAGTGAGCGTTTATTTAAAAACAAAGTGTGGCATTCAAATTCATCCAATTCACAACAAATACCTATCTAAAGGTAATTATTGATAGTCGGTTATTTAACTATCAATAAAGATGCGCAACATCATCAGATTTCAAATAATTTTCCAAATTATTTATCTTCAAAAATATCTTTACTAGATATAAAATTTCCACACTTCAAAAATAAATCGACGTTTATTTTTACTAATTCTCATTCCTTTTATAAATTCCATAGTGAATTTATATTTTCGAATATCTACTGATATTCGATTTTCAAATCGATTTCAAAATTCAATTATAATTTATCTTTAAGAAGATAAAATCTCAAAAACGTTTCATTTCATTCTGGAAAACATTCCCATACTTATTTAATAATAAGTATTTCACAAATCTATTTATTTTCAACACTTGGAAAATATTCGATATACTTAAATCAAATTAAGTATAAATTCATTCTTTAAGGAAAATATTCTTTTAACATCTATTTGAGTCAAAACGAATGTTGCGTAAAACATCGTTACGACGACTCGAAATCAATAGTATAGGGATTCAGAATTAAGATAGGTATATATAAATCCCAATACTATATAAAACATTTTCTTTCGAAAATCATTTACTATAACAACAGTGTTATAGTCCATATTTTCCTTATTTTTCGAAAACGTCTATTTCAACAATAAAATGTTGAAATCTATGCTTTCGATTCATAATACATTTTAAAACATCTTTAAAATGTTTAACTTCATTTTTAATATCACTTCTTCAAAAATAAATCCATTTTTATTTAATAATATATTCACTGTCCAAAATCGTGAATATACTTCACCTATCCCGATTTCAATCATTTCTACACATTTTTATCTCAATAAAAATTCGCTATCCAAAATCGCGAATATATCTTCTTTAAAAATCTTCTATATTTAATTTATCAAATCCAATCGATTTCGAATTTATAAACACGGTTATAAATTCTATTTCTATTTTAATAACAACCTCGACTTATAAATCTTCTTTTTATCAACTTCTATATTTTTACTTATCAAAATAAGTGATTTCGGATTTATAAACAACTTTTATAAATTCCAATTCTATTTATAAAAACTTCAATCCCAAACTAATTTTGATATTGATTTAAAATTTATTTATCACTACTAAGTGAATTCCTCATTTTTTTCTCAAATGATTCAATATTCTGTTTTAAAATGGATTCTTCAAATTGAAATCATTTTACATTGATTTCCCAATTTATTTCAATTTACCGATTAAATTTCTAGTTGGATTTCCAACTTATCTTCTTTTAATAAATTCCTTTTTAAGGAAATACATTTCAATCGTTTCTTTCAATCTATTTAAAAAATCCAAATTCTTAAATTAAATTCTTCAAATTTGTAATCACTATTTTACGAAATCCATTTTCACTTGATTCTAGAATTAATTCGATAAGATTATAAAAATTAACTTTTTATACTTTAAAAATTCCTTTCTTCAAAATTTCTTCAATTTCAAAAATCGATTCACTTAGAAATTTTCTACTTGAATTTCAAAAATTCAACTTCGTTTATCTTTGGAATCCAATGATATCAAACATCCATTCAGCTAAATTTTAGCTTTCAAACAATTTCCAGACAACAATTCAATAACATCAATAATCATTCACAGATTATCACATCACAGTAGAAATAAATTCAATCAATGTGAGGGGTCCAGTTGGATCCCTCCAACCTGTTTCCCTGCATCCAAAGACGTCAGCACAATACCAATTCCGCTCCAGTATGGAATTATCGCGGTATATGGGTTTTATAAAATCCGCTTACTAACGGCGCAATAGGGTCTCATCCGCTATACGAGGCGGGAAATCATCAATCCAATATATACATATGCCAATATGTATATATTGCTATATATATAGATATATCCTACTATATCTAATATCACATCCAATAGCAATCATCAATCAATAATAACTGTAGAATCAAATTTCCTTCGAGTGAGAAAATCTCACCTTAGCCTTTATTTTGCAACCCAATCCAATTCTTCTTTCGTTTTCTCAACTTTAACCTTGTATAAATAAATTTACAATTTATTATTAATATTCGAATTAAATGGAATAATCAATTTTCATTTGGTAATTCTAATTATCCCAAGATTTTATTTTAAACCAATCTCTTTTAATAAAATTATTTAACACGAAATTAAATTTAAAACAAATTTCTCCTTTAACAAAATATTTTCCAGTTACTAAAATAATTACATAAGTTAATAAATTAGTAATCCGTACTTTATATTTATTTTATTTTTTTCATATAACAACAACGGTTTATCTATTTTTCTTTTGGAACTTCATATATATATATATATATATATATATATACTTATATAACACTCCATATAGATTTTAAAACTCAAACTTTTAAAATATCATTTATCTATGTTATTATCACTACTATCATTATTTTATTCCCTCTTCATTAAACATATCAAAACTAAATATATATATGTTAACTGTTTTCGATCAAAAATATGAGTTTATATACTTTACTGTAAAAAATAAATCCTGCATGTTATATTTTTGTTTTTAAATTAAAACATGTCTACGAATATACCCATGTATAAATTTAAATTAAAATAAAGACAAAAATCAAAATACCCTCAGCCTTCACGAATTTGCCAGCAACCTACTGCCACCATCAACTCGGCAAATTTTCCAGTCGAACGAGAAACCCAGATGTTCGCCGCCCTTTTGCTTCATCCTTTTTTTCTCTGGCGACTCGCGTGCCATCCCCATGCTCGCACATCCTCCAACGTGCCTCCGCGAAGTTCGCGGTGACTTTGAAAATTGCGAACGACCCTTGCTTGCTCGGCTCGAGCTCACACCCTTCGACCTCGCCTTTAAAGTCGACAATGTTTCCCCTAGGCGCCGCTGCCTCCTTTATTTAATTTTTTTTTGATTGCCGATTCAATTTGATAAGAGGGGAAGATGAAATTTCTAAAGTGTCGGCCATAAATTCGATTTCGAACGATTTGAGGGGATTGTGATTTCATCGCTCGAACGGAAAGAAAAGAGGAGGGCGATTCGAACAGGAGTACGATACTTCACGAATTAATACGGAGGAAGGAAGCTCGATTCGAATCAGAGGAGGAATGACATTGAGTTTTCAAAGCTTGACGTTGATTAATTTAAACAAATTTGAATCCTGAGTGTCGCATTTTATTTTGAACGAGGAGAAGAATTTCGTTTTCTTCTATCGGCCATTTATTTTTAAAGAAACGAGAAGGGTACGCGACCATGCTTGCACGATTTCTGTATCGTGATATTTGGCGTGATGGTAGGCATAATCCCAGGCGTAATTTAAGGAACGAACAGTATGTCGATTTTGACCATTTTGAATTTAAAAATTAAATTGAATTTGATTGAATTCCAATGCGTTTGCTCGCCGTATGATCACGTATTTACTCCGAAAAATACGAAATTGGAAATCCAGTAATAATACAATATTACGGACCCAATGGAACTGGTTTCGCCGAATTCCGAGACTGTTTGAAAAATGACTATTTTTAAATATCGATTCGAACAATAATTTTCAAAACTGAACAATTCATTTTCAAACTTGATTCTGAAGCTTCCGTTATCTTCAGTAATACCAACACGAATTTTAAAAGCTTTCGAAATATTTTTCTTCAGCTTAAAAATGAAGATATAAATTTTTATTCAACTCTCAATATACTAAATTATATAATTAAATCGTCAAATTCAAAGTTACATTCGGGATTCAAATTAAATCATCGTTCAAATATTTAAAATTAATTAAATATTCTCAATTTAATTCGTTCAAAATTCTGGGTCGTTACATAATACCAATTACTTCCTCTTAAGCATAAAATTGTTTTATTATTGTTTACTATAAAAGCACATTTATTTATTCTATCTCAAGACAATAATAATTCTTCAAAAATGGCGATATACTTCCAAATTCCTTTATTATGCATTTATTACTTCATATACCTTAAAACAATATTTTAATTAAAAATAATAATTTTTGTTAAATTATTTTTCAAAACAATAGTATCATCATTTACATCAAAACAATAATATATACCAAAACCACTTCAATATTATCCAAAATCAATTTATTATTATTTTTGTCAAAGACAACAATATTCTATTATAAACCTCAAAACTCCTTTTTATTGCCTCAAAATAGTAATAATTTAACCAAAATTATTTTTGGAAACATGTCTTCGTTATTACTAGTATTACTATTTCAAAATAGCTTTTATTTTATTCATATAATAATAATAATAAAAGTATTTTTTTAATAGATTCCACAAAAGTACTTATACTGTTATTTACCTAAAACAATACAACTTTTCCAAAAATTGTATTATTATTTATTAAATCTCACCTTATTTTATAAATAATAATAAATTCTCTAATTTCAATTTAAAATAGATTTTTTGTTATTATTTATGAATTTCCCTAAAAATACATAGATTATAACCTTATTAAATTTCTCACATTAATTATAATATATTTATTAAATTATTGTTATTTACAGTTACCACTCAAAATATATAATTAATCTTATTTTCATTTGTTCCAAAATCACAAAGTTTCATCTATTTTCCATTAATTAATTGTTTTCGATTTTAAATTCAAAATTATTTATAACTAAACATCCAATAAAAGCAACCAAATCAAAGCACAATATATCCAAAGCATCATAATAATCAAACAATCATCAATAAAACATAACACATATCAACAAATATTAATTTTCATTGGTGCATATGTATTTAATAATTTTAAAACTCGGTTGATTATAATTAACTAACTATACCAACATGCTTTTGCAAACAACTCCAAAAGCTATCAAACTAAGCGCGAAATTATTTGGAGTTCCTCCACGAGTCCAATAGAATAAACTGCACATGAATCGAAGTTTGTATGCAAAATATATAGGTTAGAAGATCTAGGGTTTAAATTGCAATTAATTAGAATAAAGGGGCAATGAAATAAACCATCACCTTCGATCCATGTTCGGAACTCATAAGTTGTCGATTTCATGTTGCCATCATCACCGCCACGGGCATCCATTTGCCTATCCACTGTCACGATCATGCTCAGCGTCGAAATCCATGCTAAGCCGACCCAGTTAGAGCCGCACCACCATCGCCATGCACTTTCGTCGTATTTTTGGCATTCTTCCTCGATTTTCGGCATTTTTGTCGATCCAATATGGATCGACTCCGCATGACCTCCTCTACACGATTGTTCCTTCCTATCATCCAATTGTCGCCTTGTAATAACCCAAAATTTTTGTATATTTTTAATAAAATAATTAAAATACAAAAACATGAAAAATATTGGATTTATTAAGTTAATTAAATAAATTAATTATAAGGAGGGATACAATGGTAATTTTACAAACCGTGGAATTTGACGTCGAAACCAGTGCCATTTCGACCATCTCATTTTTTCAAATCGCATGGTGTTTTTGTTTGTTTTATTTGGAGTCCATATGAGAGAATTACAAACGAAATGGCGATCAAGTCGAACGAGCACCAAACAGGTTGAGTTCGAACTTGAATTTGAATTAATGGTTGAAGATTTTCCCTTCTTAAATATAAACCAAGGTACGTACTTAAACTTCTCATTTGTTAGAAACCGCTACGTGCTTTCTTCTTCTTCATTTCTGTAGAGAAACTACTTCATTCAAATAACTTACTCGATTCTCAACCGAATTCAACAAAACCAGACAACGCGAAGCCATCGGATTAAGCTACGATCCAGTAGGAAATTGGAAGTAGAAATTCGAAAGTAGGAAGGGCAGTAACCATGAACAGCAAGGAATGAAGCTGGAATTGGTTATTCAGTGAGTAAATCTTGATCTCTTCCTCATATAATATGATTATGATCTTATAATCATGATTTGAAGTCTATATCAGAATAACTAAACACTGATAAATGATTAATTTCAGATTTAATCGGGTTTTGGGTGGGATTTAAATGAAATCAACATATAGAAACTAAACTATGATGAATTCTAAAACCCTTATGATTATACAAACAAAACTTATGAATTAATGATGGAATTTGACATAGGATATAGACATAATCATCGATGATCTGAGGCAAGGAAGTGGTGACCAGAGGCGAAGGACGAAGGCTAAAATGTAAAAAAAACAAACTCAGAAACCTATAGGAAACATGCACACCGGTGCACCGGTTGCTCTGGCCAGTCCACCGGTGGGCGAATTTCCTATCAGGTTGAATCTTGACGATAAAACCCCTTATAAATATTAAATAGCCGATTCGACTGCTGTTTTCTCTTGCATTATGGAAGGTGATCTGAGATGTGACGATATAAATGATGGTGATATGTAATGAGTGAATATATAAGATAATTTGATTGCTATCCAAAAGTGATATATGATATGTGGTATGATATATGATATACATTACGATGTAGCTTTATGATACAATGGCGAACGCAGACGGGAATGAGGCTGCGATGCAAGTTAAATGCCCCAGAATGTATATGCGGATACATATAAGAACCTATGACACACGTAGGTGTGCCATGTAGTGCGGTGCTCCCCTAAAGGCTTCGATGGACCAGTGTGGAGATGGATGTTAAGCAACCCCATAGGGCATGAGACTAGTCCAGGACGTGAGTCCAGTTAGTTAGAATGGAGACAACAGGTAGTCTGTAGGGCATGAGGCTAGTCCAGGCGTGAGTCCTATCTACGATTTGTGTGATGGAAGACATTAAGCGATGCATGAGCCCGAATAAGTACGATGCGGTATAGCTATATATGTATGATAGTTAGTTATGATGTACTAATGGAACGTATGGTGGCCGGACAATAGACTCATATCATATTATAATATTATCTTTATAGTATATGTAGAATAGAGTACAGTTGACTCGCCGGACTTATGTCTGACCCTCTCCTATTTTCATTTTTAGATATATCCACGTAGATGAAGTTTGATGAAGATACGGTATCAATGATGGGAATTTATCTGTATGTAGTGTTCATAATGTATATAGGTGTTGTACCTGGATTTGACCTTGTGTGTGTGGGTTTGGATTGTATCTATATTTGTTCAGATATATGTATATAACACTTCAGTTGTATGTGACTATGTTTTTTATATATCATATTTGATTCATTTCCGTTATGAGACTTTGAAAGTATTCAGAAATAGTTAGAATTGTATCTGATATCTATCGATGACTGTAACTATATATATTATCTCACCTAACGACTTGCCATTTTGATTCTCAAGTGTTAATTCAGTTTGGGCGTTGAATCCTAGGGGCAAAAAGGTGGGTTGTTACATTATTATTTTTACGAAAAATAATAATATTATTGCTTTTGAAAGTAATTTAACGTAAATTATTATTTTTGATTAAACAACGATGTTTTGAGATATTTGAAGTAATAAATGTATAATGAAGGGTTTTTGAAGTATTTTATCTTTCATGAATATTATTGTTTTAAGATAAATCGACTCTAAATATGTTTTTATAATAAACAGTAATAAGATGATTTCATACTTAAGTGGAAATAATATGAGTAAATACATTACTTTGAATTGTTGTGACATATATGATTAATTGTTGTTTGAAATTATCATGTATGTTTATTGTGTGGTGATGGAATCACATTAGGATGAGTTACGTGATACTTTACATTATTACTACGCAGACGTTGTGTAGTTAATTATGGTTTTGTTGTTTTGTTAACATCGATGTTTGCATTACTAATATAGAGTATTTAGTACACATTTGAGGAGTTGATATTTATGTTACTAAGATAAAGTAGGTAGTACACATTTGATGAGTTGATGTTTTTTTACTAGTGATGGTTGATTTGTGGACATTTGATAGTACTTGTTGTTATTATTCATTTATCTAATGTTTGTGGTTGATATTGAGTATTATTGAATTTATGTGATGTTTAATGATTGTATGTTCCTATTATTATTGTTTCCCCATATTTATGATGATTGGTTGTGGTGGCATAGTATAGTATGATGTTTTCTGCTTGTATCGGTTGTTTGGTTGTTACTATTGCCCAATGTTATATGCTAACAAGTATTTAATGCAGGAGAAGAATGAGATAAATAGAACTACATGGTCTTGATCCTAGAAGGGTACGTAGCCAGTCTTTCCCCATGTAATAGCCTATGGATCCCTTAAGGACAGGGTGTGTAGGATAAGCCACAGTCCAAACGTAGTTGATTACCTTTTTATACACTATTGAAGTTTGCAGCTGAAAGCAAAGGAAAGGGGTTTGGTTGTATACCACAGTTATAGGTTGCTTACTAAAAATATCTCTCTAGTATTATTGTTGTATGGTTTATAAATTTAATAATGATTGATGTATACGAAGATATAGATGTCTTATCTGTTGTACATGTCCTTGTATGTTATTCATTGTTGAGAAATATGTATACTATTATTTGATCTCATTGTGAGGTTTTCCCCTTTTATTCATATTTTATAGTTTTGAACTATATATAACCGATGACCACTATTTTTGATATCTAAGATTACTGCGCAAGCGTATTTGTTGGTATTTGACTCAAATTTTAGATGCTAAGAATAGTACGGCATCATATTTTATATCAGAGCCTAGGTTTAACGATTATCAGAGCATTGGGTAGGTTTAAACCAATTAGTGTAGGTTAATTTACACCCTAGGTTAGGTTAAATGTAGGATGAAAGCATTCTTATTTATGATTGTGTGATTTGTGTGCATATGGGATGTATGTGTAACCACCATTACCTCAATCTAAGTCAATGTTTATTTAGGATGACCTTTGTGTGGGAAACGAAAAAATTTGGAGTGGGGTAGGATAAGCATTTATAGGAGGAATTGTGTCCTTTGTTTTAAGTTTGATAAGACATCGGCCAATATTCATAGAGAATGAATGGATATACTTCCATTGAGATTGAGTGAGATTCTATGGAAATCATATCTAAGTCCGTCGCACTACCGCTAATTCTCTAGAAATAAACTTCTTCGATGAGAAGATGACATTTTTAAAATAACAATTTGTTTCTCAATGTGATGGAATAAACATTTATAAAATTTTATGTACTGGCTATAGACTTACATAAAATAGAACTAGCTTTTAGATGAAATTGAATTTAACATATGCGCTTACTCTTAGGTGCATATCCCTTAAAAGAAAGAAGTAACTTTACTCCATTCATTTCCAACCGTACTATGTCCAGTAAAGTTTGTTCACTCCTTATCGATACATAATCATGTAGCATAAGGAAAAATGATGTTGAGGTCGACCGGCATGGCTAGGCCCTGGTTCCCAGGGTTAGGGTATTCCCTATATTGAGCTTACTCAAATCAGAACTCAACTTGTTGATTCTCTTTCGTCTATCGGTCGGCCAGCTTTAAGAAACTTTCGTCCCTCGGTCTAGGAGTAGTTTGGATCGATCCTTAATTAGTATACTGGAGCTGGATCGGTCCAAGCTCGAAGTATATTGGATTGATCGCCTCACCCGAAAACCTACAGGTGCATGGCTCCCTCAATTGATCGGGATCACCATTGAATATATGGGGCAAAAATTTCGTTAGTCACCTTGTTAGTTGTCAAAGTGTACTGGACTACATCCCTATTGGTCATCCCTCCCGGTTGTCCTCGCTCACTTTGCTTGCCTGCTGAGATCCCAAGTCTCCAAGTGGGTTCATCTTTTAAGTACTCTTAGAGCTTATATCCAAGATACCCACATCTTCAACTGATTCGAAGTTTTTTAATTCTTTTACACATTATACTTTCTACTTTCATTTTAGATTCTACAAACTTATCATAGGCATCAAACTTGTGTATCAAAATACACATGTTCATTTCTTAGATAATTCATCGATGGATTAAACGAACTAAGTAGATCCGCTTTCAGTGTCTTCAGACATTGGATTGCATCCATATGTATGTTCAATCCTAAGAGTTCGTCAACTCTTTTGTCGCTCCAACCAAACGGGTGCTTTGCTGTAACAACCTAGTATTGAGGAGTAATTAATTAAAGTTACTAATAATGATTTAATTAATTAAAATAGATTTTAAAATTAAATAACAATAATTTTGGATTTATTTGGGAATAATGGAATTTAATGGTAAAATATTTATTGGTGAAATCTAATTGTTTTGAAAGGTGTTATTTGTTAAAAAGGAACAGAATGAATTATTGTGGAAGTTGAATAATTTGAAGTTGGAAATTATGAATAAATGTGGAATTTAATTACTCAACTGATATTGGTAATAATTTTGAGTTGTACATGATTTGTAATATAATAAAAATGATTGAATAATTTAATAAAGTTTAATTTTAATTGTCAATGAGATTAGATATATTTTAAAACAAATTTGGAATTTATTTAACAAATGAGATTAAATAAGAATTTAAGGAAAAAAATAGAAAATGTAATTAGTAAATAATCAAGCCTAAAACTACTTAATCCAAGCCCAGAATCTTTGTGACAACCCACCTTTCTAACTCCTAAAGATGACACTAAATACATCAATGGTATTCATGTGCCGATCATTCAAGCATATGAAAGATAGATTGTCGAGGTTAAATAATAAAGAACAACAGTCTCTCACAATGAAAGGATAATATATAATATAAAAAACCGGTAGTACATTAGGTTACTCTCAAAATACAAGGTTTATCAGAGTTATAAACATGTACTAAATTTTAGCCTGAATAGTTATAACAGCCAGTCCTTACATATATACTAATAGTGCAGCGGAAAATAAAATAACTAATAACTTCATAAGCCTCCTGCTCACTATCTGCCAGCTCCAAAACATTAAAAAGATAACCTGTCTTTCTCAGCCTACTCAAATGAGTACCCGAGAGTTTAAGGAAAAATAAACTTCAAATCAAACAGGATCTGGTATGAGAAACTCAACACATATGTGTAAACATATAACGACACATTGTGAGACCATGACGTAGAAAGGAATGGGTTTCCTCTCACAAGAACCAATACCATTTTATTTTAGAAGCACATAAAAGTGATATATAGATAGTGTCTAATGTGTGAAAAATACAGATATAAAATAGTTATGATGCTTGCATCTTATACATCTAAATTTATGATGGTGACGTTCGATAAATGGAATTCCAAGGAAGAGCCAACAATACTTCGTGAACTCTTTCTAACATGACAAGGGTAGGGGCCTCCCTATCGAATGCATAGTAAAACTCTAGAGTAGATATACTTGAGAGCCCATGTAATTTAGGTCACTCTTGGATGTACTGAGCCAGCCCATGTTATCATATGTAACGTTGAATATAACATATCTGTGTGCATATAGCCGAAATCTGCTCTAGGAAAGACATGACATACCCTAATGGTAGCGATCCACATAGCTTGACCTCCCATATGCCCATGTTTTAGTCATTTCCTAAGTCGAGGTCTGCATTTGAATCGTCTTTTCAGAAAAAAAACACAAGAATGTTAACCTTGCCCTCTTTCTTGGTATCACCCTTAGGATAGGCAATACAACAGATCTAGCAAACTAGAAAAAATCACAACGAGGTTCTCCTTTGGAATCACCCTTTGGATATAACAGTACAATAGGTCCAACATCCCAAAAAGAATCTTCTTCATAGATATTCAAAAGTATCTTCATTCGTTTTAACGTGTTTTCTAGTTTTGAAATGGATTTGGTTAAGTATACCTACATATGCTTATCCAACTCCGGACTCTTCAAAACAGCCGTACAGTGAATTTCCGTTAACCCAGTTCTGGTTCTTTTGGAAATTAATGGACAACCAATAAGGTATAGCCTAACCTGTAGGATATCCCTACACTTTTCCCTTAAAGAGAAAGACAATTTTATATGTATGGTAGCATCATCGGGAGGATATCCATATTGCATAAACTTCGCATCTCTTTTATATATTTTCTATGTTAGAGGTTATGTTCGATAGCTGAAAATCAACTATCTGGTTATGTCCTAAAAAGTAAACATCTATAATCACTTTCATCTATTCATACGATGTTTTTTTTTCTCGAAACACGTACATAATATTTCGACCTTTAAGACTTACTATATCCAACAGGCAAGGCCAATAGCCAGGGAGGAGAGAATATTGATTATCCAACCCCAAGCCTAAACACTACTATTATAAGACATCCATCAGATAATGAAGTTTATTAGTAGGTCCTAAATATCATCTTAATTTATAAACCATTTTCTTTACAAGAAAAAATGATATTAAAACTTTTGTTACCAAAACATGCATATCTTTTATTTATATAAACAAATCTTTTTCCAAACTCCTTTAATACTTAAAATTATTTTACATACTCTTATAAAGGATATACTTATGTATACAAATTTGTTTGCAAAGATATTATACTTAAAATTTATTACAAAGAGTTTAATTAAGATATACATGAAATGTAATTACAAAGTGCTATAAAAAGTTCTTAAATAAGCTTTATATTGTTCTATCATTTGCTAGTTTTTCTTTATGACTTTAAATATTTTAGAACACATTCTTTGTTGTAAAATAAACTACTTTGAGTCAAGAATACATTCATGTAATAATTTCTCAAAATATACTAATATATCATCATTTCAAAATGATTTAAAATACAAGTATTTCAAAATGCATCTATAACGACTCTTTCGCTTTCTAACTTTAAAATCTTAGCTTTAACTTTTTATAGAGCTCTAACGACCATGCAAACACAAGGTATAGGCCATATCACAAGTTCAGGAAGATGATAGAATTGAAGTTATAACATATAGAGTTTTCATGTACTTTTTAGAAGTAAGGTGGTCTAAAGTTAGCGTATTCATTAGTTAAGGTTTATAATACTATAATAACTTGCATATAAATCATATTTTATCAATATAAAATGGTGAGAATCTCACCTATTCTTCATTTAATCCTAAGATCAAGCCTCCTAAGTCCCTAGAACCTTGCTACGAAGTTCAAGATCAAAGCAAAAATATCCACCTTTCCAGTTGCTCTCATCCTCCCCTTTGTAGCTCTATATTTAGCTCCTTTTCTCCATACATTTTCAAAAAGAGATGCTTCTTCTTTGGCTATGTGGTGATTTTTGATTGAATGAAAATTTCTTTGTGAAATTTTTGGGAAGTGGTTTGAGTTAACTTGGATCAGAAGAGAGTGGTTTATAGAGAGGGGAAAGTTTGTGAAAATAACTTAACTTGCAATTGTTTTTCTCTTTTTCCAAGGCTTGGGTATTTATAGGTGATCAAGAGGAGGGTACTTTAGTAATTTCCTAAACTCTTATAGCCTAACCTAATTTGTCCACCCTTTGGTCCAATAGAAATGATTCTCATCAACTATGGCCTAACCTAATTCGACCACATTTTGGTCCAATAGGAACTATCCTTGTGGCCTAATTTAGTTCGACCACATTTTGGTCCAATAGGAAAACATCCTTATGGCCTAATTTTTTTTGACCAAATTTTGGTCCAATAGTAACCATTCTTGTGGACCACATATTTATTTTAAAATATGCACAATTTTTTTGAAAACTTTTAACGAGCTTAAAGTCATATATCCTTAAACTGATTTCCAGTCACATTATCCAGTATACTTTTCTCCACTCATTAATGTAAAAATATTTCAAAATGGTGCTTTACTTCATTTGTTATATTTAAAAAGACATGCATTAGGTTTATATAATTCACCATTCGAATAATAAATATTCGAATTTCCAAGTGATTAAATTATGGGTTGTTGCACTCTTTATTCATGGCTCTAGAATTTTCCAAGTCCAGAAAACCCTTTCCCCTTTAGGAAATCACCTCTTGCATGTTTTCATGTTAATTTTTTTGGATATTCTTCTTCTTCTTTTGAAAAAAAGGAAGCTTAACTACCTCCTTTTCTAAATTTTAAAACAAATCATATAAATTTCATTAAAATTCTAAATTAAACTACGCATATCTCAACACCAATCTACACCTATGCCTTTGAAGAAGTTAAGTTTTTGATCATGCTTTGGTATTATGGAAGTTGGAAATTTACTATGAAAAGGAAAGAAGAAGAAAAGCTTTCATGTGAGCAGTTTACTCATAAATCAATGTTTATATTCTATAATTCAATTTACATGTTTGCTTAGTTTGATGTATGGATGAATAATGTTGTATGCATCGAATTGGAGAAGAGGATAGTTTCTATTGTATCGTAATTTGATCTAAACATTCATTTAAATCTTCAGAAAATGCGACCTGGGTGGGTTCACCGGTCGACCGCTAGTGCTCGACTGTTGGGCATGTTTTCTACACCTGTTTAATATATATATATATATAAATTATAAATTAGCATTCTTATATCTTAATTTAATTTTAGATAATAAAATTCAAGATGTTTGATAATTATATGTAGTTATTTTAAATTAATAATATAGTGGGAATAATGTTGAAATTTATGAATTCTTGTTTCTAACAAAATATAAACATATGTAAATCAAATATAAATTACAAACATGATAAATCTGAATATATCTTGTGCTAAGATATTATCTATGTGGAAGTATTAAATTTAATAATTGGATTATTAAATAACAACTTAATTTTGGAGTTTATAGTAATCCTATTTGGGGTATTAAAAATTTATGCAAGGGATTTGTAATGTGCATTTGCTGATTTGGAAGTAACATCATGAATCCAATGAAGTATAAATATTTCCAAGTGTCATTTTAGTATAATAAAGTACCTTTTGGTTTATAAATATTAATAATACTTATAAAATAATGTGTATTAATATATGCAATTACTTTTATAAATTATTTTTATACTTGTATTTTTTGTGTAACGAGGCATTTGAATAAATGGAGTTATAGTACTGTCTTGTATGAGACGTTCGGTAATATTTCTCTGGTTATTCTTTGGACTCACTATATAGAATAATATTGTGGAGATTCTAGATTATAAGAAATTTGACAAAACCGATTAGTAGTACCATATAACGATCCGGAATTTTTGGTTATTTGAAATTGGAATATTTAATTGATTTTAAATATTGGAAAGTTAATTTTTAACTTGAATTTCAAATATAATGATTTATTGGATAATTTAATAATTGGAATTTACTTAAATAATTGAATCTTGAGTTTTAAGCTTGTTAAAAATAATTTAAAGGCTTATTAAATTTATACTAATAAGAATGAAGGTAATTATAATTTTAAATTGAACTTAAAAGTGACTTTTTCGATTTTAAAAATAACTTGTGTAAATTGACGAGTAAAAATATCCTTTCGAGGCACAGTCTCAGAATTCGATGAAACCAGTTCCATTGGATCCATAACAGTGTATTATTATCGGATTTCAAATTTCGTAACGTTTGGAGTTATCGTTTGGTCGTACGGGATATAAACGCATTGAAATTAATATCGAAAATTCAATATAAAAATTAGGTTCAAAAAGCTATCTTCTCCATACGATCGAATTAGGACTTGAAACCTTTTCCATTGTGTTCGAACTAGGGGTATAACATTATAAACTCCTAGCAGCACGCCTCGATAGGGGTTCGAAATTTTGAGTTGTGTAAATCGAGATATTTTGGAATTTAAACTAATATATTGTCTAGTCAAATAGTCACATCAGTTTCTTATCTTTCCCTTCAAGTCACTGTACACAGCCCCTACATGCCACCCTTATTTTCTCCCATCACTTCCCTCTCTTCTTCATTTTAAAATAGCCAAAATTGAACATAGTGAAGAAAAAAAAAATCAAAAACTTCAAAATTCCTTTCTCCTCAAAATAATTGATAAAAAAATCCCAAACGTGTTTTTAAAATCCTATTTCGAATTTTGCTTCGATCTGGTGGTGGTATTGAAGGGTGTGGCACTTGTTGTGGTGATCGACAATGGAGGCCGAGGTGGGTTTCGAAACTAGGGCTTAGGATTTCTTGAAGGTTAGGCGTCGAGAGGCTTTGGGGTTGATTGCGTTGGGTTTCTCGCGTGGTAGAGCAGCTCGTGGCCAATTTTGGTGGCGTGTGGCTTCATGTGGGCGGTCGCGACATTTTCCGTGGTCGAGTGGAAATGGCCATGTCGCGTTTTGATCTAGGTGGGTGGGCCGTGGTGATGGGGTGCAGCGGAGTGAGGTGGAGGAGGCGAACGTGTTGGCAAGGTTAGTTGGTGGTTTAGACAAGCGAGGCATGGTATCATGGTCAAATGTGCACGCCATGGTTCATCTTCTTTGTTTCGTGCATGTACAGGCTACCAGAGCTTTTGGGGAAGAAGGATTCTTTTGGGCCAGGTCTGAAATATTATGGTAATGGGTTTTTAATATTAAAATAAATGTGTGGGTTTGTATTTTAATTTAATTATATCGATGAACTTAAAAATGTATAACTCTCATATACGAGGTCGGATTGGGATGAGACTTTTTGCATTGCGATCGTGATGATGATAGCTTTGCAATGAAACTAGCGTGGACGGATTTGGAGACAATCGAAATTTGGACTAAAATCGGGCGTCTGGTTTTAGTTCCAAACCGGAAAGTCTCGGCGACAATAAAAATCAAAGTTAGTAAATCTCACTCGTTTTTGGATTGCTAGCTTAATTTAAAATGTTGAAAATTAATTATTGGTTGATTGGATGATTTGATAATTATTATTGTCAGTTGGATGTTATAATATATATATAGTAGTATATATATTAGCAGTTGGATTGATTATTCCCACCTATTGGAGTGGATGAGACCCTATGCGCCCCGCATAATAGCGGATGACCCTATATACCACGATATCTCGCCTCGAAGCGGGATTGGTATTTTTATGTTGTATTAACGTATATGGTTGCAGGGAAACAGGTTAAAGGGATCCAACTGGATTCCTCAAAAATGTTGGATATAATTTCATATATTGTGATATATGATATGTTTGAATAATCTGTGATAGATTATAGTGTGATTTGAATTTATTGGATGCTATAGTAGCACTAGTCTAGATTTTGGTATTTTAAAATACCAAAAATATATATATCGAATTTGAAAAGAAATTAAAAAGGTATTTTAGAAGTGAAATACTTATATAGAATTTTGGATTGGTTAAAAAGAAATTGAGTTGGAAAAATTAAGGGTTTGACTTTAAATTGTACTTAACTATTCCGTGATATTTTAAATAGAGATTTTGGAATAATATATATATATATATGATTTTAAATAATAATTCTTAAGTGATACTTGTTTAAATATAAAAGGGATTTAAAAATCGAGGTTTAAAATAGATTGGGAGAATAAAAGGAAATTTTGGAAATAAATATAAAATTGGTTATACTGGGTCTTAAATAAGATTCTTAAATTTGCGAAATGAAAGTAGAATTGAGATTTGGTTGGTTTTGGAATATAGTTTGGATTATTTAAGAAAATTGATTTATAAATGGAGTTTAAATTAGAAATCGATTTATAATGGGTTTAAGTGATGTGAAACCGTTGTAAACTGGAAATGAGACTAAGGGATTTATAAGCAATGCTTATAAATAAAATGAAATAATTACCATTTGATAAATTGAAGATATAAATTCACGGTAAGAATTGATAATGAGATGGGTAAATCGGTTTAAAAAGAAATGATAGATTTTCCTTTTGGTAATGTGAAAAAGGGATTTATAAAATTGGAAACGTAAATCGTTTGGTGATAAATCGAGAGAGATTTATAAGTATTAGATTGGTTATATTGGAATTGAAAAAGTATATCTTTATTGAGAAGTTGGGTTTTTTTAAAAAGAGGATTTTTAATTATTAACTAGGTAATTTAAAAAGTATTTAAAAATATTCCAGAAAATTAGTTATTTAATTATTTTAAATTGTTTAAAGTATATTTAAATATTGATTAAGTTACCTTATAATGTTTAGTTTTAAAGTTAATTAATATTTAAGAATCTATCAGTATTATTATTTTAAAAAGATAAATTGTTCAATATTAATATTGTTTTATATAATAACTTTTATTTGAGAGTATTTGCTTAAACTAAACTTGGAAAATTATTATAGAAACTTTATAAGCATTATTTTGAGATAATTATAAATTAAAGTTTTCAGAAAGTAATGGTATACTTTCATGGTGAAATCAGTGGCAGAGGTTGCCTATAGTTAATGTAACGGTTGCGATCTTTCAACGCTCGAAAGTCGACATTAATACGTCCACTGTATCAAATGTCGTGCAATCGAATGCCGGAAAAGCCGAACCATTAGGGTTAAAAAGAAGAGGTAGAAGAAGACAGAAGAAAAGAAAGAACAGAAAAACAGAAACAGAAACAATATCAGAATCTCACATTCGCAGTGGAACAATATATAATAGATGAATCAATAATCTTTAAAATAAAAGACTATATCAGTTTATACATACATCAATCAGAGTCAATATACAACTCAATACAACAATGGACAGTTATATAAACTTGTCCTCATACAGAATACACAGTGGAATGAATAAACAAGTACGGTAGTTGTGACGCCCCACCTCTATACCCACGCTAGATAAGAACACTACGGTGTAATGCTGTCAACTAGCATGGAGAATAAGGCTGTTAAGGAGCGACCATCCATGTAACTTCTTTGAGCGAGCGCCGATATGTCAGATAGAATAGAATGAACTTCATTAAAGGAGGAAGTCCGACATACCGAAACAACCCAAAGCTATCACATAGTGGCTATAAATAATCTTCGGAAACAAACATAGAAATAAACATAACATAAATCAGTCACAGACATCCATATCACAAAGGCGGAAAAAGATATGAATATATATAGCACATGAAAGTGTACATCAGAGTGGTGGTCAGAAAGATCCACGGTAATACAAAAGAATAGCAACACGTGCTATACAAAAGAATAAGTACACATCATAGAGTCTATATCTCAAAAAATGTACATCCAAAAACTACTAATCTAAGTAGTGCCAAAAGTCAGAATAATCCTGAAGAGAAGTCAAGCAGAAGCACCTGTAACATCTCGGTCTGACCCGAGTATTATATATAAGAAAATAATAAACGGATCAGTCTAGCTATAAATATCAGATGATAAGGTATAGGATAAATAATATGGCATGAACATGTAACAACCATAATGGCATACTACTATAAGTATGTAAATGATAATCAACAAAAGATCAATCAATATCACAAGAATCTTCTCAAAGATAAAATAGGGTATCATACCCTAAACTTGTATTCATAACAAGTCAATGACACATGAATTCACCAATGCACAAAAACTGATATCATATCAATGAAAATCATGAAAAGTGGTGAAGCACAAATTCCAGAAATCAACACCAGAAATCCAAAAATCACATAAAAAGGGGGGAAGGCCTGACACATGAACGGGAGCATGAAAACTCACCAACGCGTGAAACACATAAACGAGAAGCTATCTCATGGAAGCTATCCATTAAATTTTGACACATGAACGGCCCGAAGACCATGGGGTGCTACCCCATATATGTGATGATGAAACATCACAAAAGCGGGGTCTAGTCTCCCTCGCAGACAAAGAGACATCACACAGTTGCTAGTCTAAATCACAAAAATGATCGTCATGATCATATAGAAGTGTCAATTACACTAAGCCAGTAAATATATGAGTTTAGCTTCATGTCCCATAACCACTAGCTTAACTTAAATATTTACGAACAAACTGTAGATCTCCACTAGGAAATTGTCACAAAAGGGTTCAATCGAACAAGTCCAAGAGCTAACCGACGAAGTGAACGCAAGCGTTTCATACCACTCGTTTTACTAAGTCGTTTAATTCGATTTCTCATCCGAGTGAAGTAAAGGCTTGTATATACTAATAGATTGGAAAACGGTTTAGGAAAAAAAAGAGCTTTGTAATAAAATAGAGTTGAAATCGTTTTGATGAAAAAGCTTTGATATTTACTACTAGTATTGAAACCTCTATGTCTTTAAAGTGACAAGTCACAAAACGGTTGTTGAAACAAATCGAATCACATAAATTCACATTCGAAGACGTGAGAAAAATCCAAAGAAATCAATCCCAAAACCATCAAAGTAGAAGTAGGAAGTGCGGCCAGGCTTGCAGAGCGACCTAACCAAATGTAGGTCGAACGACCTACCGATAAAAGGGCGAGCGACCTAACTGGTAGATTGGTCCAGCAACCTAACAGGTTGCGACTTAATAAGGTATCAGGGTCGAGCGACTTAAAGAAGTCAAGGCCATGCGACCTAACAACATTAAGGTGCGAGCGACCTAGCGACTTAACAAAGCCACGCGATCTAGGATGAAACAGGTCAAACGACCTAACAAGGTTGAGGCCATATGACCTACGACCTAACTGTCCAAACGACCTAAGGGGATGTGGTCGAGCGACCTAACAGAAGCAGGTCTAATGACCTAAAATCGGAGGCCAAGCGACCTAAAGCATAATAAGGTCTAACGACCTAAAAGATTGGGTCGAGCGACCTAAGCATGGTGCGACCAAAGGGGTACGCGACCTAAGGGTTACTCGACCTAAGGGGTACGCGACCTAAGGACACGCGACCTAGGTGTAAAAGGATCGAGCGACTTAATGCCTTCATCAAGACCGAGCGACCTAATGGTACACGACCTAAAGGCTTGCCACCTAAAGCAAGGTCGACCTAAATGAGACATGGGCCAACGACCTAGCGAGATAAATAAAGCAGGGCGACCTACGACCTAAGTGCAGAGCGACCTACGACCTAAGTGTTGTGCGACCTAAGGCAAGGCCGACCTAAAAGCGAACGAGCTAAATGCACAGGGACGTCTTCTCCGAGTCAGAACGACCTAAACCCAGTAATTTTGCCAAAAATGCTACAAATCGGAGTTTTTCACCAATTCAATCCAAATCGAATGCATATGAACATGCTAAAGAGATAGGGAACCATTCCCAACAACCCAATGACGATTATAGGCAAGATGTTAGATTAAAAATCTCACCTTTTCACTAAAATGGATGAAGATGGAGCTTGAAAGCAAGGAGAAGCAATCCAAAGCTTGAATCCAATATCTTCTACTTGAATTTGGAGTTGAATGTTGGATTTGCAATTGAATTTGAGTTTGGAGTTTTAATTTCCACTTCCCACCACCATTTTTGATGAAGCTTAAATGTTAAAACAAATGGTGAATGAAGTGAGGAAGAGGGTTGGGCTGAACTAAAGAAGGTGCAGTCCAAACCAAAGTCACAAGCGGGAAAAAGTAGCGAGAATTTCACTAACTCCAAACATATCGAAGTTTATACTGAAAAAGATCGCAAACGTCATTTTGAACTCAATGAAGGTGGTCTCGAGTCCTAATTTGACTGTATGCAAAAAGTAGCTTTTTGGACTAACATCCGACTAACAATAAAATATTCAAATAAAATATTGACAAATATGCGGGTTGTTACAGTAGTACGCCTCGCCATCCAGCTCGCCTCCAAAGCTCCAGAATATCCAGAATATCCTGATAACATAACTCTAGGCTGCCCGTGTGGAAAATTATGGGCACCCAGAGTTTAGAAAGGGAACAATAAACTCCGAGTCAGTCATGGTGACTGGTGTGAGATCGTAAAACAGTTATTTTCACAAAGAAAATAAAACAAATTCGCAATGCTTTTGGAAAATGAAACTACCATAAGACCTCCCGCCACACACACAATGCAAATGCAGAATTGGAGGAGATTTCTTCTTATGATAGTCAAAGATGCTTAATACGAAAAATCAGTTGATATTATTATTAATGTCTAGCGTGGAAAACATTTCGAAAGTATAATATCAATCTTAGCCAGCATACAACCATTATTGTATGCCTAATATAGCTACTATGTTCAATAGCAGGTTACCGCCACATTCCATAGCAGGTAATACAACTAAAACCGTACAGGGTTCGTATTGTTTCTTTGGATTTCCAACAAATGGTCAAGCAAAGGAACTTCCTTACACTGAAATGGAAACGCCTCTGGAAAGACGCCCCGAGAGTCAACCTACTCTCTGCAAACACAAGGCCGACGCTACCTCACGCTGTACAGCTGTAACTAGGTAGCTAACACACGAGCTATGCCATCCCCCGGTCGTCACCGACCTTTATCCGAGGATCCTCAACCACAAAGCAAGAACCACAAAGTATAATAAATTTGCAGCATCAACATAGGTAAAATATCTGGGCTCCATACCATGATATCACCTTTTATCCAGAAGGAAATGACATACCCTAGGGGCGCAACCCCTAACAACCTTGCCGCAACATTCCTGTTTCGACCATTACCGGGTTGTGAGGCTCGACGAAGTCTCGTCCACAAAGCTACGCTTTTTCACAAAGCCACGCTTTTTCACAAAGCCACGCTTTGATCAACAAATGATCAACAGCACTTCGTATGCCACGTTACCAAATTGGGAATGTATCACTAGTAACCATCAACTACATAACCTCTGAGCTCGTATGTCTCAGAGAAGGGTGTTAAGCTAAGAGAATAAAATCTCCGCCACCAACAGAAATGTATTTGATAGAAACCAGCTTTACATCTCAAAGTGTAACGTCAGACACACATCCATACAAGTCCGTTTCGGGATCGAACGGAACCGAAGGCACTTAAAAAGAAGCCCTTGCAATTCGGGTATTCACTAATCACGTCCGGACTTCCCATCACAAGAAGAGTGATATAAATCTCTATACTGGAGCAACTCGGTGCAGAGACATTCGACAGGTTGTCCTTTCATTTTTGAAAATACCCGGTCTTCACACCGGTCTTCAAATAATGTCCATTCACGACGTATCACTATTCGAAATGGGTTATATGACACAAGGTCCTCTCCCGGCTTAACCGAATAATGAGCGTTTGTTTTAAAAAACAAATCAAGTGCCATTTCAAAGGCAAATATTGATAGTCAGTTATTTAACTATCAACAACATTCACAACAATCAACCAATTTAAATAATTTTTCCCAAATTATTAAATTTTCAAATATCTTCACAAGATATATATTTTCCACACTTCATCACTTTGAAAACCAATTTCAAATCATATTTTCACTCGCGAAATAAAATTTCCAAATGTTATTTATTTTCACTTTTCCTTTACAAATTCCATTGTGAATTTAAATTTCCAAATATTCACTTATACACGATTTTCAAATCGTTTTTCAATTATTCACTTTCAAACACCAAATCAAATTCAAAATTGATTTCAAATTTCATTTCAAACCCCAAATCAAATTCCAATTTGATTTCAAATCCCAAATCATTTTACAAATCGATTTCCAATTTATTTCAACACAAATCAATTTTTCATTCAACATCAAATAAATTTCCATATCGATTTCCCAAAGATTTATCTTCAAATACTAAATCAATTATCAATTGGATTTCAAACAAATTTATCACCTTTTTAAATAAATCCTTTTATTCCTTCCAAACCATTTAAAATTCCATTTTAAATAAATTTCCAAACTTTCGAATAATACTATTCAAAATCCATTTATAAAAATCCTTTCCCATATTTCTGGAAATAATTCGATAAGATTACAAAAATCAATTTTTTACTTTCTTTTAAATTCCTTCTTTTAAATTCACCCAATTCTTTCAAAAGAAATTCACTTAAAATTTCCAACTTTAATTTCAAAAATCCAATTTCATTTATTTCTGGTATCCGACGATACCAAAAATACATTCGGCTAAATTTTAGCCTTCACAAATTCAATCACAAATATAATCATTCACAGATTATAAATAAATCATCACACAACATATGAAACAAATTCAAATGTTTTGAGGAATCCTGTTGGATCCCTCCAACCTGTTTCCCTGCATCCACAGACGTTAGCACAATACCAATTCCACTTCGAGATGGAATATCGCGGTATTTGGGATTTATAAAATATCATCCGCTATTATGCGGCGCATAGGGTCTCATCCGCTATATAATGCGGGAAATCAACAACTCCAATATATACATATTCCAATATATATATATATATATTGCTATATACTAATATATATACTATCACATCCAAACAGTCAATCAATCAATAACTGCAAAAATCCAATTTCATTTTGAGTGAGAAGATCTCACCTTTGCTTTTATTTTTGCAATCCATTTTCCATTCCGATTTGTTTTCTCCATTTATAGACCTTGTATAAACAATTTATACCATTTATTAATATTCAAACTAATCGAACAATTTATTTCCTTTTGATAGTTCTACTTAACTAAGAATTTTATGTAAACTCAATTTCCTTTTAATTTTTTTTCTGTTCATATCCATATATATTAAATTGAAATAAATTGTATATCTTCCTATTAAAATCAAACATTAAGATATATTTTTTTTCCTTTTCTATAAAAACACAACAGTAATTTACTTTACTGTAATATAAATTTTAAATTGAACAAAAACAGCAAATATACCTCACCAGCAATCGCTCGACATTGCTACGCTGCCTTACTTCCATGACAAATCACAAGCCCCTAGTTTCACGTGAATGCAAGAAGGCCTCGATTCGATGGAGTCGCGACCACGTCACCACTTCGACCTCGCGCACCACTCGACGTCGATGCTCGGCCATCGCCTCGCACGTTGCCAATGAAGTCGAACTGCATGAACCCAAAATCGACGCCGCCGATGTCCCATAGCTCGAGATCGAGCTTACCCAAGCCTCGTCCCAACTAGCAGTCGATTCGACTTAATTTGTTTTCAAGACATTTGAATTCGGAGAGAAAGGAAAGATGCTCGACATTTTAGGCGATGGAAGGGTTTCGATTCGAAGACTGGAGATGAAGGAAGGGCACGCGAGGTTTAAAGGTAGAAGACTGAATTCCGGCTTCGAATAGGAAGGAGGACTCGAGCACGACCAGAAGAAAAAAAAAAGCATATAAATTTAGTTCGGCCATTGAATTGGTTTGAACGAAGATTTTTTTCGTTCGTTTTTTTTTCTTTTGAATTTTGATTTTTTTTTTGGGAAAAAAGAGTGGTAGCGGCCATTGATTTTTGAACGAGAACGAACAGATTTTGGTTTGAACGAAATGATTTCGTATGAGATTTGTAAAGAAATGGGGAGACAAGAGAACACGTTCACGTGCTCAATTGACAGGCTACAGTGACCACGAAATGAAAGAAAAACAGCTGATGTTGACAAATATATATATATATATATATATATTTAATTTAAATTCAAATTGTCTCGATAAACACAACTTGAAATCTTGACCTCCTGTCTAGGCGTGCCGCCAAACGTTCGTAATGTTATACGCCTATTCCGAACGCAATGGAAAAGGTTCCGACTCCAAATTCGATCGTATGGAGAAGATAGCTTTTTGGACCCATTTATAATATTAAATTTCGATTTAATTTCAGCGCGTTTGCTTATCGTAAGGCCAAACGATCTCTCCAAACATTACGAAATTTGAAATCCGATAATAATATAATATTACGGATCCAATGAAACTGGTTTCGTCGAATTCCGAGACTGTGCCCCGGAACGCTATTTTTAAATATCGATTTAAACGATAAAATTCAAAACTGAACAAAATAGTTTCAAATTCAATTCTGAAGCTTTCATTATCTTTAGTATTATTAATATGAATTTTCTAAGACTTCATATTATTTTTAACAGCTTAAAACTGAAGATTCAAATTTTTACCCAGATTTAATAATTAAATTCAATAATTTAATTACCAAATTCATTCTGATATTTGAATTTCAAATTAAACTAACTTCCAGATATTTAAAATCAATTAAATAATCTGACTTCCAATGTCAAAAATTCAGGGTTGTTACAATCTTCTCCCCTTAAAAGAATTTCGTCCCGAAATTACAAGTCAAGAAGAATGATCCAATCCCCGTTAACTATTTTCTCAAATCCAAATAGTTTTAAACAACTTTTCAGAATAATCTTTTATTAAGACACACTAATCTTTTTCTAACTTTCCAAACTTATTCATAAGTTCAAACAACTTTATTTTACTTCACAATTCAAATTCAAATTTAAATTCAAATTGTAAATTATCCAAAATTTCTCAAAAATTTCCTAACTCTCTAAATTTTCGAAAAATTTCGCCAGTGTTTCCTTTGCACGGCTAGCTCGGTACTACTACAAAATGTCCCTACGGACTACCAAATTCCAAAAGAAAACAAAATGCCAAGTGGCAAAATCAGAAACTCATCAAATTTCATATTGAAATTCAAATACATACCTTTGGTTGAGAAATTCAAATTCATCTTCGAAATCAAAATCCAATTCCATTTTCCTTAGCCTTTACAATCCCTGTATACTTTGTTTAACAACAATGTCCAAATTTACTTATTGGATTCCCACACCCAAATTTACTTAAGAATTTCTTCATTCATTTCTTAAGTTCAATATAAGCATTTACATATTTCTTATATTTATTTTCACTTCACTAACAAAGTTATATATTCATTTCCATTCAACTTTGGAATTGAATTCAATTTACAATTCCAATTCTATTTGAATTCATTGTATCTTCAAAAACTAAAAATTCACTTTTCTAGTTCAATCCCTACGTTTCCATTAAAATTTGAAAATCAAATTTCCATTAACAAAAATTTTCCAAATTTTCAAATTTTTCTAACTCCCAAAATTTTCAGAAAATTTTGGCGGAGTCTCCTTTGTACGGAGGAGCTTTTACAATTTGACAAAAGATATAAATATATATACATCGACCCACTCGGTCGAAAAAGCTGAAAAACAGTTCATATTTCCTATTTTTATTGCGTAGGCGTACCTTTTTAGCATTTTTAAAAAAAGCAATTATTTTTTAAGCATTTGCGCAACCCAACGCAGCCAAACGGCTTTCAAAAACCTGTACTTACTCAATTCAAATATGTAAGTGACATATATAGGAAATCTATTAACATTTCACTTATTTCAATAGAAAATACATATATTTCATAAGCAATACATTCAAGATAAATTCCATTAGCAATTCATAAGGTTTCAATACAAATTAAATTGCTTTCCATCTAATTCACATAACATTTCTATTTAATTCAAGTGATTAGAAATGCAACTTTTTACATTCAATTCCTATTTTTAAATGAATCTAACTCATATCCCTTTCAATTGATTCCAATATCAATTTCATTTGCTTTTATTAACTCATAGATTTTTATATAATCTCGTTTTCGTCAAACGACAACCATTTATATGCAAATTCAACGATATTCACTTAATAGAATATCCATTCTAGTTTATAACTCAAATTGATACCAACTCAATTTATTTTAATTCCATTTCATATGCAATTGATTACATTCAATTTAATTTGCATTTCATATTCACATTCATTTGAAACCATTTCACAATTTTTCTTAAGTCAATCATTTATCCAAATATTTCTTAAGCTATTTCACTTCAAAACTCAAGTTCATTTCCTTGTAAACAATTTCCAATTTAAATCTTTGATTTGATTTTTTTATTTATCAAATCCATTCCATCTACTAATTTAATTCAATTAGTATATTCACTTATCCATTTTAAATTTCACATTTCCATATCCAATTCATCCTGAATTTACTTTTATCAATAACAAGGAAATTTCAATTTATTTCTACTTCTTGAGTTTATATGCAAATTCAAATTTATCTTCAAATTTATCTCACAACTAAACTTTAATTTAACCAATTCAACTTCCAATTCATTATTTCATGAATTAATAAATTATCAAGTTTGTTTACTTGAATTCGATCATTTTATTTCCAAGTTTGGATTTTTCTTCAACTTGATTCAAATCAAATCTCATTCCATTTTATAATTCGAATTCATTTATTTACAAATGTAACATCATTTGTTCATTCACAAATTCACATTACCAATTTTATTCCATTAATGAATTTTATTTTCCAAATATCTTCCTGGAATTCTATTTCAAATTATAAATCACATTTACAATTTACAAATCTCATTCGTATATGAATTCATTTCCTTATACTTTCAATTAATATTTATAAATTTCATTTGTTAAATGAATTTATCTCCAAATCTTTGGTTATACCATTATTTCTTATTCAATTTCCGTATAACAATGATAATATTCAACATTATCACTTTCTAACAACCAAGCATCCATATACAATAATAATTCATAGAAAATCATTTTTTTTCTATACAAAAATAGTTTTGGGTAAAATTATTTCATTTACCCTATTTAAAACAATACTGTGTCAGTTTATCTTGTTTAAGAGTTTAGAAACCCCTATCGATTATAGTTGGCCAGACTGCACCGACCAGAATCTATAAACAATCAACCGATAAGTCAACACAATACAAAACAAAATTTATATTCACTAACAAATACGCGCTCATATCTATTATTACACTCACACTCATTCTAGAGTACTACTGACTCTATCTATAATGAGTAACACCCAACAGAGCCAGGGTTGTCGCTTAACCAACAACTCTAATACCACATGTAACGATTGCGATCTTTCGACGCTCGAAAGTCGACATTAATACGTCCACTGTATCAAATGCCGCGCAATCGAATGTCGGAAAAACCGAACCATTAGGGTTAAAAAGAAGAGGTAGAAGAAGACAGAAGAAAAGAAAGAACAGAAAAACAGAAACAGAAACAATATCAGAATCTCACATTCGCAGCGGAACAATATATAATAGATGAATCAATAATCTTTAAAACAAAAGACTATATCAGTTTATACATACATCAATCAGAGTCAATATACAACTCAATACAACAATGAACAGTTATATAAACTTGTCCTCATATAGAATACACAACGGAATAAATAAACAAGTACGGTAGTACGCCTCGCCATCCAGCTCGCCTCCAAAGCTCCAGAATATCCTGATAACATAACTCTAGGCTGCCCGTGTGGAAAATTATGGGCACCCAGAGTTTAGAAAGGGAACAATAAACTCCGAGTCAGTCATGGTGACTGGTGTGAGATCGTAAAACAGTTATTTTCACAAAGAAAATAAAACAAATTCGCAATGCTTTTGGAAAATGAAACTACTAAGACCTCCCGCCACACACACAATGCAAACGCAGAATCGGAGGAGATTTCTTCTTATGATAGTCAAAGATGCTTACTACAAAAAATCAGTTGATATTATTATTAATGTCTAGCGTGGAAAACATTTCGAAAGTATAATATCAATCTTAGCCAGCATACAACCATTATTGTATGCCTACTATAGCTACTATGTTCAATAGCATTTTACCGCCACATTCCATAGCAGGTAATTCAACTAAAACCATACAGGGTTTGTATTGTTTCTTTGGATTTCCAACAAATGGTCTGGCAAAGGAAATTCCTTACATCGAAATGGAAACGCCTCTGGAAAGACGCCCCAAGAGTCAACCTGCTCTCTGCAAACACAAGGCCGACGCTACCTCACGCTGTACAGCTGTAACTAGGTAGCTAACACACGAGCTACGCCATCCCCCGGTCGTCACCGACCTTTATCCGAGGATCCTCAACCACAAAGCAACAACCACAAAGTATAATAAATTTGCAGCATCAACAAAGGTAAAATATCTGGGCTCCATACCATGATATCACCTTTTATCCAGAAGTAAATGACATACTCTAGGGGCGCGACCCCTAACAACCTTGCCGCAACATTCCTGTTTCGACCATTACCGGGTTGTGAGGCTCGACAAAGTCTCGTCCACAAAGCCACGCTTTTTCACAAAGCCACGCTTTTTCACAAAGCCACACTTTGATCAACAAATGATCAACAGCACTTCGTATGCCACATTACCAAATTGGGAATGTATCACTAGTAACCATCAACTACATAACCTCTGAGCTCATACGTCTCAGAGAAGGGTGTTAAGCTAAGAGAATAAATTCTCCGCCACCAACAGAAATGTATTTGATAGAAACCAGCTTTACATCTCAAAGTGTAACGTCAGACACACATCCATACAAGTCTGTTCCGGGATCGAACGGAACCGAAGGCACTTCCATAGAAGCCCTTGCAATCCGGGTATTCACTAATCACGTCCGGACTTCCCATCACAAGAAGAGTGATATAAATCTCTATGCCGGAGAAACTCGGTGCAGAGACATTCGACAGGTTGTCCTTTCATTTTCGAAAATACCCGGTCTTCACACCGGTCTTCAAATTATGTCCATTCATGACGTATCACTATTTGGAATGGGTTATATGACATAAGGTCCTCTCCCGGCTTAACCGAATAATGAGCGTTTGTTTTAAAAAACAAATCAAGTGCCATTTCAAAGGCAAATATTGATAGTTGGTTATTTAACTATCAACAACATTCACAACAATCAACCAATTTAAATAATTTTTCCCAAATTATTAAATTTTCAAATATCTTCACAAGATATATATTTTCCACACTTCATCACTTTGAAAACCAATTTCAAATCATATTTTCACTCGCGAAATAAAATTTTCGAATGTTATTTATATTCACTTTTCCTTTACAAATTCCATTGTGAATTTAAATTTCCAAATATTCACTTATACACGATTTTCAAATCGTTTTTCAATTATTCACTTTCAAACCCCAAATCAAATTCAAAATTGATTTCAAATTTCATTTCAAACCCCAAATCAAATTCCAATTTGATTTCAAAGTTTATTTCAAATCCCAAATCATTTTACAAATCGATTTCCAATTTATTTCAACACAAATCAATTTTTCATTCAACATCAAATAAATTTCCATATCGATTTCCCAAAGATTTATCTTCAAATACTAAATCAATTATCAATTGGATTTCAAACAAATTTATCACCTTTTTAAATAAATCCTTTTATTCCTTCCAAACCATTTAAAATTCCATTTTAAATAAATTTCCCAACTTTCGAATAATACTATTCAAAATCCATTTATAAAAATCCTTTCCCATATTTCTGGAAATAATTCGATAAGATTACAAAAATCAATTTTTTACTTTCTTTTAAATTCCTTCTTTTAAATTCACCCAATTCTTTCAAAAGAAATTTACTTAAAATTTCCAACTTTAATTTCAAAAATCCAATTTCATTTATTTCTGGTATCCAACGATACCAAAAATACATTCGGCTAAATTTTAGCCTTCACAAATTCAATCACAAATATAATCATTCACAGATTATAAATAAATCATCACACAACATATGAAACAAATTCAAATGTTTTGAGGAATCCTGTTGGATCCCTCCAACCTGTTTCCCTGCATCCACAGACGTTAGCACAATACCAATTCCACTTCGAGATGGAATATCGCGGTATATGGGATTTATAAAATATCATCCGCTATTATGCGGCGCATAGGGTCTCATCCGCTATATAATGCGGGAAATCAATAACTCCAATATATACATATTCCAATATATATATTGCTATATACTAATACATATACTATCACATCCAAACAGTCAATCAATCAATAAATGCAAAAATCCAATTTCATTTTGAGTGAGAAGATCTCACCTTTGCTTTTATTTTTGCAATCCATTTTCCATTCCGATTTGTTTTCTCCATTTATAGACCTTGTATAAACAATTTATACCATTTATTAATATTCGAATTAATCGAACAATTTATTTCCTTTTGATAGTTCTACTTAACTAAGAATTTTATGTAAACTCAATTTCCTTTTAAATATTTTTTTTTCCTGTTCATATCCATATATATTAAATTGAAATAAATTGTATATCTTCCTATTAAAATCAAACATTAAGATATATTTTTTTTTCCTTTTCTATAAAAACACAACAGTAATTTACTTTACTGTAATATAAATTTTAAATTGAACAAAAACAGCAAATATACCTCACCAGCAATCGCTCGAAATCGCTACGCTGCCTTACTTCCACGACAAATCACGAGCCCCCAGTTTCACGCGAATGCAAGAAGGTCTCGATTCGATGGAGTCACCACCACGTCACCACTTCGACCTCGCGCACCACTCGACGTCGATGCTCGGCCATCGCCTCGCACGTTGCCAATGAAGTCGAACTGCATGAACCCAAAATCAACGCCGCCGATGTCCCATAGCTCGAGATCGAGCTTACCCAAGCCTCGTCCCAACTAGCAGTTGATTCGACTTAATTTGTTTTCAAGACATTTGAATCGGAGAGAAAGGAAAGATGCTCGACATTTTAGGCGATGGAAGGGTTTCGATTCGAAGACTGGAGATGAAGGAAGGGCATGCGAGGTTTAAAGGTAGAAGACTGAATTCCGGCTTCGAATAGGAAGGAGGACTCGAGCACGACCAGAAGAAAAAAAAGCATATAAATTTAGTTCGGCCATTGAATTGGATTGAACGAAGATTGTTTTCGTTCGTTTTTTTTTCTTTTGAATTTTGATTTTTTTTTTTGGGAAAAAAGAGTGGTAGCGGCCATTGATTTTTGAACGAGAACGAACAGATTTTGTTTTGAACGAAATGATTTCGTATGAAATTTGTAAAGAAATAGGGAGACAAGAGAACACGTTCACGTGCTTAATTGACAGGCTACAGTGACCACGAAATGAAATAAAAACAGCCGATGTTGACAAATATATATATATATATATATATATATATATTTAATTTAAATTCAAATTGTCTCGATAAACACAACTTGAAATCTCGACCTCCTGTCTAGGCATGCCACCAGGCGTTCGTAATGTTATACGCCTATTCCGAACGCAATGGAAAAGGTTTCGACTCCAAATTCGATCGTATGGAGAAGATAGCTTTTTGGACCCATTTATAATATTAAATTCCGATTTAATTTCAGCGCGTTTGTTTATCGTACGGCCAAACGATCCCTCCAAACATTACGAAATTTGAAATCCGATAATAATATAATATTACGGATCCAATGAAACTGGTTTCGTCGAATTCCGAGACTGTGCCCCGGAACGCTATTTTTAAATATCGATTTAAACGATAAAATTCAAAACTGAACAAAACAGTTTCAAATTCAATTCTGAAGCTTTCATTATCTTCAGTATTATTAATATGAATTTTCTAAGACTTCATATTATTTTTAACAGCTTAAAACTGAAGATTCAAATTTTTACCCAGATATAATAATTAAATTCAATAATTTAATTACCAAATTCATTCTGATATTTGAATTTCAAATTAAACTAATTTCCAGATATTTAAAATCAATTAAATAATCTGATTTCCAATCTCAAAAATTCAGGGTCGTTATAGTTAAGTTTGGATTTCTCTGGGATAGAGACGTAATCATTGAGTTACGAATCCATGGTTGATACCGCAGGATACTTTCCATATTTATTTAAAAAGGTTTTTAAATATTATTGAAGGGAATGGTTTGTGAATATACTTATTCCTGTGAGATAAGTATATACCTTTGATTTAGAGATTTGATTTATCAAAATTTAAATTTAATAAGGCTTAGTGATTTCAGTGGGAAATGAATTTGGCTGAATGATTATATATTTGATATTTAAATAACCGACTATCAAATCTATACCCAAAATATAACTTTGGAAATATCTAGAGGAAACACGAGGATTATATGGTACAGTTACCATCGAAGGTGCTATACTGTACGTATAAACTTGTTTCGTTCCTTTAGGATGATTATAAGGAAATCCGTCCACTAACGGTTAGAAGATGATCTCGGATCTTAGTTTCGTCTGTTTATTTCCTAAAGAACTGGAATTGAGTTTACCAAAAATATCAAACGTTGTTTCGAAGAGACCGAGATCGGATAAGTTATCCGAAAACCACTTTGATCCAACGAATACATTTTCGAAGTGAAGACAAGAGCATGAAATCGAAGTTGGAGCATTGAAGTGCAAGGGCTAATCGCTACTAATCCTGAGGACGATTCCAAAATAGATGTAGTAGGAATAGTGCCTTCGGTTTCGTTCAAACCCAGAATGGACTTGTATGGATGAATGTTTTCAACACATTATCATTGGAGGACGATGAACATTCTAAGTGAAAATTCCTTAAAAAGGTAATCGTAGCCTCAAGCCTCATCAACCGAAATGGCTGAAAATCATGGGAGATGCAGCAAGGCTAAGTGGGTCGCACCCAATTAGGGTATGTTTTCACCTTTCTAGATACCCTCAGATATATTATAAATTATGGATACGGTGGTGCATGGAAAAGAGCTCTCGATAAGGGTGGGAACACCCGGGGGTGGTAACATATTCGATACTATCCAGGTTAGGGATAGAACCGGTCTTGTGTTGTAGGGGATCCCGGCGAGGTCCTTGGTACATTTTTCTAGATGTGTACTATGATAGGTGGTACCCCAGTGCCTAGTCATTGTATGGAATCCATTCTCCAATACGTGCCTTTACGGTTTTGGTTGTAGAGCCTAGTATGTTGGAATTTAATTAATGTAAAAATTTCGGCTATTTGAATAAGTATTTGTCCCTAGACACTATTATAATATCAGATGATTTTGATATAAAATGTTTTGGTTATCGTAAGGTAAAAACCCATCGTGTTTATGTGTGGCGTGGTCTTACGAGATATCTTTGTTTTTCAAAGGATTTTGACAACTTTAATAAGTTCAAATTGAGTGTGTTTTCTCACGCTGGTTTTCTAGATTGACTCGGGTGTTACTTTATTATAATGCTCGGGTCAGACCGAGTATTACAGATTCAAGTTAGGATGCTATGGAGCTCAGGAGACGAGTTGGATGACGAAGATGTATTACATGTACACTATTATATTCCGCTGTGTATTGTAGGCTGTATAGTCAGCACTAGTGAGGACAAGTTACTATAACTGTTCGGTATTGATTTGTTGATTTATTGTACTATGGTGATGTAATGTATAAATAACAGTTGTGGTTCTTTTTGTATAAAGACATGTTATTATCTATTATATATTGTTCCGCTGCGTTTGTGAAATTATGTGTTGTTGTTTCTGTTTCTTCTTCTATCTCTTTCTTCTTCACCCCTAAATATTCATATTTCCGTTCAATTTGAGTTGAACTGATGTGAATTATGGTCGACTCAAAGGGTACGGAGATACGGGCCTTTACATACCATTTATTATTTGACATTTGGTAATACTTTTCCAGATACTCCTACAACTTACGATATGGAATATTGTGGAGATTGAGTGTAGTTCATTAGCAGTGAATAAATGATTAAGTATCATTCGGTGGTATGGGACGTCATTGCGATATTTATTTGGTTATTCATTGTAAGAAGATGTCGTACAATCAATGGATATGGGTGAGTGACCCACATGTTGAGATATGACTCTACTTGGGACCTTGTGTCTATCATATAGTCAAGTCCCATCATCATTTATTATGCGATATTTCTATATAAGGAGATGAGATTACACCTGTGATGGATGACCATAGTATAGTGGATTCTCATATCATATTTATATACGATTTTACTGATACGTGGCCTATTTTATATTGATTGATGATGGTATTTTATGATTTGAAATTGAGGGATAAACTTGGGAATTATTGTGTGCTAGCCTGGCTATACTTGATGGTATCTCATGTACCGATAATTTTTGGACTTTGATGATGATTTTGATATAGATGATTCATCCATTTGTCATTGATTCTATGATTTCTTATTTGATGTGATTTTATATGGATGATTGCATCTTTATGCATGGTTTTGTGATTCTTGAAGTTTTATGATATTATGGTGATTGTTATGATATTATAAATTATATCCCATGCATACATTATTATATATATACATTGACATTACATTTAAACATAGTCTGACCCTTATGTTATTTACGTAATGCTTGGGTCAGTCCAAAACATTTCGGGTACATGGACGATGTGATCAGCTTGTGTTGTGCGGGAATTGTGGAGACATGATACTTGGTATTGTTGTACATTATTCGTATGTGGTGTATAAATTGTAAGCATGTCATTGTGATGTATGTACCTTGTGTACATTGTACCATATTGAGATAGTGGACACTTAAGATGTTTTGTATTCACTCTATCTCATATATTCTATATTATATATTATCACCACAATTCTGACTCTATGTTCTCAATTATTTATTGTATATTGTGTATTGTTCTATCCTAATGATGCACGTGTTTATTGCTTTGTGTTGATACTAAGTACATATATGAGTTATGTAACATCCCGCCTTTTGGACGCTTTAAGCAAACACACATGTCGACTCAAACCATACAGAAGGGCGGATTGTTATTAGGGTGAATAAGAAAAAGCAGAGGAAAAAAAAACAAAACAGAATCTCGCAGCGGAATGACAAAATATAATAATAAAATAAAAGTTCATGAAGCTGTATCCAAAACATTTGATTATACTTATACAATACAAAAAATCAGAGTTACACATATCAGAGATAAACAAATAATAATGCAGCGGAACAATATGAATGCAGTGGAATAAATATAGTAAATAATGGTAGTACAAATCTTCATTTTCGTCCTCCAGAAATAAGGTCTTCAAATCCTGAAATGCTCAGGCTGACCCAAGCGAATTGAAAAGACAAAACACTCGAGTCAGAACTAAAAGATCTTATGTAAGTTAAATCAACGGTAAGTAAATATGAGTGTAAATGGCGTCAGAGATGTTTACGGGGTTTGACATCTCCGATCCAGTGTCTAACGTGAGTGCAATAACTTAAGAGATGTTCGGGATTCACATCTCCTAAGGATCCGTTAAACTATCTACTATGTAGTACAATACGCTATCATAATATGTCTACAGTAAAGTAAAATTATTAAAATAGCGTTAAGGTGTTACATTTTCCCCCTTAACACATTTTATAATGCCAATAGTCTATACAATACTGTAACTCCCTGTAAACTGGGGCCGCCAGAGGATACCCTATAGGTTCGAAATTATATTTCCTTTCAAAAGTTTAATTTCCAAAATAGGTTAAACTCTCATTTCAAAATTATCATATTAAACCAAATATGATATTTAGATCCCAACTTAGGTTATAATGTCGCTTAACTACATTCACTTAAAAATCGAGAATCTGAATATAAACCCATCCATTTTACTTAGTTTGGAATTTAGAAGCAAATAGTTTTAAATAGTTATAAATAGTTAATATAGATTTAAAATAGATTAAATATAACTAAAATAGATTAAGTAGCTTTAAAATAGATTAATTAGATTTAAAATAAGTCAAATGGTTTAACTAGTTTAAAAATTTGAAAATCTTAATAATTAAAGTATTTTAAAATAATATATTAAAACAGTTTATATGAAAAATATGAATTTGAAATTTATATCAATTTAAACTATTTATTTCATTCCAACACATTTTGACCATTACAATGTCCCAAAACCCAATTTCAAATTTTTCCGATTCAGTGTTCTAAATAAATATTAAATTCAATATCGCTTAAATCCATGTTAAAACATCGATTTAATTACTCCAATTTCAATATATTTCAAAGTTATACTTCAACGATTTTAATAACTCAATTTCGATAAACTTCATTTATATTTCAAATTCACTATAAAATTTCAATTTTATCCCTTTAACAAATCTTTCAAAATAATTCGATTTTAATATAAATCTCGAAATTCGATAAAAATTCGATTTATATAACCCAAATTTTATTTCAAAAATATCATTTAACTCAATGCAAAATCCGGTGTCTGTATATAATTATCTACCCTAGGGTCAAGTGATACAGATATTTATCATTTCAATCCGCAATTTAAAATTTTACGGTTATATATCATTTCAAACTGCAATCCCGAATTAATAAAAAAATCCATAAAATCGCTCGAGTCTATCATTTCAACCCATAACGATTTTTCCTTAGTCTATTGATCATTCATGTATGTATCATTTCAACCCATAGTGAACTTGCAGTTTATAACGATATAAAATAAAACATCCATTCATCCAATATCAACAATCAACATTCATTACAAGCATCATCCAAATCAATCAATAAATATCAATGTAGAACTGATAATCAATAACAGGTATTTAACTGGCAATTTATATTCAATAATAAATTAAATAATGATTTAATTCAAATACATTCAAATTAATTGAGATGGCGATTTAAAATATACCAAACAGTCATAAATAAATTTCTAATCACATCAAAAATTTAATTTAACTAACATAAGAAATTTTAGAAGTTGTGAGTGGGTTAAAACACTCACCTTTGAATTTAAATCGATTTAAAATCCAATTTAAACCCAAAATTTGAACGGTCTCATTATTCGTCCAAACTAACACCAAAATGTCATAAATTTCGATACGATCCCAACGGATCGAACCGTGCGTAAATCAGACCTCGTACGTAAAAGTTATGGTGGTTAGAAGATTTAAATTAAAATAAAAGGAATGGCAAAATGGTAATTATCATTACCATCTTCAATTCTTACGTGTACATGAGATGAACGCAACCCATAACCACGCTCCATTCCTAACGTGCGCCCACCACCACAGGCTGCCGAGCCATGATCCAACCGGGCCGTTGTGTGCGCCCCACTGAGCTCCACCTACGCCCAAAATGTCATCGACCATGCTGCTTCCATCGTCATGCAAAACCCCAAAAAACGTGCAGCCCTATATGCCTTGATTTTCTGGAATCCGAGAAGTTACGCCACGATTCCACCATTAGATGTGTAGAGCTCGCCAAGATCTACAACTTTGCTTTTAGAATTTTTCGATTTCATTGAACGGATTGAGAGATATTGAGGAGGGAAGTTGGTGCATTTTCAGCCATTAAAAGAAAGTGACGGCTAGGGTTTCAGAAATTAAAATAATAATAAAACTGTCTCGATTTGCGTGCGTATTTATATAGTTAGGTCCAAAATCGTCTGAACTCCAATCAAGGGGTGCCGCTTGGCGTTTATAATGTTTTACCCCCATTCTGAACGCAATGGAACTAGTTTCGAGGCCTAATTTGATTGTATGTGGAAGATAGCTTTTCAAAGTCGATTAATTTAATTAAATTCGGAACTAAATTTCTACGCGTTTCAAGCTCGCACGGCCAACCGACAAGTCTGATCGCTGCGAAAATTGAAACCTTATAATATTTCACTATTACGGATCCGATGAAACTAGTTTCGTCGAAATCCGAGTCAGTGGCCAAAATGGCTATTTTCACGTTAATTAAATAAATTAATAATAAATTCATTAAATCACTTTTTAATTCAAATTTTTAATTATTTACAACTCCTATTATTTTTGATTTCTCAATCACTTACAATAATTTAAACAAATTTAGATGTCAATTTAAAGTTGATTAATCCATCAATTCCAGTGTTTAATTTCAATTTCATTAAATTCAGAAATTATAAAATAAATTTTCAATAATTCCATTTAATTGACTTTTCATCCTATTATTCAATCCATTATTATCAAATGGATGAAATTAACATTGGTTCATGATCTATTACATTAATATTCTCAAATTTCATCTTAATCTCCATTAACGTAATATTTAAATATTTAATTTCATTTATCTGCAATTAATCCAATTACTATAATTTAAATTCAAATAAATTAATAAATCTCGGTTTCCATTCTTTTATTCAACCAATCATCATATTATGAATAAAATTAACATTATTTCCAAATATTGACTTAATTTACATTAACATAATATTTAATTACCCGCCGTTCGTAGCTCGGTTGGTTTGGGAGCTGGGAGATGGGAACCAAAGGACTGTGTCCGGGCAGGTTCGAATCCCAGCGCCAAACCATCAGTGGGAGTTTCAACGTTACGCATCCGTGTGCGACGACTAAATAAAAGCGGGGTAGACACACGGCGTGGGGTTTACTTAAGTGAGTATCAATGAATACCATGATCTTAAGGTTCCCCATGATCTCAAAAAAAACATAATATTTAATTACATTTATTGAAATTTATTTCCAATTTAAATTAACAGGCTAAATAAATAGGTAATATACAATAATTGTTACCATTAACTTTTAGTTACACCTATAAGTTATTATTAACAAACAAATGTTACAATTGCTTACATAACACTGTTCTTATCCAATTATCATTAATTATATACTAATTCATAAGTTTATACAACATTTACATTTATTTACATACATTCAATTTTATAACCAAGTTATAACATTTACATTATTTTAATTAATTGGAATTTCATTCAAGTTGCTAATGATTAACTTTAATTAACATTGTTACTTTTCATTTTTTTTATTATTTCATTATTAATTAACAAATTTTTATTTCTTTCGGTATTTAATTTCCAAAATCTTATTAAATCAACAAATTTAATTATCAAAATTTACGGGTTGTTACACTCTCCCCCACTCAAAAATTTTCGTCCCCAAAAAGGAAAAGGAAGGGAAAAGAAGGAATTAAGTAATCAATATATCTTATTCAAAATATTAAATTTATAAACAAATAAATTTACAAAATTAATTAATTTAAATAAAATATATAAATGTTTTAACAATTAAATCCTTTTATACTCAAAGTAATAAAGTTTGGAAAACATTTCTCAAAATTTTCTAAGTCCAAAATTTTCAGAAAATTTCGACAGAGTCTCCTTTGTACGGAGAGGTCTAGAAGAAATAATAATATAAATAAAACAATATATATCACAAAATTTTCAAATAATATATCCTAACAGCGGGAAAACAATATATTATCGCTAGAAAACATTAATCCGAGAATATACCTATTTGTCGGGCAAACAACGCTTAATTATGAAACCAAAAGCAGTAATAATTGCTTCCATAACCTGCATTTCACATATATAATCTAAAAGAGTTAATAATTATATAAAATGAAATATTTAAAGTTGTTTCAACCATTAACAAACAAATCAATATAAACAACAATCACTGGCGACCACGGCATACAATCATCATATGAAATCAATAGAATCAACTATCCATTCATAGCAAATAAACAAATGGTTAGTTCGGGTTCAGAAATTTTTAACCGCCTAGAATGACAAATAAACTACTGAGTGCACCATTTACTCAATAGTCTTAGATGAACTCAATAGATTATTCATACATCTTAAACAATTAGAAGTACCCTATCCCAAACAACCCATAAACCAAAAAAAACAATAATTTACAATGTACTTGTGTTATTCTTATTAAATTTCTTTCACAACATTTATAGTTTTTTTTTCTTTTCATTCATACAAGGATTATTTCTTTAACTTGCATTTATCTCTTACAAAATTTTATTCCCATTCATTCATTTAGTGTTTATTTCATTTATTTTTTTCCTTTATTACTTACAAAAATTCATTTTCATTTATTCATATTATGTCAATTTATTTTATTGCATTACATTCATTTTATTATTTACTTTAATTATAAATAGTTTCAATATTAACTTAAGTTAAAAATCATTTATTTACAGTACTCATTTTCTATTTCATTTAATTAGTAGTATTACAATTTTAACTCAAGTTTATAACTATTTTGATATCAAATTTCTTATTTATAAAAGTAGATTTCATCGAACACTTCCATTACATAAGTTTTACTTGTAAAATTTCCATTACATATTCTTTTAACATTTCAACTTTTTATAATTGGTAAGTTATATATATATGTGTGTGTGTGTGTGTGTGTGTGTGTCTTTAAGAATGCAATTGAAAGTTACACAAGTTTGACTATTTTAATTAACTTAAGGTTCAATAATTATCATTTCTTATTTTCATATTCTTTTCGTTTACAAGTTAAAAATTTCAAATTCCTTGTATATTTCAGTTATAACTTAGCATATAATTTCTTATTTTCATTTACAAGTTTCAATTATTAAATAGTTAAAAATTTTATTCCATTTTAATAATTGAAATCTCTAGTTTATAAAAATTTAAGAACTAAATGCCGGGTTCCATTTTTAAATAATTTAAAATAACATCTACATATATATACTTATAAATTTTATCCAATCATATTTAAACTTTAAAATTTTTATTTGTTTATCAAAATAGATCTGTAGTAAAACTACTACAATGGCCTTCCCACTTTAAAACTCGAAAATGAACATCGATGATGCGTGCACTCATCACCGAAATTATTTTCCAGCGATAGAGAGGGGGGTACAGAATTTATTTCTTTCCAAAATTTCATTAAAGCAATTCTTTCAAATTATATTGAAATATTTATATCAGAAAATACTTTTAATAATATTATTATTATATTCCAAAATCATTCGAAAGGAAATTTTCAAAAATCGCGGAATTTAAGTTCTAAATTTTCAAAATTTCATTTATCTTATTTTCAAATCTTATTTCCAACCTATATTTATAAATTTCACTACCTAACAACCAAATATATAGCAATCAACTATATTATTATAAAATTATTATTTTATATACAAAATATATAATAGGCAAAATTATTTCATTCACCTATATTTCAAAACAATATTATGTCCGTGAGTCCTATTAAGCATTTAGAAATACCTATCGATGTCATAGCGTCCTATGTACCGACCAGAATTTATAAATACAACACGGAACAAAATAAAAAAATATAAAACATTTTATAACACTAATAAATATGCTCTCTCATATATATATATATATATACACTCAGCGACTCATCCTAGGGTATTACTACCCTATTTCTAAAGAGTCAGACCCCACAAAGCTAAGGTAATGGCTAAACCTAAGCTCCGATACCAACTTTAACATCCTGCCTTTTTGGATGCTTTAAGTAGACACACATGTCGACTCAAACCACACAGAAGGGCGGATTGTTACTGGGGTGAATAAGAAAAAGCAGAGGAAAAAAAATAAAACAGAATCTCGCAGCGGAATGACAAAATATAATAATCAAATAACAGTTCATGAAGCTGTATCCAAAACATTTGATTATACTTATACAATACAAAAAATCAAAGTTACACATATCAGAGATAAACAAATAATAATGCAGCGGAACAATATGAATGCAGTGGAATAAATATAGTAAATAATGGTAGTACAAATCTTCGTCTTCGTCCTCCAAAAATAAGGTCTTCAAATTCTGAAATGCTCAGGCTGACCCGAGCGAATTGAAAAGACAAAACACTCGAGTCAGAACTAAAAGATCTTATGTAAGTTAAATCAACGGTAAGTAAATATGAGTGTAAACGGCGTCGAAGATGTTTACGGGGTTTGACATCTCCTATTCAGTGTCTAACATGAGTGCAATAACTTAAGAGATGTTCGGGATTCACATCTCCTAAGGATCCGTTAAACTATCTACTATGTAGTACAATACGCTATCATAATATGTCTACAGTAAAGTAAAAGTATTAAAATAGCGTTAAGGCATTACAGTTTCCCCCTTAACACATTTTATAATGCTAATAGTCTATACAGTACCGTAACTCCTCGTAAACTGGGGCCGCCAGAGGATACCCCATAGGTATGACATAAAACAAACTCGTAGAAGACGCGCTAGGGTAGGTGACACGACACAACTAGGCAATGCCAGGGTAGATATATCAATTACACTTCCGGACCGGTGGTAACTCATAGCAGCTACTACCGCCCACCTCGGAACACACTCCCGAATCAAAAATCGAGGGTGGCCACCAAATAAATTGCAAAGTCAGAATATAGTATCGATGGAATGTGCCCGATCGGAGGAATGACCTCACTTAGCCCGTCAATTGCTCCTGTTTTAGCCACCTTATGCTAAATCACGGGAGTTAGGTCCATGTATGTATACCTTTAGGATCATCGCCACTATCCTACTTCATTCTGGAATCTCCACCGCGTACAAAGTTGTCAAAGTGGTTTTCGGTATTGGCAGAGAGTATGACAATATCCGATCCCGGTCTCTTTAACAACCAATCGCTTATTACACACCGGATGGTTCTTTTACATTTCCAAAACCATTGCATAATTGATATCAAAATATCATATTCAATTCAAATTATATCATTTTCGAAATCATTACTTACTTTCGAAATCATATCACATTGAAATTATAGTTCGAAATTATATTTCCTTTTAGAAGTCATATTTCCAAAATAGGTTAAACTCTCATTTCAAAATTATCATATTAAACCAAATATGCTATTTAGATCCCAACTTAGGTTATAATGTCGCTTAACCACATTCACTTAAAAATCGAGAATCTGAATATAAACCCATCCATTTTACTTAGTTTGGAATTTAGAAGCAGATAGTTTTAAATAGTTAATATAGATTTAAAATAGATTAAATATAATTAAAATAGATTAAGTAGCTTTAAAATAGATTAATTAGATTTAAAATAAGTCAAATGGTTTAACTAGTTTAAAATTTTGAAAATCTTAATAATTAAAGTCTTTTAAAATAATATATTTAAAACAGTTTATATGAAAAATATGAATTTGAAATTTATATCAATTTAAACTATTTATTTCATTCCAACACATTTTGACCATTACACTGTCCCAAAACACAATTTCAAAATTTTCCGATTCAGAGTTCTAAATAAATATTAAATTCAATATCGCTTAAATCCATGTTAAAACATCGATTTAATTACTCCAATTTCAATATATTTCAAAGTTATACTTCAACGATTTTAATAACTCAATTTCGATAAACTTCATTTATATTTCAAATTCACTATAAAATTTCAATTTTATTCCTTTAACAAATCTTTCAAAACAATTCGATTTTAATATAAAACTCGAAATTCGATAAAAATTCGATTTATATAACCCAAATTTTATTTCAAAAATATCATTTAACTCAATGCAAAATTTAAGAATTCAAATTCATTTAAATTTAACCAATCCGGTGTCCGTATATAATTCTCTACCCTAGGGTCAAGTGATACAGATATTTATCATTTCAATCCGCAATTTAAAATTTTACGATTATATATCATTTCAAACCGTAATCCCGAATTAATAATAAAATCCATAAAATCGCTCGAGTCTATCATTTCAACCCATAATGATTTTTCCTTAATCTATTGAACATTCGGGTATGTATCATTTCAACCCATAGTGAACTTGTAGTTTATAACGATATAAAATAAAACATCCATTCATCCAATATCAACAATCAACACCCATTACAAACATCATCCAAATCAATCAATAAATATCAATGTAGAACTGATAATCAATAACATGTATTTAACTGGCAATTTATATTCAATAATAAATTAAATAACGATTTAATTCAAATAAATTCAAATTAATTGAGATGGCGATTTAAAATATACCAAACAGTCATAAATAAATTTCTAATCACTTAAAAAATTTAATTTAACTAACATAAGAAATTTTAGAAGTTGTGAGTGGGTTAAAACACTCACCTTTGAATTTAAATCGATTTAAAATCCAATTTAAACCCAAAATTTGAACGGTATCAGAATTCATCCAAACCAGCGCCAAAATGTCAGAATTTTTGATATGATCCCAGCGGATCGAACCGCGTGTAAATCAGACATCGTACGTAAAAGTTATGGTGGTTAGAAGATTTAAATTAAAATAAAAGGAATGGCAAAATGGTAATTATCATTACCATCTTCAATTCTTACGTGTATAGGAGATGAACGCAACCCATAACCACGCTCCATTCCTAACATGCGCCCACCACCACAGGCTGCCGAGCCATGATCCAACCGCACCATTGTGTGCGCCCCACCGAGCTCCACCTACGCCCAAAACGCCATCGACCATGCTGCTTCCATCGTCACGCAAAACCCCAAAAACGTGCAGCCCTATATGCCTCGATTTTGGGGAATCCGAGAAGTTATGCCACGATTCCACCGTTAGATGTGTAGAGCTCGCCAAGTTCTGCAACTTTGCTTTTGGAATTTTTCGATTTCGTTGAACGGATTGAGAGATATTAAGGAGGGAAGTTGGTGAATTTTTAGCCATTAAAAGAAAGTGACGGCTAGGGTTTCCAAAATTAAAATAATAATAAAATTGTCTCGATTTGCGTGCGTATTTATATAGTTAGGTCCAAAATCGTCCGAACTCCAATCGAGGCGTGCCGCCTGGCATTTATAATGTTTTACCCCCATTCCGAACGCAATGAAATTAGTTTCGAGGCCTAATTCGATCATATGTGGAAGATAGCCATTCAAAGTCGATTAATTTAATTAAATTCGGAATTAAATTTCTACGCGTTTCAAGCTCGCACGGCCAACCGACAAGTCTGATCGCTACGAAAATTGAAACCTTATAATAATTCACTATTACCGATGAAACTAGTTTCGTCGAAATCCGAGTCAGTGACCAAAATGGCTATTTTCACGTTAATTGAATAAATTAATAATAAATTCATTAAATCACTTTTTAATTCAAATTTTTAATTATTTACAACTCCTATCATTTTTGATTTCTTAATCACTTACAATAATTTAAACAAATTTAGATGTCAATTTAAAGTTGATTAATCCATCAATTCAAGTGTTTAATTTCAATTTCATTAAATTCAGAAATTATAAATTAAATTTTCAATAATTCCATTTAATTGACTTTTCATCCTATTATTCAATCCATTATTATCAAATGGATGAAATTAACATTGGTTCATGATCTATTACATTAATATTCTCAAATTTCATCTTAATCTCCATTAACGTAATATTTAAATATTTAATTTCATTTATCTGCAATTAATCCAATTACTATAATTTAAATTCAAATAAATTAATAAATCTCGGTTTCCATTCTTTTATTCAACCAATCATCATATTATGAATAAAATTAACATTATTTCCAAATATTGACTTAATTTACATTAACATAATATTTAATTACATTTATTGAAATTTATTTCCAATTTAAATTAACAGGCTAAATAAATAGGTAATATACAATAATTGTTACCATTAACTTTTAGTTACACCTATAAGTTATTATTAACAAACAAATGTTACAATTGCTTACATAACACTATTCTTATCCAATTATCATTAATTATATACTAATTCATAAGTTTATACAACATTTACATTTATTTACTTACATTCAATTTTATAACCAAGTTATAACATTTACATTATTTCAATTAATTGGAATTTCATTCAAGTTGCTAATGATTAACTTTAATTAACATTGTTACTTGTCATTTTTGTTATTATTTCATTATTAATTAACAAATTTTTATTTCTTTCAGTATTTAATTTCCAAAATCTTATTAAATCAACAAATTTAATTGTCGAAATTTACGGGTCGTTACAAGTTATATATTTGATTTTGAAATCTGTACCAATGTTAGTCCAAGGGAATATTCACGTGTGTAAGCCCAATATTGGCTCATTCTTTATATTACCAGACAGTATTATTTAGTAATACTCTTTGATAGTATGGGTATAGAGGTGAGGTGTTTCATTTGTTGTTGAACCTTTGAGATATAATTCACAAATACCATATGATTCATAGTCATATGATTACAGAAATATTTTCAAAGTATAGCTTATTTTATATTCAAAAATTAAATGTTAAATACTTTAGATGTTTCCATGTTTTCTCTAGTTAACACATCACTACTATTATTAAGACAAATAACATCAAATACCAAAAATATATTTATTTTACAATGAATATATTCTTACTAAAACAAAGTCGCATCTATTTCTGGAAAAATCAAAAATGAATATTGCTTCATAAATAATATTTGGTACACATAAAACAACTTCCATTAAAAGTATCATATGGTATGATCCTGCTAGTTGTTTAGCTAAAATAGCAACATATTTAACATAAAGCTCCATTAAACCTCTTACCACGGGCTTTCTATTTCATTGCTGCAACTAATTTATAATCAAAATTTCGGGTCAAGTATCACAAACTCAAAGAAATAAATCTTATAAAGGACAATCTTCTATAAGAAACAAAAAATACACTAAGAAGACAAATTATATTTCTTATTCCCTATTTAGCGTCCAATAATATGATATAATTTTATTCCAATGTATCTTCATGAAGCAAAGGTAGTCATTCACCTTCTCTTCATTCAACCATGCCTGTGTTACTTTCACTCTTAAACTTTCTCTTTCTCTTTTAAACGGTCTAACCTTTTGAATAGAAACTCTTTACTCAAGACTGCACTAAATTTCTGTATATAAATGCATTCACTCATCATTAACATGTTAAGGAGATCAAACAAGTAACACTTATGTAAAAAATTCAGAAATGACATTTCAGTGATTCAATTCTTAGTTATCTTGTAGTCCTTGGTCTACCGTTGTTTCCAACACAATAAAATCCTCATTATATTCAATCTTATTTAGCACATGATTGTGTATTATGGTTTAATTACTCATTTTGATTGAACAATTTCATCAAAATTGCATATCTTAGGCAAGCCGACTATTCACCATACAACTTTTGTTTATGACTGAATATGAATCAAATATTTATATTCTTGTATTGTCTTTAGAGTTTATGCACATAGTAGTCAACACATAGCAACGAGCAAGTATACACTCAAGTACCAAGGCATATTTTTTTTAAAAATGGTTGTATCGTTCGGCTCCTGCATGGGCCTTAAAGAAACATCATGCAATTTTTTTTACTGGAGGTAAACATATCTTAGTCAATCTTTAGTACAATTCGCTTAGTATGTCTTAACTAATAAATGGTTTTATCAATCACATTAGCTGTGAAAAATTATTAAAGTAGATTATTATAGTATTGAATATGTTCATATATTTATTCGAATGTTTAATATATTTTTCTAATAAGGTTCCCACTAGATTTTACATCTCTTAAAATGCCTAAAAAAGAAGCTAGAATTCTATAAATTACTCTAGTTATTGTTGTAACGACCTGCAAATTTGACACATTAATTATAAAACTACCGTATAAATTAAATAGGTGATAAAAGACAATTTTGCATAGAGCAGTATTTTTGGGAATTATGATAATTCCATTGTGTTTAAAATGTTTGACAAACTAATTTTGATATATAATATGTTATGGTTTGGACATACAGACTTAAATGGTTATTTTTTTGGCCTAGAATTGTTGTAGACCCAAAATACCCAAATTTTTGGTATAAATATGACACTTACCTAATCCTAGCCACCACTAGAACACCCTTCTTCCCTAGTCCTGAAATTTATTTTTAATCACTTTTTAACAGTAGATAATTTTCTAATCACAAATTTGTCTTAAAAGTTAAAGTGTCCAAAATACATCGAATTATGTATTAAAATAATCGTCTCAATGAAACGAATAGGCATCAAGTGTTAATTTTTTGAGGTGGGGCTTTAGTCGCTCGGAAATCATGATCGAAGGGGGGATTCGACAAAACCCAAGCATCAAATTGGGTTTTTATTTTCACTACAATAAAAAATAGATTTAGAGCGTCTAGAAAATGCTACCACAACTTATAGTAGCGTTTTAGACAAAGTTGTTATACGACATGCAACTAAAAGTCCAAGACATTCTATTGTGTTTTCATAAACGATACCAAAAAACAACATATTGCAGCATTCTACATTCGCAGCCAATTTTTTTTTATCGTAGCACTGTATAGATGCCACTAAAAAGTATTGTTGATTTTTTGTACAAATTCCCTCGTTGTGGTAGCTCATTTGGTTCCCATTCATTTAATTCAAAACATATACTATATAGTAATAATTAACATATTTCAGTATGAAACCAAAAACCACTCATATATTTATAACATTCAAACAACCAAAAAATGCATTAATCACATAGTGAATTACGATATACAAACAATTCAATACAAAATATTTTAAACAAAATAACCACGTTTATATGAAATCCATAACCGTGTAGGTATAGCAGTTTCCAAAAAACCAAGTTAACATAAAAACCATAACTGTACATAGAGAGGTTTAACAACTAGTGCTAACAAAGTGTTATAATATGGAGACAATTAAAGACAAGTACTAATTCATTACTGCAGCTAATCATTTCTTTGGAAAAGCTTATGTGCCTATAGACAAGTATAATAACTAACAATGAGAACTTGTACATGCTGGTGAAAAAACTCTGAACTATCAGATATGTTTTATTTCATTTAATTTACCAAAATGGAACAGGCTTAATGTAAATGATAATTAAACGAACTAAAATATAAACTCATTTACAACTTGTGAAAACACAGATTGAGCCTATTTCAAATATAAGTCCATTTTTCCTTGTCAAAATAGCAAAGAATATACATTTGAGTTAAAAAATTAATCTGGCATGAATGTACATTTAGCTGATATGGTTGACCTCATTCATTTGAGCTAAGGCTGAAGTGATGATGAAGTTTGATCAATGAGTTAGGGGTCCCCGTAATAATTCAGAATGCAATACGCACCAATGGATAAATATTATTGATATTTTATATTTTTACCATTATGGCAAGCATTATAATTGAACCCTTAAAAGAAAAACTGAATATTATTGTACTTTGTATTATGCTTAGCTACAAAAATCAGCTTACACACACTCAAGCTAAATGACACTGTTCCTCATATGAATATAACAATTATATTTATGTCATTTCCAATTATATTAAACATTAAGTTTTATTAGTAACTTAATTATACACGGTGATATAAAAATATTCAGTTTAAATCATTGACATTTATGTGAAATTATCAAGTATGACTTTTTACAAAAAGATTGTAGTTATAATGGATAAAGTACTTGATGGAAGCCATACATCCGTTTAAATGTCTATTTCATTATACAATGCATCCTAGTATCTCATAATTTCTTGGTCAAGAACATCTTGCAGGCCTTTGTGCACTTTCCTGCATTTAAATATATTGTAAAAAAACTACATCTAAATAAACTGAAAACCAACAAGCAAAATTACAATTTCATATCTTACTTAATGCATGCTCACATTTCATGTATTAGGCATATACTCACTGTCACTCATTTTTCTACAGATTGATAATAAAGTAGAGCAGTTGATATTTTATAAATAAATAGCTTGATTATCCACAACACTATCATCAGTGTTTACACAAAAAATTGGCATAAAAACTAAATATAAACTTTTCGAAGAGAATTAAATGAAGTATAAAATGGAAACAACGGATAATAACAAAAAACAGCAATTAATTGCAAGAATAACACGCACACAATGATTTATAATGGTTCAACGTTGTTTTCCTATGTTCACTTTGAATGAATTGCTTTATTAATTACTTTATAATCTGAGTACAAAAGGGATCAGATCAAAATCCTTAGTTATAAAAGAGTATAAACTAACTAGCAACGTAAAAGTCCTGAAAATGAACAACCAAGCCGGTATTTATAGATGAAGATGACCAAATATCTCTCTAAAAACTCGGTAGAAAGTCCCTCAAAACTATATGGGCCTACAAGAGGGGTCGCATGGCCCAATAACCAAAGAAGAGGGATCAGTATCGATCCCTTTTTTGGTTGAATTTTGGGGTACGATCCCTATGGTGGCTTTCTCATGCTAAAATATGCTTAGCCTCCAAATTTATGCCAATTGGATCAGTGAAGCTCGAGTTATTGCTTGATCTTTGCTTTAGTATGGTTTGCATGCTGCTTTCTGTAGATCCCTTCTTAGGGAAGTATACCGATCCCTCTAACTTCATCCCCTTGAGGTGCAATCCCTATGGTAGGCTCCTTGGGATCCGATGTCTTGCTCACAAAATTTCATATGCATTGGACTTGTGTATCTTGAGCATGGTTCAAAATTCCGGTGGAATTCCGGTTATTCGGGTGATTCTGTTCCGGTTCCGGTCTCAACCGGAACGAAATCAGGTTAAAATTCCGGTTTCGGTCAATATTCCAGATTTTTCTTTCAAGTTTTGAAAAAAATAGAAAAAAATAGCAGAAATAAAAAACACAATAAACATATAAAAAATTAAAAGATAACAAATACACCAACAAGAAAAGAATTGATATACTTTTGTTAATTTACCCAAGAATCATAATAAAAAATTAAAATTTTCGAAATTGATCGAAATTTTAAAAATCTCAAGTGGACAAATATAATCTCAAATCATGATTTTGTCTTTAAAACATATATTTCGTATGTAATGTAAAGAATGTGATATAAATTCATGATAGTATTGGATATTTTTTAGCGTATTTAGTAGTTCTAACCTGTGCAGTTAAAGCGCTCGGCGGATTCAAAGCGGTGGAGGTGCAAAAAGTCATAGCGGAGATACAGCGAGGATATAGCGGGATATAGCGGATGGCTCTAAAATAGCATATAAAACTCAAACTTAATGTTTTTTCAAATATATAAATGGTAATTAAATGAAAAAATATCATTCAATTGAATTATAATTAATACATAAATAATTTTAAATAAAAACATGTGCGAATATACTTTAAATAAACATAAAACTATTATATAACATAATTGAATTTAGTAGAATATTAGAGTATTTTCATTTCTAAAAATATATTAAAAATTAAATCAAATAAACTAGTTTCATAATTTTTATAATGTATAAATGCAATTTTTTAATTCATTTTATTAAAGAAGATATAGCGGAAATAGCGGAATATAGCGGGAATAACAGGATATAGCGGAAATAGCGGGGCTTAAAGCGGAAAGGCTATATTTTGGGGCTATATGGAAAAATCGTAGCGGTAGAAATCCGCTATGAGATATAGCGGGGTTATAACGGGGTAATAGCGGGACATTAACTGCACAGGTTCTAACAAAAAAATGTGTCGAAATTAGAAAACCATAATTAAAATGGAATTTCCGAAATATCCGAAACGGAATCGGAAATTTTAAAATTACCCATGAACGGAACGGAAACGGAAAACGGAATTTCGAACCTTGATCTTGAGATATTAACTATTTTCTATAGGAATGCTCTCACTCCCTAAAACATGCCGACCCCTATTATTGAAGCCAATTTACGCCGATACCTCAAGGTATTGAACCATATTTCATATTTCGAACACTCTGTCTTGCATATCCATCAAATTCCTTCAACATTAACTCCATGTTACCTTCTGCTCTTGACTTCTGGACCCCAAAATCATCATTCTGGAGTCATCGGCCTTGACGGCAGTCCACTTGTGTAATCAGTTCAATGTAGCCAGGATAAAATGCCGGATAACAGTCAATGACTCAAAATATATGTTTACTGCTTTGGCTGCATGTTTTGGACATGATAGGGCCATGGCAACAAGGACTTAATTTCTGAAATATTCCCAAATTTTGGATATAATTGCAAAGGAAGAAAACGTAATAAACCTAATATTAACAATATCAATATTAAACTGAAAGAAATTTACCACATTCTAACTTGTTTGTCCTCCATCAAAACTGACCATCCCCTCAGCCACAGACTCCTACATTCGACTTTGATGGTTTCAATAGGCAACCTCCGGGCATAGATGATAATGGGTACATTGTAGTATCTAACAGACCAAGAGGAAAAAGTGTGCTGCAACTTCCTTTATCTTCTATCTTATAATCAATAAGGAAACAAGAACATCTTTCTCTCCAATCGCGTTTTGCTAGATCTGCAGATCCTAGGATGTTTGCTTCAGTTTCATCAGCTGCCTCTTGATCTCTTGGTGCTCCTTTCAATTCTCAAAAAGAACTGTCAAGTCATGGAGGGATGTTGTCAATAATACAGTTGATACTTCAAATTGATTTAGGGAATATATGTAATACCCAAATGACGTAACACCACGTAATGTGTCTTTGTCTGTGTCAATGCTATATCATGGCCGTTCATCTCAGTCTTGTACGATGCAACTTCTCTTCCAGCCTGGTCACACGCCTCTCTTTATTGCAGTGGTCATGCATTCACTATCAAGCCATATTCACAGCAGCAAAATTAGTTCACATCATGCTCCCTTTATTGCACAATATCCTCTATATATCTGATCTCATGCAGCAAACTATCTTTGTTGGCGAATGTGCTCCACTCTCATTTCCATGCAACTGCCCCTAGGGTAATCACAACATCATCCCACTGCTCTTAACATAGCATTGCTTGTTTGCTTTTTACTCAATGCACATTGCACACTCCTGCTATGTATTTGTCCATGTCATTTCCCTTCTCCCTTCTTTCACACTGCTCGATACTCACTCAGCAAAGCAACTGATTCGCTTAAGCTCCTGCATCACTTTTTAACGTAAGTAACCAAATAGTCTTGCTTCAAATATCTTCATTTACCATAGTGCAGCATCTCTTGTAGTTCATTCTATCTTCATTCATCACAATGCAACATCTCTTGAAGTTCATTCTTTGGTTCAGCTTTAGACTTCTGTGCTTTCCTTACAATTATTTCTACCACAGGCCTTATATACAGATTGCACAAATAAGCCCACAAGGCTCACTTTTAGACTGTACAAGCCAACACGGTTTCAAGCTATGTTGTGCTCATTACCTACCCAGTTTCTACCTTTTGTTCACCCCATCATTTACACTAGATTTTTCTCTATCTCTAGGTCCAGTTTTAGGTGTGTATGCAACTTAATGTCCAACAGCTCAAGCTTGCATTCTTGTTTGCCCGAATAGCTTGAAGAATTATAGTTGCAAATGCCCATACATACTATCTTCAGCAACAGATTTGCATATGCCTCAAGCCTTTGCATTCTCTTTCTGTACCTTCTGTTCATGCAATACATTTAGAGTAGCTTGAAAAATTCTACTTCAGTCCTAGTCTCAACCGTTAATTCTCCATCACACTGTAGCAAAATTAACTAGAAGCATACAATATTTTATTAAGCTGCATTTTCTAAAAGTCTAAGTGCATGCAAAATTATTCAATCGCAAATTATCGATTTCTTCAACAAATTAGGTACTATTTGCAGAGAAATCACCTATGCAGTCCTCATGATAAGATATCCTTAAAAAAATAGAAAGCAATTATATTTTCATAGATTATTCCACTAATCCTACTTCCCCGTTGGAAGTGTAATAAAAAAATGATTGTTTGAACCACATATGGATACACAATCAACTAAAACAATTTCTCTATAGTGTTGGAATTTGTATGTAAGGATAACCAAAAAATCAAACATATTTTTGAAATTTAAAAAAGAAATAAAATGCAAGATAACTAATAACATAAAATCAAAGAACCATAGAGAAAATTTTGAATATGAAATATGAGTATTTCAGTGTTAACCGATAAAAATGTGCTTATGTTGTAAATTTAAAAAAATCTGGATATAGTCACCCATTTGAAATCGATTATATTTGACCACTTTCACATATTTACTACTAATAAAAGATAAACAAGTTATGGTCAAATACTTACAAAGAAAGTGAATTTCTTGAATAATAATATGCATTAAAAAACCACCTAGAAATATTGAATCAAAACAAGACACTAATAGTCAAAACTTTTAGGCTAAGCAAAAATAATACAAACTAAGAAAAAATGGATATATACCAGTAGATTGTAAGTACACAAAATCTAGAAACATAACTCAACCAAATTCATTAAGGTAAAATTGATAGTAAATATGCATTTTGCATTTGAAATGCTCATAAAATGTTAAGTCGTCTAACAATAAATTTTTTGTCTATAAATTCCAAGCCTGTCCCTTATTACACAACTATATATGCAGACTTGAATTGTAATAATTGATATAGTATAGTATATCGAATAACCGAATAGTTTGAACATTGATATAGGATCAGAGTTACCGTAATCATCCTAAAATAAGCATCAATGTCTCCTTGTCATACTCCACTTTGGGGTAGAGAACAAAAGAGAGTTAAAAATATGCATCTTCATCCAAATCCAAGATTGAATACTCGGTTATGGTATACTTATGTAGATCGAATTTCATAAAGATTGGAGGAGACGATTCAAAATTATAACATTTGGTTTAGGTTTTTATTTTAATTTTGAGGTAGAGAATAAAAGAGAGTAAAAAAAAGGCTGGCACAGTAAGCGGGGATGTGGAAACTGAGCCCACCTAAAAATATTATCCCATACCATCGCGCATTTAAAATTAGAACGCTACAATTATATTAGATCAAGTGAAATAGTTGCATTTCATGTTTAAATTCTATCATTTAGTGCCACTGAAAGCACATTTTCTTGTAGTGTTTATTTGGACAACGATTGATGAAATTCAAGATGCAGTGTTGGAGACCTCTAAGTATAGAGCTGAAATATACTTGGATTGTAAGCTAATTCGATCGAAGCAGGGAGAAATCGACGGTTGAAGGCAATGATTGTGGGTTTGTTGACGGAGATGACACAGGGTTAGACAACGATAGGAAGGAAAAGGATAGCAAGCGGTGGCTGCCCAGGGTGATCGACGACGTTGAAGGGGTCTCTAGTAGTGTTGGCGGCTAGTCAAAGTTGGCGTGGAGGTGAGGCATCGGGAATGACCGAAACTATTGATTTGCACATATGTGATAATTATTGATTTAAATAAATTATTTTGAATTGCACATATGTGATGATTATTGGTTTAAATAAATTACTCTGAATTGGACGTGTGTGATAATTATTGGTTGAAATTATCATATATGGTTATTGTGTGGATATGGAATCGTATTATGACAAGTTGTATGATATTTACCATTATTACTATACGAATGTTGATATGGTTTTGTTGTTTTGATGACATTGATGCTTGTGCTACTTATATGGAGTGATTAGTAAACATTTGGTGGGTTCATACTTGTATTTTTGCTATTGATATTGTGTAAGTAATGATGGGTTATCAGTACACATTTGATGTTATTTGTTGTTGTTGATTTATTTGATATTCGAGGTTAACATTGAGTATTGTCAAATTTGTGTGATGTTTGATGGCCACATGTCGTTGTTCTTATTATTGTTACCCATATTTGTTTATGATATTGATTATTGGTAGCATGGTAGAATACAATGTTTTCTACTTATGTTGGATGCTTGCTTGTTATTATTGTGCAACGTATATGCTAACAAGTATTTGATGTGGGCTTGATCTTGAAAGGGTACATAGATAGTCTTTTCCTATGCAATAGCCACTGATCCTTTAGGTCGGGCTGTGGTGAATAGGATAAGGCACAGTCCAAACATAGTTGATCATTTTTTCCTTTTACTCTATATACGCATGTATTTGTAAAGTTTGCATGTGAAAGCAAAGAAGGGGAAAAATGTATGGATGCAGAAAACATTAAAGGTTGTTTTCTTTGCATATTTCTCATGTGTTATAGTTGTATTGTTTACAAATTTTATTAATATTGATGTATACGAAGTTGTGAATATTCTTATTAATGAATTAGGTCTTGCATGGTATTAGTTTACTAAAATTGTGTATATATATTGTTTTTTAATTCCGACGTGAGGTTTTTTCTTGAAGTAAATAACCAAGGACCCACTGTTTTTTATATCTAAAATTGGTGTGCAAACATATTTTGATGGCTTTTGCTACTAATTTAACATGTTAATAATGGCGGGGCATCACAAGTGTTATGATACATTTATCATTTTACTACGACCTTGAGGTTGTCAATAAATTTTAGTCCTTATAAATGGTAAATAACATTTTATTAGTTATATCTCATATGTAAATCCTAGCCATACATACTTTGCTTCTGATCATCTTTAGGACCTTGAGTGTGCTCAACAAATCACAAAGTACGTTAAATACTCATGATCCATCATTTTGTGATTTCTTAATAACAAATTTTGTGACTAATGAGGGAGCTTAACAAAGTTACAAAATATCATTACCAATCTGGAGACAATATAAACATCATTATACATATTTATTGCTTGAAGGTGCTCAATAACCACAAGTATGCATAGTATTCTATTCATGTTGTAAATGATAGAGAGCAACATTATTTTATATTTATATTCTCAAATAATGATAATGAGTATTATCGTCTAAAAGGAATGATAAGTATTCACAATACCCAATGACATCATTTTCCATTTTATATATGTATATAGTTATAACATATGTATTCATTCCTTATATGTATAATGGGTTTTATTTTAAGTTTAACCTCTAAATATTAGCTTTATAATATATACATTATATATGATTCTTTTATTTGATTATAACATTTATAATATAATATTAAATCTTATATATATATATATATATATTATTAATTAAGGCTTTTGTTAATATTACAACTTAATCGTAAGTTGTAACTTTTAATGGACTTTAACATTTATACTTCATATTATAATTTAATATTGCTTTGAATTTTATTTATCTATAGCCTTCAAAGCAATTTCAATTTTTTTCATTGGTAACTTTTACAAAATTAAATTTAAAATAATTTTAAATTTATTTATTTATGGCTTTTATGAATTAAACTTAAACGGATTTAATTTTTTTTCATAACCTTTATAAATTTAAATTTAAACCAATTTATAATTTAGTTTTTATATATTATTTAAATAAACTTATTTGAATTAACCTAAGGCATAACACCTTGGGGTGTTGCACTAAGGGCGTACCCAAGAAATTTACCACTTCGACTGTCTAGGTAAAAGCTAGGAGTAGGGAAGTTTTCCTTTTGTAATAATGTTCCTTAGATAGAGTAACATTCCCCTTAGTTAAACATCCTTTCTTAGACATTAATCTAACTGGAATTTTAAATAGAATGCCCAACATGTTGGTAAATTATTCATAATAACACAATGCATATCCTAATACCACACTTGGTAATAGGGCAAAAGGAGGTAAATTTCAAAATAATTTCTCTTTCCATTATGCATTAGATCTTTTAATATATTATCATGAATAATAGAGTTGAAAATAAATCATATTTAATATTTATTGTTTGAATTTGATTTGAATCTTTTGATATGAATAAAAGTTACCTAAATGCGGGATTTACTAAAATAAACTGATTGTAAATTTACTATAATATTTATTTAAAGTAATATATTTAAAATAATTTTATTATTAATTTGAATAACATTTATTCCAATATGATATTGGACAGAACAATTATACTATTAATTTAAATAATATTTATTTAATATAAAGTTTAATAAATTATGCATATGTATAAAAATACACATAAATAAATAATATATAGTTTTTTGATTCGAATGTGAAATCCCTAAATGATAAATAATGTTCTAATTTATTATTTGCAGACAATAATGTTAATTCATAAACAACTTATTGATAAACTAATATATTAATATGTAATTTACAATGTCATATACAAGTATGTGATATATGGTTAAATAACATCAAAACATCCATCATTTAATACGAACCTAATGGTACAAGTAGCATGTAAAGTGGAGTTTCTATGCGAAAGTTATAATGATTACAAGTTGTACGGGTTAAATTGTAATCAGTAAAAAGTGAGGGAATAAAACATAAATATATACATACCTTCTTTTTCTGAATCGAACCAACCCTAGCTGCATCATTGTTTAACTTCGAGCAATTTCCCTCATCACCAAACATTGTCTAGAGTGCCATTGACCCCACCACCATGAAAGTCTTAACGAGCTAACCCTCCTAGTTTGCCTAATGTTGAACTCTATCTCCCTATAGGAAAATTCTACTTTCTCATTCAAGATCTTTACGACAAGATTGGAGAAAGCATGCTGACTTGAATCCATTCCCAACCCATGCCGACATAGTGGCATCATTTATGTTGACTTGACGATGATTTTGGATGGTGATGGTCGATCATCGAAGGTGATCGTGTGTGTGTGTATCGGGTGTTGAACTAGAAATTGGCACAACACCTTAATTCAAAGACAAATGATATAGATCTAGCAAATCAGCAAGAAAATAACAAACAATATAAAGATTTTATAGTGGTTCAGAAAATTCTATGACCTACGTCTACTTTAGTTTTATGTAGATTGATTGTCATAAGTACAAGAGCTTTGCGATTTGATTTTAGTCTAGAATAGCAAAAGGAAAATCTCCACTGACAATGGTGTCCGAAAGATAGTAGATGAAGAAAACAAAGGCCAAAAGTCCTCTAGTCATTGCTCTAGGCTCGGTATTTATAGGAGAATCACCCACCAAAGCCGTCAGATCATCAAAGACCAAGTAAGGATCTGGATCCAAGAGAATAAGGAGGGAGACGTAGTCTTTTTGTCACATAAATCATGTCGGTACTAAGATGATTTGCCTCATGCCAATCAACAGCTTTTCCTTTACTCTAGTTTGCATCTTCAAGTCTTCACGCACAGAGCGCTTTTACCTCTAAATTTTACTTAGTACCAAGATGATCTACTTCATCTGGTACTTGTCCTTTTCTATAGAACTTTAGAGTTGTTCGCCTACTCCTTCAAAGATGGTCCCAAGATGACCACTTTATAGTTCCATCACTTGATCATAGTGTAGTAGCTTAAAAAATACTGCCAAACAACTCAGTACCGACATGATTCATGTCGGTACCAACCTCTTTGGCCTTTAGAAGTTAGTCCTCAAACTCCTAGAGGTCCTTTCCATCATCATCTTAAGATTGCCCCCAAGTTCTGAAACAACTTTATCTTTGTCTTAACGTCTAGATTCACTTGAAAGCTGCTCAGTTCAAATACTAGATAGCACTTGCCCCTCAAAGTATGCTTCTGTTGAAAACGAAGCATGCTTTGGATCAGGACAAGTGATACATAGTCATCCATATGAATCCATTGGTTATCCAATAATCACCTTGTTGTGTCGTCTCTATTCTAAGAGCATCCATTCAATCACTTTAAATAGTTGGAGCATCCTTTTCCACACCAAGGTCTACATCTACATCCCTCTAAAGATCATTCCACGCCTTGGCTATGTGAGAATTTCTTCTCTTCTTTCCTTTCTATTCCTTTTTTAAATATCCGAACCATGTTGGTACTTAAAGGTTCATTTCCATACCGACATGAATCTCCACTTCAGTCTAGTACTATATATGTTGTGGACATAGATTTTTATCTACTTTCCCATTTCATTGTAGCATTGAGCACTTCTTAATCATAACCCTTGCTTCCTACAGCCACTGATCAAGCATCTTGACGCCATCTCTAAGCCGTCGTCGATCCGCACTACAAAAGCCATCATCGATGCTGTTATCCCGCCTTTTGGCAAGGCCAGGACACCAAGGAATTGATTGGATTCCATTGTCATGGATATCGCTGAATTTCGTCCGAATCCGGATCGAGCTACAATTGATAAGACATGACTAGAAAAGTAAAGTGAACCAACATTCCAAGTTTCAAGTCAATCCGAGTTCGTATGCTCAAGCTATGATGGATACAAGTTGGAGGAAAAAGCATGTTTTCGTATCCATCCAATATGTCCATTTCGCATCCATCAGGGGACTTCGTTTCGTATCGATGGAGGTAGCCATGTTTCGAATCCATCGAGTTCCTATCGATCAGGTTCGTGTCCATCGATAGTTTGTGCAATTCGTATCGGTTGGCCAAGTGTCTGTTTCGTATCCATCCAGCCCGTGTCCATCATCTGCTTCGCATCGGCACGATTCCACGATTTCGTATCGATCGAGTTGGCAATATTTCATACCCATCGAGTTCGTATCGATCAGGTCCGTGTTCCTCAACAGATGACGTGCCTCGCAACCATCAGTCAATGTCTACTTCGTATCCATCGAGGCACTACTCTTCGTATCCATCGAGGCACTACTCTTCGTATCCATCAGAAAACCTTACTTCGAATCCATGCCCAGTGGCTTATTCGTATCTAACGAGTCAACCAACTAGGGTGACGTGGCGTCCATCGAAGTAAACAAGGCGAGATATATGGAGTCAAAACGGTCAACGCGGAGTGAAAATTGGATCGAGACGAAGTGTGCACGCCACATCATCTCAGGAGCACGTGCAGGGATCAACACGGCGGGATCGACTCGAAGCAATGGAGTCGAACAGAACAGCCAGCGTTGAAATCTATCTCGTATCGATGATATCTCGCAATCCACTGATCCAAATCCAATAAAATTTTCAGGGAAGCTTGCATACACAATGAAGGATGTCCCTGCCAAATTTCAGCTCAATTGGACATCATCTTGATCGATACAAAATGGATTCGTACCGATCGCAGATCGAGGTGAAACTTTCTGGAAATGGTCGCGTGGGCCCCCTCACGTGCCAGACCAAGTCTTCCGAAGTTTGAACGAGATCTGAGCCTCCTACGCCTATAAATAGAGCCCCTAGAGCATACAGAAAAACGATCTTTTTTCTCTGAATCGTCCAGACTCTGCCGGATCAAGACTTGCATCATACCTTTGCTGTCAATTTCGAATTCTAATCAGTAATCCGCTGTTGTTTGCTGTAATCGCTTGTAATCATTGAAAGAGAATCAATAAAATCATCAAAACTTCATAGTGGACGTAGGCAATACGCCGAACCACTCTAAATCACTTGTCTTTGCATTTTACATTTCTATTTGTCGGATTTTTTGTTAGATGATCTCTGTTTTATATTTATATTCTTCATTTTATCTCTTCAAAAACTTCCGAAGAGTGTTGTGCCCATTTTTGGTACACACTTTGGTACTTTCACTGAGAAATCCAGTTTTTTCTCCTGCTCCTTGGATCTACCGTCGATACCGGATTGCATAAATCCAAGAGGAAAATCCAGATATCTGATCCGGAATCCTACCATTCTATTCAGATTTGCGTAAAATCTAGGAAAGGACTCCATCACTGAAAATGGTTAGCACAAGAACTGCCGCTACCGCCGCTGATCAAGAAGGCCGGGATAGACAGAATCCTACACAGCAGCCTTCTTCCAATCAAGACAACACTGCTCACTTGGATCCATCCGGACCGGTCACCCGACAAGAGTTCCGAGTGTTGCTCCAAGAACTGACCCAAAGCCGGCAACAGTTGGCTGAACAGTTGTGCGCCAATGTTGAATTGACCGACCAACTAAACCACCAAAGCCGCAGAAGGTCTAGGAGGGATAATGTTTCCCGTGCATCTACTGAGAGTTCGGCTTCGTCTGACTATCACCACAGGTCTACCCGTCCCCGGCTAGAAGGAAGTCACGCTCAAACTACCGGATATCAAGCCGCCTTGACCGTTGGACAGTTAAGGACAGGGCCGTCGACCAGCTTCCAAATAGGGCCCTCAACACGAGGAGGCACTGCTCCACAGTACACCACGGACAACCGCGCTACAACCGCCACGGTAGAAACAAGAGTTGATACCCGGAATCAGTCAGAGCCGAACAATCAACAGCGTGGACATACTCCTGAACCATATGTCCCAAAAGACGCTGAGCCAAGGAGGCGAAATACGGACCGTCGACAGCGCCCGGTCCAAACTCGCACTATGGAACCCGACCACACCTTAGCTCAGCATGCCCAGAATGTGCCAGTGTCAAATATCTCGACCATGATACATCAGATGATATGCGAGAGTCAGGGGCTCACTAATGATGATTGGGGAATCTCCCGTAGTCATACCCCCTTCACAGACGAGATATTATATGCTGAACCCCCTTGGCGATTCAGAATGCCAACTCTCCCAATGTATGAAGGAAAGAATGACCCCAATCAACATATTTTGAAATATGAATGGTCAATGAGTGCTGCAAGGGATGACGATGCAGTGAAGTGTCGGAGTTTCCCCATTTCTCTGGGGGGAATCGCGACAATGTGGTTTACACGCTTACCACCTAGGTCTATTTCTTCGTTCGATCAACTGGCCAAGAGGTTTGTAGAACAGTTTCGTATGCATGTTGCTAGGCCCAAAGACGTTAATACCCTATCCAGTGTCACTCAAGCTCATGGAGAGACGCTCAGGCGTTACTTAGAAAGGTTCCACGCAGCATGTGTTGAGATTAGTAATCCCAACGATAACTCAATCTTGATGGCTTTGACCAAGGGGATTGATCCCGATTCCGAGTTTGGGAATTGGCTAGCTGGAAAACCACCCGCATCGTTGGACCGTTTCTACTCCAAAGCCACTCAGTTCTTACAGCAAGAGGACGCGAAACAGTCTAGGAAGCAGGACGATGTGAGGCCCAGTATTGAGGGAATACAGAGTAATGTAGCGGTTAAACAGTCCGGTGAGAGTTCCGGAAAAGTTCAACTGAACATACAGAACAAGCAAACCCAGCCGAGAGGAAACAATGGCCAGGATAAAAAAAGAGATCCGAATCGAGGTCCACGACGTAGGGCTCAAATGTTTGACAATTACACACCGTTAAATACGTCATTGGAAAACGTATACTTACAGACTTGCAACACTGTACAGTATAAGAAGCCTGCTCCGAAACCCTCATCGGAGAGGCAGGTTCAAACAGGGAAGTTCTGAAGATTCCATGAAAGCTACGGCCACAATACCAATGAGTGTCGACATTTGCAGGACCTCATCGAGAAGTTGATTAGAGAAAGGAAGTTAGATCAGTTTGTGCGGGCGCCGCAGTCTGGTGGAGCGGACCCTTCGAATCAGAATCGTTCACAAAATTAGGAAAGACAGGAAGAACCCGCTCGTACGGGCGGGAGGTTGGTTATCGACACGATAAGTGGTGGTCCCCACCCGGCAGACAGAAGCTGGGGGGAAATGGAGTCGTATGCTAGTTCTATCAGGCATGCGGACTTCGAATGTTGTAGTAATTATGAAGACGGAACTCCAGTTAAACAACAAAAGATACTATCTGATGATATCGTATTCAGGAGCCGAGACGCTGATAAGGTCGAAGACCCTACAATCGACCCACTAGTCATATCTGCCCAGGTAGGTCCTGCTTGGATGAAGAGGATCCTGGTTGACAGTGGGAGCTCTGTGAATATCTTTCTTAAACGGGCTTACGACTTAATGAAAATGGAGGCAAAGGATTTGAAACCCTGCCTGTCCCGAATCCACGGTTTTAACGGAAGTGCCACGATACCCATTGGAGTAACTGAACTACCGGTTGAGTTGGGGGTTGGAGAATGCCGGAGAGTCCGGATGTTACAATTTGTTGTCTTAGAGATTGATTCACCTTATAATGCGTTTTTGGGCCGACCGGCCCTAGCTGAGTTCAGGGCGGCCATCGCCCCATGGTGTTTGACTCTGAAGTTCCCCACCGATCGTGGGATTGGAGTCGTTCAAGGAGATCAGGCCACGGGGAGGGCCTGTTATGTTGCTGAGCTGCGCGGGGCGCAGCGTAAAGAGAAGGGAAAGGGCGTAGAGGAATCTCTCTGTGTCCGTTCTATTGATAATTGACAATTGATGCCTGGGCCTCGGCCCGGGCACCACAACCAATTCCTGAAAGACCTTGACCCTAGGGACAATGAGGATAAAGACGAATCTAAGGAGAGTCAAGCTTCTCCGGCCGAACTGACTGTGGACGTCCCAATCAGTAAGGATGATGATTCAAGGATGCTAAAAGTTAGGTCTCAACTGAGCAAGCAGACACAACAGGAATTGGTTGAATTTCTCCGGGCGAATCTCGACGTCTTCGCCTGGACACACTCTGACATGTGCGGGATCTCGCCAAATATTGCAAGTCACTCCTTGAATATAGATCCGCAATATGTCCCGATCAAGCAGAAAAGGCGCGGTATGGATCCAGAGAGATCTGCCGCCCTTAAGGAGGAGGTTGATAAGTTACAATTGAACGGTTTTATTCGAGATGCCTTGTACCCAGAATGGGTGTCCAACCCCGTACTGGTTCGAAAGCCGAACGGGAAATGGAGAACTTGCATCGATTACTCTGACTTAAACAAGGCTTGTCCAAAAGATAGTTTCCCGCTTCCTCGAATTGACCAGCTCGTAGATTCGACAGCCAGACATGAGTTATTATCTTTTATGGATGCTTATTCTGGCTACAATCAAATACCCATGCATTTGCCTGACCAAGAACATACCAGCTTCGTAACCGATCTGGGGCTCTACTGTTATAAAGTCATGCCATTTGGTCTAAAGAACGCCGGAGCAACATACCAACGCTTAGTCAACCGGATGTTCGCTAATCAGATCGGGAAGACCATGGAGGTTTACGTGGATGACATGCTGGTGAAGTCTCGGTTCTCCACAGATCACGTCAGAGATTTAAATTCGATGTTCAGCATCCTTCGAGAATATGGAATGAAGCTTAACCCATTGAAGTGCCACTTCGGCGTTGCATCTGGAAAATTCCTCGGATTCATCGTTAACGCTCGAGGGATAGAAGCAAACCCCGAAAAGATCTAGGCAATAAGGAACCTACAAACCCCGAGAACCATAAAGCAAGTCCAGAGTCTCAACGGGAAAGTAGCAGCATTGAGCAGGTTCATCTCAAAGTCCACCGACAAATGCATTCCTTTCTTTGATCTGATCCGGAAAGGAAGACGAAACTTTGAATGGACCACGGAATGTGAAGGCGCGTTCCGATTGCTAATTCAGCATCTCTCCACACCCCCGATCTTGTCAAAACCAGTCGACCACGAGCAACTGTACCTCTATCTGGCAGTATCAGAGCATGCGATCAGTGCCGCTTTAGTTCGGGAGGAAGACAAAGTGCAGAAACCAGTCTACTATGTTAGTAAACGGCTAACAGGAGCTGAAAGAAACTACCCAAGACTGGAGAAACTGGCTTATTGCCTAGTCGTTGCCTCAAGAAAGCTCCGTCCTTATTTCCAAGCTCATCCTCTTATTGTGTATATCGATCAGCCGTTACGACAGGTCCTTATGCGGCCTAAGACGTCTGGTAGGTTGCTCAAGTGGAACATTGAACTGAGCCAATTCGACATCACTTACGCCCCGCGAAGAGCCATTCAAGGACAAGTCTTGGCAGATTTCATAGCTGAATTTACCGTTCCAGAAGACTTGCCCAAGACCAGTGAATCCCCCGAATATATCTGGAAGCTGTATACTGATGGTGCATCAAACGACCGGTGTTCAGGCGCTGGTGTTATACTTGAAACTCCCGAAGGCCGATCCATATGTTATGCTTTGAAGTTCGATTTTCATGCAACTAATAATGAAGCTGAATATGAAGCCCTCTTAACCGACCTAAAACTTGCCAGAGATTTGAGGATTATCGCTGTGGAAATTTACTGCGATTCACAGTTAGTTGTGTGTCAAGTACGAGGAGAGTATCAAGCAAGGGATCGACGGCTGGCTGCATACTTGGCCCAAGTTCAGGAAATACTGAATCAGTTTGATTATTATGCCATTTATTATATACCTCGGGAACGCAATCAAAGAGCTGATTCATTGGCGAAGTTAGCCAGCACAGGTGAAGCACAGCAGATGGGACTTATCCCCGTCGAAACTCTACTCTACCCAAGCGTCGATCAAATAAAGACGAATTTTGTGTTTGAAACCGCTCCTGGTAGAGAGTCGTGGATGACTCCGTATCGAAATTACATTGAGAATGGGACGTTGCCTGAGCATAGAAATGAGAAAAGACAAATTCTACGAAAAGCTTCACGGTTCGTCGTCCAGGACGGAGTCATGTACAGAAGAGGTTATTCCGTTCCTCTCCTCCGATGTGTCGCCCACGAAGAAATCAAACGAGTGTTACATGACGTGCACGAAGGAGAGTGTGGAGATCACACCAGTGGGCAAGCTCTCGCTAAGAAGATACTCCGATATGGGTACTACTGGCCGACAGTGAACCGAGATGCAGCGAACTATGCCAGAAAATGCGATAGATGTCAGAAACATGCCCGAATTCCAAGAGCCCCGCCTATTGAGATAACCCAAATGGTCAGTCCCTGGCCATTCGCAATGTGGGGCATCGATATCATCGGCGCTCTACCTCTAGCGAAAGGCGGTGCAAAATATGCCATCGTCGCCGTTGACTACTTTACAAAGTGGGCCGAAGCTGAAGCTCTCGCAACCATTACGACAAAGAAAGTGATAAATTTCGTGGTTTGCAACATCATCTGTCGATTTGGACTCCCGCATACCATCATCACCGATAACGGAGCCCAATTCGAGAGTGCGGAATTCAAAATTTTCTGTCAACGGTTTCATATCCATAAAAAAGTTCTCGGTTGTCGCACATCCCCAGGCGAATGGACAGGTTGAAGCTGTCAATAAAGTTATAAAATCCATCCTAAAGAAACGACTAGAAAAGGCCGGGGGCAAATGGGTTGATGAACTTCCTATGGCGTTATGGGCCTATCGAACGACTCATAAAACCGCAACCGAACACACTCCGTTTTCCCTATCTTATGGCTCAGAGGCCATTATTCCGGTCGAGACGGAAGTGTTTTCCCATCGCGTGACTTACTACGATCCGAAAACGAACGCTATACTGCTGGCTGAATCTTTGGATCTATTGGATGAGAAACGGGAAGAGGTTGATTTGAGAGCAGCCGCATATCGGAGTCGGGTCGCCCGATTGTACAATACCAAAGTTCGACCTCGAACCTTTGAACTCGGCGACCTCGTTCTCAAGAGAATCTATCCAGTTCCTTCACACATGAAACCAAACTGGGAAGGACCGTATGTGATTACACGAAGACTCGGAGATGGCACATTCAAACTATCGACCGTTGACGGTCTTGATTTGCCGAGGGCCTGGAACAGCGAGAGTCTCCATCGCTATTACACATGACAGGCTTTATTTATTTCATTATATCTTTCCATTTGGAAATTTGTTTCTGCATTTTGAAATTTGAATTCTGTAATAAGGCAACTGACCTTGCCGCATTTTCTTATTTCAGCAATAAAATGCCATCTCTTCGAGCCAGGACTGTGATTCATTAAATACGATATACAACATCACGACGCACGGAGAGCTAAATCCCATCACGCAACGGGACTTATTCTAATGGAGAGTGGCTGTGATACGACCGGCCACTCGCTAAGTGAAACCCGAGCTCGGGGGCAAGTTACTACACCAATATTAAATAGGATGACACACGACAATCCTATAATCAACTACGTATTCCCAGAGTGCGAAACGGAGTATAAACAACCAACTCCGTATTCCAATAGTGCGAAGCGGAGTATAAACGACCAACTCCGTATTCCCAGAGTGTGAAACGGAGTATAAACGACCAACTCCGTATTCCCAGAGTGCGAAACGGAGTATAAACGACCAACTCCGTATTCCCAGAGTGCGAAACGGAGTATAAACGACCAACTCCGTATTCCCAGAGTGCGAAACGGAGTATAAACGACCAACTCCGTATTCCCAGAGTGCGAAACGGAGTATAAACGACCAACTCCGTATTCCTAGAGTGCGAAACGGAGTATAAACAACCAACTCCGTATTCCCAGAGTGCCAAACGGAGTATAAACGACCAACTCCGTATTCCCAGAGTGCGAAACGGAGTATAAACAACCAACTCCGTATTCCCAGAGTGCGAAGCGGAGTATAAACAATCAACTCCTTATTCCCAGAGTGCAAAGCGGAGTATAAACACTCAACTCCGTATTCCCAGAGTGTGAAGCGGAGAATAAACAATCAACTCCGTATTCCCGGAGTGCAGGGCGGAGTATGTCATGTCAGCTCTAAGCTCCCGGAGTACGAGCCAGAGTATGAACACTAACTCCAAACTCCCAGGATATGGGTTGGAGTACCAACAGCAATCTTAAGTTCCCAGAGTGTGAACAACCGCTTGCGAGATGACTTGTATCCCCGGAGTGTGGATGAAACGATTCATAAGGAAACAAGTGTAGTTCGACCGCTCGGTCCTCACTCAGTGCGATCACAAGCTGATCATCATAACTTAACCCCGGAACTGGGGGCAGGTACAAGTGTTAATCACTACCCGAAACTGTATGATGTTCAGCTCCGATTCAATCTCCGATCACAACTCAAGTTCGAGATTTCCAGGCTTGGCAGACAAAACAAGCTATGCTTAAACGTTAAAATAATGCAAGTGCACCGGACTGAAGTTCAAACACTGCAACATTTCAGCATAAAAGGAATTTAAGTTGAAACAAGAAGACAAAATTTTATTTCAACTAATCAAAAGCAATGGTTCATACACGAGCCTTTCCAAAAATTCCTACTAGTAGGGGCCGAACCCGCATCTAAACACGGCCTATAAAAAAAAGGAAAAAGATAACAAAATTCCTTACTACGAAAGGGAAATACATGCCTAAAAAAGTCTATCTAATCCTTCTTTCTCCTCAGCTTCTTCTTCTTCTTCGAGGAGCTGCTGGAGCCACCAGTGATCTTTCGTTTAGAGCCTTTCTCCTCAGGCGGGCTCCCCTCGGACGAAGGCATGATGTCGACATCATCCTCCGAGCTGGAATCTATGGGGATGCTTCCCGCAGGAGGAATTGGGGGAACGGAACCAACAGCCGGGGGTGGGACTGACACACTAGTATCAATGAGCATGCCTCCGGGAGATACAATCATAAGGGGAGTAGGGCACTGCGCTACTACTCCGTCATCCGTGCTGCCACCATGCGCAGCTGCCGCCATCTTAGCATTAATCTCGGCCAACATTCTTGCTTCTCGTTGTGCTCTGGCCTCACTATGTGCTGTAGTGGTCTGAGTTGAAATATCAGAAGTAGACGAGAATCCGCCCAGGCCGAATGGTAAGTCTGCAAAGGGATCACTCTGTCGGCCAAGGAGCTCATTTATCATCTGTTCATCGAAAGAGAGTGAGCTCCCCTGCGTTACTTCGACCGGCGATGTTGTCGCAACAGAGGTTGCCTCAGAGATGATAGCCTCTAGCACCTGGCATGATTCCTGGGCTATGGAAGGCGCAGCTGGCGCAACTTCAATCACTGGTTAGAGAAAAGAAACGTTTGTTAGTATACGCCTCTATACAAATTCTTCGGTCCAAATAAACAAGAGATTAGTTCAGAGTACCTTCCTCGGTTTGGCTCGGGGTCGTCTGGACAATTTCAGAGGGATGCTCCTTAAAAGGAGAAAGGCGTGCCTGGTCTGGATCATAAGCCGGTATAGGCTGGGAATCGATCATCGGAGTTGGCTCAGATTGAGATGACACGACCATCTCAGAACTCGTAATATGATGCTCAGCACCAGAGCTTTCTCCGACTTCCTGGGACTGGGCACCAAGCCTATCCTTCTCATGAGAAATCATGGAGTCATGAAGAACCTTCTTTTCATCATCATTAAGTATGCGGTTCTCCAGCTCGAATTCATCGAAGGCCTCATGAGGATGCCCAGATTTCTCCTCCTCGACCAGCAGTTTCCAAGCGTTGTAGAGATGTGTTGGATAATCATCGAGCCAAGTCAGATCTCGGTGCCTTAGCACGTTGGCATTATAAGTGACAAGTAGCTCTTCTACCTCAGCCTCAACCCTGTGGACTTTCTCGTCAACCCCAGCTTCAGCCTCGCGGACTTTCTCTAGAGCCGCATCCTTCTCCCTCCGAAGCACCACCACCTGGTCACAGGCCTCCTGCGCAGAGACATTAGCCGCATCCTTCTCCTTCGCCATTTCAGAGAACTTTGATTTGAGCTCATTAAGCTCCTTGAGAGCGGCATCTCTTTCGGCAGTAATGGTGGTATTCCTGTGACCCATGTCCTCGATTGCGGTATAATGTTCTTGTTTCATCCTGATCATGGCCGAGTTTACCTCATCGACCTATTTAAGAGCTTCCATTTCAGACTTACGGGAAGACTCGGCCTCAGTGTTGAGCACTTTCATGATTCGGTCTTTGTAACCCAGCTCCTTCTCCAGCTTTTCGATTACAACACCCCGATCGAATGCTACTTTGGATGCTTTTCTCGCAGCCCTTGCCCACTCCCTGTACTGGAAGAATATGTCCGCAACATAATCATGGATAGTGTTTTCAGCTGTTGGCGGAATTCTCCTCAAGTGCAGAGGGAAGACATAACCGTCAAAGCAGATATCGGGGAATTCCTTCCTAATCTGTGCCAGTTTAAGTGCTCCTTCACTGGTTGCATCAGTCGCGACCGATGTGGTAGTTGAGGAGGTGGCTATTTCAGTCCCGCGAGGAGGATCAGACCTCGGAACTTGAGAAGGCGGCTTAGGCCGTGAGATTTCAGGAGGACGAGCAACTACTACCGTGGGCGGTACGGAAGTCCTGGGAGGAGGAGAGCGAGATTGGGATCGGTAAACGTATCCCCTATCTCTGTCGGACCTCTCCTGACCAGAGTGTCCTGAATCATAATCCCTCTCGCCCTCTCTCCTGCGTGGCTCATAATAACGGCGCTTGTTGCGCAAACTGCCGAGCACAGAACCTCGTCCAGACATTGTACCTGGAAAATAAAGATACAGAAAGTCAGTAACTGTTCACAATATACTGTTTATAGTTAGAAAACTATGTTGTGCCGTGAAGAGTGTATGGATGTGTAAACCCCCGGACCAACCAAAAGTGTCGGTCGCGCTAGTAGGAAGAGGCTCGCTAACGTCGAAGGTATGCTGCAGTCCATCCAATTCAACGTCATGTTGTGCAGACTGGAGGTCCGGAATTGGAAGGCAGCGAGCCCTTCAAATTGATTTTCGGCTTGCAGGGAGGGTGCGTCCGAGATTTTAACTCTTGAAAGGGGGTGGTATAGAACCACAGACTTCCGCCTCCCGGATTTAGGCTGTTTAAAGGCCACTGCCTTGCCTTTTCTCTTTTCATCGGAATCCGGGGTTGCATCAGCAGGCTCGACCAGCGGCTCCTCATCAGTATGAGTTCTTTCAGAGTCAGGTTCCTCGATTACTATGACTTTGGGTTTTTTCCGCTTGACTTTTTCCCTGGAGACAGTCTTTAATGTGCCATCAAGCCTTATGCTCTGCCTCCGCCCAATCAACCCGAGAATTCTGAGATTCCGGTCCGTCAATAGCAATTCAATATTCCTTTCTTCACTTGGAATTTCTTGGAGGACCCGGACTATTTCTTTATAGTAACCGCCTTCAGGTCACTGGATTATTGCTGAAAGAAAAGAAATAGGAAATATGAGTTTAATTTCATTCAGAAATTGCCCTGTCAACTACTTGGGAAAGAGACAATACTCACGTCTGAACAGCCATCTTCTGGCAAACCCCGGAGGACATCGGACGTAGAAGCACTCCGACTTGAAGTAGCTCAGCCTAGTCCATGACCCTGTGACCACTTGGCAGTTTCTTACAGACTCCAAGAATGTAAAAGATGGGCTGTCGGTTCGGCTTTTGAAGTTGAACAGGTATCTTATCTTGGTCATACGGGGAGGTCGATAGAGGTACTCCATAAATGCGATGAACAAGCTGTTGAGTGAAGCATATCCATTCGGGTGTAACTGAGACGGAGCAATCTCCAGATAAGCCAACGCTTCTCTTATGTAGTCGTTGAATGGAGGAAGTGTCCCGGCTGCGCATGCATGTCGGTTAAAAGCGGTATATCCCTCCGGGGGATTATGCGGTCTGTCGTCCGGTCCCAGCAATAATACGTCGTTTAGCGATAGACCATGCCTCAAGCATATTCTCCCGAGCATATCTTCGGACACATTTGACGGAACCGAATCAGGTGGACTATTGATGAGAGACGCATCAGGCAATTCATCCGGAGCTGGACCGATCACTTCGGCCTCGATATCTGGAATCTCAAGTCTGGGAGGGATAAGATTCTGAGTTTCTTGCTACTGCAAACTTGACGATTCCATAACTGGCTAACTCACGAGAAATCATCATTAGACGATAAAAAGCCCGTGCATTCCCCAGTGTAAAGTGTATGAATGAGTTGTGCAGTGCAAGTGTTGTGCATGATTTGAGCAAAATTCTGCAGAATTAAAGGAAATATGCAAAAGACGAAACTTTGAAAGTTAGATCAGAAGTGACCGTCATTGCTGACCGTCACAACCGCGCCATCCGAATACTAACGATCAATTCAAGTTAAAGTTCATCATACTTCTATTTTTTGTTAGATAGCAGTTCCATCGACGAGCTTCGAAAGTCAGTCAAATATGTAGTTCTGTGACCAAGTTCAATTATGCAAGGCAGAAGCTCGTCGGAGTCAAGTGTTCAAGTATTCAAAATTTCTCTAAGTTCATCAAAATTTAGGTTAGGAATCGATCGCTGCACTTTGTTTTCATATCGAGTCAGGGGGATCATGCTACGCAGCCTGGCCGCGTTCGAATCGATACGTTCGTATCGATCGTCTTGGAATGGAGATGTTTCGTATCGATCAGGCTGGAGTAAGAATGGTTCGTATCGATCAGGTTTGAATTGATGCTTTCGTATCGATCAGGCTGGAGTGAGAGCGCTTCATATCGATCAGATTCGAATCGATACATGTCATATCGATCAAAGGCAAGCCAATTCGCATCGATCAGGTTCACCGATTTCGCATCGATCTGAGAACAATGGCTTCACATCCATCGCCGCTCTCGTCTCCACGCCGATACGAACGTATGTCGTCTGCATCGATTCGAATACTCCCAGTTCAAGTCGATACGAAATAAGGTTAGAGTGATTTCCTCCGTCTCTCCTTCTTCCCTAAAGGATCTCAACTCCATGTCCACGCTCCGTCCCCCAATCTTGTCTTCCATCGTCCAGATCTCAAGTTCGTCGAAACTGGTGGTAGAAGCAAAGAGAATGATGGGGATCTCGAGTTTCGTCATTATTAACAAGAATCTATCCATTAATTACCTGATTTTAGCGATTAACACTCAGAGGATCGAATGTTTGGTTCGATTCGAAGACAGTTATATCTCTCAGTCTATCGATACGAAGGTAAAAAAGAGAACAGAGAGCAACAGTAAAAATAGAAGGTAAAAAAGTGAAAAATGATGAAGTCCCAGGTATTTATATGGAGCCTAGGGTAGGACCGAGTCGATTCGACTCCCAGTCAACCTGACCGGTCGCAACCAGTCAAACAGCGCATCGAAACGAAGGCTCGTCTCGAATCCACCAGACTTCATCGATTCGAAGTGCACGGAGAAGCCACCTGAAGACGATGGACTCCATCGATTCGAAGCATCCGTTTTATGAGCCATCAATTCACAATGGAACAGGTCTATCGATATGAACACGATATTCGTATCTATCAGAATCTATCGATACGAATAATTATTTTGTATCCATCAAAGATCATCGATGCGAATCAGAATCCAACCCAAATTGTAACCCTCGGTGCGAATGAACATTTCGTATCCATCGATTCAGCCCGCATCGATATGAAGAAATACTTTCCAACTTTTTACATCGATTCACGAGAGGATCGGTACAAGAGGATGGTTGAAAGCGACCATCAGACGTCGTTTCAACTCGAATTTCAAATCGGTTCGGGAGAGAATCAATGCGAAATTCAATGACGACCTAAACTAACGACGACTCGCAAACTTGCAGCTTTTCAAAGCACGTCATGTTTTCACAAGACGTACTTTGGGGAGCAAATGTTATCCCATCTTTTGGCAAGGCCAGGACACCAAGGAATTGATTGGATTCCAAATATCGCTTGTCATGGATATCGCTGAATTTCGTCCGAATCTGGATCGAGCTACAATTGATAAGACATGACTAGGAAAGTAAAGTGAACCAACATTCCAAGTTTCAAGTCAATCCGAGTTCGTATGCTCAAGCTATGATGGATACAAGTTGGAGAAAAAAGCATGTTTTCGTATCCATCTGATATGTTCATTTCGCATCCATCAGGGGACTTCGTTTCGTATCGATGGAGGTAGCCATGTTTCGAATCTATCGAGTTCCTATCGATCAGGTTCGTGTCCATCGATAGTTTGTGCAATTCGTATCGATTGGCCAAGTGTCTGTTTCGTATCCATCCAAGCCGTGTCCATCATCTGCTTCGCATCGGCACGATTCCACAATTTCGTATCGATCGAGTTGGCAATATTTCGTACCCATCGAGTTCGTATCGATCAGGTCCATGTCCCTCAACAGATGACGTGCCTCACAACCATCAGTCAATGTCTACTTCGTATCCATCGAGGCACTACTCTTCGTATCCATCGAGACACTACTCTTCGTATCCATCAGAAAACCTTACTTTGAATCCATGCCCAGTGGCTTATTCGTATCTAACGAGTCAACCAACTAGGGTGACGTGTCGTCCATCGAAGTAAACAAGGCGAGATATATAGAGTCGAAACAGTCATCGCGGAGTGAAATTGGATCGAGACAAAGTGCGCGCGCCACATCATCTCAGGAGCACGTGCAGGGATCAACACGGCGGGATCGACTCGAAGCAATGGAGTCGAACAGAACAGCCAGCGTTGAAATCTATCTCGTATCGACGATATCTCGCAATCCACTAATCCAAATCAAATAAAATTTTCAGGGAAGCTTGCATACACAATGAAGGATGTCCCTGCCAAATTTCAGCTCAATTGGACATCATCTTGATCCATACGAAATGGATTCGTACCGATCGCAGATCGAGGCGAAACTTTCTGGAAATGGTCGCGTGGGCCCCCTCACGTGCCAGACCAAGTCTCCCGAAGTTTGAACGAGATCTGAGCCTCCTACGCCTATAAATAGAGCCCCTAGAGCATACAGAAAAAGGATCTTTTTTCTCTGAAGCGTCCAGACTCTGCCGGATCAAGACTTGCATCATACCTTTGCTGTCAATTTCGAATTCTAATCTGTAATCCGCTGTTGTTTGCTGTAATCGCTTGTAATCATTGAAAGAGAATCAATAAAATCATCAAAACTTCATAGTGGACGTAGGCACTACGCCGAACCACTCTAAATCGCTTGTCTTTGCATTTTACATTTTTGTTTGTTGGAGTTTTTGTTAGATAATCTCTGTTTTATATTTATATTCTTCATTTTATCTCTTCAAAAACTTCCGAAGAGTGTTGTGCCCATTTTTGGTACAAACATATGCTACCTTGGATGACCTCTCCATTATGTCTTTTAACTCGACCCTAAAACCTCTTATCCCAATCACACAACTATAAATCCATTCAAAGGTGGGTTTTTGGAGTACGGCGTCGACGTAGTTGTCGTTGGTGATATCACTGCCATGCCTTTGCTTGTCGTTGTTCAACTACGGCTAAGGGAGTGGCTACTCCTTCGACTCATGGCCGATCACTCTTTCACTCCCTAAACATCTCAAGATTCAAGTTGCCTATAGAAAACTCCTAGTCAAACTCGAAGTTAACACCATAGGTCTTCGGGTCTGGCTTGGATTTCACCCTGCATAGTATCGGCTTCAAGTTATGATCAGTTATTCCTTGGGTTTTCCATGGTAAATTTTTGTTTTGCAAGGTTGCAAGTGCACTGTGTATTCTTGGGTGTCAGATACGAGTCAAAGACTAAGCCTTGATGAGACCACTCTTGTAGAATAGTCATGCCAAATGCACTCAGACATCCGAATAATCTTATAGTTAACGTTCCAAGTTACCACCCATTCCTTAATCTCCTTTCCGCACTTCGATTCTATTCATCCAAGTATCTAACTTCATTTCCGTTCACTTCACAAATCTTTTCGAATGAGATACCAGCGATGAGCATTCCAGTACCTTGGAAATCTTAAAAGAGTCAACACCCATCATTGCACCACCACCTATCTCCATACAAAAAAGAGGCTCCATCAGTGCGATATTCCACATCCCCAGCAATTCATCATTCCTCTTGAGCCTCCAACAAGAAGGGTAATGATTTTCCGCTCCAATCTCTACTCCTACTCATGACTCTGGCGATGTCAATCGAAGAGCCAATGAAGGCCCCATGGGTGAAGCGAACATTGACTAAGTCTAAGATAGAGTGATGGAAGAGAACATCATTGAGGAAGAACAAAAGGAGAGAAAGGAAGAGAGAAAAGGACTGGAAACAGTAAAGAAAGAAGAAGAAGAGGAATGAAAAGAAGAAGAAGGCGAAGACGAGGAAGAAAATGAAGATGAAGATGATGACAAAGATTTTGATCAAAACAAAGACGAGTCATATGGGGAGACCTCACTAAAAGGCATAGAAATTCCTACTTAGTCTCACCTAAAAAGATTAGTCACAAAATCCTTCCAGCAACTTTCTGGCCCGAGTTCAATAATAGTTGCCGAAGCAACTCCCCGTATAGGATCTTCAAAGAACATTTTTGGCTTATTATGGGATTTGGACATCCCGATGGATGATATTCTCAAAGAATACCCTTCGAGTTTCAGCTTCCCATTCGAGGACTTCCTAGCTAAGGGAGGCGAAACCTTATCTTTACAACCTTCGAGCATGGTCTGTAGAGCACTTAGAGCAATATCAACACTCCACACACTTCTAGGCTCATGGACATCCCTATCCTACATTCTCCCATACTTAAGTGTTTTAATAGTGATACATCGCTTTTTTCTTCATTTTGGGTGTAATAGCAAGAAACCACTTCCAATATCTTCGCTCTGGCATCAGCGAGCGTCGGGGAACCACCCTAGAACCTTATCCTCATTGCTTTACTTCGCATCGACAAACCGAGGAGGAAAGATTAAGAAGAAAGGAGAGGGAATACCTCGGGGATAAAGATAGCAAGAAACGTCAAATTAAGGGGAGATAATATTATGACCAACGAAGAAGCCTCGTGATTCACATGACCATTATGGGCCTACTTCTGGATCTTTCCAACCATGCTCTCAGACCTAACCTCATTCTCAATAGCTTCCGATTACTCGATCTCTAGTTACTATTGCATCAACTTCTCAAAGATCCAAGGAAGTTCCAGCTCATGTTGCTCCACATCTACTCCCTTTAGGCTTGTCCACAGCTATAAAAACAAGAATGCAAGCCGTCTTCCCTAGCCTTTACTTGATAGGGGTGAAGTTCGACCATAACATCAAGGATATCCCTTGCAAGGAGGCCAACCACAGAGTTGGAGGGGTTACCAAACTTGTCGACCATCTTTATGAGTGGAAGAAACTAACTTGCTCCCTCTCTGAGGTTAAGAGAATTAACAAGACAAACACTCAATCATTTGAATCGGAGAGGAAGGCCCATGATAGAATAGTAGAAGGCTACAAAACTAAGTTAGCCGAACTCATAAAGCAAAGATATGAGGCTTAGAAATTGGCTAAGAACTCTAAAGAATTAATCGATGGGATGTCCAAGGCACACACTTAGGCTCTTATAGTCATGAATGATAAACTTAAAAAGGCCCATCAAGAAAGTGAGTGCTTACAGCTCAAGTCAAGGCCAAGGAAAAATTGGTTCAGGCCAAGGAGTTGGCACTTCAAGCCAAGGATGTATAGCTTCAAACACTTCAAGCCGAAGTTGAGAGACTCAGGGTCAGTCTAAAGGCTGAGACAGAGGTAAAATTAGAAGCTTAGGTTGACCTCGGTTGGGCTGCAGCTGAAATCAAAGAACTCAAAGCCTAGGCCGTGAAGGAGAAGGAAGTAATGAACACCACCCTTTAACAATTTTTCACCAATTTCATCGAAGACAATAATCTAAAGTGATTTGGAAACAGTTATCCTGTCACTATGGTGGATGCCTGGGAAGAAATCATGCGCTATGCGGCTATGTCTGGCAAAGGCCCAACAAAAGATTGTTTGAAAGATAAGTTTTTGGATGCAGACAACATCATAGCCTTGGAGAAAGGTAAAGCGATCTTGGCTGAATAGGACACGGCTGCAGAAGAAGCGCCTATTGAGGCTCTTGGAAATCCTATTGCACTAGATCAAGCAGAATCATCAAATCCTTATTCTAAAGATCCTATAATGGATGTTACACCTCCTGTGATGGCCACTTCTGTGGCCGTCCACATAGAAATTCCCATCTTCACTGCCATGACTACGGAAGAACCTTATATTCCTTTCCCTGTCTTTCTACCCATTCGGTCATCCACCATGATGACCCCCTATTTTTAAAATCCAAAATCAGATATAAACGATGTCAAAATACGCTTACAACTAATTTTAGATAATAAAAGCAGTGGACCATGGGTAGATAAAAATTTAAAAATTATAAAACAATGAATAAAAAGGGAAACCTTACAGTGGAATTTAAACATCAATGCATATATATATACATACATACCAATTTGACAATCAAATATTACTCGAATAAAATACACCACATAGTTTATACATTTTAATACATCAATTATTAAACAACATCTTTATAATTATAATGCAAGAGATATATCGATCTAATGTTGACATGACTTCTACCGGACCCTTTGCTCCTTTCTTCGCTTTCACATGCAAACCTACAAATACACATATAGAAAAAGAAAAAGAAAGGTTTCAACTATGATTGGACTGCGCCTAACACTATACACCTAGCCCAACATTATAAACCCCAGCCCAACCTAAGGGACCCGGCGGCTATTGCATAGGAAAAGACTGTCTACGTACCCCTTTTGGGGGATCAAGCCTACGTAGTTCTATTTTTTTATCGTCTCCTGCATCCAAATACATGTTAGGACATTGCAACCATAGCATCTAGGGAACCATTGCAACCATCATAACTAATGCAACAATTGCAACCATCACAATTAATGTAACCAATGCAAATAGTAAAAGCAGAAAATAGTATTACTACACACCATCTCAACAAATCATCATATGGGGCACAATTATAAAAGCATACTTAACCATTCAACATCAACAACATACAATGTCAACCCCAATCATTATTAGAAAATAACAACGCACAAATATTTACACACGTCATCGTCATTGTAAGTATAATTCATCAAATGTGTACTGATCACTCCACAATAGTAACACAACATCAATCATCAAGTGTGTACAAATATTAGTAACACAACATTAGTCATCAAGCAACCATAATTAACTACCCATCGTTTAGTAGCAATAATGGTAAAACATCGCATATTCAACCTAATGTGACTTCATCATCATAAATAAACATATCACATATCTCATCAATCCATAACAGTATATTTGCAACTAATGTTTCTCTCTTAGGTGTAAAATCGTTTTATTATTGTCCATTATATAATCAAATTTATTTATATATGTCGGAAATAATAATAACCTTTTCAAAATGATAATATATTTCAAAAAAATCCTTCATTATACTTCTATTTCTTCAAATTCTCAAACATTGTTCAAAAATGGTAATTCTTATCAAATTGCTTTCAAAACAATAATACTATTATTTTACTTCTAAATAAAAATAAATTAAAACTAGTTTAATATTTTTAGCAATTTACTTATTACTATTTATCTCAAAAAACAATATTATATTTTAACCTTAAAACTCCTTTTTATTGCTATTCACTTCAAAATGGTAATAATTTATCAAATTTTTTTTTGAAAACAAATCTAACACTACTATTATTATAATATTTTTTATTTTATTACTTAAATAATCATAATAGTATCTTCTTCTATAAACACTGTAAAATCAGTTATACTACCATTTACTCAAAACAATATAATTTTTTCAAAAACCATACTTACCTTATTTTATAAATAGTGATAAACTCCTCAATTTAATTAAAAGCGCATTTTTGTTATTGTTTATGAATTTCCCAAAAACTCATAAATATTAACCTTATTAAATTTCTCACATTAATTTAAGTATAATTTGTCAAATCCGACTTATTCACATATATCTCTCGAGGTTGTAAATAATCTTACCTTCCAAAATTACACAGTTTTAGTCATTTTCAATTAATTAATTATTTTCATTTTAAATCAATAGTTAATTACAATTACACACACATCACTCAATAGTACATCAATTAACAATAAACAATCAAATTGAGATACAACATATCCAAATATTGCAACAACAAAATAATCAACAATATATCTTATCATATATCAACAAATACAAAATTTTCATCAACAAGCATGTATTTAATAGTTTTAAACAAGATTTAGCAATAAAACATCAAATTTAAATAGAAAACATCGTTCAATACTAAATCTCATATACATAATTTCCAAAACATTGTTCATATAAAAAATCTCTTGTTTAAGGAATAAATCTCTTTTATGTATAGCACATACTTCACCCAAAAGAAATAATGTAAATCCAACAAAAATTTTAATTGATCTATATAGATCTCATGTCCAACAAAATCGAATGATAAATTTCATCCATTTTCAGATTTTAAAACATCATTCAAAAAAGAAATCTTCATCTAAAACAATAAATCGCAATTATATAAATATAAATCAAAATATTTATAAATGATATAAAAAATTTCACCTCAAACGAAGATTAACACAAATATGTTCCTAATCAATGAAGAATAGCTTTTTCCCATCCATCTCCACCCAACTCGCTTCTAAAAATCCAAATATATACGTTATTGAATGAATTCCTAGCCTCTTTTCTTTTTGATTGCATAATCCTTTTCATTTTCTAAATCTTGTATTTTAGTTTTTACAAGAATAAGACAGAGGTGGAGGCTAAGAATAAATTAGGATTTTTCCTCTATCCCTCCCAAAGATATGAAATAATAGTGAATATATAGAGATAAGAAGGTAGAGAGCGGTGACTATAGTTGTCATCCCAAAAGTTTATTTTCATCCAGCCCTCGGGTAAGAGGAAATTTAAGCATACCATCTAAGGAGAGTAACAAATGAATATGTTTTAAAATCTATTAGAAAGTTACCTTTTAATTAAAGAAGATTGATTCCTAATATCTAGAGGGAATTGTTCTCCCAAAATAAATGGTCTAATTTACCTCCACATCATTCAATGCACCATTAATTGTTAATTTTCATAATTAATTTCCCATAATGCATAAAATTAATACACAAACAATTTATAGGTATAAATTCAACAAGGTACAATGAATACATTTGTCGTATTGTCTATATACATACATACATAACTCATATATATATATATCCATAATTGATATATTTTAACTTTTTGAATAGTTACCAAATTTATATTTTTTGACATCAAACTAGCTGCATAACTACACATGGAATTACATATATATACACACAGCCTTATATAAATATGTACATGTATACATTTTAACCATACTTTTTCCTATCCGTCTCTCATATATACATACATTTCTCTCCATGGATATGTATCTTTTTGTCAGTTTTCTAAATAATTCAAAAATAAATGTGTTGTTAGCTAGGATTGAACCCATGATGTAATGCCCCTGAATTTTAAATAACATTATTCAGGATATTTAATTGGATAAATTAAATAGAATAATGTGAATAATTAGGGAGATGAGATTAATAAATACAATGGCCGTGTATTAATGAATGAACTAAAATAAGACTAGACTAAGTTAAGAAGGAGGAATTTTCTAAGGGATAAACTTGGAAATGAGGCTACATTTCTTAGTATAAATCTCTTCCTCCACTTTAATAAATTTTTACTCTCTCATTCATAACTCCTCACCAACTTTCGACCGGCCATTAGAAGCTCCAGGAAGAGCAATAAATTGAAGAAAAAGCTGAGGAATTAAAGCTAGGAAATTATCTCATTCTCCAATTAACTAATCAAGGTGAATAATCATGTTTATTATCTCATTTTCTGTGCTGGATCGGTTATGGGTTATACCCAATTCATGTTTGTGATTTTGGTTAGGATATAACCATTTAAACCTTTGTTTGGATAAGACTTAGGTGTTTTAAAATGTTAATGGGCTAATTAACACATTTTATTCGGTTTTGGTTAAATTCCGAGTTGTTTTGATCTTCATATGCTTTGAAATTTTAGTATGTTGAAGTATATGATTATAAGGTTTATGGTGATGTTTGGGGATTTTTCCTTAGTGGTTAACTAAGGTAATTAAATTAATTAAGCCTAAGGGCTAAACTGCAATATTGCTTCCACCTTGGTCAAATCCGGAGGGAATTTGCTTTCAAAATTTGATTTGGGGAAGAAGTATAGTGTTTTAAGAAAAAGGTTAACTTTTGTATACTTTTTACTATTCGAAAGCATAGGTGGAAGCCCCTTGACCAATCACAATTAGACAAGCAAGATAAAACATCACTTCAGTAGGCCCAGATGTTCCCTCCAACTCCAAAAGCTGCTTTTATCCCTTCGTCTAAGTCGAAGGGTAGGCATGGCGATGAAGGGAAAAGGGGCGAAGGGTTGGGGAGCTGCTTCCTTTGCTTTCAAATGGAATTAAAACTCACTTTCAATTGAGATGAAGGGGGATCCTTCAATTCTATAAATTTTTATAAAAAGAATAATTTTATATACTCAAGGAAGGGCCACGAAGGGGATCTTCAAAAGCCAAAACCTTCAAGAGTTAATGTTTTAAATTCCAAAAAGATTTTTATACCCTTCGACAAAGTCGAAGGGAAAGGGGGAGGAAACTCCCAACCTTCCCATTGTTTTTAAAGTAAAAGTTTTAATACCTTTCGATAAAGTTGAAGGGTAAACCTTTCGACAAGGTCGGAAGTATACATTCGAAGGGTTGGTTCCAACACAAACACTTCATTGTTTTTGAATGATTTCGAAAGGTTTTGATTTCGAAAGGTTTGATTTTGTAAAGTTTTGATTTCAAAAGGTTTATTAATGGTTTTATAAAGGGGGGATACTCCAGGCTTTCGACAAGGTCGAAAGGTAGAACCTTTTGACTAGGTCGAAAAGAAACTTTCTGACAAGGTCGAAAGGTATGATTTTGTGATGCTTTCAAACGGAAGGCTTCCGAAGGGGCTAACTTCGGAGGGTTATTATCTTTCGAATGGGACTTCATTCGAAGGGTTGTAATGGGTTGTTTTTAGCCATTTTTCTTGAGTAAAGTTTTGCTAATTCGAATGGGCTACTTCGAAGGGTTATAGAATGAAATACTTATCTTTGTTTGAATATGTAAGGGGGATCCTTATTTAAATTGAATGTTATAAAACCTTGGGGACACCAGGGTGGGTTTAATGTTTTCGATATGTAGTTTGGGGTTATAAACAGAAATATTCTTTTGAAAATATGCATTGGGGCTATCAATGTGTTTTTATTTAATTTAACCTAATTGGGGCTACCAATGGGAATAGGTTAAACAGGTGGTATACCTAGTGAAAATAAGTAATCTTGGGGATCATGAATTTTTATAAATAATCATGGGATCGGATGTTTTAATTGGCCAAGTGATGGGTTCTTGGTTAACCTAGGAAAACCATAGAATGTGCAGTGGATAGCCTACATCAAATTACTGAAGTAAAGAATGTTTTGTCAAAGGTGGTTAGCCTGGCACCCAAGGGTTCATAGTCATCCTAGGAAAACTATGGAGTGTGCGGTGGATAGCCCACACTGTCTTTTATAAAACAATGTACGATGGATAATCTGCATTTATTTTTAATGGATTTAGGACGGACAGTCCTATTAAATTATGATGGATAGTCATTTTAAAGATTTTAGAGGGGAACTCTAATAAATTGATTTTTAATGGAAAATCTAATAAATTTCTTTTAGATGGGATATCTAATAAATGGGTGGATGGGATATCCAATACATATGATTTATGGCTTTATTTCATATTATGTTAAGACTAATCATTTTGGGTGCAGGGGCATAGTAAATGATTTGCATGTTTTATTTTGGATACTAGTGCGAGGAAAACCCATTCCGCTAAGCAGCGTGGTCTCACTAGATATCTATTTATGATAAGAGATGATATGGGGTTATTCATACCAGACTTATTGGCTGAATTGAAGTTTGTGTTTCTCCACAAACTCTCGGGTACTCAAAATTAATTTGAATAGTCTGAGAGTGGGAGACTTTTAGGTTTTTGGACGAATAAGCTTCCAGAGATGTGCAGGAGGCAATATTAGCTATATAGGAGCTATTTTGTGTATTCCGTTATGATGTACTAAGAACTGTAAAGTTCGTATTATTAGTTCTCTGATCATCATAAAGGAACATCTTCATATATCGCTCTTATCGTTGTACATTTATATGTGACCTGAACGTGGTTAACATCTGGGATTATGTAATTAATCTAAATATTATTCATAAGAAATGATAAATTTTGTTTTGTTGAAGTTTAAATTTTTTCATATTCTTGTGTTCCTGTGTACCAATATTAACTGTACCGCATTCGATCGCCAAGAAATAACAACTACGGATGACTGCAGCATTAGTAGCGGTTAGTTTCGGGCCTCAGAAGGCGGGATGTTACAAGTTAGTATCGGAGCATGGTTTATGTACTTAAAAGGAATTTAAACCTTAAAAGGTTTTTAAAAGCATAATCTAATAAATCTAGAATATGGTTGGGCTTGGATAAACGTTATAGTAACGTATGTGTACTTTGCTATAAATACCTAAGTATGTATTCCCCACTCTCTTAGACCGTTCTTCTGTATCTTACCGAGATTGGATTTCAGGTAGTAGGGAAGTAAGATATGGAGGCAGGAAACAGAAGAGTGAATCAAGGTGGGAGACGCACCACAACAAGTGGGAATGTTTGACCCAATACTAGGAGCAACCAGGGTCAACAGGCAAATGCAAACCCAGATGAAAATGCTAATGTTGGTGCTGAGATTCCGCCAATTGATTTGGGGATAATGTATCGGTTCTTCGTGAATATAATGCAAGCTGGAGCAGCTACGGGAGTGGCTGTAGGGAATGCTAGGGGAGTTAATCCGGTGGCCCCAGTTGGCAATAATTGTGCCAAGCTGAGTAGGGATTACGCTAGTCTTGGAGGAAAGTCTTTTCTGGGAACCGAGGATGCAGTAGGAGTGGAGATCTGTCTATTGCGTTGTGAAAGGATAGTTGCATATCTCGGCTTGACGTATATGCAGAAGAGGAGACTTTCTTCAAGGCAATTGCAGGGAGCAGCATTGTTTTGGTGGAACAAAGTTACCGTAGGAGAGCCAGAGGAAGACCTGACTTGGGCTGAATTTCAAAGGAGGTTCGAAGAAAGATTTCTATCAGAGGTTGCCAAGTCAGCATTACTCAGGAAATTTGCAGATTTAGTCCAAGGGGATAGGTCGATGATTGAGTATGCTACAGAGTTTGATGAGCTGTCCCGTTATGAATATGCTACTATGGATACTGTCATTTGGAGGAATGATAAGTTTATCAAGGGGTTGAATCCTAAGATCGCCAAAGCAACCATGCCAAACCTCCGGGATCCGTGTCATATTGTTGCCGAGATGGCTATTCGAAATGAAGAGATGCTTTCTACTTTTGGAAAAGGGAAACCAGTTGAGGTTTAGAATTTTCAAGGTAAGAAGCGGAAGTTCTTCAAGAAGAAAGGTGCCCAGTTGGGGGTAGCAGCTAAGAAGAGCAAGGATGATATTGTTTGTTATAAGTGTGACAAGAAGGGGCACTATGCTAATGAGTGTCGCTCGGGTGATGGAAGAGCAGTTGCAGTAAGGCCGAAAGTGCTACAACTGTGGCCAGATGGGGCATTACAAGGACAAGTGTCCCAAGGCTGCTAAGGCTGGAAAGGGAAAGGTCTTTGCATTGGAACCATCATCCTCTAGAACAACGGTTGTTGAGAAAGGAAAAGCTGTGATGGAAGGTATGCTTATGATTCATAGTACTCCGGTTAGGATACTATTTGATACCAGTGCATCGCACTCATTTATATCTCAGTATTTTGTAGATTGCTTTTGTCTGGAACCTTTTACCTTATTACTCCTTTAAGGGTTGCGAATCCTATAAGAGGTTATGCAACTCTGGGAATGAGATATGATCAGTTAGAACTTGATTTGTTAGGTCATATGTTTGCATGCAGTTTATATGTTTTTGATTTCGTGGGTTTCGGGATCATATTGGGTATGGATTGGTTAGATGGATATGATGCTAGGATATTTTGCCAAGAGGGGGAAATATCATTGAAACACCCTAATAGCCATAACCGAGTCCTTAACTCAGTAAGAAGTTCGAATGGAAATGCTTATGCGTTATTGGGTGCTATGGGAATGGAAGCAGAGTTGAAGCAGGTTTATGTAGCAAGAGAGATTGCGGATGTGTTTGAACCAGTTTCAGGCTTGCCGTCGAAAAGAGCAATCGAGCTTTGGATAGATCTCGTACCAGAAGCTGAACCCGTAAGTAGACCACCTAGCAGGATGTCACCAATCGAGATAAAGGAATTGAAGGTGCAGCTAGTGGAATTAGAAGGAAAGAATTTCATGTGGCCAAGATGTTTTCCTTGGGGAACAACTGCAATATTCATAAAGAAGCCAGATGGGTCGTTAAGGATGTGTATCGACTATCGTATGCTGAACGAGAGGACGATCAAGAATAGGTATCCTTTGCCGAGGATCGACGACTTATTCGATCAGTTGAGTGGAGCCAGAGTGTTTTCCCTGCTGGATTTGGCAACAGGTTTCCATCAGCTAAGAGTGGCAGAGGATAGTATTCCTTTGATGGCATTTAGGACCAGATATGGGTCTTACGAATGGTTGGTTATGCCGTTCGGGCTTACTAATGCACCAGCTTTCTTCGTGGATTTGATGAACCAGGTTTCTGGAGAGCACTTGGATAGGTTCGTGTTGGTTTTTATTGATGTCATTTTGGTATATTCTAAAAATGAGAAGGATCATACAGATCATCTTAGAATAGTGTTGGAGATGCTAAGGCAACATCAGCTGAAGGCGAAGTTCTCCAAGTGTCATTTCCGGAAGAAGGAAGTGAAGTTCCTTGGTCATGTAGTTTCCAAGGAAGGGTTAGTAGTTGATCCAGATAAGATCGAGGCTGTTTACAACTGGAAGAGACCAGAGACGGTAAGTGAGATTAGAAGTTTTCTTAGTCTTGTAGGATACTACCGAAGGTTCATTAATGATTTCTCGCGGTTAGCGGTATCCTTGACTATGCTAACCAGGAAGGACTTGAAGTTTGTTTGGTCTGACAAATGTGAGGAGGCATTCCTTAAGTTGAAACATTTGTTAACCAATGCACCCGTGTTAGTAGTTCTTGATGGGAATCAGGGGTTGGTAGTTTACACCAATGCATATGGTACTGGGTTAGGTGCTGTGCTAATGCAGAATGGAAAGGTTATTGCCTATGCTTCTAGACAGCTTAGACCGTATGATGTGAGATACCCTACTCATGATTTGGAGTTGGCAGCAGTAATCTTCGCATTGAAGGTGTGGAGACATTATCTTTTGGGAGAAAGGTTTGATCTATTTACAGATCATAAGTCTCTACGGTATTTTTTCTCTCAGAAGGAGCTGAACATGAGACAGCAGAGATGGTTGGAGTTTGTTGCAGCTTATGATTTTAGCATCAAGTATACACCGGGAAAAGGAAATAAGGTGGCGGATGTGCTTAGAAAGAAACATTAGAATGTGGTGTTAGCTATGTTGGCGGAATGGAAAGACTTGAAAGCACTGGCTGCTTGCAGTGTGCAGTTCAGGTCGACTCCTGGATCTAGTCAGAATATCGCCATGATGTCCTGTTTGGAAGTTCGACCAGTTCCGATCGAACAAATTTCTTCTAGGCAGAAAGAGGATTCAGTGTTAACCGAGAGGATTAGAAGGTTAGAAACTGGAACCGAGATTGATGACTTAAAGGATTTTATTCTTGACCGCAAGGATTGGTTGAGAAAGAAGAAACAGTTATGTGTTCCGGATGTTGGAAACCTTAGGAAGGAAGTTCTTAGGGAATGTCATCGATCGAAGTTTATGACATCCTGGGTGAACCAAGATGTATCAGGATATGAAGAGAAGTTTCTTCTGGGAAGGAATGAAGAGGGATGTTGGCTTATGGGTGAAATAGTGTTTGAACTGTCAGCAAGTAAAAGCCGAACATCAGAAGCCAAGTGGTTTGCTTCATCCTTTGGATGTTCCAGTTTGGAAGTGGGACTCGATATCCATGGATTTTATTGACAGGTTGCCAAGGTCAAACCGGGATAATGAAAGTATATGGGTCACAGTGGACCGATTTACCAAAAGCACCCATTTCATTCCGGTAAGGTCAACCAGGACGGCACCTATTTTGGCTAAGTTGTTCATGAAGAACACCGTTAGACCGCATGGAATTCCTTGTAGTATCGTTAGTGATAGAGATGATTTGTTTACTAGCAAGTTCTGGAAGAGCCTGCAGAGTGTGTTAGGCACTAAGCTCAAGATGAGTACCGCATATCATCCTTAGACGAATGGGCAGACAGAGATAGTCAACAAGATACTGGAAGATCTGTTGAGGGCTTGTGTGTTGGATTTTAGTGGTCCTTGGGGAAGATCACTTGCACTTAGTGGATTTTTCCCATAATAATAGTTATCAGACTACTATAGGAACGACGCCTTTTGAAGCTTTGTATGGAAGGCCATGCAAATCACTAGCATGTTGGTTAGAGACCGAAGACAGATTGGTCCTTGGTCCAGATTTGGTGAGAGAGGCGACGGATAAGATCAAGTTGATACAGGAAAGAATGAAGGAAGCTCAGTCTAGGCAAAAGAGTTACACAGACAAAAGGTGTAAGGACCTAGAGTTCTCAGTTGGAGATAGAGTTTTCATCAAGGTATCGTCGATGAGAGGTGTGGTTTGGTTCGGGAAGACCGAGAAGCTAGCACCGAGATATGTTGGACCATCTCCTATATCGGAGAGGATTAAGAGACTCGCATACCGAATAGATTTGCCGAGCAGTTTGGCCAGGTTCCACAATGTGTTTCATGTTTCTCATCTTAGGAAGTATGTTCATGATCTAGAAACTACTATCGCTCTGACGGCACTGGAGGACTTAATGGTGGAACCGAATATGACTTGCGAGGCAACCAGTTCGTGTTTTGGCAAAAGATGAGAAGAGGTTAAGGAACAAGACTGATAGGTTGGTGGAAATTCAGTGGAGCGACAACGTGAATGGTTGTACTTGGAAGACAGAAGACAGGATTAGGGCTACTTTTCCTGGGCTGTTTTAGATGGTAAGTTCTATATACGGTTTATATAGAATTTGGCTGGTAGGTTATACTAGCTTTGCTTGCATGGGCTATATGCTTATTGTATGCCCTTATTGAAATTTTGGGGATGAAATTCTTTAAGGGGGGAGCCTGTAATGCCCTTGAATTTTAAATAACATTATTCAGGATATTTAATTAGATAAATTAAATAGAATAATGTGAATAATTAGGGAGATGAGATTAATAAATCCAATGGTCGTGTCTTAATGAATGAACTAAAATAAGACTAAGTTAAGAAGGAGGAATTTCCTAAGGGGTAAACTTGAAAGTGGGGCTACATTTCTTAGTATAAATCTCTTCCTCCACTTTAATAAATTTTTACTCTATCATTCATAACTCCTCACCAACTTTCGACCGGCCATTAGAAGCTCCAGGAAGAGCAATAAATTAAAGAAAAGGCTAAGAAATTAAAGCTAGAAAATTATCTCATTCTCCAATTAACTAATCAAGGTGAATAATAATGTTTATCATCTCATTTTTTGTGTTGGATCGGTTATGGGTTATACCCGACTCATGTTTGTGATTTTGGTTAGGATATAACCGTTTAAACCTTTGTTTGGAAGACTTAGGTGTTTTAAAATGTTAATGGGCTAATTAACACGTTTTATTTGATTTTGGTTAAATTTCGAGTTATTTTGACCTTCATATGCTTTGAAATTTTAATACGTTGAAATATATGATTTATAAGATTTTTTGGGATTTTTCCTTGGTGGTTAACTAAGGTAATTAAATTAATTAAGCCTAAGGGCTAAACTGCAAAATTGCTTCCGCCTTGGTCAAAGCCGGAGGGAATTTGCTTTCAAAAATTCAATTGGGGAAGAAGTATAGTGTTTTACGAAAAAGGTGACTTTTGTATACTTTTTACTATTCGAAAGCATAGGTGGAAGCCCCTTGGCCAATCACAATTAGACAAGCAAGATAAAACATTACTTCAGTAGGCCCAGATGTTCCCTCCGACTCCAAAAGCCTCTTTTATCTCTTCGTCTAAGTCGAAGGGTAGGCATGGTGACGAAGGGAAGAGGGGCGAAGGGTTGGGGAGCTGCTTCCTTTGCTTTCAAATGGAATTTGAACTCGCTTTCAACTGAGACGAAAGGGGATCCTTCAATTCTATAAATTTTTATAAAACGACTAAGTTTTATAGACTCAAGGAGGGGCCACGAAGGGGATCTTCAAAAGCCAAAACCTTTAAGAGTTAATGTTTTTAAATGTTTTTTAGAAAGATTTTTATACCCTTCGACAAAGTCGAAGGGAAAAGGGGAGGAAAATCATAACCTTTCCATTGTTTTTAAAGTAAAAGTTTTAATACCTTTCGACAAAGTCGAAGGGTAAACCTTCTGACAAGATCGAAAGTATACTTTCGATAGGTTCCAACACCAACACTTCATTGTTTTTGAATGATTTCAAAAGGTTTTGATTTTGAAAGGTTTGATTTCAAAAGGTTAATAAATGGTTTTATAAAGGGGTGATACCCCAGGCTTTCGACAAGGTCGAAAGGTATGATTTTGTGATGCTTTCAAAAGGAAGGCTTCCGAAGGGCTAACTTCAGAGTGTTATTTTCTTTTGAATGGGACTTCATTCGAATAGGGCTATCAATATGTTTTTATTTAATTTAACCTAATTGGGGCTACCAATGGGAATAGGTTAAACATGTGGTATGCCTGGGGAAAATAAGTAATCATGGGGATCATGAATTTTTATAAATAATCATGGGGATCGTGATGTTTTAATTGGCCAAGTGATGGGTTCTTAGTTAACCTAGGAAAACCATGGAATGTGCGTTGGATAGCCCACATCAAATTTCTAAAGTAAAGAATATTTTGTCAGAGGTGGTTAGCCTTGGGATTTGGCACCCAAGGATTCATAGTCATCCTAGGAAAACTATGGAGTGTGCGGTGGATAGCCCACATCATCTTTTATAAAACAATTTACGATGGATAATCTGCATTTATTTTAAATGGATTTGGGACGGACAATCCTATTAAATTATGATGGATTTTCTCTAATAAATTGATTTTAGATGGGAAATCTAATAAATTGCTTTTAAATAGGATATCTAATAAATGGGTGGATGGGATGTTTAATACATATGATTTATGGCTTTATTTCATATTATATTAAGACTAATCATTTTGGGTGCAGGGGCATAGTAAATGATTTGCATGTTTTATTTTGGATACTAGTGAGGGGAAAACCCATTCCGGTAAGCGACGTGGTCTCACTAGATCCCTATTTATGACAAGAGATGGTAGGGGATTATTCATACCAGACTTTTTGTCTGACTCGAAGTTTATGTTTCTCCACAAACTCTCGGGTACTCAGAATTAATTTGAGTAGTCTGAGAGTGGGAGACTTTCAGGGTTTTGGACGAATAAGCTTCCGAAGATATGCAAGAGGCAGTATTAGCTATATAAAAGCTATTTTGTGTATTCCACTATGATGTATTAAGAACTGTAAAGTTCGTATTATTAGTTCTCTGATCATCATAAGGGGACATCTTCATATGTCGCTCTTATCGTATTTTGTACATGTATATGTGACCTGAACGTGGTTAACATATGGGATTATGTAATTAAATCTGAATATTATTCATAAGAAATGAGAAATTCTGTTTTGTTGAAGTTTAAATTTTTTTCGTATTCTTGTGTTCCTGTGTATCAATATTAACTATGCCGCATTCGGTCGCCAAGAAATAACAACTACGGATGACTGCAGCATCAGTAGCGGTTAGTTTTGGGCCTCAGAAGGCAGGATGTTACACATGACCTCTCCAAATGAAGTCTACTCTCTTAACCAACTATACTGAACATGTTTTTTTTTAAAATAAGAACATTTAAAATCATTCGTTGGAGATGCAAATCTTATTAATTCAATATCTCCAAAACCATAACTCAAAATCCATCAATTTTATATACTAAACCGATCATCTCGAAATTACCTTCGCAACGGTTATAAATACAACACAAAGTCACCCTTTTATTAAAAATTCATATATAATTACTTTAGTATTAACAGAGTAAAATTTATGGGTCATTACAATCACCGAAGAAGTTGAAATTGCCAAGTCTCCCATTTAAGGAGCTTCACCTGGAAAAGGTATTTCTCTCATGTCCCCCGTATTCGATAAGATTTAGTTCTCGCTTGAGTTCGTCACTAATCTTTACTTCACTGTTTGTGAACATACAGGTCCGTTACTTCCTCCTCCACCACTAGAAACTTTAAGCTTGGATCCTAGCACTATCTTCACCATGTCAACCTATGTGACCCTAGATCCAATCATCCAACCTCCTCCTTCTAGCTCTGGCCCCGATCCTGATTCATAGAAAATAGGGGCATTGTAAGGGTTGGAAGAGACCATCCAATCTCTTGAGGAAAACATTATAATTACTGGCATTAAAGACCCAAATGACCACATCATGATGGCGAAGTGGCTGAAGGAAAAACTATGAGAAAATCAAAAGCAAGCTTGAGCCAGGAACCGAGAAGTCTTCTGCTGGCTCTGATAAGCCAAGCCTCATACCCAAACTTCCTCCTTTGAAAGGCCGCGATGCTAGTGGTTCTTCGTTATCTTCTAATTCTACCATTGACAAGCCCGAAGACTCTCTCAAGATGATGATTGAAGGAGAAACTACGCCTTCTAAAAGGAGTACTATAGAAAAAGGAAAGTCTAAGGATGAGAAGGATTCAAAGAAACTCCATGGGAAAGATGATTGTAAGGGAAGCAACAAGTAGAGGAAGAAGAAATAGGCTTCCGATTTAAGTTTTTGTAAAAGTAGCTTCATTACCTTTTCATTTATTTTAATTTCCCTTTCCTATAGGCTGACATTGTGTGGGAGCGGCCCCCATGACCTTTGTATAAAAATGATTGTAAATAAAAGACTATCTTCTATACAATCATTATCATATTTGCATATCTTCACTTTTATTTCATTTGACTATTTACTACCGCTTGAAAATATAATATAATTACCTGTGATGTTTGATCATTTATATTATACATACACGTGTCTGTGCAATTTTATTACTTATTGTAGCTCTATATATATAAGTAAATTTCTGTAATTGCTTAGTTATACTCCATTGCATAGTATATACCTATTTTAACTAAACGGAACTTATTATTCAGTTGACCATCTCCGTGGATGACCTTGTTTATTCTTGGTCGCGTTCCATCTAGCTGTAAACAAAATTATAGTCAAAGAAGTGTCCAGCTTCTTGTCATTTCCTATCCTTGGGAAACAACATTCCGAGCATCTATCTCTAGATACCATATTTCGATCTCGCCTATCTCTTGGCATAGATCGAATTCATTCATTGACCTTTATCACTTATCATTGGTCAGGCGTGTCTCGTCGGGTTGTAAGTGATAGATAGTCCAATCACTTATCGATTGCTATCTATGGGGACTGATGGTTAGGATACTTATCTCCGAGCTTCTATGTTTAACCTCGCCTATCTCTAAGCGTTGATCAAAATAACTCCCCGACCATCATCATTTATTCTAGGCTAGGCATGTCCTGCTAAGCCGTATACATCATCGTGAAAGCCTCGATTATACACCGATTACTATCTTCGAGAATAAGCATTTCCTATCTTTGGGCACCGCTCCCGATAACACCTATCTATGAGTGTTGATCAAGGATATTCTTTGACTGTCATTGCTTATTCTCAACCGAGCATGTCCTACCGGGCTGCAAGCGTGGTTATGAAAGCTTTGATTACACACCAGTTCTTATCTTTGGAACCAGTGCTTCGGTTGCTTGACTCTAGGCATCCCTCATTGACATTTCCTATCTTTAGGCATTAGTCAAACTCGAAGAGATAAGGGTGCATCATCCAATTGAACCTTGCATGATTATACTCCTTGGACCCGATCATGGATCAAAGGAGCTAATCGATACCTATCTCTGGGTACCTGACTGCGTTGCTAATCATGCAACAGAAGTTTTACGTCACATAAACATGGTTCCACTGGTTCTAGAAGCAAGATTTATTTATGAACAAAGGAAATGGCAAGTCCTGCCTTATTATAGTATCTCCGTTCACTAGGGTGGCTTATTTGTAGAAAATAAATAAATCTAAGTAAAATATCATCAAAAGTGTCGCTATTCCATGCTCTCAGAATTGGGATCCCATCAATAGTTTCTAGCTTGAAAGTTCTGTCCCCAAGCTTCTGTTCAATTGCATAGGGACCTTTCATTTCAGACCAAATGCTCCCATACTAGGGAGGACTCATTTCAAGATGAGGTCCCCTACCTCAAAGTTTCCGACCTTCGCATTGTCATGTCGTGCTACTCTTTTCTAGTGAGCAACTACCCTCAATTAGGCCTCTTCTTCTTTCTCATCGACCAAATTGAGGGACTCAAGCAAGAGTTCCTCGTTCATCTTGGGGTCATAATGTTTTCTTCGATGTAAAAGAATTTCCAGTTCTATTGGGATCATGGCTCCAGCTCCGTAGGCTAGAGAAAATGGAGTGTGTTCGGTCATGGACTTATGGGTTGTTCAGTAAGCCCACAGTGCTAGGTGGTTCATCGACCCAGTTGCCTTTGCCTTTTGTCGATCGTTTCCTCAGGATGGATTTAATTATTATAATCACCTCGTTCACCTGTTTATTCGCTTACGGGTATGCTACTACTAAGAAGCTTTTCTAAATCTATGCCGGTTACAGAAATCTTTGAACTCGACACTCTCGAATTGAGTTCCACTGGCAGCTATAATTTTCTATAGGACTCCAAACCTGCATATGATGTTCTTAGCTACAAAGTTGATCACTTTTTTGTAATGATTATGGCTAGAGGTTCCACTTCATCCCACTTTGTGAAGTAGTCCTGGTCCACAGTTACAATAGCGTACTTTGCTCCACCTTTCGACATAGGTAGCACACCGATTATTTCGATTACCTAAACCACACATAGCCATGGGCTAACCATTTTTGTAAGCTTGATAGATGGGGCTTTCAAAATCTTCACCAGCCCCTGGCATCGGTCGCACCATTTGGTGTAATCAGTAACATCTCGGTAATTGTCGGCTAGAAGTATCCATGGCAGAGGACTTTCTTTGCTAACGTCTGCCCCCGGTGTGGTCACCGTAGATTCCTTCATGTACTTCCATGAGGATTTTCTTAGCCTCATCCTCAGTGACAGACAACATCAAGGGAGTAGAGAAGCCTCTCCTGTATAACACTCCTTCCTGCATTATAAATCGTGGTACTGTACGAAGGAGTTTTCTGTCATTCATTTTGTCTGTGCAAGGGAATTCCTTTTAACAAATAGTCTTTGATTGGAGTCATCCAGGACTTCCTTTCCTCTTCAATCTCCAAAATCCAATCGACATCCATTTGGTCGATGCTCAAAGTCGATAAAACTTCGACTGGAACCAATCCCATTAACCGTGCATCTCAAAAGCTGGCTCTCTTGGCTAATGAATATGCCTTCATGTTTTCCTCTTTGGGAATGTGAGTTATTCTGTAGTGTTTAATGTCATTCAATAGTTCCAGTGTCTTTTTCAGGTAAGGGGCAAGTCTTGCTGCCTTAGCCTGAAATTCCATCTTTACTTGACAGACTACAAACTAAGAGCCGCTATACACATTCAATGTCTTGACTCCCAGCTCCTTCGCTATCTTGAGTTCGAATATCAATGCTTTATAATAAGCTACGTTGTTTGTTGTCAGAAACTCTAACTTTAGTGTGTAGCATATCGTTCATCCTTTCAGTTTTACAAGAATTACTCTTGCCTAGAATGACGTTCGTTGGAAGCTCTGTCTACAATAACTTCCATCGAACAGGTTGGACTATATCATCTTTCTCTTCTCCATCCCGGACATTAAATTCAATGATGTTATCAGCCAACGTTTGTTCTTATCACCCTTTTAGGATGGTAAGTTATGATATACTAGATCAGCTTGATATTCCACTTCAATAATATTCCCGAAGTCCTGAGTCGATGCAATACATGCTTTAAGGGCTGATCTATCATCACCTTTATCGAGTAAGCCTAAAAATAAGGTCATAATTTCCTTGAAGAGAACATTAAGCAGTATGCTAGCTTTTTCAACTTTGGGCAATTTTTTTCTACTTCAGTAAACCGCTTACTAAGATAGTATACAGGCCTTTGGATCTTCGTCTCCTCATGTATCATGGTTGCACTCAACGCGTGAGCAGATATTATTAAGTATACAAATAAGTCTTCACCTTCCAAAGGCGTCGATAGGATCAGCGGTCCCAACATATGCTTCAGTAATTCCTAGAATGCATCCTAGCTTTACTCCATCCAAACAAAATTTCCCTTTTCCTTTCTGAAGGCATTAATGAATGGTATACACTTATCGGTCACTTTCGAGATAAATCGATTTAGCGTGACGACTTTCCCATTCAAGCTCTGCATTTCCCTCCTAGCACTTGGGGTAATTACATGTTTCAAGGCATTAGTCTACTTTGATTAGCCTCAATGCCCCTTTAATTCATAATAAAACCTAAAAATTTCCATAATGTGACTGCAAAGGAACATTTCAATGGGTTCAAATTTATTCCATACCTCCGCAGCACATTAAACTTTTTGGAAAGATCCTTTATGTGGCTCATCAATAGTTGTGACTTCATAAGCATATCATTGACATATACTTCCAAAGTCCATTGAATTGACTTTCAAACGTTATATTTACCATTTTTGGTAGGTAGCTCAAGCGTTCTTCAAATAAAGGGCATAACTCGATAAAAGTGCAGGCCTAAATCTATGATAAAACTGGTATGCTACTAATCTAGAAACATGCATTACTATTTGATTGTAGCCGAAGTATGCATCCATAAAGGATAACAGTTCTTGTCTGGTTGTTGAGTCCATAGGCTGGTCTATATTTGGCATTGGGAAGCTATTTTTCGAGCATGCTTTATTCAAGTCCACATAGTCGATGCATGTCCGCCATTTTCTATTTGTCTTCTTAACCACGATGGGATTTGATACCCATTCAATGTATAAGGCATCATGGATAAAGTCATTCGCCTTAAGCTTATTAGCTTCTTCTTTCAATGCAATGGATTGCTCCGGACCCATAATGCATCTCTTTAGCTTCATAAGAGGGCATTTCAGGTTCGCATTCAACGTGTAGCACGTTATCTCCAGAGATATTCCACACATGTCTAAATGTGTCTATGCAAATACATCTTGATTTGCTCGAAGAAAACCAACCAACTCCTTTCTTAATTTGGTGCTAAGCTGAGATCCGATCTTAAGGACCCGAGTAGGATCATCCATATCAATCGAAATGTTGATCGTCAACTTTGCTAGGGCTACCCGCATATCCTTAGGATCTTTCTAAGGATCCATAGACTTGAAGAATTTGCTTGCCGAGCCAGGGCTTAGGCACTGATTGCTATGCATCTGTAGTCTTGATGTAGAGTGCTTTCTCTGCACCTTTTCTCTTCTCTTGTTACTTCACCTCTCTGAGCTCAATGACATAGCATTCATGATCTGCACTTTGGTCTCCTTGAATAACACCCACTCCATTCTCTATTGGAAAATTCATCATCAAGCACCAAGAAGCTTTGGAACCATCATCTTCTAAACCGACCGCTGCTGAGAAGGGAAATACTATAATGGAAGGTATGCTTTTGATTCATTGTATACCAATTAGGGTACTATTTAATACCGATGCATCACATTCATTTATATCTCAATGTTTGGTAGATAAGTTATGTTTATAACTCTCATCCCTTGTTATTTCCTTATGGGTTGTGAATCCGATAGGAGGGTATGCAACTTTGGGGATGAGATGTGACTAGTTAGAACTTGAATTGTTAGGTCATAAGTTTGCATTCAGTTTGCATTTTTTTTGTTTTCGTGGGCTTCAGGATCATTTTGGGTATAGATTGGTTAGATAAATATGATGCTAGGATATCTTGCCAAGATAAGGAAATATTGCTAAGACACCCCCAATAGGCATAACCGAATTATATACTCGGTGGAGAAGTTAGATTCAAGTGTTTTCACTTTGTTGAATGCAATGGAAGTAGAAGAGGAGTTGAATCAGGTTTTGGTAGCAAGAGAGTTTGCAGATGTTTTTGAGCCAGTCACAGGACTACCACCAAAGCGGGCCATTGAGTTTCGGATAGATCTTGTGCCAGGAGCAGAACCTGTAAGTAGACCACCTAGCAGGATGACACCTACCGAGATGAAGGAATTAAAGGTGCAGCTAGTGGATTTAGAAGAAAAGAATTTTCTTAAACTAAGCAGTTCGCCTTGGGGAGCGGCCGTGGTGTTCGTGAAGAAACCATATGGGTCGTTAAGGATGTGTATCGACCATCGTAAGTTGAACGAGAAGACGATCAAGAATAGGTATCCTTCGTCGAGAATCGATAATTTATTTGATCAGTTGAGTGTAGCCAGAGTATTTTTCCAATTGGATTTGGGGATAGGTTTCCATCAGTTAAGAGTGGTAGAGGATAGTATTCCGTTGACGACGTTTCGGACTAGATATGGTTCGTACGAGTGGTTAGTAATACCATTCGGGTTAATGAATGCGCTAGCTTTCTTCATGGATTTGATGAACCGAGTTTTCCAAGAGCACTTGGATAGGTTCGTATTGGTATTCATAGATGACATTTTAATATACACTAAGGATAAAAGAGAGCATGAAGTTAACCATATAGTGGTGCTTGAGACGCTAACGCATCATCAACTGAAAGCGAAGTTTTCAAAGTGTCATTTTTGGAAGAAAGAATTTAAGTTTCTTAGTCACGTAGTTTCAGAGAAGGGTTCGTCAGTTGATCCGGATAAGATCAAAGCTGTTAACAACTGGAAGAGACTAGAGAAGGTGACTGAGATCAAAAGTTTTCTTAGTCTTGCTGGCTACTACTGGAGGTTTATTAAAAATTTCTCGCGGATGCCAGCGCCTTTCACTAAGCTAACCAGGAAGGACGTAAAGTTTATTCGGTCTGACAAATGTGAGGAAGCATTCCTTAAGTTAAAGCACTTGTTGACCAATGCACCTGTGTTAGTAGTTCCAGATGGGAATCAAGGATTAGTAGTGTATACTGATACATATGGAACTGGATTAGGGGATGTGTTGATGTAGAATGGTAAAGTTATTTCCTATGCTTCACGACAGCTTAGACCACATGAAGAGAGATATCCTACTCATGATCTAGAGTTGGCGGCGGTGAACTTCGCACTAAAAGTATGGAGAAATTATCTCTTATGGGAGAGATTTGAGTTATACACAGATCATAAGTCCTTAAGGTATTTATTCTCTCAAAAGGAGTTGAACATGAGGTAGCAGAGATGGCTGGAGTATTTAGCAGCTTATGATTTTGGTATAGAATATACACCTGGAAAAGGAAATAAAGTAGCGGATGCTCTTAGCAGAAACATCAGAATATGGTGTTAGATATGTTAATAGAATGGAAGGACCTAGAGGCATTAACTACTTGTAGTGTGCAGTTAAGACCCACTGCTAGTTCTAGTCAGAGCACTACCGTGTTATCCTACTTGGAAGTTCGACTAGTTCTGATCGAAAGGATAGCTTCTAAGTAGAAAGGGGATCCACCGTTAGCCAAGAAGATTAAAAGTTTTGAGACTGGATTGGAGATTGATGATCTAAAAGGTTTTAGTCTTGACCAGAGGGGATGGTTAAGAAAGAAGCGACGGTTGTGTGTTCCGAATGTTGGGGACTTAAGGCGAGAAGTTCTTAGGGAATGCCATCGATCAAAATTTGGTATTCATCCCGAGGGAACCAAAATGTATCATGACATGTAAAGGAGTTTCTACTGGGAAGGTGTGAAGAAGTATGTTGGCTTGGATAAAGCAGTGTGAGAACTATCAAAAAGTGAAGGCTGAACATCAGAAGCCGAGTGGGTTGCTTCAACCTTTGGAGATACCAGTTTGGAAATGGGATTCGATATCCATGGATTTTATAAACGGATTTCCAAGGTCAAATTGAGGAAATGAAAGTATATGAGCCATAGTGGACAGGTTGAACAAGAGTGCCTATTTCATTCTAGTTAAGTCAACCAGGATGGCACCTGGTTTAGCTAAGTCGTTTATGAAGAATATAATTAGACTACATGGAATTCCTAGTAGTATAGTAAGTGTTAAAGGTACTTTGTTTACTAGCGAGTTCTGGAAGAGTCTACATGATGTGTTAGGTACCAAGCTCAAGATGAGTACTGCTTATCACCCTCAGATAGATAGGCAGGCAGAGAGAGTCAACAATGTACACGAGGATTTGTTAAGAGCTTGTGTGCTAGATTTTGGTGGATCATGGGAAGATCACCTACACTCAGTTGAGTTTTCCTATAATAACAATTATCAGATTAATATAGGAATGGCGCCTTTTGAAGCTTTGTATGGAAGGCCATGCAAGTCACAGCATGTTGGTTAGAAACTGGAGACAGATTAGTCTTAGGTCTAGATCTAGCAAGAGAGGCAACATAGAAGATTGATTTGATCCTAGGTAGGATAAAGGAAGCTTAGTCTAGACAAAAGAGTTACACAGATAAGAGGCGTAAGAATCAAGAGTTTTTAGTTGGAGATAGGGTTTTCATTAAGGTATCACTGATGAATTGTGCCGTGATTCGGAAAATCAAGGTAACTAGCACCAAGATATGTTGAAACGTTCTTAGTTATAGAGAGAATCAGAAAGCTCACATATATAATAGAATTGCCGAGCAGTTTGGCAGGTGTCCATAATGTGTTTCATGTGTCTCATCTTCGTAACTATGTGCATGATCCAGAGACTACTATTTCTCTGACTTCATTGGAAGACTTAATAGTAGAACCGGATTTGACTTTTGTTAGACAACCAGTTGGGGTGATAGCAAGAAATGAGAAGACGTTAAGAAATAAGACAGTTAAGTTGGTGAAAGTTCAGTGGAGCGACAACGAGAAAGACCGTACTTGGGAGACCGAAGACAGGATTATGGATACTTATCCTAATCTATTATAAGGGTATGATCTATATATGTTATATATAGAGGCTGTCCGCTAGTTAGGTAGGCTAGTATGGTAGTTAGGAGATGTTACAGATGATTGGTATGCTTAATATTTAGTCCTTGCTGAATTTTGAAGATGAAATTCTTTAAGGAGGGGAGCCTGTAACACCCCTAATTTTAAATAGCATTATTCAACAGATTTGTAATGACCTTAATTTTGACTAACATTATTAAGGACATTTTGTTAGATAAATTAAATGAAATAATGTAGATAGTTAAGGGATTGAGATTTATTAATTTAGAAGGAGCCATGCCTTAATGAATGTATAACAAAAGAGAATTGAAAATAAGTAAGTAGGATGAATATGGTAAGAGTAAAATAGGAATAGCCTTTGTTCTTATACCCTAAACTCGTCTATTCCTCATTCCTTATTCATTTTAACATTCATAAACAAAACTAAAACCCTATTGAGCTCGATCGGCCACATTAAGAAGATTCAAGGAGAAGAAAAGCTAGGATTCAAGTAGAAAGCTTAAGCAAATCAGTCTAAGGGCAAATCTCAACCTTCTTAACACCAAGCCAAGGTGAATAATTTGATTTACATCTCACTTTTGATAATGATCTCAGTTTCAAGGTTTGATCCGAACTATTTGGCAAGTAATATGCATGTTATATTTGTTTAAATGGATATATATGCTTATTAATGATTTATATGATTTCATATGGATTTATGATATGTTTAAATTAGAGAACCTATTAAATGACATCTAAATTAGTTGCATTTTTGATATATGATCAAAAACATTATTTTAGAAGTAGGTTTCAAGTTTCATAATTTTCTAAGTAATTGTGGATTTATTATGAATTTTCTATGAGAGAAAATAGTTAATATTGGGTTTAAATTATTTAAGGCAATTATATAATGATTTCGGGTCTGAAATTTATATATATTAGAAAACATATTAAAAGTGAATTATTGTGATTTTTGGGGAATCTTCCTAAGTATTTTGCTATGGTTATAAAATTATTTAAGTTAAGGGACTTAAACGTTTTACATATTTTGTTAAGGAGGGGGGCTTATTTGTTAAAATGTTTTTGTTTGTAAATTTTAAATTTGGCAACCTTTTTAGAAAAGAATTTTGATAAAGAGTGGGCAATCAATCATATTTTGACAAATTGGGCAAGTTAGGTAAAAATGAATTACTTTGAAATGCAATAAACCAGTTTTGTTTCGAATTACAACTTCGCCATTTCCTTAGCTTGCTTCCGTCACCATGCCCAGTTAGACCTTTCACACCTATTCGAAACCAATGCACATGATATTAAGCAATTGGTGTGTAGTGTATTGGAGAAAGGCGGAAGGAATGATGGTGTCGAAGGAATGCTTCCGAAGGGGTTGAAACCACTCTAATTAGCTTTCGAATCAATCAACTTACTTTTGTTTAAAAAGAGACTTTTGAACAAGTTCCCGCTTGCCTTTGTTTTTAGAAAGGAGCTTTCAAAAGCGTTGTCACTTACTTTTGCTTTAAACAAAGAAGCTTTCGAAAGGATAGCCGCTTTTGAACCTAATCAATACCCATGCTGCCGCATTCATACCTTTTGAAATAGTTAAGGCCATTATAGCCTTAAAACAATGTATTCGAAAGGGGTGCTTTTTCCTTTTAAATTTTGAAGCCGCATTCCCAATGCTTTTGAAAGGGTCCATTTAGCCGCTTTTAATCAATGGTTTCGGAGGCAATGGTTTTGAAAGGATGGTTTCAGAACTAACCTCTTCGCCAATTCTTTTAATTAGGATTAATGCTTTAAAAAGGGTTACTTTCACTTCTGTTTTCTTTATGACCCTTTAGTTATATTAAAGGTTAAGCCCAGTGGTTTCAAAAGGAATAATTTTAGATGGTTTCGAAGCTATGTTTCCACAAACTCTTACTTAAACCCAATGCTTTCGAAAGGTATATTTTATACGTTTCAAAGGGGAAGTTTACAATCTTTCGAAAGGTATACTATGATTGTTTCAAAAGGAATATTTCTAAGGGTTTCGAAAGAGGATATCTAAGGTTTTAAGCAATGATCTTGAAAGGGATGTTTTCAGTGATTTCAAAAAGGATTGTTTGAGGTCTAAAGCGATGGTTTCGAAAGGAAGGTTTTGGATTTATAGCCTAACGTTTTCTAAGTTTAAAAGGGCTTTAACTTATTTTAAAGGGATAGATAACCCTATGGATTTAGATTTTCATCAACATTGTTTTGTGTAAAGCATATATCATGGCATAAGTATTTTGATTAAGAAAAGGGTATAATTCCTTGTTTTAAAAAGATATGATTTCAAGGGTAAATCATTTGTAAAGATTGTTTTCAAGGAAATGAAATTTGAATAGAGTGGTCAGCCCAGATATTTGTTGAAAGAATGAATCAGATGTTAGAATGCGAGATGGGACTGGTGTAGGGTCACGCCATATACTTCAGCCAGTGCCCATAACTAATATAAGTCCAAAATTCCAGTGTGTAGGGCTTTATCACAGGTAGGACTAAAATGATGTTACACACAGAAAGGAATACATAAAGTAGAGGTAGGTTATTGGTGAGCCCGCAAAACCATTAGGATTAGTCGACCCTAGGAGAAGTTAGTTAAGGACAAGTCATCCGATATTGTATTTAACAGAAGTTAGAATATTTATTATGTCAGGTAGGACGGAGTCAGGCAGTGGTTAATAGTCAACCTATAAAACTATATTGTTCGGAAAGACATTCCATTAATTGCCTGATTTATATGCATATATGTTATTGCTATTATTATTATTATAATCAATTTGATTATAGGTTTTTGATTTGCAAAAGATATGATTTTAAAGGATATTAATGAGGGGAAACCTGTTCCGTTAAGCGGTTGGTCTCACTTAATATAAATAAACCGAGATGTAATAGAATTATTCACACTAGGCTTTATTTCTGACTCGAAGTTTATGTTTTCCTCTTAAACTCTCGGGTCCTCAAAATTAAATTTGAGTAGATTAAGGGTTAAGGACTTTTCAGGTTTAGTGGGTTGGATGAATAAGCTTTCGAAGATGTGTAGGAGGAAAAGCTAGCTATGTAGGAGTCATTTAGTATTATTTTCGCTATGATGTATTTATGATCGATATGTCTATTTATCTATCTAGTACTTTGATCATCCTAGGGGGCATCATCATATGTCGCTTTTGGCGTAATTTGTAATAATTATATTTAATCAAAACCTGAAAATTGTTTTGGGATTATGTAATTGAATATGAAATATTGATTTGAAATGTAATCAAAAAACTGTTTTTGAAATCTATGTTGATTTTATTTCATATTCATGTGCTTCTGATATTATGGATACCATTAACATTACCGTATTTTGTCATCGGTAGTAATACTTTAGATGACTGCAGCATCTGTAGCGCTTAGCTTTGGGCCTCAAAATAGGTAATGTTACAAGATTTAATTAGATAAATTAAATAGAATAATGTAGAGACTAGAATGATAAGGGAATTGAGATTTGAAACTAATTAGGGTCGTGCATTAACTAAATGGATTTATAAGAGTGGTTTACAAGTTAAATATTTAAGAGAATAGGGCAAGGGTAGTATGGGAATAGCTGAACTCCATAACCCCTAAAAGCCTTACAACCTTTTTATTCTCATTACATTCTTACAAAAACAAAGACATAACAAAATAAAAACAAAGCCGGCTATAACCTTAAGAAGAAGAAGATGAGAAAAATCCAATTAGAAGCTAAGATTCAAGCTAGGAAAATTAAAGAAAGAACGAATCTCAAGTTCCTTATCCAAACAAGGTGAATAATGATCTAAACCATCTCATATAAGTCTTCCTAAATATTTTAATTTAGGTTTAAGGTTTAGAACTTTTATGCCAAGTTATAATTTAAACAAAGATTTTTGTGGGATAATATAATTTGATTTTATGGTTAAAATCGTGAAAATTGATTTTCGAATGCCATTATGTTTGAATATGTTATGTAAAACATTATTTTGGAGATAGGTTTAAATTCTCATAATATTCCAAGCTATGGATAATTTATTATGAATTTTAAATGGAAGAAATAGATAATTATAGGTTTAAATTATTTAAGACAATCAAGTATTGTTTTCGGGTCTAAAATTTATATATGTCAGAAAACATATTAAAAGTGAATAATTGTTATTTTTGGGTATTTTTCCTAAGTGTTTACTATGATTATTAAATTATTTAAGTTAGAGGACTTAAATGTTTTAAATGTTTTGTTAAAGGGAAGGGCTTATATGTTAAAATGATTTCATTTGTTGATTGTTGAATTCGACAGCCTTTAGAAAAGAATTTTTATAAAAAATTGGAAAATAATCATATTTTGATAAATTAGGCAAGTTAGGTAAAAAGGAATTACTTTGAAAGGCATAAGAATCAGTTTTGTCTCGAATTACAACTTTGCCACTTCCATTTGCTTGCTTCCGTCACCATACATCCGCTAATGACCTTACGCACCCATTCGAAACCAATGCACATGGTATCAAGTAATTGATACGTAGTGTATTGGAGAAGGCGGAAGGGACTTTGTCAAAGGCAAGCTTTTGAAGGGGTTGAAGCTATTCTTATAAGCTTTCGAATCTGTTACTTGCCTTTATTTTTAAAAGATGCTTTCGAAGGGGTTGAAGCCACTTTTATTAGCCTTTGAATCAATCAAATTGATTTTGTTTTAAAAGAAGCTTTCGAAATAGTTGCCGCTTTTGAACCTATTCGATACCTAGTTGTCGCATTCATACCTTTCGAATCAGTTAGAGGCCGCTTTTCTTTATAGTATTCGAAAGGGAAGCTTTCAACCTTTTAAAATTTTAAAGTCGCTTCTTCAATGCTTTCGAAATGTTTGTTTTAACCACTTTTAATAAGAGTTTTGGAGGCAATGGTTTCAAAAGGTTGGTTTGGAAGCTACCCTCTTCCCCAATTCTTTTACTTGAGATCAATGTTTTCGAAAGGGATAGTTTCGCTTTTGTTATCTTTGACCCAGTAGCTATATTAATGTTAAACCCAATGATTTCGAAAGATATGCTTTCAAATGGTTTCGAAGCTATGCATCCATTAATTCTTACTTAAACTAAATGCCTTTGAAAGTATGTTTTTTAGTGTTTCGAAAGGAAGGTTTCCAATGCTTTTGAAAGGTAGTTTTTAATGGTTTCGAAAGAGAAGGTCTAAGATTTTAAGTAATGCTTTTGAAAGGGAGAGTGACGGAGGGTAACTCATGATGTCACAATGATCTGAAGGATCTAGTCAAAAGCCTTAGCTTTCAAATAAGAAAACCCAATCTCATTTTAAGGCAAGCCCATGGAAATGTAAAAGAGTTTTGAAATGGCATTTAAAATTTGAAATCTTAGAAGAAGTTTTCCATGCCAAGGATAGTTGGTTAAGGGTATTAACCATGTTTTAGTACAAAATGATTACAAGGAATTAAATCATGGATGTTTATATTGTTATGCTTTGATCAGTTATCATGTATGCTTCTGTAATCAAATTCACTTCATAATTAACCCATAACTGCATTTTGGGGTGTTAAGAGCCGAATAACCGGCTAGGTTGACCCAGTAGTGAATATACTTTGAATTGACTCCTGTGTGAGTAGAATTGTATCTAGGAGGTCAGGTGGACCAGAATATAGAATGCCCAAAACTAATCAAAGATCATTGGTTTAGACAGGTTCTTAGTAAGCCCATGAAAACTATGTATGTAAATTGTTATTGGCAGGGGCCAATAGGTTCTTAGTGATCCCATGAAAACTATGTCCAGAACAAGTTATTGATAGAAATCAATAGGTTCATAGTCATCCCATGAAAACTATGGCATGAAAGATGTTGTTGGAGAATCCAATAGGTTCATAGTAAGCCCATGAAAACTATGGTTGGATAATGTTTTTGGTAGATACCAATAGGTTCATAGTGATCCCATGAAAACTATGAAACCAGATAAATAGTCCGTAAGCTTGAAACAGGTTATTAGTCAGCCCATGAAAACTAATAGGTTAATAGTGACCCTGGAAACTATAACTCGAGGCAGATAGTCAAGTAAATGGGGATGGGAAATCCAGAGCATATTGCATGTTTGCATATCATTGTGATACATTTTATTATGTTATGTCTAACCATTGTGGATGTAGGTGCATAGTATATGGTTATTATAAATTGGGTTAAGATACTAGTGAGGGGAAAACCCGTTACGCTAAGCAGTGTGGTCTCGCTAGAGATCTATATGGTTCGAGATGATAGGTTATTATTCATGCTAGACTTTTGTCTGACTCGAAGTTTATGTTTTCCCCTTAAACTCTCGGGTGCTCTATTGATTTTGAGTGGTTTGAGAGTTAAGGTTTGTAGGTTCTCCATTAGACGAATAAGCTTCCGGAGACATGCATGAGGCAATCTTGCTATTAGGAGTTCTTTCTATTTGATTCCGCTGTGTTATTGGACGAAATGGAAAAGTTGTTTAGTGCTTATATTTAGACTTTGATCAACCAATGGGGCATCTTCATATGTCTCTTGGTGTATCTTGTAATAAATTGTAATTTCTCTGAATGTGGCTTACGTATGAGATTATGTAATGAATCTGAATGAAATGAGAAATTTGTTTAAAATTGAGTTTAATTTTTTTTATATTCATGTGTTTCTGGTATATCAATGTATCTAACATTACTGCATTTTGTCATCGAGAATTAATTACTATGGATGACTGCAGCATCCGTAGCAGTTAGTTTTAGGACTCCAAATATGGGATGTTACAAGGTGGTGCGACTTCATAGAGTTCCAGTTGGCATTATTAGTGATAGAGACCCTATGTTAGCTACTGAATTTTGGAGGAGTTTGCTATCTGCTTTGGGAGTGACTTTGAATTTTATAAGATTTGTTGAAAGCTCGCATAATGGATTTAGGAGGACCTAGGAGAAGGTAGAATTGTTTAGGCAGTGAATGAAGGCCGCATAGGACCGTTAAGTATCTTAAGTTGACAGGCGGAGAAAGGAATTAGAGTTTTTAGTTGGAGACATGGTATTCATTAAAGTTTCCCCTCTTAGAAAGCTTATGACATTTGGTACATCTAGGAAGTTGGCTCCAAGTTCTGTTGAGCCTTTTTCGATTTTACAGAGGCTAGGGAAACTTGCTTATTGGGTAGAGCTTTCGGACTAGTTAGCGGGAGTCCATGACGTCTTTCAAGTTCCATAGTTGTGTGTGCATGACACCTCTATAGTAGAGCCTAATCGGTTAATTGATGTTGAAACTAAGCCTATCATCCCCTCCCCACATAGGGGATAACGGTATTAAGAAGCTTCGTAACAAAGGTATTTAGATTGTTTGAGTTTAATGGAGAGATAACCCAGCGAAAAACACATGGAAAACCAAAAATGGTGAAGGTTTCTCATCTCGAGCTTTTCTCTGGTATACTTTTGTCTCTAAATTTTTTATATTTGGTTACATCATGGTTACTAGATTTGATGGTAGGAGATAGTTGTCACACTTTTTACTATTATTTTTGCACCCATATAGAATTTTATGTATATTTATGATGTTTGCAAACACGCCTATATGTTATGACCTTGCATTCACGCTAGGATTGAGATCACCTATATTATGTTGCATACATAATCACATTGCATTTTTGGTTGAGTAGATGGCTGTGTAGATTGTTGTAAATAACTTGATTGTATAACATAGTTGTTGAGTGCGCGTTACGCTGTCTATCCTTTGTGATTTCGAGGGCAATATCCCTTTTAAATATAGGAGAATGTAATACCCCGTAAAATTTAATAAGAAATTAAATAATCAAAGTAAGGTTAAAAATGAAAATTTTGTAAATTTTAGAATTTAGTCATAAAAGTTGCACTATTGCATCTGCGAAGATTTTATAATCAATTTTTATTTATCATATGTTGAAATCGAAGTTCAAACGGAGAAGTTGTGGACGTTTGAAGTTTTCGAATTTAAAATAATTCAAACGAGTTTAAATTTAAAATTTAAATATTTGAATTTGGAATTCTGTAACATTAAGGGATACTTAACGTTTGAGCTAACCTAGTTATTGTAAGAATTAATTCGGTAATTAATAAATTAAATAAGGTAATTAATAAATATTAAACGAAAGAAATATTCACGGTCAAAACATGAAGACCGGTCGACTGCCTTGGAACAAGTGGTCGACCGTTTATAAGTGAGCAGTCAACCGGTGGGCTGTAGGCTGCTAGGATTAATTAAGGCCTGAATGGCCCGGATTTGATTATTTCTAATCAGACTGTTCTGGTTCCTTCTCACCTCTATGAATAGAGCCCTGGACCCCTCACATTTCTTCATAAAATTTTGTTGGCGATGGCGAAGCTCCGCTAGGTTCCTTCTTCTTCTTCTTTAGATTTTCAGAAACAATTAGGGTTTTTCCAGGTAAGAGATTTAGATCTCTAATTTATTTAAATTCCTTCTTTGATTCCTCTCTAGTTTCTGATTTTAAACCTAATTTCTATATACAATTCACTCCCAAAAGAGGGAGATCTGAAAGGGTATTAGGTGTGGTGAAATCAAATCTAGTTAGGAAGCAAATAATTCTCTTTGAGTGGAAATATCAAGTTTTTCACATTTTTGTAATTGAATAATATTTATTTGGATTTGATGTATGCCTTAGGAAATTTCGGTAAACGAAAACATAACACCTAAAACCCCCAATCCCTAAGTAAATGTCAATCTTTGAATATGTTGGAATTTCAATTGTTTGTATTAACATAATAGGATCAGATCTATACTTGAGATTTAGGTAATATATAATCTCTTCCACTTTGTTTCTTTTCAATTTCACTTATACCATTAAAAGGGTTCTAAAAGAAAATAAAGTTAGAAATGGTATGCAAAGTATGAATTTGATTATGTTGTAGTTTGCACCGCCTATTTCTGTAATTAAACATGTATGGGCCCTTTTCCCCGCTCTAAGGTGCTATGTGACAAAGTTGAATAGAATATGAAAAATCTAAATTATAAGACCTGTTTTCCTAGAAATAGAAGAGTAAATTCTACTATGTTAATATAAGATGAGTTTGGTATTGTTCCTTTTTGTATACAAGCCAGTTGTTGGCTAAGGATTTTAGCTAAATTTTTGTTTGGAGTTTGGGACTTGTATAAGTTTGACATTTAATTTAATTAGCAGCATCTTTGTGTGTGATTAAAGATATTTTATTCGAATCCCATGCGTGTGTGTATATATATATAGTATTAACATATTGATTATTAAAGTTAATAACGTAATGATTATAACGTATATAATGTATTGATTAGAATTAATAAGGTGGTAAATAGCATTAATTTCTTAGGAAGGTAGTTAACAGTAATTATGGAGTTTAATCCATAATTAAAGGCGTAATAAGAGGTTACCATATATGGCCTTAATTATTAATTTCGTAGGATAGTGCATATATACAGTTTGTATGTATATGAAGCATGACTAAGTTATAGGGATGCGAGGTCAGTCTAAAGTTACATACAAGCATGTCTAGTTAAATCTGGCTACTAGCAGTGTAACTTTAGGGACTGATACTCGCCTATAATAAGTAACCACAGTGGACGCAAGGTTAGTCTCAATTCTATATGGTAAGTCTGCACAGTCAATCTGGCTACCAGTACCTACGAATAGTCGGATTAATCTGAGATGTCACGGTTTGGGTTATGGTTCATAGTCACGCTATTGATACGATAAGAGGAATTTTTAGAGGGGTCCGCTTCGGGTTTAGAGGTATTAAGTGGCTATTGTATGGTCCGCCTCTTTTTATAGGAGAAGTATTAAGTGATCTAATGAGATTTCTTACGATGATAGTTAGTGAGAACCACGTAGAGACCTGCCTTAGGTTCGGTGTTAAATGAGGGGACCTGCTTGTTTTTTATGTATTACATGGTCGGAGTCTGCCTAATTCCTAATAAAAAGGTATTAAGTGGTTTGGAGGCTCTCTCGCTTGCATCATTAATGATTGTTGCATTAGAATTTGGAAATGGACTAGAAATGGGTTAGGTATTAAATGACGAGGCCTGCTTATTTTATGGGTATTAAATGGTCAAAGTCTTCTTAATTAAGGAGTATCAAGTGCTTCGAATGCTTTCTCTTGCATCATTAATGAAGTTGTGCTGGAATTTTGGAATTGGACTGGGAAGGCCTTTGGCCTTACAGTTAAAGTTATTAGTATGGTATAGTTTAAATATGTAAGACATATTTCTAATCAAAATGATACCACCCAAATACAATTATGGTAAAGCTTGTGATTTTCATTCAATAGACATTTGTTGTTCTGACCCACTTCTCATTACAACACACATGTTAGAAGTGACCATGCTTATTTAGGAGATGAAGGTGCAGATGAAAGCTTGTGGCAGCTATCTATCTATTTATACTTTTTAAATATTTTTAATGTACCCAGTTCAGACAATTGTGTTATTTTTAAATATTGTACTATGGAGGTTTAATGTAGACATGTTGTAATATTTGACGATAGCATGTTATGTTTCTAAAATGGTTTTTTTTCTAAAATGGGTACTTGTTTCAGATATTATATTTATCCATTCCGCTGTAAGATTCTGAATGTATAGATAGATAGCTCCGTGTACCGTGTAATGTTTAAATTTCATCAACCAATAGCCAGTCTTGGAATGGTTCTAAGTTTCGATGGGTCTTTTCTATATCAGAATTTAGGTATGTTTTGGGGCATGTTGTTACACCTATCCCTCCTTTCCATGATGCCTACCAGGGCCTCGCTCCTATTCCAAATGAATTTGGCTCTTTCGTCTTAGATGGCATGAGCTTCGAAGGTCTCGACTCCCTTATTCGTCTTCAGAGTGACTTGCCAACCACTCGTTCGAGGGAGATCATTCCTGTCAGCAAAGTTCAAGCCCATGGTACATTAGGGAAACACTAAGAGACACACACACATGCACATTCGCTTATTTCGCGTCGTGTTTTATCCTGTTAAAGGTGACTCATCCCGGTTTCACTTGCAGGTTCAATGGAGCACTATAGTATGTTTGATTCCCTTGAGGACTATATGGTTCATCAAAAGAGATGCGATTCATGAACATGCTCTCATGGCACTGACCATGATTCGGACATTAGCAGGCATTCAAGACGGGATCGAGCTGGCCGAGACAGAGGTTATCATTCTCACGATTCATCTTTAAGGCGTAGATCTAGGTTACCTCTGCCCAGAAGCATGGACAAGTACTCTGAATGACCTGATGACATTCTGCCTGAGGATGTTTCTCGTATCTCCACTTTGGCTTCCTATTCCACAAAGCAAACGGTGCCTCCTCATGCTCACCGGCAATCTGGGCAATCATCGAAACTTGTTGCCCCTGACTCCTCTCACCACCATAAGGCTGATAAGAAAGATGTTGAGCCTTTAGCTATTACAACGGAGCAACGGGTCTCATCCAATCCCCAAATGGCTGAATGGAGCGCTATTTTCCAAAAATTTATATCAACAACATCAATTTGTTCCCAATTTGAAGGAGATCCCACCAGAGGTCAAAAACCAGACTGTGGCTTATGTTGGCGATGTTTACGATCAGTATTTCATTTGGAAGAGATTGGTTGAGCGGATCTCTGAATACGTCGAGAGCGTGAAGGTTGAGGCTCAGGGGTTGCAGCTGGTGGCTAACCAAGAGAAAATGACTATTTCTCATCTTGACACAGAAGTGGCTGAGTTAAGGAAGGCATATGCAGAGGTTGAGCAGAAAGTCAAAGACTTGACTGAAATGATCGAAAGGGAGACAAAAAACCTTTTGAACCAGATCGAATCTACTCATCATAGAAATCATCTTCTTCGGAAGAAAATGAGTGCCTAGCAAGAGAAGTAGCAAAGTTGAAAGCGTAACATGAGAGCCTGAAAGAGTAACTGGAAAAAGAGAAGAAAGAGAAAGACGATACTCTCATGCAAGCTCATATCTATTATGAGGAGTTGTTGGATGCTCGTAAGAAGTGGGACGATGCATTGGTTCGTGCTAAAAATATGGATGAATCGGTCGTAGCTGCAGAGAAGTGGATTAAGGATAGATTTGAGCCATTCATCATCAGCTATAATGCCAATGTATCAAGTTTAGAGACTTAGAGTGTCTTGGAAAAGATTATCCCAGAGCTCTACCTTTAGCTTGGGAGCAGATTGAGCGAAAAGAACGACAGGCTTTGGAGGGAGGTGTATTTGACGGAGCTGGAGCGCGATATTATAAGTCCAAGTGAGATCGAAGCGCTCAGAGTAGGTGGGCTTATTTGCATTCGAAGTTGGCTACTACGATTCAGAAAGACCAAGGCGAAGGCTTTGAAACTACATCTTAAGATCCTACTATGGGTCTCACTTTCGAACTCCTAGCTGTCTCCATCTCTTCATCAGATCCCCCATATAATCAGGATGCACCCGAAATGCCAAAGACAACTATTTAATCCCCATTCTTGAGGGGAATTCTGAAGGCGCCCCTACTGACATTGAGTCTCATCTTGGTGGAGGTATCTCACTGACCACATCTGTATTTGAGAAGGCTCACATGACATCAACCGATGTCGCTAATCTCTCTATTTATGTTACTCAAATTTCAGGCGAACCTTTTGTCGCTCCTCTTCCCGAAGGAGGTCCCAATTCAGGGTAGCAAACATCGATTACTAAGTCGGTAATCATGTCTGACTCCTAGAAATTTTCAAACATTACAACTAGCATGGCTTCTAGACCTCGTGGACAAATGATTCATACCCTGGAAGAGGAGATGACTAGTGATACCCTAGGAACTCAAGCTGAGGAGGACGTTCTTATAACTGGAATTTCCGATCCTTCTTCAGGCCCAACATGCAAGAATTGCTCCAGACTCAAGTTTTATTGGCTAAGGATGTTAAGAAAGAGCCATTTGAATACATTCCTCCTCTAATGTCGATAGCTTTACCTAGAGAGACTATCTTTTCTCTGGTCACTCTTCCTCCTCTCGAGAGCACTTAAATTGTGCCCATCGAATCATCAAAGAGCACCCCGTCTAAGGGCCGAGGAAGTGGGGGTAGAAGTAGGAAAAAGCCAGAGAAGCTTGGCGCACACTCTTCGAGGAAAGAGAAAAAGAAGAAGAGACAGAAGCATCACAACTGACTGTCTTTTTGCTTTTTTCTTTTTTGGTTGTATAGTATAACCATGGGACTTGTTTTGTTTCTAGCCAACTGTGCAGGTTCGTGCCCCGCTTCTTGTTTTTTTGGTTCAATGTTAATAAAACGTGTATCTTTCTTCAAGCTTTATTTTGATGTGAATAATAAAGACTTTTTGTTCTGTTTAAGTCTTGTGTGAATTTGCTTAACTTCTGAGAAATGCGCTTGTCATCATGTTCATGTGTTTGCGAACCATTTCTCATCTTCATTATTAGACTAAGTTATTAGTCCATCTTGTTGTTTACCGGCCTAGTGTCGCTTGATTAAAGATGAGGACCAACACTATTATCCTTTTGGTGAGTGCAGAGCAATCATTAAGGCGTCTACCTTCAGGTGCCCGTCCATGACCATACCCGATTCTAGAACACGGTCGAATCTCGATCACTTAGAAAGGTAGCTTGAACATCCTTTTCAAGGACATTTGAGTGCGATTGCGCCTAACTCTGGGCGTTGATCGAAGCTATTAATCTTTGATGGCAATTTAGACATCCTTTTTCAAGATGCATGTTCTAACCACCCCGAACTTTGGGCGTTGGTTGGAGTTAACCACTTAAAATAGTAGTTTAGACATCCCTATCCAGGATATTCACTCTCAATCGCGCCTATCTCCGGGCATTAATTGAAGTTTGTATAAGATCCTGCTTATCTCCGAGCGTTGATCTTTTCCCTTGCCGTTCTTCGAGCAAGGAGTGAATGGTCTGCCAAACTTCGGGCAAGAGCTATAGGGGAAAACTATCTCATTATGTCCTTGAATGTTTATACTCCTACCCCCAAGTCATGGGTCTAAGGAGTTGGCATGTATCTATCTTCGGATACTTGGTGTGGTTATGCGCCGTGGATCCGATCAGGGCCATGAAAGCTTGATCGTCCTCTATCTAAGGGTACCTAGATACCTGCATTTAACATATGTAGATTCATTTGCGTACATGTAATGACCCTAATTTTGACTAACATTATTTAGGACATTTACTTAGATAAATTAAATGAAATAATGTATAAGGTTAAGAGATTGAGATTTGTAAATTAATAAGGAGGCCGTGCCTTAATGAATATATAAGCAAAAGAGAATTAAAGATAAGTAAGTAGAAGGAATATGATAAAGGCAAAATAGGAATAGTCTTTGTTCTTATACTCTAAACCCTTCTTACCTTCATTTCAACATTTACAAACAAAACCAAAACACTTGTAAGCTCGGCCGACCACCATTAAGAAGGATCAGAAGAAGATAAGCTAGGAATCAAGTAGAAAGCTTGAATAAATTAATTAAAGGGTAAATTTCAACCTTCTTAACATCAAGCTAAGGTGAATAATTTGATTTACACCTCACTTTTGATAATGATTTCGGTTTCAAGGTTGGATCCGAACTATTTTGCAAATAATATGCCACACTATGTTTGTTTAAATGGATATATTTGCTTGTTGATGATTTATATTGTTTCATATATATTTTATGATAAGTTTAGATTGGAAAACCTATTAAATGACATCCAATTGATTTCTGTTATTGAGATATGGTCAAAAACATTATTTTAGAAGTGGGTTTCATGTTTCATAATTTTCTAAGCTATTGTGGATTTATTATGAATTTTCTATGAAAGAAAATAGTTAATATTGGGTTTAAATAATTTAAGGCAAATATATGTTGATTTCGGGTTTGAAATTTAAATATGTTAGAAAACATATTAAAATGAATTATTGTTATTTTTGGGGAATTTTCCAAAGTATTTTACTATGGTTAAAAATTATTTAGTTAAGGGACTTAAATGTTTTATGTTTTATCAAGGAGAGGGGCTTATTTGTTAAACGTTTTTAATTGATAATTTTGAATTCAGCAGCCTTTTTAGAAAAGATTTTGATAAAGAGTGGGCAACCAATCATATTCTGACAAATGGGTAGGTTAGGTGAAACGAAATTACTTTGAAAGGCATAAAATCAGTTTTTCTTGGATTACCACTTTGCCACTTCCAATTGCTAGCTTTCGTCACCAAACTTCTGTTAACAAACTCATTTGAAACCAATGCATATGGTATCAAGCAGTAGATATGTAGCACATTGGAGAAAGGCGGAAGGGATGATGGAGTTGAAGGCCATGCTTTCGAAGGGGTTGTTTTTAACTTGTTTTTATGTTTAAAAGGAAGCTTTCGAACTACTTGCCACTTGCCTTTGTTTTTAGAAAAGAGCTTTTGAATGAGTTGCTGGTTACTTATGTTTTAAAAAGAAGCTTTCGAAAGGATATCCGCTTTTGAACCCATTCAAAACCAATGCTACCGCATTCATACCTTTCGAACTTGTTAAGGTCGCTTTTCTTTATAGCCTTAGAACAACGTATTCGAAAGGATGCTTTCGCCTTTTTACTTTGAAGACGCCTTCTTAATGCTTTCGAAAGGGTCGTATAGCCGCTTTCAAAATGGTTTTGGAGGCAATGGTTTCGAAAGGGTAGGCTTCGAAACTATCCTCTTTCTTTTACTTAGGATTAATGCTTTCGCCCCAGTTCTTTATGACCTATTAGTTATATTAAAGTTTGAACCTAATGGTTTCAAAAGTAATAATTTTAACTGGTTTCGAAGTAATGTTTCCACAAACCTTTACTTAAACCCAAATGATTTCGAAAGGTATGCTACAAGTGTTTCGAAGAGAAGGTCCCCAATGTTTTCGAAAGGAATATTTTAAGTATTTAAATGGAAGATTTCCAATGCTTTCGAAAGGAAAGTTTAAATGGATTCGAAAGGAGATGTCTAAGGTTTTAAGAAATGATTTCTAAAGGAACATTTTCAATACATTCGAGAGGTATGTTTTGGCCCTTCGGCCTAGTGTTTTAAGGTTAAAGTAGTTAACTTATTTTGAAAGGGGTACTTTCAATGAATTCGAAAGAGGATTGTTTAAGGTTTTAAACAAAGGTTCGAAGGTATTGTTTTGGCCTTGTAGCCTAAAGTCTTCTAAGTTAAAAAGAGGTTTTAACTTATTTTGAAGGGATAGATAATCCCATTAATTATATTTCATCAACATTGTTTTTGTGTAAAATATGTATCATGGCATAAGTATTTTGAGTAAAGCAAAGAGTATGATTTCCTTGTTTTATAAAGATATGATTTCAGGGGTAAATCATTGAAAAGGTTGTTTACAAGGAAATGAAATTTGAATAGGGTAGTCAACCCTTAGTATATGACAGGAAATGAAAATTTAATAGGGTAGTTAACCCTTAGTTTATGACTCAAATATTAGATGACCAGATGGGACAGGTGTAGGGTCGCGCCCTATACTTTAGCTAATAGCCCCTAGCTAATATAAGTCCAAAATTCTAGTGTGTAGGACTTTGTCACAGATGAGACTAAAATAATGTTACACACGGAAGGGAATATACAGAGTAAAGATAGGTTATTGGTGAGCCTGCAAAACCATTAGGTTCGGTTGACCCTAGAAGAAGAAAGTTGAGGCAGTCAGCCTAATATTGTATCTAACAGAAGTTAGATTATTGATTATGTCTGTTCGGCCCGAGTCAACCAATGGTTAATAGTTAGCCAGAAAAAACTATAGTGTGGACAGGTAGTCCATTTATTTCCTGATTATTATGCATATATGTATTTGCTATTATTGTTATAATGAGTTTGATTGTAGGGTTTTGATTTGCAAATGATACGCTTTTAAAAGGATATAAGTGAAGGGAAACCCATTCCTCCAAGCGGCTTGGTCTCACTTAATATTAGTAAATCGAGATGTAATAGTATTATTCACATCAGGCTTTATGTCTGACTCAAAGTTTATTTTTTCCTCTTAAACTCTTGGACACTCAAAATTTCATTTGAGTAGATCGAGAGTTAAGGATTTTCATATTTAGTAGGTTGGACGAATAAGATTTCGAAGACGTGCATGCGGAAAAGCTAGCTATGTAGGACCTATTTAGTATTATTTTTGTTGTGATGTATTTACGACTGATATGTCTATTTAATACTCTGATATTCAAGGGGGCATCTTCATATGTCGCTCTTGGCGTAACTTGTAATAATTATATTTGATTAGAACCTGAGAATCGTTTTGGGATTATGTAACTGAATATGAAATATTGATTTGAAATGTAATCAGAAAAGTTGTTTTTGAAATATGTGTTGATTTTATTTCATATTCATGTGCATCTGATATTATGAACACCATTAAAATTTCCATATTTTGTCACCGAAAGTTAATACTATGAATGACTGCAGCATGTGTAGCGCTTAGCTTCGGGCCTCAAGATAGGGGATATTACAACTTGGTATCAGAACATAGGTTTATGAAAACTTAAAAGAAATTTTAAACTTAAAATGATTTTGAATACATATTCCTAAGGAATTAGAAAAAAGATTGGGGTATGGGATAACGCTATAGTAACGTACTTGTATTTGCTATATATAAGTATATTATTTATCTCTATTCTCCCATCTCTTAGACTATTCTTCTGTAGCTTACAAAAAGTTGAATGCAGATTTTGATGAAGTAAGATATAGATGCTAGGAATGGAAGAGTTAACATTGGTGGAGGAAGCACTATAACCAATGGTTATGCCAGACCAAACACTAGAAGGAATCTAGATCGGGCACAGACTGCTAATGTGGATGCTGGAGCGCCACCAGTTTATATGGGATTTATGTATCAGTTGTTCGTCAATATGATGGAAGCTAGAGCTGCCGTGGGATTAGTTGGAGGAAATTCGAAAGCTCCGGTGGTCAATAATTATGCAGTACTAAGCAAAGATTATGCCAGGCTTGGAGGGAAGCCATTTATTGGGACCAAGGATGCAATTAAAGTGGAGAATTGGTTGCTTCATTGCAAAAGGATTTTTGCTGATTTAGGGCCTAATGATGGGCAGAAGAGGAGACTTTCTTTCAGACAGTTGCAAGGAGCAGCACTGTACTGGTGGAACAGTGTTACCATGGGAGTAAATGAAGAGACCATGATTTTGGCAGAATTCAGAAGGAGGTTCGAGGAAAGGTTCATGTCAGAGATTGCTAAGTTAACTCTGCTCAGGAAGTTTATGGATTTGGTGCAGGGAGATATGACAGTGCTTGAGTATGCAATCAGATTTGAGGAGCTATCGAGATACGAATATGCTATGGTTGATATGGTTATCAAAAGAAATGAGAAGTTCATCCGCGGACTGAAACCCGAGCTAGCTAAAGCAACTTTGCCACATATTAGGGATTCATGTGATGTAGTTGTTGAGATGGATTTAAGGAAGGAGGAGATGCTTACTTTTCTTGATGGTAACAAAGCAGGGGAAGCTCAAGGTGGGCGGAATCAAAAGAGAAAGATTTTCCATAAAAAAGGCACTCAGAAAGGAGGAGCAGCCAAGAAAAGGAAGTCCCATGTAGTTTGCTATAAGTGCGACAAGAAGGGACACTATGCTCATGAGTGTAGGATAGGGAAAGGGAAGAAAGCTGCTGACAAGAATGAAGTAAAATGTTTCAATTGTGATAAGATTGGACGTTATAAGAACCAGTGCAAGGAACCACCCAAAGATGGAAAGGGTAAAGTGTTTGCATTGGAACTAGCTACCTCAAAACTAACAGCAAAGAAGAAAGGAAAAGCTGTATTGGGAGGTACGATTTTTATTCATGTTATGTTAGTTAGAGTTCTATTTGATACCGGTGCATCGCATTCTTTTATATCTCATTTTTTGGTAGATAAGCTTAACCTAGAACCCTTATACCTAGTTGCTTCCTTAAGGGTTGCGAATCCAATAGGAGGGTATGCGACTCTTGGGGTGAGATGTGACCACATAGAGTTTGAATTGTTAGGTCATGTATTTGCTTGTAGTTTGCATGTATTTTATTTTGTAGGGTTTGGAATTATTTTGGGTATGGATTGGTTAAGTAAATACGATGCTAGGATATTTTGCCATGGTAGGAAAATATCACTTAGACACCCTAGTTGTAGTGATCGAATTATATACTCCTTAGAAAACCCTATATGAGGTTAATGCTTTGCTGGGTGTTATGGATGATGAAGACAAGTTGAGTCGAGTTCTCTTTGTTAGAGAATTTGTAAATGCCATTGAACCCGTGATAGGACTACCACCAAAATGAGCCATTGAGTTTCGGATAGATTTAGCACTAAGAGCAGAACCAGTGAGTAGACCGCCAAGTAGAATGACACCTACCATGATGAAGGAGTTAAAGGTGCAGTTGGTGGATTTAGAAGGTAAGAATTTTATCAGACCAAGCAGTTCTCCTTGGGAAGCAGCCGTGTTGCAAAGAAACCAGACGGATCGGTGAGCTTGTTCATCAATTATTGTAAACTGAATGAGAAAACGATAAAGAACCTATATTCGTTACCTAGAATTGATGATTTGTTTGATCAATTGAGTGGAGCCAAAGTAATTTCTAAGTTGGATTTGGCAACAGGATTCCATCGGCTTAAAGTAGCAGAGGATAGTGTTCCTTTGACGGCGTTTAGGACTAGATATGGATCGTACGAATGGGTAGTGATGCCGTTCAGACTAACTAATGCGCCAGCGTTCTTTGTGGACTTGATGAATAGGATCTTCCGAGAACATCTGGACAGATTCATGTTAGTATTCATAAATGACATTTTGATATACTCTAAGGATGAGAAAGAGCATGAAGTTCATCTTAGAGTGGTGCTTGAGATGCTGAGGCAGCATCAACTGAAAGCGAAAATTTTGAAGTGTCACTTCTAGAAGAAGGATGTGAAGTTTCTTGGTTATGTAGTCTCAAAGAAAGGGTTGTCAGTAGATCCGGCTAAGGTCGAGGCAGTGAATAGTTGGAAGAGACCTAAGACAGTGACTGAGATAAGGAGTTTTCTTGGATTAGCTGGTTACTATCGGAGATTCATTAAGTATTTTTTGCGGATAGCGGCACCGATGACTAAGCTAACTCGGAAGGATGTGAAATTTGTCTGGACTGATAAGTGTGTGGAGGCATTCCAAAAACTGGAACACTTATTGACTAATGCACCTGTGTTAGTTGTTCTAGAAGGGAATCAAGACTTATTGGTGTACACGAATGCATGTGGAACAGGGTTAGGAGCTGTGTTGATGCAAAGAGGTAAAGTGATTGCCTATGCTTCTCGACATCTCAGACCACATGAAGTTAGATATCCAGTTCATGATTTGGAATTAGCTGTAGTAATTTTTGCATTGAAGGTATGGAGACATTACCTTTTGGGAGAAACATTCAAGTTGTATACGGATCATAAGTCATTGAGATATTTATTCTCTCAAAAGGAGTTGAATATGAGACAACAGATGTGGCTAGAGTTTTTAGCCGCCTATGACTTTGGTATTGAGTACACACTAGAAAAATGGAATAAGGTTGCAAATGCACTTAGCATAAAATATCAGAATGTAGTATTGGCAATGATAGCTGAATGGAAAGATATAGAAGCAATGACTACATGCATAATACAATTTAGATCTAAGAGTAGTTCTAGTCAAGAAACTGCTATGTTGTCATGTTTAGAAGTTCGATCGGTGATGATCAAAAGGATTGCTTCTAAACAAGGGGATGATCCATTATTAGCTGAACATACCAGAAAGTTAAGGAATAGAATAGGGAGCGATGACTTGAAAGATTTCCTTCTTGACTAAAATGGGTGGTTGAGGAAAGAAGGATGACCATGTGTTCTGGATGTGGGAAAATTAGGAAGGAAGTTCTAGGGGAATGCCATCGTTCAAAGTTCACTATTCATCCAGGTAAGATGTATCAGGATATGAAAAGGAGTTTCTTCTGGAAAGGTATGAAGAGAGATGTAGGCTTATGAATGAAGCAGTGTTTGAACTATCAATAGGTAAAAGCTGAGCATCGAAAACCAAGTGGGTTACTTTAGCCTTTAGATGTTCCAGTTTGTAAATGGGATTCTATCTCAATGGATTTCATAGATGGGTTGCCAAGGTCGAATAGAGGAAATGAGAGTATATGGGTTATAGTGGACAGATTAACTAAGTGTGCACACTTTATACTCCCTAAGTCGACCAGGATGGCACCAGATTTAGCTAGGTTATTCATGAGGAATATAGTTGGACTACATGGAATTCCTAGTAGTATAGTAAGTGACAGAGATTTCTTATTTACTAGCGAATTATTGAAGAGTATATAGGAGACTTTAGGTGCCAAGCACAAGATAAGTATCGCTTACCATCCGCAGATAGATGGGCAAATGGAAATAATTAACAAAGTCTTAGAGTATCTGTTAAGAGCCTGTGCGCTAATTTCAGGGGATTATGGGAAGACCATCTACACTTAGTCGAGTTCTCATATAATAACAATTATCAGACTAGTACATGGATGGCACCGTTTGAAGCTTTGTATGGAAGGCCATGAAAATCTCATGTTTGTTAGTTAGAGACCAGGGATTGGTTAGTCCTTGGTGTAGATTTGGTTAGAGAAGCTGCAGAGAAGATTGATTTAATTCGAGCTACGATGAAGGAAGCTCGGTCTAGGTAGAAGAGTTATGCTGATAAGAAACGAAAAGACTTAGAGTTCTTAGTTGGAGATCATGTATTTTTCAAGGTGTCACCAATGAAAGGTGTAATCATATTTAGAAAATCGGGAAAATTGGCACCAAGGTTTGCTGGACCAATTCCTATTGTAGAAAGGGTCGAGAAACTCGCGTATAGAGTAGAGTTACCGAATAGTTCGGCTGGAGTCCATGATGCTTTTCATATTTCTCATCTAAGAAAGTGTATTTGAGATCGAGAAACTATTGTTTCACCGACCATGTTAGATGATCTAGTAGTGGAACCAGATATAGCTATAGTTAGAAAACCAGTTCGTATAGTTGCGAGAGATGAGAAGAGGTTAAGGAACAAGATAGTCAGATTAGTCAAAGTCCAGTGGAGTGACGACGAGAGACAGTGTACTTGGGAACTAAGAACATGATTAGAGATACTTATCCTAACTTGTTCCATGGTATGTTTTACCTTTATGTTTGATTGTTAAGGGTACTTATCGTAATTTTGAGGATGAAATTCTTTAAGGAAGGGAGTTTGTAATGACCCTAATTTTGACTAACATTATTTAGGACATTTAATTAGATAAATTAAATGAAATAATGTAGAAGGTTAAGGAATTGAGATTTGTAAATTAATAAGGGGTCCGTGCCTTAATGAATATATGAGCAAAAGAGAATTAAAAATAAGTAAGTAGGAGGAATATGATAAGGGAAAAATAGGAATAGTCTTTGTTCTTATACCCTAAACCCTTCTTGCCTTCATACTTATTTATTTCAACATTTACAGACAAAACCAAAACACTTGTAAGCTTGGTCAGCCACCATTAAGAAGAATCAAAAGAAGATAAGCTAGGAATTAAGTAGAAAGCTTGAAGAAATTAATCAAAGGGCAAATCTCAACCTTCTTAACATCAAGCTAAGGTGAATAATTTGATTTACATCTCACTTTTGATAATAATTCGGTTTCAAGGTTGGATCCGAACTATTTTGCAAATAATATGCCATATTTTGTTTGTTTAAGTGAATATATATGCTTGTTGATGATTTATATTGTTTCGTACAGATTTTATGATAAGTTTAGATTGGAAAACCTGTTAAATGACATCCAAATAATTTGCATTTTTGGGATATGGTTAAAAACATTATTTTAGAAGTGGGTTTCAAGTTTCATAATTTTCTAAGCTATTGTGTATTTATTATGAATTTTTTATGAGAGAAAATAGTTAATATTGGGTTTAAATAATTTAAGGCAAATATATGTTGATTTCAGGTCTGAAATTTAAATATGATAGAAAACATATTAAAAATGAATTATTGTGATTTTTTGGGAATTTTCCTAAGTATTTACTACAGTTATAAAATTATTTAAGTTAAGGGACTTAAATGTTTTAAGTTTTATCAAGGAGATGGGCTTATTAGTTAAACATTGTTAATTGATAATTCTGAATTCGGCAGTCTTTTTAGAAAAGAATTTGATAAAGAGCGGGAAACCAATCATATTTTGACAAATTAGGCAGATTAGGCGAAAAGAAACTACTTTGAAAGGAATAAAATCAGTTTTGCTTGGATTTGCCACTTCGCCACTTCCAATTGCTAGCTTTTGTGACCATACTTCTGTTAACCGACTCATTCGAAACCAATGCACATGGTATCAAGCGGTGATATGTAGAGCTTTGGAGAAAGGCGGAAGAAATGATGGTGTCAAAGGCCATGCTTTCGAAGGGGTTGTTTTTAACTAGTTTTTGTTTTTAAAAGGAAGCTTTCGAACTACTTACCGCTTGCCTTTGTTTTTAGAAAAGAGCTTTCGAATGAGTTGCCACTTAATTATGTTTTAAAAAGAAGCTTTCAAAAGGATAGCCGCTTTTGAACCCATTTGAAACCGAAGCTTCCGCATTCGTACCTCTCAAACTAGTTAAGGCCACTTTTCTTTATAACCATGGAACAACATATTAGAAAGGGTGCTTTTGCCTTTTTACTTTGAAGCTGCCTTCTCAATGCTTTCGAAAGGGTCATATCAACGCTATCAAAATGGTTTTGGAGGCAATGGTTTCGAAAGGGTATGCTTCGAAACTATCCTCTTTCTTTTACTTGGGATTAATGCTTTTGAAAGTAATGCTTTCGCCCTGGTACTTTATGACCCATTAGTTATATTAAAGGTTGAACCCAATGGTTTCGAAAGGAATAAGTTTAAATGGTTTCGAAGCAATGTTTCCAGAAACCCTTACTTAAACCCAAATGCTTTCGAATGGTATGCTATAAGTGTTTCAAAGGGGAGGTCCCCAATGTTTTCGAAAGGAATATTTTAAGTGTTTGAATGGAAGATTTCCAACGCTTCCGAAAGGCAAGTTTAAATGGATTCAAAAGTGGATATCTAAGGTTTTAAGAAATGATTTAAAAAGGGACATTTTCAATACAATCGAAAGGTATGTTTTGGCCCTTCGGCCTAGTTATTCAAGGATAAAGTAGTTAACTTATTTTGAAAGTGGTACTTTCAATGAATTCGAAAAGGGATTATTTAAGGTTTTAAACAATGATTTCGAAGGTATTGTTTTGGCCTTGTAGCCTAAAGTCTTCTAAGTTAAAAGGAGGTTTTAACTTATTTTGAAGGGATAGATAATCCCATTAATTAGATTCATCAACATTGTTTTGTGTAAAGCATATATCATGGCATAAGTATTTTGAGTAAAGCAAAGAGTATGATTTCCTTGTTTTGTAAAGATATAATTTTAGGGGTAAATTTTTTGCAAAGTTTGTTTACAAGGAAATGAAATTTGAATAGGGTAGTCAACCCTAAGTATATGACATGAAATAAAAATTTAGTAGGGTAGTTAACCCTAAGTTTATGACTCAGATATTAGAAGACCAGAGGGGATTGGTGTAGGGTCGCGCCTTATACTTTAGCTAATAGCCCCTAGCTAATATAAGTCCAGAATTTTAGTGTGTAGAGCTTTGTCACAGATGGGACTAAAATAATGTTACACATAGAAGGGATATACAGAGTAAAGATAGGTTATTGGTGAGCCCACAAAACCATTGGGTTCAGTTGACCTTAGAAGAAGAAATTTGAGAGTAGTCAGCCCATTATTGTATCTCACAGAAGTTAAATTATTGATTTTGCTTCGCAGGCCCGAGTCAGCCGATGGTTAATAAATAGCCAGATAAAACTATAGTGTGGGTAGATAGTTCATTGATTTCCTGATTATTATGCATATATGTATTTGCTATTATTGTTATAATGAGTTTGATTGCAGGATTTTGATTTGCAAAAGATACGCTTGTAAAAGGATATTAGTGAGGGGAAACCCGTTCCGCTGGTCGACGTGGTCTCACTTAATATCAGTAAATCAAGATGTAATAGTATTATTCACATCAGGATTTATGTCTGACTGGAAGTTTATTTTTTTCCTTTAAACTCTCCGGTGCTCAAAATTTGATTTGAGTAGATTGAGATTTAAGGATTTTCAGGTTTGGTAGGTTGGACGAGTAAGCTTCCGAAGACGTGCAGGAGGCAAAGCTAGCTATGTAAAAGCTATTTAGTATTATTTCCGCTGTGATATATTTACCATTGATATGTCTATTTAGTACTCTGATCATCTAAGAAGGCATCTTCATATGTCACTCTTGGCGTAATTTGTAATAATTATATTTGATCAAAACCTGAGAATCATTTTGTGATTATGTAAGCGAATATGAAATATTGATTTGAAATGTAAGTAGAAATGTTGTTTTTGAAATCTGTGTTGATTTTATTTCACATTCAATGTGCTTCTGATATTATGAACACCATGAACATTACCATGTTTTGTCATTGGAAGTTAATATTATGGATGACTGCAGCATCTATAGCGCTTAGCTTCCGGCCTCAAGGTAGGGGATGTTACAACTTACAATACATCACTATTCAAAGTTCAGAGTCAAGCACAAACAGATTCGTGGATTTTGGAAGTCATTTCATTTCATTAACACAGTAAATGACAGATTCTGTCTAGTTGCTTCAAACTTGACTAGATATTCACAAGGTCAGATCTCAAGTGAAACAACATCGCAAGTGTTTTCTATTCCACGCTCGAGGAAGTGATACCCAGTCTACAGTTGCCAGCTTGAATATTCCATTTCCAAGATTGTGCTCGATTGCATAAGGGCTTTCCCAGCTCGGGCTTATATTCATAGGTCCCGGGAAGATTCATTTGAGAACGAGATCGCCAATTTCAAAGGTCCAGATCCTAACCTTGGTGTTGTAATATTTAGCAACTCATTTCCAGTGTGCGGCTACTCTTTGGTCAGCTTCATCACTCTCCTCATTGATTATGTTGAGAGACTCTACTAAGAGTTCCTCTTTTGTTCTAGGGTTGTAATGAGTCGCTCGATGAGAAGGCTCTTCGAGTTCAACTGGAATCATAGCCTCTAATCCATAGGCTAAGACGAATGAAGAGTGGCCGGTCATAGACTTGTGGGTTTTCCTATTAGCCCAAAGCGCTAATGGTAATTCATCTACCCACTTTCCCTTGGCCTTCTCCATTCTTAAGAATGGACTTAACGATTTTGTTCACAGCTTCTACTTGTCCATTCACTTGCGGGTGTGCTACCACTGCAAATCTCTTCACAATGCGATGCCTGTGGCAGAAATCTTTGAACTCAGCACTGTCAAATTGGGTTCCATTGTCAAGGATTATTGTTTGTGGGACCCTAAGGCGACAGATGATATTTCTAACTAAGAAGTTGATTACCTTCTTAGTAATGATCACGGCCAGTGGCTTCGCTTCGGCCCACTTCATCAAATAGTCGACAACAATGATGGCGTAGTTCGCGCCACCTTTGGACATTGGTAGCACACCCATATATGTATTCCCCAAACTGCAAATGGCCAGGGGCTGACCATCTGCGTAATCTCTATTGGCGGGGCTCTAGGAATTTTTGCAAACCTCTAGCACTTGTCACACTTTCTGTATAGTCAGCTACGTCTTGGTTGATAGTTGGCCCGAAGCATCCGCAGCAAAGAATCTTCTTCACTAAGGTTTGCCCCCTTGTGTGATCACCACAAGCCTACTTATGTACCTCCCTGAGGATGCGCTTGGCTTCATCATTAGCGACACACCGAAGTAGGGGGACTGAGAGTCCCTTCCTTTACAACATTTCTTCCTAAATAATGTACCTTGAAGCTTGGTAAAGGAGCTATCGAGAAGGATTCCCCTTTGCAAGTGATTCCTGAGTGGAGTCATTCATGACTCCTTCTCACATTCAGCCTCCAAGTTCCAAAGTACATCCATCTGGTCGATGCTTGGGGATGATAGTACTTCCACCGAGACCAAGCCTATGAGTTGTGCATCCCTTGAGCTAGCCAACTTGGTAAGCGATTCGGCTTTCACATTCTCCTCTCTAGGAATATGCGTTATAGTGTAGTACTTGATATCATTAAGTAACTTGAGAGCCCTGTTCAGATAAGGAGTTAGTCTCGCTCTTTCGCCTGAAACTCTTTTCTGACTTGGCACACCACCAGTTGAGAGTCGCAACAGATGTGTAAAGTTTTGACTCCGAACTTCTTTGTAATTTTAAGTCCTACAATCAAAGCTTCATACTCTGCCTCATTGTTTGTCGCAAGAAAATCGAGTTTCAAGGTGTAACAAATCGAATGTTCCTCTAGGGTTATTAACACAACACCTGCCCAAAAACAATGCTCGTTGGATGCACCATCGGTGTACACCTTCCACCTAGCATTCTGCTCTACACTGCTCTTTAGAGTACCATCTCATGCGGTGTATTCAGCTATGAAATCAGCCAAAGCCTTGGCCTTGGATTACCCTTCAGGAATGATACCTTCTGTCATATTGGTTCAATTAAATGTTCCATTTCAACAACCTTCCAAAAGTCTTAGGTCACTGCAAGACCTGTATCAAAGTCCGATTGGTAAGAACCTTGATCACATGAGCCTGGAAGTATGGGCAAAGTTTTCTTGAAGCTATCAATAGGCAACAGGCCAGCTTTTCCAGCTTTGAGTAATTTCTCTTTGCCCCTGTAAGTCGCTTGCTAATGTAATACACCAGCCTCTGGATTTGGGACTCCTCACGTACAAGTGCGTCGCTCAAAGCATGCACTAACACCACTAGATAAACAAACAAGTCCTTGTCTTCTAGCGGCTTTGTTAGGATGAGAGGCCTTTTCAAGTAATCTACTAGAGCCTAGAAAGCATCTATACCCTCGTATGTACAAGAAAAGTTCCTCTTCTCTTTCTTGATGATGTTGAAGAAAGGGATGCAGTTATCTATGGCTCTGGAGATGAATTTGCTCAAGACGGCAACCTTTCCATTCAAGCACTGGACTTGCTTGATTGACTTTGGAGGTTTGATGTTTCTTAATGCCTGAATCTTCTCTGGGTTAGCTTCTATCCCCTTCGAGTTCATAATAAAACCCTAGAACTTCCCCGATGCGACCCCGAACGAACACTTCAGTGGATCGAGCTTCGTACCATACTTGCGGAGTACACCAAACATTTCTGCCAAGTCTTCAATGTGGTTCATTGATCGCTGTGACTTCACCAGCATATCATCTGCGTAGATTTCCATTGAATGTCCAATTTGTTCCTTGAACATTAAGTTCTTTAGCCTCTGGTAAGTTGCTTCAGCATTCTTCAAACCAAAAGGCATGACAAGATAACAATACAGTCCTAGGTCAGTTATAAAGCTGGTGTGTTCTTGTGTAACGACCTTAATTTTGACTATTATTTAGGATAGTTAATTAGGAAAAATAAATGAAATAATGTAAATGGTTAAGGGATTGGGATTTGAATATTAGATGGTAGTCGTGCCCAAATGAAATAAGTAAGGTTAATAGATAAGGGTAAAATAGGAATATGTTATATTCTTATACCCTAAACCCTCATACCACTTTGATTTTACACGTTCATAAACAAAAACTAAATTCAAGAGAGGCCGGACACCATTAGGAGAAAGTAGGAGGAAGACAAGCTAAAATCAAGAGGAAGAAGCTTAATCAATTTAATTCAAGAGCATATCTCAACTCCTCAACAACAAGCTAAGGCGAATAATAGGTTACCTCTCATATTTTCTTATTTTAAGTTCTAGGTCAGATCCGAATATGTTTTTTTAAAGTATTATGCCATGTTTTGAATGATAAATTGATATATATGCTTGTCGATGAATTTTGTTTGTTCATATAATTTTTATGATAAGTAATGATTGAAAAACCTATCAAATGACATCCTAATGCCTTGCGATTTTGATATAAGGTCAAAAATAATATTTTAGTGATGGTTTTCAAGTTTCATAATTTTCTGAATTAATGTGGATTTACTATGAATTTTCTAGTGAAGAAAATGGTTAAATTGGGTTTAAATTAATTACGGCTATTATATGTTAGCTTTGGTCTGAAATTTATATATGTTAGAAAACATATTAAAGGTGATTTATGGAAATTTTTGAAGAATTTTCCTAAGTGTTTTAATAAGTATATAAAATTATTTTAGTTATGGGACTTAAATGTTTTATATGTTTATAAAATGAGATGGGGCAATTTGTAAATGTTGTAAATTGTTAATCTTTGAAATTTGGCAGCACATTTAGAAAAGATTTTTTGAAAAGAAATTGGAAACCAATTATATGATGACAAATATGGAAGTTAGTTGGAAAGATATTACTTTATAAAGCAAAAATTAGTTTTTGTAAAGGTTTTCTGTTTCGCCACTTTCGGCAGCTACCTTTCGACTTCATAGTACCGCCTCCATCTAAGTCGAAACCAATACACATGGTATCAGCTTCGGTACATAGTGGATTGGAGTTAGGGAAAAGGTATGGACTCGAAACAGGGCTTTCGAAGGGGTTGAAGTAGCTTCTGAAAACTTAGTACTAATTTGATTGTAAATGAGGCTTTCGAATGAGATGGCTTTCAACGTGGTCAATTATTATAAAGAAAAGAGCTTTCGAATGAGGTTGCCGCCTTTGTTTTAAGAAGAAGCTTTCGAAGGGGTTGAAATCCCTGCTGCCGCATTCTACCTTTCGAAGCAATTCCTTCGAAAGGGTTCTTCTATTTTAAACCCTAAAGCCACTTCTCCAATGCTTTCGAAGGGGTTGGTTTTGACACCATCCACTTCTTTTGTTTAGGAAAATGCTTTCGAAAGAGTTGCTTTCGTCCCAGTTCTTTTAAGATCCTTTTTATATTTTGAAAGCTAAACCCAAAGGTTTTAAAAGGTTTCGAAACTATATTCTACACACTTTTAACTTGGACCCAATGCTATCGAAAGGTTTGTTTAAGTAAAGGACTTTAATGCTTTCAAAAGGTATTTAACGAAGGTTTCAAAGGGGAGGTTCCCTAATGTTGTTGAAAGGTATATGATAAAGATTTCGAAGAGGTTATTCCCTAATGTTTTCGAAAGGCAAGTTTGAAATGTTTTGAAAGAGGATGTCTAAGGTTTTATAAAGCTTTCGAAAGGACACTTTCAATGGTATCGAAAGGTCTATTATAAATGGTCTCAAAAGGCATGTTTTGGCCTTTCGGCCTAGAGTTTAAAGTAAAGTAGTTAAATGGTTTCGAAAGCGGTACTTTCAAAGGTTTCAAAAGAGATTGTTTAAAGCATTTAAACAAAGGTTCGAAAAGTTTTCATCAACAATGTTTTGTGTAAAGCATATATCATGGCAAAGAGATTTGAGTAAAGCAAAAGGTATATTTTTCTTGTTTAAGTATGATTTAAAGGGTTAAATCAATTTGAAAGATGTTTTCAAGGAAAATTTGATGGGTAGTTAACCCTAAGTAAATGACTAAGATATTAGAATACTAGATGGGACTGGTATAGGCTCGCGCCCTATACATTAGCTATAGCCCCTAACTAATTTAGTCCAAAATTCCAGTGTGTAGGGCTTAGTTACAGGTAAAACTTAAATAATGTTACACATAGAAAGGAATATATACAGAAAAAAGGATAGGTTATTGGTGAGCCCGCAAAACCATTAGGATCAGTTGACCCTGGGAGAAGTAAGTTAAGGACAAACCATCCAGAAGTATGTCTAACATATGTTAGATAATTTGTTTAGTTTGTAGTTAGCCAAACAAAACTACATTGTTTCAGACAGATGGTCCATTTATTACATGTTTTTGAGCATATATGATATTTGCTATTATTGATATAATCAGTTAGATTGCAGGATTATGATTTTCAAAAAGATGTATTTTAAAAGGATATTAGTGAGGGGAACCCCTTCCGCTAAGCGGCGTGGTCTCACTTAATATCAAAAATCCAAGATGTAATAGTATTCACACCAGGCTTAATGTCTGACTCGAAGTTTATGTTTTCCCCTTAAACTCTCGGGTGCTCAAAAGTCAATTTGAGTAGATCGAGAGTTAAGGTTTTTCAGGTTTAGTAGGTTGGACGAATAAAGCTTTGAAAACATGCAGGAGCTATATAGGAGTTATTTAGTTTTATTTCCATTGTATTGTATTAAGACTGATATGTCTATTTAGTGCTCTGGTCATCCAAGGAGGCATATTCAAATGTCTCTCTTGGCATATTTTGGAATAATTATATTTGATCAAAACCTGGGAATCGTTTGGGATTATGTAATGGAATATGAAACATGGTTTTGCAATGTAATCAGTAAAGTTATTTTCGAATCTATGATTTAGTTTCATATTTATGTGCTTTGATATTATGGATACCATTAACATTGTCGTTATTTTGTCATCGGAAATTAATACTATGAATGACTGCAGCATCTGTAGCGCTTAGCTTTGGGCCTCAAGATAGGGGATGTTTCATCTTGGTCTAGAACATGCATTGGAATCTGGTTGTAGCCAGCATAGGCATCCATGAATGATAGCAGTTCGTGTCCAGCAGTCTAATCTAGTAACCGATCGATTTTCGAGAGCAGGAAGCTATCTTACATACATGCCCTACTCAAATCGGAATAGTCAATGCACGTTATCTGCTTCCCATTGGACATATTCACTAGGACTGGATTGGATACCCATTCCGAGTATTGAGCTTTGTGGATAAAGCTATTATTTTTCAACTTATCCACCTCTTAATTCGATGCAGCGAATCTCTTTGAACCTAGGCTGCAACGTTTTTATTTCATAGGAACACGTTTAGGGTTAACATTCAATGCATGGCATGCTATCTCAGACTATCTTCCATACATGTTGGAATGTGTCTGGCCGAGCAGATCTAGGTTTTCCCGGAGGAAACTAGTTAATTCTTTCATCATCCTTACGCCGAGTTGAGTTTCAATCTTCATGACCCATGTAGGATTGTCCTGACTAACCGGAATGCTAATCGTCAACTCTGCAGAAGTCGCCCCTGCATACTATGGCTCTTTCCACGAATCCATATCCTTATGGAACCGATTGTGCTGTCCGAGCCAGGGTTCAGGCAGCAGTTGCTATGCTTCCAAAGATTTGGTGCAGAGAGTCTTCTCTACATCCTTTTCCACTCACATCGCCTTGCCTCCTTCAACTCTTCGACATAGCATTCACGTCCAAACCCCTGATCTCCCTGTACAACTCCGATTCCATTCTCCATCGGGAATTTCATCATCAAGCACCACGGGGCAATGGCCGCCCGAAAATAAGCTTGGAACAGTCGGCCTGAAAATGCATTATAAGCAAAAAAATTATCCAATATGATGAAGGTCACAACCCGTACTCTCTTGCGATCACCTTCTCCTAATACCACTGGTAGTCTATACATCCAAAGGCTCCGTCGTCGTATCGTTAAATCCCTGGATATGAGATTTACATGGTTTCAGATCCTTACCATCCAACAACATCTGGTCATAAGCCTTCTTAAACAGAATGTTGATTGAACTTCCATAGTCATCCAGCACCTTTCTTACAATCGCCAGTCCAATCATGGCCGATATCACCAAGGGGTCTAACGTCGGAGCTTCAACTCCATCTGCATCCCTTTTCCTAAAAATGGTATCATCGGTCATAGTCTTTAACCGCTTTGCTGGAGCTCCGTCTTTGATGAAAAATAAACTCATAGTCACTAAACATTTCAAAGAAGTTGCATATCTTTCTATTTTATTCTAGCTCTTCTCCGTTGGATGGGGTTCGCCTATAATTGTATTAATGATTAATGTTTTCTCAAGCTGCCTGGGCTCATCATCACCAGGCCCGGGTTGTCCCCATTGGAACAGCAGTCCTTTGGGGGTAGAACTTCCTTGCCTGTCATCCCGTGGGGCTTTCACAAATTGTTACAATTTCTTTTTTCTTATCAGGCCTTCTTCACATCACGTAAGTGTCTACACTCGTTTGTGTTGTGACCGTGGGCTTCATGAAAACTGTAGTACTTTCTAGATTTTTTTTCTCCTTCTCAGTCGACACCCTCAGAGTCGGCTTCTTGTATTGCTCGGTACCTTAGGTCGTAACGTATATGTTCTCAATCGAATTGTTCAGCCGGGTATAATTTTCATACTTCAAAAATCTAGGGTGTCTTCGGGAATCAGACTTTTTATCTCTAGCCCTGTCATCACTCCTTTTCTGGTCACCACTTTTATTCCTAACGTTAACACCAACATTAACAAAATTCCCTCTGGACTGCTTCATTACAACATTACTCTAAATAACTTCTGCAGACTGACCGGCGCTGGCCATCCAGGTAGTAGTACTTACATCTTCTAAGCGCAAGAACTGGTTCACTTTTCTGTAAAACACATCCATTGTCGGTGGGGGTTTCATTTTCAATCATCTCCTAAAATCAGTATTAGGGTGAACCCCCCTTATTAGTGCTATCAAAATGATGTCCTCATGTGCATTGCTTACTTCCACCACAACCATGCAGAATCTATTCAGGAAATCCTTTAGCGACTCTCTCGTCTCCTAGAAGATGTTTGACAATGACATCACGTCTTTAGGACGAGTAGTGTGTAAATGGAATTGCTTGATAAACTTCCATGCTAGCTTATCAAAGGACGATATAGATCTCAGTGGAAGCCTGCTGAACCACATCATTGCAACACCTTCAAGGAAAATTGGGAAACGAAATCTAAGAGCGTTGAACGCTCTGGTCAAATACATATGCCATTCATACTTCTCTAAATGTTGCCTCATATCCATCCTTCCATTATACGATGTCATCATTGGCAACAAGAACCTTCTGGGGTATTCTTCCCGCAATATTTGTTCAATGGATGGGTTCTGATTAGGGGAAGTGCCCACTTTATCATTACTCTGATGCTGATTCACGCACACTAATCTCCTCACCATCTCGGCCAAATGCTCTAGTTCTGCAGGATCCAATAAACGGCGGTAATTGTGGTCCGCCCCGAGTGTTTAGCCCAGCAAATGCTCTCGGTTAGGTTTACAATACCCGGGTGCTCCTGACTCTAGAAGAACCATTCGTCCAGTAGTTAGGCTTCTACGTGGCGGATCGACAACAGCCGCCTAATCTCCAACATTCTAGCCATACACAGCATGACTAGATGTAGCATCAACATTATCGTCCAAGATGCCAACTTGCTCATCCATAAATTGCAAATGGGTGGTTCGGTACCGACACTTGCTCATGGTTCGGTATCGATCCTCGTATTTTGGCCACGACCAGTCCTCATCCTTTCCTGTGACATGCCAGTCTCCTTTCTGACCATATTTCGCTTTCCTTTCCTATGTCTTTGTCTAGATGATGAAGAATAGTCATCCTCTGAATCAGATTGCATTAACTCCCTCCTACTTCTTCTGTTGCTATGGGTCAGTTGATTCAGCAAGTTGAAGGTCTCCTGCATCTGTGGCTTCATCTCATCGCAACTCTCCTGCAACTTATCCTCCATCTATTTCATCATACGGTCCATTTCAACCCTCTTTATCGCCTCCGATGAGTTTTGGATCTCAACAGCACCTAGTTATGCAACTTCCTCCTAGCGTGGAATGTCACTGTTCTCAACATTGTCAATAGCTCTAGAAGTGGTGGAACAGTCTCCTCATGGGACCATGTTTGAAAATGGTTAATGCAGATTTCGGGAAATTCGATAGTTTAAAAATGCAAAAAATGGAGACATTGGATCTATCTCTCGGATTTAAACAATCCAATAGTTGATGACTGTTAACTCGCCTTTTGGCAAAAAAACTACACAGGTGGATTTAACCCAACAGACTTCATGATCATCAAGACAGAAAACCCGAAGAGACGGTTACTGGGATTGGAGATCGATTATGGACAAGACTATGGACGATAGTCATACAGATTCATGGAATAACATTTTGGAATTAGATAAGTATGAATTTCACACTTCAACTGAAAAAACAATCGGGTCGATCATTTTTCACAATGGATCGGCTATGATCCATCTCCAAAATGGATCGGCAATGATCCATCCCCAATGTGGATCAGCAATGATCCATATTCATTATGGGTCAAAGCTACGATCCATCTCCAAAATAGATTGGAAATGATCCATCCCCAATATGGATCAGATATGGAAAATCTTCATTATGGATCGGCGTGAATCGATATGGATACAGATCACTCGGATTAACAGTACAAATCAACAATGATCAATCCATAACTCAATAAACAAAAAGGAGATCGATAAAACAACTTCATAATTAGGAAATAAAGGACACGGGGGACCCACCATATCGATCGTTGGGCCCCACGTGCAAATAAAAATAATCAGCACCGATCGTTTTTATGGTGTGCGCTCGACCCCAAATTTTGTGGGTCGGGTCATTTGGCTCTATAAGTTCTTCTGGTGAAATTTTAGCCCTATCCTTGCACAGCTTCACTTATATAAATACAGTGGAAATGGCTCATTGTGGGGGGGATCTTCTTTCTGGCTATTTTTCATCACACTTCTCTCTTCCTCCATTAATTTTATAATGCAAAAAACAACTGTACTTGTAATATTACCATATAAATAAAAGATTATTGGAGTGGACATAGGCCAGAGTTTGTCGAACCACTATAATACTTGCGTGTTCATTTACTTTCTCTGCTATGTTTTAATTTCATTCATCATTTAGTCTCTATGAGATTCTATTGGGTGCTGATGCCTATTATTGGCGTCAACATTTTGGTGCTTTCACTTAGAGACCTATTCTGTGTATCATTGGATCCTTATTCTACTGTTGGATTGCAAATATCCAAGAAAGAGATCCAGGTTCATCTTCATAGAGTTTCCTATTATATTCAGATTTAGGAAAATCTAAGGAAACTAACTACAATATCTACTAGGAAGGCAACGGTCATAGCTACCTCCTCACGGCATGTTGATGAAGCAGTAGAGAACATGTAGATCGTTATAAAAAATGGATCAGATTGGGTTAATAGATCACATGTATTGGCAATACAAATCAATGATGATCACTCCATTACTCGATGAGTACAAGGGTGATCAATGAACCGACTTCGGAAACCCAAGGTAGAGGCATATGGGGACCTGTGTAGTTAATGCCCACTATTACCTCGCTATATCTCATAGCGGATTTCTACCGCTACGATTTTTCCATATAGCCCCAAATATAGGCTTTCCGCTTTAAGCCCCGCTATTTCCGCTATATCCCGTTATTCTCGCAATATTCTGCTATTTTCGCTATATCTTCTTTAAAAGAAATGAATTAAAAAAGGAAATTTGTACGTTATAAAAATTATGAATTAACTTGTTTAATTGAATTTTAATATATTTTCAGAAATAAAAAAACTCTAATATTCTACTAAATTCAATTATGTTATATAACAGTTTTATGTTTATTTACAGTATATTCGCACATTTTTTTATTTAAAATTATTTATGTATTAATTATAATTCAATTGAATGTTAATTTTTCATTTAATTATCATTTATATATTTGTAAAAACATTAAGCATGAGTTTTATATGTTATTTTAGAGTCATCGACTATATCCCGCTATATCCTTGTTGTATCCCCACAATGACTTTTTGCCCCTTTTCCGCATTGAATCTGTCGAGCGGTTTAACTGCACAGATGGGGACCCACCCTATGGATCGCATGTGCCACCTGACACTTTCAATGGATTAAGGACGATCCATATAGAATCCTACGATCGATAGATACTCCAACATCTTCAACAATCGATCGTTTCAACAACTGCAACCAATCGTTTCAACTACCACCGATCGGTCGACCGATCACATACATCTTCAACGATCGATCATTTTAACTACAACTGATCAATCCTTCAAGCATACTTCACACTACCAATCGTTCTCTCCACTACCGATCTATTTAAGCCTAAAACTTGGTTAAGTATCCACGTGAATATAGATCGGGTACGATCCATTCTTAGTGGTTCCATACCGATCCTCTCTTTCTATAGGCTCGTACTACCTCATCCTAATAACTTAAGAAGGAAGGGATCAGTAAGGTGAAGAAGGAAGGGATTGGTTCATTTAAAAAAAAGACTCTTAAATTTTTTTTTGGGTGCCAACCCGTGCCGCAGCACAGCGCCCTTGCATTTTGGATTCAAAACTCAACTTAAAAACTATGTATTTTATTCACTTCCTTTACGTTTTGTGACTGACCGGGATATAGGGGATCAAGCGGCAGCTGCTAAATTGCAGCCAAGAAATGGACAAGGAACTACTAGTCAAACGATACTCCCAAAGGCTGGAGAACCAAGGTGATATGGCTCGAAGTAGACTCTATATATTCCGACCCAAAGTCGAACTCGGGTAATCACCCATTCGACCAGAAGCAAACTCAGGAAATTTTGGCCCAAGGTTAAACTTGGGTAAAACTAAGATTTTCTCCACTAATATGATTCCAAGCGTCGTTCGTCACCAACCCAACACTTCAAATTCAGTGACTCCAAGTGAACTAGGGGCTGACTCCAAGCAAATATCAAATTTTCTCAAGTCGGACTCCAAGTAAATTATCACCATTTCGTCAATACCGGTCCATATTGTTTTGGTCATAACTCGGGGATACGTACTCCAGATGACTTGAAACTTGGTGTGCAAACTCAAGAGGCCTTCCTTACTGTCTTATATGGATTGCACCCCATTTGGGTGAAAGTTTGGGGACCATCACCGATCAACGACCCCATCCTAACCGATTCGTCATTCGATCGGAAATTCTCAACCATTCAGATGTTGGACAACCATGCATAGATCATTCACAAGAATTACAAGCTGTAACTTGAAAATGGACCGGACTGACAATGACTGGAGCATCTCCCCTAGTCAAAACCTATTCATCGAAGCCATTCAGCATGTAGAATATCCAAGGAGAATCAATGTGCCGACCATGCCAGCGTATTCTATGTACATACACCGTCGACAACATCTCATGAAGTACGAGTGGCACATGGATCTCACTAAAGCGATGGATGCCATCGAATGAAGATGTTTTCCCATATTCCTTAAAAGAATAACGATCATGCGGTTTGCGCAGTTACCACTCAAGTCCATCTCCTCATCCGATCAACCAGATCAGGAGTTTTTTGAGCAATTCAGGATGCATGCGACTCACACCAAGGATGTGATGTTAATATCAAATTTATTCCCAACTCCAGGTGAGTCGCTTAAAGACTTCGTGTAGAGATTCAACGTCATTATCACTAAAGTAAGCAATCCCAGCAAGAATATCATACTGATGGCGTTGATAAGGGGAATCGATCCTAAGATAAACATTGGTGACTTGTAAGCTGGAAAGCTTCTTACGACCTTGGATAGTTTCTGTTACCAAGTGAACCAGAACCTAAGCAAGGAGGAGGTAGATCAAACTAGGAGAAAGAATAATGCAGGTCCATTGGTTAAAGGAATTCAATGCAAGGGCAACATTGAGGCCTTAAACGAGGACTTAGATTTTAGGACACGATCCAGAATCCCAAATTTTGACTCATATACTCCTTTGAATGATTCAATCAAAAACATCTACTTGGAGAATCACGACTCAGAGCAGTACTGCAAACTAGCCTCGAGAGTGTCCACCATAGCCTCGAGAGAGTTGGGTGCTAACCAACCTCCATGGACCTTTGGAGGATCATTAAGACGAGTGCGATTTAACTTCTCATCAAGTAAGATATGCCCCTGACTTGTGGGCAAGGACTCGAAATGAAAAAGCCCGACAAGGTCTACAAAGTAGACACGACTGACTGTCCACTCATCAACCTCTGTACTTGATTGAAGACCGGAGAAACACTTGGAGTGGATGCAAACCGACCGTCCACTCCCTAGCTCATACTTGAAGTTCGCCAAAATACTTATGCCTCTTCCAAAGCTCAACAAGACCAAGGTTCAACTAAAGTGGATGTGATTTGACCGTCCACACATTAACTTCTGCCCTGGACATAGGAGGCAGTCTTGGAGCTCGATTTAAAGTAACCGTGATTGACTGTCTACTCATCAACCACCACCCTCGACACGAGGACACGACCATAACTTTAGGTGGATGCCACTTGACCATTCACCCAACAACTCTCTACCTCGACTTGTTTGGAAGAGTATAAAGCAAATTGGACAAGACCTGACTGTCCAGCCTAAGCATGGATGTGATCTAACCATCCATCGCTTAATCACCAAGTGGACATGAATCGACTGTCCACTCGCCAATTTTTGTCCTCAACACTGGGGAAAAAATTCCTTTCCACAAATAGACATAGAAAGATGGACGCGGTTCGACTGTCCAATGGTCAACTCTGGTCCCTCGGTGTGGTCTAGAGTATAAATACCATAAAAAAAGTCGACGCAGTTCGACCGTCCGCTCTCTAACTCTTGCCCCTGACTTAGGGACAAAGAGATGACTCAAAGTGGTTGCAATCCGACCATCCACTCCCCTACTCAAGCTTGAAGTTCTCCAGAACACTCAACTTAATCCCAAGGCTAGGCAGAAACAGGATCCAAATGGAAGTGGGCTAGTACAACCGTCCACGCATCGACTCCTGTCCCGGATGCAATGGGCAGTTTGAGGGCCCAAGCCTAAATTGGATGTGGTTCGACCATCCAATCCAAGGAGAATGTAATATGTCCATCCACGACCTTGCTCGCGCCTGAAGTACGGCGAACTATTCAAGCCTTTCCTAAACATCGGCAAGCCCAAAATCCAAACCAAGACATGGCCGTGGTTTGACCGTCCAGCAAATAACTCTAGTCACCCAGTGCGGATTAGAGTATAAACACCAAATAGGTGCAACTGACCGCCCATCAACAAACTCTGGTCCCCAGAGCGTGGATAAGAGTATAGGTAGAAAATGGACATGGTTCAACTGTTCATCCATTAATTAACTCCCCTCTATAAACCGACAGGCTGAGTATAAAATATAGAACGTGTGACTTGACCATTCGCTAATAAGCTCCTTCTCACGATTTGACGTGAAGAACTCCAAGTAAGAGTGAATGTGATGCGACCGACCACTCTTCGACTTTCACCCCTGACTTGGGGGAAGAAGAAATGACTAAGGAAAATGTGGTTCGACCATTTCCTGGAATAACTCTAAGTACCCAGAGAGTGGATTGAAGTATAAACACAATTGGGAGCGATCCACACCCACCAACAAACTCTTATCCCCAGAGTATGGATATGGGTATAAATAAATAGATAAGTATGGTTTAACCACTCACTATTCCATAAACTTTGACCTGAACTTGATGGGAGGAGTATAAAATCACCACAGATAGAATTCAACCATCCACGAACTAACTTCGCTAACCCAAAATTGGGGGTAGGAGTACAAATTATTAAAAGATGAATACTAGAGCTCACTATAGCTCCGGCTTGGTGTTCTGTATGACTTAAGGCAATTACTGCAGGGAGGCCTTAATACAAAACCAATCGGAACGACATCCGAAGTTATGAGTAACCGACTTTATTATCCCATTGGATTGATAGGCAATATCCATCCAAACTTTCTATATCATGCCACTGGATCGAAGGTCGGTTTGATCCGCACCAACCACAAATGGATGTGACTCGAACGTCCATCGAATAGCTTCTGTCACCAGAGCATGGATAGGATAATAAACCACGAATGAATTTGACTTGACCGTTCATTCTCCATCACCTTCCTTTGATCCGTCGGGAGGAGTAAGAAACCAGATGAGCATGACTCAAATGAACTTAAGCTAATTCTATCCTTTGGTCCGATAGGAGAACATAAATCAAAATAGAAGTGAATGACTATCTAGCTCCAATTGAATGCAACATGACCGTTCATTCGCTAGCTCTGACCATGATTCGACTAGAAGAGCAGTTTGAAATGAAAGTGACTTGACCATCCACACACTGACCCTTGCCCTTTGTTCGACAAGAGGAGTAATAGTCATAGATTGGATGTGACTTAACCATATATTCTTTGGTCCTTGCCTAGAGTATTTTGACATCTGTATCAAAAGTGGACGTGATTGACTGTCCAGTACTCAGCTCATGCCTGAAATCCGACGGGGCATTGAAGTCTTCCTCTGGGAAGGAAAAGCCAGAATACAATCCAGAATAGGCACGATTCATCCTTTCATCAACTAACTCAATCCCATGATTCAACAAGAAAGAGTATAAAAACAAAACAAATGTGACATGCCCGTCCACTTATCGACATTTACCCTGACTTGGGGACACAAGCGAGAACCAAGGTGAATGTGAGCTGACTATTCATCGATTAACTATAAGTATTCAGAGCTTAGGTGGGAGTTTAAACACGACTAGAACGAGGCTCGACCAACCATGCAGTACATTTATCAACCAGAGGATCGAGGGTAGAAGTGTGATCATCCAAAAACTAACTATAATAGCTCAATACTGTGACTCATACCTAGTGTTTACAACGACTCGAGGCTACGGTTGAAAGGATGCTTAGAGATATAATCATCGGACTGATGCCCAGGCTCATGGGCGACTAACTACCAGTCCAACCTGAACAATGAGTAACAGATCGTGAGTACATTGAATAGAAACCGCAATACTCAAATACACAAGCTGAGTCGAACTTAAAGCAAGAGCCAGCTATGCAATTATATACAACACAAGGCTGAACCCTACTAATCATTTGATTCGACATGCTTATAAGCCCGATCTTCAGCCTTTGCAGATAATCACTCAAAGCACCTAGAATCCATCACTATCGTACTCATCAGCTTATGACGAGATCCAAAAGATTGACTGGAGTGACCATCATCATACGCCGTCCTAACCGGCTCTCATGTCATTGACTATGCATTAGAGAAATGCTCGAACATGGGTATCGACATAAAATCCAACTGCCGTTCTTTGTGCCTACATACACCACCAAAGTGTTGAAGTTACAAGACTCGCCTAGGTATGGAGCCGGCACTGACCCAATAATCTATGCGACTTTGCAAACCAATTTAGACATCCCACATGCTAAGTACAATTTAGTGCGGTGTTGTGCAGTTCCGTACAAGTACAAATGTGCTAATCTGTTCAAGTCTGAAGTGGTAGACATTTGATTCAAGGCCATATGCTTATTCAAGTATGCAAGTCATATATGGCATGTCCCATTGTTCGATTTTAGGTCCACATGGTCTAATATGTTCATCTCAAACCAAAAACTGCTTAAGTCCCACTAATACAAGGGATCAGAACCGAAACCATTGCTTGGGCTAATCCGCTGAAGCATTTTTCAGCTCACAACATAAGGCCAATATCAAGCAACAACACCACAGTTGGTTCTATAAAGATATAGACCCAAGAGATGAAGAAGAGGATCCCAAGGAATCCAAGGCTGCACCCGCTGAGCTAACGATCGACATTACGGTCAGCCATGACAACCCATCATGGGTACTGAAAATCGGATCACATCTCAATGCAATGATGATGAAGGAATTAGTTGGCTTTCTCCAAATGAATCTTGATGTGTTCGCCCAGACCCATTTTGACATGTGTGTGATCTCACTGACTATAGCGAGCCATGCATTGAATATTGACCCAAGTTATGTCCCGTTGAAACAAAAGCGATGCGGCATGGATCTAGAGAGATATGCTGCACTAAAAGAGGAAGTGGATAAACTTAAAAACAATAGATTTATCTGTGATGCCCTCTACTCGAAATGGGTATCAATTCCAATAATCGTGAGAAAAGCTAATGGAAAGTGGCAGACATACGTCGACTACTCTGGCTTGAACAAGGCATGCCTAAAAGATGGCTTTCCACTTTCAAGGATCGATCGGCTGGTGGACTCAGCCACAGGACATGAATTGCTATCTTTTATGGATGCGTACTCTAGATATAATCAAATCCCGATGCACATCTCGACCAGGAGCACACTAGTTTTATTACCAACGTTGGATTGTACTGCTATTTGTTAATGCCATTCGGATCAAAGAATGCTAGAGCAACCAATCAATGCCTAGTTAACCGAATGTTTAAAGATCAAATTGTAAAGATAATTGAGGTATATGTAGATGATATGCTCATGAAGTCACAACAATCAAGCGACTACATTAGAGGTTTAGCAGAAATGATCAACATCCTTCGATATTAGAAAATAAAGATCAATCCTCTGAAATGTTCTAGCGTTGCATCGGGAAAATTCTTAGGTTTCACTATCAATGCTCGCGAAATCGAAGTTGATCCCGAGAAGATTCAAGTAATTTGCAACATCATGGCGTTAAAGACTATCAAACAAGTACAGAGCCTAAATGGAAAGGTCACCGCCCTAAGTCGATTCATCTCCAGGGCCATCGACAGGTGAAGTCTCTTCTTCGACCTAATCAAAAGAGGGAAGAGAAACTTTGAATGGACGTAGGATTGCGTTGACGCGCGTCAAGCTCAGAGACAACACTCAGGGAGACCTCCTGTCCTATCCAAGCCACTGAATCATGAAGATTTATATATCTACTTGGTCATGTCGGCATACGTTGTAAGTGTTACGCTGCTTCGCGAGGAAAATTGAATCTAGAGATCGGTTTATTATGTTAGCAAGCGATTAATATGAGCTGAAAGGAACTAACCAAAGATAGAGAAATTGGCGTACTACTTGTTGATTTTTTACGAAAGCTCTGCCCCTATTTTCAGACTCATCCCTTCAACATTTACACCGATCAGCCGTTACAACAGGTCTTACAATGACCTGAGATGTCTGGAAGGTTACTAAAGTGGAACATCGAACTGAGCCAATTCGACATCACTTATCTCCTTCGAAGAGCCATCCAGGGACAGGATCTAGCAGACTTTATAGTAGAATTCACTTCACAGGATGATCTCCTAGAGAGCGGTGGAGCCCATACCATTCGGTGGAAAATGTATATGGATGGAACGTTCAGTGATCATTGTTTTGGAGCTGGAGTCGTGGATCGATCAATTAACTATGCTTTGAAACTTGACTTCCCTGAAATGAACAACGAAGCTGAGTATGAAGCTCTAATTGCTGACTCAAACTTGCTAGAGAACTGGAAATAAAATCCCTTGAAATCTTTTGCAATTCCCAGTTAGTAGTATGCTAAGTCAGGGGAGATTATAAGGCTTGGGACAGCAAATTACTCCTTATCTCGGCCGGGTCCAAGAGCTACTAGCCGACTTTGAGTAATACACTATTACACACATCCCCAGAGAACAAAATGAAAATGTTGAGTCACTGGCCAAGCTGGCCAGTTCCAGGCTTGGCCAGTTCTAGGGATATGCAGAAGATTGGTTTGATCCTGGTTGAAGTACTAAATGCTCCAAGCATGAACCAAATGGAGATTGATTAGGTTCTGGAGAAGGAGCCGGAAAGGGAATCGTGGATGACTCCCATCAAAGATTATTTACTACAGGGACTCCTTCGCGAACAAAGGAATGAAAAATGATAGATCCTCTGCAAAGCTTTACGCTACATCATCAAGGAAGGAACCATGTACAGGAAGGGTTTCTCCATTCCCCTTCTTTGGTGTATCACCCACGACAAATTCAAATGAGTATTGAGAGAAATCCTATACCCAAAATCATTTTAGAAGAAACACCATTCCTCTTGCCATCAATATCCAAATCCAACCATGCCTGCAACTAATTGAAACCGCCCATCATTTCATCTCCTAAGTGGTCAAGTGCGGCAGGCCACATTCAATCTCAAGGTCGACCATTTGCTTCAAACCAACAACCGATCGTCATCATCGACCCCTCCAACATCATCTTCTTCGATCCCTTCGTCCCGTATCCATGGAGATTTGGAGCGAGAAGGGATCGGTGAATAAAAAAAGAAAGAGGGGATCAGTGATAAATGAATGAAATAGAAAGGGGATCGGTTTATTTTAAAAAAAAAAGAAACAAAAAAATGCAAACGATTGAATTGCATTCCACCAAATTGGCAACGACCGTGAGCGTACGAACGCATCCGGGAGCTAATGACAAGAGCACATACATGAACATGCATGTGTGCATTCCAAAAATTCTATTTCTTCAAATTGACAGAAATTGAATTCTCACATGGGGTTATCAAAGAAAGAACCAGATCAGATAACTGAGGCCTGCTAGTTCAATGGAACTGGGCACATTGGCAAATTACAATCCAGAATTTATACTATCGGGTATCGACCAAGTATGATGGCCAACAGAGGGAGATATGGCTCTTCAAAAAAGACAGTTCAACGGAAGGATAGCGACTGTTTAGAAAATTGGAAGAATTTTTTTACGCCAGCTCTAAGTTGCTTCAGTTCAAAACACACCTTCCTATCGCAAAGCATGTTTTAGGGGCAAAGTGTTAACCCACCTTTAGGCAAGGCAGTACACAAGTGGATTTAACCGAACAGACTTCACGATCACCAAGACAGGAAGCCCGAAGAGATGGTTGCCAGGATTGGAGATCGATTATGGATAAGACTATGGATGATAGTCGTACAAATTCATGCGAATAGCATTCTGGAATTGGCTAAGTATGAATTTCACGCTTCAACTGAAAAAACGATTGGGTTGTTTTTCACAATGGATCGGCTATGATCCATCTCGAAAATGGATCGGCAATGATCCATCCCCAATATGGATCAGCAATGATCCATCTCCGTTATAGATCAACTATGATCCATCCCCAAAATGGATCGACAATGACTCATCCCCGATATGGATTAGCAATGATCCATCTCCATTATGGATCGGTGTGAATCGATATGGATAAGGATCGCTCAGATTAGCAGTACAAATCAACAATGATCGATCCATAACTCAATAACCACAAAGGCGATCGATAAAGCAACTTCAGAAACAGGGAGTGGAGGACATAGGGGACACACCATATCGATTGTTGGGCCCCACGTGCAAATAAAAACGAACGGCATCGATCATTTTTATGGTGTGCGATCGACCCTAAATTTTGTGGGTTGGGTCATTTGGCTCTGGAGGTTCTTCTAGCAAATTTTTAGACTGATCCATGCACGATTTCACCTATAAATATAGCGGGCATGGCTCATTATGCAGGGATCTTCTTTCTGGCTTTTTTTCATCACGCTTCTCTCTTCCTCGATTAATTTTCTAAGGCAGAAAACAACTGTACTTGTAATCTTACAGTATAAATAAAAGATTATTGGTGTGGACGTAAGTCAGATCTTATCGAACCACTATAAAACTTGCGTGTTCATTTACTTTCTCTGCTATGTTTTAATTTCATTCATCATTTAATCTCTTTGAGGTTCTATTGGATGCTGATGCCCATTTTTGGCATCAACAATGACCAATCCAAATGTCCTTAGAATAATGCTCTCAGTGAAAGCTATAACACCCCAGATTTTTGATAACATTATTTAGGATATTTAATTATCTAAATAAAATAAAATAATGTATTGATTAGGGGATTGAGATTTGATTTAATCATGCGGTAGCCGTGCCACTGGAACAATAAATTAAAATAAGAGTTAAATTGAAATAGAGGAGGGGTAAAATAAGAAAGAGGCCATTCTTATACCCTAAACCCTTAGTCGTGTACCCCCTACACGTCCATTTCATTTTATCAAAAATTTTGAAAACTAAGGTCGGCCACCATTAACAAGAGAAAGAGGAAGAAGATAGAGATAAGCTAAGGAAGAAGCTAATGCAAATCAAATCCATTCACATCTCAATCTCTTTAATCCCTAAAGCTAAGGTAAATAATGTTTGCATCTCCAATTTTTATTATTTTTGGTTTTAAGATGAATTTCGAATATTTTGCATTTGATTTGCCATGTTTTTGAAGATGGAATAATTATATATACTTGTTGATGAATTATGGTTGTTCATATTGAATTTATGATATGTTTTAAGGTGAAAACCCTATAAAATCACATCCAAATGCCTTGCAAATTTTTATGAAGATCATAAATAATATTTAAGAGGTTGGTTTCAATTTTCAAAATTTTCTGAATATTTGTGGAATTTATATGAATTTTCTAGTAAATAAAATGTTAATTTGGGTTAATAATTATTTACGGTTAAATAATAAATGATTTGGGTCTGAAATTTTTATATGTTGGGAAACATATTAAAAGGATTTTATGGAATTTTTATAGATTTTTCCTAAGTGTTTTAATGGTTATATAAAATTATTTAAGGTATGTGACTTAAATGTTTTATATAATTAAGGAAGGGGAAGGGGCTTTTTGTAAATTAATTTAAATTTGTTAATTCTGAAAAGTCGGCATGACTTTTGAAAATTGCAGTACTTTTTATTGGTAAAGAAAGAGGCAACCAATCAAAATTAGACTCGTGAAGCAGTTTAGGTGAAAGAACCATTTGCAACATGTTTTTCACTGTTTCGATACCGTCGGCACCAGGTTCCGCCTCCTCATCTTCGCTTCCAACACAGTCGAAACCAATGCACATGATATTAGGGAACTGGTACGTAGTGAATTGGATGTAGGCGAAAGGTGTGGAGTCAAAACCAAGGGTTCCGAAGGGGTTGAGGTAGTACTTTGTTTTTAAATTAAAAATATGCCTGCTTGCTTTCGACTAAATGGCTTTCGACTTAGTTAGCTTTCGACTAGGTCAAATGATTTAAAGGAAATGGTTTTGATTGGGTTGTGCCTCTATTTTTAAATAATTTTTTTTGACTAAGTCGAAACCTTTTGCTGCGCCTTTTTACCATTCGACCCAGATGGTTTCGAAAGGGTTGCTTTATTTTTAAAATATGGCCACTTCTCCAATGCTTTCAAAGTGATGGTTTCGACACCATCACTTTCTTTACTTAGGAAATGGTTTCGAAACAGATGCTTTCGACTTAAATATTTTAAAGACCCTTTTTCTATAAGTAAAGTAAAACCCAAATGGTTTCGAAAGAGATAGTTTTAAATGGTTTCAAAACAGATGCTTTCGACTTAATGGGTTTCTGATCCTTTTGCTCTACCTGAAGGCATAATCCAAATGGTTTCGACTGAGATGATTTTCAAAGGTTTCGAAGGGGTGAAATTTTGAATGGTTTCGAAAGGTTTCCACAAGTTTTAAATTGAACCTAAAGTGCTTTTGAAAGGATTAACTTTTGATTGTTTTGAAAGGTCTTAATGAATGGTTTCGAAAGGGGTGGTTCCCTAGGGGTTCGAAAGGGTTGAAAGGAAGGGTTTTTCTTATGTTTTTGAAAGGCAATATTTAGAAGGTTTTAAAGGAGGATGCTTGTTATTTTGAAGCTTTCGAAGAAAAGAAAGGAAGGGTTTTTCCAATGTTTTCTAAAGGCTTTTAATGGTTTCAAAAGGGTCACTTTCAATGATTCGAAGGGGTTACCTTCAAGTGTTTCGAAAGGGTTGTTTAAAGGTTTTGAATATATTAAATAGGCAATATAGCCTAAGAATTTTAAAGTTAAAAAGTGTTTTAACTTGTTTTGGAAGGATAGCTAATCCTCATTAAAATTCATCAACATTATTTTGAGTAAAGTGTGTGTGTATATATATATATATGTGTGTGTGTGTGTGTGTGTATATATATATATCATGGTAAAATAGCTTAGAGTAAAGCTAAGAATATTTTTTTTCCTTGTATAAGTATGATTTAAAAGGTTAAATCATTTTGAAAAGGTTTTCAAAGAAAAAGATGAAGGGTAGTTAACCCTAAGAAATCGATTCGGTCAGTCAGTCCATTTTGATCCGGACAGTTAGTCCAGTTTGTGGGCAGTCAGCCCAATTATATGGACATATAGTCCATTTGTTAGCATAACGGACCTTGCTATCATGTTGTGGACAGATATTCCACTTATTACTTGTTTTATGGATAGATAGTCTATTTATTAGCATAAAGGATATTGCTATTTTGATATAATCAATTTGGTTGCAAGAAAGGATTCGCAAAATATATGTTTTAAAGAGGATATTAGTGAGGGGAAACCCGTTCCGCTAAGCGGTGTGGTCTCACTTAATATCAGTAGACCGAGATGTAACAGAATTATTCATACCAGGCTTTATGTCTGACTCGAAGTTTTTGTTTCCCCTTAAACTCTCGGGTGCTCAAAATTGATTTGAGTAGGCTGAGAGTTAAGGTTTTAGTCTTTTGGAGAATAAAGCTTCCGAAGACGAGTGGGTGGCTGACGGATAGCTAATTAGGAGTTACAGATTGTTTTATTTATTTCCGCTATGTATTAAGTCAGATATGACTATATTGTTTTGATCTATCGAGGGGGCATCGTCATATGTCGCTCTTGGCGTATTTTGTAATGATTATAATTAATCTTTACCTGGGAAACGGTATGGGATTATGTAACTTGGATATGAATTTGTTTTGGAATGTAATCAATAAAATGCTCTTTTTTTGGAAATCTGTGATTTTGTTCATATTTAAGTGCTTCTGATATTATCGATACCATTATCATTACCGTATTTTATCACCAGAAGTTAATACTACGGATGACTGCAGCATCTGTAGCGCTTAGCTTTTGGCCTCCAGATATGGGATGTTACAAAAGCACTAAAATGTTTATACCAGAATGTGGTCCAAACACCCAAAAGATTATAGTAGAGAAGAAAAATGAAGAACAATAAATGAAAATGAAGAAAAGACGATACACACAAAGTTTATATTAGTTCGGCCAACTGATGCCTACGTCCACTTAGCTTTTCAATTGATTATACTGAAGTTTACAACTTTTGTTCTTATGGATCGGTATGGATACTCAGGACTACGAGGAAATTACTAGTAAACAACTCAAACAGATCACTTTAAATGACTCCCTACCTTTTATTTATATCTGTAGGTCACCGAGAATTGCTCCACCATGATTGTAGCCACTTTCCTCATGTCTAGCAGTAGTTGAGCATGAAAGATTGCGGCTATGTCAGCATTTAATATGGATTGGAACTGATCCATAGGCAAGGATCAGTATCGACCCATAAGATCGACTTATGGATTTCTTCCATTGCCTTATGTAGATGCAACTTGTTTTTAGCTTCATGTTTTTGTCTTAGTTGGTTTGCTAGAAGTTTGTTTCTGGATTGGTTACTTGGATCGGTGGTGGAATGGAGTCCTTGACCTTAAGTACTCGAGACATTCGATAGCAAAATGCATGCGATCGTTCCTATGAAGTTTGGAATAGGTAGCTAACAGCAATACTTGGAAGTAGAGGGGATTTGAGGTATTTTGGATGAGATTTTATGGATCGATACCATTCCATAGGGATGGATCAGTACCAATCCATCACTTAGATGGATTAAAGCTTGTTGAACTCCAAGGTGGCCTTGCAATCACCTTAGGGTCTTGATCACACTTGGCTTTTAGGCTTATCAGCTATCTCTTTGGCCTTCCTAGCTTGATAACTTTTGTAACGACCTGGCATTTCGAACCGTTCAAATCGACAATCATCCACTCATGTCAGACTGGAATTGCTCAAAACAACAGATTGTTAAATTATATTTGGCAAAACTCAGCATATACAGTAAATAAAATCAATCACTGAATCACAGACACAGAGTAATATAACCATAAGCAGCAGAATAAATAAATAGTAGTTCATGAAGCTACTATATAAACATCAGAGTTTAAAACAAATTACAACAGAAATCTCAGATACAGAGTAGTCTCAAATACAAAGGTAACTAACAAGACTGATCATAAGCAACTGGAAATGACAGAAAGCTGAATAGAGATAAGACAGATCTTCAAGCAAAGCTCCAAAGGTGAGTCTCAAATGTTGTGACACTTAGTCTGACCCGAGCATAAAGCAAAATAAAAAACACTTGAGTCAGGATTAACATTCTTATATCAGTAAATTCAACTCAAGTGAAATGTTAACTGAAATACAAATAACTTAAAGGATGTTTGGGATACCCATCCTCTAAGGATTCGTTAAACTATCTACATACATAGTACAATACGCTACATATATAATGTCTATAGTAAAGTAAACTATTAAAATAGCGTTAAGGCGTTACCCATATCCCCCTTAACACATTTTATATAAATGTCGTAGTCTATATAGTACTGTAAACTCCACCAAACAGGTGGGCTATCAGGGAGCACTCCATAGGTACGACACAAAACAAACTCATAGAAGGCACGATAAGGCATGTGACAAGGCACTCGAGGCAATGCCTAGGGTAGGATTCTACCATTTTGCAGAACCGGGCTGGTGGTAACGCATAACAGCTACTACCGCCGACCTCGAGACACACTCCCAAAAAAAATCAGAGGTGCACCCAATCAAATCACAAACTAATAGAATGGTATCAAAGAAATGTACCCGATCGGAGGTATGACTTCACTTGGCCGAGGTATAGCTCCTTTTTAGCCACATAAAGCTGACTCGCGGGAGTCAGGACTGCGTTAATACCTCATACAGAATCGTCGCCAAACCATCCTACTTCATTCTGGAATCTCCACCACGTACACAGTTGTTAAAGTGGTTTTCGGTATTGGCAGAGAGTATGACAATATCCGATCCTGGTCTCTTTAACAACCAAACGCTTATTTCACACCGTGATTATAAAATCGCTTTTATAATCATTTTAAACAGTTCATTCTTCATATCAAAATATCATATTCTTTTCAAAAATCATGTCGCTTTCAAAATCGTATTCACTTCCGAAATCACATCACTTTCGAAATCATATTCACAAAAATAGTTTAAACCATCATATCAAAATATTAGTATTTAAATCCATTAAATCTAAATCATAATAGTTCCAACTTGCATAGTTTAATCATTGAAAATAGTTTATATATATATATATTGAAATAGTTATAAATTAAAAATAGTTAAAAAATAGGTTATAGATTAAAATAGTTTATATAGTAAGATAGTTTATATATATTAAAAATACTTTATATAATAAAAATAGTTTCCTCAAATTTCACAAATCAATTCAAATCAACTTAAATTCCAAAACTCAATTTAAGTCAATCCCAATTCAACAATTTCAATTTAAAAGGTTAAAGATTTAATTCAAATTTCTCAATAAACCATTTCAATTTATATCGATTTCAAATCCAGGTTTGAACTATCACTTCAATTCCAATAAGATTCAAAGTTTAAATATTCAAACATTTACATTATAAGTTTCATTTATATTTCAACATTTAACTTTACTTTTATTCAAATTGGAAAATATTCACTTAATCATAATAATAACAATAAAATAAAATCTCAATTTATAAATTTAAATCAGTATTAAACATTCAGTCTCAATTTTGTTTGAAGTTGAGAATATTCATTTAATCAGTTTTATAACATTTAAATAAAATCTCCAATTACATATTTAAATCAAACTAAATATTCAATTTCAATTTATTTAAATTTGAAAATATTCATTTAATCACCTTTAATCAAAATCAAGTTATAAAATCATATCTTTAAAATCTCAAATTCAATAAGTTTAAAATCAGTTTTTTTTATTTAAATACAATTCTTAAACAAATACAATTTCAAATCAATTTTAACTTATCTTCCCAACCTAAATTTATTACAGTTATTACAAAAATCTATTTTTAAAATATAATTTTAAATAAATACTTAAACATAATATATTAATTAAATTACATTTTATATATTTTTAAAATAATAAAGTTATAAGAAAATCTTAAAAATTATATTTTCAAAACTATCTTATAAATTTAAAATTTCCAAAATATATAATTTTAAAAATCTAAATTTACACATATATAAAAAAAATAACATTTATATATCATATTTTAAAATATCAATATTTATTAAAACTCATATATTTCCTTTCAAAACTTTGGAAATCATTTTCAAAATATAGACCAATGGTGTCCGTATATAATTTTCTATCCTATGGTCAAGTGATATGAATATTTATCATTTCAGTCCGTAAGTTAAATATCTACGGGTATATATCATTTCAACCCGCAATATCAAATTCAAAATCAATGAAAATCGCTTGGGTTTATCATTTCAATCTATAACGATTTTCCCCTAATTTACAAGATCGTTCGGGTTTGTATCATTTTAACCCATAGGGAATTCTAAACTAACTGGGAACTTGCAGAGTGAGAACAAATATGATAATAACATAACATATCATCAACGGGCATATATTATTAGTGATAAATTTAAATATAATATACAATAGGTTATGGTGTCATATATCATAGGTGAATAATGGCAGATAATGGCATATCATATTTAACAATTAAATAACTTAACAATTCAAATTTAACAGCATATTTCAATCGTCATTTCATGTGAATTAAATTTACTAAATGTAAGAATGTTAATCGTGAGTGATTACTCATCTTTCAAGGCTGGAGAAACAAGGAGAATGAGAGGCACAAATGCAGATATGCACGAACAAGCTAGAGTTGCGGAAATAATCTCCGGACAGCAATGGAAACAAGCAAAACAAGGTGGACGAACTTGGATTTGATGAAATACAATATATATGTATATATATCTATATATATATATATATATATATTAAATCCTTTTCAAAATCAATACTCAATTTAAAACACGTGTCAAAATAAAAAATTTATAATATATATATATATATGTATGTATTTTGAAAATCAATATTAAATTTAAACATATATATATATATATATATATATATTAAAATCAATATATATATATATTCAAATCCATTATTAAATTTAAACACATATATTTAAAATATATACATATTATATTTTAAAATCAATACTTATATATATGCTTATTTAAAAGCAACATACTTATATATTATATTAAACTTTATATTGACAATATACATACACTACCATAAACATATAAAAGTTATTACAACAAATTTAAATGTAGAAACAGATATAAACAAACTTTGTATAAACTTATATTTTATAACTAATCAGACCTTAAAATCTTATATAAACTGACACATATATAACCAGATCGAGCATATATATAAACTAATATATATATATATATATATTATACATATATTTTGATTTATATAAAGGAGAAACTGATGATGTGGCGAATAAAGGTGAGGTAGTGAGGGGAACGAGGCTGATGTGGGGTTTGTTGAAGGATGAAGCTATGGGTTGCTGCTCGGGTTGGCCTAGCGGTGGGCGGATAGGTCAAGTGAGGGTGGAGTGGAACAGAGGTGGGTGGTCAGGCATTGCGTGGCATGTGAGTTGGGATGTAAGGGGTTGCGAACGGTGGTGAGAAAGGCACGGGGTGTTGAGGCTTCAAGGTGCGGCTGAGTTTGAGGGTGTGCTCGGCCTTGGGAAGTGAGATAGATGGAGGGTATTTGTGATATCCCGGGATTTCAGGGGATTTAAAATATAATAATCTTTTAAATTAGTTATTAAAATAGGTAAAATTGTTGTTTTCAAACAATTTAATAATGAGTTGTTTTTAAATATAGTTATAAACAGATTTTAAATAGGTATATTATTTCAAATTTAATAAGTGTTGATTAAATGTGTATATATATATGTATATATTTAAATTGTTTTTAAATAGAATAATTATTTACAAATCTAATAATGTGTATTTAATTTTATATATATGTTGAGTTGATTTTAAATTTGGATTTTTTAAAGTTGCATTTGAATTTGGATTTAAGAATTGAATTTAAAGAAAAATATATATATCTTAAAATGAAAATAATAATATAGTTTGAATTTAAAATATATGAATAAAGTTTTTATTTAGAAATAAGATTTGTTTTATATTTTCCTTTTTAAAGAAATCTATTTATAGAAATTTGAAAGAGTATTTATTTAATAGGAATAAATACAAAAGCTTTTGAATATTCATTTAAAAATGGATTAAATATAATATATATGATTTTATTAGAATATAATTGGTTTATATTCTATTTCCTTTTAAAGATTGTATTTACATAAGGTTTAGAAAAGTATTTATAAATTAAGAAATGTATTAATCAATTAGGAAATTAATAATAAAAGCTTTTAAAATCTTTTAGAAATAAATAAAAATGATATATTTACAAGTGTTAGGATAATAAAGCTTGTAAATACATGTGTAAGTAGATTAAAGTGTGAATTTGACAAATGTAATCAAATTGAACAAGTGTACTTTTATTTTCTTTGTCTTTAATTTTTAATAAATCATAATTTAACTCTATATAAACATACATCTTCCCTCTTCCAATTCTTTTTCTATTCTCCTTCCTAAAGCAAGAAAACTCCACCTGAAATATTTTATCAAAATCAGAAAAGTTTCATAAACTAAAACCAAAAGAAAATTTATTCAAACCGAAATCCTCTCCACAAATCAAAAACTGAAATTCATCCCAAACCATAATCATCTTCAAACTAAAACTGAATCACCTCTCAAACCAAGAATCAAAGCAAATACAAACTGAAAATCATTTCCAGATCAAAAACCCTGTAATCTGAAATCTGCTCAAACCTGTAATCTACCAAAACCCTGTAATCTTTTCATCTCAAGACCATAATCAAATGATCAAACTAAAATCTTCTCCAAACCAAAGACCTGTGACCATTTTCCTGTTTCAAACCAAGTCTGTAATCATTTCCAAGTGCATGCAATATAATCTGAGGCAGAAGCAAGTTTTCAAAAAGCTTTTCAAATTTTTAAAGGAAATCAAAACAAGCTCTTCAGTTTTTAAAGAAACCAAAGTAGATTCTGTTTCAAAGCTTCCAGTTTCTCTGTTCAACATTTAAAGGTGAGTAAACTAAACAAAATGGTTTTTGTTTATATGCATGTGATAAATGCTAGATTTAAAATTGTGGTATATGGTTGAAATTTTTGTATGCATGTTATTTTAAAGTAAATATATGTTTATATATATAGAGAGACTCTCTGTATAGTTTCCAGTTTTAAAAACTTCTCAGGCTTCCTTTGTTTAAAGTGAGTAAGCATATATTAAAAAGGCTAGAGTAAACTAAATCTGTACATGTGCTTCTTGGATTATAATTTGCTTTGCATATGTATTTGTAAGTATGTTCTCTGTATATATGTATGTTTGATCTGTGCATGTATGATATGTTTGTTCTCCTCTGTTTTCCAAAGTACAGAGTTTAAAACAAGTTAAAAAAAAAAATTTCAAATCTACTTATCCAATCATTGTTAGGCTTAGAGTTGTATACAAAATAAGTTTGTGTAAACATAATCTAGGCTTTAAAAACATGTTTAAGTATTTTAGGTTTGAAAATCTTCTGGAATCAAGATAGTGCAAAAGAAATTTTAAATACATGTTGAAATCAAGTATTATAATTTGTTGATCGAATTATATAACTTAAATCTTCTTTGTAAAATACGATTTTTAAAATGGAAATCGTGATTTTTAGTTTAGTATATTAGGAGCAGTTCGAAGTTGAACAGGAAATGGATTTCGACCATTTTCTAGCGATCGACGTACTCTTGGTCATCGAGATTTTTATCGAAGCTCGTTAGTTGTTTGGGAATGTTGGGAAAAATAGTGGGAGTGGTAATCGATCGACGTGGCATCGGTGGTAGGTGAAACTAGGGTTTTGGGATGGTTTGAAGTCGAGGTCTGGAAGTAGGTTGTCGCAGCCTCTCTGGATGATCGGAGACCATCGGACTGAGGGGAAAAGATGAAGGGTTGGTCGGAGAATTTGTGGACAGAGTTTCGTGGTCGTACGTGGTCGGCATCGTTGAGTTCGAAGGTTTTCAGGCGAGGCGTGGTTCCAGGGATTGATCGAATTGCTCGAATTTGAATTCCAGTCGAATTCGATGAACTGGGTGCTCGAGTTGAACGGAGAGGTCATCGTTGACATGCAAGGACTAGCGGTGATGGTCGGAGAGGCTCTGGCCATCTGTGCACGTGCACGTGTGCACGTCTGTGGATTTGGGTTAATTTCTGGATTTGGGGAAGAAGAGTTGGATCGGGAGAGATGCGTGTTTTCTCGTGTTCGACTTGAAGGGCAACTCGAGTTGGACTCGAGCAGGGTAAAGGTTTTACCCGAAGCAAAGATTAATGGAATGATAAGCATGTTAAAAGTTTTTATAAAGTAAATTAATTTTTGAAATTTAGAAACAAATTTAGTTTAAGTTCCTTATATAAATTCATAAATAAATGTTTCCCTTAACATTTGATTTAGAAGTTTTGAAATTTGTTTAAATTAAATTTTATTAAGTAAAATTTAAAGTTATATTAAACTTAAGTTAAAAATGAAATTTTAAAGTTTTTTTTTTTTAAAAACAAGTTTTAAAGTTTAAATTGAAAACTAGTTTAAACTATTACTTGTAAATGTTTAAGGCATTTAAGGGAAGTTATGTTTTATTAACTTTAAATTTATCAAATTAAATGATTATTTATTTTAAACCTTAATTAATGATTGAATAAGAAAAGTTAGTTATTAAGATAAGATGGTTTAATCTTAAGATAATTAAAGTTTTAATGTCTTGATATTAATTAAGTTAATTAAGAAAACTAGGTATAATTAATTAATTTAATTAATAATGATTAAGGATTAGTTAAGGAATTGATTAAGCATAATTAATTAACTCAATAATGAAGGTTGATTTAATTAATGACTAAAGAATAATTAATTTGTAATTAATTAATTAAGTAATTAGAGGTTGATTAATTTGTAATTAAGAAGTACTTAATTAAGTTTATTAATTAATAATTAGGTTTTATTAATTAATAAATAAGAAATAATTAATCTATAAAGGTTAATTAAAGGCTAATTAACTGTTATTAAAAATTGATTAACTAATAATTAAGGATAAATTAATTTATTATTAAGTTTTATTAATTGATAATTAAGGTTTATTAATTAATAATTAAAAGAATAATTAATCTGAAATTAGAGATTAATTAATTGGTTTAAAGAGTAATTAAAGGATAAATTACTCAGCTATGATTTATAAATTATGAGTGTGATTAATTTAAGTTAATTAATTTGTTAATTAATTAAAGATAGTCACTTGGTAATTGATTAAGTATAAATTACTTAATGAGATTTGATAAGTGTAATTACTTAGTATAACTAATTGATAAATAAATTACTGGATGTAATTGATATAAGGGAATTACTTAATGGGTAGTAATTGAAGTATAATTACTTTGCAAAAGTAATAAAGGATTTATTATTTGGTAATTAATTAAAGGATTAAAGTAATTAATTAATAAGTTAATTAATTAAGGTAAGTAATTATAGGATGATAATTACTGTATATGATTAAATAAGGTGGATTAATAGAAATGATTAATTAAAGTTTAACTAATTAATGTAATTAATTAAGGATCAAGGTAATTAATTAATTATAGTTAATTAACTAATGGAAGTAATTAATTAAGGATTATTAATTAATGTAATTAATGAAAGTAATTAAAGGTTAATTACTGTTAATGGTTAAGAATAATTAATTTGTAAAATTAATTTAAGAATAATTACTTTATGTAATTAATGAATAATTAATCAAGGATGATTAATATTTAATGAGTAATTAATTAATTAAAGGTTTGTAATTAATTAATGATTGATTAAGCAAGGTTAGATAATTAATTCTTAAGTAATTAATTTAATTTAAGGTAATTAAATTAATTATAACATAGGATTAATAATTGTTGCTTATGGATGATTGTTGAGTAGAATATCTAAATTGGATGATACCTATTGGATGATATACTATGATATTCTGTGATATGATATTGGATATATCTGTGATAAATGTGTGATATTTATCTGTGTTATATGCTGTGTGAATTCAAGTATTGAATTGAATTGTTTAAACCTTTAAACAACTTGGCCTTAAAAGATACGTTTTGGATTTCGATGAGACCGGGATCGGGTTTCCGTATACCGGATTTCCAGGTCTGGAGACCCGAATACCACATCGATCCAAATTAACGATAGGTCGTGAATCTCAAGTGAAGATGAAGATTTAGAGTGCAAGGGTTATTGTCGTTAACTCTGAGGGTGATTCCAAAACGAGTGTAACGAGATAATGCCTTCGGTTTCGTTCGAACCCGGAACGAACTTGTATGGATTGAATGCTTTCAGAACATCGTCAGGTGGACGATGAGCATTCTAAGTGATGTGTTCTGATTAAAGGTAATCGTGACCTCAAGCCTCATCAACCGGGAATGGCTAAAACAGGGGAGGTGTAGCAAGGTTAGTGGGTAGCGCCCAAGTAGTATAAGATTCCTCTGTCTAGAGTCTCTTTTTATTTCGGCTGTGTGGGTGGTTGTTTGGCCGCAACCACGGGGTTTCTTATGCGGGAATTATCCAGTAAGGGATGTTCCGGCCTTGTGTTGCAGGGGATTGGGCGTGATCCTCGGTACGTTGATCTAGGCCACGTACTGTGACGAGCGGTACCCCGGTAGCTCTGCCATTGTATGGAATCCACAATCCAATAAGTGCCGTACGTATTAGTTGTGCCCAACTATGTTGGAACGTGAGATGTAAGCATTCCAGCTAATTTTGTATTTTACTTGAAAACCCTAGACCCTATTATAATATAACTGGATTTCCTATCAAATGTTTTGGTTAGCGTAAGGTAAAAACTTACCCATGTTTATTTGTGGGGAGTCTTACGTGATACCTTTGTTTTCAAAAGGTTTGAAGTTAAGCAATTTAAACCGTTTACTCACACCAGACCCATGTCTGACCCAAGTGTTTATTTTCTATTTTATTAAACTCTTGGGTACTCAAATTTTTACGAGTAGCCAAGGGATTCAGGTTTGCTTTGACGAATCTTTGGAGGAGCAATGGAGCAGGAGGCTTCAGCGTTCGTAGATATAGTGTTCCGCTGTGTTAGTCTGTATGAGTCATTTGTTGAGTTGTATTTGGGTTGTAATGACTAGACAGATGTTTATAACTGTCTAGTATGTGTTGTATAAGCTGTGTATCTCTGATGTATATGATACAATGTAATATCTTATTTGATTAATATAATTTATTCGTTCCGCTGTTTAGATTCTGATGTGTTTCTTTCTTTCTTCTCTATCTTATCTCTTTTCTATCCCTTTCTTTCTTCTTGATGATACGACTTTTTGTGGAGAAAAAGCCGGGTCGTCACAGTATTGTTGGGAGGACGTGGTGGAGATGAAGGGATCTATGCTTGCTATTATGTGGGGCAGGTGATCACGTGGAAGAGAAGAGATGGAGTGGCGGAATGGTGCTCGTCCATGGTAGGAGGCGAGCAATGGCGTGTGAGGCATACGGCATGGAGGGTATGAGCAGCTTTTATATATATAAACTGTTGCAACTAAAACTTATATTTTCTCGAAGCATAAAGGAAAATAACCCGAAGAGACAAGTAAGACTCGAAAACAAATAGAACTGATATATATACATATATATATATACATATATATATATACATATATATATATATATATATATTCTCAAATGAAAGTAATGAACAGGAGAAGAAAGGAATGCGAACAAAATAAATATAAAATAGTGGGAATAAGGAAAGTCAGAAACGTGAATTGCTGGGAAAAAGGCTAGTAACCATTCATTTCACAGTGGATAACTGAATGGACAAGGGAAGCCAAAAGGTTCAAATGCGGAACCGGTGTGTTTGGTCGTTTCGCAGATTTCGCCGCACATCGGAAGCCAAAACACACAAATGAATATACTATGGAGATCAGCACGACGAGACGATCAGAACGGTACAAAGATATCAGTGATACGACCATCCTATCAAAAGTCAATATTTCGCTACTGCTACAAATTCATCGAAATTAAGATAAACGGAGCTATAGAAGTCCAAATTTGACGAAACGAATAATGACGTCTCACTCAGAAAATGGTTTACATTTTATTATATAAAAATATTTAGATTTCGAAAACATTTTATTTCCAACAAATTTAACTGCATTAAATTTAAATAAAATTACACCACAAAACAAACTTATATATTATCTGATGAAAATATGACATTTGCTACGTTTAGATAAAAGCATTCCAATTATCAAATTTTCATTTCAAAATTTTATAATTTATTTTCATGAAAAATTTCAGTTAATTATGTTATAAAATCGTTAAAATTTTCTGGTTGTTACACTCTCCCCCACTCAAAACTTTTCATCCCCGAAAAGGAACGAGATAGGAGAATAGAAGTAACAGAAAGGAAAGATAGATTTGAAATACATAGTACCAGATACAGTAATTAATTCAAAACCATATAAATTTCATTTTTGAACATCTTATTACCTACATTTATATTGTATATCATTCAATTACATATTCACATGAACATTCAAACCTTTTTGAATATTCCAGGCATGTTATATATGTTCTAGAATGTAATTGAGTATTATACAAATAAATTTAATCCTAGTTCAACTGTTTCAAGTTGTTTCACTTCCATTTCTCATTTTAAACACTCCAATTATTTTAAAAAATTGCTTCATTTCAATCATTTAAAATCATTACTTAATATAAAACTTAAAAATTAAACTTCTGGTTTTAGTTCAAACCATTTTGAAATAACTATATACATATACATATATATTTTATACATCAAATCATACTCAGGAAATTTAAATCAAATTCATTTTCCAAAACAAAAGTGTAGCAAAGCTACTAAGTGGTCTCTCCACTCTGAAACTCGAAAATGAACGTCGATGATGCTGCAATCATCACCGAAATTATTTTCCAACAAAAAAAGAGAAGAGTACGGACTTACTTCTTTTAAAATTCTTTGGAAACAGTTTCTATTCAAAAGTACTTCAAATAATATATTTTCAAAACCAAATTTTGAAAATTACCAAAAATTTAAATCCTTAATTTAAATTTATTTTATTTGCAAAACAGATTTATAAACCATGTTTAAAAAATATTCATCACCTAATATTATTGTAACGACCTGTAAATTTCAACTGTTTTAATAACGTAATTAGTTGAAATTTTGTGAAATTTTAAACGATAAAATTTTGAAATAAAATTTGATATTTGGAATGCGTCTAGTTAAACATAGCAACTGGTAAATTTTCGTCCGAAAATATGAAAGTTTATTTCGCGCGTAAATTTACTTCAATTTAATCAGTTAAAAAGCGATGAAAATAAAATGTTTCCGAAACCTAAATATTTTTACATAGAAAAATTCTAAACCATCTTCTGAGCAAGATGTCAGTTTGTCATTTTTCCAAATTCGGACATCTTTGGCTCCGTCGATCTTATTTTTCAGTGTTTTTCTTGCATTTTCCGCTGGTAAAAAATTTCGAATTTTTATAATTCAATCATACCACCGATATCTGTATACTGTTTTGATCGTCTCGTCATGCTGATCTCAACAGTATATTCATCTTTGCGTATCGGAGTCCGGTACGCTGCGAAATTGGTAAAAACGATTATTTCGTATCGGTATTCGTTTTAAATCTTTTCGTTTTCCTTGTGACTATTCGTTACTATTGCATCTATATCTTCTGAATTTAACTTATGCATGTTCATTCATTTCATTTATTGGGTTCAGTTCGAAATAAAAAAAATGATGAAACGTGCCTATTCATTTTCTTTGCTAATTGTTTGTTCTTTGGCAAGCCTACACGTCCTCTTACCTGCTCCATTTTCTTTTTTCTTCTTGCCTATTCTCCTCACCCAGTCTGCCGCATCCACCTCCTCCCTCTCTCTTTGCACATGCCACGGCTCCGCCCACAGCCTCTCCACGATCCACCACTACCCCGCAGGCAACCACCACGCGAGCGCTCCACCCTCCACATCACAAGCCTCCACCGTTCGCCGCTATCTCCTCTTTTATTTTGTGGGGTGCGTATATACTTTTTGTTTAATAGTAGTTGAAGTATACTTTTTTTTATGAGAAATAAGTTTATATATATATATCAGGTAATCTATATGGTTATTGATATATTTCCTTTTCTACAATATAAAGGTATACATATGGTTTGGTTATAATGTGAGTTATATTTGACGACTTATATATGTTAAAAGAATGTAAATTATGTATCAGTCCTATATAAGATCTGTTTGCTGTTTATATATATAATAAATCTATACAAGTTATAAAATTTGTTTAAGTTTTGTTACATACGCATATCATTGTATAGGATCATATGTATGTGTAGAGGGTAGGCTATAGATCCTGTTGTTGAACGTATTATATTTAAAGTGTTATATATAATATAACAGTGGTTTTCACAAGCATGGTAAATAGCAGCAGTATGTGTATATAATAAGTTAGAGTTGTTCATATAATGTATAAGTGTATATTGTTGTGAGCAAACATACATATAAATAGTGCGTATTATGTTTAACGTCTGCATGTTGTTTACAAGTTATATATGAGTCTGTTGTTTATATTAGTTTATATAGTAGTTGTGTTTACTATATATTATATTTAAAGGAAAGTATCTACTTTATATATATATATATATGGAATATTTTATTTAATATTCTAAACGAGTGTATATATAACAGTTTATAAAAAAAATTACGCATTCGGTAGAGAGGTTATAAATTTTGGTTTGGGTTTTGAATGTTTAGAATAAGTCTGTGAAGTTTATTATACTATAGTGGGTTCACATGTATTTATCTACGTGTATTCGTTAGAATATGCATGTATGTTGTTATATAAAATAAAAGAATTTGCTGTTTATATACAAAATTGTATAAAAGTATTTAGAAGGTGCCTGTCAGTATTGATGTTAGTTTAAACATATAATTATAATATAGCTACTGTGTACTAGATGTATAAAGGAAGTATTGTATGGGTTTTGTTAAATATATACATGTCCGTTTTCCTAGTATAAATGATCGTTTTATATAATTTATATTACAAGTATATGTCAAGCTTTGAAAATACGTATATCATATTGGGTTCAGTTATATTAGTTTGTATAATCTATAGTTTATATAAATATAGTATAAATATTAGTGTCGGGACATGATTTCTTGAAACAGTAGTGATAGGTGTTTAAACTTATATATATATATATATATATATCTTGTACGTATGTTTTAATATTGGCTGTACTTCCAAGTTTTACAGTATATGTTATATATATATGGTTATGGTTTTAATATCTTAGTTATATAATAATATATTCTGTTATATATATTTTATCGTGTATTATAAGTTATATTCATAAGATTATGTAGGTATGTGTTAAAAAGGTGATGTTTGTTCAGTCTGTTGTTTACAAAGGAAGGTTGTATATAATGATGGTTTTAATATATATATAATATAATAATAATGTATATATTTTCCGTTATATCAAGCAATTCTGATTTGAATTCGTCTATTCCTTTTTATCAGCTTGTCCGTCGAATTCGTGCCAACCTTATTTGTTTGGATTCGGGCTTGGATTTCGTAACTCAACTTCATTGTCTATCTCTCTAGCCTCGAAAGGTGAGCACTCACTCACGATTAACGTTCTTTTATTTATTAAATTTGATTTCAATTGAAACGACAATTGAAATATGCTGTTGTTAGTTAATTACTCTGTTATATATGCTATTGCCTGTATCAGTTCACCTGTGACATTTGACACCATTATCTGTTAATTATTTATGTGATGATAATGCAGTTTGGCTGATAATTGATTGATTGTTGATGTTTATATTGGACGTTAAATTGTTAGTGTTAAATGATAAATAGTATGCAAAATCGAAATGGATATAGGATAGTTAAAAATGTTAAAACTGATTTATATGTTAAATTTGATTAGTTGAATATGACCCCTTTTAAATTGTTAAATTAATTGACATGTAGAATAGTGATAATTACACTTTGAACCATCGACGTATATTGGATTAATTGTTGTAGTGTAAAAATTTGAAATTGAATGACAAGTGAAAACCGTAATGTAATAATCTTTAATCTACATGAAATGATAGTGTAGATTCTAGAAATAATTATATTAATTCGTACAAATAACAATGCAAATTAATACGGTTATTTCGGGACTATTTGAATTGATTATTGGATTGATATTGGTTGTTGTTATTGATTGTTTATTTACTTTGACACCATCCCAGTTATCACACTGCAAGTTCCCTTTGTTATGCTTCGATTTTTGAATTGAATTGGAATCGGGTTGAAATGATAAATACCCAAATTAAACTTTGACCTAGGATAGAAAATTAAATAAAACCCGATTGGTTAATAATTTGATTTAAAAATAAAACGAAGATTTTATTTGAATAAATAATATGGTTTTGAAATGAAGTTGAAATTTGAATTTTTAATGAAAGGAAATGTTAATATTTAATAATCTGAAAACAAAATATTAACAATGTATTGATGAAAGAACGATGTTTAATTTGAGAAATGATTGAATTAAGTTTGAAATTATTAAACTTTGAAATGATTTAATAATTAAGTTTGAAATTATAATTAAGTTTGAAATTATTAAACTTTGAAATTATTTAATAATTAAGTTTTGAATTATTTAATAATTAAATGAGATTGAATTATTAAATGATTAAATTGAATTGAATTCTTTAAAAAGTAAAAATTGGACTTTTGAATAAGTGAATTTTACTTCGTAAATAATTGAAATTGAGTTTCTTTATAAATTAAGTTTTGGGAAAATTATTTAAGAAAGTAAATAAGTGAAATGGAATTTCTTTAACCAGAAATGAAAATGTGATATTTTGGAATTAATGTAAGACTTGTAATTGAAAGAATTGATTTGACGAATTTAGTTTAATTCAAAATTGTAAGTTTTGATTTAATAAAGTTGAACTTAAGAATTGATTTAATGAATTGGAAGTTTAATAGAAATTGTTTTGAATGATAAAGTAACTTAACGAATATTGAATGAAATCGATAAATGAGTTTAAATTGATTTGAATGTTAAATAAAATTTATTTAAATGATTTTGGAATGAAACTTATATACGAATTTGAATCAATATTTAAATTGTTTTAAATAGAAATCGAAATTGAATTATAAGATTTTGAAATTGTGAATTTGGAAGTTGTGAAACGTAAATTTTGGAAATTGATTTCGGAAGATAAATGAAATGTTGGTTTACGAATTCTATTTGAAATTGAAATTGATTTGGTTTTGAAATAAATAAACGACCAATCGGTGAAATAATTACGGAAGTTATTAAAGAGACCGAAATTCGGTTATGGATATACTCTCTATCTAAACCGAAAACCACTTTAATAACTATACGCGGAGTGATGATCCAGAATGAAGTGGTTGGAATGATGCACGTGATGACTGAAGAAAGAGAACGATAATGGATAGCCTTGACACTTGTGTCAAATTGGAAATGACTAAAACAGGAGTCGTGCCGGGCCAATGGAGGATTAGCTACCTCAAGTGGACACACTTCTTCGAACTACTCATTACTTGTTGTCGATTGGTGCACCCTTGATTTTGGGAGTGTTGTTTCACGGTGTTGCGGGCGCTGCGGCGTTGCGTTCTCACCAGTCCGGATCAGGCGAACGGTAGTATCACTACCTTGGGTATTGCCTCATGTGCCTTGTCATACTTGTATTCCATTTATACGCGACCACTACGAAATTGTTTTGTACCTTTAGTATATGGATTGCCCTCTGGTGACTTCCGGTTTTGGGGAAACTACGGTCTTGTATATGCTTTTGGGAATAAAAATGTGTTAAGGGTGGAATGGGCCATGACTTAACGCTATTTTGATATCTTTATATTACTGATAGACATTATCTACTTATCGTACACTACTACATAGTAGATAGTTTAACGGATCCTTAAAGGATGGTTATTCCAAACATCCTTTGAGTTACTTGTATTTCAATTGCTATTTCACTTGAGTTGGATTTATTAATATAAGAATGTTAATCCTGACTCGAGTGTCTTGTGTTTTTGCTTTACGCTCGGGTCAAACTGAGTGTACCAGTATTCGAGACTCACCTTTGGAGTTGGAGCTTTGCTTGAAGATCCAGCCATCTATTCTACTTTCAGTATTCGATGATTCCAGTGATGTATTCTGATTTGTATCTGATGTATCGTATTACTCTTCCGTTGTATCTGGTTTAACTCTGATGTAACTTATACATTTATATAGTAGCTTCATGAACTACTATCTCTTTTATTTCCGCTGCAATTATTACTCTGTGTCTGTGTCTGTGATCTGTGATTATTTATTGTATATGTTCAGTTTTGCCAAAATTTAAATTAACAACGCGTTATTTTGAGCAATTCAATTCCGGCATGAGTGTCTACCTATACACTTATAATGGATGCGAATGGTCCAAAATGGTGGGTCGTTACAGTTGGTATCAGAGCTTTGGTAGCTCTAGGCAAAACTCAACATATAGGGTAAATGTATTTACAGAATCACTCTCATTCAAGTTTCAATCTCTTCCTTTGACTCAATTCCTTTAAATTTTGGAACGTTCCCTACGGTTCCAAATTTCATTCGTGTCCCTCACCATTCGTCTTCTTTCAATTCTGGAGCATCACATTACTCCACATCGAATGATCTTTATAATGAGTCGGCGGTCTCGCCAATCTCAAATCGATTTATAAAAGGGGTGAAACTCCTTTACAATATGCATTGATTTACCGGAGGTTTCTGTATCCTCGGTTTACGATGCTATCTATCTCATGCTATACCTGAATTCTATTTCTTGAGATCGAATGTAGATTTGTCTCGAAATTCTGCATCGATCTTATTCTTGAAGTTACGGACAACCCGGTTAAGGTTGCCCGTGAATTAAATAAACTCATCCATCTCCCGATTGTGGTAATTGAATTATCTTATCTTCTATTTCAAACTTATTTTCGAATCAAAACTCTCTTTGATTTGAGTCAACAAAATTGAATCCCTATCCTTATTTTGAAAATTCATTCCTGTATCGTCGAGCAAAGAAGTGTATTTGTAAATTGATATTAAAAATGTTTTAAAATATATTGTGTTGTTTGAGTTGTTGATGTTGATTTGGGTTTCCGATCGATTCGTCTGATCAACACTATCGATAGGATTTCCAAAACACTTGAGCAGAGCAAGCTGACACAATATTGTTTTCAAATTTGGTAAATAAAATAGTTTTGTGTGATTATATTATATATAAATATAAGTTTTCTAAAATTAAATTGTTAATGAATCCGTTGTCAAAAATGATAATATTTGATTTTCATTTATTGTTTGGAAAACCATTGATTATTCTAATATGATAAATTAATGAAATTATAGAACATGGTTTAAAATTTTAATTTGGAATTCAAATGAATTTAAATCAGAATTTGAGAATTTAATTTCCGGTGATTTCCAACTTTGATTTGAAAGTTTTAGGTGTATAGATTTAAATATTTTCAAATTGAAATCATTTCAAAGAATTTTAATGTTGAAATCAGTGCTCTTCTCTTTGTCGCTGGAAAATAATTTCGGCGATGGCGGCCGCATCATCGACATTCATTTTCGAGTTTCGAAGTGGAGAGACTATTATGTAGCTTTGCTACGGTTTGTTTTGAAAATAAATCGAGTTGAATTTCTTAAAGAATGATTTGATTTGTAATATATTGATGAATGTAAAGAAAAAAAAACTTGATTTTATATATGATATATATTTATTTGTCTTTAAATAAATTTGAAGTTACTCAAAAATTTGATTCTTAAATTTATGATTAAAGATGATTTCAAATTGTAAATTGAAGCAAAGATTTTGAATAAATATTTAACTTGAAATAACTGAATTGTAAAATTTTATTTGTATAATACTCAATTGCATTATATATATAACTTACCTAGATTTTTCAAAAGTTAACTATGTAATTGAATATTATGCAATATAAAATGATTGGATAATACCAATATGAAATGTCCTTATAAAACAAATTTGAGTGCTTATAATAAATGTTATACACTTAAAGTTTAATTATAAAATAATTAATAGAGAAAATAAATTCTATTTTAAGGAATTGATAAATTGAAATTCGATCGACTTATGGAAATACCTTGAATTTAAAAGCAATTAGTGAATATAAATAAATTTAAATCGGAACTTTTATGGTTTAAATTAATTTATATGGTTTAAATATATGTGATTAGATATATTAAGTAGAATAAATTTAACAATAATTTGGAATAAAGAAGAATTTAAATTGCTGAAAAATAAATGATTATAATAAAAGACTATTCAAGTCTAGGGTTTTAGAAAATTGTAAATTGAAGAAAATGGGATAATAAGATAATGAATTTAGAAATAGTTGAGATTGATTTTAGTGAAATCAAATGGATTAAATCAATTATTGAATACCAGTTAATTTAATTTGAATTTATATGGTTTAAATTAATTGTCATTTTGTATTTCAAATCTATTTTTCTTTCTGGTTGTTTCTATTCTCCTACCTCGTTCCTTTTCGGGGACGAAAAGTTTTGAGTGGGGGAGAGTGTAACGACCCATAAATTTCAACTGTTTTAATAACGTAATTAGTTGAAATTTTGTGAAATTTTAAACGATAAAATTTTGAAATAAAATTTGATATTTGGAATGCGTCTAGTTAAACATAGCAACTGGTAAATTTTCGTCCGAAAATATGAAAGTTTATTTCGCGCGTAAATTCACTTCAATTTAATCAGTTAAAAAGCGATGAAAATAAAATGTTTCTGAAACCTAAATATTTTTACATAGAAAAATTCTAAACCATCTTCTGAGCAAGATGTCAGTTTGTCGTTTTTCCAAATTCGGACATCTTTGGCTCCGTCGATTTTATATTTCAGTGTTTTTCTTGCATTTTCCGCTAGTAAAAATTTCAAATTTTTATAATTCAATCATACCACTGATATCTGTATACTGTTTTGATCGTCTCGTCGTGCTGATCTTAACATTATATTCATCTTTGCGTATCGGAGTCCGGTACGCTGCGAAATTGGTAAAAACGATTTTTTCGTATCGGTATTCGTTTTAAATCTTTTCATTTTCCTTGTGACTATTCGTTACTATTGCATCTATATCTTCTGAATTTAACTTATGCATGTTCGTTCATTTCATTTATTGGGTTCAGTTCGAAATTAAAAAAAATGATGAAACGAGCCTATTCATTTTCTTTGTTAACTGTTTGTTCTTTGGCAAGCCTATACGTCCTCTTACCTGCTCCATTTTCTTTTTTCTTCTTGCCTATTCTCCTCACCCAGTCTGCCGCATCCACCTCCTCCCTCTCTCTTTGCACATGCCACGGCTCCGCCCACAGCCTCTCCACGATCCACCACTACCCCGCAGGCAACCACCACGCGAGCGCTCCACCCTCCACATCACAAGCCTCCACCGTTCGCACCTATCTCCTCTTTTATTTTGTGGGGTGCGTATATACTTTTTTTTAATAGTAGTTGAAGTATACTTTTTTTATGAGAAATAAGTTTATATATATATATCAGGTAATCTATATGGTTATTGATATATTTCCTTTTCTACAATATAAAGGTATACATATGGTTTGGTTATAATGTGAGTTATATTTGACGACTTATATATGTTAAAAGAATGTAAATTATGTATCAGTCCTATATAAGATCTGTTTGCTGTTTATATATATAATAAATCTATACAAGTTATAAAATTTGTTTAAGTTTTGTTACATACGCATATCATTGTATAGGATCATATGTATGTGTAAAGGGTAGGCTATAGATCCTGTTGTTGAACGTATTATATTTAAAGTGTTATATATAATATAACAGTGGTTTTCACAAGCATGGTAAATAGCAGTAGTATGTGTATATAATAAGTTAGAGTTGTTCATATAATGTATAAGTGTATATTGTTGTGAGCAAACATACATATAAATAGTGCGTATTATGTTTAACGTCTGCATGTTGTTTACAAGTTATATATGAGTCTGTTGTTTATATTAGTTTATATAGTAGTTGTGTTTACTATATATTATATTTAAAGGAAAGTATCTACTTTATATATATATATAGAATATTTTATTTAATATTCTAAATGAGTGTATATATAACAGTTTATAAAAAAAAATTACGCATTCGGTAGAGAGGTTATAAATTTTGGTTTGGGTTTTGAATGTTTAGAATAAGTTTGTGAAGTATATTATACTATAGTGGGTTCACATGTATTTATCTACGTGTATTCGTTAGAATATGCATGTATGTTGTTATATAAAATAAAAGAATTTGCTGTTTATATACAAAATTGTATAAAAGTATTTAGAAGGTGCCTGTCAGTATTGATGTTAGTTTAAACATATAATTATAATATAGCTACCGTGTACTAGATGTATAAAGGAAGTATTGTATGGGTTTTGTTAAATATATACATGTCCGTTTTCCTAGTATAAATGATCGTTTTATATAATTTATATTACAAGTATATGTCAAGCTTTGAAAATACGTATATCATATTGGGTTCAGTTATATTAGTTTGTATAATCTATAGTTTATATAAATATAGTATAAATATTAGTGTCGGGACATGATTTCTTGAAACGGTAGTGATAGGTGTTTAAACTTATATATATATATATATATCTTGTACGTATGTTTTAATATTGGCTGTACTTCCAAGTTTTACAGTATATGTTATATATATATGGTTATGGTTTTAATATCTTAGTTATATAATAATATATTATTCAGTTATATATATTTTATCGTGTATTATAAGTTATATTCATAAGATTATGTAGGTATGTGTTAATAAGGTGATGTTTGTTCAGTCTGTTGTTTACAAAGGAAGGTTGTATATAATGATGGTTTTAATATATATATATATAATATAATAATAATGCATATATTTTCCGTTATATCAAGCAATTCTGATTTGAATTCGTCTATTCCTTTTTATCAGCTTGTCCGTCGAATTCGTGCCAACCTTATTTGTTTGGATTCGGGCTTGGATTTCGTAACTCAACTTCATTGTCTATCTCTCTAGCCTCGAAAGGTGAGCACTCACTCACGATTAACGTTCTTTTATTTATTAAATTTGATTTCAATTGAAACGACAATTGAAATATGCTGCTGTTAGTTAATTACTCTGTTATATATGCTATTGCCTGTATCAGTTCACCTGTGACATTTGACACCATTATCTGTTAATTATTTATGTGATGATAATGCAGTTTGGCTGATAATTGATTGATTGTTGATGTTTATATTGGACGTTAAATTGTTAGTGTTAAATGATAAATAGTATGCAAAATCGAAATGGATATAGGATAGTTAAAAATGTTAAAACTGATTTATATGTTAAATTTGATTAGTTGAATATGACCCCTTTTAAATTGTTAAATTAATTGACATGTAGAATAGTGATAATTACACTTTGAACCATCGACGTATATTGGATTAATTGTTGTAGTGTAAAAATTTGAAATTGAATGACAAGTGAAAACCGTAATGTAATAATCTTTAATCTACATGAAATGATAGTGTAGATTCTAGAAATAATTATATTAATTCGTACAAATAACAATGCGAATTAATACGGTTATTTCGGGACTATTTGAATTGATTATTGGATTGATATTGGTTGTTGTTATTGATTGTTTATTTACTTTGACACCATCCCAGTTATCACACTGCAAGTTCCCTTTGTTATGCTTTGATTTTTGAATTGAATTGGAATCGGGTTGAAATGATAAATACCCAAATTAAACTTTGACCTAGGATAGAAAATTAAATAAAACCCGATTGGTCAATAATTTGATTTAAAAATAAAACGAAGATTTTATTTGAATAAATAATATGGTTTTGAAATGAAGTTGAAATTTGAATTTTTAATGAAAGGAAATGTTAATATTTAATAATCTGAAAACAAAATATTAACAATGTAATTGATGAAAGAACGATGTTTAATTTGAGAAATGATTGAATTAAGTTTGAAATTATTAAACTTTGAAATGATTTAATAATTAAGTTTGAAATTATAATTAAGTTTGAAATTATTAAACTTTGAAATTATTTAATAATTAAGTTTTGAATTATTTAATAATTAAATGAGATTGAATTATTAAATGATTAAATTGAATTGAATTCTTTAAAAAGTAAAAATTGGACTTTTGAATAAGTGAATTTTACTTCGTAAATAATTGAAATTGAGTTTCTTTATAAATTAAGTTTTGGGAAAATTATTTAAGAAAGTAAATAAGTGAAATGGAATTTCTTTAACAATAAATGAAAATGTGATATTTTGGAATTAATGTAAGACTTGTAATTGAAAGAATTGATTTGACGAATTTAGTTTAATTCAAAATTGTAAGTTTTGATTTAATAAAGTTGAACTTAAGAATTGATTTAATGAATTGGAAGTTTAATAGAAATTGTTTTGAATGATAAAGTAACTTAACGAATATTGAATGAAATCGATAAATGAGTTTAAATTGATTTGAATGTTAAATAAAATTTATTTAAATGATTTTGGAATGAAACTTATATACGAATTTGAATCAATATTTAAATTGTTTTAAATAGAAATCGAAATTGAATTATAAGATTTTGAAATTGTGAATTTGGAAGTTGTGAAACGTAAATTTTGGAAATTGATTTCGGAAGATAAATGAAATGTTGGTTTACGAATTCTATTTGAAATTGAAATTGATTTGGTTTTGAAATAAATAAACGACCAATCGGTGAAATAATTACGGAAGTTATTAAAGAGACCGGAATTCGGTTATGGATATACTCTCTATCTAAACCGAAAACCACTTTAATAACTATACGCGGAGTGATGATCCAGAATGAAGTGGTTGGAATGATGCACGTGATGACTGAAGAAAGAGAACGATAATGGATAGCCTTGACACTTGTGTCAAATTGGAAATGACTAAAACAGGAGCCGTGCCGGGGCAATGGAGGATTAGCTACTTCAAGTGGACACACTTCTTCGAACTACTCATTACTTGTTGTCGATTGGTGCACCCTTGATTTTGGGAGTGTTGTTTCACGGTGTTGCGGGCGCTGCGGCGTTGCGTTCTCACCAGTCCGGATCAGGCGAACGGTAGTATCACTACCTTGGGTATTGCCTCATGTGCCTTGTCATACTTGTATTCCATTTATACGCGACCACTACGAAATTGTTTTGTACCTTTAGTATATGGATTGCCCTCTGGTGACTTCTGGTTTTGGGGAAACTACGGTCTTGTATATGCTTTTGGGAATAAAAATGTGTTAAGGGTGGAATGGGCCATGACTTAACGCTATTTTGATATCTTTATATTACTGATAGACATTATCTACTTATCGTACACTACTACATAGTAGATAGTTTAACGGATCCTTAAAGGATGGTTATTCCAAACATCCTTTGAGTTACTTGTATTTCAATTGCTATTTCACTTGAGTTGGATTTATTAATATAAGAATGTTAATCCTGACTCGAGTGTCTTGTGTTTTTGCTTTACGCTCGGGTCAGACTGAGTGTACCAGTATTCGAGACTCGCCTTTGGAGTTAGAGCTTTGCTTGAAGATCCAGCCATCTATTCTGCTTTCAGTATTCGATGATTCCAGTGATGTATTCTGATTTGTATCTGATGTATCGTATTACTCTTCCGTTGTATCTGGTTTAACTCTGATGTAACTTATACATTTATATAGTAGCTTCATGAACTACTATCTCTTTTATTTCCGCTGCAATTATAACTCTGTGTCTGTGTCTGTGATCTGTGATTATTTATTGTATATGTTCAGTTTTGCCAATATTTAAATTAACAACGCGTTATTTTGAGAAATTCAATTCCGGCATGAGTGTCTACCTATACACTTATAATGGATGCGAATGGTCCAAAATGGCGGGTCGTTACAATTATACAGCAATAGTTAATGGTTTAAGAATGTTGATAAACAGTAAATGATAATCTAGTATTATCATTTCTAACAATCAATCCATTTAACTATCTAATTTCAGAAAATTGTACCTTTATATATATATATATAATCTTACACAATATTACTTCATTTACAAATTTTGAAAACAATATTGTGTCGGTTTGCTCTATTCAAATGTTTTGGAATTCCTATCGATAGCGTTGGCCAGACGAACCGATCGAACCCAAAATTCAAACTTAACAACTCAAACAACACAATATAAAACATTTTTTATGTTAATTACAAACACCTTCTCTCGTAGGATGATTCAAGAATGGATTTCAAACAAGGATAGAGATTCAAATTTAAAGGAGACCCTAATCAAAGAGAATTCCCACTAAGAAAATAGGTCTGAAAGGCAGATAAATATCTAAACTACAAAAGAGGAAAGATGGATAAACTTATATTAATCACAGCGACCTTAACTAGGTCAACTGAGACTTAGAAAAAAACGAGAATATCATCAACGAAAATCAGGACAAGCTCGTTGAGAAAATCGTGGTGAATGCGATTCACAAGGTCGACGAAGAAGGCAGGAGCATTGGTTAATCCAAAGAGCATGACTAACCATTCATATAGACCATTCGTCCGAGAGGAAGGACAACAAGTCGAGCTCCAGGAATAGGATCGATGCAGAATTCAATTTTAGGCTTGGGAGGGAGAGGAGTGACTTCACCAAACATCAGGATAATCTCTGACTATCGGGTGGAGTCAAAATCACCAGGCTGAGAATCAAGCAAAAGATAAAAATGCCTGCATAAACCAGAAGCATTCGATATTCAATCACAAAAGAATTACCCGGGTCGTCTACTAGGGAAACGGTTCGGGCTTTGCAAGAAATAATAGCATCAAAACCGAGGATGTCGAAATCTCTAGTGAATCGATGCCTATTGTAAAGGAGTTTCGCCCCTTTACAAATCATACTAAGGTTGGCAGGACCGCCGCGGGGATTAGTCACACAAAAGGACGAAGTCGCCAATTGAGGTTGCAAGATGTTCTCAAATTCATTATAGAGATCGAACGATGTGGAGCCATGGGATGCTCCGGAATCAAGAAGAACACGAACAGGAAAGGACAAGAATGGGTTTTAGAACAAAGGGATAGTTCTAAAATCCAAAAAAAATCCTAATCTAGGAGGATCCTAATGAAGAATTTAAAGCATGAACGAATATGATTCTATAATTGATTCTACTCATTCTAGGGTATTAATACCTATCTCTAATGAATTTTTACTCCATATGCTAAGTTTTTCCTAAACCAGAGCTCTGATACCACTTGTAACGACCTGGCATTTCGAACCGTTCAAATCGACAATCATCCACTCATGTCAAACTTGAATTGCTCAAAACAACAGATTGTTAATTTATATTTGGCAAAACTCAACATATACAGTAAATAAAATCAATCATAGAATCACAGACACAGAGTAATATAACAATAAGCAGTGGAATAGATAAATTGTAGTTCATCAAGCTACTATATAAACATCAGAGTTTAAAACAAATTACAATAGAAATCTCAGATACAGAGTAGTCTCAAATACAAAGGTAACTGACAAGACTGATCAAAAGCAACTGGAAATGACAGAAAGCTGAACGGAGATAAGACAGATCTTCAAGCAAAGCTCCAAGCTCCAAAGGTGAGCCTCAAATGCTGTGACACTCAGTCTAACCCGAGCATAAAGCAAAACACAAAAAACTCGAGTCATGATTAACATTCTTATATCAGTAAATTCAAAGTAAGTGAAATTTCAACTGAAATACAAATAACTTAAAGGATGTTTGTGATACCCATCCTCTAAGGATCCGTTAAACTATCTACATACATAGTACAATACACTACATATATAATGTCTATAGTAAAGTAAACTATTAAAATAGCGTTAAGGTGTTACCTATATCCCCCCTAACACATTTTATATAAATGCCGTAATCTATACAGTACTCTAAACTCCACCAAACCGGTGGGCTATCAAGGAGCACTCCATAGGTACGACACAAAACTAACTCGTAGAAGGCGCGATAAGGCATGTGACAAGGCACGCGAGGTAATGCCTAAGGTAGGATACTATCGTTTTGCAGAATCGGGCTGGTGGTAACGCATAGCAGCTACTACCGCCCACCTCGAGACACACTCCCAAAAAAATCAAAGGTGCACCCAATCAAATCACAAAGTAATAGAATGGTATCAAAGAAATGTTCCCGATCGGAGGTATGACCTCACTTGGCCTAGGTATAGCTCCTGTTTTAGCCACATCAAGCCGACTCATGGGAGTCAGGGCTCTGCTAATACCTCATACAGAATCGTCGCCAAACCATCCTACTTCGTTCTGGAATCTCCACCACGTACATAGTTATTAAAGTGGTTTTCGGTGTTGGCAAAGAGTACGACAATATCCGATTCCGGTCTCTTTAACGACCAAACGCTTATTTCACACCGTGGTCATTTTATAAAATCACTTTTATAATCATTTTAAACAATTCATTCTTCATATCAAAATATAATATTCTTTTCAAAAATCATATTGCTTTCGAAACCTATTCACTTCCAAAATCACATCACTTTTGAAATCATATTCACAATAATAGTTTAAACCATCATATCAAAATATTAGTATTTAAATCCATTAAATCTAAATCATAACAGTTCAAACTTACATAGTTTAAACATTCAAAATAGTTTATATATATATATATATTGAAATAGTTATAAATTAAAAATAGTTTTAAAAAATAGGTTATATATTAAAATAGTTTATATATTAAGATAGTTTATATATATTAAAAGTACTTTATATAATAAAAATAGTTTCCTCAAATTTCACAAATCGATTCAAATCAACTTAAATTCCAAAACTCAATTTAAATCTATCCCGGTTCAACAATTCAATTTAAAAGGTTAAAGATTCAATTCAAATTTCTCAATAAACCATTTCAATTTATATCGATTTCAAATCCAGGTTTGAACTATCACTTCAATTCCAATAAGATTCAAAATTTAAATATTGAAACATTTACAATTTAAGTTTCATTTATATTTCAACATATAACTTTATTTTTATTCAAATTTGAAAATATCCACTTAATCATTATAATAACAATTAAATAAATTCTTAATTTATAAATTTAAATCAATATTAAATATTCATTCTCAATTTTATTTAAAGTTGAGAATATTCGCCTTGCCAAAAAAAAGTTGAGAATATTCATTTAATCAATTTTATAACATTTAAATAAAATCTCCAATTACACATTTAAATCAAACTAAATATTCAATTTCAATTTATTTAAATTTGAAAATATTCATTTAATCACCTTTAATCAAAATCAAGTTATAAAATCATATCTTTAAAATCTCAAATTCAATAAGTTTCATATCAATTTTTTCTTATTTAGATACAATTCTTAAACAAATACAATTTCAAATCAATTTCAATTTCTCCTCCCAACCTAAATTTATTAAAGTTATTACAAAAATCTATTTTTAAAATATAATTTTAAATAAATACTTAAACATAATATATATATTAATTAAATTAAATTTTATATATTTTTAAAATAATAAAGTTATAAGAAAATCTTAAAAATTATATTTTCAAAACTAACTTATAAATTCAAAATTTCCAAAACATATAATTTTAAAAATCTAAATTTACACATATATAAAAAAATAACATTTATATATCATATTTTAAAAAAATCAATATTTATTAAAACACATATATTTCCTTTCAAAACTTTGTAAATCATTTTCAAAATATAAACCAATGGTGTCCGTATATAATTTTCTATCCTATGGTCAAGTGATATGGATATTTATCATTTCAGTCTGCAAGTTAAATATCTATGGGTATATATCATTTCAATTCGCAATCCCAAAATTCAAAATCAATGAAAATCGCTTGGGTTTATCATTTCAACCCATAACGATTTTCCTCTAATATACAAGATCGTTCAGGTATGTATCATTTCAACCCATAAGGATTTCTAAACTAACAAGGAACTTGCAGAGTGAGAATAAATATGATAATAACATAACATATCAACAACAGGCATATATTATCAGTGACAAATTTAAATATAATATACAACAGGTTATGGTGTCATATGTCATAGGTAAACAATGGTAGATAATGGCATATCATATTTAACAATTAAATAACTTAACAATTCAAATTTAACAGCATATTTCAATCGTCATTGCATGTGAATTAAATTTACTAAATGTAAGAATATTAATCGTGAGTGATTGCTCACCTTTCGAGGCTGGAGAAACAAGGAGAATGAGAAGCACAAATGCGGATATGCACGAACAAGCAAGAGTTGTAGAAATATTCTCCGGACAGCAACGGAAACAAGCAAAACAAGGTGGACGAACTTGGATTTGATGAAATACAATATATATATATATATATATTCAAATTCATTATTAAATTTAAACACATATATTCAAAAGTGGAAATTAGCCACAAGGGCCTCTCTAGCAAGTGCAATTAGTTTCTAGGACACACAACTGAAATAATTACTTTTAAGGACAAAGTGCAAAATAATTAGTTTTTAAGGCCAAAAAACCTATGAAATTATGTCCTTGAAAGTAATTGGACGGCTGACTTTATCCTTAAAAGTAATTATTCTACTAAATTTGGCCTTGAAATTAATTTCTGTGGATGTGTGTCCTAGAAACTAATTGAACTGTAAAGTTTGTCCTTCTGGTGAAATGCCCCTATTTAAAATATTTACATATTATGTTTTAAAATCAATACTTATATATGCTTATTTAAAAGCAACATACTTATATATTATATTCAACTTTATACTGACAATATACATACATATAGTGCCATAAACATATAAAATTTATTACAACAAATTTAAATGTAGAAATAGATATAAACAAACTTTGTATAAACTTATATTTTATAACTAATCAGACCTTAAAATCTTATATAAACTGACACGTATATAACTAGATCGAGCATATATATAAACTAATATATATTATACATATATTTTGATTTATATAAAGGAGAAACTGCTGCTGCGGCGAATGAAGGCGAGGCAGTGAGGGGAATGAGGCTGATGTGTGGTTTGTTGGAGGATGAAGCTACGGGTCGCTGCTCGGGTTAGCCTGGCGGTGGGTGGATCAGGTCAAGTGAGGGTGGAGTGGAACGGAGGTGGGTGGTTGGGCATTGCATGGCATGTGAGTTGGGATGTAAGGGGTTGAGAACAGTGGTGAGAATGGCACGGGGTGTTGAGGCTTCAAGGTGCGGCTGAGTTTGAGGGTGTGCTCAGCCTTGGGAAGTGAGACAGCTGGAGGGTATTATTGGGAGGATGTGGTGGAGATGAGGGGATCTGTGCGTGCTATTGTGTGGGGCACGTGATCACGTGGAAGGGAAGAGATGGAGTGGTGGAATGGTGTTCGTCCATGGCAGGAGGCAAGCAATGGCGTGTGACGCGTACAGCATGGAGGGGATGAGCAGCTTTTATATATATAAACTATTGCAACTAAAACTTATATTTTCTCGAAGCACAAAGGAAAATAGCCCGAAGAGACAAGCATGACTCGGAAACAAATAGAATTGATATATATATATATTCTCAAATGAAAGTAATGAACAGGAGAATAAAGGAATGCGAACAAAATAAATATAAAATAGCAAGAATAAGGAAAGTTAGAAACGTGAATTGCTGGGAATATTAAAGGCTAGTAGCCATTCATTTCACGGTGGATAACTGAAAGGACAAGGGAAGCCAAAAGGCTCAAATGCGGAACCGGTATGTCTGGTCGTTTCGTTGATTTCGCCGCGCATCGGAAGCCGAAACACACAAATGAATATACTATGGAGATCAGCACGACGAGCCGATCAGAACGGTACAAAGATATCAGTGATATGACCATCCTATCAAAAGTCGATATTTCGTAGCTAAACTGCTGCAAATTCGTCGAAATTAAGATAAATGGGGCTATAGAAGTCCAAATTTGATGAAACGAATAATGACGTCTCACTTAGAAAATGGTTTTCATTTTATTATATAAAAATATTCACATTTTGAAAATATTTTTTTTCCAACAAATTTAATTGATTTAAATTTAAATAAAATTACACCTCAAAACAAACTTATATATTCTCTGATGAAAATTTGACATTTGCTACGTTTAGATAGATGCATTCCAATTATCAAATTTTCATTTCAAAATTTATAATTTATTTTAAGGAAAAATTTCAGTTAATTACATTATAAAATCGTTAAAATTTTCGGGCCATACAACTTTCAAGTCCGACCTATCATGTTTGTCCAAACACTGTTTGGCCAAAAGGCTGGATAACATGTAGTCCTATGGTGGAAATAATGGGAAAACCTAGTGGGAATAGTTATAGTAGTTATTAGCCAATCGTTAGTTGTCTTTAGGTTTGATTAGTTATGCGACCCTAAGTATGAGCCTGAACCAGTAATCAGTGACACCTGTAGGTAACCCTAGGTCACATAGAGTATCACTAAAGTCAATTGCATGTGATCACTAATATTAATGATGTATTCATTCATCGGACTTCTGTCTGACCCAACCTTTTCCTTTCTTTTTCCATACCATGGAAGGATATGGCAGTGGGTGATAGGCCCAATGATAGTACTTGGAGAGGTGAGCTTTGTATCAGAGTAGCTTTTTATTTCATATTACTCTTTATGTACCATTTATCGTATCCAGTATTTTATCAAACTATTTGATGTATTTCGGTATACTGTGGATTTGACTATGTACTGTTTTGAGACTGTGTTTTGGGTATTTTCCGAGATGATTATTTTTCAGCATTTTTTTCTGCCTTTCCCTGTTAGATCTGAAAGTGTAGCGTATCTTACATTTTATCCTTGTATCTTTAGTCTTTGAAATGTTTAAAAAACCCCAATAGCTTGTACTTCTTGGCATCGATATGATTCCGAAAGTCACTCTAGATTTTGGATCGATGTGTCGGGAGGTATGGGTTGCCACAGTTGATATCAGAGTGAGGTTTGAAATTCTCTAAGGATTAGTGGCATATTAAGAGAATGTACATGAAAAGTTTTAAAAAAAAAAGTTTTTTTCAATTGTTTCCTAAGAAGCTTTCCAAAAGATTTTTAAATGGGTTTCCAAAAGTGTATATATATAAAAGCTTTTCAAAAATTATATATATATATAAGTGTAATGCGAAAAACTCTTTCCTTTATTCCTGCTAATACTATCTATGGAAAAGTAGCTAATAAATTCCTAAAATCATCGATAGAAATGATGAGTGATCCGGCCGACTCTGGTGATGTAGTTGAGATTTCGAGTATGAACATCCTGATTTGGTTCCTCCAGTATCTACAGGCAAAAGAATAAGTTGAGCTTAACCCTAATAGAGGACCCGCAAAGTGAGCGCTAGGTGTAGCTCCTACCCACCCACCTGTCGTCGATTTTGCTAAGCTTTGTAAGGACTTTGCGAGTCTAGGAGGGAAGTCATATGTGGGGACTGAATCATATGTATATTCGAGGACAAGGATTCATACTTGTGAGAGGATTTTTAGATTTATAGGTCTTAGAGATGATGTTAGGAGGTAATTTTCAACTTTGCACTTACAAGGGAAGGCTCTAAATTGGTGGGATGTGGTGGTTGCCGAGGCTGATGAGGGAGATATTATTTAGGGGGAGTTTAGGAGACGTTTTGAGATGAATTTCTATCCAGAGCTAAAGAGGGATTATAGTTGGAGAAGTTTATTCATTTACAGCAAGGAGAGATGACGATGAAAAAGTATATCTACCAGTTCAATGAGTTGGCTAGGTTTGGAATAGAGTTGATCGATACCCCTTATAAGAAGGCTATGAAGTTTGCAAAGGGACCGAATCAATCTCTTAAGGATTTGGCCCTTGGTCATACTCCAATGAGTGCGACTTTCGAGGGATTGGTAGAGATGGCTTTGTTGAATGTAGTTTCCAAGGAGGAAGTGAAGGGTAAGTCTAAGAAGACTTGTGGGTAAGTTACACTTAGACATTAACATAGTTACCTGTTCGAGTGCACCACTAGTTGCAGACAAGGGGAAGATAGTCATAATCGAAGGTGTGTTACCTTTATTTGATTTACCTGTTTATAACTTATTTGACACGGGAGCATCATGCTCTTTTATCACGTGTAGACTTGTGGATGAGTTACACTTAGACACTAACATAGTTATGAACCCTGCAGTTGTAGCAAACCCTATGGGAGGTTCGGCTTATTTATCTATGATATGTAGGGTTTGAAACTGTTTATTTTGGGGGTCAAGTTCGATTGTGATGCTTTAATCTTAGGATTTTTTGAGTTTGGTTTGATTTTGGGCATGGATTAGATGATGATGTATGGGACAATCCTAGATTGTGATAGGAAGGTGGTTAGGTTGGGTACATATAGTGGACGCAGTCTAGAGGTTTTTTACGATCCTAACAGTTCAGTTATGTTGAGTTACCTATATTCATTAGACCTATCATGTGTTGAGTTAGATTCAGTGCATGTAGTTAAAGACTATCCAGATGTCGTTTCTGAGGTTACTGGTCTACCACTCTAAAGAGAGATCGAGTTCTAGATTTATCTTATGGAGAACGCCAAACCTGTTGCGTTACCTTTGAGGCATATGGCTTCGAAGGAGAGACGCTAGTTGAATAAGCAAGTAAACAAGCTATTGGAGATGGGCTCTATTAGGAGGAGTATTTTAGAATAGGTTGCACCAATTGTCTTTTCCACAAAGGCAGATGGTTCTCTTAGGCTTTTCATCGATTATCATAAGATGAATAAGCTGACAAAGAAGAATCGTTACATGTTGCCCTACATAGGCATTCTCTTTGATCAGTTGGTTGGGGCAAAGATGTTCTCACAACTTGACTTGGCTATCAGAACCATTTGCATGCAACTAAGGATAGTATTCAGAAGACTGCTTTCTATACACCCGATGGATTGTATAAGTGGTTAGTCATGCCCTTCGGACTGACCAATGCCCCCGTTACTTTGTTGATTTGATGAGTCGAGTTTTTAGAGGGTTGCTTAAAAAGTTCATGGTGGAATTTGTGGATGGCATATTAGTCTATTTAAAAAGAGAGGAGGAGAACATGTTGCATTTAGAAGAAGTGCTCAATATAGAGCATAAGTTGAAGGTGAAGTTTTCTAAATGTAGCTTTTAGCATAAGGAGGTATGCTTTTTAGGACACGTTGTCTCTGATGGTGGACCGGCGGTTGATCCTAGTAAAGTTGCTTTAGTACAGGATTGGCATGTAGTGAAAAATGCCATGAAAGCGTGGAGTTTCTTTGTTTTGGCAAGCTCCTATCGAAAGTTCATTAAGGACTTTACTAAAGTCTCTGCCACTCTAATCCACCTTACCAAGAAGAATTTGGTTTTCTCATGGGGCATAAAGTGTGAAGATGCTTTTATTAAGCTAAATGAGGCATTGACTAGTGCACCTATTCTAGTATTACCCGATAGCACGAAGGCATTCACAGTATCTACTGATTCTTATGGTATGGAGTTGGGTGCGGTGTTGATGCAGGAAGAGAGGTGGAGAGCTATGCTAGTTGACAGTTGAAGGTCCACGAGAGAAACTATCCCACACATGCTGGCGGCCATTGGCTTTGCACTAAATTCATGGAGAGACTATCTATTTGAAGTGTGGTTTAAGCTATATATGGATCATAAGTCTCTGAAGTATTTAGTCTCCCAGAAAGATTTGAACTTAAAGCAACAGAGGTAGATGGAGTTTTTAGCATCACATGACTTTAGTATCTCATATAATCCGGGCAATGGCAATGTTGTAGTTGATGCCTAGAATAGGTAGCATGCGCTGGTTAGTCCTTTGTTCTTAGACTGGAAGCATTTGGAGTTCATTTCTATGTTCAATTCTGACCTTCGTCAGATATCACTTTGGGATTGTTAACAGCTTTGGATATGCAACCTACAATTGTGGACTGCATTGGGTCGAGTCAAAAGCAAGATAAGGAGCTCTTGGTTATTTTCGAGAGGGTTTGTAGAGGAGAGTAGTCGAGTCATTTGAGGCGTTATGCCATTGACTCGAACGGATGGTTATAAAGAGATGGTAGGTTATATGTTCCTCTCGTTGTGGATTTGATTGACATGATACTAGCCAAGTCTCATCGTTCTAGGATGACTATTCATCCTGACGAAGATAAAATGTTTCGTGATATGAAAAGAGTCTTTTATTAGCCTGGTATGAAGAAGCATATGATAGAGTATGTGGCCAGATGTATGACTTACTAGAGGATTAAGGCGGAGCAGAAGAAGTCGGGAGGATTATTACAGCCACTGGAAGTAGGAGAGTATTTTTTATGTACTTCATCGATGGACTACCTAGGAGTATTTAGGTCATATTCGGATGCTGAACAAATGTGCCCATTTTATTTTGGTTAGCAGTAGGAGGACTAATGTGTCCTTGGTGACACTATACATAAGAGAGATCATTAGGTTACACAGAGTTCCTTCTAGCATCGTTAGCGACAAAGATCCGCTTTTCGCCAACGAGTTTTGGAGGAGTCCACGGGAGGCTTTAGGCACTAAGTTGAGCTTGAGTACTACTTATATCCTGTAGACAAATGGACAATTAGAGAGGGTGAACAGGTATTAGAGGACTTACTTCAGATGTGAATAATGGATTTTGGAAACTCTTAGGAGGATCACTTGCCATTAGTGGAGTTTACTTATAATAATAGTTATCAGGTGAGTATTAAGATGCACCATTGGAAGCATTATACGGGAGCACTTGTAGATCATAGTCATGTTGGTGGGAAACAATAGAGAGGATTATCCTTTGATCAGATATGGTGATGGAGCTGTGCAGTTAAAGCTCTCGGCAGATTCAATGCGGTGGAGGTGCAGAAAGTCATAGCGGGGATACAGCGAGGATATAGTGAGATATAGCGGATGACTCTAAAATAGCATATAAAACTCATACTTAATGTTTTTACAAGTATATAAATGATAATTAAATGAAAAATTAACATACGATTGAATTATAATTAATACATAAATAATTTTGAATAAAAACATGTGCGAATATACTATAAATAAACGTAAAACTGTTATATAACATAATTGAATTTAGTAGAATATTAGAGTATTTTTGTTTCTAAAAATATATTAAAAATTCAATTAAACAAATTAATTTCATAATTTTTATAATGTACAAATTTCATTTTTCAATTTATTTCTTTTAAAGGAGATATAGCAGAAATAGCGGAATATAGCTGGAATAATGGGATATAGCGGAAATAGCGGGGCTTAAAGCGGAAAGGCTATATGGAAAAATCGTAGCGGCAGAAATCCGCTATGAGATATAGCAGGGTTATAGCGGGGTAATAGCATGGCATTAACTGCACGGTGATGGATACATCATAGAAGGTAGACCTAATTCGTAGGAGGACTAAAACCGCATAGGATAGGCAGAAGTCTTATGTTGATAGGAGACGCATGGAGTTAGAGTTTGCAGTGGGGGACATGGCTTTTGTGAAGGTCTCGCCGCCTAGGCATGTTATGGAATTTGGTAGTTTAGGAAAGCTAGCACCGAGGTCCGTAGGGCCTTTTCAGATTACTAGTAGAGTTGGAAAGTTAGCTTATAGGGTGAAGCTTTCTAAGAAGTTAGCAGTACATGGCATTTTACATGTGTCACACTTGCCAAAGTGCCTACATGATACAACCGTTGTAGTCAAGCCGAGTTAGCTAAAGGAAGTGGAAGTAGAGAGGAAGTCACTTGATTGTCATGCACCCACTTGTATTGTTGAGCATGGTACAAAGTGACTCTGTAACAAGGTTATCAAGTTGTTAAGGTTCAGTGGGGATACGACCCATTAGATAGTACATGAGAGCCTGAGGAGAGGATTCAATCTACCCACCCACAACTCTTTTCTGGTATGTTTCCTTTTTAGTCGAATAAGTATAGACTACTTATGTGTTAGGTTCTATCTTAATATGCCCTATAGGTAGGGACTATTGGATGTTAGGAATGATTGTGAATGTGTCAATAGGACATGTTTTGGATTATGCATGCTAATGGATGTATTTGTTTGTTCTTTGCAAACGTAGGCAAATGTATTCTTGAGTTAGCATACACACACCATCACTTGTTTTATTTTATTGAGTTATATGCATATGGTTTGTTGCATATGATTGAATGGTTGTGCATAGATGTAGAATTGCCAGTATATATTTACATAGGATGTTGCATACAGTTGGATACATGACATAAGCACCTACATTTCAGAAGGTCGACCAGATCAGGAGACCACCTAATTTTGCATCGGTATAGGTTCATATGCATCCCATGCCTAAATGTACATATTGCATTAGAAATTTTAATAAGGACAATGATTACTAGTGGATAATGGATGAGTAGATGGTTATAGTTATTGATTTTTGTACACATGAGTTACATTTTTCCATCCTTGGAGATTTCAGGGATGAATTTCCTTTAAGGGGAGGGAATGTAACACCTTAAAAATTTAAGCAAAAACTTAATAAAAAACCAAATTTAAATATAATAAGGGTAAAAATGGAATTTTCACAAATGTTCGAATTTGGCTACAAAACTTACATTGTTGTGTTTATAGCGATTTTTTGGACGATTTTTTTATATAACTTCTTGAAATCGGAGCTAGTATGAAGAAGTTATAAACGTTTGAAAGTTGGTAAGCGAAATTATTTAAATAAAAAATTAAGGAAACAAATATTTCAAAAATAGAAAGCTCCACTAGTCGATGGATAGATTAGGACTGGTCAACCACTAGCGGCCAACCGCCCTCAACTACAGTGACCGACCGATCGACCACTAGCGGCCGACCGCCCTCAAGTATAGCGGTCGACCGGTCGACGATATACGGCTAGGGTTTGCTTAGGCTAATGGCTCAGATTTGATAGTATATTTTTATTAGTGATGGAGATTAGATCATATATTTTGAATGGTCTAGATTAGTTTGCACCCTTATAAATACCATCCTAATGTAAACCCTAATTCACAAATTATAACCTGTATGTCCAAACTCTATTCCTCTAAAAAGTGAAATCCTCTTTCCCTCAAATAACAAATTTCTTCAAAATAAATTAAAATAAAAGTAAATATTGAAGAAAGTTAAATAAAGCGGAAACCTAGCAAATGGGAGAGATTCCGGAAGTAATTCAAAGGGAATAGATTGGATTTAAGGTGAGTGGGTTCATTGTTAATTAGATGATTTACATACAATTAATTTTAGTATACCCTATTTGGTCTAGGTTATTAGAAATTGAATTAAAAATATTGTTTAATTGAATTGGAAATTTAATAGTATTTGTTTACATGATTCCTCTTTTCTAATCTAGATCTAAATAATGTTAACCTATAAATTAACGAACAAATAAATTTGAGCATAACCCCGTTTTATCAAATTGATAAGAATTGATGTTACTTGTGAATGTTGATATTAAACCTAGGTTAAACTGATTACCGCAAATTGAAATTAAATATGGAGTCTTGATAATTACAAATTATAGACTCACAAGTTGGTTAACTGAAATTTAGGTTATAAGTTTACTGTAATCTGGGAATAATAATAGTTAACAACAAAAACAAACAACAATCCACAATTAAAAGAATTAAACAACGACGACCGACCAATCGGCCGCTCACTAAAGTCGGTCGACAGCAAGCGATCGACCGCTCCAGAAGCAAGTGTTCGACCGGTTAGCATTTTTTGAGCGTAGTATGAACCTCGGCCTACCCCAAGTTAGAAATAAAATAGTGGTGTGTATATATTATATATATGGATGTTATTATAAGCATGGAAGCTAGTTCCCTATATGGCGACCCTAAGACGTTGTGAGATTGGATACATGTTATTTATCCAGCAAAAGTCGATGTTCGACCAAGGCGATTCTATTGCAAATTGCACTCATAGGATATTCTATGCTGGACGTGAAACATTAATGATGATGCCTGATGGAGTATGTGACCTAGCACTAACGGGGGTTCCTTAGTTTTCATGGTGACGTGATGTTGTGTTGTTGATGGATCCTGGCATGGTGCAATAAGAGGTGTTATATTATCATTGAAAGGTGGACATGGATGCAGTGACGATGAAACACTTCGATGAGTTGGCATGGCGTGCTCCCCCTCAATGCATAATTAGGATATGTCTAGTTGTAGTCCTGGGAAATGTTGTCCCATGGTGGAAATTTTAGGGAAACCTATGTTGGACTAGTTATGTGTAGTCATAGTTGTGGGAAACCTAGTCCCATGGTGGAAATTTTAGAGAAACCTATGTTGGATTAGTTAGTGTATTCGTGGTTGTAGGAAATGTAGTCCCATGGTGGAAACTGTAGGAAAACCAATGTGGAATAGTTCTACTAGCTATAAGCCGATCGTTAGTTGTCTTGAGATTCGATTAGTTGTTCAACCATAAATATGATCCTACACAAGTCATTACTGTAGGTGTGTATTAAGCTAAACCCCTTAAATAAAGGAACAAGTAATTCACAGACACTTTTAGGACACCCTAGGTCACACAGAGTATAACTAATGTCAATTGCATATGATCACCATATATTAATGATGTACTCATTCACTAGACTTTTGTCTTACCCACCCGATTTCCTTCCTTTTTCCCTACCATAGTGGGACAGGGTAGTTGATGATAGGTCCAACGACAGTACTTGGAGAGGCGAGCTTAGCATTAGAGTTGCTTTTTGTTTCCTATTACTCTCCATGTACTGTTTATCGTATCTAGTATTTTATCAGATCGTTTGATGTATTTCTATATACTGCATATTTGATTATGTACTGTTTTGAGACTGTGTTTCGGATATTTTTTGACATGACTATTTTTCAGTTTTTATATTTTTCTACCTTCCACTGTGAGATCTGAAAGTGTAGTTCATCTTAGATTTTATCCTTGCATCTTTAGCCTCTGAGATGTTTTAAAACCCTGATAGCTCGTACTTCTTAGCAACCACGCGACTCCGAAAGTACTCTAGACTTTGGATTAGTGTGTCAGTAGGCGTGGATTGTCACACAACCCCAAAAGCAGTATGCCAAAGGGAATCAGGCCAAATCATATGGAGAGGGATCTAGGCAGCCATCGAGAGGGTTGTGATAAATAAAATTTTAGGAGGTCAGCATCCCATCGAAAAGAGTTTGGATGAAATAGAGTGCTATGATAGCTCACTGAAATATGTGCCTTAAGAGATAGTTATGCCAAAAAGAAAGATTCTCCCGCAAAGCAACAAAGAACTATTAATTATTGTATTGTGTTTTATAAAGAGACATTGATGGGTTGAAGCACCGACAATTGACTCGATAGTAATTACGACCATTATTAGGCCAGAAACAGTGCATCGAGTCCTTGTTGATTGTGGGAGCTCGGTGAATATTTTGTTCAAAAAAACCTTTAACAAGATGTGCGTAGATGGGAAGGATCTGAAGCCAAGTAAGTCCTGCATCTGGGGATTTATTGAAGAGGCCAAAGAGCTAGTGGGGTGCATTGAATTGCCAATTGAGTTGGGACAAGGAGACCGCAAGGTTCTGTGGGTATAGATGTTCATTGTGGTTGATGGACTTTCAATCTGTAATGCTTTCTTAGGGCGACCTGCACTTGCCAGTTTTTGAGTTGCACTTGTTCTATGGCGTCTGATGATGAAGTCTCCAATTGGGAATGAAGTAGGGGCACAACAGGTGACTAGAGACATGCCGAGAGTGCGATTTTTCTAAGCTTAAGGAGGCAAAGCGATGAGAGAAGGGGAAGAATGCAGAGGATCCTCTCTACATTAAATCCTTAGAGGCATAGCAACTACCGTCCAAGCCCTAGATTGGGTCCAATGGCAAATTATAAACCTACGAAAAGAGTCAGAGGAAGAAATGGCAGCCCTGACAGAGATGATGAGTGGTATTCTGATTGATGATGACGACCCTATGAGTTTCTCAAGATCAGGTATCAACTAGGCCTGAGGATGAAGAAGAATAGATGTGCTTCCTTAGACTCATTCCAATACATGTGGATTTCTTTGGAGATAGCATGTCACGCATTGAATGTGAACCTAAGTTAACCTACTATGAAAAAAGAGGTGCATTATGGAACCAGAGCGATCTGGTGCATTGAAGGAAGAAGTGAATGAACTGAAGGGAAACTACTTTAACCATGATGCATTGTACCTAGAGTTGGTATTGTTAAAATGGCACAAACACCCAAAAATTTAAATAGAGAATAAAAATGTTGAAATATAAATGGAAAATGAGTAAAAACAAGACACCAAACGTTTATGTGGTTCGGCCAAGTATTGCCTACGTCCACTTGAGCTTTCCATTGCTTTTATTGTTATTTTGCAAGCACAGCTCTTATGGATCGGTAGGGATCCACTGGTGATTACAATGAACTATGTAAAAGTTGCAAGGAAGCAAAAAAGATCCTCCAAAATGAGCCCTAGACTCCTATTTTTAGCTCTAGGTCACTAGAAAATGCTCCATCACATCTTCCACCATGATCTCCATATTTCTGTAGCAGTTAGCCTTAAATAAACATGGCCATGTCAGCAATCTAGATGGATCAGTACAATAAGATGGACCAGTTTCCATACTTTGTGATATGGCGACTTGCTGTTTGCTTCATGGTTTCCATTTTGTTTTAGTTGTTATGAGCTTGTTTTTAGGCCAATAAGATGGATCGGTGAAGGAATGGAGTTGCTGATTTCAAGTGCTCGAGGAGATCGTTGGAGAGTCACATTCGATCAATGCAACATAACTTGAAATATGTTTCTGGCATCTAGACTTGTGAATAGGAGGAAGTTAGGGCAGTATTGATGAAGCTTTAAGGATCGGTACCGATCTATAGGGATGGATCGGTCGGTACCAATAAATCAGTTAGATGGATTTGCTTTAGGATTTTTGTGAGACGGTCTTGCTTCCATCAAGTGAGTCTGATTGCACTTGTTTCTAGACTCTGTGGCTATCTCTACTAGCTTCTTGCCTCGATAGCTTTCAAGCTCATCTTGTCCAGTCCATTCAAATACTGCCTAGTCAAAAGGCAAGATAACACTTGCCCCCAAAGCATATCTTGTTTTAAACATGGTGTGCTTGGAATCGAGATAAGTCAGTATTGCCATATCGAACACCACTCCGTGCTTCGAATAGTTGTTATCCTTCCTTCGGACCTTTCTGGTGAAGTGTTGTGTCTCTCACTATTTGTTGCAACGCTTTATCAGCATTTGGCACTATAATACTGGAGTGTGCTCTCATGATCTTTTATTCCGAGCTTAGTAATTTTGAACTGGTTCATTTTTTGGATTTTTTAGGTTTGAATCTGCTGTCTTTGATTCCTACTATTAAGGGTTGAGTATGTACATGTGCACACGCATTGATTTTCCATCGTGCTTTGATTCCATGTGCATGCACATCCTTGTGAAGTTCTCATGTATACATGTACGCACTTGTGCACATACACATTTTTCATTTGTTATGTATAATATATTTTATTATATATAATATATATATATATATATAAAATTTTGGATCGTTCCGTACCGATCCATGGGCATGGATTGGTATTGAACCAGCCTTTAGGAACCAACCGTTAGGAATAGGCGGGTCAATCGCCTATTTTCTTTGTTCAGGGCTTATATACCCGATTCGTTAGCACTTTCTTCTTCACTTTTTCTGCTATTCAATTCCAAGCTCTTGTTTGTCATCAAAGTAATTGCCAAAGCCCGACTTTCCATCACCACTTGATCTTTGAACTCCCAAAAAACCATCGCCGTCCCTCTCTCACTTGCACCCTACCTTACGCCATTGGCTGCCTTGATCGCTTGGATAGGAACCATCTTCTGCACCTCAAAGCATAACCAAAATCGACTTCTTTTTCAACGATGTGAAGCCGTAGGTAGGTGGCAGAGTTGGGAAAGGACACTGGTAAACTCCACGTTAATGGTCGTGCCATGGATCGGGAAAGTAGGTGGAAAGCTCGGTAAAAATCCATACAAATGGATAGATACCGATCCAAATCTTGGTGGATTTTGGGCCTTAAACCAAATTTAGGACCATGCACTATCGAACGATATTAAATTTTTTCCACAAACTATCTCCTGACTTCTAAGATACATTGAATGCATAGACAATGATGTGAAGCCCGTTGGGACGGTCAACGATGATGATCACTTCGGATAGCATTCGAATTTTCAAATGAACTGTTGCACAACATTGGACACTGACACTACATGACACCGCAAAACGTTGCAGTCTACACCACACTGGGATTTCACTGTAACACGGGGCAATCTTTTAATCTGTCGGATATAACTTGTATGTTGAGCTTTGGTAGATATGAGTCATAGACGTTTTGAGCGTCTTTCCACTCAAGCTACAAGCCCATCAATTTCTAGATACGTTGAATCAGATATTGAGTCAAGCTCGACTATGGTTCCATCTGCATGACAAACTTCTATGCAGCTTATACCTCAGCCTGAGAATTCACAAGCAGAGAAACTTGTTCCAGAAGATCTAATAGAGCCTAAAGAAGGCCTAGAAGTCAAAGCTGCTCCAGATATACTGATGATGTTGTTATATTAGATGATATAGTAGATTCCATGTCATTAAAAATTAAGGAGGGATCATTAAGAAGGTTTGCGAGAGACACTGTATCACGTTTGAGGATGTGCTAGTCCCTACACCCTAGCAAAGGGCTCATCATCCCCTAGATGGGTATACAATTAGCAATAAATACATGTGCTTGGCAAGATGTGTCCCACCATTTAACCAGTTTATCCGATGATTCCTGCACTTTATGAGGGTGGCTCCAGCTAAGCTCCATCCAAATAGTTATGCATTCCTTCATAGCTTGTTCATCATTTTCGCTCGCCGTTTCAACCGAGTTTCAAGTAACCAAGAAACTCGATACTTATACAACTTCAAGCATCACAAGGGAAATCCTTCCCTCTTATTCTTAGACACATCCAAGGGTTGCCGAATTATGATTGACACCTAGAATAAACTATGCTATTTTAAAGATGTATTCTTTTTTCACTGTCCTCTCGGGTTTGCACAGTGATGGTTGTCTACACGCAAGTTCCATTTTCATCCTTTTCGTACAGTTCCATAATCATAATTCTGTTTTCACCGAACGTCTTTTCCATTCCTTGTAGATGTACCATGCAAGCCAAATAATGTAGCTTTGGTGGAGACTCTCCGAAAACTTTATGAATTTTCAAAGGTAGAGGGAGGGGATAAGACACTACTTAGCGATGATAACCTTCGGGCTTATAATTTGTTGGACCCAGATCATAGCACTGGCCTTGTTCCAAAGCCCATCGATAGTGATGAGGACAATTCTTTGTTCGGAGATAATGGGGAGCATTCACTAGTGCCCCCAGTTCAAAGTCTCGTGGTCGAGACTGGCGACATACAGGAACACAACAAAGAAGGTGAAATCAGAGATGAAGGTGAAGAAGGAGGTAATGGAGAAGTAGAAAGCTATATGGGTACTGATGTGAGCCATGATCCATCTATGGATGAGTGCGATGATGAACCATCAACCTCTTCAAAGAAGGAGCCTCAAGATAAAAATTATCTCAAGGCAGACTCCAATTCCACCTCCACCGGCCACAGATGCATCTGAAACTCCTGTACAGCTCTCTTAGGATATATATGCTGGTATGGGGCCAATCTTGGATGATATCCTTCTTATGACCTTGGCAATATGAGCATGAGGGATGTTGGGTTCCCCATCCACTTTCAAGAAGATGTGCCTTCTAGTTGAGTAGGGGGATTACCCTTGTCAATAAAATTCTAACCTATTTGATATTGGGGGGATACTAGGACACTTGCACGCACATGCACATGCACTGCACTTTTCTTAGCTTGCTCATGTTCTTATTTTGTCAAGACTGATCCGTCTTCATTTTATTTATAGGTTCAATGGAACGACGTAGTTTGCATGAGTATCTCGAGGATCAGATGGCTTATCAACCTAGACGTAAACCGAGCGCGTATCGCCATGGGACCAGCCATAATTTCAATTTTAGTTAGCATTCAAACCGTGACAAAGGAGGTAGAGAGAAGGAATACAAGTCACATGACTCGTCGTCAAGGCATCGATCCAGATCCAAGTTGCCCCAATCTAGGGGTTTGGACAGGCACTCCAGCTGTCACGACGACGTTCCTCATGTTGGCACCTTTCGTGCTTCCCTTCCCGCCAAGCAAACAGTGTCATGTCATACTTTCCAGCATTTTGATCGATCATCAAAGCCCCTTGCTTTTGATTCCTCTTAACATGGAGCTGGTAAAATGCCTATTAAGCAGCCTACTGAATAGCCTATTGTTGAAATAGAGCAACCGGTCTCATCTAACCCTCAAATATATCGCTTCCCAAAAATTAATTTAAAAGGTTGTAAGTTTGCTCCCAATTTAAAGGATATTCCTTTAGGGGTAAAAGACCATACGGTGGAGTATGTTGGTTATGTGTATGACTAGTATTTCATTTGGAGGAGGTTGGCTAAGCAGATCTCTGAATACGCTGAGAGCATAGAGACCGAGGCTACGGGATTGACTTACAGCAAATCAGAATGATAAAACTAAAGCTCATCTTAATGAAGAGGTAGTCGAGCTGAAGAAGGAAAAGGTGGATGTTGATCAGAAAGTCAAGGATTTAAATGTGATGATCGAGCAGGAATGAAAGAACCATTTAGGCCAAGTTGAGTCTGTTCATCACATGAATCATGAGCTGGCTGAAGAAGTGAAGGAGCTGAAGGAACAGCTTGAAAAGGAGAAGATGTGAGTTACCGTGTCAATCAAACTGGGGTAATTGAACTTATTGCTTAGGAGACCTAGTCTCCCAAAACATGTTGGTTCGGTAGTCAAAGTAATTAGCCCTATGGACTAAGGCATTTGCACCAACACCTTGTTGAAATGAATTGAATTGAGCATAAGTAAGGATTATCTACAGAACTGGCAAGACCAAGCTACCTCATAGTTCAATAAAAAGCAATTCTCGAAGCCGAGGAATTAAGTCAATAGTCCCCTAAAGGCAGGATGAGGAACTACTACTCAAATGGTACTCCTAAAGGCAGGAGAACCAGGAAGATATGATATAAATCGAAATCAATTACAATCCCAAGCTCCTATGGTATATTGTGACCACTCTCAACTTACCAGCTTCCAATCCTATCATGGAGCTCCCATCGTCGAATCACGAATGGTCTTCGTCAAAATCATCAAAAATAGACAAAATGGTCGTCGAAAAACTCACTTCAGTCCGGACATGAAGTCGAACTCGGGTAATCACCCATTTACTTGAAGTAAACCTAGGAAATTCTTGCCCGAAATTAGACTCGGGTAAAACCAAGATTTTCTCTAAGCAAACATGCAAATGGCTTCAAGATACGTTTGTCACCAACCTAGCACTTCAAAGTCTGTGACTCTAAGAAAATGGCAAATTTTCTCGAGTTGGACTCCGAGTAAAATACCACCGATCCATCAATGTCGATCCATCTTCTTTTGACCATAACTTGAACATGCGAACTCCAAATATCTTCTAATTTGGAATGCAACCTTATTTGGCCTTCTTTGATACCCCGACCGATCTCACCTAATTCTAAAAATTTTGGGGATCATCACTGGTCCAGGACCCCATCATAAGTGATTCGCCATTCAGTTGTCATTTTCAATCATTCAAGCATGGACAATCATGCATCTATCATTCTCAAGCGTTATAAAATTCTGTAACTTGAAAACGGACCGATCTGACAACGATTAGAGTATCTTCCCCAATGGAAACCTATCCACCGAAGCCGTTCCACATGAAGAATATCCAAAGAATTTTATCATGCAAGCTATACCATTTATACAACTGTGCAACTGATTCGAAATTGCTTCTTTATAGGTATGACTAACATATGGATGAAGCGAGGGTGACGGATGCAGTCTACTGCAAGGTCCTCAGGAATCATTAAAGGATGAAACAACATGCTACCCTAGAAGAGTTCTATGGGAAGGCAAAACGGTTCTAAAAGACTAGAAGTAATGCAATTGGAAGAAGGTAAACCCGGCAGTGTGCCAAAGAACATACCAAACGGTGAAGGAGCTACAGGACTTTAGGGACCTTCTGCCGAAACAAGGCTACTAAGACCCAGTAGAAAAGCGCCCCGGTTAACTGACAAAATCAGACGAAAGGATGATTATCAAATAACACTCTAGCTAGCTAGCAACTAAAGAATGGGACAACAACCTAAAGCAATGCCTTCTCATCCATCCTTGTCTACTCTCCTTTTCCAAATGAGACATACTGGGACACTAGGGGCATTGTAGACAGCACGGCGAAAGAAATGCTTCCATGCCCTTGACAAGTCATGTCAATCCCCCTTCTGGGAACCGGCATTGTTGGTGGCATCGAGAAGTCTTGTCCAAAGGATCGTCGAACAAACAGATCCAACACCTTAGCTTACATGAACTTATAAAACTGTGATTCCTCGAGCTGAATCTGAAAAATTCCTCTTGAAGTCGATGAATCATTGCTTTAAGTCCGCCGGGCCGTCGGACACACGATCCAAAACTCCTCTCGGAATTGACAAATTATCATTCCAAGGCCGTCTGGTCGCCATACATTCGACCACAAAAAACTCTTTCCGAACATGAAGGTCTTTCACAAACTAAAGCGTCATGAAGGTGAACCAGTAGATCATTGGTCATTTGATCCAAAAAACCCTTCGCAAATGCGAAGGTCTTTCACGAACCAAAGCGTCATGAAGGTAAACCGGTAAATCAGCGATCATCTGATCCAAAAAAATCATTCGCGAACGGGAAGGTCTTTCTCGAACTAAAGTGTCGTGAAGGTGAACCGGTAGATCAGGGTCATCTGATCTAAAAAAGCCTTCGCGAATGCGAAGGTCTTTCACGAACCAAAGTGTCATGAAGGTAAACCTGTAGATCAGCGGTCATCCGATTCAAAAAAATCCCTTCGCGAACGTGAAGGTCTTTCACGAACCAAAGCATCGTGAAGGTGAACCAGTAGATCAACGGTCATCTGATCCAAAAAACCCTTCGCGAATGCGAAGGTCTTTCATGAACCAAAGCGTCATAAAGGTAAATCGGTAGATCATCGGTCATCTGATACAAAAACCCTTCGCGAATGCGAAGGTAAATCGGTAGATCAGCGGTCATCTGATTCAAAAAATCCTTCACGAACGGGAAGTTCTTTCACAAACCATAGCATCGTGAAGGTGAACCGGTAGATCAGCGGTCATATGATCCAAAAAACCCTTCGCGAATGCAAAGGTCTTTCACGAACCAAAGCGTCGTGAAGGTAAACCGGTAGATCAGCGGTCATCTGATCCGAAAAATGCTACGCGAACGGGAAGGTCTTTCACGAACTAAAGCGTCGTGAAGGCGAACCGGTGAATCAACGAAATTTATGTATGACTGATATCCACAAAGGTGAACTGGAAGATCAGTAGTCATCTGATCCAGAGCTCCTCGAAGTCAACGAAGTCACGCTCTGGGGCCACAAATCGACAATCATACCAGTCACTCCGCAAAATAAGTGGAATCACTTCCAATGACCAATGAGACAAAAAGTGCTAAATTCAAGAGCTTCCAAGTCCCTCAAAGAAACTAAGCCAAAACTGAACTGACCTTATGATCAATCAGAGGCTAACTCGAATCAAGCCAAGATTAGGCACCTAGGAAAACCGCACCCACTGGACCTGGGGCAACCAAACGAGTTGTGGGGGAGACAATGGATACAGTTCAAGCACGCCAACAGCCCTGTGGCATGGGGGGCACCGCACACACTTGAATAGCCATAGGAAAGGCCAAGACTAATTGTTTAACGGCAAAATTTCTATCGGATTAGAAAAATGCCGAAAATTTTCAAATTAAAATAACCGCAAGCTCACGGCGTACAAAAGTTAATACGTGGTGAGTACGGGTCGATTCGCAGGGAATTTTCAATTCAATTAAATTAGACCAAAGTGAGATGAAATTGTTAACTACAAAAAAGAAACTAAAGCAAGAATTAAAATGTGATTTAAAAACTATTAGACTAGAGAACAATTTAGAGGCAAATCCACTCTCATATTTTTGTAAATCAACAAACAAATAATTTATGATCTCTAGCTTTGATATTAAGTAAAATAATCATTGCATTTATCATAAGTATGGTTTGTTTATGTTATTAATTACCATAACTCAAACCATCAAACTATAATACAACAATTATACCACATATAATTCTCATGAAAATGAAGCCAAAGCAAAAGTTATTTTAAGTATGATCTATTTACTATTGTAATTAGTAATATAGATCATCAAATTTCATTTTTACTTTCATTTCAAAATCAAAAATTAATTAGCAAATGATGATGTAAATTATGTTTATGTTGAATAAGAATAGCACATTTGCATAAGCAATATAAGCTATCAAACTCACTTGTATAAACTTACATCAAAATTCACTTCATGAAGCACAAGCTAAAGAGATCATAAATCATAACTTGTTGAAATTACATAATATTTGAGAGCTTCATTACCCCTAAATTGAAGGGGTTTAGCTACTCATTTGTGTTATCCAATCAACACATGTAAGTTTCAACATTGAAAATGAAAGAAATTAGAGAATAAACAAAGAAAAAGAAGATTAACTACTAGACGAAACTTAATTAGACTAGTGCATAAATGTAAATCTAAGCTATGAACATAAAAAGAAAGAGAGCATAGAAATAAACATTAACAATAAAACAAAGAAAAGCATGTAGAAAAGAGAGAAGAAAGAGGCTTGGAAGCCATTTTTATTTCATGAAACATTGCCATTACAACTTGCTTTCTTAATTTCCTAACTAATGTGAAAGAGTAGAAGATCTGTTCATGTACATAAGAGGGTTATTTATACATGCATAAAACCCTAATTCCATTTTTAGGGAGCTTCCCAAAATACCCTTTAGGAAGTGTGACCACCAAGTACCATTAGCCACTAATTAATCCATCATTTGATGTGCATGAAGCTTTAACCTCCACCTAGTTGTCCATTAGCTCCTAATTGTACATTTAGGTAAGTGGGTGGGGTCCTCCATGATCTTGAACTTGAATTATTTCCTCTTCATTCCTTTGTATTTCCTTGTGCATGCATATATCATCATGAATCCCACTTCCATATGCATCAAAATATCCTATAAAATCATAAAAATTGTCAAGTAAAAATTCTTAAATTGACACATGCACAAAAATGACCATTTTGCTCCTGAATGAAGATGAAAATATGATGGTTTGAAAATAATTGAATTTTGGTTTTAAACATGTTAAAATGCCCAAATATGATGTTTATTTGAATAAAAAGAGATAAAATATGGATGTAAATATATGCACATTTACGTGCATATCAAATACCCCCACACTTATCTTTTTATTCGTCCTCGAATAAAGGAAAACTAAGATAAATATGTTTTTGTAGGGAGCACGATTGCATTGAGCGTATGCAACAAGTAGTTAAACCTCTGGGTGTCCCCGGTAGGACGAGTGTTGTCTCGTGAGGGTTTTCAGCGGATACTACCGACAAAATCCGAATGCAAAATGAAAATATTTATAAAATGCAAGCTTTATTTATAATGGGATGAATGCATGTTTTTGAAAATTTCTACAAACGAAGGATTCACTTTCAATTCGACACTCATAAGTTAAATATAGGTTTTGGTCATTGTCTTGAAAATTTAAGGCATTTACTCGTCAAAACTTCCAATAAAAACGAAGTTATTATAACAAATAGGCTATAGTTTAACTCATTGTTTCGGTTGATAACATAATGCAAGTATGAAATAGATCCTTAGTTGATTAGCAAAGTTTATCAAAGTGGTATTTTCATTTCTTCTCAATAACAAGTCAAATCAAATAAGTAAAAATAGTGCTCGGATTTCAATTGCTTACTCTCTCTTATTTGAAAATTTTATTGATATTAACAATATTTACATATGCCTAACTCAGGTAAACTGAGGCCAGATATATTACTCGTGCACTGCCTTGCGGACTGATGTGAGGGGAATACAGAGCGTGGCGAGTGAACACACAAGTGTGAATACTTATCGACTGTAGGCGTTAATAAGAAGAATTTTTATATACATACACCTAACTCAGGTAAACTAAGGTCAGATATACCGATCGTGCACTGCCTTTCGGGCTTACGTGAGAAGGGAACAGAGCATGGCGAGTGAACACATGACTCTAGGTATTAAAAATATATACATATATACAAAAAAAAATTACTTTTTTTGAAGGAAGAGAGAGTTTTGCAAAATCATCTTAGCACCATTTAACTTAGAAGATAAAATTGTTGTATCCTTTACTTTAAATTTACCATTTTTTTAAACAAGGATTTTCAGTTAGAACATACTTCATGGTTAACACTGTTTGCGCCAAAATTGGTCACAAACCCCGAATGTTGTGAAAGCACCAGTATATGAATATAAATCAACAATATTCACACACAAATCTCAAATCTAAGCAAACAGAGTATCACAATTCAGAAATAATGAACAGAAACACGAGATTTATAGTGGTTCGGCGATCTTGCCTACGTCCACTCTGAAGTTGATGATTTTATTGATGTTCACTCGATGATTACAATCTCTTCTAATGTAGTACAATTGAAATTATATTCTAAGTCTCAATCTAAAGTAGCGGTGGTGCTCTGGAGTAAATCTGGCAGAATCTGGGCGCTCTTCAATACTTAGAATTCTCCGACCTCCTTTCTGAATGACCAGGGGCTCTATTTATAGGTGTAGGAGGCTGATATTTCGCCTAAAATGAGGGGAGACCAGTTCTGGCACGTGAGGGGGCCCACATGCCCGCTCTTTGGAAATCCGGGCCCACTTTGGGATCGATTCGACCCTTGCTTCGAATCGATCAAGATTTGCTCCGATTGAGCTGAAATTTGGCATGGACATTCCTTAGGTTGCCAGTTATCTCCTGTCCAAATTTCGTAGCATTTGGACTTGTAGATCTCAAGTTATGATCGATTCAAGTTTGCATTTCTGGCTGATGTGCTTCGTTCGAATCGATCCCTTTCGACTTGATAGGGTCGAATCGATATGCTTGTATGTGAGGATGTTGACGTGGCGAGCATCTCTCGTATCGATCCACTCTTCTCGCCGAGTTGACTGGGTCGAATCCACGTCCTTAGCTGCTTGTGACTTGGTCGATGTAAAGTATTCGATTCGAAGTACATGGATTCGAACGTATGCTTGTTCGAATCGATCACGCTATATCTTCCCCACTCGATTCGAATGACGCTTTGCTCGTATCGATAGCGACATGCTTCAATCGATTCGAAGTCAATCGCAGTTAGATGGATTCGAGGGGAGGCACCTATGCATGGATTCGAAGCAAAGCGTTTTGTTGGATTCGAAGCAGGATATCTTCACGGATTCGAACTAAGGATAACTCGAGGTAATCGAATGTGGATTCGGGTACTGGGTATGAAGCTCGACCATCTGATGGATTCGAACTAAGGGAGGCTTTGGATGGATTCGAACGTCGAGGCTGCTTAGATGGAGTCGAAGCAATGGTACTTCTCATGGATTCGAAGTAATGCCGGGAAGTTCGATGGATTCGAGCTAAGGGTTTGTTCTGAGGGATACGAAGGGGATGGAGTCAATCTTGATGGAGTTGACCTTGATGGATACGAACCATATGGAGACGATCACAAGGCTATGTCCTTCACTTGCATCGATGATATCTTGGGCGTACGAACTCGGATTGACTCGAGATTTGGAATGCTGGTTCCTATGGCTTTCCTTGATGTGTCTTATCAATTGTAGCCTAATCCGGACTCGGACAAAATTCATCGATATCCATGGTGAACTTGTGATGTAACCGTCCTACAGGATGGACTGTCATTGATTTCTAGTCAATTTTTTGGTGTCACGGCCTTGCCAAAAGGCGGGATAACATTTGCCCCCCAAAACAAGCCTTGCGATAGGGAGGTGTGTTTTGTAGTTCCATAAGTTGGATGTTCATATCCTGTTGATGACCTGTGGTACAACCTGCGAAGAGTTTGACAGTTTTTATATGACCTTAAATGACGACCGTTCGCGATCTAGCCATTTGAGGTGGTATGCGACCGTTCGCGATCTAACATTTTATGTATAACCCTAAATGACGACCGTTCGTGATCTAGCCATTTGAGGTGGAATGCGACCGTTCGCGATCTAGCATTTCTATATGGCCCCAAATGATGACCGTTCGTGATCAAGCCATTTGAGGTGAGGAGTGCCGTTCGAGGCGAGTTGTGACCGTTCATGGTCGAGTGTCGCACGAGGCGAATGATGACCGTTCGAGGTCGGGTGCCGTTCGAGGCGAATGATGACCGTTCGAGGTCGGGTGCCGTTCGAGGCGAATGGTGACCGTTCGAGGTCGGGTGACGTGGAAAGAAGAATGTGATCGTTCGCGATCGTGTGCCGTACGAGGCAAAAATGTGATCGTTCGCGATCGAATGTCGTATTAGGTGGATTGTGACCGTTCGTGGTCGAGTGCCGTTCGAGGCTAATGGTGACCGTTCGAGGTCGGGTGCCGTTCGTGGCGAAGTGTGATCGTTCATGATCGAATTGTGACCGTTCGCGGTCGGGTGCCGTTCAAGGCGAATTGAGTGTGCCCTAGGAGGGACTTAGTATCATCAATACCAGGTTTCACGTTCGGGTGAATTCCCGGATTGTTTGTTGCAATGGTTTATCGCCATCTCAGAGCATGCCTAGGGACCGTTCGTGATCCCGTACATGTGTAAGTGGCTTAGCCGTTATGAAATCACAAGTAGCATTTTTTCATTGAAAATAAGTCTTTAGCAGAAATGTTAAACAAAATCAAGTTCAAATATTCAAATCAAGGTGAAACAAAAGCAAAGCAAGGATGTCAAAGTGTAAACTCCCACAACGATAGGGTTAGTAGTCATTCACAGCATGCCTATGGACCGTTCGTGATCTCGCACATGTGTAAATGACTTACCCGTGTTGGTGAGAGGTTTACAACTTGTCCATCGTTATTTCAACTAATTGATAATCATACGATGTCCTGGCTCGGGGGCACCCCTGGCTGATGTAGACGGTGGTCGCTCTGGCTCCACCGCTGGAGCTCGCCTCCTCACATACTGAAGTAGCATACCGTTCCTGATGTGCCCTTCCACCTCATCCTTCAGATGTCTACAGTCGTTAGTGTTATGACCATTTAGTTCGTGGAATAAGCAATATCTGTCTGATTTTCTTTCGTCAACAGTGGGGTCCCTTCGTATTGTCCTTCGGTAGGGAACTTGCTCTCGTGTATCTTGGTAGATTCGCTCCAAACTCTCATTCAGCTCTGAATATGTGGTGAATCGTGGCTCTCTTCGCAGTCGCTTTGACCTGTCACCATTGTCCTCAGCCTTTCGTTTTCCTTTATCCTTGCCTGAATCATTTTCGAGAGGCTTTTTGTCTTTAAGTGCATAAACTTCTATTCCCTCTCCTTCTTCTCTTTCAGCATTAGCGTCTTCCAATCGTAAAAACTTTTCTGCCTCGTGATAGAATTCTCCTAGATCCATTGGTGGATCCTTAGTTAATGAATTTTTGAATTCCGTGCCATCAGCTACTCCGGACACAGCTGCCATCATAACCATGGATGGATCTGGCCGATACACCGATGTTGCTGCCGCATTGAACCGCGTCAAGAAATTCCTCAAAGACTCCCCAGCTTTCTGCTTTAGCGTTGCCAAACTCATCACATTCTTGGGTCTCGAAATGTGAACCCTGAATTGCCTCATAAATTTCTCAATCAAATCGGTCCATGTCCCGATGGAGCCGCTCTCTAGCTGTCTGAACCATAAAGCTGCTATGTCTGTCAAATACAATGGGAAGCACCGGGCCATGACTTCCTGTGATGCCCCCAGCACTTCCATGTGCCTTATATACCTCGTTAGATGGACCGCAGGGTCCGTCCTCCCATCATACCCTTCTACTGTTGGCAGTTTGAATTCTGGTGGGTTCCTAGCCAACCTAATCGCAGGAGAAAAGGGACTCCTGTTCACATCTTCAAGATCTCTGTTTACCAATCCTCCTCTCATTGCTCGCCTGACCATCTCTGCCAATCTATCATTGTCTCCAAGCTGTAGTCCTCGTTCACTACCTTCGACCTGCCCCCCGAGTCCGTGTGAGCTTTCAGGTGTTTGCCCCCCTGATTGAGCGTTCATCCCTCTATCGTTGTCAGGTTGCTCGGATGTCCTTGTCTCTCTTCCCGTGTTCGGATCAACATGTCCTAAGTGTGTGCCCCCCAGCTCCGGCGCTGCGTTGGATGGTCCTGCTTCGTTCTGGGCCCTGGTTGTTCCTTGATTTTGCGCTCCAAGTTGTCCAATTTGTTGAAGCAAATTCTGGATCATTTCCTCCTGCCTCTTCATCATTGTCTCCATCTCATCCCTGGTGATGAAGATCGATGCTTGGTTTGCTCCCGAGGAAGCCTCTTGACTTCCTTCGTGCTGACTTCTCTCAGCTCTTTGTCTTTTACTTGTTTGCCTCGTCATGATTCTTCGGATCTAAATCTCTTAGCCTTCTGATCCAACTTTCAAATTTTGTGTAGCGGGTCCTGAGTTCAGTTCTCAGTGAAAGCACCAAAGTGTTTGCGCCAAAATTGGTCACAAACCCCGAATGTTGTGAAAGCACCAGTATATGAATATAAATCAACAATATTCACACACAAATCTCAAATCTAAGCAAACAGAGTATCACAATTCAGAAATAATGAACAGAAACACGAGATTTATAGTGGTTCGGCGATCTTGCCTACGTCCACTCTGAAGTTGATGATTTTATTGATGTTCACTCGATGATTACAATCTCTTCTAATGTAGTACAATTGAAATTATATTCTAAGTCTCAATCTAAAGTAGTGGTGGTGTTCTGGAGTAAATCTGGCAGAATCTGGGCGCTCTTCAATACTTAGAATTCTCCGACCTCCTTTCTGAATGACCAGGGGCTCTATTTATAGGTGTAGGAGGTTGATATTTCGCCTAAAATGAGGGCAGACCAGTTCTGGCACGTGAGGGGGCCCACATGCCCGCTCTTTGGAAATCCGGGCCCACTTTGGGATCGATTCGACCCTTGCTTCGAATCGATCAAGATTTGCTCCGATTGAGCTGAAATTTGGCATGGACATTCCTTAGGTTGCCAGTTAGCTCCTGTCCAAATTTCGTAGCATTTGGACTTGTAGATCTCAAGTTATGATCGATTCAAGTTTGCATTTCTGGCTGATGTGCTTCGTTCAAATCGATCCCTTTCGACTTGATAGGGTCGAATCGATATGCTTGTATGTGAGGATGTTGACGTGGCGAGCATCTCTCGTATCGATCCACTCTTCTCGTCGAGTTGACTGGGTCGAATCCACGTCCTTAGCTGCTTGTGACTTGGTCGATGTAAAGTAGTCGATTCGAAGTACATGGATTCGAACGTATGCTTGTTCGAATCGATCACGCTATATCTTCCCCACTCGATTCGAATGACGCTTTGCTCGTATCGATAGCGACATGCTTCAATCGATTCGAAGTCAATCGCAGTTAGATGGATTCGAGGGGAGGCACCTATGCATGGATTCGAAGCAGAGCGTTTTGTTGGATTCGAAGCAGGATATCTTCACGGATTCGAACTAAGGATAACTCGAGGTAATCGAATGTGGATTCGGGTACTGGGTATGAAGCTCGACCATCTGATGGATTCGAACTAAGGGAGGCTTTGGATGGATTCGAACGTCGAGGCTGCTTAGATGGAGTCGAAGCAATGGTACTTCTCATGGATTCGAAGTAATGCCGGGAAGTTCGATGGATTCGAGCTAAGGGTTTGTTCTGAGGGATACGAAGGGGATGGAGTCAATCTTGATGGAGTCGACCTTGATGGATACGAACCATATGGAGACGATCACAAGGCTATGTCCTTCACTTGCATCGATGATATCTTGGGCGTACGAACTCGGATTGACTCGAGATTTGGAATGCTGGTTCCTATGTCTTTCCTTGACGTGTCTTATCAATTGTAGCCTAATCCGGACTCGGACAAAATTCATCGATATCCATGGTGAACTTGTGATGTAACCGTCCTACAGGATGGACTGTCATTGATTTCTAGTCAATTTTTTGGTGTTACGGCCTTGCCAAAAGGCGGGATAACAAACACATATGAACCTTCCTATATACTAGTTAAACCATTGTTATTTGTGATCAAACTTCATTTTTATTTTTGTTAAGACAAATAAATTTTCAAAAGATTTCAATTTATAAACCAAAACTTATACTTATCCCATAGTGTTTCTTCAAAAATAAATCAAAATGCTAAAAAGAAAATGTTATTGAGATTTAGAAATTTTGAGATTTTTTTTAAGTTAGAAGAAAATGAAAATTCAAAAATGCCATGAAACTAAAAAAATGAAAATGAGACTCCCCCCACACTTAATTTTGACTGTGTCCCCACAGTCAATGCACGATATAATGAGTGTAATGGGGAAAAATATGTACATATTTACAAAAGAGGGTTAACATTCTTACTAGATGTAGCTTGGCTCATGAAGACTCATAAGCTCCTCCTTTTGGTTACTGGACAATTCCAAGAAAGGTTTCAAACAATGACCGTTGACTTTGAAAATTGATCCATCCCTAGGGTTTTCTATTTCTACGGCACCATGTGGAAAAACAGTTCGTACCACAAATGGTCTGGTCTATCTCGGTTTAAGTTTCCTAGGGAATAAATGAAGTCTTGAGTCATATAAAAGAACTTTCTAGTTAGGCAAAAACGTTTTCCTTAGGATTGACTTGTCATGAAAAAATTTTGTTCTTTCTTTGTAGATTTTCTCATTTTCATACGCGTCATTCCTAAGTTCTTCTAGTTCGTTGAGTTGTAGTTTTTGGTTTTCACCAGCCTTTTCAAGATCAAAGTTTAAGTTCTTTCTTGCCCACAATACTTTGTGTTCGATTTCAACCGGTAAATGGCAAGCTTTACCGTAAACTAAACGAAATGGGGACATCCCAAGGTTAGTTTTAAAAGTAGTACGGTAAGCCCAAAGTGCGTCGGTCAATTTTTGAGACCAATCTTTTCTATTCTTATTAATAGTTTTCTCCAAGATTTGTTTTATTTGACGATTTGAAACTTCAACTTGACCACAAGTCTGAGGATGATACGGAGTGGATAACTTGTGGGTTATCGAGTATTTTTTCATTAAATTTCCAAAAGAACGGTTACAAATATGGGTTCCGTTATCACTGATTATTGTGCAAGGTGTGTCGAACCTCAAAAAGGTGTTTTCTTTTAGAAATTTCATAACAATTCTATGGTCATTGGTTTTGCAAGGAACAGCTTCGACCCATTTTGAGACGTAATCGACGGCGAGAAGAATATACAAGTTTCTAAAAGAATTGGGAAAAGGTCACATAAAGTCAATACCCTAAACATCAAAGATTTCGATTGTAAGAATAGGGTTTAGAGGCATCATATCTTGTCGGGAAATTCGTCCAAGCATTTGACATCGATCGCAAGTTTTACAAAATTCAAATGAGTCTTTAAAGAGAGAAGGCCAATAGAAACCACACTGAGTCACCTTTTCCGTAGTTTTTTGAGGACCGAAATGTCCACCGCACGCTTGATCGTGGCAAAACGAAAGAACACTCCTTATCTCATTATCCAGAATGCAACGTCGGATGATTTGGTCAGGGCAATATTTGAACAAGTATGGATCGTCCCAATAGAAATATTTCACTTGGGACATGAATTTGTATTTGTCCTGTTTGGACCAAGATGAGGGAGTTTCTTTAGTGACTAAGTAATTTACTATATCAGCATACCATGGATCGATAGAAATTGAAAGAAGTTGTTCATCAAGGAAGTTTTCATTGATTGGCAAAGAAGATGGTCCATTCGAAAGATAAGACAAGTGATCGGCTATGACGTTATTGGATCCCTTTTTGTCTTTGATTGTAAGGTCAAACTCTTGAAGTAAAAGGATCAAACGATATCGAAGCGCAGAGTGGTCCGTGTACACAGTAATGTGTGAGCCTATCAAGTAAGGTCAAAACTTTTTGAGCACAAAAACGACAGCTAGAAGCTCTTTTTCAGTTGTTGTGTAGTTGAGTTGAGCGTCGTTCAAAGTCATACTTGCGTAGTAAATGACGTGAAGGATTTTGTTGATGCGTTGTCCTAAGACAACACCAACGGCAAAGTTCGAAGCATCACACATTATTTCGAAAGGAAGATCCCAATTGGGTGCGCAAATGATTGGAGCAGAAATGAGTTCGTTCTTAAGACGTTCAAAATAAGAGATACAATCAGAGTTAAAATCGAAAGGAACGTCTTTTCCAAGAAGAGTCGTCAAAGGACGAGCGATTTTGCTAAAGTCTTTCACGAAGCGTCGGTAAAAGCTAGCGTGTCCTAGAAATGATCGAATGTCCTTAACAAATTTGGGAATGAGTAGATTTGCAATTACGTCGATTTTTGCTTTATCTACCTCAATGCCTTTATTTGAGATGATATGTCCAAGGACTATGCCTGGTTTGACCATAAAGTGGCATTTTTCCCAATTCAAAGTCAAATGTTTTTCTTTACATCAATTTAGAACCAACTCGAGATGATGTAAACATTGGGAAAAAGAATCGCCAAAGATAGAGAAATCGTCCATAAAAACTTCTAGAAAGCGTTCAATCATGTCGGAGAAAATGCCAACCATGCATCGTTGGAAAGTAGCAGGAGCGTTACAAAGTCCAAATGGCATACATCGATAAGCAAAGGTGCCGAATGGACATGTGAAAGTCGTTTTCTCTTGATCTTTGGGAGCGATTGGAACTTGGTTATAGCCGGAATAACCATCAAGGAAGCAGTAAAATTCATGGCCAGCTAAACGTTCGAGCATTTGGTCAATGAAAGGAAGAGGGAAGTGATCTTTACATGTTGTGGCATTTAGTTTTCGATAGTCAACACAAACACGCCAACCCGTTTGAATACGAATTGGAATAAGTTTATTTGAATCGTTCTTGACAATGGTCAGCCCAGACTTTTTCGGTACAACCTGAATTGGGCTAACCCATGAACTATCAGAGATTGGGTAAATGATTCCGTTGTCGAGAAGTTTAAGAATTTCATCACACACCGCATCTTTCATTTTCGGATTAAGCCTTCGTTGCATGTCACGAACAGGCTAGGCATCGTCGATTAAATGGATGCAATGTTGAACAATAGCAGGGCTAATTCCCTTAATATCGGAGATCAACCATCCCATCGCTTCCTTATTTTTCGAAAGAATAGAGAGAAGAGAAGCTTCTTGGTCAAGAGAAAGATGGTTAGAAATGATGACAGGACAATTTTCGTTTTCACCTAAGTATGCGTACTTAAGGTGATCGGGAAGTGGTTTGAGGTCCAACTTCAGAAGTTTTTCGATCAAAGAGTTGGGTTGAGATTTGGACTCAACTGGAAGTGATTCAAAGGGAAGAGTGTATTCAATCTCGTTGGGAATTTCGTGAAACAATTTTTTATACTCGGCTTCGCGTTCGTCGTTAAGGTCAAGTGTCTCATTTTCGAAGTTTTCGTGAACGGCACTAACTTCCAACGTTTGGTCACAAGGTTCGTTCGATTGGCTTTTAAGATTGAAAATATTAAGATCCAAAGTCATGTTTCCAAAAGAGATTTTCATTGAACCGTTACGACAATTGATTAAGGCATTTTAGGTGGCTAAGAATGGTCGGCCTAAAATCAATGGAATTTGACTTGCGGGATTTGTCACGGGTTGTGTTTCGAGAACGATAAAATCAACGGGGAATATGAATTGCCCTACTCGAATGAGCACGTCTTTGATTTCTCCCACGGGCTTCTTAATGGATCGATCGGCAAATTAAAGCGTGACTTTTGTGGGTTTGACCTCACCTAAGCCTAATTGTTTGTACACGAAGTATGGAATCAAGTTAACACTCGTGCCTAAGTCAATCAAACATTTGTTAATTGTCTTATCTCTAATTGTGCACGAAATCGTAGGGCAGCCAGGATCTTTGTATTTAACGGGCATGGATTGGGACAAGACTTCACTCAAACTGGCAGCTAAGAAGACTTTTTTGGGCACTTGAGTGTGTCTCTTTTGGGTACACAAGTCCTTAAGAAATTTCATGTAAGTGGTAACTTGCTGAACAATGTCAAGAAGCGGAATGTTAACTTTGACTTGTTTAAAAATTTCCAACATCTTTTCCATTTGGTCCGAGTGTTTCTTTGGTCAAAGACGATGTGGAAATGAAATACGATACTCGGTAGGTGGGTCTACTCAAGTAGAAGAAGAAGAATTTTGATTGGCATTCGATTCAACGTTTGGCTCCATGTTCTGTTCAGGTTCGTTCGTTGTTTTAGAAGTGTCGAGAGGGGTTTTCGGTAAATCGTTTGGATTAAAGACTTTATTATCGATTTGTTTACCGGAACGGAGAGTTGTGATAACATTCAATTGGGTGACGTTGCTAACTTGAACAAGATAGGCTTGATTTGAATTTGCGTTTTGATTTCTGGGATTTGGAAGGGGCTGGCTTGGGAATGTTCCTCGTTCGTGTTCACTTACAGACATGGATAATTGACTCATTGGCATTTCGGGTTTTGCAATCGATTGGTTTGTGTTTTGCATATATGAGGTCAATAAATTTTGGAAATTGCTGTTTGATTGAAGGCTTTGAGTAGTTGCCTTAGCCAACGTTTCAAGAGTTTTCTCAAGCGAAGTTAAACATTTATCGTCTTGGGGAGGATAAGCAGAATTTGGTTGAAAATTTGATTGTTGCGGTTGATTATGGGACGGACCCACAAATTTTGGTTGAAAATTGTTGGGATGAAAAGGAGGATTCGAAGCATTATTTGGGAATGCTTGAAAATTAGGACGAATCATATTCGTTTTGGGATTGTTTTGGTTCCACGCAAAATTCGGATGATTTCTCCAACCAGGGTTGTACGTTGGAGAAAACGGGTTGTTTTTGGCTTTATTGAAAGCATTGATTTGTTCGATAGAATTGGGACACCGATCGGCTATATGATTAGGATCATTGCATTTATAACACATCAGTTGGGAAGCTTGGTTCATCTGATTCGATGAGAAAACATTATCGAATTTTTTAATCATTGCGTCGATCATAGCTTCCAAAGCAAAAGAAGATCCTATCAAGTGTGCACTCGATCGTGAGTAAATTGATTTTTCGTTCGAACGTTCCCATTAGGATGATTTTTTGGTGAGTTTTTCAAGAAATTGCCAAGAATCATTGTGATGTTGGGCAAATAAGTTGCCTAGGCACATTGATTCGAGCATGGTTCGTGAGCTGTTTTCGAGTCCATCGTATAAGATTTGGAAAATCATCGATTTTTCGAAGTTATGGTGTGGACATTTTATCAAAAGCTCTTTGAATCTTTCAAAATATTTTCTAAATGGTTCTCCCTTAAATTGATGAAAATTTACAATTTCGTTTCGGATTCTACTCGTTTTTTCCAAGGGGTAGAACTTTTTTAAGAAAGCTTTTACGAATTCTTCCCACGTTTTAATCGAGTTCGATGGTAAGCTGTACAACCATTTTTCAGCGTAATCCGTAAGAGAAAATGGGATTAATCGAAGTTTGATTCCATCATCAGAAAGTTGTTGGAGTTTAATGGTTGCACAAACTTGTTCGAATTTCGTCAATAAGATGTAGGGGTCATCGTGCTCGAAATTGCCAAATTTCGGAAGCGTGGCAATATGGTTCGAGTGAATTTCGAAATGGTTACCCGTAGGGGCGGGTAACATGATACAAGAAGGAATAGAAACTCTATTGGGAAAGATAGATTCTATCCATAAGAGTTCGAGGGGCATTCTCGTTCGCCATTTCGGGATGATCGTCTGTTCAAGTTAAACGATTAGTTGTCGAGTCGCGAGTCCAACGATTTGTTATTGTGTCACGAGTCCAAGTACTCATGCACAAGTGAAAGTCAAGGAGAGAAAGAAGTTAGAAACGAGTTTAGAGAATGAAAGAAGATTTGAAAAACGAAGTGAAAAATTGTTTTTGTTTTTGTTGTTTTTTTTAAGGAAGAAAAATATTTACCAAGTGAAATTTATTTTCAAAAGAGAAGTTTGATTTTTTTTGTTTTTGGCTTTTCAAAAAAAAAATTTGTAATTTTCAAATTTTTTTGTGTTTTTGAATTTTCAATTTACCAAAAGGATTTTTTCAAAAAAAAATTTTGTTTTTTTTTGAATTTTTAATTTTTTTTTTCTTTTTGAAAGGATTATATATATATTTTTTATTATTTTTGTTTTTGATTGAAAATTTTCAAAGGAAAGGAAAAAAGGATTTTTCTTTTTTTTGGATTAAAAACTAAGTTAAGTAAAATTTACATTTTTTTTGGATTTTTTTTGTTTTTTTTTAAAAATGCATGAACTAATGCAACTAAATGACTGCAAAGGACTTAATTACAGTTTTCTGTCCTTAGTAGCTCCTAACCCAAAATTGTATAATCGCACTTTGTTTTAAATCAACAAAAATATTTCTCAGCCAGGTAACGGACAGGATTTATCGGTGCACCACGAATCACCGTAGTAATGCAGCAGAAGGTTTAAGTACCTTCAGAGGAACAACTAGTATAATATTTAAGTATCACCATAAATTTTATAACTGGTTATTACTATGCCGTAGCCTACACACCAAGAAATAAAATTGTTCAAAGAAAACAATTGTGAAGATACAATTAAGCCCTAGATGAGCTCACGACACCCTTAAGTCGAATGTCTAACCTTTATTATTAGTCAAATTCTACGATGAAATGCGTTTGTGGGCTAAGGAAAGGGTGATGAAATCCCTCACCTTATGTGAATTGGGGTATTGCCCTTAGAAAATAAAACAAGATGAGATGAATGAAAAACAAAAATTAAACGTGAATTTACAATGCAACTAAAATGAAGTTTGTTTTTGTTTTTGGATTTTGAATTTTTTTTATAAATGAAAATGCAAGCAACCAATAATGCAAATAAAATAAAAACAAGGGCAAGGGGCACGATACCAAAGCGTGCAGATTATTAGCAATTTATTTTTAAAGCAGCAAATATATATTTTTTTAAGCAAGCAGGCAAGCAATTACTTTTGGCAATCTCCTTCTAAAATTCTGCTTTGGTAACCTAAAATAAAACAAAGAGATATATACAATATTTTTTTAACATAAATGGAAAACTAAAATAATTGGAAAACCAAAATGACAAAAAAAATTTACTTCTCTTATTTTTTGAAGGATCAAACAAAACAGAACTAAGGAAAGCAACCCTTTATTTTGAATTGAACTAAAAAAAATTTAGGTCTTTACGCCTCTTATCTGCGTAGCACTTCTGTCTATATTGAGCTTCCTTCATCCTTTCTCGGATTAACTCAATCTTTTCTGATGCCTCTCTAACCAAATTTGGACCTAAGACCAATTTGTCTCCAGTCTCCAACTAACATGCTGGCAATTTGCATGGCCTTCCATAAAATGCTTCAAAAGGTGCCATTCCTATACTAGTCTGATAAATATTATTATAGGAAAACTCAACCAAATGTAGGTGATCTTCCCAAAATCCACCAAAGTCCAATACACAAGCTCTTAGTAAATCCTCGAGTACGTTGTTGACTCTCTCTCTCTCTCTCTCTCTCTCTGCCCATCCGTTTGAGGGTGATATGAGGTACTCATCTTGAGCTTAGTGCTTAACACATCCTGAAGACTCTTCCAGAATTTGCTAGTGAACAAAGCATCTCTGTCACTGACTATACTACTAGGAAATCCATGAAGTCTAACTATGTTCTTCATGAACAACTTAGCTAAAACAGGTAACGTCCTGCTTGACTTAACTGGAACGAAATGGGCACTCTTGGTCAACCTATCCACTATGACCCATGTACTTTCATTCCTCTATTTGACCTTGGCAACCCGTCTATGAAATCCATGGATATCGAATCCCATTTTCAATCTAGAATCTCTAAAGGTTGAAGCAATCCACTCGGCTTCTAATGTTCGACTTTCACTTTTTGACAGTTTGCACACTGCCTAACCCACCAACCAACATCCCACTTCATACCTTCCTAATAGATGCTCCTCTTCATATCTGATACATCTTGGTCCCTCCAGGATGAATCATAAACTTGGACCGATGACATTCTTCAAGAACTTCTTTCCTCAAGTCCTCAATATTTGGAACACACAACCGTCCCTTCTTTCTCAACCATCCTCTCTGATAAAACTAAAATCTTTTAGATCATCGATCTCTGATCCAACCTCAAGCCTTCTAATCCACTCGGCTAATACTGAATCCTTTTTTTGCTTAGAAGTTATCCTTTCAATCAATAATGGTCAAACTTCTAAATAGGACAACAAGGCAGTACTCTGAATAGAACTAGCAGTCGATCTTAACTGCACACTACAAGTAGTCAAAGCTTCTAAATTCTTCCATTATGCCAACATAGCTAACACCACATTCTGATGTCTTCTTCTAAGAGCATCTGCTACCTTATTTCCTTTCCAGGAGTATACTCTATACCGAAATCATAAGTAGCCAAAAACTGCAGCCACCTCTGCTATCTCATATTCAGCTCCTTCTGAGAGAATAAGTTTCTTAAAGACTTATGATCTGTTTATAGCTCAAATCTCTCCTCTAAGAGATAATGCCTCCAAATCTTCAATGCAAAGATCACTGCAGCCAACTCCAAATCATGAGTAGGATATCTCACTTCATGCGGTCTAAGCTGTCGTGAAGCGTAGGCAATCACTTTACCAGTCTGCATCAACACAGCTCCAAATCCAGTCACACATACATCAGTATACACAACCAACCCTTGGTTTCCATTTGGAACTACTAACACTGGTGCATTGGTCAACAAATGCTTTAACTTAAGGAATGCTTCCTCACATTTGTTGGACCAGACAAACTTTACCTCCTTCCTGGTTAGCTTAGTCAAAGGAGCTGGTATCCACGAGAAATCCTTAATGAATCTTCGGTAATAACCAGCAAGTCCAAGAAAACTTCTAGTCTCAGTCACCGTCTCTGGTCTCTTCCAATTATTAATAGCTTCGATCTTATCTGGATTAGCTGACAACCCTTTCTCTGAGACCACGTGACCAAGAAACTTAACCTCCTTCTTCCAAAAATGACACTTGGAAAACTTCGCCTTTAACTGATGCTGCCTCAGCATCTCAAGCACTACTCTAAGATGATCTTCATGCTCCCTTTTATTCTTAGAGTTACCAAAATGTTATCTATAAACACCAATACGAATCTATCCAAATACTCTTGGAAGACTCGGTTCATCAAATCCACGAAGAAAGCAGGTGCATTCGTTAACCCGAATAGCATTACTAACCACTCATATGAACCATACCTAGTTCGAAATGCTCTCAAAGGATTTATTATGAATTTTCTAAGCTAAAAAGGCTTAATAATCATATTAAAAAATTAATATAATTAATTAATTTGAAAATAATTTTTGAAATAAGAAATCTAATCAATAGCAGTTTTTCCGCAGAGAAAGTGTTAAAGTATGTCTTTAACCAAAAGGAATTTGACAAAGAATAGGAGTTGGTGAAAAGAATATACTTTAATTAGCAAAAAACCGTTTTCAAGTTGTTTACGACTCTGCTGCTGAATCTTCCACCTTAAAACCTTCCGCAGCATTTCTGCAGCTTTCTGCAGCGTTTTAATGAACCTTTCATCATGAAACCTAAGCCGTTCGTCATGGAACATTCCACAACTTTCTGCAGCTTTCTGCAACGTTTTTATTGAACCTTTCGTCATCATTTCGTCATAGAACCTTCCGCAGCATTTCTGCACCTTTCTGCAGCGTTTTTAGTAAACCCTTCGGCCTTGCCGAGAGCAACCTTTCGGTAGCAGTTGTAAACGCTGCGGAAGCTTTTTAGTAGTAGTTATCTCCAACTTTGATTTAAAAACTTCAAATAGGCATAATTTTTTAACAGTAAGCCCGTGTTTCCATTGTGACCACTCTACGGAAAGGCAAACCATCATTTGAACATGATGGAATAGGTTAGAGACCTTAATTCTACATCTATAAAAAGATATGGCTAAAACAAAGTTTTATATTTCCAAAGGAGGTTGTTTTTTTGCTTTCGAATATGTTTGCTTGGTTTTCTTTGCCTTCGAAGGAGATACTTTCGAAGGGGTTGTAAAATTGTTTTCTTTTAATCAAGTTTTATATTTTCAAAATGTTGAATTTAAAGTATTATAAGGCAGGAGCCTAATGTTTTTAAAGAGCTTTTGAAGGAGGTTACCCTATGAAGTCGAAAGCTAGGTTTCGAAGTTATCGAATGGTTTTATGACCGAAACTATATATTTTTAAAGGAAAAACCATCGATATATTAAAGAAGTTTTTACAATGGTTAAAGAAGAATCTATCTTTGATAAATTAAACTCACAGGAGTGGTATTGCTATGTTGTTATACTGCTTCTTCTAATATGAATATATTCACTTTATAAAGGGCCCATAACTGTAATTTGGGAAAAAGGGTAGGAGAACCAGTTAGGTTAACCCAGTAGTGAATATAAATTTAATAAACTCCTGAATGAGTAAAATATAAAGGAAAGATATTGGTAGGGGCCGATAGGTTTCCAGTAAGCCCATGAAAACTGTATGATATTGGCAGGGGCAAATAGGTTAATAGTTAGCCCATGAAAACTATGTGAAAATGAAGATGTCAGATTGACAGGTTCATAGTTAGCCCATGAAAACTATGGGTAAATGAAGATGTCAGATAGATAGGTTCATAGTTAGCCCATGAAAACTATGTGTAAATGAAGATTATAGATAGATAGGTTCATAGTAAGCCCATGAAAACTATGTAATTAGACAGGGAGTTCTTAAATGTTTAACTGGTTATTAGTTAGCCCATGAAAACTACTAGGTTAATAGTAATCCTAGAAACTATAATTAAGATAGGTAGACCGAATGAATGGGGAGGAGTAATCTAGATTTCATTTTCTTGTTTTGCATATCATCATAATGTTTTGTTTTTAACCATTGTGGATGCAGGAGCACAGCATATGGTTTTATAAAGATTTTAGGATACTAGTGAGGGGAAACCCGTTCTGTTAAGCGGCGTGGTCTCACTAGATATCCATTTGGTTTGAGATGATAGACTATTATTCATATCAGGTTTTATGTCTGACTCGAAGTTTTTGTTTTGCCCTTAAACTCTCGGGTACTCAATTGATTTTGAGTAGTTTGAGGTTTAGGGTTTTTAGGTTTTTCTTAGACGAATAAAGCTTCTGGAGGCATGTAGGAGGCAGCTAGTTATTTAGAGTTTTCTTTTTCGCTGTGTATTTGGATGTAAAGGCAGATTTATTAGCCTTACTATATACTCTGATCACCAAGGGGGCATCTTCATATGTTGCTCTTGGCGTATGTGTAATAATTATATTTTGTTGAACGTGGATAACGTTTTGGGATTATGTAATGAACATGAAATGTTTTGATTTGAATATGGAATTATGTTTTTAAATTGTTAAAATTTTCAATATTCTTGTGATCTGTGTATCAATGTGTCTAACACCACCGTATTTAGTCGCCGAAGATTAATAACTATGGATGACTGCAGCATCCGTGGCAGTTAGTTTTGGGCCTCCAAGTATGGGGATGTTACAACTCCATATCTTTTCTCTTTTCCTAGTGTTCATGGGTTGATTAGGAACCTATTGACTTCTGTCAATATCTTAATCCAGATATAGTTTTCATGGGTTCATTATAAATTGGCCCCTGCGAATATCAAATCATAGTTTTAATGGGCTAATTATGAACATGTCTTCCTGACATTTTCATTTATACATAGTTTTCATGGGTTGACTATGAACCTATTGGCCTATGCCAATATCTTTTTCCTATACACAGTTTTCATGGGCTTACTATGAACCTATTGGCCCCTGCCAATATATTTAATTAATTAATTTTATATTCACTATTGGGTCAACCTAGCTGGTTATTCTGCCCTTCCCCAAATTACCGTTATGGGTTCATTACATTGTGAATATATATATATATATACACACACAATTGAAGAAGCAACATAATAACATAACAATACCACTCCTGTGGGTTTTATATGCTTGAAAGTATTCCCATGCGAAACATGGTTAATCCCTTTAACCTAATATTTTATAAAGGAAAGCTTCTTCTTAAAACCATTTCAGAACTCCTTTACTTAGCCATGGGTTTTCTTCTTTAAAATGAGATTGGATTATTTGTGTTGAAAAACTAAGGCTTTCGAAACCTTTAAAATTTGGCTTTTGACCTCACTGGATAACCTCCTTCGAAAGCATATAAATCTTTCTTCAATACATTAGGCCCCTGCCTTTCGAAATACTCTAAAACCTCTCTTTCGAAATCTTTTGAATGTAATAAGGTATTACTTATTAACTCTTAGAAGCATAACATCGAAACCATTGAAAGTACCCCTTTCGAAAACTTTGGAAGTATCCCTTTCCGAAACCATTGGAAGTCCCTCTTTCGAAACCATTGAGTTTATATTTAAAAATATCATTTGAGTCAAAGTTAATATAAATGAAAGTATCTCTTTCTAAACCATTCTTTGTCATATAAAAGTATTAGGGAAAACTTGATGGCTTCGAAACCATCCTTTTGAAAGCTTAAACATATAAGTAAAACATTTGAAAATTAGCTTCAAAACCCCTTTCGAAACCATTACCTTCGAAACCCTTGATCCCTTTCGAAAGCAATAAGAAAGTGGCTTAGTATATCTTTAAAACAAAAGCTACCCTTCGAAAGCATTGATGACTTCAATACAGTCGAAAGGCAAAAGAACGGCAGCAGGGCTTCGACTAGGTCGGAACCCCTACTTTCGAAAGCATTATTTTACAAATAAAGGAACTCATTCGAAAGCTCATACTTTTAAAACATAAAATGGAAACCCCTTCGAAAGCTATTAGAAAACCTCTTTCAAAAGCATATGTTTCAACTCCTTAAAAAGCTTTAATAAATCAAAGCTGGCGCTTTTCTTTGGAAAACAAAAACAAAGGTTTCGACCCCATCGGAAGCTATGCTTTCAACGCTATGCCTTCCACCCTCCTCCAATCCACTACGCACCAATTTCATTGATGCCTTGTGTATTGGTTTCGGCATAGTGGGGTTTCGACTTGACGATATGAGTCGAAAGGTACTTCTATTAGAGGCAAAATCTTCTTTTCTGAGTAAAAGCTGATTAATGCCAATTAAAACAAATTTTATCTAACTAACCTGCCTACGTGTAAACATGTGATTGGTTGCCTCAACTTTTCAAATTCTTTACCAAAATAACTGTCGCATAATTCCGGATCTAAACCAAGATAACAATTAAGCCCTTCCATTAAGTAAAACCAATCATGCTAATATGTCCTTCTTCTAAAATAATTTAATTTCCATAGCAAATTACTTAAAGAAATTCCCCAAAAATCAAAAAAATTCATTTTTAACATGTTATCTAACATATATAAATTTCAGACCCAAATTCTCAATATAATTTCTGAAATAAATTTCTAAACCCAAATAAACATATTTTCCTTTGAAAATTCATAATAATCTTTCCATAGCTTGGAAAATTATCAAAATTAAAACTCAACTCCAAAATCATTTTTTGCATAACATATAATCTTTCCATGGCATTCAAGAATCAATTTCAATCAATTTTGCCCCAAAACCATATAAATCACCATTTAAACAATCTTGTTTAAATCAAACAAATTACAATTCAAGCATATCATCATCCAAATCATCATAAAAACGAATTTAATCTTAAATCCGAAAACATATGATCATAAAACAAAATAGAGATAGTATAAATTATTATTCACCTTGAATATGATAAGGAGATTTGATTGAGATTAAGATTTATTCCCCTTGCTTTAATCCTTAGCTTGATTTGAATTTTCTCTTCTTTTTCTTCCTAGTAATTGCCGGCTCCTCTTCTTTTGTTTGCGTTTTATTTTTGTGAAAATGAGAAATGAACGTGAGTGGCATAAGGAACGAAAATATATACGGGTTATGGTAATAAAGTGCGGATTTCCCATTATGCCCTTATGTAAACTAATTAGCCTATAAGCCACTCTTAAGCCCATTTAATTAATTAATTGAGCATGGTCTTCTTATCATTTATTCAAATCTCAATCCCATTTTCCAGCACCGACATTTGCAGCTATTTGTCAACCCGGATTCCTCCTTGCATTGGGCCTGACATGTCCATTAGTACTGGTACTTCCTCCACCGAGATTAACTCTTCCATCTCCTACCTCCATACCTTACATTCCTTAAATCTGCATTCGAAACTTAGTATGATATAGAAGAATGGTCTAAGAGAGGTGGGAAAAATAGCGATAGGATATGTACTTATATAAAGCAAATACAAGTATGTTACTATAGCATTATCCCATACCATAATCTTATTCTCTGATTCATTTGAATTATGTCTTCAAAACTCTTTTTAAATTCAAATTTTTTTTAGTTTTGCATAAACTTATGCTCTGATAGCAAGTTGTAACATCCCCTATTTTGAGGCCCGAAACTAACCACTACAGATGTTGCAGTCATCTATAGTATTAATTTCTGATGACAAAATACGGTCATGTTAATACTATCAATCACATCAAAGCACAGAATATGAAATTTTTTAAACACAATTTCAAAATAAACTTTCACATTTCATTTCAAAGATAATATTTCATATTCATTACATAATCCCAAATGTTGCCCAGGTTCAGATAAAATATGATTATTAAAAAATACTCCAAGAGCGGCATATGAAGATGCCCCTTGGTTGATCAAAGTTGGATACTAGATAGTTATAACATATGTTAATACATACATTCCAACTAAATAAAACTTCAACAAAGCGGATATTAAATAGATAGACTCCTAGATAGCTAGATCTGCCTCCTACACGTCCTCGAAAGCTTTATCCATCCAACCTAAATAACCTGGAAAACTTACTCTCGAACTACTCAAATGAGTACCCGAGGGTTAAAAGGAAAACACAAAAACTTCGGGTCATACGAAATTTCTGATGTGAATAATAATTGGCCATTTTGATAAATAGATATCTAGTGAGACCACGTTGCTGAGTGGAATGAGTTTTCCCCTCCCTAGTATCCTCTAAAAGACGTTTTTCATAAACTAAGCACCAGCAACAACAATGGTTAAACTAAACAATATAAATAATCATATGCATGCATGCAACCTGGGTAATCGTGACCAATCTGTCTTAATAAGTGGACTATCTGTCCTAACATCGTAGTTTTCTCAGGGTAACCGTAAACCTATATGGCTGACTCGGGCCTAGTAGATTCATGAAATTCTCAAACCTACAGTTAGAAGAAAACTAGATAGTCAGTCCGAAACTTACTATTACTTGGGTCATTTTGATCCTAATGGTTTTGCAGGCCAACCAATAACCTATCTTAACTTGGTGTATTCCTTTCTATGCGTAAACCTACTTTTAGTCTTACCCTTAACAAAACCCTATGCACTGGAATTTTGGACTAATATCAGCTATGGGCTAACAGCTAAAGTATAGGGCACGACCCTACACCAGTCCCATCTGCTTTCTCTAATCTTTGAGTCAATTCATCCTATCACAATTTACCTAATGGTGATAAGAATAATAATCTCTTTAATAAAATTCTTGGTTAAATACTCTTTTTATATTTCCTTAGAAACATAAATCTTTATAATTGATTTACCCTTGAAATCACACTTTAAAACATGCAAGATATAGCTCTTTACTTTATACAAAATATTATGCCAAGATATATGCTTTTGTAAAAATATCATTGATGAATTTTGTTATCGCACCTCGAAATCATAGGCTATAATGCCAAATCATTATCTTTGTACATTGATAAAACATGGCATCAACATTGCTTATATGGGATTATCACATCTCTCTTTAACGAAATCATGTTAAAGCCTTTGATCTATAAAGTATGATGCCATAAAGCCAAAATTGTTTACATCGCATATATAGGTTGCTGACTATAAGCGACATTGTTTTTGGTTTGCATAGGATAAGACTTTAAAACTTAAAGTTATGGGAATGGCGAAATTGGTGACTTTCGCCACCAATGACCTAAAAAAAAGTATGGCGTCATTATAGCCGATATAAAACAAGCGGCATTAGAAAATAGCGGCATCATTATCGTGTAACATCAACGTCGAAAGTAATAACATCGACGTCGTCGCTTAAAGGTGCTAATATAGCAAAATTGTGACATTGCTGCCTTACATAGTTGGCAATGTTATAGAAAATATGTGGCATCATGCCCTTTTCTATAAAATGTGGCATCAAAATATTGAGGGATTGGTACCGAAAACAAGTGGCATTACTTACATCGAAGAAGTTGATGTCAACATCGCTGTTATGCTTCATACTTCAACCAAGGCCGATCTATTACATACCAACTATAGTTGATACCCTATACATTTCGATAGTCGATGTCAAAGATCATAACAACGACGTAATAAATGGCGAAATCGTTGACTTCGACGCGGCAATGCCAAAATTACTATGAAAACTGTTTTCTTGCTATTAAAAGTAAAACCTTTTCACCAACTCCTATTGTTTCCCAAAATCTCATTGGATAATAACTTTCTTTATCAAATTCTTTTCAAGAAAACCGCTATAGAGCAGATTTATCATTCTCAAGCTAATTTAGCAAACCATCATTTTATATCAACATTTTAATATTATTAAGCTTTTCTAGCTCAAAAATTCATAATAAATCATTAAAACATTGGAAAATCCTCAAAAATCATAATAAATTGGATTTTCTAATTTCTTTAACTTGTAAAAATTTCGAGGCCAAAACCTTTATTTAATTATTTTTAATAATTAAAACCTGAATTAAACCATTTTCTCCCCTTAAGAAAATCATAAAATATTCATACTTAAGAAGAAAATTATAAATTAAAAACTCACTTCCAAAATAATGTTTCTAACATCATATCAATATTTCAAGTCATTTGGGTGTCATATGATAGGATTTCACACTTAAACCTATTTAAGAAGGATTTCTCGTACTCTTATTTTACCTACTAAGCTTTTGCTGTTAGTTAGGTCTGCCATGCATAGATATTTTTGGAATGGTAGTGTTCACAATAGGAAGTTGTTTCCTTGCTCCTTTTCTATATTTGAGTCTTCTATGAAACATGGTGGGCTTGGTATTATCAATGTTAGGAAGTGGAACATTGCAGCATTTAGTAAACACTTTGATGACCTTAGCACTAAGAAAGAAAGTTTATGGGTTAAGTGGACATGGCAATTCAATATTAAGAATAGATATTTTTGGTGTATGGATATACCTCAGAACTGCAGTTGGAATTGGAGAAATTTGTTGAAACTTAGGGATGTTTTCCTTCCAATGATACACCATCACCTTAATCCTAATACTCCTGTTAGTTTTTGACATGATCCTTGGGTTAGTAAGGGCTTGATTCTATCTAAAGGTTGTGATTATTCTCTGATTCATCAATTTGGAATTCATTGTGATGCTAAGGCTAATGATTTCTTATATGAAGGCTATATTCAGATGCCATACAATAGCAGTCAGATGATCAGGCAGCTGTGGAGTGCCATTCATAATATTTTCTTCTCTGTTAATCATCCTGCTTCTATTACCTGGGAACAGAAGTCTCATTCTATTAACAGTGTGTACAATCAGTTAAATATTACTCCTCCCTTGCCTGCTGCTAGGTTTTTCTCTGTTTTATGGACTAGGGATTCTTTGCCTAAAGAAAAATTGATGATGTGGAAGGTTGTAAGCTATGCTTTGATGACCAAGTCTGTTTTGAACAAGTATGGTATGTCATGTTGCACTGAGTGTGTGTTTTGTGATTTGTCTGAGGAAACTATTGATCATCTTTATTTTGAATGCCCAGCATTACTCTTCATGATGGATAGAATAAGTTGTAAATCTGGGTGGTTTTTAACCTCTGCTAACTCTAGCACTGTTTGGAGCATAATTTATAAAGCAACAAGATGGAGGACTGATGAGGCTAGAGCCTTGGTTATCTGCTTGAAAATTTATTTTGATGTGATATGGAGAGAAAGGAATGCAATTATCTTTGAGAATCAGAGGAAAAATCTTGAAACTCTTTGGTATGAAGTCAGGATTCGTACTTTCATGCATCTGAAGAGGAGCATTAGGCCTTTCCCTGATGTCATTATTCATGCTTGGGCTTCCTAGCTCTGTTTTTCTCTGTTTATTTTCTTTTTCTCCTTTCTGTTTTCTTTTAGCTTGATTCAAAGCTTGTTTGAATCATTATTTTTATTGTTTTGCAATAAAACTGGTAGGGGCCCAATCAACCCCGCTGGCTTTGCCAAAAAAAAAAGAATTTCATAATTAAATTCAATAATTCATCATAAAGCATATAATCATCTAAGCATTCAAACATGGCATAATAGCAATCATGGAATTTTAGGTTTAAGCCTAAAACTGAAATTAAACAAGCATATTAGAGATGGGTATCATTATTCACTTTGATTTGATGAAGGAACTTGAGATTTGAATTTGAATTTGTTTCCCCTAAGCTTTTATCTTGTTTTCTAGCTTTTCTTCTTCTTAATGCTCTCAATAATGGCCGCCCTTGATTTAGTTTAGGTTTGTATGAATGAAAGTAAATTAGGAGGAAGGAATGTAAGGGTCTATTTTTAGGAATTATGGTCTATTCCTATTTTTCCCTTAGCATGAATTCCTCTTTCTTATCTAATTTATAAGCATTCTTATTAATTCATTTCTTAAGGCATGACCAATTAAATGACCAAATCTCATTTTCCCTTATCACTTTGCATTATTTAATTTTATTTATCTAATTAAATTTCCAAATAATGTTAAACAAAATCAAGGATGTTACAATTATGAGGCCAAATTTGCTAAGTTAAAAGATCGTTATAAAAAGGGGTCGGAAATCCCCATTAGTGGCAACTCGCCTTTTATTTCTACTACGTAGGAACTTTTTGGTCCTTACACTAGAACACCTGATAAAACAAACGGTCTGCTTTTGGATGAGATTGATTGGATCTGGGGAGTAGCCATAAGACATGTGAACAACCTTAAAAACAAAAAAATTAGATTAGAGTTTGAGGCTCGCCTTGATGCTATTGCTACTTCTCGAGGTGGGTTAAGCAGGGCTTCCTTATTGGAGTAGCTTCATAATGAGAAGGTAGGAAGGGTTGTGGAGGAGATTGGCGTGAAGCGTGCGATTGATGTTTTCACTTGTTTTTGGACGAGTCTCGATTTGACCTTCCTATATAATCATGTGGATTACGAATTTGATCCGTAAGACGATGGTGATGCTTAGGCCAATGCTAATTATGACCCTCGTATCGCTTATGGTTGTGTTTGCCCCAATCACTTATCAGTTATTATCATCGAACCGAATGACCCATTTCCTTCTCTCCAACTTAAGGTAGCTCTTCCCCATGCCCCGCACCGACAACCTACAGATCATATCATCGAAGAACGATTATAACCGACTCTTCCGTTGAATCTGAGTCATATTTGTGATGTTGTTTTGTTTTATTTAGCTCATTATTTTTCTTTTATGATTTTAAAATGTTCGTAGAAGTATGGGATGTGTAAATATGTGAAGATCTTCAGTGTATTTTAATAGGAGTAAATAAATGTAAGAAAATCCTTATTCTTTGATGTTCACCTGGCAAGCTTTAAATAATTTCTTGAACCACATCTTTTTTGATAGTTGTTGCATATCCCATGAGTTGTTTCTTCCTAGCCATCTTTGAATTTGTTGTTTGCGCATTTTATGCTTCATGAGCGTTGATTTTAGTGTTTGAACCTTGTCGTGTGCTTGGCACAGTCTACCCCGCTAATTAGGGATGAATTGTTATTTTGACTATGAAGTCAGGTTGTATATTTATAACCTTCTCAATTCATGCATATGGTTTTTTGTACTAGTTCAGGCCATCCAATATCCTACGTCCAGTCTTGCTATGTTAACAGAATTAACATAGAGAGATTTTTATTCTTGTTCGGCCCATCCAATATCCCTACGTCCAATTTAGTTATTTGGTTGAGAAAACCGGGCTGCGTTTTGTGTAGTTTTGTTTTGATGACTAGTTTAGCCGTCTAATATTGCTACATCCAGTGTGATTATTCAACTATGCAAAAGAAATTAACACACAGAAAATTTTATACTGGTTCGGGCCGCCTAATATCCTTACATCCAACTCATTGTAATATTACTTTTCATAACAATTACAATGTTTATTACATAAGTAGTGTGGATTACACAAAATAGGGTTTGAGGTGCTCTGAGTTCCATGTTCTTGGAACTAGGTTGCCATCAGGTTTCGATAGTCGATACGCATCATTGGCCAATATTTCTGCAATAACTAATGGGCCTACCCAGTTTGGGCCCAGAGCTCCATCTGATGGGTCTTTCGTGTTGGCCATTACCCTTCACAGTACAAATCTCCCTTGTAGAAGTTTCTTTCTTTGAGTCTTGTGTTGTAATTCCTCGCCATTCTTTACCGATATGTGGCAGATACCACAACTGCCTCATCTCTTCTTCCTTGAATGAGGTCGAGGGCAGCTTCTTTTAGCTTCCTTTTCTTCTCTATTGTGCAAGATATTCTTCTATGCGAGGGGACTTCTACTTGAACGGGGAGCATGGCCTCATATCTATAGGTTAATGAGAAAGGGGTATGGCCAGTTGAAGATTTATTCGAAGTTCTATAGGCCCATAGTACTAAAGATAATTCTTCTGCCAACTTCCCTTTTGTTTTCTGTAGCCATTTCTTAAGCAACTTCTTGATAGTATTATTTGCTGCTTTGACCTGCCTATTTCCTTTTGGGTGTGCAACAAGGGAAATTTTTTTAATTATGACATTCTTCTCAGGAGTTTGTGAATTCTTTGTTCTCAAATTGGGTTATATTATCAAAGATTATCTTGTAGGGGATTCCATACCTAGTAATTATGTTTCTCATCACAAAGGTGACTATCTTCTTTGCTGTGATTATAGCTAAGGGTTTCGCTTCCACCCAATTAGTGAAGTAGTCGATTGCCACTGTTGCATACTTTTCTCCTTGTGACATAGGAAGCAGACCTATTAAGTCTATGCCTCATATATCAAAGGGCCATGACCTAGTTAGTGGGATGAGCTTGTGCAATAGCTGTCTAGGGATACACACAAATCTTTGACATTTGTCGCATCTTCTAACAAATTCCCTTGCAACTTGGAGTGCCGTAAGCCAATAATAACCATGTCTTAGCACCTTCTTTGCTAACTTGGCTCTCCCAAAATGGTCCTTGCATTGCCCTTCATGTACTTCTCTCATGACTTGCATTCCCTCTTCTTTGGAAACATACCTAAGATAAGGAGTAGAATACCCTCTCTTGTATAATGTGCCATCAAAGAATGAGTTGTATGGAGCCTGATACCTTATTTTTTGGGCTTCAATTTTGTTTTGGGTGTAGGACTCCGTTTAGCAAGAATTGTTTTATGGGGGTCATCCAAGTATTTTCTTTGGTTTGTTGAAGTGGAGGTTCGGTTAAGGCTGCCCTTGGTTTCCTGGTCTTAGGACCCCTGTATCATTGCTCGTTGAGCTCGGGTTAGGACTAGTATTTGATTAGCCTCTTTTATACTCGGCTCTGCCTGATGCCTTAGTGGAACTGCCTTCATATCATTTGCCACTTTGGTGCTCACAAGTTTAGCTAATGAATTGGTAGAAGAATTGTTCTTATGTGGAATTTTCTCTATATCAAATTGTTTGAACTGCTATAGTAACTTTTTGGAAAGTTCCACATATTTGGCTAAGGTTGGCTCTTTGGCTTGGTAATTGCCCTACACTTGATTTACAACTAATTCGAAATTGGTGAAAATTTTATATGAGTTATCTTTATTACCTAATCCATTCTTAAGCCTACAAGGGGAGCGTCATATTCTGCTACATTGTTGGTCGTTTTGAACCCAAGCTGCACTGCCTCATAAAATTTCTGCTTATCTGGCGTAACTAGCATGTATCCAATTCCTGCCCCCCTTTTATTTGAAGATCCATCTACCAATAATGCCAGAACTATGGGGTGAATGCTCTTTCCTCTAGTTGGGGCTCAGTTTGAAGTTTGCATTCGACGATGAAGTTTGTTAGTGTTTGACCTTTGATCGCTTTTCTTGGGTAGTAGGTGATGTCATATTGGGTAAGCATCATTGTCCATTTTAAAAAGCGGCTTGATATCTCTGTCTTCTGTAGTATTTTCCCGTTGACATCAAAAATGGATCAACACCCAAGAGTGAGTTGTAGGGAACCCATGAGACTTAGATCCAGCATATAACAGAAAAAAAAACAAAGAAAAATAATAGGAAGACATAAGATTTTTATAGTGGTTCAGCAATCTCTAGCCTACGTCCACTTTATAGTTTTATTGATTATGGATCTGAGATATTTTGCACAAGATTACAAGGAATTAGAGTCACAAGTATAAGAAGTCGACAAGTTCGAAGGCCTAGAACTACCAAGAGTAGTTGCCTTGGTGATTATTGTGAGGGAGGAAGATGGTGAACAGCAATGGAATCCCAGATCCAGAGTGAAGACAGAAGATTTGGGAGAAGATCTTGTTTTGGTTGCATATAGGTTTGTATTTATTGGGAAACGATGTGTTGGGCCAGAAGCCTGCTTGCATTAGAGTCCAAGAGTCAGCCCAGGGTCACATAAGTAAACTCGGAGTCCACCGAGTTAAAATAATAACTCTGTACCGAGTCACCTGACTCGGTGCCAAGTTATTTCCTAAAGTGGAAATTAGTTAAATTCCTTTGCATTGCTCTTCTATCTTCAAGTTGATGTGTTCCATACTATTATCTTTGACTATTGCTTAATTCTAGTAATTGTTCCACCATCATTTGAGTTATCCAACTTTCTTAGCTTTCTTCTCTTCAACTCTTGGAATTGGTCATCCAAACTCTAGGAAAACACTTGACCACAAGGTGATAGAGTAGAGAATGAGTTGTATGGAGTTTAGGAGGTGAAACAAGGAAGCAAAATGACTCAGTACTGAGCCAAATTACTCAATATTGAGTTATTTACTTAGCTCAATTCTTGGTGAAACTCTTTCTAGTTGTTTCCTTGCTTCATCTAAGTGTGCTTCCAAGTTTTCTAGTCGTTTCGTCTTCATCTTGATGTTCTAACTTCCACTGACTTTTGCTTAGTTAAAAACCCGCTTAACACTTTCCCCTTAGAGTATGCTATCGTTGAAAACAAAGCGTGCTATGGATTAAGACAACTGCAGGACTATTATCCTCTAAATTCCAGTTGACCGTTCAAGTGCCGTCTTGAGACGTGGCCTTCATTTGGTTGATTTTCCTTTGACTATTTGTCTTAATTATAGTTGAAATTCCATTCCTTTGTATTGGTGATGCAATCTACATTCCGGAGACAACTTCACACTTTGGGTTAGCACAGGCATTCTCTACAATGCTTTCTCAACGATGCAGTGGAAAGAAAACAACACAGGACCGAGTTTTTAACTCGGTGCCGAGTCATTTGGTTTCCCCCCGAGCCTATATATTCCAACACTTAGAATTTTTTCTAAGTTACTTTTCACTTTGCACTAAGCCTTCTAGTCTTCCTTTGCACCTAAGCCATCCAATCTTTCACATCTGACCTAACTTTGCCGACACAACCAGATCTGCCGCTGATCGTTCTCCACCCTCAACCTGACCCAGTGACGCCGTCGCCGACCTGCCATCACAACCCATAAATTCTCGCTACTACTCATCCATCATCTAAGTAGCTCGGACCCGATCCACTTCAAAACCCTAACTCTGACCTTATTTTGGATTTGAGGTTGGCGACAGTTGGCTTTATGATGATGACAATGGCGATGGCGATGAGGGTTTAGTCGATTGCAAGTGAAGGGAGATGGTTGAATTTTGGGTTATGTTTGATCGGTGGTGAGGCTAAGTTCTGCACCAGTCGAATGCATACGGTTTTGGAGACAAGCCCCATTTTCCGAATCCAAATATCTCTCTTCAAGGATTTGGCTAAGTCTCTATCGCTGTTTGAATTCTAATGCAATGACTTATCCCAAGATTGGTTGTATTGGATGATCCATCGCACCACTTTTCCTATTTCTGCACTTCTAGTGACCTTGAAAAGAAAAACTTTCCTCGTCACTCCGGACAGCAGCTCCATTATCGAATACACATAGATAATGGGTAAGTTCCAAGAATTACAAAATACGATGCGGTTTATTTTTCCAGCATAAGCGAGCTATCTACGTAGGATTGTCCGTTCATGATGTATGGGACACTGGACTCACATTGTATAGATTAACTGTAACGACCCGCCTTTTTGGACAGTTTAAACCGACAAATCAAACACACATGCCGATTCTAAACCATTCAAAAGGGCAGATGGTTATTGGGGTAATAAGAAAAGAAGAGAAAAGGAACAAGAAACAATCACAGAATCTCGCAGCGGAAAGATAAAATATAATAATCAAATAAACAGTTCATGAAGCTGTTTAATATACTTTTGATTATCATTTATACATCATTTATCAGAGTTATACATATACAACAGAACAAATAAAATAATGCAGCAGACAGCATGATGCAAGGATAATAATAGTAATAGTATTAAATCTTCATCTTCGTCCTCCAGAATAGATCTTCAATAAGCTGAAAAACTCAGGACTGACCCGAGCGTAATGAAAAGACAAAACACTCGAGTCAGGACTAAAACATCCTTATGTAAGTAAATCAATCGTAAATAAATATGAATGCAACGGCATCAGAGATGTTTATGGGGTTTGACATCTCCTATCCAGTGTCAACGTGAGTGCAATAACTTAAGAGATGTTACGGGATTTTCCATCTCTCAAGGATCCGTTAAACTATCTACTATGTAGTACAATACGCTATTATAATATGTCTACATTAAAGTAAAAGTATTAAAATAGCGTTAAGGCGTTACCATAATCCCCCTTAACACATTTTTATTCCCAAGAGCATATACAAGACCGTAGTTTCCCCAAAACCGGAAGTCACCAGAGGGCAATCCATATACTAAAGGTACAAATCAAAACGTAGTGGTCGCGAATAGGATAATCAGTATGACAAGGTACATGAGGCGATACCAACTAGGATACTAGTAGTTGCGTGATCCGGACTGATGTTGAGCATAGCAGCTACTACCTCAACACCGCGAAACAACACTCCCAAATCAAGGGGTGCATCCAAATCGAATCACAAAGTAATAGACATGGTATCGAAGAAGTGTGTCCGCTAGAGGTGGCGAACCTCAATGGCCCGGCGCGGCTCCTGTTTTAGTCATGTCAGGGGTCATCCAATATCGTTCTCTTTCTTCAGCCAACGCGTTCACCAAACCATCCACTTCATTCTGGATCGACACTCCGCGTATAATAGTTATTAAAGTGGTTTCGATATCGACAGAGAGTTTGTCCATATCTGATCCCGGTCTCTTTAATAACTACGTATTATTACACCGATGGCTTTTTTTACATTTCAAATCGATTCATAATTGATATCAAAATATCATATTTGCTTCAAAATCAAATCCATTTCAAATATCATCATATCTATTCAAGATGTAAGATTTCGTTTCAAAAATCATTTTTCGCCTCAATATCTCATTTCGATTTCAAAATCATTTCGAATTTCAATTTAGGTTGCAACTTCATTTAACCCAATTCGTATTTAAATTCAAGATTTAAATATAAACATTTCACCTTAATTGACCAGCTTGAAATTTTTAGAAAATAGTTTTAAGTAGTCTAAAAGTAGTTTTAAATAATTAAAATACTTAAAATCTTTAAATGGATTTCAAATAGATAAATTAATTTAATATAGTTAATATAGGTTAAAATAGTTTAAGTATTTAAAAATGGTTTATATAACAGAGTAATTTGGAAAACATAATGAAACAACTTCAAAACCAAACCATTTCAATTATAACTTCCAATTCAAATCAATTTCAATTTCTATTCTACCGATTCAATTTCGATTTCAATTCAAATGAATGTCAACTTTGACTTCAAAATTAATTCAATTTCAATTTATATCAATTTGGAGCTTGATTTTTCAAAATATCAATTTATAACACTTAACAAAATTTATCCTTCAATATTCAATTTTAAATCCAAATTCAATATGAATCAATTTCAAGCTCGATTTCGAAATATCATTTTTACTTAGTAATACTCAAAGCTCGAAATAATGTTCAATCTTTAAAACAAACAAATTTCCAAAATTCAATCATATCCCAACTTTAAATTTCAAAGTCTCAACTTAAATTATTAAGCAATTTCTTTTAACCAAAATTTATTTCAACATTCCAAACTCAATTTGCGATAAATTCAATTTCTATAAATTGATTTTATTTATAACTTTTAAATCAAAACATTTAAATGAATTTCAAATCAACGATTTTTAAAAATTATTAATTTAACCAATCCGGTGTCCGTATATAATTTTCTATCCTATGGCCAAGTGATTATTTATTTCAATTAAATGTCAGGGATGAATATATATCACTTAAACTAATCACAGTGTCATATGTATGTATAACAGGATATATATAAGCAGATAAATATCCAAACATTTAAATATCAACCAATAGCATCCATCGAAATAAAACATCCAATAGACAATACAATTTACGGCAATTTCATAGTTATCAATATCAGGTAATTTAATCGCAATTAAATTTTTAATTTCAACTAGACTATCAATTTTAATTTTTAACGGTGAATTCAAATGACAATCTATATGACAATTAAATTTTTATCAAACAACGACAAATAAAATTCATATCACTTCATAATATCAGATTTAACTACCATAAAGATATTTAGTACGATGTGAGCGTTATAAAACACTCACCTTGATTTTCCGTTGTCACCGAGACGTTCCGGTTTGGAACTAAACCGGACGACTCTCGATTTTAGCCCAAATTTCAACTGTTTCCAAGTTCGTCCAAACCAATTTCATTTCAAAGCTCTCGTCATTACGATCGCAACACAAAAAATTTTGTTCCGATCGGACCGCGTATGAAGGAGTTATAGGGTTTTTAAGTTATCAACATTTGAGTTCATAAACAATTTATATTATATTTAAATTAATTCATACCCCAAAGAAAAAGAAGCCCAGCCCACTCAACATCTTCTTCCCCAAAAGCTTCCTGTAGCCTGAACACGCACAACGCACCATAGCCGTGCACCCTCCTTCCAATGATACGGAGCTAGGCTACATAACGAACCGACAATGCCATCCGACTTCTCACCGAAATCTCCACCATCCCCATCCCCAACTCCAAGCTCGACGTCACCCTGGAAGTCGCGACCGGTGCCCCTCCACCCGCACAGTAAAATGTCGCCCCCTTCTCTATGCGACCGCATGCTCCAATTTCCCAACCACAGGTGCTCTTCTGCCTCGCGAATCCATATACGGCCTCCAATCCACCAATCGACGCTTCAATCTCCACTAAACGCCAACCCTAGTTCATGGCCTATTCGACCTTCATAGTCGAGCAACCCAGATCGAAGCCTCACCTTCCAACGAGCATACCAAAATGAAGCTGACGAAGAATCTTGATTTTTAAAATTTGTTTCGCGATTTTTACTTGAGTAGAAATAGAGTTATGATTTTTTTAAGTTCCCCCTTTTTCTCTTTCTATTCTTTATTTACTGCCATTGCGTGTAGAATAAAGGAGAGGGAGACGGGAATGAAAAGCTACAGGGACAAGGTAGAATTTACAGCTGAAAAGAAGGGTTGACCAGTCAAAATATATTTTAAATTTCAAAACGTCTTGATTTTCGTAGCTTAAAATCTCGAACCCCTTTCGAGGCATGCTACTAGGCGTTTATAATGTTATACTCACGCTTTGAACACAATGGGACATGTTTCAGGGCCTAATTCGATCGTCTGTGTGAGTTATGGAAATAAACGATCGATTTTAAATTAAACCGATTAAATGAATTTCTAAGCGTTTTCAGCTGCCACGGTCAAATGGAAACTCCGATCGCTACGAAATTTGAAATCCGATAATAATACACTATTACAGATCCAATGGAACTGGTTTCGTCAAATTCCGAGACTGTGCCTCGGAAGGCTATTTTTACTCGTCGATTAAATCGACGACTTTTCAAAATTTACAGAATTGCTAAAAATTCCAATTTTAAAATCTTATTAACTCTATTATAATTCCAATATAACTTACATTCACTTTGGAAACCAATTTGAATCATATTAAATCAAATTTCAGTTATTCACTCTATTTTCATATATTAAATTTCAATATCAATTTAATCATATTAAATTCAAAATTTAATTATTCAAACATTTGTAATATTAAATTTAACCAAATTTGATTATTCTTAAATCACTATCTTTTGAAATATTCAAAGCGAACTTATAAAATTTAACCTTTAAAACAAATTCAAACTATAGAACAACCATTTCCATTAATCAGTTATTCAATTTCCGTTATTCATTTATTCAATAAATTCCAAATATTAAATTTAAACAATTTTGATTATCCAATAATTCATTATCCTTTGAAATATTTGAAATTGAACTTATAAGATTCAACTTTTAAAACCAATTCACATCTTAGAACACTATCTCCATTTTACAGTTATTCAATTATTCAATAAGTTTTAAATATTTACTTTAAACAATTTACCTGTTCAATATTCAATTATTTGATTTTTAATAGATTTTACTTATCAATCAATTACTCTATTATACCCAATGAATTCAACATTTATTATCTTATCCAACTATTGATTGCAAAGGCATTCACTAAGTAGCATTTATTTTTCAATACTTATTACTATTCAAATCTTCGAAACCAATCTATTAAAATTTGTATTTCTACCTAAATAATTCACAATTCTTATTCACCTATTTACATTTGTTTTTCCATATATTCCCTTATAACCAAGTTATAACATTTGAGTCAATTCAATTAGATTGGAACTCCATTCAATCTATTAATAATTACTTGGATAATTATTGTTGCAATTCATTCCAGTTATTATTATTCCAAATGAATTAAATTAAATTTTTTTTTCTAACATTAAATCACGAAATCTTATTAAATTAGCTATTTTAATTATCGAAAATTTACAGGTCGTTACACTCTCCCCCACTCAAAACTTTTCGTCCTCGAAAAGGAAAAAGAAGGGAAAAGGAATTAAGTATAGAATTCAACATTAGATATATTTTATTCAAAGTTACCAACTTATAAAACAATGAAATTCCATTTATAAAGTCATAACTACGCTTCCACTAAGTTACCCCGAACGGCTTTCTAAATTTTAAAGTTAGTTATCAAAACAAGTTATAAAATTTTAAAACTCGAAAATTTTCTAACACTCGGATTTACGGAAAATTTCGGCAAAGTCTCCTTTGCGCGGCTCGATCGGTACAACTACAAAATGCCTCTACGGGCCCCAAACCAACAAAAGAAACCCAAAAGCCAAGTGGCTCAATCAAAAATCACCAAATCCAATGACAAAATAAACATGTACCTTTTGTCGGGCAATCCACATTTTCTTGATTTTTTAAAAACCTGCATCTCATTTACTAATGATATCCAATTATATAATTTAAAAGAATCATTTTATATTTGGCATCTTCAATTTCCAATATTAGCTTTAATTAAGTCCGTAAGCCGTACATATATCATCCGTGAGCAATATCAAATCTAATCGCCTATTCGATCATACAATTTCACTTCCAAACTAGTATCGTTCACACGACTCTCTAGTGCGGACTCAGATTTGGTTCCTTGATTGGAAACTGTTACTCTCCTTGCATAGCCATATACTATGATAGAGAATTCCAGAATCAAATCAAAAATTCATATCCAAGATTCGCCGTCGAGAATCGAGTGAAGAATCCTAACTTGGATCGATATAAATCATCTCGAAATTTTGTGCTCGAATTTGGATCAAACTGTTATGCGAACAAAATAATATATGTACAACTCACGCATTACCTTTCAATAGATTTCTATATAATTTATCTATATTAAATTATTTTATTGACTTTCATTTTATTTACAATTAATTATTCACATCCCATTATTCAGTTAGCATATTCTTTAACATTATCTTTTCTTAAACACCATATCATAGAATTTGCCTACTCAAGTTCATTTTAAACATTCTATATAATTTATTTAATTCAATTTCATTTTCCATTTATTCTTAGCTATACCAAATCCTTTTGTTTACATTTACTTCATTTCATAATTTCAGTTAATAATGTACTTCATTTTCATAATTTTAGTTAATAACAGATTTATTTGTGGAACATTTTATTAACCAACACTTTAGTTTATTTACCATCCTATAAAAGTCATATATAAGAAGTTGGACTTTAACTAAGTTTATAATTATGTCAAAAGATACAAATTTCAATTTCACAATCCCTATGAAATTTATATTTGTTTTCTATAACCAGTCTACAAAGATATTATACAATTCATTTGTCTTCTTTCTTAAGTTCACTTACTTGTTCCATTTGTCCATTCATCATTTCATGCTATATTTAAGTATATATAAAAAAAAATTTATCATGACCAACCTTTCCATTTATATACATTTTAATTCCTTTTTGAGTTTTCCTTACTTGTATATTTCAATTACTTTCAGGTTCTGTTTATTTATACAATATCTCATTACATATCCAAAACATCATTTTAACTTTTAACATTTGGTAAGTCTTGTTATATGTTATCAGAATGTAATTTTGGTATTATACAAATTTATAGAATTTCATTTTACTTAAATTAGAATGTTCACAATTTTTAACTTTTCTATATTTTCTTTACCTTTCAATACTTTCCAATTTTAAGAGTTACACTTCAACTCTAAAGTTTCTCAAAACATTTAGCTTAGAGTTTTTTTTATTCTCTTATTATATAAGTTCGGATTATTCACATTTCATTCAAATATTTTGAAAAATATTAATTAACAGAACTTAGAAATTTAAATGCCTGGTTCATCTCAAATCATTTGAAATAAATATATGCATTTATATCTCATATATATCAAATCATACTTTTGGAGTTTAAACCAAAATGCATTTTTCAAAACAGTTTCGAAGCAAAGCAAAGCTTCGCATAAGTCTCCTACACTTTGAGACTCGAAAATGAACGTCGATGATGCTGCGCAGTCATCATCGAAATTATTTTCCAGCGACATAAGAGAGGAGTACTGAATTCATTCCTTCTTAAAAATCCTTTCAAAAATATTTCCCATAAATATTTTTCAACTAATATCACTACATATTTTTCTTCAAAATTTTGAAAAACCATTTTCAAAATCCCTGGGTCTTAAATTCAATATTTCTAAATTTAAATCTATCTTGATTTATAAGTCACATTTTATAAATTATTCTCACAAAATTTTGCTTTCTTAAAACATTCCCTAAATTGTTTTATCATTATTTATTTTGTAATATACCTTATTTATTAAAACACAATATCCAATTTGTGATAACCATCTATATTATCCTTTCTAACAACCAAACAACTGGATGAATCATAATAGTTTCTAAAAATTTATTTCTTTATGTATAAAATATAATTAGGGCAAAATTATTTCATTTACCCCATTTCAAAACAATACTATGTCGAATTGTTATGTTCAAGTGTTTAGAGACCCCTATCAATGACGTTAATTACTCGTATTGACCAGAATCCATAAGCCACTCAACAAATCAACCAACACAATATAAAATAATTTTATGTCACTAACAAATACGCTCTCTCATACATACACTCAGCGACTCATCATAGGGTATTACTACCCTATTCATAAAGAGTCAGACCCCACAAAGCTAAGGTTATTGCTAAACCAAAGCTCTGATACCAACTATAACGACTCGCCTTTTTGGACAGTTTAAACCGACAAATCAAACACACATGCCGATTCTAAACCATTCAAAAGGGCAGATGGTTATTGGGGTAATAAGAAAAGAAGAGAAAAGGAACAAGAAACAATCACAGAATCTCGCAGCGGAAAGATAAAATATAATAATCAAATAAATAGTTCATGAAGCTGTTTAATATACTTTTGATTATCATTTATACATCATTTATCAGAGTTATACATATACAACAGAACAAATAAAATAATGCAGCAGACAGCATGATGCAAGGATAATAATAGTAATAGTATACCAAATCTTCATCTTCGTCCTCCAGAATAGATCTTCAATAAGTTGAAAAACTCAGGACTGACCCGAGCGTAATGAAAAGACAAAACACTCGAGTCAGGACTAAAACATCCTTATGTAAGTTAATCAATCATAAATAAATATGAATGCAACGGCGTTAGAGATGTTTACGGGGTTTGACATCTCCTATCCAGTGTCAACGTGAGTGCAATAACATAAGAGATGTTACGGGATTTTCCATCTCTCAAGGATCCGTTAAACTATCTACTATGTAGTACAATACGCTATTATAATATGTCTACATTAAAGTAAAAGTATTAAAATAGCGTTAAGGTGTTACCATAATCCCCCTTAACACATTTTTATTCCCAAGAGCATATACAAGACCGTAGTTTCCCCAAAACCGGAAGTCACCAGAGGGCAATCCATATACTAAAGGTACAAACCAAAACGTAGTGGTCGCGAATAGGATAATCAGTATGACAAGGTACATGAGGCGATACCAACTAGGATACTAGTAGTTGCGTGATCCGAACTGATGTTGAGCATAGCAGCTACTACCTCAACACCGCGAAACAACACTCCCAAATCAAGGGGTGCACCCAAATCGAATCACAAAGTAATAGATATGGTATCGAAGAAGTGTGTCCGCTAAAGGTGGCGAACCTCAATGGCCCGGCGCGGCTCCTATTTTAGTCATGTCAGGGGTCATCCAATATCGTTCTCTTTCTTCAGCCAACGCGTTCACCAAACCATCCACTTCATTCTGGATCGACACTCCGCGTATAATAGTTATTAAAGTGGTTTCGGTATCGACAGAGAGTATGTCCATATCCGATCCCGGTCTCTTTAATAACTACGTATTATTACACCAATGGCTTTTTTTTACATTTCAAATCGATTCATAATTGATATCAAAATATCATATTCGCTTCAAAATCAAATCCATTTCAAATATCATCATATCTATTCAAGATGTAAGATTCCGTTTCAAAAATCATTTTTCGCCTCAATATCTCATTTCGATTTCAAAATCATTTCGAATTTCAATTTAGGTTGCAACTTCATTTAACCCAATTCGTATTTAAATTCAAGATTTAAACATAAACATTTCACCTTAATTGACCAGCTTGAAATTTTTAGAAAATAGTTTTAAGTAGTCTAAAAGTAGTTTTAAATAATTAAAATACTTAAAATCTTTAAATGGATTTCAAATAGATAAATTAATTTAATATAGTTAATATAGGTTAAAATAGTTTAAGTATTTAAAAATGGTTTATATAACAGAGTAATTTGGAAAACATAATGAAACAACTTCAAAACCAAACCATTTCAATTATAACTTTCCAATTCAAATCAATTTCAATTTCTATTCTACCGATTCAATTTCGATTTCAATTCAAATGAATGTCAACTTTGACTTCAAAATTAATTCAATTTCAATTTATATCAATTTGGAGCTTGATTTTTCAAAATATCAATTTATAACACTTAACAAAATTTATCCTTCAATATTCAATTTTAAATCCAAATTCAATATGAATCAATTTCAAGCTCGATTTCGAAATATCATTTTTACTTAGTAATACTCAAAGCTCGAAATAATGTTCAATCTTTAAAACAAATAAATTTCCAAAATTCAATCATATCCCAACTTTAAATTTCAAAGTCTCAACTTAAATTATTAAGCAATTTCTTTTAACCAAAATTTATTTCAACATTCCAAACTCAATTTGCGATAAATTCAATTTCTATAAATTGATTTTATTTATAACTTTTAAATCAAAACATTTAAATGAATTTCAAATCAACGATTTTTAAAAATTATTAATTTAACCAATCCGGTGTCCGTATATAATTTTCTATCCTATGGCCATGTGATTATTTATTTCAATTAAATGTCAGGGATGAATATATATCACTTAAACCAATCACAGTGTCATATGTATGTATAACAGGATATATATAAGCAGATAAACATCCAAACATTTAAATATCAACCAATAGCATCCATCGAAATAAAACATCCAATAGACAATACAATTTACAGCAATTTCATAGTTATCAATATCAGGTAATTTAATCGCAATTTAATTTTTAATTTCAACTAGACTGTCAATTTTAATTTTTAACGGTGAATTCAAATGACAATCTATATGACAATTAAATTTTTATCAAACAACGACAAATAAAATTCATATCACTTCATAATATCAGATTTAACTACCATAAAGATATTTAGTATGATCTGAGCGTTATAAAACACTCACCTTGATTTTCCGTTGTCACCGAGGCGTTCCGGTTTGGAACTAAACCGGACGACTCCCGATTTTAGTCCAAATTTCAACTGTTTCCAAGTTCGTCCAAACCAATTTCATTTCGAAGCTCTCGTTATTACGATCGCAACACAACAATTTTTGTTCCGATCGGACCTCGTATGAAGGAGTTATAGGGTTTTTAAGTTATCAAAATTTGAGTTCATAAACAATTTATATTATATTTAAATTAATTCATACCCCAAAGAAAAAGAAGCCCAGCCCACTCAACATTTCTTCCCCAAAAGCTTCCTGTAGCCTGAACACGCACAACGCACCATAGCCATGCACCCTCCTTCCAATGATACGGAGCTAGGCTACATAACTCAACGAACCGACAATGCCATCCGACTTCTCACCGAAATCTCCACCATCCCCCATCCCCAACTCCAAGCTCGACGTCACCCTGGAAGTCGCGACCGGTGCCCCTCCACCCGCGCAGTAAGATGTCGCCCCCTTCTCTATGCGACCGCATGCTCCAATTTCCCAACCACAGGTGCTCTTCTGCCTCGCGAATCCATATACGGCCTCCAATCCACCAATCGACGCTTCAATCTCCACTAAACGCCAACCCTAGTTCATGGCCTATTCGACCTTTATAGTCGAGCAACCCAGATCGAAGCCACACCTTCCAACGAGCATACCAAAATGAAGCTGACGAAGAATCTTGATTTTTAAAATTTGTTTCGCGATTTTTACTTGAGTAGAAATAGAGTTATGATTTTTTTAAGTTCCCCCTTTTTCTCTTTCTATTCTTTATTTTCTGCCATTGTGTGTAGAATAAAGGAGAGGGAGACAGGAATGAAAAGCTACAGGGACAAGGTAGAATTTACAGCTGAAAAGAAGGGTTGACCAGTCAAAATATATTTGAAATTTCAAAACGTCTTGATTTTCGTAGCTTAAAATCTCGAACCCCTTTCGAGGCATGCTACTAGGCATTTATAATGTTATACTCGCGCTCTAAACACAATGGGACATGTTTCAGGGCCTAATTCGATCGTCTGTGTGAGTTATGGAAATAAACGATCGATTTTAAATTAAACCGATTAAATGAATTTCTAAGCGTTTTCAGCTGCCACGGTCAAATGGCAACTCCGATCGCTACGAAATTTGAAATCCGATAATAATACACTATTACAGATCCAATGGAACTGGTTTCGTCAAATTCCGAGACTGTGCCTCGGAAGGCTATTTTTACTCGTCGATTAAATCGACGACTTTTCAAAATTTACAGAATTGCTAAAAATTCCAATTTTAAAATCTTATTAACTCTATTATAATTCCAATATAACTTACATTCACTTTGGAAACCAATTTGAATCATATTAAATCAAATTTCAGTTATTCACTCTATTTTCATATATTAAATTTCAATATCAATTTAATCATATTAAATTCAAAATTTAATTATTCAAACATTTGTAATATTAAATTTAACCAAATTTGATTATTCTTAAATCACTATCTTTTGAAATATTCAAAGCGAACTTATAAAATTTAACCTTTAAAACAAATTCAAACTATAGAACAACCATTTCCATTAATCAGTTATTCAATTTCCGTTATTCATTTATTCAATAAATTCCAAATATTAAATTTAAACAATTTTGATTATCCAATAATTCATTATCCTTTGAAATATTTGAAATTGAACTTATAAGATTCAACTTTTAAAACCAATTCACATCTTAGAACACTATCTCCATTTTACAGTTATTCAATGATTCAATAAGTTTTAAATATTTACTTTAAACAATTTACCTGTTCAATATTCAATTATTTGATTTTTAATAGATTTTACTTATCAATCAATTACTCTATTATACCCAATGAATTCAACATTTATTATCTTATCCAACTATTGATTGCAAAGGCATTCACTAAATAACATTTATTTTTCAATACTTATTACTATTCAAATCTTCGAAACCAATCTATTAAAATTTGTATTTCTACCTAAATAATTCACAATTCTTATTCACCTATTTACATTTGTTTTTCCATATATTCCCTTATAACCAAGTTATAACATTTGAGTCAATTCAATTAGATTGGAACTCCATTCAATCTATTAATAATTACTTGGATAATTATTGTTGCAATTCATTCCAGTTATTATTATTCCAAATGAATTAAATTAAATTTTTTTTCTAACATTAAATCACGAAATCTTATTAAATTAGCTATTTTAATTATCGAAAATTTATAGGTCGTTACATTAACACACTGCGCTTACCCCAGTCAATGCTCAAAATCTGATTGGTCAACACACGTCGACTTCCCCTGAATTTCGGGCGTTGGTCACATGGGAATATTATTCAAAATAAAATGTACCTGACCATGTTGAACGCCAAGTTTTATTGTTTAGAATGACTCACCGGTCACCCCATCTTTAGTCTGGTGTAGGAACATCCACTCCTCCTAAAGCTGGATCCTCTACAGCCCCTGCTTCGCCATCTATTCCTATCTGGTCAGGCCATCTTGGAACTCCTAAATCCCAAAGTCAAATAGTTCCGGTTGAGCCGGTGGTTAGTCAGCTACCTCTGGGATTGAGAATCTTGAACAACCCGCCGAAGCAGCTGCCTTCAATCCTATTTACCAGTTCACTCCAAAACATAAGTCTCCAATACGGCAATCCCGAGGATGATGTCCGTCTATCGACAAGGGCTGAATTCGCTCACAATCCTCCGTCGGACTTCACAACATGCAATTGGTATATGTGCATGGGCGATGATGTCCGCTATTCAATCCTTTCCTAATGATGGTACTATAAGAACTTGGACTAGCTTCATTCTAAGTCCACCTAAACGTCTATTCTCTTCTAAGTTCTTTATACGTCCTTCTCATGAATAGATTTAATCGGCCTTCACGATTCAATGAGCTGACTCATCTTTTGCAATTCAAGAAAAGCCGGGATTCCCCATCCTATCTAATAATAGAGGCCTAGAAGAGATGTAAAGTGATTGAAAAGCTCCACAACAAGCATTCTGCCTTCAAGAATGAATATTTCTTCATGCGATGCCCATATGGTTTTAATCGACTCTGGATTTCTAGATGTACGTCTCTTTTCCCTTGCTTCTCCCATGACATAATTTCTAGGTTTCTAACTTGATACGTGTTTCCTCTTAGGCATCCCAGCTCGAGACAATAGTGATGAACATGAGAGAACACTCAATTTTTTTAAGGCAGTTAGACCCAATCAATGCACCGTCGCATTCCTTCTAACGAATACAATCTATGGTGGTGTGGTCTGCTTCGCCATGACAAATTTATAGTTGTTGGGTCTCCAGCACAAAACGGCTCCGGGGCTCATACCCATTCTTCCCCCACTTGTAGCTCTGATGAGAATGTTTAAGGGGAAGTTGGGAATCCTTCCAGCGTAGCACATTTTGATGAGCCCATGAGGAGAGAGCCTGTAGGTCCTGTCGAAACCGACATTTCAAGTGGCAGAGATGAAAACTTAAGTATGTCTCCAATCTTAGAAGAAGACGAGGGATTTACAAGGAGAGAAGGAAAAGAAGTTGTTGAGGAAAAAGAGGGTGCAGATGATAGCAATAGGGACTATCACTCTAGCGAAGGAGGGGATGAATCATCAGGTGAATCGCCCAACTTGAGTCCTGTTCTCCTTAGCTCACCCCTTCCGGAGCACATGATCGTCAAAACTTCTGAGGCAGTTGGGGACAAAGTTGTGATGCCTTCAGGAGAGGATATAGCTCGATCTTTCCCTCTTTGTGGTGTTTTCGTTAGCTAGAGTGAGAACGGTGGGATCAACTTCACCGTTACTAATATTCTGGGGGATGTTGGTTCAGAATTCACTCTTTTGCTAATGGGCTTTGTAAGCGAAACTGGAGAGACCCCCATTTTAATTCCTTGCCAATATTGTTGGTAGAGTACTTAAAGGGTCATCGACAACACGCACTTCACTAGGATCATGGACACTTATTCCTGCATTGAATCTTACTTCGCAGTTCTAACACTAATTCTATTTTATTCCTTGTTATAGGTTCCATGGGTAGCAGTTATTATAAGAAGTTCTCCTACCATGCCAGTGCGTACAATGGCCAAACTCCCGATCCAAATCTGCCTCATCGCCATGAATCTGAGGGAAAAAGGTGAAGAGGGAGAGACCACGAGTACGATGAAGCTTGTAAGGCTGATCGAGAGCAGGAAAGGGAGAAAGAGAGGGAGACGAAGAAGATAGATGTTGAAGGTAAGCTACGCTAAACACTATAGAGATTCCTCCAATAGTCAGGGGACTTCCTTTGGCATTATTCCTCCGTGCTTAGAAGCACAAATTACTTTCCAATAGCAAATCCCCACTTTTAATGCTTTAATTCCTATAGTTCTACCTGCCTACTTCCAAAAGGATTTCCACTTCTTCATTTACTATTATGCCCGGTCCTTCGTGCTTGCTGGCTGCATTTCCACATCTCATCCTATATGGCATTAAGTTTAACCAAAATATCAGGGACACTCTGAAGGAAGTTGCACTAAAAAGAATCTAGGAAGTTCAAGAAGACGTAGTTGTCCAATAAATCGCTAAAGAGAAAGAGTAGTTGTCCACCGACAAAGACATCATCGGTCTTGAACTTGCAATTTTCTAGCATGAGCTTAAAGAGCTTCAAGAGGAGAAGTCCAAGATCCTGGCCGAGCTCGATGCCAATGTGCTATATATCTACACCAACATATTCCTGTTTAAGAATCTGAGATGGATGGGAAATGACTATCCGGAAGCACTCGCTAACACTTGGGAGGAAGTGCTACCCCGGACTGTGCAAGCCAGAGACAAATGCTTTGAAGCAGAACTGATGGTTGCTTATCTTGAAGCTAATGACATCGAATCTCTCTTCATAGGAAAAGCCATCCTAGCTAAAGATGCTGTTGGAAATGCGGATTACGGATCTTAAGGCTGGATTAACACTAAAGGGGGGTGAATAGTGTTTAATGAATTTTATGGAATTTTTAAAATCTTTTCAAATTAAACACATACAGATGCAATTTCACGAACACAGAGACAATCACAGAACCAGACATAGATGAAAATAGTAAATAAAAGCAGTAAAGGAAAGAACACACCAGAAATTTATACTGGTTTGGAGTTACTCTACATCCAGTCCCACACAATTTCTTATGCAGATTTCTTTTCAAATATAATGTTGACATTACAACCTCAATTTCAAGGCCATGAGATACACCCTCCTGTCTCCGAGTCCAGGGCAAACTCTCTTGATTTAACCAGGCTATAATCACACCCAACTGATTTACAGGCTATAATCACACCCAACTGATTTACAGGCCACAATCACACTGTTTCAAATCACACTTTGATAGAGAGAGACTCGATACACTTCTTTGATTACAAATGATCATATAACTCTGAATAGCACTGAAATCTTTGAGAGAGAGAGTGGTAGAGAATCAAACAAGAGATGATCGAGTTTGATTCACTTAGAATCTCGGTAGAGTTTTGTTAATGCATTTGAAATATAAGAGAATATTTGAGTGGAGAAGGAGTGAAGAAATGAAGAAAAACTAACTTAAAATTCGTTAAAAACAACTAGTATTTATAGGATAACACTGGTTATGTCCATTCGTGAAAGGTTATGATGAATAGACACTTCTTTTGAAAATTTGAATTTTAAATTCTACGGCTACCATGTCAACATGGGGGGATGAAGGATGTCGACATGCCTATGTTATTTTTGAAAATAGATTTTGCTTTAAAATAATTTCTATTCTAAAACTTGTCAAAACAATTTCTAAACTTTGTAAACCATTTTGAATATAGTTTAAACTTATAAAAGAGTTTTAGAAAGTAATCTTAAAATATATAATCTATAATATAAAAGTAATATTAAAAACTAAATATAGATTTCTCTAAAATATATTAATGCTAAAATATTAAAATCAAGAGATAGTTTAGAAAACAAGAGATGATTTTGAAATTAATATGATTAAAAATAGTTTTTGAATTAAGGCTAAAATATTTAAATTGATAGAGATGACTTTAAAAGGATAGTTTTAAAAAAATAAATCATTTTGAAAATTTCATGGATTCTATTCCACTAGAGAAGGTCGTAGGTACCATCCCACTAAAGAGGTCACGAGTTCCATCCCACTATTAAAGCGAGAAGGTGGATTCCATTCCATAAGGTTGTTTTCATCAAAACCATCATCTCAGGAACTAACAATCTCCCATTTTTGATGATGACAACTTATGTTTATAAAATATACTCCACCAAACTCTGATTCTACTCTGACTCCCCCTTATTCCAAAAACTCCCCCTTAATCTACTAACTCCCCCTTAATCTAAGCCTAACTAACCTATTTTATAATTCCCCCTCTTTGTCGTCAACAAAAACTAATCCTAAACTACATAACTCCTCCTAAATCTTATACTATAGCACTGTATAGGATAATAACACAGTATAGTAGAATATAAATGAGACAGATAATAATATGAATAAAATATAGTAAGGTAAATATGAGGGATATGAAAATTTCAAACATAATCAATCAATATATACATCATGTTCTTATCAAACCACACCATGTTCAATCATATATTACACACCATATTCAAATCAATCCAAACCATACCAAATCCAATCAAATCAAACCAAATTAAAGTAAATCAAATCACATATGTCAAATCAAACATTTCTTGGAACTTGAACCCATCCTTCTTCACCGAAGATAGGATCTGCTTTTATAGCATCCCATTCTTCATTATCTTTGTTCAGAGTTCCTTCTGGATTCGCTTCAAGTTCTTCTTTGTTGAGGGCTGAGATTATCCATCGAATGGCATTGAAATGCATTTCTTGTTCTTTTATCATCTGCATTTGGCTTAATTCTAAGTGACGTTGATTGCGAAGGATAAAACTAAGTATGTTTCTGAAGGAATTGAGAGTATCTTTAAGATTCTCTTAGATTATGAATAGGAGACGACATTTTTTGATAAAATTCAATAGAAAATAAAGAGAATTGAAAGTATGCATTTTTCTGGAAGAAACGGGTATCTAAAGAGTTAAAAAGTCGTCTGAAATGAAAAGACACAAGGTAGTTATGTCGATTTTAATTTCAAAACAAAAACCATTTTCTGGCCGTTACATGTCGACATGGGGGTAGGGGGATGTTGCCATGCCCCTGTTAATTTTGGCAATTTGCTTTGTTTCTTTATATTATATACAAGTCTACATATATAAACTTATATAATATAATAACAAGCATTCCAGAGATATTTCAGAGCTAATAAGCAGAAATAAAAGATTTTCATTGATAAATTTAGTTAACATTACATAAACGATACATAACATTAACTAAAGAGAGATACAAACTAATACAGCATGAAATGAAACTAGTATTAGTTAGAGGATGATGAAGATGATGATAATCCAAGCTTGTGACTCACTTTCCCAAAGAACTTGTTCATTTTGGTGGAAATCTTGTCCAAATTTTTACTAACGGATCTTTTGAGAATCCGTTGGTTTTCCACGATAATCTTTTGATTCTTGAGAAGCATTTTGTTGGATAGATTGTTAGGAGTGATAGGGTATTCGATGCTTTCCAACGAAGTCTCTTCCTCCTCCTCTCCTTTTCAATTTCAATCTCCTCCCCTTCTTCCACCTCTTCTTCTTCTTCTTCCATCTCTTCATGAGACAATCTCTCATCCTTTTCGACAAGTGTTTCATATGGTTGAAACACAAACGGAATTTCCATGAGAGAGATGTTAACGGGGTTAAACACTTTTTTAGAAATGAACTCCTCCTTCTTATAATCAACACCAAAGTAGTTAAAAATTCGAGTGAGATAAATCCCTTGATTAAAGTGTTTTCACCTAAAGTAAAAAATTTGGGACGAAGTTCATCCAAAATCACTTGCGCCCAATTAATGTCATAGTGCCCAAAAATAGCAAAAGGAGCCTTACAAACTTTTAAAGTAGGGTGATTGAAATTTCCCGATCTTGGAGTTATCGTATGTTGTAAAAGAAGGTTTACAATTCTAGCTTTAGGACAAAAATTTCGGTTTATAAACTCAAAGTTATCATCTCCTTCAAAAATGTGATGAAATGTCTCACGATCATATTCATCAATTTGAAAATCCGAAAGATCCATTCCCCTATACTTACAACCAAGAATGTTACCCAAAATCTCACTATTTAAAACAATACGCATTCCTTTAACGCTACTCCATAATTCCCCTTTATTTCCTTCGTAAAAACCATGATTCAAATTTGCATAAAACATTTTGACAAGATTTGGATAACAAACAAAATCATTTTGAGAATCATCAATTAAGCTAAGAATTTGATTCTCTTCAAAAAGAACATTGATTTCATAAGAATAAAAATCATTAAAGATAGCAAATTTTCTCGTATGGACCTTTCCAAAGTTTACATAGCTTATGTAAGCTTTGATAGCTTCCGGATCATTGTAGAGGAACTCTTTGGTAGCCTTGGACAGTCTAATGGTGGATGGAGTGCTTGAGGAAGCCATTTTTAAAGAAAGTAGAGAGCTTGAGAGTTTGAATTTTGAAATGAAAGTGAAAAGATAGGATAAATTAAGAAGATAAATAGATATCTAAGAGGTATGTTCTCTAGTCAAAAGACACCTTTTCAGAGCTTTGGAGTTGGTGAAAAGGTGGAGGAAAATTTAAAGTTTTGAATTCAAATTTGAATTTCAAATTTCTAGAGGGATGTCGACGGGGGGGAGGGGGTAGGGTCATGTTGATATGGGTCCCTTAAATCATGTGACTTATTTTTCTTATTTTATTTAATATATATATATCATATAAACTAATTTATATTTTATCTAAAATAATGTTAAATATAATAACACTTTAATATTAATATTTTAATATTAAAATATTATTGAAATAATATTATTTTGAAAATAAAATTTTTAAATTCAAACAACAAGAAATTTCAAAACATGCAAACATTCAAACATTCAAACAAGCAATTTTAATTAATATAATTTAAATGCATACCTATTTTTAGACCCATATTTCCGAGATCATCAGAATCATGAAAAGCTGTAAAGTAAGTGTTTGAATTTTCCATCTCTTGATCTTCATCACTAGAGGATGAGTCTGAATCGTCCAATGTAGCAGTATATGCTCTCTTTCTTTTCTTTGACGAATCATTACTTGGAGAAAATTCATGTTTATATGGATGCGGACAATCTCTTTTTAAGTGGCCTGGCTCATCACAATTGTAGCATCTATCGTTGTTTTGAGTTTCATTATTGTTTCCAGAATTCTTGTGATCATTTCTCTTGTAATTGTTCATCTTTCTATACTTCGGAAACTTTCTAAAATTTCTTGTCATCAAGGCTATTTCTTCATCGTCATCACTATTTGAGTCCGAACCATCTATTATTGCATTGAACGCTGTTGACTTCTTTTCTATGGCCTTGCTTTCTCTTCTCCCTTGCATTTGTACTTCAAATGACATCAAATTCCCAATCAATTCTTCAATTTTAATAGTACTAATATCATTAGCCTCTTCAATTGCTAAAGTCTTCTGATCCCATTTCGGAGTGAGTGAATTCAGAATTTTCCTAACTTGATCTTCTTTGGAAAAGTTCTTTCCTAATGCAATTAGTGAGTGCACAATGTCTTGAAACCTACTGTACATGTCTTAAATGGACTCATTGGGATTCATCTTGAATAATTGAAACTGATTGGTCAAGATAGATATTTTGGTCTGTTTAACTTTGCTTGTTCCTTCATGAGTAACTTGAAAAGTTTTCCAAATCTCATATGCAGACTTACAAATAGACACTCTATTAAACTCATTCCTATCAAGTGAACAGAATAGAATATTCATTGCTTTGGAATTGATTTGTCCAACAGTCTTTTGCTCAGCAGTCCACTGTGCAAAATCAGTTGTGGGTTCAATGTACTCAGTTTGTGTGATATTCCAAGTGTCTAATCCTATTGATTGTAAACAGATTTTTATCCTACATGCCCAATATGCATAGTTACTGCCATTAAAAATTGGTGGTCTAGCAGTAGACTGACCCTCTACAAATGAACTAGTGATGGTGTTGACATTACCAATGTTGGCAGCCATTTGAAAAATTTTCAAAAATTAGATTATGAAAACTTTGAAAACCAAAGCTCTGATACCAAATGTTGGAAATGCAGATTACGGATCTTAAGGCTGGATTAACACTAGAGGGGGGTGAATAGTGTTTAATGGATTTTATGGAATTTTTGAAATCTTTTCAAATTAAACACATACAGATGCAATTTCACAAAGACAATCACAGAACCAGACATAGATGCAAATAGTAAATAAAAGCAGTAAAGGAAAGAATACACCAGAATTTTATACTGGTTCAGAGTTACTCTACATCTAGTCCCACATAATTTCTTATGTAGATTTCTTTTCAAATATAATGTCGATATTAAAACCTCGATTTCTAGGCCACGAGATACACCCTCCTATTTCCAAGTCCAAGGCAAACTCTCTTGATTTAACCAGGCTACAAGATCACCTAATTGATTTACGGGCTACAATCACACCCAATTGATTTACGGGCCACAATCACACTGTTTCCAATCACACTTTGATAGAGAAAGACTCGATACACTTCTTTGATTACAAATGATCCTATAACTTTGAATAGCACTGAGATCTTTGAGAGAGAGTGGTAGAGAATCAAACAAGAGATGATCGAGTTTGATTCACTTAGAATCTCGGTAGAGTTTTGTTAAAGCATTTGAAATATAAGAGTATATTTGAAAGGAGAAGATGGAGTGAAGAAATGAAGAAAAACTAACTTAAAATTCGTTGAAAACAATTGGTATTTATAGGAGAACAACGGTCATGTCCATTCATGAAAGGTTATGACGAATAGACACTTCTTTTGAAAATTTGAATTTTAAATTCTACGGCTACCATGTCGACATGGGGGAATGAGGGATGTCAACATGCCTATGTTATTTTTGAAAATATATTTTGTTTTAAAATTATTTTATATTCTAAAACTTGTCAAAACAATTTCTAAACTTTGTGAACCTTTTTGAATATAGTTTAAACTTATGAAGAGTTTCAGAAAGTAATCTTAAAATATATAATCTATAATATAAAAGTAATATTAAAAACTAAATATAGATTTCTTTAAAGTATATTAAAGCTAAAATATTAAAAAGAAGAGATAGTTTAAAAAACAAGAGATGATTTTGAAATTAATATGATTAAAAATAGTTTTTGAATTAAGGCTAAAATATTTAAATTGATAGAGATGACTTTAAAAAGATAGTTTTAAAAGAATAAATCATTTTGAAAATTTCATGGATTCCATTCCACTAGAGAAGGTCATGGGTTCCATCCCACTAAAGAGGTCGTGGGTTCCATCCCACTATTAAAGCAAGAAGGTGGATTCTATTCCACAATTAAAATCCGAATAAAGATTTTAGTGCTATTATGAAGTTTTAACATAAATCTTGACTCCATTACTTACCTTGAACTCTTGATACTCATGAGTCTTCAGTCTTGATTTCTTCAATCTTGAGTTTGTCAGTCTTGAATCTCAATACTCAGTCTTGAATCTTTATACTGTACAGTCTTCATTCTCGGTACCTGTATATATATATATATATATCCTGCATACACACACACACACACAAATATATATATAGACAAGAATATTAGTATTTATATTTTATAACAAGTCCTAAGGTTGTTGTCATCAAAACCATCATCTCAGGAACTAACAGATGCTGCCAATGCTGCTGCTAGTAATGCTAACAAAGCTCTTGCTAGCCTGAGCTCTTCAGGTATGGGTGAAACGTCCGCTTCAAAAACTCAAGAATTGGCAATGATTATTCCTACATCCTTAGGGGTTAGCTTTGTAACGACCCACGTGACTCGTACTCCAGTAGTGACAGCACCTCATGAGCCATACACTCCTCCCATCATGATCCAGCCCAAGGAGCTTGGGACATAAGAAGGCAAGTTCGTCATATCCCAACAGGATCCTGCTACAAATATATCTCTTGTTTCTCTAGTCTTCTAAAAACTTCAGTTCGCACGAGAATTCATCCATAAACTTTATCACTCTTCCAACTTGTAGGTCAACCTCAATTGCCTCCTTCGCCTCCATCTACAAAGGTTCAGGAACTGAAGCTATCTTTATTGCATCAACCACCGTCTCCGTGGGGTTTACTACATCTATTCTTGTTTATAGTTCCGGCTCAGGTCCTGACTTCAAGAAGATTGCCGCTTTAGAGAGCTTGGAGGACATTTATATTCTTGGGAGGAGGATTTTTTTATCATAGGTGCTTACAACCAGACCATGCACGAAACTATGGCTAAAAGGTTAAGGAAGGACATGGAGAAAATTCAAGTGAAGAAAGAGTCTAGGACCACCAAGCTTGCATCTTTGAAATAGATAAGTTCCCATCAAAAATTTCCCACATTCAAGATCAGGCCGCCAAAGCACGCCAATGACCTCGCTGTCAAGTCAATGGAGTCTGGTTCTACTGTTGGTGAAGAGTCCACTCATTCTGAATGCGAGACTCCTGACCGTAAGGAGAAAACGAGGGAGAAGCTTAAGACTCATCCGAGTAAAACTGGTAAAGGCAGCCAGAGTGGCGAGAGGGGGAAGACTTGGTAGAATGCTTGCTAGCTGAGCATTTTGTTTTTGTGTGGTTATAATGGCCGAGTCTGTGCTTTTTGCCTTTTTTGCTTGAAACGGGCTGAGATCGTGCAGGTATGGCCCCCACTGTTTATTAATACATAAAAAGACTGTTAGTAATGAAAGATTAGCTTTCCCTTTGTAATCACTCCTCTGTATACTTTTTCGCATTTTACGTATTTATGCCTATTTATGTTTGTCAATCTATGTATATAACATGATTTCTTGTACTGTAATTTCCCGTGTTATATACATCTGTTTCTGTGCAATATGTTTATTTGCTACAACTTTATGCTTGTAAATAATATTCCTATGACTATTTCGGTATATTATGTTGTTTAGCTCTGATTTTTATTAACAAAATACTCTATTTGGCACAACAGAATTGTAACTTTAGCTAGCTTTGCAGTTATTCCTGTTTGAGCTTGCTCAAGTTCTTTTAAACAAGTGTCGATGGGTTTGCCCCTATCCACATGGCTAAATGTTAAAATTCAGGCATCAACAAGGAACTAGATGCTCTAAGTAATTCGTTCGATTGCCGACAGTCTAGATTGTAAGGTAGTTCCTATCTCCAGGAACTAGTGGCTTTTCCTTCTTGATTCCAAGCATTATGTTTTTAATGCCGGCAATTCCTAGGTTGCATTTGAATTCTTCCAAGTTGACATCATTAGCCAATTTCATTCTGGATGTATGGATCGTAAAAATGCATCGTTGTCATATTTCTTCATAACATATTCTTCCAAGTTTAGTGTTGAGATCCTAGTCGTGCATCAGTTTATACCTCCGGAAACTTGTTCGTGAACATATCAACTCCATGGATTTTTCCTTAACATTGCCTATCTCCGGGCTCTGGTTAACTCCTTTTGCCATCGCCTATTTCTGGATGATGTCAAGTTCTGAGAGGAGTCAATTTCTTAGCTGACTCGGTGGTTTGGAGTTTCCCAACGTTGCCGAGGCATCACTAGAACTTAAAAAATTCAGGGGTCGATTTGACCATCAACCCAGCAATTTGGACCTTTCTGACATTGCCGAGGCAACATCAGTTCTCAGAAGGTTCGGATCGATTTTCCTCGTCGATCTGGTGGTTTAAGTCGATTTTCTCCATCGACTCAGCGGTTTGAGCCGATTTTCCCATCGACTTAGCGGTTTGAGTCGATTTTCCCATTGACTCGACGGTTTGAGTCGATTTCCCTATCACCCGACGATTTGAATCAATTTTCCCGTCAGCTTTCCAGTTTGAATCGATTTTCCTCATCGACTCGGCAGTTTTTGGCCTTCACGACATTGTCGGAGAAGCGCCGATTCCCAAAAAACAGGGAACGATTTTCTCTATTGACTCAATGGTTTTAATCGATTTTCCCCCATCGATTCGGTGGTTTGAGTCGATTTTCCCCGTGGACTCGGCAGTTTTGGGCCTTCTCAATGTTACTTGAGAAACGCCGGTTCTCAGAAGGCATGGATCGATTTTTCCTATCGATCTGGCAGTTTGATTCGATTTTCCCCGTTGACTCGGTGGTTTTGCTTTCCAGAACACGGTTCTATTAGTTCAAGAAGCTAATTTTATTGATAAATAGAATAAATGGCAAGTCATGCCTATTTAAAGTGTCCCTAGTGTCCTTGGATGGCTTATTTGCGAAAATAAGGAAAACTAGATATAGTAGTGTCGGAGCGAGTCACTGTTCCAAGCACACGGGATGGGAACTCCATCTACTGTATCTAGCTTGAATGTTCCATCTTTGAGCTTCGGGTTAATAACATAAGGTCATTCCTAGTTTAGGCCAAGCGCTCCTGTACCCGATAAGATTCGTTTTAGGATGAGATCTCCCACTTCAAAAGTACAGTTGTGAACCTTGGCGTTGAAGTGACGTGCCACTCTTTTCTGGTAAGCAGCGACCCTCGGTTCAGCTTCTTCCCACTTCTCATCGATTAGGTCGAGGGACTCAAGTAATAACTATTCGTTCTATCTTTGATTGAAGTATCTTCTGCGATGAGAGGGGACTTCCAGTTCCACTAGGAAGATGGCTTCTGAACCATATGCGAAGATGAACGGTGAATGCCCAATCGCATATTTGTACGTTGTCCTGTAAGCCCATAGTGCAAGTGGAAGCTCATCAACCCAATTGCTTTAGCTCTAGTTAGCCACTTCTTTATGGTGGATTTGATGATTTTGTTCGCTGCTTCCACTTGCCCGCTTGTGGGTGCGCTATCACGGAAAAGCACTTCTCGTTCTGGTAACGCTTGCAAAAGTCCTTGAACTCAACGCTCTCAAATTGAATCCCATTGTCCGTGATAATTTTCTGTGGTACTCCAAACCTGCAAATAATATTTTTAGTTACAAAATTGATTATTTTTAGTAGTAATCATAGCAAGTTGTTCTGCTTTAGCCAATTTCATAAAGTAATCAACTACAATGATAACTTATTTGGCTCCCCCTTTTGCAATTGGTAGTACACCAATTATATCAATTCCCTAAATCCCAAATGGTCGGGGACTGACCATCTGCGTAACATCTAAAGATGGGGCTCTTGGAATCTTTGTAAATCTCTGACATCGATCGCACCATTTTGTGTAGTCTGCTGCATCTCAATTTATTGTTGGCCAAAAATGTCCATAGTAGAGTTTCTTCTTTGCTAGTATCAGCCCCCAGTGTGGCCATCACAGCTACCTTCATGAATTTCCATGAGTATCTTCCTAGCTTCATCCTTGGTTACACACCTTAGCAAGGGAAGGAGAATCCTCTCCTGTATAGCACTCCATCTTGTATTACAAATCGTGGTGCCTTTTAAAGGAGCTTCTTTCGTTCATTTCAGTCTCTGAGGAGAATTCCCATGAGTAAGTAGTTCTTTATTGGCGTCATCCATGACTCTTCCTCCTCTGTAGTCTCTAAAACCCAATCGACATCCATTTAATCTATGCTAGGCGTAGTCAATACTTATACTAGAACCAGTCCCATCAATTGCGCTTCTTTGGAACTAGCTAGCTTAGCTAAGGAATTGGCCTTCATATTCTCCTCTCTGGGAATGTGAGATATCGTGTAGTGTTCATTTTCATTAAACAACTCCCAAGCTTTCGACAAGTAAGGGGCAAGCTTCATGTCTTTAGCTTGACATTCCCTTCTAACCTGGCAAATGACTAGTTAGATGTCGCAATAGATATGTAAAAAATTTATTCATATCACCTTCACAATCTTCAATTCCGCTATTAATGCCTCATATTCTGCCTTGTGTTAGTGGTAGGAAACTCCATCTACAGAGCATAGCAAATCGATCATCCTTCGGGAGTTTAAGCACAACTCCCGATTTCGAGAAGGATTCGTTTAACACATCATCAACAGTCAATTTCCATTGGGAGATTATGACAATTATGTCCTCCTCCTCACCATCCCAGATAGTGAACTCGACGATGAAGTTAGCTATCGGCTATCCAATAATCGCTCTTTGGGGATAGTAAGTCACATCGTACTGGCTTGACTCGATGTTGCACTTTAGAAGTCGCCCTGAACTCTCGGGTTGATATAGTACCTATTTCAAGGGTTAATCTGTTAGCACCTTGATCGAGTAAGCCCGGAAATATGGTCGCAGTTTTCTAGATTCTGTTAGCAAGCAATATGCCAGCTTTTCCAATGTCAGGTAATTCTGTTCAGCTCCAGTGAATCACTTGCTAATGTAGTTTATGGGTCGTTGAACCCTAGCTTCCTCACGCACAAGAGCTGCGCTTAATGCATGGGAAAACACTACTAGGAAATGAATAAGTCCTTCCCGTTCACCGGTTTCGACAGAACCGGTGGCGTCTCCATATGTCGCAGCAATTCTCTAAAAGCAGTCTGGCAGTTCTGATTCCACTTGAAGTTCTTCTTACCCTTCTTTAATGCATCAAATAATGTTATGCATTTGTCCGTCGCTCTGGAGATAAATCGGCCCAATGCTGCAATCTTCCCATTTAAGCTTTGTAATTCCTTTTTCATCGTCGGGGCTCTAACATTGCATATGGTGTCAATCTGCTTTGGATTGGCCTTAATAGCCCTTGCATTCATAATAAAATCGAGAAATTTCCCAGATGCAACTCCAAATGAACATTTGAGCAAATTCAATTTCATTTTGTACTTCCAAAGGATCTCAAACATCTCTACGAAATCGTCCAGATGGTTTTCAGACACTTGTGACTTTACCAGCATGCCATCCACATACACTTCCATCGTTCATCCGATCTGGCTCTTGAACATTGTGTTTACCAGTCTCTGGTAAGTAGCTCGGTGTTCTTCAGTCTGAACGACATTACACGATAGTAATATAGTCCAAGTGTGTAATAAAGTTGGTGTTCTCCTGATCTGGTTCATGCATCATAATCTGATTGTACCCTGAGTAGGCATCCATAAATGAGAGCAGTTCATACCCCATGGTTCCATCAACAAGCTAGTTGATCCTAGGCAGAAAGCTATCCTTTAGGCATGCTTTATTTAAATTTGAATAGTCAATGCAATTCTACCACTTCCCATTCGATTTTTGGACCAACATAAAGTTCGACACCCACTCAGTATATGTAGCATCACAAATAAAGCCATTGGCCAACGGCTTATTCACTTCTTCCTTTAGTGCAGCGAATCACTCCGGACCCAGGCTACTCTCATTTGCCTCACTTGCGTGAACTTGGGGTTGATGTTAAGTGCGTGGCACGCTATCTCCAATGATATCCCACACATATCAGAATGTCTAAGCGAATACATCTACATTGGCACGTAGAAAGCTTATCGCTTCTTCTTGCATCTTGATTCCAAGCCGTGAACCTATTTTCAAGACCCAAGTTGGGTCGTCCATGTTGACAGGGATAGCCACTGTAATCTCCGCCGGTGCTGCATGCATTTTCCCTGAACTCTTCTTCCTAGGGTGCATAGCCTTATCGAAGCAACTATGGTTTCCGAGCCAAGGGCAGTTTTGTAATTGCTATGCTTGCGGTTCTTGAATGCGGAGATTCTTCCCCATATTCTTTCCCTTTTCATGGTGTTTAGCTTCATGTAATTCAGCAACATAGCACTCCCTTGCAGTACTTTGGTCTCCTCTTACTACTACTATCCCATTCTCCGTTGGGAACTTCATTATGAGACACCATGGAGCCAAAGCGATTCTAAAGTTAGCAAGGTCCTATTGGCCAAAGAAAGCATTATAAGCAGAATACTCATCAACAATCACGAAGGTCTTGATGAGAAACACCCTTCGTTCTCCTTCTCCAAGTTCTATAAGTAGGTCGATCATTCCAATCGGCTATTTAGGTTCACCGGTAAATCCCTAAATCTTTGTTTTGCAAGTAGTCACATCCTTTATGCTAATCTTTATTTGGTCAAACATTTTTTGGAATAGGATATTGACCAAACTTCCATTATCAACCAACACTCGATGTACAACAACTGGCTAATGTCGACCGTTACCACCATTGGATCAAGAGTTGGACCTTCTATGCCTTTAATATCTCGATTCCCAAACATAATGTCATATGTAGTCATCCTTTGTTGCTTTGCCAAAACTCCGTCTTCGATAGCATAACAACTCTCCTATGGTGCATGTTCTAGAGAACTAGCATATCGTTTCATCTCATCCCTACTCTTTTGCACTGGGTGAGGTCCTCTAGTAATAATGTTTATAACCATTCTTTGGACTATTTCCTGGCTCCTACTCTGCAAGGTCCAAGCTGATTCCCTTGAGTATTTGGCCCTTGGGATCCAGCAGTTTGATCAGCGTTTTGCGGTTTCTTCACATACTGCTGGAGCCTGTTGTTTCTTATCAATTTATCAATCAAGGCCTTCATATTTTGGTATTCATTTATGTTATGTCATAAGTTCCATGAAGTGACAATACTTCCCTGACCATATATGTTGCTCGGTCGCTTCCCTCTTGGGCGGTTTTTTATAACGCATAGTTCCTTAAGTGGCAAGATAGATGTTTTTCAAACCATCATTCAATGGTGTATAATCCTCGGGTCTCAAGTTCCTTAGACATTTCCTGTCCCCGTTATGCCTACTAGCATTCTAGTTCCTCTTCTTCTGATTCGCTATCTTTCCTGTATTTCCTACAACAGTCCCAGAATTATCCCCATCCTGTTTGACCGCGACGTTACTCTAAATCACCTCTTTCGACTGCTCATTGATGGGCTTGCCTTCAACCATATTTGCTTCTTTTAGCCTCAAAAACTGATTTACCTTTCGGTGGAATTCCTTCATGGTACTTGGTCGCTTCATTTTTATCCATCCACTGAATCTGTGTCCTTGTGAATACCCCGAACAAGCGCCATGAAGGCAAGATCTTCCTTCGGATTTCTAACCTCCATAACAGCAATGTTAAATAGGTTCAAAAAAGCTTTCAGAGACTCCTTAGGTGCAATGTGAAGCCTAAAATGCTCTAGAAACTTATTAACCAATCTGTCAAAAGTTTATATGGAATTCAGCGCAAGCCTAGTGAACCACATGGAAGTAACTCCTTCTAAGAAGATAGGAAACACCTACAATGAACAGCATCCGTGGCTCTAGCTTCATTCATATGCCATTCATACTTAAACGAGTGTTGTCTGGAGTCTGGCTTCCCATTGTACGAAGGCATGGTCAGCATGGTGAATTTTCGAGGATATTTTTCTCTTAGAACATTTTTAGTAGATGGAGTTCAGCTTGATGCGAAACCCCAGTCTTTAACTTTCCTGCCCCTACTCTCCTTCACCAATTGTTGACCATGTTAGCAATGTACTCCTCACTGGCATGATAATCTACAGGTCGACTGTCAAGGGCTGCACCGAGTGTTTGACTCCATAAACAATCTCGGATTGCCGACTGATGTCTAGGTTCTCCATTCTCCAGGGGAACCACTCCTGTAGAGTTCAGTTGGTTCCTGGTTGGTCTTACCATGGCAATTTGAACTCCAGTTCCAGTGTTTGGTCTGTTAACACCAGTGTTCAACTCAATCATCATCATTTAGTAAATTGTCATCATCAAAGTCAGAAACCAGCAATGCATCTCCCTTTTGAGCATCATCAAGTGGAATATTTGGGTCGGTACCGAGTTGTTTTCTTGTGGGGGGGAGCACTCCTACTTCCTCCCACAACAACTCCTGCAACTCTGACAGTTACTTCCTCATGCTTTTGCTTCCCATCTCTCCTATTTAGGCTAGAAACCGAAGAGTTCTCTTGTTCTATTGTAGGAGAAGTTTCTCTTCTAACTCATCTTATCCATCTTATCCATGAGGGCTTTCTGACTATCAACAAATTTCTGGTAAAGTTCATGAATCATTTTGTCAAGCTCTCCTCTAGTAACAACTTCCTATTAAGTGGAGGATTTTGGTGTTGCATTTCCATTATTAACTTCTGTTTAGTGAGCATTTCATTCATCATCATTAGCCACCGCTCCTGCAGATCTTCCTTTTTTGGGTGCCATTGATCTTCAACATTAAGTTCTTAAACTTCTTAGAGCAAGTTTTCTAGATCTAACTACTGGATATCTCCAAATCCATAATAACAAGCTAGATGTAAACCTGGATTCAGCTTTCTTATTGAAAGCACAAAAATGTTGATGCCAAAAATGGATCAACATCCAAGAGTGAGTTGTAGGAAACCTATAAGACTTAGATCTAGTAGATAATAGTAGAAATCAATGAAAAATAATAGGGAGACGTAATATTTTTATAATGGTTCGAAAATCTCTGGCTTACGTCCACTTTATAGTCTTATTGATTATGGATCTGAGATAGTTTGCATGAGATTAAAAGGAATTAGAGTCACAAGTACAAGAAGTTGACAAGTTCTAAGGCCTAGAACTGCCAAGAGTAGCTAGCTTGGTGACTATTTTGTTTGCATATAGGTTTGTATTTATAGGGAAACATATGTGTTGGGTCAGAAGCCTACTTCCATTAGTGTCCAGGAGTCAACCCAAGGTCATACAAGTAAACTCGGAGTCCATCGAGTTAAAATAATAACTCGATACTGAGTCATTTGACTCAGTGTCGAGTTATTTCCTTAAGTGGAAATTGGTTCAACACCTTTGCACTGCTCCGCTATCTTCAAGTTGATGTATTCCACATTCTTTTCTTTGACTATTGGTTAATTCCAGTGATCGTTCCACCATCATTGAGTTAATCGACTTTTTTCTCTTTAAATCTTGGAATTGGTTGTCCAAACTTTTGGAAAACACTTGACCACAAAGGTGATAAAGTAGAGAATAAGTTGCATGGAGTTTAGGAGGTGAGACCGGGAAGCGAAATGATTCGGTACCAAGGCAAATAACTCAGTACTGAGTTATTTACTTAGCTCAATTCTTAGTAAAACTCTTCTGAGTTGTTTTTTTGCTTCATCTAAGCATGCCTCCAAGTTTACTAGTCATTTCGTCTTGATATTCTAACTTCCATTGACTTCTGCTTGGTTAAAAACCCATTTAACATTGCCTTACGGGTTTATCTGTGAGGACTTTGATGGGCTTGGAAATAAGGTCGCAGCTTTCTTTCCGTGAGCAGTAGGTTGCAGGATAGCTTCTCAATGGTAGAGTAATTTAATTCTGCTCCTGACAACTGCTTACTTGTGAAGTAGATGGGCCTTTGGGTCCCTTCATCTTCCCAAATCACTATAGCACTAATAGCTTTATTAGTTACAGCTAAATATACATATAAGTCCTCACTTGTTATTGGTTTAGATAAAATGGGTGTGTTGACCAGATGGTCTTTCAAGTTTTCGAATGCTGCCTTGCATTCTTTCGTCCATTCAAAACTTCACCCTTTTTTACCTGATCAAAGAATGGTATGCACTTGTCGGTTGCTTTTGAGATGAACCTGCTTAGTGTTGCTACCCTTCCATTTAAGCTCATGAGATCCTTCGGCTTCATTAGGATTCCCATCTTTCTTATGGATTCGATCTTCTTGGGTTTTCTTCAATGCCACATATGCTTACTATGTACCCCAGGACTTTACCTAACTAAACAGTAAAAGTGCATTTTAATGGATTCAGCTTCATCTTATATTACCTTAAGACTTCAAATGTTTCTCCTAGGTCTTGCACATGACTTGATGCTGCCTTTGACTTAACCAACATGTCATCTACATATACTTCAACGTTCTTTTCAATCTAATCTGAGAATATCATATTAACCAGCCTTTGGTAGTCGCCCTTGCATTTTTGAGTCCAAACGGCATAACTTTATAACAGTACAAGCCTTTTTTATCACAAAACTAGTATGCTCTTGATCTGGCTCGAATATAGCTATCCGATTGTATTTTGAGTGTGCATCCATGATGAGAGCAATTCATTTCTGTTGGTCGCATCTGCTAGCTGATCAATTCTGGGTAAAGAGAAACTATCCTTCGAGCAAGCCCTATTGAGGTTGGTATAATCAATGTAGGTCCTCCATTTTCCATTAGGTTTATTTACAAGCACTGGGTTAGCGATTTCATTTTGGGTAATATACCTCCCTAATGAATCCGTTTTCCTTCAACTTTTTGACTTCTTCATGCACAACATTATATCTTTCTTGATCTAAGGTTCTGCACTTTTATCTGACTGGATGGGCATCAAGGTCGATATTGAATGCATAACAGATGATGACTGGGTCTATTCCTACCATCTCTGAATGAATCCATGCAAACACATCCCTTATCTCTTCAAGAAGTCTATTAGCTCAATTCGGGTATTTGCACTAAGATTCTTCCCTATCTTGAGAAACTTTGAGGGGTCTTTCGAATCTATTTGTACATCTTTGAGGCTCCAACTCTTTCTTTGTCGCTCCTAATCTCAGGCCTTTCTCACTTTTTTTCCTCCTTGGGCTAAGAAATGACTAAAAGTGCCTGTTTCTGAGCTTCTTCAGAGAAGTACTATGCATATACCGAATTATATTCAATAGCGCCGATCATGTGCATATGTTTTCTTTTCTCTCTTTTCATGGTTGCGGGATGACTTACTTCAACATCAGTATGGCAATTAGTGTCGACACCATTTTTTGAGTTGGTTTGACTTCTTGTTTATTACTATTATCACAAATATTAGCAAAGTAGTTCAAAATAATTTTATTACTAGAGTTAAGATTTGTGTTGTATATTTCCTAAGCTAAAAATTGTTCTCCTCTCACTGATCCTATTCCTACAGGAGTGTTGAATTTCATAAGCATGTCTTTTTGAGAGATAGCTGCCCCCAAGTCTAATAGCGCAGGTCTCCCTAGGAATGCATTGTACGGTGATGGCTGGTTAATAACCAAGAAACCTGTATAGAAGGATCTGTGTAGAGGTGCTATTCCGACTGTGATGAGAATGCATGCTGATCCAACAGTAATGTTTGCTGTGTTGTTAAAGCCGTAGATCGGCTCAGGGCTGGGTATTAGAATTTCATATGGAAGCTTCATCTAGTCGTATGCTGACTTGAAAATTACATTGACCGAGCTTTCAGAATCTACAAAGACTTTTTTCATGGTGCAATTCGAAATCTGCATCGTGATTATAAGCGGGTCCTGGTGTGGGAAAACGATTCCTTCCGCATTAGCTGTTGTGAAAAAAATTTCCTACACCGGCTTCTGCTTGATATAGAAAACTATCTTCTGCTGTGTTTTAACCTCTTGCACATACTTCTCTCGTGCTTTCTTGCTCATCCCAGTGAGGTGTGGTCCACCATAAATTAAGGCTATGAGGTTTGAGGGATTTCTTGCCTGGTTTTCTTTCGGGTCAAGAGTGAGGTCTCTGGTCGCATTCTCGTTGTTGGCCTTCTAAAAGCTGCTTAGGTACCCTTTTTGGATCAGTCTTTTTATCTCATTCTTTAAATGTCTACAGTTGTCGGTATGCTGGCCATTAGCTCTATGGGAGCGGTAGTATGCTCCACATCGATTATGTTTTGCTTTCTTCCCCTCATTTGGTATGTTGTATGCAAGCTCAAACCTAATCATCTCATATATCTGCCCAAGAGTGTGAGTAAGGGGAGTTTATGTGGTGAAGTTCAATTCCTTTTATTATTTCACAGGCAGATGATACCCTTTCGCCCCCTTTTTCTTGTCATAACTAGGGGCAGAAGTTCTATAAGGTTGCACCACAGATCCGGCCTCTTCCATTCTAATATAGTTGGCTGCTCTTTCGTAGAAAGCTTTCATGCTATGACATGACTTTCTACTATTTTTATCCCACATAGTAGTTTCTCTTTTTATCCTGGCATGTGCCGCATTAGCAATGCTTCTTCACTAGTCACTCTGATCCCGAGTGCCTCGGCTTTAAAGCTTTTAATGAAGTTGCATAGGCTTTTATTTTCGCCCTACTTCACACAAAACTTAGTATTTATGTCCAGGGAAGCTTCTCTCCTTGAATTGAACTATCTTAGAAATCTACGGATAGTTGTCTCCAAGATCGGACCTCCCTTAGTCTGTACCTCCTGAATCATCAGGACGTTGCACCGGCTAAATAAATAGGGAAAAGCTAGCATTGAGCCATTCTTCCTACTTTAGAATGTCCATGTAATACTTGAAGGTGCAGATGTGGTCATCGGGGTTAGTAGTTCCATCGAACTTGTCAGTTGAAGATGCATTAAAATTGTCAGGGAAATCTACCTCTATGATAGCCTCATTAAATGGAAAAGAACCCTCTTCTCCTACTTTCTCTTTGGTGCTTTGTTGGCAGATCTTTGCTAACTGCTCTACACGGGATTTTAATTGATGGATTTAATCTTCCCTAGGGTCAACCTGGGATAAATCGCCCCCGTACAACGAAGTGGTGTCATCATCGAGGGCAAACTGGGCCTGTTTTTCAACAATAATGGGTTTATAATGGCAGGCTTTGATTTGATTTGAGGGTTAGCTTAGATATTTCTTTTTAGTTTGATGTCATTTTTCTAGCCAGCATCACCGTTCCTATTTCAAAGAGTGTAGTTTTCATTTGCCCACTATATAGTTAGCACAATTGGCGAGTGATGGTGGTGAGCTATGGAACGTGGAGGGGAGGTTGGTCTGAGAGTAGTATGTTAGGCCACTATCTTTTCTAGCCCCTCCATTCGTTGGTTTATTTGGTTTGTGAAGGAATGGAGCGCGGTCAGGATCAGATCCATCGGGACCTCAGTTGAAGCTTCCACTTCTGTTTGAGCTTTCGACACTATGGGTGGCTTCTTTAATGTTTTTGAAGCCAAGTGTAATTGTTTTTGTGGAGGGGGAGTAGTGGAATCAAGGGATTCATGGTATATGAAGGGAATATAGGTAGAATTTACTAGAAATATGAAATAAAGATTTGGACCCTCCTTCTAGCGACAAAATTGTTGGTGAGATTTTTCATCTCACAACACCTCAAATGATCACAAAAGTAATTGCAGCATACTTCCATGAATAGAATCAACAAACTTAAGTAATATTAAATTTTCCTTTAGGTAGAAACTATGTTGCTGGAAGCTTACATAATTAAGTAGTTGCACTTTAAATTTTTGTTAAAATCCCAAATCGAACTATATCCAATTCAAGTAAAAAGGAGAATTCAATACTAAAAACTAGGTAGGTAAAAATGCAGGAAAAATTAAAGACACGGAGGATTTTACATGGTTCAGATGTTAAAGAATCCTACATCAATGGGGGAGTTCTTCCTTTATATTCCTTGTAGAAGCATTAATGGCAGAGAGTACAAAACTTTTCATTATTAACCTTAAAAATCTCAAATTGGAATTAAGATCCTTTTCTTACTACAATGTCTTTTCTGTTTATAGTATGGAGATGCATGTAAATTGTCATCACTCTCCTTCTACTATTTTAATTCCCACCTTTGGATTCCGCCATATGTCATCCATCCATCTCGTTTGTTTGGTGTGCACAAATTGCTGAAGTGTCTTTGGCGAGAAACCATAATTTAAGCGGTTGAATTCTAGGCGTTGGCGGGAAGTTTAAAATTAAAGCAAGAACGTCTAAAATTGAAGTGGGAAACTCAAATTCAAATGGATCATGCACTTCTGATCTAAAAGGGCCAATGGCTTATGTACTGTCCCATAAGGATGTTGAGAGTTAACCCTTTGCTTTGTTGTTGGGGCACCATTAATACATATGGAGCGAAATTGTGCTATTCACATGATATTGCCCTAGGTAAGGCTGTAAGTGATTCGTGCCCAGTCTACAATATTGTGCTAAGGATAAATGGAGGTGAGTTGCTTTGCCCCTAACCTATGGTGCTAGCTCAATATCTGTATGAGTGTGCTTTGGACTGCTCTTGATGTTGATATGCACAAGTTGCTTGATAAGGGCCGCTTGTGCCTTTGTTGTTTTCTAACAAGTGAAGAACTGTGGTGGAGCGCTGTTTGGGTAACCCTATATGCAACCATTGGAACGCTTTGGATTTCCCGTGGTACTGCTTAAGGAGTCCTTAGTAAGCACAACACAGAACTGCACTTAGAAGTATTAGCAATGCATTAGCTTTTAAGAATAATAGTTGGGTTTACTTGGTCATTTGATTATAGCATAGTCTACTTCTTTTATCCCTCTCTTAACGCTCCTGTGTTTGTTACATCCTGATGGCGGCAGTTTCTTTATTAGCCTATTCAGATGACAGCGCACTCCTTTATTAGCCTATTTTGATGGTAGCGCACTTCTCCCGGCTTTGTGTTGAATTATGATGCTATTCCGTCTTTTAATGTCAAGCAAAAGGGTAGTGCATCCCTATATCCTTTTGATATAAGATTGTTAACGTAAACCTGTTATTTTTGTACATTGAATTATGATTGCAGCACATTCTCATTTGTATATAGCTTTTCGGGGGGGAATATGTTATATTCTAGTGCTATTAGTGCAACATATATTGTAGCAGCGCAACATCTCCATCTTGTTGCCACTTCTGGGTTATATTGTAGTTATGTGTATTATGGTTGCATATTGTTTTCTACACTTTGCGACTACTTTAGGTTTTCGGCTTCAATATCATTATGTAACACTGGAGTTGGGGGATCGACACAGTCTTTAAATCTTTATCATTGTCTTAAAATTTCTAAGCGCGGTGCTTTCTAGACTTCTCTTTATTCTTTACTTCCTCTTCCTGTAGTCTAACTTTTTATTGTGAGAGCAGCCCTTTTTGGTTTGGTGCTTGCATCATTTCACCTTAGACAGGGTTCAGTAAATACGGGTGTAACATACATATACAAATTATATTACATAAATTATATAACTTGATATTACATAAATTTATATATTATGTACATTAAATAAATAATTATAATTTACATAGGAGGGAATTAGACAAAAAGACAAACTTTAAAAGAAACATAAATAAATTTAGGACATAAGTTTCAAAATTTGAGGATAAGGAGAAACTTCTTCCTTAAATTTAATCTTCCCTCTCGCTTTAAATTTCACACAACTAACACAGCTATAAACCTAACCGCGTCACTTTCTTGCCTCATCGTCCACATCTTTGGCTTGTCGCCTCATCATCACATGCAGTACCATCGTTATTGCCACCTCATCCATCATCATCAATCCTTAACCCTAAATTACGATTAATAATTTTGCCACTAGATCTCGTCGTTGCAACACCATGTAAATTGACCTCACCAGAACCCTAATCAACACAACAGCACCGACCGAAAACAAAATCAATAATAAAATAAAAATGCTAAATTAAACAAGCATTATACGAGTACAATATGATATTCATTTTACACTACAAAAAATGCAAAATTAAATTAGCATTATATGAATATATAATAGTATATTCAATTTATTTGAAGTTCGAATATGCTAGTTATAATTAGTATTATCAGGTGAAACTTCAAAAAAAACATCCTAACCCCATTCAACGTCTCTAACCAACATCATCACCGTTGTCCTTTCCATCACAGCCTCCGAGAGTCCATACACCACCGATGTTACCCTAATTCTATTATGGTTTAGTGATAAGACTTTGGGCGAAGAAAAGACAATTGTTTGTCTTTAAGCCATACAAAAGTTACTATCCTTGGGTCAATTTCCTCCAACTTTGTCCTTGTATCTATTTTACACTTTATATACTGTGTATAATCTATAAATATAAATAATACTGAGTTATATGGTCAAAAAATAAATCTCTTTATATACCTTTTATAGCCATATCTGAGTTTCTCAAATAAACTTCTTTTCATTACTACGGAAGAAGAGAGTAGCATTGATGACATGAGTTATAAACCTTTTTTATGAAAAGTGATAGAACAACTAGTCTAATATAATATGGAATATACGTGTGTGGAAATATTAGGTGGATATCAAGGAGGAGGATAAAAGTAAATTATTGTAATGATACCTGTATCGGTTGGGATTGTCGTGGTTGAATAAGTAATTTTTTTGACATTGTCATTGGAACTTCAAATTTTGTTTAAGGGAAGTATTTTTTGTTTTTTAAAAAGTGTTGTAGGCGGAACACAAATTTTTAGCTTCCTCTTAAAATTTTATAATACAATTACCTAACTAATCCTTCCAATAATCATTTATTACTTTAAACCCAAAATCCCTTGTCTAGCACATCTTCATCACCATCAACCATTGAAAATCATCAATATTTATCTCATGCCAAAGAAAATGATGTTGTGCTAAGTCTTCCCTAAGTACCACTATCGATAACAATGAGATAAACATTAGGTAAGCTTCGCACAGTCATAATTTTTAATTTTGTCTCATATGCTTCACTTTTGACAGCCTCCTATACGCAAACGATGAATATTTTCGACAGGGGTATGTCGAAATTGATATTGTATGACTGTATTTTCATATTTTATATATTCGGTTGCTTGATACTAAAAATATAAATAACTTATGGTGACTGGATACTGCCAATGTTGGGCTTATGATGGGTAAATGTCGTGTATATTGTCATAAAACAATATCATAATTTCGGTTGTCCTTACCATATTTACTTATTTCACCTTTTGTCTAAATTGTTCTGAAATCATTCAGAGCAATTTCGATAAATTAAGAGCACCTCTAGCAACATGAATTTAGGGGGAAAATGGGAAAGCTCATTTTTTTTTGCTTCCTCACGTTCCAACAGCGTGAATTTGGGCACGAGGAAGAAGGAAAAGTGGGAGTTTCTTTGATTTTGTTTTTTGAACGTGAGTTTTAAATGATTTTTTGAAAACCGTTTATGCCCTAAAAGGTTTTCAGGAAATCATTTAGAAAGAAAGTAGAGTTTTTGAAACCCATTTATGTTTATACACTTTGTTTATAACACCGTTTATATTTTTTTCTTTTTTTAGAAACTTGTTGCTAGAAGAGTGGGAGGAATCCATGTTTATTTTCTTTTGTGTGTTGTTAAAAGCACATGAAAAAATGCTAGGAGCTACCATGAATTTTTTTTCACTGTGGTCGACAGACAATCGATGACCGAACAATGTTTGATCGATGAGTAACCGTCGACGGTGGTAGCCCCTTGCATTTTTTGGGGTGCTTTTTAAATTATGCTTTCTTTTTCCTCCTCCTAAGAGCATTCCCAACCGTGGGTTGGTTAGGATGCAACCGACCCCCAATAGGGGGTCGGTTGTAGAATTAAGGGTTGCTTTGGCAACCCGGAAGGTTGCCTTGGCGACCCGAAAGGTTGCCAAAGCAACCCAGAAGGTGCTGGCTTAGCCGGTTAAAATAAAGCGCGGCTGCATATTAGCCGAATTTATTTTAGCTGGTTAAGGCATTGTGGCAATGACCACAAAAAAGACCGTTGCGACTTAGCCGGGTTTAATAAAGCCGGCTAAAGGCAACAGTCATTTTTTTGGTCGTTGCCTCTTCCCCTCCTTCCCCCTATATATAGCTTATATATTACAACATTTTATCGACATAATTTTTTTCTACATTTCATACCCTCATCAACTAGTTATCCACAAACAATCTCATAAATGTCAAAAAATCAGAAAGGAAAATCTTAAGAATCTTCATATCCAAATTTTCTATCACAGCTCAGACTCGATAATCATAATCCGACTCAATTCAATCAGAAGACGTTCAATTCTCAACATAGTCAAAATCAATATCATTCTCATAATTCTCCACAACAAAATCAAAATTCAAATTTTGGTTTTGCCCAGCAAGCTCGAAATTCATATCATCCTCAACAAAATCAAAATTTTACCATTCCCAACAAAATTCGAACCATTACCAAAATTCTCAAAATTCAAATTGTTCCCAAAATACCTTATTTCAACAAAACAATAACTATGATCAAAACTATGTGTCTTCCAATAGCCAATAATGGTCATTGTTGCCTTATCGTTCTCAAAATTTATAAAGAAATATGAATAATCAATTTGAGGACAACAATTGAAGAAACCAAGAATCGTAATGAAACTACTAAAGATGAAGATGTTTATAGGAATCCTAATTTGTCTTCCACTCAAGCAAGGGGAAAGCAATCATCGGGAATCAATATTAATGAATCTCCTACTGCAGGAAGTAAAAATCTGCCATGAAATGCCCTAAAAATAAGGAAATGGACGCCAGACGAGCAAACTGAATTAGAATTCTGTTGGGTTGAATGTTCTAAATATAATAAGAAAGGTACGAGCCAAAGTGAAAGTTCTTTTTGGATTTCTGTATGTAATTCGTTCAACTTTCGACGTCCAAACAATCTTCCAAGGACCGTTGATTCTTTGAAGTAGTCATGGAAAAGAATAAATGCTGCTTGTCAACGTTGGAAAGAAATAATGGCCGGGTTGCATGCAAGACAACAAAGTGGAGCAAACGACATGGATTTGGTTATGATTTTAAATTTCTAGTTCAAATTATCTAGTTTCGTGTTTTATTCTTTTAATAATACTTCATTATCTACAACTTAATCAAGCAAATGCATTATATATGGTTGAACATAATAATCAACTGTTCAACATGCAACATAGCTACGACATTCTCTCAACGAATGAAAAATGGAGTTGAGTGCGACAAGAACACTCAGTATTGTGCTTTCTTCCTAGAAAGATGAGCGATGAATCTAGTCGTGGTAGTTCTGATGCACATGAAGGCACCCCTTTCAACGCTAGTACAGGTGGTAGGCCTCCGGAATAGTACAAGGAAAAGAAAAAACCACCATCGATTAATACAGCGCACACTTTGAACATATTGGTGAGCGTAAGGTGGCCGCTGAAGATGCAAATAAATTATAAATGGAAGCAAAAGAAGCGAAGAGACTTGAGAGGGTAAAGGAAGAAAAAAGACGTCATGATGAAAAACAATAGTTATTGACGAGTTAGGGTTAAGAAAACAAGAATTAGCTCGACTACAAAGAGCTGATGATATGGCTCTTTTAAGTTTCAACCTAAATAAACTCAATCCAGTACAAAAGTTGTATATGGAGAAGCAAATTGAGGATTACCATAGGCGTCATGGGGTTTTTTAGGAAACTAGGTTTGTACTCTATATCTTAATTGCATCTTGTATTTGTTTTATCGGTGTTAGTGTTATTGTTATTGGGATTGTTTCTGTTTTAGTTTCAGTTATTGGTAATGCTATTGTTATTGCCATTGTTGTTGTTGTTGTATTGTCGTTCTTATTGTTGTTGTTGTTATTAAGATGTAAATAACAACGTAGTACAATAGATATTAAAAATTCAAATATATGCACTATTACAACACATCAACAATAACTTAGTACAATATATATTAAAAATTCAAATACACACACTATTACAATATGTCAACAACAACTTACCATGGTAGATATTAAAAATTCAAATACAAACACTACTACAACACATCAACAACATCTTAGTACAATAGATAAGTGAAACATACTACAGAAAAAGATCACACAGTTAATCGAAACTTCCAAAAATCCTATTGGTTTCCTGTATGTTCCCAGTAGTGTTCCACTTGTTCATCTCTTAGATCAAGATGAGCTTGTGGATCTCGAATGTCTTCGATTCTTTGCATGTATTCGACAAAAGTATTTGGGTCTTTGTGAGGTTTTTTTGAAATGCTACAGCAATGTCTGGATAGTTCCTCAGTTGAAGCTCATATCCACCACGTTCTTCTTCGATAATCATATTACGTAAAATAATACAAGAATATATTATATCAAATAATACCACCAGATCGTGGTAGCATGCCTCCTTTCTTAATATATGAAACCTGTCTTGAAGCACTCCAAATGCTTGTTCAACATCTTTTCTCAAACATTCTTGTTATTTTGGTGAATCTGGTTTCTTTTGCTTTATTTGGTCTTTTGTAAGCTTGCGCAAGTGTTTTCCATTTTGGATAAATTCCATCTACCATGTAATAACCCATTGAATGAACTTTGTCTCCTATTTTGTAAATACATGGAGGTGCTACATCACTGCATAAGTCATTAAATAAATATAAATATCGTAGAATGTTAATATTGTTTAGGGAACTTGGTGCTTGTTTAACGACAGAATTTCTATCGAACTAGAAAACCGTCGAAAAATTTCAAATTAAAATAACCGCAAGCGCACGGCATATAATTCTAGTACGTGGCGAGTACGGGTCGATCCGCAGGGAATTGTTGATTTTAAATCTCTATTCAATCAAATTAACCAAAGTTGAAAGTGATTAGCTAGAAAATGTAAGAAAAATGATAAAAAGAAAGTGATGAAAATATGAGAGAAGAAAGACAATTTAGAGATAATTCCACTCTCTAGATCATATAGTTCAACAAAACATGAAATTAAGATCTCTCTTTTTTGGTCATAAGTGAATTTAAATAATGTGTTTATTATAAGTATGGCATATTTGTGCTATTAGTTAGCTCAACATAAGCCATCAAACTATAACACAACCTTTAAACCACTTTTAATTCTCATGAAATATGACAACAAAGTTGAAAGCAAAATCTATTTTAAGTATGGTCTATTAACTATTAATTAGAAATATAGACCATCAATTTTAATTTCAACATTCACTTCATTACCATCATCATATGTAAATAAAGAGGTAATTATTGTTTGTGATTGTTTAAGCATAGCCTATTTGTTATGAACAACATAGACTATCAAATTCAACATGAAACAATAAATCAAATCAACATTCATTTAAGAACAAAAGAGAGCAATAATTATCAAAATGTTGAAGCTACATGATTAGAGGCTTCATTACCCCTAAATTGAAGGGATTAGCCTCTCATTTGTGTTATCATATCAACACAAGTAGCATGCAAGATGAAACAAAAAGAATAGGAAAAAGAGCTAAATGAATAAGAAATAAAACTAATCTACTTACATTAATATCAAACTACACTACTTGCATGAAAGGAAGTAAACAAGAAAAGAAAAGAGCAATGTATTAAAGTTGCATAAAAAATAAATTACATGAAATAAATGACTAAGTAGCCATGAAAAGAAAAGAGAAGCTTTCTTTTATTTCTAAGCTAAAAACTAACTAAGAGGAAGAGAGCCTAAGAGAGAAGAGACTAATTACATGAAGATAAGGGGTATTTATACATGTATGAAACCCTAATCCATATTTTTAGGGAATGCCCAAAATACCCCCTTATGAAGTGTAGTGGCCAAGTAATCATTAGCATCATATAATCATCCATTAAGTGTGCATGAAGATTTAACGGCCTTTTAGCATGTGCATTAGCTCCTAAGTGTACATTAAGATAGGTGGGTAAGTAGGGTCCTCCATGATCATCACTTTGAATTATTTCCATCTCCATTCCTTTGTATCTTCATTGTGCATGCATATATCTCATGAAACTACTTGATTATGAAGACAAATTCCTATAAAATAATATAGAAATTTCCAATTAAATTTTCTCAAAATAATATATGCACAAAAAAAATAACCATTTTGCCCTTGGATGAAGATGAATATGCGACGATTTGAAATAATTTGAATTTTGGTTTAAACAAGTTAAAATACCCAATATGATCATTTATTTAATTTAAATAGATTAAATATGGTGGTAAAAATATGCACATTTACGTGCACATCAAATACCTCCACACTTATCTTTTTATTCGTCCTCGAATAAACTAAAAACTAAGATAAATCTGTTTTCGTAGGGAGCACGATTGTATTGAGCGTATGCAACAAGCCGTTAAACCTCTAGGTTTCCCCAGTAGGACGAGTGGTGTCTCGTAAGGGTTTTCAGTGGATACTACCCACAAAATCCAAATGCAGGATGAAAACATTTACAAAATGCAAGATTTATTTACAAAGAGATGAATGCGAGTTTTTGAAAATATTTACAATGAAGGATTTACTTTTAAATCAACACAAATAAGTTAAATATAGGTTTCATTCATTATCTTGAAAATTTAAGCCATTTACTCATCAAAATTTCCAATAAAAACGAAGTTATCAAAGCAAATATACTATAGTTTAACTCGTTGTTTCGGTTGATAACACAGTGTAACTATGAAATAGATCCTTATTCGATTATCAAAGTTTATCAAAGTGGTATTTTCATTTCTTTTCAATAACAAGTCAAATCAAATAAGTTAAAATAGTGCTTGGATTTCATTTGCTTACTCTCTCCATTTTTTCTTTTGAAAATTTTATTGATATTAACAATATTTACATATGCCTAACTCGGAAAACTGAGGCCAGATATATTACTCATGCACCGCCTTTCGGGCTTATGTGAGGGGAATACAGAGCATGGCGAGTGAACACACGAGTGTGAACACCTATCGACTGTAGGCATTATTAATAAAAGAATTTTTATATACATACACCTAGTTCAGACTGAGGCCAGATATACTGATCATGCACTGCCTTTTGGGCTTACGTGATAAAGGTACAGAGCATGGCGAGTGTACACACAAGTGTGTACACCTGTCGACCGTAGGTGTTAATAGAAAATATTTATATATATACAAATGTTTTGTTTTTTTTAATATGTTTTTTTGTTTTTTTTTCAAAATTTCTTTTTTTTGGAAAGAGAGAGTTTTGCAAAATCATCTTAGCACCACTTAACTTAGAAGACAAAAAAATGTTATATCCTTTACTTTAAATCAACCACTTTTTAAAACAAAGATTTTCAATTAGGATATATTTCATAATTAACACGCATGAACCTTCCTATATACTAATTAAACCATAGTTATTTGTAATCAAACTTCATTTTTATTTTTGTTGAGACAAATAGATTTTCAAAGATTTTAATTTAATAAACCAAAACCATATATTTATCCTAGTGTTTTTTCAAAAGTAATTAAAAAGGAAAATTTGTTTTTGGGATTCTTTTTTTTTGAGTTTTTGAAAGAAAAAGCAAAAAATAAACCATGAAAAATAAAAAATGAAGATGAGCTCCCCCCACACTTGATTTTGACTATGTCCCTACAGTCAACCGAAGTGGAAGGAGAAAAATAAAAACAGAAACATGACCTTTATTTATATGAAAAGATTATTATTTACAAGACATCAGAAAGTATGCCATTAAAGAGTAAATGAACCGATCTTCCAAAGATCGATTTATTTGTCTCGTCAAATACGCAAGACACAGCTTAAGCGTAGAAAACCAAATCATAAAAGATTTCGAAGTTGAACGTTGATTTGGAAAAACGAATGTCGTTTTATTAAAAATCGTACGAGTTGTTTTATTTTCGATGATTTTTGGGGTAGGTAGAACGATTTGTTGAAGTTCAAATTTATACTCACCAAATTGATTTTCAAGCTTATCATTGAAAACTTCTCCAGAATTATCGATTTCAAAATCGAAATGGTGATTTAAATCTTTCTCGTTAGAATTTAATAACTCTTTTTTAAAAAGTCCAAAAAATTCGTGTTCATAAAATTCGTCTTCCTTTGTTGGATTATCAACAACTTCATTGCATAAATCAAGTTCAAAATCCAAAGTTGTTGTATTCACATTTACGAAATCGAAAAAAGGAAGATCGAAATTTAAATCAAGTTTCTCACCCTCAAATGAATTGAAATCCAACTCAATTACCGTATTTTCAACAACTTCATTAAGTTCGTCATTTTCAATTTCAAAAGTTGTTATTTGAAAATCGTCGATTTGGGTAAAAGATGGATTATTGTTTAACTCGTCACATGTTGGAATTTGATTTTGTTTTTCACGTTATTTCATATATGTTTCAAACAACGAATCCGTGTGATCATTGTAAATTTCGTTCATTTGCTCAACAAAATCCAATTCATAGTTATTAGCATGAGGATTTTCACTTTGAAATTGTTGAGAACAAAGATTTGCAATCGTAACGTGGTTAAGATTATTCCCATTGCCAAATTCGTTTGAAAAGTTATTTCCATTTTCATTTTGAGTTTGAAATTCATTTTGGAGTTCGAAATTGAATTGGCATGGGTTATAATCGAGATCGTTTGAATTTTGAATTGAATTCAAATTTTGAAATCCTTGACTCGAGTTATTATACAAATATGAATTACACAAATCATTTATACTTTGATTTTGTTGTGTAGAGAATTCAAGTAAAGATGAAATGCTATTTTCAAGAGTTGAGGGTTGTTCATCATTTTGAAAATTTTGTGGTTCGAAATTCGAATTGTTTATAAAATAGTTGTCATTAAAATATCCATACGAATTTGGAGTGAAATCATATGGATTATATTGATTTTCACAACTATTGTAAAATTTAAGTGAATATGGAAATTCGAACATTTTCAAGAATGTTTTTGGTTTTTTTTATAAAGGAAAATATTTACAAAAAGAATTTATCTTTCAAAAAAGGGAAAATTGACTTTTTTTTGTTTTAGGATTTTCAATTTTTTTTCCTTTTTTGAAAAGATTTTATATTTTTTGGATTTTTGATTTTCTAAAAAAACTAAGTAAATTTTTTTTTTGGATTTTTGGTTTTGATACAAAATTTTTAAAGGAAAAGATTTAAAAATTTCAAAGGAAAAAGGAACATTTACAATTTTTGTTTTTTTATTTTGAACATTTTTTTTAAATATGCATGAACTAATGCAACTAAATGAATGCAAGGGTCTAATTACAAATTATTTATCCTAAGTTAACAAAAAATTGTATAATCACACTTTGTCTTAGATCAACAAGATAGTTCTTAGCCAGGTAACGGGCAGGAGTTATCGGTGCACCACGAATCACCATAGCAATGCAGCCGAAGGTTTAAGTACCTTAAGAGAAACAATTCAATATAATATTTACGAATCACCATAATATTTATAACTGATTATTGCTCTGCCGTAGCCTAGACACCAGGAAATTAAATTGTCGAAAGAGGACAAATTGTCAATATACAATTAAGAATTATCGATTTCTATCTATTATTATTCAAAATTCTAGGATGAAATGCAAAGCTGAAATAAAACGTGTATTAACAATGCAACTAGAATTGAAATTTGTTTTTGCTTTTTTTTTAAAAAAAATTCAAAAAAAATGCAAGCAAACAACAATGCAAGGCAAATAAAAACAATAGATAGGGATTAAAAGCAGCAAAATTTTATTCAGCAAGCAAGCAATTTTTTTTGGTAGCGGTTCCTTCCTTTATCTACTTTGGCAACCTGAAATAAAAACAAGATATATAAAAAAAATCTTTTTTTTAAGAAGCAAAATAAAATATTTAACACTCAAACAAAATTAATATAAAAGATTTTACTCAAAACAAAAAAAAGGAATTTAAATAAACACTAAAGCAAACTAAAAAAACTAAAGAAAACAAAACTACTAAACACAACATAAATCAACTCCCTAAACCAACACTCATGAACCAACCCGGCCCAACCTTTTCTTTTTTTTTAACCAGCACAGCCCACGGCCCACAAACAAAGGCTCAAACCCGTTCTCTCATAACAAAATCGCTCCAGACAAAATTTAATAACCAAAATTCCTTTTCTCTTATAACAAAAGAAAGGCAGAAAAAAAATCATTCGGTATATTAAAAAATTCTTAATTTCAATTCAGGCAATTCAATGTTCAGTCGGGGAATTGTGGTCGCGAATCGAGATTGGGGTGGCGTTGTCGGGTCGAAGTCGAGGTATTCGTAAGTGATTGATGAGTTCGAAATCGAGATTGGTGGGGAATTTAGATTTCGGGTTGATGAGTTCTATTGAGTGAGGCGTGGAGGAGTTTGTAAGTGCTTGAGGCAGATGAAGGGATTTGTGGAGATGTGAGGTGCTGGAGGCTGTGGGGGTGGTTTGACTTCTTGTTTCGCGAGTGATGGGCTTTGGGGGGGCGACTGGATTCGATTGGGGACGATAGTGGAATTTTATTGTCAATTTCGGGTAGCAATAGGATTCGAGGTGTTCGCAGTGTTAGTTGAAGTAGCAGAAGTCGTGACTGGGGATTGTGGTGAGGCGGTTTTGGGTTGCGGTGTCTGGTTTTGGAGGGGTGATGAGGAGATGGTATGGAGTTGAGATGGATGAGATAGTGGAAGAAGTTTGTGTTGGCAGTTTTGATGAAGGTGAAGAGGGAAGAGGAACTGTTGGCAGTGGTGTTGACTGGTGGGAGCTTGAATGAGGTAGGAAGTAGTTGTTGAATGAGCAAGGTGGATGAATGCAAATGTGGATGAGAGAGGACTGTAAGAGGGTTGGGGATTTGGTGGAGCAGTTTATGTAAGGGAAGGAGGAAGTTGTAGTGTAGAATGTGGCTCTGGTGGCTTGAAGTGTTTGATGTATAGTCTATGATGTTTGCAAGGTGGAGCTGGAGGTTATGGCAAGCACTGTGTGGAGTGAAGTAGGTGTTGTTTGGGATGATGGTTGTAGATGATGGCACAGGGTATGATTGTATGATGAAGGTGAGCTTGTCTGGAGGAGTTGTGCAGTTTTATGGTTCAGGATAGAAGAGTATGTAAGTGAATAGAAAGGTTGTATTGATAAGTGATGATAAGTGGGTTGTATGTGTGTATGAAGGTGGGTTGGAGGCAGTTTTGTGCATAGGCAGTTTTGTGGCCAGGGGGTTCTGTAGACGATGGAAGACAAAGTGATGTCTGGGTATTGGAGAAGGAGATGAAGTGGTTGTTTGGGGTGGGTATGTTGGCAGGTTGGAGCAGAAGTCGATAGTTGTAGCTGTATGCAGGAAATAGTTAAGGTGTTGCTGATGAAGTTTATATGTAGTGAAATGCAGTGATACTGGTGAGGCAGATGTTGATTAATGTGGTGAGTATGGATGGGAGAGGGGGGTTTTGGTTTGTAGCAGTGACTGTTTGAGGTCAGGAGGTGAAGAAGATGGGAGGTGCACAGTGTTGTTGCACTGCTGTGGTGGCTTGTTGTTGCACACTGTGTTCTTGAATTTTGGAGATGTTGAACTGTAAGTTGAGATGTGGTGGAGAACAAGGCACAATGTAGCAATGTGGTATGGTGATAAATGTATGATGATGGTGGTATAGATGCATTTACAGTGGGGTGATAGTTGAAGTGTTGTCACAGTAAGGAATGGATGATATGTATGGAGTTGAAGCAATGTTGTATGGCAAGGACAGGTTTTTTGGAGGAGCTGCAGGGGTGGTAGCAATGCATAGTGGTGCACAGTTAGTTGAAGATGAATGGCAGTTGGTTGTGGCAATGGGATGGAGCAAGTTTGAAGGGAGTAACAGAGAGGGTTGTGTTGCACTACACAGTGAAATGAACAGTGAACAGTGTTGTTTTTTTTTCATTTTTGTAAATGTAAAGAAAAGAAGGAAATGAACTGTAAATGCAAAAATGTAAATGGAATGCAATAAAAAAATTGTTTTCGAAATGAATTTGTGTATGTTCTTTTTTTTTAATAAATGAAAGTGCAAATGGAAAAGGAAACTAGAAACAAGCACACAAACAAATGCACACAAAAATCAAACGAACACACAATATTTTTTTTTCAAATGCAAACACACACAAAATAAAAACACACAAAAATCAAACAACTAATCCGAAGAATAGAAAATAAAATCAAATTAATTCCCCAGCAACGGCGCCAAAAACTTGTTTAACGACGGAATTTCTATCGAATTAGAAAACCGTCGAAAATTTTCAAATTAAAATAACCACAAGCGCACGGTGTACAATTCTAAAACGTTGCGAGTACGGGTCGATCCGCAGGGAATTGTTGATTTTAAATCTCTATTCAATCAAATTAACCAAAGTTGAAAATGATTAGCTAGAAAATGTAAGAAAAATGACAAAAAGAAAGTGATGAAAATATGAGAGAAGAAAGACAATTTAGAGATAATTCCACTCTCTAGATCATATAGTTCAACAAAACATGAAATTATGATCTCTCTTTTTTGGTCATAAGTGAATTTAAATGATGTGTTTATTATAAGTATGACATATTTGTGCTATTAGTTAGCTCAACATAAGCCATCAAACTATAACACAACCTTTAAACCACTTTTAATTCTCATGAAATATGACAACAAAGTTGAAAGCAAAATCTATTTTAAGTATGGTCTATTAACTATTAATTAGAAATATAGATCATCAAATTTTAATTTCAACATTCACTTCATTACCATCATCATATGTAAATGAAGAGGTAATTATTGTTTGTGATTGTTTAAACATAGCGTATTTGTTATGAACAACATAGACTGTGACGCCCCACCTCTATACTCACGCTAGCCAAGGACACTATGGAGTACTGCCGTCAACTAGCGCGAAGAATAAGGCTGTTGAGGAGCGACCATCCGTGTAATTGCCTTGTGCGAGTACCGATATGTCAGATAGTATAACATGCATTCCATTTGAAGAAGGAATCCGACATACCGATACAAACTCAAAGCTACCACATAGTGGCTAGTAGGCCTTCGGAAACAAATATAGAAATAAACATAACATAAATCAGTCACAGATGTTCATATCTCAAAGGCGGAAACAGATATGAATATAACACATAAAAGTGTACATCAGAGTAGTGGACAAACAAGATCCACAATATCACAAAAGAATAGATACATGTGCTAGACAAAAGAATAAGTATACATCATGGAGTCTATATCTCAAATGTATAATAACAAAAACTACAACTGTAATGTAGTTAGGCAAAAGTCAGAAGATGATCCCAGATAAGGAGTCAAGCAGAAGCACCTGTAACATCTCGGTCTGACCCGAGTATTATTCAATAAGAAAATAATAAACGGATCAGTCTTACTATAATTATCATTTATAAAATGAGATAAGAGTAGAGATATAACTAAAACATATGATAACAATAAAGTCAAACTGTGACAAGTATGCTTTAAACAACAACAAAATCATACAATATCTCAAGAATCTCAAAGTACCAAAAAGAATGTCATATTCTTTATTTTATTCACCAAACTACAAATATTGACAAACATATTAATGCCAATCGCAAAAGTTGGTGAAACACAAATTCTAGAAATCATCAATTAGAAATCCAGAAATCACAAAGGGGGGAAGGCCTATCACAAACGGGAGCATGAAAACTCACCAACACGTGTATCACAAACGGAACGCTATTCCATGGTCGCCAACCATAAATTTTGAGCCAAAGCTCCACAAACGGCCCGAAGACCACGGGTCGCTACCCCGCCAAATTGAACCGAAGTTCCACAAACGGGGATTGAAATCCCCAAACAAACAAATAGACATCGCACATCGCTAGTCTAAATCACAAAATTGATCATCATCGATCATTAAAAGTGTCGATTACACTAAGCTAGTAAATATATGAGTTTTGCTTCATGTCCCATAACTACTAGCTTAACTTAAATATTTACGAACAAATTGTAGATTCCCACTCGAAAATTGTCACAAGAATTTCAATCGAACAAGTCCAAAAATTAACCGACGAAGTAAACGCAAGCGTTTCATACCACTTGTTTTGCTAAGCCGTTTAATTAGATTTTCTCATACGAATGAGGTAAAGGTTTGTGTATACTAATAGATTAGAAAACGATTTTAAACGAGCTTTATATTAAAAATAGAGTTGAAATCATCTTTGTAAAAGAGTTTTAATATTTACTACTAGTATAGAAAACCTTTATATTTAGAAGTGACAAATCACAAAATGATTGTAGAAACAATCAATCACAAAAATCCACATTCGAAGACGTGAATCAAATCCAAAGAAATCGATACTGAATCCATCAAAATGGGTATTCTCAAAAATCCCGAAAAAGAACTCATCAAAGTCAATAATAAATGATAACAATAAATCAGATAATCACGGATCGATAAAAATTGGAAACTCAAGCTAAATAGGCAAAATCAAGCAGGTCAGTCGACTGGCCTTCTGCAGTCAGTCGACTAAACCAGAACCCGAGAGTTTTCAGACCCTGTAGTCAGTCGACTGACCGCAGGGGGTCAGTCGACTGGGTGTAGCTAAAACTGTTTTCCAGCCTATCAAATGGAAGAGAAAACTCTGACCATTTGCAACCGGTCGAGCAATGGACTTTAGGGGCTTTTGCCAATCGACAACCCAGCTCTATAGGCTCTCCGATTCACCACCAAAAACATGTTCACAAATCAAAGCTAGGATTTTCAAAGTTTTGACTTCAAAACACCAAAAATTGGAATGTTCACCAAATAAACTCAAACCAAAAGCAAATGAATATGCACAAGTGTTAGGAATTCATACCTAACAACAAAGATAGCTATAGATATAGATGTGAGTTAAAGAACTCACCTTTAAACCCAAAAACGATGAAGGAGGAGCTTGAAAGCAAAGGAAGATCAACTACACTTCAACTTCAACTCTAGAAGCTTGAATCTAAGCTCAAAAGAAGAACATTTCCTAAGTTAGGTTTAGGAAATTTCTGAAATTAAAGAGAGAATGAGTTGGAGGGGATGAAGAGGAGGCTTACCAAAGCTTTTCCAAGAGTTTGGAGCAAGACTTGAGTTTGCAAATGGAATCTAGGGCTTGGAATTTCTAATTCCTATACTCTTCCCCCATTTTCAGTTTTTCTTGAGTGTTTGTAAAAATGAAATAAGTGAATGGATGAAGAGAGGGCTGAGTTAGGATAATAGAATGAGTTGGGTGAAACCCAAACCCAAAAGCCCACTTAGAAAATAGCAAAATTCAACTTACTCCAAACATATCGATGTTTATACTCAAAAAAGTTGTAAACGCCATTTTGGACTCAATGGAGGTGGTCTCGAGTTCCAATTCGACTGTTTACAAAAAGTAGCCTTTTGGACTTTAATCCGATTAACGATTCTATATTTAAATAAAATATTTAAATATTCAATCGTAAAATATGCGGGTTGTTACAGACTCCCCTCCTTAAAGAAATTGCGTCCTTGCAATCTTTAAGAAATAAATAAGAAGTAACAACAACAAAAGCATATCAATGCAAAAAGAAAAAATTTGGAATAAAAAGTTCACCTTAAGGAGCACGAGAGAGTAAGTCCGGATGTGTTCGCTCGATGAATTCTCTATATTCCCAAGAGCAATCCTTCGGATTTGAGGACCATTGAACTTTCACTAGAGGAACATCTTTATTTCGAAGGCGTTTAACCTCCGAAGCAATGATACGAATAGGATGTTGCTCATAAGTCAAATTAGGCGAAACTTCAATTTCTTCAATAACACCGGGCCCAAGAATAGAATCGGAATCTCGAAGGCATTTCCGTAGTTGAGAGACGTGGAATACGTCATGAATAGCAGAAAAATGAGCCGGTAATAAAAGGCGATAAGCCACGGAACCAATACATTCAGTGATGGGAAATGGACCAATATATCGAGGTGCTAACTTTCCGGATCGACTGAAACGCACAACACCCTTCATAGGTGAAACACGAATAAACACAAAATCTCCCACAGAAAATTCTAATTTCCTTCTTCGATTATCGGCATAGGATTTAGTCTACTTTGAGCTTCTTTCATCCTATGACGAATAAGATCAATCTTTTCTGTGGCATCACGGATAAAATCAGGACCTAAAACCAGTTTCTCACCGGCTTCAAGCCAACACGAAGGTGATCGGCATGGCCTTCCGTATAGTGCCTCGAAAGGTGCCATACCAATACTAGATTGGAAGCTATTATTATAGGAAAATTCAACAAGAGAAATATGATCTTCTCAACTTCCACCAAAATCAAGAACACATGCACGAAGAAGATCTTCAAGAGTTTGATTCACCTGCTCGGTTTGTCCATCAGACTGGGGATGATAAGCGGTGCTAAAATTAAGCTTTGTTCCCAAAGCTTTTTGAAGACCTTTCCAGAATCCACTAGTAAATAATGGATCACGATCGCTAACGATAGAAGTAGGAACTCCATGCAATTTAACAATTTCCTTGACAAAAAGTTTAGCCAAAATAGGTACGGTCCAATTGGACCGAACGGGAATAAAATGGACGGATTTTGTAAGTCTATCTACTATCACCCATAGGCTATCATGGCCCGAACGAGAACGGGGAAGACCGTCAATAAAGTCCATGGAAATTTGATCCCACTTCCATACTGGAATTTCCAAAGGTTGCAATAATCCACCGGGCCTTCGATGTTCGGCCTTTACGAGTTGGCAAGTCATGCAACCCTTAACAAAGTTAGCAATATCGGATTTCATTCCTTCCCAATAATAAAGTCGCTTCATATCTGCGTACATTTTACTACTACCGGGATGAATGGTAAATTTAGAACGATGAGAATCTTCTAATATATCTTTACGAAGATCAATAATATTTGGCACAATAAGTCTACCAAATTTTCGAATACTGCCTTGAGCATCAATATCAAAGTCTTTCAAACCTTCAATATCAATTTTATCCCTACAACTTTGGCTAAGAAGAACCAATTCGGGATCATGCTTTTGAGCTTCAAGAATGCGGTCTAAAAGAGAAGGATGAGCCTCAAGGCTACATAAAACAAGAGATGAACATAAATCGGATTCACGATCTCGAATCTCACAAGTGGACAAAGTCTCGAGATCATTCCATTCGGATACCATCATGGAAACAACCGCTTGTTGCTTACGACTAAGGGCATCGGCAACACAATTTCCTTTTTTGGGAGTATAAAGAATATCAAGATCATAAGATGCAAGGAACTCGAGCCAACGTTGTTGACGCAGATTAAGTTCCTTCTGAGAAAATAAATACTTCAAAGATTTATGATCGGTGTAGAGAACAAATTTCTCTTCCAAAAGATAATGACGCCAAATTCTAAGGGCGAATACAATAGTTGCGAGCTCTAAATCATGAGTAGCATATCTAGTCTCGGCAGGCTTTAATTGCCTAGAAGCATAAGCAATAACACGTTCCCTTTGCATGAGAACGGCACCCAAACCAACACGACTAGCATCGGTATAAACAGTAAAATCTTGGTTCCCATCGGGAATCACAAGAATAGGAGCATTGGAAAGGAGTTCTTTTAATTTTTGAAATGAAGATTCACATTTGTCTGACCAAATGTATTTAACTCCCTTCTTTGTCAAATTAGTAAGAGGTACGGAAATCTTAGAAAAGTGTTTTATGAACCGACGGTAATAGCCCGCCAATCCGAGAAAGCTACAAATTTCCGTCACACTCTCCGGTCTCTTCCAATTTTGATTCGCTTCAATCTTTGAAGGATCCATGGATATTCCGGATTCAGAAATAATATGCCCAAAAAATTTCACACGAGATTGCCAAAAGTGGCATTTAGAAAATTTTGCTTTCAATTGGTTGCTCCTAAGAGTTTCCAACACAATCCGAAGATGTTTTTCATGCTCCTCTTAGGTTTTAGAATAAATAAGAATATCATCTATAAAGATGAGAACAAATCGATCTAGAAAGTCTTTGAAAACTCGATTCATAAGGTCGACGAAATAAGCTGGAGCATTCGTCAAACCAAATGGCATAACAAGCCATTCATAAGATCCATAACGTGTATGGAACGATGTCAAAGGAATGCTATCCTCTGCAATACGGAGCTGATGAAAACCAGTTGCTAAGTCTAACCGTGAAAAGATTTTAGCACCACTAAGTTGATCGAATAAATCATCAATCCGAGGCAAGGGATATTTATTCTTGATGGTGAGATCGTTAAGCTTGCGGTAGTCAACGCAAAGCCTAAGTGTACCATCAGATTTCTTCACAAAAATAGCCGAAGCTCCCCATGGAGTGGAACTAGATTGAATAAATTGCTTCGCTTCCAATTCGGATAATTGTTTGCGCATCTCCTCATTTTCTTTATTGGACATACGATAAGGAGGACGAGTGATAGGTAGATCTCTAGGAATGAGATCAATTCTGAACTCAATTGCTCGCTTAGGTGGTAATCCTAGAACGGGCTCAAATATGTCGGGAAATTCACAAACAATGTGAATGAGAGAAATAACATATTCCTCATCATCATTGTCGTCGTCATGAGGATTGAGAGAATATAAGGATGCTTTCGAATTGGAATCCGAATCTTTCAGAACAAGCGAAATCTGCTTAACAGATTGAGGATGCTGAAGATATATAGTCCATTCAGGACATAAAATATGGGCTTCATAACGGTTAAGTCAATCCATTCCCAAAATCATTCTGAAACCAAGGTAACGCATAACATGCAAATCGACACGGAAAGAGTAATCACACAAAATAATTTCGACATCTTTACATAATAAACTGAGTGTTGCAGACCCACCAACCGGATTCGCAATCCTCAAAGAAGTCATCAAGCCAATAACATTCAAAGACAAAGCATCAACAAGTTCTTTTGATATAAAAGAGTGAGATGCACCCGTATCAAAAAGAACTCGAATAGGAAGATCACGAAATATAATAATGCCATCAAGGATAGAATGAGAAATACCTTGACCACAAGAAGTGTTAGTAGGGGCTTGTACAACGTTTAGCTTGCCGTCATTCTTGCTTTGAAGTTTGGGACACAAAGATATAGTATGACCCGAACTCTTGCAATAGCGGCAAGAAATAGACTTCGGACACTTGTTTGCATAGTGGACCTTAGAACCACAATTGTAACATTCTCCACGACGAGAGTTAGGAGTATTTGCTACCGAAGTTGTTTGCTTCCCTTTTTTGTTGGGATTAGGCTTGAATTTAAAAGGTCTCTTCTTGTTGATGTTTGGTTTGACCTCAGCATCACTATCTTTATCAGCCTTTTCGAGTCGAAGAGCAATATCAACAAGTTGATCAAAGGAAACTTCTAATTTTAGAAGTAATGGCTTTTTGAGGCTCTTGTTCAAGCCATAAACAAATCTTTGATTTTTCTTCAATGGGGTATTAATGTATTCAACCCCATATTTAGAGAGAGATTCAAAAGATGCGACGTAGTCGGTCATGGAAGATTCACCTTGAACAAGGTCGATAAAGCCCCGAGCTAAAGTTACTTTTTCAGCCTCCGGCACAAATTTCAATTCGAATATTTTTCGAAATTGCTTCCAAGTAAGATCCGCTTCACTAATTTCAGAGATCAAAAGCTCGTACCAGTCTAATGCTCTTTCTTGGAGCATGCTAGAAGCCACTTGGACTCGATGGAGACCAATAAGATTCATGCGAGAAAAGATGCGGTCGCATGTTTGAAGCCAAGCCTGGACTTCTATAATGCTCTCGGAACCTTTGAATGGCTTTCCACCCAAATTGGTGAAATCACTGCACAAGCGTGCTAACCCAGATTTAGGATGCGTGGGCTCGGGAATAGGTCCAGCAGCTTGAGCATTTCTCACAAGGTCTAGAAGTTGCTGAGCAGACATAAATACTTCATCCTGGGGAGTAGCACTAGATTGACCGGCGCTGCGACGACCGGGTCCAACCATTTATCTTCTTTAAGAAAGAAAGAAAAGAGGAAAAAGGTTATTCACGAAATGAATATCAAACAAATTTGATTGATAAAACAAGGTATCATAGAAAGAAATAGGATAGAACGGTACGAAGACTCGAATTAAATCCTATGGCACGATTCCTAAGAAAGACTTAGGACAAAGATCCTTGCTAGATTATTCTACATTGTTCCGAAGTTTGGCTTTGATACCACGCTGTGACGCCCCGCCTCTATACTCACGCTAGCCAAGGACACTACGGAGTACTGCCGTCAACTAGCGCGAAGAATAAGGCTGTTGAGGAGCGACCATCCGTGTAATTGCCTTGTGCGAGTACCGATATGTCAGATAGTATAACATGCATTTCATTTGAAGAGGGAATCCGACATACCGATACAAACTCAAAGCTACCACACAGTGGCTAGTAGGCCTTCGGAAATGAATATAGAAATAACATAACATAAATCAGTCACAGATGTTTATATCTCAAAGGCGGAAACAGATATGAATATAACACATAAAAGTGTGCATCAGAGTAGTGGACAAACAAGATCCACAATATCACAAAAGAATAGATACAAGTGCTAGACAAAGAATAAGTATACATCATGGAGTCTATATCTCAAATGTATAATAACAAAAACTACAACGGTAATGTAGTTAGGCAAAAGTCAGAAGATGATCCTAGATAAGGAGTCAAGCAAAAGCACCTGTAACATCTCGGTCTGACCCGAGTATTATTTAATAAGAAAATAATAAACGGATCAGTCTTACTATAATTATCATTTATCATTAATAAGAAAATAATAAACGGATCAGCCAAATTGAACCAAAGTTCCACAAACGGGGATTGAAATCCCCAAACAAACAAATAGACATCGCACATCGCTAGTCTAAATCACAAAATTGATCATCATCGATCAATAAAAGTGTCGATTACACTAAGCTAGTAAATATATGAGTTTTGCTTCATGTCCCATAACCACTAGCTTAACTTAAATATTTACAAAAAAATTGTAGATTCCCACTCGAAAATTGTCACAAGAATTTCAATCGAACAAGTCCTAAAATTAACCGACGAAGTAAACGCAAGCGTTTCATACCACTTGTTTTGCTAAGCCGTTTAATTAGATTTTCTCATACGAATGAGGTAAAGGTTTGTGTATACTAATAGATTAGAAAACGGTTTTATAAACGAGCTTTATATTAAAAATAGAGTTGAAATCATCTTTGTAAAAGAGTTTTAATATTTACTACTAGTATAGAAAACCTTTATATTTAGAAGTGACAAATCACAAAATGATTGTAGAAACAATCAATCACAAAAATCCACATTCGAAGACGTGAATCAAATCCAAAGAAATCGATACCGAATCCATCAAAATGGATATTCTCAAAAATCCCAAAAAAGAAGTCATCAAAGTCAATAATAAATGATAACAATAAATCGGATAATCACGGATCGATAAAAATTGGAAACTCAAGCTAAATAGGCAAAATCAAGCAGGTCAGTCGATTGGCCTTCCGCAGTCAGTCGACTGAACCAGAACCCGAGAGTTTCAGACCCTGCAGTCAGTCGACTGAGGGGGTCAGTCGACTGGCTGTAGCTAAAACTTTTTTCCAGCCTATCAAATGGAAGAGCAAACTCTCACCATTTGCAACCGGTCGAGCAATGGACTTTAGGGGCTTTTGCCAATCGACAACCTAGCCCTATAGGCTCTCCGATTCACCACCCAAAACATGTTCACAAATTAAAGCTAGGATTTTCAAAGTTTTGACTTCAAAACACCAAAAATTGGAATGTTCACCAAATCAACTCAAACCAAAAGCAAATGAATATGCACAAGTGTTAGGAATTCATACCTAACAACAAAGATAGCTATAGATATAGATGTCAGTTAAAGAACTCACCTTTAAATCCAAAAACGATGAAGGAGAAGTTTGAAAGCAAAGGAAGATCAACTACACTTAAACTTCAACTCTAGAAGCTTGAATCTAAGCTCAAAAGAAGATCATTTCCTAAGTTAGGTTTAGGAAATTTCTGAAATTAAAGAGAGAATGAGTTGGAGGGGATGAAGAGGAGGCTTACCAAAGCTTTTCTAAGAGTTTGGAGCAAGACTTGAGTTTGCAAATGGAATCTAGGGCTTGGAATTTCTAATTCCTATACTCTTCCCCCATTTTCAGTTTTGCTTGAGTGTTTGTAAAAATGAAATAAGTGAATGGATGAAGAGAGGGCTGAGTTAGGGTAATAGAATGAGTTGGGTGAAACCCAAACCCAAAAGCCCACTTAGAAAATAGCAAAATTCAACTTACTCCAAACATATCGATGTTTATACTCAAAAAAGTTGTAAACGCCATTTTGAACTCAATGGAGGTAGTCTCGAATCCCAATTCGACTGTTTACAAAAAGTAGCTTTTTGGACTTTAATCCGATTAACGATTCTATATTTAAATATTCAATCGTAAAATATGCGGGTTGTTACATAGACTATCAAATTCAACATGAAATAATAAATCACATCAACATTCATTTAAGCACAAAAGAGAGCAATAATTATCAAAATGTTGAAGCTACATGATTAGAGGCTTCATTACTCCTAAATTGAAGGGATTAGCCTCTCATTTGTGTTATCATATCAACACAAGTAGCATGCAATATAAAACAAAAAGAAGAGGAAAAAGAGCTAAATGAAAAAGAAATAAGACTAATCTACTTGCATTAAAATCAAACTACACTACTTGCATGAAAGGAAGTAAACAAAAAAAGAAAAGATTAATGTATTAAAGTTGCATAAAAAAATAAATTACATGAAAGAAATGACTAAGTAGCAATGAAAAGAAAAGAGAAGCTTTCTTTTATTTCTAAGCGAAAAACTAACTAAGAGGAAGAGAGCCTAAGAGAGAAGAGACTAATTACATGAAGATAAGGGGTATTTATACATGTATAAAACTCCAATCCATATTTTTGGGGAATGCCCAAAATACCCCCTTACGAAGTGTGGTGGCCAAGTAATCATTAGCATCATATAATCATCCATTAGGTGTGCATGAAGATTTAACGGCCTTTTAGCATGTGCATTAGCTCCTAAGTGTACATTAAGGTAGGTGGGTAAGTGGGCTCCTCCATGATCATCGCTTTGAATTATTTCCATCTCCATTCCTTTGTATCTTCTTTGTGCATGCATATATCTTCATGAAACCACTTTTTTATGAAGCCAAATTACTATAAAATAATATAGAAATTTCCAATTAAATTTTCTCAAAATAATATATGCACAAAAAATGACCATTTTGCCCCTGGATGAAGATGAATATGTGACGATTTGAAATAATTTGAATTTTGGTTTAAACAAGTTAAAATACCCAATATGATCATTTATTTAATTTAAATAGATTAAATACGGTGGTAAAAATATGCACATTTACGTGCACATCAGTGCTCCAAAAAAAGCATATCATATACAAATCAAACGAAGCAACAGCTTCCAATACCGGAGTTGGCTTTTTGCAGTGTCCTGTGAGTTGGCCTTGCAATGCAACCGGATAGTTTTTTCACCTCCAATGCATACAATAGAAGTTACCTAACATACCTAGAAATCCACGTTCAGCTCTTATTGCTAATAATCTGTCAATGTCACGAGAGGTTGGGGATCGAAGATATTCTTCACCAAATTGCAAAACAACAGTTTTGCAAAATTCTTTCAAACATAAAATTATCGTTGAGCCTCCAATCCGCACTTTGTCATCTTGCGAATCACCGAAAGTTCCGTATGATATCATGCGAAGTGCAGCCGTAACCTTTTGTAGTGGAGAAATTCCAAGTTTGTTGATTCCATTTCTTCTGTGGGTGGAAAAGATGTTTGTTTCGATTAATTTGTCAAGAACCCGATTAAATACAATCTTTGACATACAGAATCTTTGCCAGAAATCTACATCCCCATACATGGGGTTTTCCGTAAAATAATCCATAATCAGTTGATTGTGACCGCCAACATAGTCTCTCCCATAACGCAAGTCTCTTCTTCCAACAACACACCTCCTTGAGTTTAAGTAGAGCTTTCAGCATTTGCATGGGCCATTAAAGCCATCACTTCGGTACCAAACATTCTTTGTTGATTAATACAATGTTCAATGAAATCATCCGAAGATGACGACGACGATGAAGACGAGGATGAGAAGCTCATTCAATATTGCTACAAGAATGGTGATGATGCGCTCAGAAGGTTGATTGCGTATGTTATTATAATCCTTTGGTTCTATTTATAAGCTCTCTTTTTTCAATGGAAACAGCATGTATTGAACAATACCGTATAATGCAAATGGACAGAAGATGGAACAACAGTGATTAATCACATGGAGGCATTGATTGTTGTTGTTCAACTAGCCATATTGATTAATCACATGGAGGCATCATCTATGGTCCACGTTTTTTGTCCTTTTTCCTTCCACTAATACAATAATAGAACATGGCCTTTCTTGGATACCCCATCAAGTGCTTGTATTGGTGGAGACAGCATGGCATAGTGTCTGGTCATATCGGACACTGTACCCATGTTGCACTTAAATCCATGAATGCCAACTTTGTTAGTGGAGACATAATGTTATTATGTCCGGTCATATCAGACACTGTGACCACATTGCACCGCTTTCCACAAATGCCAGCCTTGTTAGTCGAGACAAAATGTCACAGTGTTCGGTTATATTGGACAGTGTAGCCATGTTGCATTGCTTTCCACAAATGCCAGCCTTGTCAGTCGAGACAAAATGTCGGTGTCCGGTCATATCGAACGTTGTAGCCACGTTGCGCTGCTTTCCACGAAATCTAGCCTTGTTAATGTAAAATGCTATATATATATATATAAGTATGGCAAGCAATAAGATATATATATATATATATCTTATTGCTAGCCATACTTCTCTTTATTTATATCATAGCAGTAGTATATAAAAATGGTGGATTACAATCATATTTATCTACCTTCCTCATACTCATACGAAGGTCCTTTACGACATAATACCCCTCTGAATACATCATCCTCTCAACCACCAATTGAGTGGTATATTGAAATGGAGGAAAGACACAATGCTGATGTAGGAGAGCATGAGATAGAACTGCAAGAGCGCATGCAGGTAGAGGATGGTCGACATCAAAGAGCAGAGCGACGTAGCCATAATGGAAGAAGACAAAGAAGGAATGAAATTCGCCACCAAATACCTCACATAGAGAAAGAGATTAATGCTAGAGAAATCTACTGTAACTGTGGGATTTCTGTTATGTATTCTATTATAAGAAACGGAACTTCCATCGATCGACGCCACTATAGATGCCGTAATTTTCCTAGTGGTTGTGAACTTTGGCAATGGCTTGATGATCCTCTACCTCACCGAGCAGTTGTATATGCTACTGAACTTGAAGAACAAATTCAAATGTTTTAGAAGACACTGGGTTCAATTAACTTATCAAATAGTCAAAGGCAGTATTTTTAATCATCGGTTGTCTTGTTTGATGCCTTATTTGTTTCCTATAATGTTGTCTTGAATTATTGTTTGTTATCTTGTTTCTCGTTAAGTTAAGCCTTGTTTGTAATGTTTTAATTAAGCAATTTTGTAATGTTGTTCTTATCTTAAGTGCGTACTTGAATTTGAAAACACATATCTTAACTTGAATTTAAAAGTACATAGAACTTGCTGAAAGTACACAAAACTTGTTGAAGGTAATTAACATAAATAACTTGCTTATTTAACCCAAACATCATTCAAATTGTCTAACATATCTAACCTAAAGATCATATGCAGCATGTCCAACAAAATCAACGTGATACTCCCACAAATATCGTGAATCAAACGTAGCTAGTGTTAACTGAAATAGGTCTTCTTCCTCCACTGTATTTATAATGCTTCTGTATCTTCGACAAGCTCTAATGAACATGACATAAGTACTCCGAGTTTCCAGAATTCTTTGAATTAATCTACAATCACGATGATTGTTAAAAACTTCATTTAGAGTAACCCAAAAATCTTGCTCCAACTCTTCTTCCATGCGCCTACGATTAGTTTCTATATATGCTTTGATTAGTATAAAATAATCTTGTGGAGTCCAACTTTCATTTGCCATTGAAAATTACTAAAGATGTTGTGAATTTTCAATACAAAACATTCGTTTAAATAGACAGTTCATGATCCGTGTCTCATAAATCAAGTGCCATCTGAACGGCCACGTGATAAGCATCCACGAACTTGAGTACAAACAAACACAAGTGTGTTTATTTCTTCACAAAATGAAGTACAGAAACTCAAACAAAATATGAAATCCAAATTCCAATACAGATACTAGATATGAAATACAAATATAAACACTGACTTGAGTTATCAAATACAAACACTTATATGAGTTATGAAATACAAACACTGATAATACACATATAGTAAATCTCAAACACTGATAATACACTGATAGTACATACAAAAACTGTAATAATGCACTAGTGGTTAATCGTAGATACTGATAATACACTAATAGTAAATACAAACACTGATATGCGAAAAAGACATAATCTACGGCTCATCAAACTGATATTGATCATCCCAAAGACCAACTGCATCATCATCACTACCCTAGGTGTAAGGTGGTATCGTTGCTCATCAGCATCAGTAAGCTCGTAATATGAGCAGTCAACTCATCTATGCTCCGTCGATGCTCGATGTACATGGCCGGGCGTAGTCCCATCTGCATCTGAAATAAATCCTCATATGAATACGCAGCTGGATCTGGATACTCTGAAACCTCAGGCCGAGGAATATCAATATATATATCAACTCCCGACGTCGTAGGTATACCGTCTGTCCAACCAAAATCTGATGTCTGGGATGGCCGTGGTAGATATACCTAAGTGCTCTGTGTAAGGTCCTTAAAACTGGGGGGGACAACACTACTCTAGATGCATGAAGGTCCTACCAAATCAATAGCTCCAGCATGTACAAATCTGGCCGTATGCGGTAGAGTGTAAAACCGATGTCAAAACGATGTATAATCTAAACCGGTGATGATGAAGTACTGAGCCGGCCACCACTCATCTGCAAGCACCTATAAATCAGCGCTGGAATACATCTTTGAAAATGGTGTATCTGGGTGTGGATCTTCAGTAGCATAATCACCGTCCAAGATTTGTCTCCAACTATGCTCGCTAAGGAACCAGTAACAGCCACCAATGAGAGGAGATGATACTAATGGAAAACGTCTAGCAGACAGGAATCCGACGTGCATCATGTTCTCCTTGGTCATAAAGCGCGAACCTTCGTATGGATGCCAAACAATACTCTCTCGTATAGTCCGTAAATCAATCAAATTTCGGGCCATAGCAAAAATATGTCGTGCATCGTCTCCTTGCACCATTCTGTGGTTCTCGCGAGCCCAAGCTCTAACACGGGGGAAGAATATGGGTAGTGTGGAGTCTAACATCGGGTAAGTCGAATTGCGAAAGTACTCATAGTACCAATAGTGCAAAATCTCCCAAAACCTTGTAATCGACGTGGATCTCGACCTAATAACGCACTAATGATCTAAAGAGCGATACTAATAAACTAATAAGGGAGTCCCTCAATCATATCTAGTCGGAGTATCAAACGATAACTCCGCAACAGCTGCAACATGTCCAACCGACAATGTGTTTGATGGATTTGAAAAGAATATGTTTCCCATCTTGTACAAAATAAACAGTCGAGCAATCTCCAAATTGTTCTCCAAGCTATATGTATCAATTCAGATATTGCTTGTCTAATGTAACTACATCTAATTTGCAGTCCGGATATCAGTCCATCGTGTAAGTCAAGATGTGGAAGTACATTAGCTAAACGGCCAAATTGCTGATATTTCTCGTCATATGGTAAGTTCTCCCCACGTCCAATGCTTAAACCGATAAGAATAGTAAAGTCTAAAGGGGTCAAACCTAACTCTCCAAAACTAAAGTGAAATGTATGAGTGATCTTCCACCAACATGCGGCTAAAGCACCACACAACTTAACATCCAAATTTAGTACATTATCAATACCTATTAAAGCAATTTACGGTTATTGGAAATTCTAAAAAATGTTAAATAAATGAGGAGTAATTAAGTAAATACGTACTCAAGAAATCTCCAAATCCTATTTCCCGAAGAAAAGTGTGAATAATGCCGTCGACATCAACTGCTCAACTAGATCTATAAAAGCGGATTACACTGGAGCAAGAGCCACGAGTGCGTTCACGATGAGCCTAATTTTAAATAGGACGTATATTCAATATATATTCTACAATTCTAACTAAAAGGAAATTTTTTAAAGTAGATATCTTACAGAATCTTCGACGCGTTCGACGCGCGTGCTGATGTGTATTCCGTCGTTGGAAAGTATACGAAAATTGATCAAATTCTTATCGGCTTTCAAATTTTGATTATGGGATTCCAAAACTACATATGTTGTGTTTCTCGCCAAACGTGTTCGTCTAACAATAGTGCTTCGCCGACCTTCTGTACCTCCAACGGGGGTGTTTTCTTCTTCCACCGGAACATTATCGGCCGGCGCTTCTACTACCACTGTCTCAGATACTCCTCCACACTCTTGTCATATTATTTTTTTAATTTTTTGTTTTGTTTTGCGCAAGATTAGAGGAAGAACGAATGAAGGTGGGATGGAGAAGATAGGATAGGGGTTGTAATAGCGAGAATCCACGTCCTCCAACCACCCTGTTAGGAATGCTGGATACCTTTCTAAAAATTGACATCTCTTGGAGATGCTTTGGAGTTTGGAGCCGGAGAAGGTGGAGTCGTCGTGAAAAAAAATATCCTTTTAACAAAATTTGGAGTGAACTTGTCCTTTTTCTTCTTTTTGAAGAAAAAACGTCTCACCGTTGGTAGGGATGCTTTATGAAAATATTGACAATACCAGTAATTTTCGGGTGGGGGAGTAGGTGATCGAGGTTGGCAATCCTATGCCAGGTGGCAAAGATCACGACCGTACAAAGAGCGTGATTGGCTAATACTACCGCACGTGCTTCGCACTCATCTCTTCGGACAAGAATTATGGTTGTGCAGTAGCTCTTCTACTCCTACTTTCTAATTCCTATATAAATCTCATAATTCTTTCCAGCTTCTCTCATACTCTGCTTCGTTGATTATTCATCTTCTGAGGTACAGTTCATATACTTTTATTTTACAATGTATTTTTGGTTGATGTTGCATTTAAACTGTATGTGGATTTGCCTACAAGAGATCGGGTTCGGATCTGGATGTGTGATTTATGTATGATCTCGTTAGAGTGTGACTGATTTATTTATATTACGATTGCAATGTATAATTACGTTTGACTTGTTGAATGAGCTTGATTTAAGATGGTATGTGTTTGAATATTTGATCTGTGTAACGAGCTGTTTAGATCTGGATTTTTTTTTCTCATGATCTATAAGTATATATAGTGTTCATCCTTCAAAGCTTAGACTTAGAATAAACAAGTGGGTACTGTTAAAAGGCTAATTTTTTTTTACAAAAAAAAAAACAATAAAAGAAAAAAATTGAAGCTTGATTTAAATATTTTAGGTTGGAAGCTTTGTTTGTTTACTTAATACAGTTAATTATAATTAGGATGTGTAAATGTAAACAGTAATATCCGTATAGTTTGATGAAATTTCTGAAATCTGAAACATAATCGATGAAGATATTTTGTACCTATGACTATATTGATGTTGTTATATGTTTTTTTAAAGATGAATAATTTGGAAACAGCCATGGTTCAACTTTATGTTTCATCGGTATAAATATTTTTTGTTGTTTTTCCTCCAAAGTTTGGATATAGAAGTAGCCTGATCGACAATTAAGATTCTCAATATTGCTGAGTGACAACTAAATGAATATGGCATCTATGAATTAATAGAATGCAAAGCATGCAGACTTTCTTCCAAATTCTACCCCTTTGCTTCGACATACTCCGTGCCTGTTGGATCAATATAAGCTCTCTTATTTTGCACCTCAACTGCACATCACTTTGAACCATTGGAATGACATGCAGCATGGTTTACCAAAAGGAATTTAGTAACATCCACCACCCCCCTCCCACCCACCTCACCAACCCCCCATACACACGTGCGTGCGTGTGTGTGTTGGGATCAAGATCCTCTTCTTATTTCTTATTTATTTACCCCCTTCATCTTTTGTGCAAAAATATTTCGGATCGAAGTGAATTTTTGTAGATATGTTCTATTTGTTAGCAAGAACATCTGTATAAAATTTTGAATCATTTTGAATATTTTTAATCCTTTCAAAACTGCAAGACAATATGAACCATTGGAAAACAATTATTTGAACCATCGATTTAAAATGTGATTTTTAAGGGTCAAATGATTCAAGTAAAGATGATCTTGCTAACAAAAAAACAACATATCTACAAAAAGACATTTCGATCCGAAATATTTTTACACAAAAGGATGAAGAGAGCATAAGGGGGGGGGGGTAAATAAGAGAGGATTTGATCCTTATATATACCACAACAGGCAATTATCATATGTTTGTCAATGGTGGAATACAAATATGAATAGTGTTATATCAGTATTCGAATCCGAAATCATATTCAAATATTATATATCTGTATCCATAGACGGTGAATGATTATCACATTTTATTTCCTATCTACTCATAATTAATGAATCCAAAAATATAAATATACAATGTTGATTCAACTTAAAATCGTTTTTAACACCGATGCTTATAAAAATAAAAGAAAAAAAATGATGATAAAACATGTTTGAACAACGTACATCCATTTATATGCACATAATATGAATTATCACATGATAAAACAGTAAATATCTAATTCTATGTACTAAGATACACATAATATAGACTAGAACAAATTTTATTCAAGGCCTCCGAAAAAACTTATTTCAAGTTTAGACACTATTCAAAACTTATTATGAAAATAAACATCCTTTTCACTATAAATCGTTTTCGACATGTACATTCTAAAAATGCGTACATACAATTTTTCTTAAATACATCCACGCACTTTGAATTTGTGCAAGTACAAAATTAAATTTTGTTCTTACGCATTTTCAGAATGCTTAAATGTAAAATGCTGATAAGTGAAAAACAAGCCTATCTTCATAATAGGTTTCGAACGAACCCTGTACTCAAATTTTTTTTTTTTACTAAGCCTATGATGAAAATTTGTCCTATAGACTATTATCTTGATAAAAACTGGATGAATGATTTCGGATGTGGATATCGTGTATTTGTATCCGTATCCAATTTTCTTCTTCAGATTTTGGATGTATTTTCATTTTTCAAATACGGATGCGGATAAATTTCAAACCTTTATATATTAATTAACAATGCCTAAATTGTCGATACTCACTTCGTGATTTACCCATAGTATATATTGGAGTTTCAGTGCATACTCTTTCAAAGTTTACACATATAAACTTGATAATTTAACTTTTCAAAAAAATGGGTAAGGATCCGCTACATCTTTTATACTACGGTATAAACATTGGCGTAAGGGATACAGTAGATCATTGCTCTATTTTTTATTTATTTGTTAGAGATTCTAAAGAACCAAGATTACACTTGTAAATTTTGAAAGAGTATGCATCGAAACTCTTACAAATACTCCGATTAAATCACGAAGTGAGCAGTGACGGTTTAGATCTATGAATGGATATCCAAAAAATTTGAAATCCCTCCGCATCTGTGTTCGAATTTGAAAATATATCCTTTATGCTTAACCATTGAATGTTAAACCCATCTACAAAGTGGAATCAAACAAGGTGAAAGAGTAGAATCATTTAATGTGCTTGAGAAGAGCAATATGCAAACACTCGGTACACACACATATACGTGTGTGTGGTGGGATTTGTTGTGTGCGTGTCTGTGTCTGACTATTTCTGTTGAAATATAGAAATTGTACAAAGGGTCTAAGCTGTATGTTTCTTCCCCCTCTATTCCTACAACAAATCAATACACATTGTTGTTTTTCCTTGCCCTTATAGATTTTTCTTTCAGGTATTGAATTTGGTATTCCCGTCATGGCTACTGGAAACCTGTTCTCGAAAACCACTCAAGCATTATTCTACAATTACAAACAACTACCCATACAAAGGATGCTTGATTTTGACTTCCTTTGTGGTGATTTTCAACTGCCTCTTTATAAATATATTTTTATACAATATTGATTTTTTTTTTTTGTATTATATGTAGCATCGTATTATCATGAAATAAAATATATAGTGAATGTAAAACGTTGATTTTTAATATAGGTAGAGAAACACCATCTGTAGCTGGCATAATTAATCCTGGTGCTGAGGGATTTCAAAAACTATTCTTTGGACAGGAGGAAATTGCTATACCAGTTCATCCAAGGCAAGTTTAGTGATTTTTAATAACCAAGTTATATGCAGTGACAACATTTCATTTCCATTTTTGACAAGGTGGCAGGCTGGATCAAATCTTTTGTAGTCTTGGCATGTTGACCAATCATAATCTCAATAGAATAAACAGATCTTATATTTTTAATTGATTCTGAATATCCTACTTCTAAACCTTCCTTTTGACCCTTCAAGCATTATCGATTTAACAACATATACTATCGACTAGTTTTTGCAGGCATGTAAAGCTAAACTTATTTTGATGTCCTTTTCACTACAGTGTTGAAACTGCCTGCAGTGCACATCCAACTGCAGATGTTTTCATCAACTTTGCATCATTTAGGAGGTTTTCCTGATACATTTTTATGATACATATTACTAATTTCACATTTGTATTTTTATATTTTCAAATAATAATAAAAATAATTGGATTTTTATTTGCAGTGCTGCTGCGTCTTCCTTGTCTGCTTTGAAACAACCTACAATTCGAGTTGTAGCCATAATTGCTGAAGGTGTTCCAGAATCTGATACCAAGCATCTCATTGCTTATGCACGAGCTAACAACAAGGTACAAGTGAGCTAATAATATGCATGTTATAGATGTTTTTTGGTGATCGGTTCTTACACTTGCTCTGGGTTTCTATTTAGTATTACATCAAAAATGATAGATGTCTTCTTACAGGAAAAATAATGACTTCTTCATCTTAGCTAGATTTTTTTATTTTGTATTTTTTATATAGAACAATGGAAATAAGATCATATTTGGACAAACGGAAATTAAATTTGTTTAACATTGTTTATTTATACAAGATCTTTAAGCACGTGCAACAAACGTGCATATAACGGTACCTTTATACAATAATCTGAAACTATCAAATTTCAATTATATATGCATGCGTGTGTGCGTGATTTTAATAAACATAAATTGAAAAATATAAAGATAAAAATTATGAACTTTTTGCTAAGAATGATATTTGAACTTTTGCTCTTAATTATATATAAAAAATTTCATTTAAGAATAGATGTCAATTTTTATTTTGAGCGAGATTTGAACTCCCGAAGTCTCATTTGCATATAAGAGTAATTTTGAAAGTTTACGGTTGGACCAAAATATTGTAACTCTATTCCAGTTATTATTAAAGATTATATTTTCCTGTTAGTCCCTCAAAGAAAATACTAGATAGAAGCTAAATTTCATAATAATACCTTAATGTTTCACCCAAGGTATCAGGTTCCGTCCGGCACCACGAGATCTCGACGATCTCGAACCGGTGCCGGTAGGAAGCGGGACGGGATTAGGGCAAAATCCCGTCCCGTTCAAAGACGCGTGCGCGACCACGAGAATCAAATAACCACTAAAAAAAAAAGAGCAGCGAATCAAATAATTGCTAAAAAACAAACCAACGTGATCGAACAGTGAAAAGGGGAATCAAAATTCATCTATAAATACAACAATCGAAATCAGTAAATTACCAAAAATAATCTTCAGCTTCCCAATCACAACGACGAACTTCAAATTCGCACAGACGAGCTTCGAATTCACACGCGAAATCGCACAGCCGAGCTTCGAATTCGCACACGAAATCAACACAGCCGAGCTTCGAAAACACTCAGACGACCTTCGCCTTCGCCTTCGCCTTCGCCTTCGAGTTCGACAGTAACGATCGACGCAGGTGATTTTTTTTTTTTCGATTTGCCGCCTTCGTTTTCGTTTTCATTGTCGACCGCCTTTTTTTTTTCTTCGTTCGTATGATTTTGGTGCTGTTAAAATGAAATGGACGAGGCAAATAACGAAAAGGGTTAGGTTTTGTTAATGTTCTGGGCTGGGCCGGTTAGGATATTTTTAATTTTTAATGGGGTAATGGGCTGAAGCTTGTATATAAAGTATAAATGTGAAGTTTGCATTTATTTGTTAATCGTGAAGCTTGCATATGTTCTTAGCATAAGCTGTTTGGATAAAATGGTTATTTGGACTTGAATATGGTTTGACTTGAACAGTTGGACATTTGGACTGACCTTTGACTTGAATAAAATGTTCATTGCATATATTGCAAATATGGTTTGGACTTGAATATACTGAACATTTGGACTGACCTTTGACTCGCATATGTTGGACTTAGCATATTGAACATGAACGTGAATATGTCGGACTTAGAATGTTGAACGTGAACATGAATATGTTGGATTTGCATATCGAACATGAACATTGAACATTGAACGTGAACGTGTTGGACTTGAACATTAAATTTTGACGACTTGAATGAATATTTTTTATTCATTTTTATTTCATTTTTGGTTTGATATGAACTATTTATTTGTTTACTATCTTTTGTTTAATTATAATTTCAGGTAGAGTATGGCAAATCCAACTGAAATTGGTTGGAATTACGGCACTGCGATTGACGGCAATCTTCGAAAAACAAAATGCAACTTTTGTAATAAAATAATTAATGGCGGTGGTGTGACACGTTTAAAGGAACATCTGGCAGGAGTGGGCGGCGACGTATCGGCATGTTTAATTGTCCCTAAAGAAGTTAAACAACTTGTACGATCACATATCGTTCAAAAGAGAAATGAACGAAACAAAGGAAAGCTTGATAAGCAACGCTTACAAGAGGAATTAATGAGCAGACCGCAACAACTATCGGACAATGAAAATGAAGATGATGAACAATTTCAACATGTCATGCGACAAAGCAGAGATGAATTTAGAAACGAAGAGCTGCGTAGATCTCATACTGTAGGACGATCAGGTGGTGGTTCAAGTCAAACATTGCACAGATCTAATACCGCTGGACGATCGGGTGGTGGTGATTTTGACACTAATGCTGCTGGACGAATCGACTCATATATGCAAAAACGAAGAGGTAGAACTCAACCTTCTATCAAATCTGCAATGAAAGGTATTAAAGATGCCAAAAAACATATAGGTCGAGCAATTTCTAAGTTCTTTTTTTTCAACCATATTCCACATAATGCTGCTAATAGTCCGTACTATACAACAATGGTTGATGCGATTGCAGAATGTGGTCGTGGAATTGATCCACCAACTGCATATGAAATATCACACTCGTACCTTGAAATGGAAATAGAAGAAGTTGGGCAATATATTAAAACACTGCACAATTTCTGGGATGAATATGGTTGCACATTAATGTGTGATGGTTGGAGTACACAGAATCGACGAAAAATAATAAATTTTCTCGTGTACTCTACCCATGGAACGGTATTTATTAAATCCGTGGATGCCACGAATGAATTTCAAAGTGGAGAATATATTTGTGGCTTAATGGATGATGTCGTTGAAACAATCGGCGAAAATAGAATAGTGCAGGTTGTTACAGATAATGGAGCAAACTACAAAGCTGCCGGTCAATTATTGATGCAGAAAAGAAGGCATTTATATTGGACACCATATGCGGCACACTGCATTGATTTAATTTTAGAAGACATTTCCAAAGAACCGGAGGTAACAACGGTTATCACAAATTGTCAGTTAATAACAACATTTATATACAATCATGGTTGGTTACTTTCCATTATGAGAAAAGAAACCAACAATAAAGAATTGATTAGACCGGCAGTGACACGATTTGCAACCCATTTCATCGCACTAGACTCTATTCATAAACATAAAGATGACCTGAGACGAATGGTTGCTTCAAGAGAGTGGACATCAAAAGTTCCTAGACTCAATACTAAAGACAAAAGAACAGCAACTATTGTCTCTACACTGATTTACAACAATGCTTTTTGGACTAGTGCTGCTTCCGTCATCCTTGTTTTTGAGCCATTGGTGAAAGTTTTACGAATGGTAGATAGTGATGACAAAGCAGATATGGGATATCTTTATGAAGCAATGGATCGAGCAAAAGAATCGATTAGAAAAAATGTTGGTGGAAGGCAATGCCAAAAATGGTGGGATATAATAGACAAAAGATGGGAAAGACAGTTACATCGACCTATTCACGCTGCAGGTAATTTGTTTTATCTTATCGTCATACAAATAATGAAATATATAACATTTCAATAATGTTTTAAATCTTTTCTATATAGGTTATTTTCTTAATCCTATCATTCAATATGGGGATGCAACAAACGATGGAGAAGTGTTAAACGGATTTAACAACGTCGTTGAAAGAATGGTGCCAGACATTGTAAAACAAATTGAAATTGGAAAAGAGGTAAAACTAACATATATAATAGCTCTGTTAAACATTTAACGTTTAGACATATTAAATATTTAACTTCACATCGCAGGTAGAAAGATATAGAATGAAAATTGGTGCATTTGGTTCTGCAAAAGCATACGCAGCCGTAAAGACATGTTTTCCCGCTCAATGGTGGTCCATAATTGGAAGACAGGATGCTCCAAATTTAACACGTTTAGCAATGCATATTTTAAGCCAAATAGTTTCATCTTCAAACTGCGAAAGAAACTGGACTACATTTTCAATGATTCATACAAAATTACGAAACAGAATCAAAATGAAAAATCTTGAAAAATTGGTATATGTGCATTACAACATGAGACTAAGAGCAAAAAATTCAAGACGCCGCGACACTGAAAATCAGTTGATCGATCTAGACTATATATTTCATGAAGAGGATCCATTAGCAGAATGGACTACTGAAATTGAACCACCCTTGTTGGACAACGACCCTTGGATGACCAATACACTGAATGATGCAGTCGCTGCTGATGATGGTATACCTACACGAGCAACAAAGAGTCAAAGCAATGAAAATAGTAGCAGCTCGTCAAATGATGATCATGGTAATGCAGGTGGAAGTGGCGTTGGTTTAACAAGTAATTATGGTATTGGTTCTAGTGATGGTGGTGAATTATATAGACCAACTCAAACATATTCAAGAAGAAGGGGTGCGAGCGGCAATCTTAACCGAAGAGATAGTAATTTAAATGTTGAATCCGGACATCAACATGATTATGAGCACCACAATCCATATACTTCAACTGATCCACCAACCTATAGGTATTCTACTTCTGACTATACAGGTGGTAACTCATATAGTGATATCTCGAGTGATCAAAATAGTCAAGCTACATATCCAACACAAAATGAACCATCGTCTTTTGATAATATGATGTCGACATTTATGGGCCCAGGACAAATGGAATATGGTTATCCATCATATTATACAACACAAGACGATGAAGAAAATTATGAAAACAATCCACATGTAGCTTCGAGAAATAGTTTCTGGATGTAGTAGTGTTGTATGTAACATTATTATTTTATTGTATGCTATATTTCAATATGAATTTGTGATGGTTGGAGTACACAGAATCGACGAAAAATAATAAATTTTCTCGTGTACTCTACCCATGGAACGGTATTTATTAAATCCGTGGATGTCACGAATGAATTTCAAAGTGGAGAATATATTTGTGGCTTAATGGATGATGTCGTTGAAACAATCGGCGAAAATAGAATAGTGCAGGTTGTTACAGATAATGGAGCAAACTACAAAGCTGCCGGTCAATTATTGATGCAGAAAAGAAGGCATTTATATTGGACACCATGTGCGGCACACTGCATTGATTTAATTTTAGAAGACATTTCCAAAGAACCGGAGGTAACAACGGTTATCACAAATTGTCAGTTAATAACAACATTTATATACAATCATGGTTGGTTACTTTTCATTATGAGAAAAGAAACCAACAATAAAGAATTGATTAGACCGGCAGTGACACGATTTGCAACCCATTTCATCGCACTAGACTCTATTCATAAACATAAAGATGACCTGAGACGAATGGTTGCTTCAAGAGAGTGGACATCAAAAGTTCCTAGACTCAATACTAAAGACAAAAGAACAGCAACTATTGTCTCTACACTGATTTACAACAATGCTTTTTGGACTAGTGCTGCTTCCGTCATCCTTGTTTTTGAGCCATTGGTGAAAGTTTTACGAATGGTAGATAGTGATGACAAAGCAGATATGGGATATCTTTATGAAGCAATGGATCGAGCAAAAGAATCGATTAGAAAAAATGTTGGTGGAAGGCAATGCCAAAAATGGTGGGATATAATAGACAAAAGATGGGAAAGACAGTTACATCGACCTATTCACGCTGCAGGTAATTTGTTTTATCTTATCGTCATACAAATAATGAAATATATAACATTTCAATAATGTTTTAAATCTTTTCTATATAGGTTATTTTCTTAATCCTATCATTCAATATGGGGATGCAACAAACGATGGAGAAGTGTTAAACGGATTTAACAACGTCGTTGAAAGAATGGTGCCAGACATTGTAAAACAAATTGAAATTGGAAAAGAGGTAAAACTAACATATATAATAGCTCTGTTAAACATTTAACGTTTAGACATATTAAATATTTAACTTCACATCGCAGGTAGAAAGATATAGAATGAAAATTGGTGCATTTGGTTCTGCAAAAGCATACGCAGCCGTAAAGACATGTTTTCCCGCTCAATGGTGGTCCATAATTGGAAGACAGGATGCTCCAAATTTAACACGTTTAGCAATGCATATTTTAAGCCAAATAGTTTCATCTTCAAACTGCGAAAGAAACTGGACTACATTTTCAATGATTCATACAAAATTACGAAACAGAATCAAAATGAAAAATCTTGAAAAATTGGTATATGTGCATTACAACATGAGACTAAGAGCAAAAAATTCAAGACGCCGCGACACTGAAAATCAGTTGATCGATCTAGACTATATATTTCATGAAGAGGATCCATTAGCAGAATGGACTACTGAAATTGAACCACCCTTGTTGGACAACGACCCTTGGATGACCAATACACTGAATGATGCAGTCGCTGCTGATGATGGTATACCTACACGAGCAACAAAGAGTCAAAGCAATGAAAATAGTAGCAGCTCGTCAAATGATGATCATGGTAATGCAGGTGGAAGTGGCGTTGGTTTAACAAGTAATTATGGTATTGGTTCTAGTGATGGTGGTGAATTATATAGACCAACTCAAACATATTCAAGAAGAAGGGGTGCGAGCGGCAATCTTAACCGAAGAGATAGTAATTTAAATGTTGAATCCGGACATCAACATGATTATGAGCACCACAATCCATATACTTCAACTGATCCACCAACCTATAGGTATTCTACTTCTGACTATACAGGTGGTAACTCATATAGTGATATCTCGAGTGATCAAAATAGTCAAGCTACATATCCAACACAAAATGAACCATCGTCTTTTGATAATATGATGTCGACATTTATGGGCCCAGGACAAATGGAATATGGTTATCCATCATATTATACAACACAAGACGATGAAGAAAATTATGAAAACAATCCACATGTAGCTTCGAGAAATAGTTTCTGGATGTAGTAGTGTTGTATGTAACATTATTATTTTATTGTATGCTATATTTCTATATGAATTTGAATCGTTTATCATTACGTTTTCTTTAAAAATGCAAAAATCCAATATCAAGACCGAAACCGAAACAAAAACCGAAACGAGCGAAATGACCGAAACTGACCGAAACAAACAAATTTTCAAATGACCGAAACCGAGACCGAAACCGAGTTCTCGAACCTTGGTTTCACCTACTAAGTTCTGAAATACCCTTTTTCGTTTTTAACTTTTAACAACTAATGCAGCTTAAATGTGTGGTTTTGACGCTTTAGACCGAGGTTTCAGAGGTCATGAGTTCGAATTCCCGAGATATCAAAATGAGTGCCTTGATTGAATAAAGTACCACTCTTACTCTAATAAAATAAAATAAAATAAAATAAAAGGAAATCAAAACTTATGTACCTTGTTAGTTTTCAAAATCTGCCTTTTAATTTTTTACTGGGTTTTATTCCTATGTGTACATTTCGAATGTGATACAATTTTAGTCTCTAAATGCAAAATAGGTGAAATTCTAAGGTTTGATCATTAATTAAAAGATGAAAGCAGGGTGATGTTTGCAGCTTGATTCTCTGATGAACAAATACAGATAATTTGCTAAAATGGAAAAAAAGAAGAAAAAAAAAAGGGAGAAAACATTTTGATGGGCTAATCTTATGCTGCATGCAGGTCATAATTGGTCCTGCTACTGTAGGAGGTATTCAAGCTGGAGCTTTCAAGATTGGGGATACTGCAGGGACAATTGATAACATAGTCCAGTGCAAGCTTTATAGACCTGGCTCAGTTGGATTTGTTTCCAAATCAGTATGCTTGCAACTCTCACATAAACCTTCATTTACTTTATTTATCTTTCTTAGTGCTTATCTACGATTTCACATATGCTTTCTTGCATAATTCTATGTTTTCATTCTTTATCATCTTCATGGTTCTTATTTGTAATTCACTACAAGGGGTTCCAATACATGTCAAACAAAATACCTTATTTTTAAAATGAAAAATAGAATTGTGTAATGTGAAAATGTTGGAGAATAATCTCCTCGTCATAGAAATGAATGGATCTTCTCTGTATGAAGAGTTATTCCAATTCTTTCTGTGTCATAATGATTGTTTCCTGTATGGTTCATTGCTAGCTCCACCTATATATGTCATGTGTGTATGTTAATCTCAACTGCCTTACAAACTCGGTGTCGCTTAATAAAATATGGCCTTATATTAGGCTCAGGATACACTTAACACGAGGTACTCTGTAAGATAATAATCCCACTTCAAGAAAATGACTAAGGTATCATTTTAATATACATGAAGATGCCAATACAAACATTACCATTATTTGTGTAGAATTGTGGTTCTTACCATTATTTACCACTAGAGCTTAGTTCTTGCGTTGCACAGATGATCCTAAAAGTAATGTGGTATTGAAATTAAAATTATATTTAGTTTGTAATCTGTAGATTTTTCTCAATTATGTTCTATAAATGATATTTATCGCGATTAGTGAAATTTTTTGGTTTATTTCTTGAGTTACATTTGGATATTCAGATTTACCTTTACCTTTCCGATAAATTATGAACTGATGATTTATTTGTCAATATGTGCATCTATTTGTTTATATCTCTTTCTAATTTATTTTCAAATACTATTTTTTTGGGTTTATTTATTGAGTTGCGTTGTTGGTTAATTATTACTAAGTATAAGTTAGTTCTTTAAAAATTGTAAATCCTCATAAAAGAGTAATTCTGGAAAAAATTGTTATATTATTATTTATTATCTGATTTGTGATTCTAAAGAAAACGGGATTTGAAGAAACAGAGAATAATTATATTTTTAAAGCTGTGTTAGAGATTTAATATGCAATTTTATTTACTTATTTGTCACGAATAAAATTATTAATCTGAAAATTTATTTGAGATTTAATACTGAAATATGTTAAATTTTGCAGGTTATTTTTGATAACAAATTAATTGATAACTTTTTTAAAGAAAATGATTTGATAGCACATGTGTTGTCACATTGGTATTAAGTGACTATGCATTTGGGTTTATTATGAATCAACTAACAAATTTTTGGTTTATTTTCTGAGTTACATTTTCGGTGTTTCAGATTTATCTTTAGATTCTAATCGAGTATGCACTTACGATTCATGTGCTAAATGGATCTCTTTCTAATTTAACTCTAAAATACTAGTTTTTTCAAATTCTGTTTAGTTGCTTTGAAATTCATTTTTTTCATAATTTAATTATTGTCATTTAATTACTTTCTAACTTAAGTTTATTTCCATAAAAGATAGAATTCTACTTAAAGAGTAATTTTGACAAAAATGGTTGTTTCAATTTTTTTTTTAATGTATTTCTTGAAACTAATTGCGTTTCTTAAAAGTAGTGTTTTCTGAATTATAAAGTTAACCATTTGTTAGTTTAAATATGCAAAAATTTATTTATTTATTTATTGTGAACAAACTTCTTAATTTGAAATTGTTTAGAAATTCAGTTTGAAATATGTGAAAATTTGTGGTTATGTTGATAATAGATAAATTGAGAAGAAAATTAAACAAATGATTTGAGAACATTGATACGTTTATATTAACATTCAATGATTGTGCATTCGGTGGGGGTGGGGAGAGAAATTCTTTGCTTCGACTGCTGAAAAACAACAACATTATGATTTGAACAACATTAAAGTGCCAAATTATTGTTATTGAGCTATTAATACACACATGCACACACACCCCATTTAATATTTTTAATTTTGCATAGTATTTTTTAGTATATTAAATTTTGTTATACTGCTAATCTTTTCATGATTTTAAAAAGCGTTTTCATTTTTTTTAAATTAGTTATTTGTTAGTGTTTAAATATGTGAAATTTTTATTTATTTGTCATGAATAAAATTCTAAAATCGCTTAGAGATTTAAAATTTAAATATGTGAAAATTTGCAAGTTATTTTTTAATTAGTTAACTGTGAACATTATTAACGAAAATGATTTGAGAGCATCGATATTTTCACATTAGCACGAAGTGATTGTGCATTTGGTGGAAGATGGAACCTGTGACCTTTGGAAGGTAAAGTAAAAAAAAAGTGAATCGAGCAGTGAATTAATTAGAGAGCTAGAAATAAGAAATAGGGAAAATATGTGATGGTATGTCAGCATGCTTGGTTTATCTTTTAAGTTGAAGTAGTAGATTCGTGTTTGACGGTTTGAAACTAAATTAATTTTGGTACATTCTTAATTTAGTTGAAAAATATTCATGCATTATAAAATTGTATTACTAAATGGTGACTTTTCCACCCATAAGATCTATTTAGAGGGTTAAGTCCCATTTGGAGCTTTGTTAACTATTAAGATTTCAGCACATTATTTGCAGTAGTTCTCTACTCCTTAAAACCGAACATATTCCTTTCATAGCTACATTAAAGAATTAATGAATGTATATAAATTAATTCCGCTGGAATTTCCAGGGAGGCATGTCCAATGAGATGTACAACACAATTGCCCGTGTGACTGATGGAATTTATGAAGGTATTGCTCCAATTATTATTTTCAAAATAAGACATTTTTGATCATATGGATATAAATTTATTTCTTCTGAATCTGCAGGCATTGCAATTGGAGGGGATGTTTTTCCTGGATCAACTCTTTCAGACCATATTTTACGGTTCAACAATATACCACAGGTGAGTTCCAAACAAATTTTGAATCTTTATTTTTTGATATGGCTTTTTCACAATAATAACGACATAACCAATTTATTTTGCAATCTATTAATATAATTAGGTCAAAATGATGGTTGTTCTTGGAGAGCTTGGTGGACGCGATGAGTACTCCCTTGTAGAAGCTCTTAAAGATGGAAAAGTTCAAAAACCAGTTGTTGCATGGGTCAGTGGTACATGTGCTCGCCTCTTTAAGTCGGAAGTGCAATTCGGTCATGCTGTAAGTTCTTTAAAATTGTTGGTTTTAGCTCCATTGGTTTCTAAGACCATCTCCAATAGTTTTGTGTTGCAAAACTTCATTCTGGTAAAAATAGATACAAAAACATAAACGTGGAACTTCAATCATTCTTCATTTTGAGATATAGAGAATGCATGCTCCGTTTTTCGCAAAATAGAGAACCAGATTTGCCAAATTAGAGAGCTACTATTAATTCACTCTCCATTTTCGCAAATTGGATGGTGGCTGGAGAACAACTTCATATAATTCTCTATTTTTGCAAAATCAGAATTTTCAGTATACAAAACATTTGGAGTTGCTCTAATAATATGAGAAATAATCGTCGGAGTTATGAATCTATTTTTTTCCCTCCTTTACTAGGGTGCTAAAAGCGGTGGGGAGTTAGAATCTGCACAAGCAAAAAACCAAGCTTTGAAAGAAGCTGGTGCAGTTGTTCCAACCTCATTTGAAGCACTTGAAGATTCAATTAAAGAGACATTTGAAAAACTTGTATGTTCATATTTGACAATACTAAATCGATCACTTGTTCGACCTGTTTAAAGTTCTCTGAACTTAACTTCATACCTATTTTTATATTCAGGTCGAAGAAGGGAAAATTACCCCAATACATGAAGTAACTCCACCTCAGATCCCTGAGGATCTCAATATTGCTATTAAAAGTGGAAAAGTTCGTGCTCCAACACACATTATCTCCACAATTTCTGATGAGAGGGGTTTGCTTTTGATCAATTCTATTATATGATATAAAATATGTGTAAATTACCCATGCAAAGAAAAAAATTTAGGATCACTTAATGTATTTTTAATCATAGGGGAGGAACCTTGTTATGCTGGTGTACCAATGTCAACCATCGTTGAACAAGGTTATGGTGTTGGTGATGTTATATCTCTTTTGTGGTTCAAACGCAGTCTTCCTCGTTATTGCACACAATTTATTGAGGTGGGTAAACTCGTTGCTCGAATATTCTTTGTTCAACTTATTTTCCTTTACCAGCACAGAATAGTTTTGATTAAACTAATTTGATCAGAAATCTTGAATTTATTCTCTAGTGGTAGCTACAATCCAGTTTAGCTTAATTTATCTCTTCATGTGCTAGATTTGCATAATGTTATGTGCCGATCATGGACCTTGTGTATCTGGTGCTCATAACACAATAGTCACAGCAAGGGCTGGGAAGGATTTAGTTTCAAGTCTTGTTTCAGGTATTATTTACCTCGGAATTATGAATTAAATCTTATTTTTTATTCATATATCTGTATGTTCTTCCCTTTAAACTTGTGATGCACGAGTTTTAGAAGTCATCTTTCTCAAATATCTCTGTTTTTTTTCATTTTTATGTTTTCATGTAAAATTAAATTTGAAAACAAAAAATAGATCTGGGAAATGATGGAGGCCATGATCCGCTGATTCCATGCATCTTGCCTAATGCATATTAAATCTCAACCCCTCATTGGACACACAGATGGCTCCCAGTTAAATATCCTTTTTTGTGCAGACTATGGCCTTACCAGTTCATCTTCTATTTGTGCATATGCATTGGGATGTGCTTATCTGTGTGTACGCACATGCTTTGTGGTGTTCGTTTGTGTCTGTGTAACTGTGTCTCGCCATCCTTCTTGTTCTGAGCAGTATCTTTTTGTTGATTTCATATACTCATTACGGACCATAAAGATGATATGCATTTTAGCTAGATTCAACTCTTTTGTTTTGTTAAGTGTTGTGTCGGTAAATTGAAGTGCTGTGGGGTTGGGTTGTTTTGATCTGGTTTGTGTCTGTAAAATGAAGTTGTTGTGTCTGTGTTTTTTTTCTGTCCGAAGTATGTGTTGTTGTTTTGTTGGCTGAAGGAGGCTGGGATGTGTTTTGTTGTAGTAATGTAAACTCTTGGTGGTAATGATATTTATAGGTTGGGAAAATATTTCCCACCCTGTTGCTCAAAAAAGATACAACTCTTTCACACAGAGAAGGGGGGAAAAAAAATCCAGTGTTGGTGATATAAATTGCAAAACAAAAATAGTTTGTCTTGCTTCGCTAAACTTCGAGTTTGAGAAAAATGTTATGGTGAAGTTGGGTTTTCATAGTGCTGCCTTTTTTTGAACAAATGGCAGCGAGCTTGAGATGAAAGTATTGTTATACATTCTTTAATGAAGACACAGTCAGTGACAAACTGCATAATATGTTCCCTTTATGACTGCGATAAAAGATTTGCAAGACAGAACAATGAGCTTCAGAGTACTGGACTAGAAATACAGAAATCAGGAGTCAATTTTTTACGACTCGGTTCCTAAGAAAAAAGAATGGAAAAGATGATAGTATAATTCATGTTGTATTATCCACAACGTCCAATTCATTGATATTATAGGAAGGCGTTTATTATTACAACATGTTTTATTGTTATTTTTAATTAAGGGATAAAAGAGCAGTAAATAAGTGTATATGGTTGAACAAATTTCTGGAACAGGTCTGCTGACAATCGGTCCTCGATTTGGTGGTGCAATTGATGATGCTGCACGATACTTCAAGGATGCTCATGATAGAGTAAGTTTACTTGCTTCTTGATTGATGATCAAGTTTACTTTGTCCTACTTGCTTCTTGCAAATTAATTTTTTTGGACATCTAAAGTTTTTCTTTTTCTTTTTTCAGAATCTCACTCCTTATGAGTTTGTTGAAGGTATGAAAAAGAAAGGGATTCGTGTACCTGGGATTGGACATAGGTATGCTTGTTGTCACTAACATTAGTATACCTCAGAAGTAGCAGTTTGATTTATAGTTATCACAACTCGCTTAACTTCAGCAGTAACATGGTTTTATGGTACGTCAATCTCACAGAATCAAGAGCAGAGACAACCGAGACAAGAGAGTCCAGCTATTGCAAAAATATGCACACACGCATTTCCCATCTGTAAAGTACATGGACTATGCTGTTCAAGTCGAGACGTACACGCTTTCCAAAGCAAATAATTTGGTTCTTAACGTTGATGGTGCAATCGGTTCCCTATTCCTCGACCTCCTTTCTGGGAGTGGAATGTTCAGCAAGCAAGAGATTGATGAGATTGTTGGCATAGGTTATTTGAATGGCCTCTTTGTTCTGGCTCGCGCAATAGGTCTTATTGGGTTAGTTTTATTCACAAATCTTATCATTTTAACCTGCATTTGTGTATCTGCAGCAAATATAAAGGTCAAAAACTCAGTAACTTAATCATTAATCAAACTCTTGCAACTCGAGCAGCATATACAATCTGAATTGGTATTTCGGTTGAATTTTTAAAAATGCATTTGGATAGAACAAATATGTTGGCTATCGTAGTATTATTTGCGTATTAATAGCATCAGTTAAATCATTTAAGATGGTGCCAGGACCAATAATTGATCAAGATTTTTTTGTAACTTCAGGCACACGTTCGACCAAAAGAGATTGAAGCAGCCGTTATACCGCCATCCTTGGGAAGATGTCTTATATACAAAATAAGAGTGTAAAAATGTATTGGTAATTATCGTCCATTTTTCTTGCTATTCAATTTCTATTGATGTAGAGGCAAACTGGGTAATTCAACTTCACTGTTAAATTTCCCACACTCGTATTTTCATTTGATTACTGAGAACTTACTTCTGATATAAAATGCTGTGTTCTTAGGTAGGTAGTGGTTTTATACTTTTTAAATCATGCACATGCACATGCACATTACTAAAATAGATTATTGGCTGTTACAATAACTTATTACGTACTCGAAAATGCCCTCAAAGGAAATTCATATGGTCAAAAGCGTTGTCATTACAAAAGAGTGTTGGGGTGAAAGTATCGTAAATTTCATTGCTAATTACTTTGTGTGTTGCGTGTGGGGATTATATCATGAAAATGCCAATGATCCTTTTGGTAATTTTGTGAAAAAGTAGGTGCTATATGGTAAATTTATATTTTTTATGGATTTGACGGACTTGGTCCACTTTAACTCCCGTTTGGTTGCATGTACGCAGTTCACGTGGTTATGTCGTAGTGGAAATGCAAAACGTGGTTGATAGCTGTCATGCAAAGATTACAAATTGTTTGTTACGTCCAATTGAACCACAAATTGTTGTACTTTAAATCAATTCTAAATTAGTGCCGAAAGCACTACTGCTATTTTCTTTTCAATTTATCATTCTTCTCTTTAACTTTTTTATTTATATCAACCTACTCTAAATTACTACGGTTATGACACTATTTGTTGTCATGTTACCCTTTCCCATTCTCCATTGAAAGCCTGTGTTGATCCAAAATTTTCCATTGCAATTTACTAATTGATACATGTCCATTTCAGTTAATTTCATTTCACTTTTGATCCAGTCTATTTAGTGCCGAAGTAGGTAGTTTAATGTGCTGATTATATTTCTTTGGTTATACACTACAAAAGATTGCTCACCGACGTTAAAATGGCGTTGGCGTTATGTCAGTAAAGAAATTTTTTATCGATGCATTGTCCACGTCTTTCATGGAATACTTACCAACATCATACCGATGTCATTTTTCCGACGCCTTTTCGACACCGTTTTGACGTTTATTTACCAACCTCAAGTCTATGACAAGCCAATACTTATAAGATGTATTTGCTGAAGTTATACCGACGTTTTATCGATGTCATACTAACATCAAATTAAAATGCTAAAATTGAATTTTTTGACGTCATACCGACATCATACCGACATCATAACTGAAGCATTTTTCCAACATTAACGTTGTCTTTCTCACCTCAGTCACAAATTCATATTTAAACAATATTTAATCACATAAATATAAACAATTAATGTCCAACACATATACTCAAACATCAATATATAATACGTATCCACCATCACAAATATCAAAATAATCAAACATCCATACATGCAAACATAAATGTTTATACACAAATATCCATCAAACATCACGAATATCCATATGATTTTACAAATATACAACATACACAACTGTATCCATCAACGCCAACAATATCCAAATGATAACGTCTACATAATTATCCAAACGATACACAAACAATAGTAATAACAACTAATCCCACCAGCACCGTCATCATCAAAGGAACCAATGTCTACATTCAGAAACTGTTGCACAAATGTATCAGCGAGCTTAATGAGCTTCTTCTCCAACTTACCGACATGTGACTTCAATTATTGATTTTCTTCTTCTACATTAGTAAATATTGTATCTCTATTTGATGATGATCTCTATATTTTGACCAAATTTGTTTATTAATAGTAAGTTAATTTGTATTTTAACTATTGTATTTGTGTATTTAACAAAATCTTTATTTTAATTCAAATAAATTCGTTGAAACAAAGTGCATAATATAACTTAATTGTATATTCGTTTAATTTATTCAATGATTTAACTTATATATTTATTTGATTTATTGGGTGATTTAACAAAATATATATAACTCAAATAAATTTGTTTAATTTATTGGAATCAAAATTATAATTTATTGTTTAGTTATTGAGTGATTTAGCTTATATATTTATTTAACGATTTAATAAAATCTATATTTTAACTTAAATAAATTTGTTTAATTTATTGAAACAAAACGTATGATTTAACTAATTATATATTTGTTTAATTTATTGAGTGATTTAGCTTATATATTTGAGTAATTTATATGGTGATTTAACAAAGTCTATATTTTTACTCAAATAAATTTGTTTAATTTATTGAAACAAAATTTATGATTTAATTTAATTATATATTTGTTTAATTTATTGAATGATTTAACAAAACCTATATTTTCACTCAAAAATTTTAGTTTAATTTATTGGAACAAAATTTATAATTTAACTTAATTATATATTTGTTTAATTACATTTTTTTAGCAAACTCGATTTATTTTTTAATGATGAATTATAACATCTAGTAGAAAATGAGGATTAAGTTAAATAATTATATCAAGCATGCATACAAAATATAAATATATACATATGGTTATCAGGATTTATAACTAATATATACATACATATAATATACTATACATACATACATACATACACATATATATGTATATGATTTTGTATACATATATACTTAATGCCATATGTATATAACGAATGTTTAAGCTATTACCTTCAGAATATTATCGTAGTTGGACCTACGATAAACCCTTTTGGCAATAGCTCTATTTAGTGCATTGAATACCTCTTCATCCACTTCTCTTGTTATTTCCACACCTTTACTTTGAAGCTCCTCAATCCTAGCTTGGTATTCGCTTATTTTGCATTTTACCTATTCATTTGAATTTTATACGTGTGTGTGTGTAAATATTATTTAAATGAAGTTTTATGGATAGCATACCACAAACTCAGCAGAAGCATCATCTACCCAGCTATTAACTGTGAACATATTCAATGACTCAATCTTGTGGGTCCTACAATAGACTTGCCAAGATGTAGGCTCACTATGCTGTTCTTCGTACTGAAATTTAAATTAAGTACATTGTCATATAAGCCTACTTTAATTTATTTAAAATATTAAATAAATTTAACAAATAAATATATATTAGATCGTTATGATGATTTGCGTATGATCTGAAACTTCCATTATGCAACCTAGGATTTCCATTTCTAATTTTGATATTCTGTCATGCTTTTGTTTCGAATTCCTCTATTTTCCAATATTGCAAGAACCACGCATGTATCTCCTAGCAAGGGGTGGATGCTTTTTGCTATACTTGCGCATACCATAAGTCCATTTTAGATATTTTTTTGACTGTTGCGATAACCAAAGCCTTTTTCATAATTTTTTTACAAATGCCATCTGTCCAAGCAAATTTCGACTACAAATGCAAATTGAATATATCATGAATAAATTGACAAACATATTAATACAATGTGTTGAGTAATAAAATTATTTTACCTTAAATTCTTAATACATGACTTCATTCACGTCATCAGGAATGTCAGTAAATGAGGTCTAGAATGTTGTGATTCGTGCAAGCAAGCCTTCACGGATGGCATCGCATGTGGCATTGCTGGTGAAATCATAACTATACGCGCGCGTGCACGCACACACGCACGCGCGCGCACGCACGCACACACACACACACATATATATATATACATATATGTGTGTGTGTGTGTGCATGTACATATATATGTATATGTACATGTATATATGTATGTATGTGTGTGTGAGTGTATATGTATTAATGTTAGTGTGTGTATGATTTCATTTGTAATATTTAAACAAGTAGTTACTCACCTCGATCCTCGTTCTTTTTAGAAGACATCAACTCATTGAACGGAGGAGGAGTTCGCCTCAGATGTACGAGTGGATGGACCGATAGCACCAATATGAGCATTGGTCTTGTTATATAATAACTTTTGCTCCATTATAGTCGACTCTTAATCATTGGAAGATTGCAACTCCTTGACTTAAGTTCAAAAGCTCAATTGTGTATATAGTTTCACATAAAAATTAAGAAGAAAATGTTCGAAGATAACAGCCTATAAATCAAAAGCACGATAATGAGGTTCAAACCAAGGACTATATATATCCCTTGTACCAAATACAATGGCCACCCAACTGACCTCAAACCGAGAACATAGACCTCAAGGTAGGCATTCAACTAAAAGACTAAAACATCCAAGCATTTACAGTTCCGAGACTGCAAACTGCCTTCAGATTATATACTAAGACTTTACTAAGATCACCAACTAAAAAAAGCGGCTCCAATTAGCTGAAACCAAGTATACAGGCAGAGAGCACCTAACATAACAAATGGGACCGAAGCTGTCACTATTCAAAGCCTAGAATGCCTTAATATGGAACCAAGATCAACACTAAGATAACCTCCATTCCATGTCAATGGCTCAGACAGCCTAAAGCTTATACAAAGCATACGAGTTATAATGCCCAAAGCTATATATAAGTGACATTAACAATCCATATCAATTGCAAGAACCCAAATAATGACACATGTTTAGACCTTATCCTAGATGCAGACCAAGTCAGCAATCCAAGGGAAGAGCTTTATACCAACAACAGAGCTATAAATCATCAATAAATAAAAGACACATGCATACAGTAAAGGGAATAGAACTCTAAAAGCCTGACTGCATACTACTCAATTCATTTTGTAATCATCATAATTTCCTTTACTTAAGCTTCTTTTAAGAAGTCATTAATGGCGAACAGAGCTCATTAGACTTTGCATAGCTACTTACAGCTTGTTTGATAAAGTAACAAAGGCTCAGTTGTAGTGGATGTGGGGATCCATTCCCGAACCACTATAAATTCTCAATGTCCTTTAATTTCGGCACCTTATTTTCTTGATATTTTCGACTCAGGTATTCCGCCTTCGGCTAAACCTTACTGTTAAATCGTTGCTTCTAGAATTCACTTTTGGAACTTTTGGGTGTTAGCTTGTGACAATAATTCACACTAACATTTTTGGTGCTAGAAGCAGGGTCATCCAACCTTCGATCCAACATACTAGTTCTTATCCCTTAATCCCAATCGACTTGCTATTTGAAATGAAATCTAAGTCTTCTAAAAGAAAGAATCTTCAATCATGATATAACACCTTAGAAATTTTAATAAAAGTTAAAATATTAATAAGGGTAAAAATATAATTTCATAGGACAAAAATGTAAATTTCTACAAATGAAGGAATTTGGAAAATCTGAATTTTCCATGTGTCAAATAAAATTTTCTAGCCCAAGTTCATATAAAAATGTTAGAAATAGACATCATATAAATAAAATACGAATTGTTTACCGTAGCACGCATCTCGTGTTATATGCATATTTTTGAAATTAAATATAAGAATTAATTACGAGAATAAATCAAAATTTAGCTATTAAGTAATAAATTAAATATGTGGATTGCTTAAAAAGAGTACAATAAAGAGAATGTAATAATATATTTTAGAAGAAAAAGATATATTTAATGTTGTACGTTTGAAAAGTGAATATGTATCAAAGTAAATGGTTATTTTAAAGGAAATGTATTTATATGCATAGAGGTGAAGACATTAATTACCGGGTTAATGGTTGAATTTATTACTATATATATATATATATATATATATCTTATGTTAAAAAAGAGATGCAACAATATATTTAAGAATAAAAGAATGCATGTAATATTATAGAAATGAAGGTAACAAAATATGGAAGTAAATCATTATTTTAAAAGAAAAGTAAAATACATTATCTCTTTATTAGTAAAGAATATGGATAAGTTTGGTTTTTGAATTTAAAAACATTAATATAAATCAATTAATGTAATTGATTGCACAATTAATGGTAAAGAATAAGGTTTCTAATTAACACACACATAGAGACAAATATATATATATATATATATATATATATATGTTTGAATATAAATCTAGGATTCCACATAAAGGTTAATAATATATATATATATGTATGTATGTATATGTATATATATATATGTACGTACGTATGATACCAATTAATTAAATTGAATAATGAAATCGATTTGAATTTGAAAACATTAATACCAATTAATTGGTAAGAGATATGGTTTCTAATGTAAACACACACACAAAACACATAAATAATATCAATTCAGGATGTTGATTGGAATTATAATTAATGACGCTCGTTTAATCGACTTAAATTATAATTAATGATATCAATTAGGGTAATGTGACCATTATTTTAACAATGGAAAAAGAAAAGAGATTTATATGTATGTAAGGGTAAGGGGGTATGAATAAAGGAGGGGCTTTTCTAGAAATAGGCTTCTCTTAATTTTCACCTATAAATACATAGCCGAACCCCATCCTTTTCATTCTAAAAATCCTAGCCTCCATCTTCTTCTTCCTCTTCCTCAAAAGTTCTTAAATCTACATATTTTCTATCTCTTCTCCAAAATTTCAATAAAAAAATGATGAGAGTACACATCAAATTAAAGGAGAGAGAGAATCAAATTAAAAAAGAAAAGAAAAAAGAAATCTAATCAACCAAAAAAGAAGCAGTGAAATAAAATCAAATTATAAAAGGAATACCTTCGAGGGGGTGAGTTTATCATTAACTATGACGATTTACATGTAGTTGAATTTATTCACATATCTACTTGATTTGAGAATTAAATGGTTTTAAATATAAAGATGGAAGTTTAATATAAAAATTGTTTGAAACTTGTTGAAATTTAAGATAGGATTGGAGTTAATTTAATTTTATTCTTATATGAAATTTAATATGTATATACCCTGAAGATTTCACCATGAACCGATTTGGAGATGTGTGTGTGTATGTATATATTCTAAAATTGATAAATTGAAACCAGATAGATTAAATTATAAGTTACACACAAAGATCTATAGAAGTTATATGCTGAATCGTAGATTTAAACGAATAGTTAGAATCGAGTTTAAAAAATAGAAATAATAGGGTCTCTGTTAAAAAGGTTGGGAAATAAAGATAAAATTAACGTAAAAAAATAGAAACATAATAATAACAAAAATTCAAACCCTACGGGTCGACAGACTTACCGTAGTCAGTCGACAACGAGCGACCGACCGTTAAAGTAGGCAACAATCAACCGGTCAATGAATTTCAGGCATGACTTGAACCTCAGCTTATGGCCCCATGTTAGAATATATATTGGTATTATGTATATTATGTAAAATAAGTAAGGGAAGTTACTTATCTAATTCTTAACTTTTTGGATACTACGGGACTAGGAAGATGTGTACGCTGGCAATTAAGCTTGGACACTATCTATTCAACGAATTTGGTATTCGACATAAGGTAGTTCGACCGCAAATGGCACTCGCAGGAGTTTCCTCGGTGGATGCACAACACTATTGGTGGATGCCTAGGGAGATGTGTAGCTCATAACTAATGGGCGGTTCATTGGAGCATACAAAAATTAGACCATAACACTATTTGTGGATGCCTTGGCATTACCATTGAGAGGTGGACACGGATGTAGCAGACCCTAAGTCGTTTTTTTATGAAAATCGGAATTATGGGCTCCTTCTCAATGTGTAAGTATGATATATTGTAGTCATAATTTGGGTAATGCAGTTCTGTAGGTGATATTTTATGCAATTGTACGATAGGATCATTCCCAAAGATTATCAGTATGACCCGATGTTGGTCATTTGTGCGATCCGATGTTGATTAGTGGTTCAACCATAAGTATAAACCTCCACAAGGTGTTTGGTTGTATTTAGAACTATATTCCTTAGGTTAATATTACCAAACTTAGTAAGTAATTCGCAAACACAAGTAGAACACCCTAGGTCATGTTGATTATAAATGAAGTCAGCTGCATGTGATCATCATACATTAGTAATACAACTCATTAACTTGACATGGTTGCGTTTATTTGGTATAAGAGCCGGTTGCATTTAGTTGCATCGTGATAGGGGGTTCTTGCATTGTGAACAGTGGAGAAGCTTTGTCTCTTACCCCTACACATCTCGACAATGTGGGTTGGCCAGGCAAGTTGTGGCTTAGGTATTCGAGAGGCTGGCCATAAAACCAATATGTATGGAGGTTAGATTTTCAAAACACTCATAATAGGGTAAGACTTTCAAATTCTCACTATACGATGAGGTTAGATTCCAAAACCCTGTAACGAGATAAATTTTCAAATCATCACCATACGATGAGGTTAGGTCATCAAAACCATCATAACAAGGTAAAACTTACAAATCCTCATTTTACAATGAGGTTAGATTTCCAAAGCCATCATAACGAGGTAAGACTTTCAAATGCTCACTATATGTGATTTTATATTTTCAAAACCCTCATAATGAGGTTAGGTTTTCAGATCCTCACTGCATGATGAGGTTAGATTTCCAAAACCCTCATAACGAGGCAAGACATTCAAATCCTCACTATACGATGAGGTTGGATTTTCAAAATCCTCATGATGATGTTAGATATTCAAAATCTAGACTATATGATGAGGTTAGTTTTAAGATTATATCAGTCATTAATCTATTTTATGAAAAACTTTACACATTAAAGAAAGAGCGAAACGGATAGGTGAAAATTATGATCTAACCCTCCTTAACCAAAAGTTCACTTCGTATTCACCATATAAAGTAAACTTTTGGGACATAAGTTATATCATAATTTTTGCTCCATTATAGCCTACTCTTAATCATTGGGAGGTTGCAACTCCTCGGCTTAAGTTCAAAAGCTTTATTGTGTATATAGTTCCATATAAAAATTAAGAAGACAATATTCGAAGATAATAGTCTATAAACAAAAAGCGTGGTAATGAGATCAAAATGAAGACTATCTATATCCCTTGTACCACAACCGGAAGCATAGACCTCAAAGTCGGCCTTCAATTGAAAGACTAAAACATCCAAGCATGATATAGTTTTGAGGTTGAAAACTGCTTTCCGATTATATACCGAGAGTTTCCTAAGAACACCACCTAAAATAAGCGGCTTCAATCAGATGAAACCAAGTATACAGGCCGATGACGCCTAACATAACATACGGGACGGAAGCTACCACTGTTCAAAGCCTAGAATGTCTTAATACAAAACCAAGACCAACGGCTAAAATAGCCTCCTTCCACGTCAATGGCTCAGACAATCTAAAGCTTATGCAAAGCATATGAGTTATAACACCCAAAGCTATATATAAAAGTGTCACATTGGCAATCTTCATCAATCTACATGATAAAATACATGTTTAGATCTTAGCCCTACATGCGTGCTAAGTCAGCAATCCAAGAAAAGTGCTCTACACCAATAATAGAGCTACAAATTGTCTATAAATACAAGATGCATACCTACAGTATAGGGATTGGAACTCTAAAAGTCTGACTGCATACTACTCAATTCATTCTGTAATCATCATAATTTCTCATACTTAAGCTTCTTCCGATAACTCATTAATTGCGTAGAAAGCTCATTAGACCATGTATAACTACTTACTGCTTGTTTGATAAACTAACAAAGGTTTAGCTACAGTGGACATAAAGAACCATTCCCGAACAACTATAAATTTTCTATGTCCTTTACTTTCTGCACCTTATTTTCTTGCTATTTTGGCTCAGGCATTCTACCTTCGGCTGAACCTTGCTATTAAATCATTGCTTCTAGAATTTTCTTCTGCAACTTTAGGGTGTTAGCTTGTGATGATAATTCATGCTAATAGGTTTGAATAAACGAAGACATTATATGTGCATCTACGTCAACTCATCAACCAAAGGCTACAAGTACATGTTTATCTCAGTTTTTGGATTTTTAGGTCCAGAAATAATTACAGTTAGAAACTTGTATGGATCTTCATACACATCCAAAGAGGGGGGATTGTAAGATGATAGAATAACCGACCACATTGAATAAGGCTTACCAAACAAAGAAAATGAGGCAAAATCGTATGTATATAAACCAAGTCTTACATTACGTGTTTCATTAACAAAATCAGGAAATGTCATATCAGAATGTTTCCAAGCTTCACTATCTGAATTATGGCATAAAACACCTTCATCTTATTGTCATTCACTATATCATCACATGTGTTTCGTAGTAGCAGTAGATGCATGTAACCTTTGAAATCTTGGTATAACTGGAAAATAATGCATTCTGGTGAAAGATCCACCTTTACCATAGGTTTTTGTCGACTTATATCCAAGTTGTTTACAGAATTTACACAACGTCAAATTTTGATCTTCCTTCTAGTAATTCATGCATCCTCTAGACATGTATCAATTTTTTCATATGGAAATTCAAAGGTGGAGACCTCTCTTTTAAGGGAGTATCAGTTCTTTGCCAACACATTGTTAAGTGGAAGCATTTCTTTACACAAGCTAAGAATTACATTCAATATGTTTTTCGATGCACTATATTCAAATTTTACAGCGGTTAACCTAGATGTCATTGACAAGTGTGTTATTTTACACCCTTTTTAGAATGGTTGTTTCGCTATTTCTAACAATTTGAAAACTTTTCCACTTCCGAGTCAAGATCTTCCTCCAAATATGGTTCATCGGTCCACATAATCTATAACACCCCACTTCTATACCCATATTAGCGAAGAGTGTTACAAGGTAATACTGTTTGATAATACAGAGAATGAGGTTATAAGGGGCTTACACATGTGAATATTCCCTTAGGCTAATATCAGTACATCTTAACATGTATAAGACTCACCATTATGTACACGATATCAACATAAAGCAATAAACACGTCTGGTTTCCAAAACAGCGATATACAACACAGAAATCATGTACAATGATCATAGAATCAGAACACAACAATGAATTATAATTCATCTATATTACATGTCCAAAGTGAGCAACAAAATGCTAGTCTGATGCTCACTCTATTGAATATACATATCATAATCAAATAGATATATCATCATAAATAAATGAGGCTACAAAATCCTATAGGGAAACTATCATCCTAAAAGTGTACTAGCCTCCAAAAACATACCACAAGCCAAGCAAGCTACTGAGTACATGGACCTAAAATATCTTGGACTGACCTGAGTATTATAAATTAACACATGGGTCAGCCTATATCTAAAAACAAATGTCAATAGGTGAAGATAACTAGAGTGATAAACATAAACATGCCTCATAATAGGTATGGGTCTCATGTGCCTTATATCGAATCTTATTCAAATCACCAGCGGGTATATAAAACATACATCACATAAGTCCAATACATCCATCACACAAGATCAATACATCCATCAAACAACCAATCACGGACTACTACAAAAACATATACTAACATCATACATCCACCAACACATAGTGGTTAATACAGGGATTGACTCTACCTTGAACACATAGTCCTAAGTATAGCCACTACTTATCCTCATCATCATCACTCATTAAGGAGGTAGAAAACTAAAGTCTATCTATCATAAATCATAACCAGACGGGAGACTGGTAGCCACTCGCTCACCCTAAGAGACTGCACACGTGCCCGTATGGCTTAGCTCCTACAATATTTTGTTACCTTGATGACCATCGTGACTGATTATCCATCGGGTGCAAAACTATGCTATGAAATGGTCATGACCCTGCAATTGCCCCAGGTGGTAACAGATTGGTGGCCTATGTTTCATGGGGTAAAGCACACAAAAATAACACACAACTATAACTTAAAGTGTGTCACAGATCCAGTGCACGACCCCGTAATCAGGCCATTGGGATGGATACTAGCCTAATCTGGTCTGCTCCTTACCTAAAATAATAGGAGTTCACAACATAATAGACTTTCACATATAGATAGGTGGGCACACAGCCTCAATTGCTCCTTAAATGCGTACATGCAATATTCTTATATCGCAAGATCCCCGTTAAGTGTCATTTCTTCACAAAGAATAATCGAATAAGTACCAGCATTAGCGTTCCATACCACCATGTGGTACTCACCCGTTTATTCAACAGTCATAAATCACACTCATCTCTAATAATATTTATATAACAAATCTAATGAATAACCATAGGAATAATACCGAAAGTCTCATATTGTATGGTTTATAGTCCCGTTTATTCAAATTCCTCATTACACAGAATGGTAATAAAAAATCCATGATTATAAAAGAGCCTTAATTGCAGAAAATATTTTCCTACTTTTAAAGTATTCTCATTCTTTAATTTTACCAAAATAATTTTCTGATTATCCATTTATAATTAAAATTCACGTTTTTGTCTTCTTTATTAATTTCGAAAATAGCCGTATATCAAATAATATAAGTTCATATTTACCAACTTTCTAGCTTTCAAAATCATTTCAAGCACATGATGAATTTTTTAATAATTTTTAATTCTTCAAATCCATTTTTATTTTTATTTTAAGTAAATGGTATTCACTAAATATAATGTTATCAATCCACAACTTTCATTAGTTACCTTCATAAATCATTTCTACAAAAATATAGACTTATTTTATTTTATTTTTGTTATTTTATTTTAGTTTATATTTTTTATTTTTTAAACTTGGATATGTACACCGCACAGATTTGGAATGCATCTAGACAGAGCACCGGTGCACTGATCAACATGATCGATGGACCGATGGCAACCTGGAATGCAAAATTCTAGGTCGTGTGGCCATAGATTCTGACAACTCTAGCCGCCGACTCTTCCTCTAAGCCCTATTTAACCTCTATGCCCTATTCTACACTCCATTAACACTTAGCATGTGATAACCCACACCTTAATGGGCCTGAATTTTTGCTAAATCGAAAATCCAAATAACTAATAGATCGTTACCGTTGGTATCCTGTAAATAACAAAAGTATATCAAAGCACTATTGATATAAACCAACAACAGAATAATAAAGTATAATAAACATATACTTACCGACTATGGATACCTCTGATATCTAATGCCTTTGTCAGTGTTGAGCATGCATGTCCTTCCACTGTTCTTGCCTTGTACCAGTACTTGTCCATCTAAATCAATCTCGTGGGTTGCAATGAGGAAGGAGTCAGAACATTGTTCTAGTGACTAGTAAATTACATACTTTATACATAATACTAGTTTATGCCGATTGTCTTCCATTACATGTTATGTCTACTTTTTAAACTTAGTCGTCTTGACTTCATATACACGTACGATATATCCCACCTACTCGAGGTATACAATAACTACATATGTGTTTGTGTGTATTAGTACCACAGTCCTCCTTTGGACCAGGATAATTTCCTCATTAGTATCCATAACTCTGCACCATGCCAGGTATCCACCATCTATGTCTAGACATTCTTGTCTGCATACATCGAGGATCTTTCCGTTAGTGCCTAATAATGACATTACAACTATTTAGCCATATTCTACTCATTTCATATTAAGGACTATGTTCTCGGACTAATCATGGACTCGACTCCATGGACTATTAAGGACTCAGCTTCTCAGACAATCATATTCATTTGAAAAACCTTTGGTTATCTACCCTTGCCTCCTAATACAACAAACTAATAAACAACTACAAGGCGGTGCATGTCCCAAATGTAATCTACACTAGTAGGAGGTGTGGTCCGTTTAGGCGCAACCCTCGTCTTTCCATTGCCCTCTCCAGGACTGATGACGCTCTCGACCTATGTATACAACCCTACTTCTTAAATATATGGTACCAACCTTGCTGACATAGCGGCAAGCCTCTGCTCACTGCCCCATTTAGATTGCCTAAAGCAATCAAGGAAATGCCCACTTGATTACTTAACACGTACCCCTTAAATGGTTGAAGCAGATTTTGCCTGGCCCTTCGACACTTCGACCGGGGTGATCCATCCGACTTTGGTATATTCCCTTCATCTATCGCGAACGTATAATCCAATGGATCCTATAGTTGGTGATTTCTCACAGTAGTACAATGTATACACAACCATTGGTAGCCCATTTCAGAGTGCAAACTTTTATTGTGCAACATTACTGACCTCGCATCCAATCCATACCAATGACTAAGTCATTTTTAATTAATCTAAGTTATTGACAAGATTTAATAATTCACATTCGTCATAAATGCATACTTGAGGCTATATAAATTTTATTTAACTACCATGCCTTCCGTTCAACCTTTGGTATTCAGTTATTTTTACTCAACTTGCTTCTTGTTTCATTGATGTCATTTTTATGTCATTTACGACTTACTTCGACGTTAATAGATTAAATATCCTTTACTACTTAACTTTCACTTGATACCATTAGGTGTATTCGACTTTTCTTTTTCAACTGTTACTATCTTTCTTCGATTACTGTAGTTTTCTTAATAACTCATTTCGTTACTTTACACACATTTCATCACTTATTGTTATTTTCTAACTTATCGCATATATTAGATTTATAATTGAATTATTGTTATTAACTCTACTTACAATACATTGGTTTATACTTTGGAATTCCTGCATTTTAATGGAATTACATCTTTCCAAAAAGAAAATTGTAATTTTCCACGAATTATCTAAAAGAGGGCTTGTGTTATGTTTGGAATTACAAGGAATTATCTTTTCTGTTATTATTAGAATAGACGGTACAAAATACGGTAAACATCCCTATTTTATACATCTTATTCTTTTAGATATTCTTTGTTATTCCAAATGACACACTTTTATTCATATTTTAAAACTGGATAATTTATAGAAATTTACATTGCAACACACTTTATTACAATAAATTAAAATATTACTTAAATCCTAATTCAAATCCTTTAACTTCTAATTTATGTTTACTTACATATATCATTTAATCAACAAACCTGGAATTGCTTTACAATCTCATTAATTTAGGAACTACTCTCACCCTTACTTTCCATATCCAAGTATATGTAATATTTTAATCAAAATTAGCAATTCGCATAATACGTAGGCATGATTTTCAAATTCATTACATGTATATATTTAAGCCTGCAACTTCAAATTATATTTAGGCATACAAGGAACAGATTTACAACGATATAAATCCAATATTATATAAAAATATATAATTTCCCACTCACCTTTAAGCTTCCAAATCTCTAGATCTAAATTCTGTTATTCCTGTTTGACTCAATTTTCTTCCTACCGAAATATATACCATAATCATATAATATTCATTAGAAATTTAGATCCAAGAAGAGATTTGAATTTAATTCAGATTTGGATTCACAATTTACCTTGGTTTTAGTGGTTCGATTTGATTCTATTCTTCCCTCTATTATTCGTTGTTATTCTCCACTTATATATATATATTATGGTCTATATAGGTTTTAGAATTTATTGAGAAAAGAAAATGATAGGGCTTCATCGTTGCTTTAGAAAATATGAGAATAATAGCGTGGGGTTAGGCCTGTATTTATAGGGGTTCGAATCAATTCCAGGTAGTTAACTTATATTATATTAAATCCAGGCAGTTTAGCTTAGGTTCAATATACAGCCGTCGCCTGCCACTGGTCGACCACTTTGACGCAACCGGTCGACCACTAGTAGTCGACCAGTCCCAATGAAGGTGTCGATCGGTTGTTTTGTTTACATTGATTAATCTATGCCATTTTGTTTAATTCCGTTGATTTAATTCCAATTCTGACCGATTTTGATTTAATGTTAATTATGCTTACATGTTAAGTAATCGTTAATTGTAGTTAATGTGAATTAACATTAATTAATTACATTTATTTCCTTCATTGCATATAGAATTGATTCCGATTTGAAATTTTCAAACGTCAATAACTTTTTCGTTTGAACTCCGATCGCAAAACTTTATATATGAAAATCGATCAGAAAATCACCATGAACAAAAAGTTCCAAGTTCCTAGCCAAATTATAATGTTTGCGAAATTTCCATTTTCGGCTTTAATAATTTTTGGTTAATTTGTTTTTATTTAATTAAGTTTAATTTATGGAATGTTACATAATACTTCGATATCACTCAAATTCAATTTACAAGCAAAGCAAGCAATGGATTCAAGAGAAGTGTGCAACTTATAATTCCAATACTCTAACATTCAAGAAGAAATACATCCCTTTAGACATAGATGTGAATGAAGAAACACTCACCTTGAAGTAGCTAAGCATATACTGTAGAATTGCGCCTTCTACCTCCTCTCTACAAAACCCAAAAAAGACCAAACTTGTACTAATCCGCATATTTTACGATTATACTTTTAAATGTTTTATTTAAATATAGCATCGTTTGTTGAATTTAAAGTCCGAAATGTGACTTTTTGTAAACAGCCAAATCTGGACTTGAGACCACTTCCATTGAGTTCAAAACGACGTTTACAACTTGTTTGAGTATAAACATCGATATGTTTGGAGTTGATTACGATTTTGGAATTTTCATTTGGGCTTTGGGTTTGGTTCTAGCCCACTAACCCAATAAGAGAACCAAAACTCCTCTACCAAATACCATAACTCCTCTACTCTTCATTCATTCTACTCATAATTTCCTAACACTCAAGCTAAAGGGAAAATGAGGAAAAGATAGGAAATTAAAATTCCTAAACCCTAGATTATTAGGAAATTCAAATCTAAGTTCCAAAATTAAGGAGAAGCTTAGGTAAGCATACTCTTCATCTTCTCCATCTCAATCCCTCTCCAATTTTCATAATTTCCTATAACCTAACTTAGGAAATATTTGCATATGATCATAGATTGGAGCTTCTAGAATTGAATTTGAAGAGAGATTGATCTTTCCTTGTTTTAGAGCTTCTCCATTGTTGTTTTTGAGTTTAAAGGTGAGTTCTTGAACTCACATCTATGTCTATAGTTTTCATTGTTGTTAGCTATGAATTCCTAACATCTATTTCATGTTCAATTGCTTTTGAATTGAATTGGTTTGGTGAATTTTTCAATTTTGGTATTTTAAAGTCAAAATCTATGAAAATCCTACTATGGATGTTTGGACATGTTGTTTGGAGTGTATTGAAGAGCCTATAGGGTTGGGTTGTCGCTTGGCATAAATCCCTAGCCACCATTGATCATTCGATCGCTTCCGAGTTGAATTGGCCATCAATGGCCTAGGTAAATTTTGCCCTGAGCTTCAGCTCAGACGTCTGGTAAAACACTCAGACGTCTGAGGCGAATGAATAAACATTCCAAACCTACGGCTCAGACATTTGAGTGATCTGGAAAAATTCCAGACCTTCAGCTCAGACGTTTGGGAAAACCACCAAACGTCCAGCACTGTTAAATTCAGCCAATCTGCCTGTTTTTATGCAAGTTTTCGATTTAATCGATTTTTGTTGATCTGGTTGGTTGTTGTCATTTATTATCAATTTTGATGACTTCTTTTCTGGATTTTTGGGAATATCCATTTGATGGATTTGATATCAATTTCCATGGTTTTAATTCACGACATCGAATGTGAATTTTTGGTGATAGATTGTTATTATAATCGTTTCTATGATTTGTCACTTTAAAATACAAAGGTTTCTATACTAGTAATAAATACTCAAACTCTTTCACATAAATGATTTCAACATTACTTTTAGTACAAAGCTCGTTTTTTTAAAACTGTTTTCCAATCTATTAGTATATACAAACCTTTACCTCATTCGTACGAGAAATCCAATTAAACGACTTAGAAAAACAAGTGGTATGAAATGCTTGCGTTTACTTCGTCGGTTAATTATTAGACTTGTTCGATTGAAATCTTGTGACAATTTTCGAGTGGAAATCTACAATTGTTCGTAAATATTTAAGTTAAGCCAGTGGTTATGGGACATGAAGCTAAACTCATTTATTTACTAGCTTGGTGTAATTTACACTTTTATTGATCTATGATGATCATTTTGTGGTTTAGACTAGCGATATGCGATGTCTCTTAGTCCGCGTGGGGGACTGTACCCCATTCTATGGAGTTTCGTCTTATTTTTATAGGCTAGCGACCCATGGTCTTTTTATGGAGTTTGGTTCTTCAAGCGTACCGTTGTACTACGTCGTTGTTCCGGCTTATTGGAGTTTCAAATTCCTCGGGTATACCGTTGTACTACGTCGTTGCACCGGCTCTATGGGTTAGCGACCTATGGGATAGCGTCCCGTTTGTGATACACGTGTTGGTGAGATTTCATGCTCCCGTTTGTGATAGGCCTCTCCCTCTTTTGTGTTTTCTGGATTTCTAATTATTGATTTCTAGAATTTGTGTTTCACCAATTTTTGTGATTTGCATTGATAAGCTCTATCAATATTTGTGGTTTGGTGAATAAATAATATGACATTCTTTTTGGGGTTTGAGGAGATTTGAGATATTGTATGATTTTTATTGTTATCAAATTTATACCTACCACAGTATGACATTATGGTTATCATATATTTTTGTCATATCTCTTATCCTGTCTCTTCTTGTATGATATTTATAGCTAGACTGATCCGTTTATTATTCTTCTTCTTAAATAATAGTCGGGTCAGACCAAGGTGTTACATGTGCTTCCACTTGACTTCTTAGCAGGGACTAGCTTCTGACTTTTGGCTAACTACTTTAGCTTGGTAGTTTTTGTTTTTATACATTCGAGATAGAGACTCCTTGATGTATACTTATTCTTTTGTCTAGTACTTGTATCTATTCTTTTGTGATGTAGTGGATCTTGTATGATCACTACTTTGATGTTCACTTCTATGTGTTATATTCATATCTGTTTCTGCCTTAGTGATATGAATATCTGTGACTGATTTGTGTTATGCTTATTTTATATTTGTTTCCAAAGGCCACATAGCCACTGTGTAGTAGCTTTGAATTGTATTAGATATGTCAGATTTCCTCTTGAAATGAAATGCATGTCATACTATCTGACATATCGGTACTCGCACAAAGAAATTACACAGATGGTCGCTCCTCAACAGCCTTATTCTTCATGCTAGTCGACGGCATTACCCCGTAGTGTCCTTGGCTAGTGTGAGTATAGAGGTCGGGCATCACAAAACTTTACTAAGACCTCAACTTCTTCTTGCCAATAGGTGTAGTATGGAGTTTAAAATAATATATATTTATTTCAGAATTTCTGAGGATTCATTTCTATTTTATTTTTGAATTTTGGAGGAAGATGATTAATGTTTCATAATTTGGTGTTTAGGAGATGTGGATAGAGATGAGCTTACGAGAAGGAAATATGAAGCAAGAAAGGATGGTTCTAGATTCCTCATGACAAGGCAAAGGGTTGGCAATTTTCTAAGCGTGGGAATGGACCAAATGAGCCTACTTTTCATTTATTCTAATTCTTTTCCTTTCATTCTTTCTTTGGCAAACTATTTTTTCTACTGTACTAACTTAGCCCAAAGCTTCAAATAAAAATTCATTTTTATTCTCCATAAATACTTTACTATCATACATAATTTTACATAAATTATGTTCTATAGTTTTCATCAATTAAATAATTATTTCTTTATTTTCCTATTAAAGCCCAATTTCAATAATAAATTTATAATGTTTCTTTAAAAGCGAAATAAAAATTCACTTTCTTTAGGAATAAGTTTCTTATCTTATTTACTTTTAATAATTAAATTTAAAAAAATCATTTAACCAATTAATTATGTTTCAAAAATCATTTTGGCCCTTAAAAATGTCCAAACTCCACTTAAAAATTATAATTTGTTCTAATAAATTAATTTATTACTTTATAAACGTTCTTCCCCTATAACTTCCTAATTATTTCTATTTTTCCACATTTTATTATTAAAATCCCATTTTAATTAATTAAATCTTTATTTTAATTCCTTCTCAACTACGGGTTGTTACATACTCGGACCAGCAACATCATAAACCATTTCAGTTGTCCTATTTTCTAGATCTACATTTTCTTCAATAGGGGTCATCAATATCCCCATCCATATTTATGATCTTCTCTTGTATAATGTGATATTTTTTTCCATGATATATCCATAAAAGATAATCAGGCATAAAACCATATTGGCGTAAATGTAATATCATAATATAATAATCTATAAGTTTCAAGTAATGACATTCGAACACGGACATCAAAATTCTTTTATATTTGTTTTATTACAAGATGTCACCTTCATGAATGCATCCACGCCATTTCTAAATTGTATTGGTATTATTTCTCTTCTGTTTACCTTTTTTGTACATCCAAGTTCATTCCTTCAATTAATCCATCTTTTATACTCTATAGGTAAACAAAAATTACATTATTTTTCACACTACAGTATTTTAATTTTTAAATAAAACTAAACATTAATAATAACATAACTTTCATCTATTTAATAAAACCAAACATTAATAACATTATTAATTACATTAATTTACCAATTCTAAAAACGCTGACGCAACTTACGATGCAATTCATAACGCAATATAATAAGACAAATTACGGAGTAAAAGGTTGTTTTAGCATACTTGCTACAGTGCGAACTTTGCAACAGTGTTTTCAGAATCTTACATGTTAAACTGAAAAATATCAAAACAAATATGGGGACAATTTACAAGTCAAGTATTGATCAAATAATAATTTCTGGTTTATAAGCCAGTGTAAAGAGAGTCCGAAAGACGCCTTATCATGGCTTTGAAATAGACAAAAGTACACGACTTAGAAGATAACTAGAATTTACCGTTCCCTGATAATGTTCTTAACACATGAATGATGTTTTTATATCAATACGTATTCCTTAACATATGAACACATGAAAACACACATACGTAACAGAAGTAATTCAACACACAACTAATTTAGCTTGCCATTCAGGCTATATTTAATATTAAAAAAATTAAAACTTACAGATAAAAATTTACAAAAGATAGCACAAGTGGAAGTAGTAGGTTCTTCCTTATTTTACACACTTCAAATATTACACACCTATATAATGGCAGAAAGTTTTTGAGTAGAGAAGAGTGTGGATGGAAGAATGAAGTCTGCTCTGTTCAACTGAATCCCATCTTTATTTATACGCTAAGCTGTACCCGAGAATGGAATTCAAACCAATTAATTTTGGATTCCAAAATTTTGAAATCCATAGCTTAGGTGTCCACTTTATTAAACTGGGAGACAACATCTTGTCCTTTTTATCGGGTAGCGAGTTAGGTATTTGTCCTTTTTTCAAAAGAACTTTATCTTCTACAGTTGGCAATCTTATCAAATTTGCTAGATCACTAAAAAATTATTAATCCAGAATCATTTTACCTTTGTCTTTTCCCATATTGTGGGCCTCTTTTTCTAGCTTGCTGAATATCTTCGCAAAATGTTCATCATTTAGGTCTGAGAATTGATCTTCCTCAACTATGTCTTTAGCTTTTGATGAAGCCATTGATGTGTCTGAATTTGCGTCTTCCTTACCAAGATTTTTTATTAAATCTTTCTTTATTTCTACAATATAGGCATAAAGAATATCTTCTTTAGTGACCGCTCCTTTTTGCATCTTCAATTTTTTGATAATGTGTTGGAACGGGCTTGGAGCTTCTTTATGCTGAATTACAGATTCCTGTTCCTGGTAGAATTTTATCTTTTTACCTATTTTTGATATCATTTCATGGCAAAATATATGACCTGTACTATTATCAATTCTGGTTAATTTGACCCAGAATTTTGTAAAGAAACATCTGTGTAAACAAGGAGTTTCCTTGTTGGTATATCCTATTTCTGGTTTCCATTTCCCAATCCAAGGAATGGAAAATTCAATAAAGAAATACCGTGGGCCTGCTCCTCCTGGTATCATTAAATATTGTTCAAGGTTACTTAATCTTGGCGAAACATCAACCTATTCTGAATATAATTCTTTTAATTTTTCTGGAAGAATATCAAGCGGTGGTCCATATTTTGTCCACCAATCCATAAACCAATTTGGTATTGGTCGTTTATAAACTTCACCGCAAATTTTTATAAACCATGAATGTTTCCTTTTATTATTTTCATAGAGAAGTACTTTATGTAGTGATTCTACATAATCCCAATAGTTATACCTAACAGAAATCTTCTTATCAGGTAAAAACATTTCTTTTTCTTTAAGGGTTGACAACCTCCATTCTTCAGGCATTATCAGCCTTCTAATAATTATTTTACTTAAACTATAAACATTCGGGTCGCCTGTATTAAAATGGGTTATTTCATAGGTCTCAGGCTTTTATTATTGCCTCATAATATGACCTTTGCTTATATGCCATGACAGTAAATGATGAATTATCAAGATACCTTTGTAATAGGTTCCAAGGATCATTCTCCCTTTTTATATCATCATATTCTAAGAGAAATATGATTTCTCTATATGGATTTTCCGCATAAGTGGTTATATTTTCTTCAACTTCTTTATTTCCAGTTATGCTAGCATATGATGACGAACCAGATTGGCTATTAGCCCCTTGTTTTTTCTTAAGCTCTAAAAATTCCTTGAATAAAGGATCGTTTGGATTATTATTCCCTGAAGTGGCTCTGAAATTTTCAACAAATAGTTTTTATTGCCATGTTGAGCCAGAAGGATATTTCCTCTACCCTTTCCTTTGTAGGAGGAATTACCCCTTCCTCTAGGGATCTTTGTCCTGCAAAAATTCACAAGTTAAAAAATCAGGAAGACTATTTTCTTCACCGTTTTTATAAAGGATTTCAAAATCAAAAGGTGCTAGATGAGCTTGCCATCTAGCAAACATTTGTTTTGATACATCATGTTTAAAATCTTTATTAAACATATATTTAGCTAATTTACAATTAGTTTTTATAATAAATTTTTGATTATATAAATCATCTTGAAATTCTAAAACATATTTAACTATAGCAAGAATTTCCATGGCTATGGTAGCATAGTTCTTTTGACTATTAGTCCATTTACCTTAGTGGAATCTGACAAGATATTCTTGTTTTTTCTTTGGACATATCTGTTTTAAAATTCCACCAAATCCCATATTTGATGCATTTGTCTCAATTATCTTTTCCTAATTTGGATTTGAAAGCATTAGACAAGGCAAATTTTTTACCTTTTCTTTTATTATTTTAACGGCTTGAGTATGCTTGTAATGACCTGGATTTTTAGCCATCAGATATTGGACAATTAACTGATTTTAATTATTGGAATATTAATTTTTATAAGTCGAATAGATGAATTTATTATATTTAAAATATCTGAATATATAAACTGATAAAAACCATATTAAATATTGAATTATAAATTCCTAGATATGATAAATTTTATAGAAATATGTATATAAACTCCATTATTTAAATTTAAGATAAAATATCCATAAATGTATATATATATATATATAAATATATACAAGCTTTATGATGTTTAAAAATATATATGTAAGTCTAGATATATATGGTTATAAAAATATAGTATATGAATATATATATATATATATACACACACGTGAATGTATAAACTCCAAAATGGAAAATTTCAAACTTATGAATATATATATATGGGTATATGTTTTAAAACATAGTGCATATGGGAATATATATACATCTATATATGTAAGTATGATAGGGTAAATATGTATATGTTAATGTATGCATATCCATATATGTGTGTGTTTATAAAATAGTATATATCTAATTGTAAATAGGTAAGCATGAAACATATATGGTCAAACTAGTGTACATGAAAATCTTTATATATATATATATAATTGTGTATATAAACACATAGGAGACATCATCATAACCAATTTCAAAATCAAGTCACACACACAAATCAAAATCAAACCAAGCATTTAATTCGAGCATACAAAACATTTAATCAAGTCTCGTAGAAGATCAAATCATTCAAAAATCAAATCACATAAAAGAAAACAAAGAATGAAAAAAAAATGGCATATACATGAAAATAGGCTTCAGCCTTCTTACCTTGTTCCTCTCATATATATATGCATACCCTATGTTATCTGCACGCTCACCATTAACACATAAAAAAAAGATATAGAGGATCTGCCATTAAAACATAAAGAGAAAAAAAAGATTAAGGACAGTAAAAATCCTGAAGCAGAGCAATACAAAGCAAGCAGTGTTCATCTATATTGTTACAGGTGAGTAAAACATCACAAATTTGTACTGGTTATTATATATAAATCTGTATACCTGAAATGTTGGATGAATCTTTTGGTTTGTGAAAGATACATGTGTTGATATGAATACATGCTTTTGTATATGAGTATTAAACCTGGTAGTATACCCAAAACCCTGTACTTCTTCCAGGGAAATAACTCTGTTCCATGTTTATTTTGTTCAAAAACAGTTAAACAATCAACTTCAAAAATCCAAAGCTCAACAACTGTTTAGTTTTAACCTATGATTCCAAAATCAAAGTTGCTTGTTTTTGTGTGTAGATTATTTTAAAATTGGTTTCACTAAAATCTATCAAGTAGGGAGAAAGGAAAAAGTAAATAACAGTAAATGGGTTAATAATAGTCTCGAAATTTTTTTCATAAATCAACGAGTGGGTCATCTAGGCATGTTCGTTGTGGAGAATTGTGATTTTTGAGGGTTGTTTGAGGATTTTTAGTTGCATATGGTGGTAGTATAGGAGGATGATCAGAATTGGGGATTTCCTTAAATTACGGTGACGTGGTTGATGTCGTGCCTCGGCGTTGGCCGTGGAGGAGGTTTGGGTGACGGGGCATCGGAGAAAAATGGTGTGGCATTCTGTAATAGATCGTGGTGGTAAGGCATAGTCGAAGTAGGGTTTTTGGTTGGGTTTGGCTTGGCTTCGGTTATGAGGGAATGACGGTGATGAGAGTGGGGGAGAGGCGTGCGTTCCAGGGGGATTTGGAAGAGGTGGTTGAGGCATAGTGATGGGCGGAGTCTGGTGATGGACGGTGGCGTGTGGTGGCCTGGCGAGGCGTTGAAAAGGTTGCGTCTTTGCTTCCAGATTTAGACGAGTGGCACATTTTTGTATGTGCGTTCTTGTCGCGAGTTTCAGGGGGTGAATGTGGTGTTGGAGTCTGTGGTGACTCATGGGAATGATCGGCGACAAAGGATTTGGCCAAAGGTGAGCGTGCACGTGCACACTTTCGGTGCACAGAGGAATGAATGAAGGAAGAAGCAGAAGGAAGAAAGGAGAGGATAGAAGAGAGAGTTAGCTTGTACTTTTTTTTCTTTGGGCCAGTCTGGTGCGTTTGGGCCAAGCTTTTTTTTTGGAGTTGTATAAGTTTATGTTAAAATCTTTTCACCGTTTAAAAAAAAGAGTATGTTCCCTTCCATTTTTAAAAATCAAATCAACATGATAAAAATTGTAATGGAATCCTATTACCCATATTTTTAACCTAATTAATATTATTAATTTTTCCGTAATTTAAAGTTTATTTATATTACATAATTAAAATGAGTAATTAATTTTATTCTTGTTGACTTAAATCTTATGCTAATTAATTAATTAGTTGATAAATAGATTGTTTAATTTTTAATTAACTAATAATAAATTGTTTTATAACCTCTTTAATCTATCATTAATTCGGATTAAAATATAAGTAGATCCAGTTAATTTGAGTTGATTAAATCTCGATTGTGAATTAGTTAATATCAATTATTTATCGTTAAATTAAGTTAACGATATATGTTTAGCTTTATTGCTCTTGAATATTTATTTCTAGTATTTTTGTCTGTGTCATTAAGTAGCCAAATGAATTTAAATAATTGGAATAAAACGTTTACACGTTTTATTGAAATAAACATATGTAAGAAATTCCCATATGTGAATATTATGATCCTGAATATGAATTGTTATTTAAAACGACTTGGACATTTAAAATCTATCATTTTAAGTTCGAAGAGACCAGGATCGGATATCAGTTTTATCCGGAACCACTTTGATTTAATAATCACTACGAACCTTTATGGTTCTGATTATAGAGTTTAATATGCTGGAATTGGATTAATTTAACAAATTCAACTATTTTAATTAAGTAATTGTACTTAGCATTGTCAAAATATCGATGGATTTCTGGAAAAGTGTTTTGGTTATAATAAGATAAAACTCGTCGTGTTTGTACGAGTTACCTTGGTTTACAAAGGATTTTTTTTTATAACTTAAGCATTTCAAATTAAGTGGGTTTTACTCACGCTAGTTTCCAGCCTGACTCGAGTGTTACTTTATTGTAATGCTCAGGTGAGACTGAGTATTACAAAATTTTAGGTGAGGACGCTTTTGGAACTCAAAAGACGGGCTGGATGGCAGAGACGTATTGCATGTATTTGATTATATTCTGCTGTGTATTGTCAGCATCCGAGGACAAGTTATTATAACTATCCAGATTTATATGTTGATGATTGTACTCTGATAACTTGTATGTATATTAACAATTACAGTTCTCCTTTGTATAAAATGCTGTTATTGTATATTATATTTTGTTCCGCTGCGAATGTGAGATTCTGTGTTTTTATTTCTGTTTCTTCTTCTATCTCTTTCTTCTTAAACCCTAACAACCTGGTATTTCCGGCACTCGATTTCTCGGCACTATATACAGTAAATGTATTAGTGTCGATTTCGGGGGTCGAAAACGCCCGGTCGTTACACGTGGTATCAGAGCTGAAGGTTAAGCGAGAACCTTGGCTCTGGTGGGGATTACTCATTAGAGATAGGGTCAGTAGTACCCTAGAATGAGTTGAGTGTATTATATATGAGGGCGTACTTGTTATTTTATTATATAATGATTTAAAAAAACGGTTTAAAATAATTTTTATATAAGATTATATTTGATATGAAAGGAAATAATTTTTCTAAATTATTATAGTATATTAAGTTGATTGGTTGTAATTATTATAATCAAATAAGATTATAAAATTTAAGTGGTAATATATATATATATAACCAAATAGAAATTTAGGTAAGAATGAATTATGCAAGTGGGTTAAACTAAAAATAGATCCAAAACCCGAATTTAAAATTCCGGAAATTTCGAAAGAATTTTTCAAAGTGTTTTGAAATGAAATGAGTTTACCTTGATTATATATTATATATATAGAAATAATTTTTCAGAAAATTATTATGGAATATATGGTGTGTTTGGTTTCTAGATATGATAATATTGATTATTATCATAAATTGGTTGTTGTGTCTTAATAAAGGATGTTTATTACAAAATAAACAATGATAAAACAGTGTGAAATGTTTTAAGGAAGTGAAATTATATAAGCATAATTTATAAATATGACTTATAAATTAAAATGAACTTAAATTGAGGAGTTTTGAACCTAAGTCCCTGAAATTTTGAAATGTGTTTCAAAGTGTTTAAGGAAATAATAAGTAAGATTATTTAGAATATATTTTTATGAAAATTTTTGTTTTTAAAACAAGGGATGTTTTGAAAATTCCGAAGGAATTTTTTTGGATAGAAAATAAGGATGGATTCATATTTAAAGTGTGACTGATATGTAAATAGGATATATATGTGTATATATATACATAAATGATTTCAAAGTTGATTTGAAATAAATAACAGGGTGTTTGAATTCTGGAATCCCCCTTGAAATGAGGAGTATATGCCAAAAGAAAAGTATGTTTTTGAACGTATAAGTGGGAAGTGATATTAATAAGAAATTTAAATTTGGAAGGTAAAAATTTAAATTGAGAAGGTTAAATGGATTGAACGAATCGGGAATTTACTCAGGCCAGGTTAAATAAGGTTTGAACTTATAACCCAAAATTGAAAATTTCAGGGTGAAATTAAAATTTAACTTATGGAAGTTAAATGAATTAAATTGTAAAAGAAAAGGTATAGATTTGAGAAAAAGTTGAAAAAGAAGTTAAGTATGTATGTATGATTTCAAAACGATTTTTGAAATAAAACGAGTTTCGAATTCTGGAAATCTGTGATGGATGCTATTGATTGAGGTTTAGATGATTTGGATGTTTATTTATTTGATATATCCTGCTATCATCTTGTATATTATTTACAGTATATAAAACTGTAAATCGAATTATTTAGAATAAATTAAGAAATAGGTTGAAATGATATATATCCATCTCTGAAATTAAATAGAAATAAAACTTTGATTTGAAACTATTTAAAAGATTTTGATTTTAGGAAATAAAATTGAATTTATGGAAATGGAATCATTTTGAACTTGAGTTTGAAATGTTAAAAATGAACTTTTCAACCGAAATTGTTTAAAGAATCGGGTTTAAAATTTTGAAGTTATAATTGAGAAATCAATTGAATTTCGAAAATTGATTAGTTTTAAAAAGATTTAAACTCTCAGTCGAACCTTGAAATAAATCCAAGTAAAAGTAATTTAAATGGATATTTCGAAATTTGGGCTCGAAATTGAATTATTTTTAATGATTTGGATTTTTAAATTAAATAGTGAAGGTTAATTTGATTTAAGTGATTTAAATTGATATTTTGAAAAATCGAATTCGAATTTATATTAATCGAAATGGTCAGAATTTGAGAATTGAATTGGAAGTAATTCTAATTGGAATTGAATTGAATTACTTGGAATTGAAGTCGAGATTGAATTAATTTGGAATCAAAATTGAAATTGATTTTAATTAGAATGGGAATCGAATTTGATTCGAATTGAAATCGGGATTGAATCAATTTAAATGGAGATGGGAATTGAAATTGATTTGAATTGGAAGATTGGGAATTGAATTAGTTTGACTTTGGAACTATTTTCTAATAAATTATTTTAATATAAACTATTTAAAATCTATCTTCTTAAATATTCAAATTATTTTGATTTTCTAAGCTATTTACTATGCAAACCATTCTTTTTTTTAACTCAAAACTGTCTTATATTAACTATCTAACTATTTTAAAACTATTCAAGCTATTTTCTAAATTCAAACTGGTCAGAGTGGAAATTGTTTATATTTAAATCATGGATTTAAATACAAATTGGGTAAAATTAAAGTATTAACCCGAATGGAAAGTCAAAGCAATTTTGAATTGGAACCGGAAATCGAGATATTAAGGAAAAAATGATTTTGAAGTGAAATAGTAAATTTTGAGTAAATGGGATGATTTTAAAATGGTTTTTGAATAGTTACTATAACTGAAACTTACTCTATAAGAGGTAAGGAATGTGACAAATAACTTTGTAAAGAAATCGAACTTGGAAATATTTGATTTGGCATAAATATGATTATATATACTAGTTATATATCCAAACTCCCCTTGTTAAATTTATAACCAGAAAGAAATGATCTTTGAAAGATATTTGAAATACTAAATAGAGTTTATATAAGTATGAGGTGGACTCAGAAATTATTGATCTGAAAGTTATTCGAGTTGGAAAAGAATAATTTTATATGTATATGAGAATGAAACTGAAATAGTTTTGGGAACCCATTGTTTTTTTAAAGACTTTTGATTTTGGAAAAAGTCAATTTTGGAAATTGGGTAAACCAAATTTGAAAACAATCAATTTTGAAGATGTCGATTTTGTATAGATAAAGTTTATATGTGATGCATATAAAGAGTATGATTTTGAAAGGTACTATATATATAGTATGATATGTTTTGAGACAAAGGTATGGAAAGGCACCCCCATGAAAAGTCGAAACTTAGAGTAGGAGATCCATTGGGTGGTTCTGCCTAGGAATCCATAGGGTGGGTTCAATGAGAATTGGGATCCTAGAGGACGTCCATACAAAACTCATGAGTTTTTGGTGATCATTTGTTGGGTAGCATAAGTCGAGAGGTGCTGATGCCTACAGTTACATTGGGTTTTGCTGCGATGGCAACGTAACCTTTGTGTAACTGTGATCTATCGCAGCTCCATAGCGTAATTCGGGTGGCAGTGATTGCCTACAATCCACGTTTGATTTCGCTGTGAGAGCGACGCAACATCGGTAGATTGCAATCTATGTGGTTTGGTTCCATAACGTAATTCGGGTCGCAGCGATTGCCTACGGTCTACGTTTGATTTTACTGGGATAGTGACACAACCTTTGTGTAGCCTGCGATCTATGTGGTATAGTTTCGTTTGATAGCGTAATTCGAGGGGCAATGATTGCCTACAGACTACTTACGGTTTTGCTGTGATAGCAACGCAACCTTTGTGTAGCTGCGGACTATGGTGTTCCCATGGCATAAGTCGGGAGGTGTTGAGGACTACAGTTTCTTATGATTTCGCCGGGATGGCGACGCAATCATCGAGTTAACTGCGATCCATGGTGGGAAAGCGGGTGATACTTTCCATATCATTTTTGAAAAAGGTTTTCAAGTATTTTCACTGGGTGTTGAAACAGGTCTACTAAGTACATATAGATTTTCAGTCCTACGCCTGATCAACGTATGACTGAATTTCTGTAAGAACAAGGATGAACTTGTTAAGATATTTAGTTATGAAAAATGTTTTAATTAGCTTGGTAATATTATGTAATTTAAAGTGTATGTATCTTAAAATGTATAAAAAAAAGGTAAGGAGTATAAAATGTTTAAAGATGATTTATCTAGTAGTATACATCAGAATTCTAATTCTCGCTTCGTCCCTTTTCGAGGACGAAAAGTTCTAAGGGGGAGGAATGTAACGACCCGGATTTTTAGCCATCGGATATTGGGCAATTAACTGATTTTAATTATTGGAATATTAATTTTTATAAGTCGAATAGATGAATTTCTGATATTAAAAATATCTGAATATATAAACTAATAAAAACCATATTAAATATTGAATTATAAATTTTTGGATATGATAAATTTTATAGAAATACATATATAAACTCCACCATTGAAATTTAAGATACAGTATCCATAAATGTATATATATATAAATATATACAAGCTTTATGATGTTTAAATATATATATATATATATATATATATATATATATATATATATATGTGTGTGTGTGTGTGTGTAAGTCTAGATATATATGGTTATAAAATATAGTATATGAATATATATATACACACGTGAATGTATAAACTCCAAAATGGCAAATTTCAAACTTATGAATATATATATATATATAAGGGTATATGTTTATAAAACATAGTGCATATGGGAATATATATACATCTATATATGTAAGTATGATAGGGTAAATATGTATATGTGAATGTATGCATATCCATATATATGTGTGCGTTTATAAAATAGTATATATCTAAATGTAAATAGGTAAGCATGAAACATATATGGTCAAACTAGTGTACATGAAAACCTTTATATATATATATAATAGTGTATATAAACACATATGAGACATCATCATAACCAATTTCAAAATCAAGTCACACACACAAATCAAAATCAAGCCAAGCATTTAATTCAAGCATACAAAACATTTAATCAAGTCTCATAAAAGATCAAATCATTCAAAAATAAAATCACACAAAAGAAAAGGAGGAATGAAAAAATATAGCCTGTACATGAAAATAGGCTTCAGCCTTCTTACCTTGTTCCTTTCATCTATATATGCATACCCTATGTTATCTGCACGTTCACCATTCACACATGAAAAAAAAATAAGATATAGAGGATTTGCCATTAAAACATGAAGCGAAAAAAAAGATTAAGGACAGTAAAAAGCCTGAAGTAGAGCAATACAAAGCAAGCAGTGTTCATCTATATTGTTACAGGTGAGTAAAACATCACAAATTTGTACTGGTTATTATATATAAATCTGTATACCTGAAATGTTGGATGAATCTTTTGGGTTGTCAAAGATACATGTGTTGATATGAATACATGCTTTTGTATATGAGTATTAAACCTGGTAGTATACCCAAAACCCTGTACTTCTTCTAGGGAAATAACTCTGTTCCATGTTTATTTTGTTCAAAAACAGTTAAACAATCAACTTCAAAAATCCAAAGCTCAACAACTGTTTAGTTTTAACCTATGATTCCAAAATCAAAGTTTCTTGTTTTTGTGTGTAGATTATTTTAAAATTGGTTTCACTAAAATCTATCAAGTAGGGAGAAAGGAAAAAGTAAATAACAGTAAATGGGTTAATAATGGTCTCAATAAAATTTTCATAAATCAAAGAATGAGTCATCTAGGCATGTTCGTTGTGGAGAATCGTGATTTTTGAGGGTTGTTTGAGGATTTTTAGTTGCGTATGGAGGTAGTATAGGAGAGATGATTATAATTGGGGCTTTCCTCAAATTGCTGCGACGTGGTTGATGTCGTGCCTCGGCGTTGGTCGTGGAGGAGGTTTGGGTGACAGGGCATCGGAGAAAAATGGTGTGGCATTTTGTAATAGATCGTGGTGGTAAGGTGTAGTCGAAGTAGGGTTTTTGGTTGGGTTTGGCTTGGCTTCGGTTATGAGGGAACAACGGCGACGAGAGTGGAAGAGAGGTGTGCGGTCCAAGAGGATTTGGAAGAGGTGGTTGAGGCAAAGCGATGGGCGGAGTCTGGTGATGGACGGTGGCGTGTGGTGGCCTGGCGAGGTGTTGAAAAGGTTGCATCTTTGCTTCTAGATATGGAAGAGTGGCTCGTATTCATATGTGCGTGTTTGTCGCGAGTTTCGGGGGGTGGACGTGGTGTTGGAGTCGGTGGTGACTCGTGGGAATGATCGGCGTCGAAGGATTTGACCAGAGGTGAGCATGCACGTGCACACTTTGGGTGCACAGAGGAATGAATGAAGAAAGAAGCAGAAGGAAGGAAGGAGAGGAGAGAAGAGAGAGCGGGCTTGTACTTTTTTTTTGGGCCGGTCTGGTGTGTTTGGGCCGAGCATTTTTTTAGGAGTTGCATAAGTTTATGTTAAAATCTTTTCACCCTTTTAAAAAAATATGTTCCCTTCCATTTTTAAAATCAAATCATCATGATAAAAATTGTAACGGAATCCCATTACCCATATTTTTAACCTAACTAATGTTATTAATTTTTCCATAATTTAAAGTTTATTTATATTACATAATTAAAATGAATAATTAATTTTATTCTTATTGACTTAAATCTTATGCTAATTAATTAATTAGTTGATAAATAGATTGTTTAATTTTTAATTAACTAATAATAAATCGTTTTATAACCTCTTTAATCTATCATTAATTCGAATTAAAAATACAAGTAGATCCACTTAATTTGAGTTGATTAAATCCTGATTGTGAATTAGTTAATATCAATTATTTATCGTTAAATTAAGTTAACGATATATGTTTGGCTTTATTGCTCTTGAATATTTATTTCTAGTATTTTTGCCTATGTCATTAAGTAGCCAAATGAATTTAAATAATTGGAATAAAACGTATTATTGAAATAAACAAATGTAATAAATTCCCATATGTGAATATTATCATCTTGAATATGAATTGTTATTTAAAATGACTTGGACATTTAAAATCTATCATTTTGAGTTCGAAGAGACTGGGATCGGATATCAGTGTTATCCGAAACCACTTCGATTTAATAATCACTACAAACCTTTACGGTTCTGATTATAGAGTTTAATATGCTGGAATTGGATTAATCTAACAAATTCAACTATTTTAAACAAGTAATTATACTTAGATTTTGTCAAAATATCGATGGATTTCTGGAAAAGTGTTTTGGTTATAATAAGATAAAAACTCGCCGTGTTTGTATGAGTTACGTTGGTTTTCAAAGGATTTTTTTATAACTTAAGCATTTCAAATTAAGTGGGTTTTACTCACACTAGTTTCCAGCCTGACTCGGGTGTTATTTTATTGTAATGCTTGGGTCAGACCGAGTATTACAAAATTTCAGGTTAGGACGCTTTTGGAGCTCAAGAGACGGGCTGGATGGCAGAGATGTATTGCACGTATTTGATTATATTCTGCTGTGTATTGTCAGCATCTGAGGACAAGTTATTATAACTATCCAGATTTATATGTTGATGATTGTACTCTGATAACTTGTATGTATATTAACAGTTACAGTTCTCCTTTGTATAAAATGCTATTATTGTATATTATATTTTGTTCTGCTGCAAATATGAGATTCCGTGTTGTTATTTCTGTTTCTTCTTCTTTCTCTTTCTTCTTAAACCCTAACAACCTGGTATTTCCGGCACTCGATTGCTCGGCACTCTATACAGTGAACGTATTAGTGTCGATTTTTTATCCATGGACCTGGATTCCTTTTTAATATATCATACAGGATAGCAGCATCTGTAGCTAAATTAATATAATAAGAGGATGTATAATTTAAGCTACCCAAAAACCTTTGTAACAACGTTTTATTAGTTATTATATCAGGAAATTTTGAAGCAAATTCTATACTTCTATTTATAGGAATTATTTTTCCTTTTTCAATATTATGGCCTAAAAATCTCACATTGTTTGAAATAAAGACATTTTTGCTCTTGATATTATAAGCCATTTTGAATAGTGATTTTTCTAAAAATATCCAAGTATTTAAAATGTGTTTCAGTATCTTTAGAAAATACTAGAATATCATCAACATAAACAATAATTAATTCACTATATGGAATTTAAATGTCATTCATTATTTTTTGAAATTCTGAGGGCGCATTTTTCAAACCAAAAGGCATTACTGTCCATTCATAATGTCCAATTGGGACATTAAAAGCAGTTTTGTATTGGTCATTTTTTGAAATTTGAATCTGCCAATAGCCAGATTTTAAATCAAACTTAGAAAATATGATTGAATCATATAGCCTATCCAGTAAATCCTTTTTATTAGGAATTGGATGCCTAATCCATTTTAGAACCTTATTAAGAGGTTTGTAATTTATTACTAATCTAGGTACCCCTCTTTCTTGTTCACTATGTTTATTTACATGAAATGCAGTACATGACCAAGGTGATTGAGATGGTTTTATTAAACCTTTTTGTAATAATGATTCAATTTCTTTTTTGCACAATTCTAAATATTCAGAATTCATTTGACATGGTCTTGCTTTAGTAGGGATTTTCTTTTCATCAAATTTTTCTTCATACGGAAGAGTAACAATATGCTTCTTTCTATCCCAAAAGGCATTTGGATGATCATTACAAAATTCCATAGATAATTTGTTATAAACCATTTTAATTTTTTCTTGTAATTTTGGATTTTGGAGCTTTTCCCCTATATTAAGAGAAATGACTTCTTGCTTTAAAAAATTTAAATGATATGTCTTTTGAGTCAAAAGATCTTTTATTTCATGTAGAACCGTTGTATAAGGTTTAGTTATAAATTCAAAAATAATAGGCTTAATTTCATATATACCTGCTATTCCATTTTTATCAATATTTGTTATAGGATAAATTTTATCTATAAATGGTGTTCCAAGTATGACTTGATTAGTGATATTTTTTTACTAATTAAAAGCTTATAGAAATACAAGTTTTATTTTTACATATATAAGCATGTGGTAACTTAAACTTAATATCAAGTTTTTCTCCTCTTGCATGACTCAGTGAATTAGCAGTTTTATGAAAATACCTAGTTGGGATTATTCCTTCTTGAATTACATTCATATCTGCACCACTATCTACAAGCGCAGTTAATTACTTTTTAAAATGATTATCAATTAAAAGTGTTATTTTAATATACCATTTTTGAGATATAACAATATCAAATTTTGGAAGAAATTATTCTTGTTCTGAAATTTTTATTTGAGAACAATTTATTTGATTACTTTCAAAGGGGATAATTTGTTTTTCTTGTTCTTGAAAAGAAAGTCTATAATCAAGATTTCTATTTTCATTTTTTATGATTTGAATTTCCTTTTTATGGTTTTGGATTTCATTATTAAGATCTTCTATAGTAGAAGGATATTCAATCCTTTGTCTTTCTTTTAAAAGTTTATGAACTTCATTCATAGAATATGGGTTTTTAGAGCTACCAATATTTTGAACTGTCTCAGTTAATGTTTCATTATTTTTGCTTGTTTCTGGAATATCTTCCATCTGATCTATCATTTTTTATCTTAATTCTGGGTCTTTAACTAATTTTAAAAATTCTATAGTATTATTATTAGTTAATACATTTATATTCAAATCTTGAAATTGCGAGAGGATTTTATAAAATTCATCCTTTTCATCTTCACTGCTTATTATTGGGTTTGGACAGGATTCTCCCTGCCTACAAAGTTCGCAACATTCATTAGATTTCGATGATTCTTCATCAAGAACGTTGAGTTTTTCAGAAGTAGCTGAATAATCTGAATCATTTTCAGATTCTATTTCTGAATTATTTTTAGAGCTAGGATTTAATAGAAGTTTCGATAATGTTTTCTTTAATTCATTATCAGTTTGTAAGTTGTTAATTTTCTTTTTTAATTTACATCTATTAGCATAATGTCTAACTTTTCCATATTTATAATAGTGGATGATTTTATTTTTCTTTTTATTCAATCTTTCCTCTTTCCTTTGAGCCTTTTGCTCTAACTTTTTATAGGAATAAGATTTCTCCTTTTACGAAAAGATTCCTTAAATTTATTATCTATTCTATGAGATTTTTTAATGTTTGGAAAATCCATTCCAAATTGACTACGAAATTGCCCTAATTGATTTCTTTCAGTCAAATTTTGGCGTTTTATTTGTTGATTTAATTTTATTTCATTACATAATGATAAACCTTCTTGAATACACGTTCCAATAAGTTTATCATAATTATAAGTTTCATTAGGAATATTTATTTTATCCTTTCTTAGAGACTTCCTTACTCTTTCTGCAAATAAGGAGGGGGGACCATCAATAAATTTTGATTTCTAGTGAGAGCTATACTTTTTGGTAATTCCATTACTTCGTTTAAAAATGTATCTTTATACCATCTAAAATATGTTAATGTTTTACATCTTAAATTCTTTAAAAGTGTACGAACACTTACGTTATTATCCAATACCCTTTGAGTAAAATGTTCTAGAATGGTAACCATTAAAGTATATACAGCATTTTGGACCATTTGTCCATCTTCTTGTTTTACTGTGTTGTAAATTTCATTTTTATGAGATGCAGGAAGATAGTCATCCCACCAACCTTTAAGTTGGCCAGTAAAACAAGTACTTATCATTCTTGCAACAGTAACATCATTATTACCATTATTTTTGCAAACTGCACTATACATTAACATACGATAAGCTACATTAAATATTTGGTTTTCACTAAATATGTCAATATTCCATTCATATATACTTTTCATATTGTAGCTATTATTGCTAAGGAGAAGGTCAACTATAGTAAAATAATTTATAAGAAGGCTTGTATGCATATTTTTCAAGCTTATTTATTTCATCTTGGATTGTTTGGTTAATACTATTTTGTTGAGAAGATTCTTCTTCAAGAGTATTTAATCTGAGATTATCCATTCTTTCTTTTAGAAATTTTTTGAAGTCAGATTCTGACCTTAATTCAAAAACCTTTTCTAATTCTGATTCTGTTTTTAACTTAAAACCTCTAATTTCGGGAGGACGTTGAAGACTTGAAGTTGTAGTTACCTCACTTACTTCTTCTATTGTAATTAAAATAGTTGGTTTTATATTGTTAATAGTAGAAAATATTTTTTCTATTTTGTTATGCAATGAAGTAATTTGTTCACCTAAATAGCTAAATAAAGATTTGCATAATTTTGTTGTTCAAATATTTGGTTTATTTATCTTACAGTAATTAATGTATCATTTTCTAATATTTTAGAAAATGCACTAAAACTTAGATACTTACTATTTTTTCTATTTGAAAAGATTGTTGAGGAGGATATACTGCCTTTAGTAGATTTCCATTTGAAATTTTATAATCTCTTTCAATTACTGAAATATATTGTTCAATATATTTGCTGTAAACCAAGGAACGAAGGGAAACATTATATTTCTTTCAGACGTGAATTTATAGAATTCATCTTGAAAATATTTCTATTTTCTTTTGAATTTTTATCAAAAAACCATTTTCTAAATGGTTCCCATTTTGGAAGATTGAACTCAAATTTAATTTTCTGTCTGGCCTGAGAGCCAGGGCTAAAATCTATTTTGGTTATATAATCCCTTAAATAGAAAATTTAATTTCTGGTTATATCTGCTTCTTGATTGTTGTAAATACCTTTCACAATATTATTTCTGTTTACATATAGTTTTTTCACAGGGTTATCTTTTAAAGATCCATCATCAAACGATTTTCTTTCATTCTCTCTAATTTGAGATGTGGACATTCTTGATGGAGATTCAATAGTATAATCAAAAGGTGAAATATGAAGAGTCAGTGGTAAGATTGTCATTGTCTTAGAATGATCCTAAACTAGTTTAGAAGAATCCTCAAGATCAAGATATGGACCTAGGTCGAAACCGCATCTCAATTCGAGTAACAGTTTGAAAGATATGAACATCTTAACATTAGCCCGTTGTCTAAGTTACATGGGTCCCACTTTGGAGAACTACTAATTTTCTCTCTCACATGGAACATTCAAGGGCATTGGAATACTCTACTTAGCGATACACATCTACCTGTTCAAGTCTCATTCAATTCTGACCTGGATTGAAAGGGTTATGGCATAATAACATGTGTAGCACAATGGTAAAGACTTGCTCCTTTTAGTCAACCCACCCGAGTTCAAGTCCTGGCAAGCACTTATTTTCATGAAGCATGAGTAATGGTCCAATAGAGAATCAAACTACTAAACATCTAACCATTTCCAATGGAAGGAAGGTTGAACCAAATCCTGAAGAATGGAAGGTTGAACTAAATCTCATATAAAGGAAGGTTGAACCAAATCGTAGGGGAAGGAAGGTTGAACCAAACCACGCATGAAGGAAGGTTGAACCAAATCCCCGACCAAACCCCGGAGGAAAGAAGGTTGAACCAAATCTCAGAGGCTATGTACTCAGCTGCCACTCCTATCATAACCTCACTCTATAAGTACCAAGCACATGGTATTATAAGAAAGGAGGTTGGAAAAGAATGAAGCTCTCATCAACAATGGCAGACAGCTTTAGAGGGAAAACTCTTAGTTCCAATAACATGTTTACTCATATTCAAAGCTTGTACTTGTAATCAGAAATGAAAAAGATAATAAAAGAGGAACAGTGGACGTAGGCACATTCAGGCCGAACCACTATAAAATCTATGTCTTTTTACATTTAAGTCCTTTGCTTATTCTTTATTGCACATTCTTGATTTTCTATCTCAATCATCCACAACTAAAATTCATCAAACAATAGCTCTATACTAAAAACAATATTTGCAGCTCTACTACTATGACTTGGAGGTGTTTTTCCATTTTTTGTGTAAATATTTTTGGTGCTTTCACTAAGAAATGAACTTCCTTTTTTAAAAGGAAAATTCTCTCTTTCTTAATTCTCTTTTTTAATTTGAAACTTTAAACCACTCTCTTTTGGAGTTTGAAGTTCTTTTTTTTAAGCTTTGAACTACTGTTTCGTTGAAACGCTATTTTTTCTAATCTTCATGACAGAGATTATCATTTCTTGTCATGCGAAACTCTCTTCCCAGTCTTTGCAGATCTGAAATCTACTTCTCTTTTCAAATTTAGCATCACTATTTTCATAAAAAAAACATTATTTTCCTTCTTCAGCTCTGAATCATCTTTTATTTAAAAAAAGAATATAGTATCAATCTTTCAAATTTTCAAATCTATAATCATTGTTCTAAAAAGGAAAAAATTATCTTTTATTGTTCAAGATGTGAAATAATTTTTTCAATGAGAAAAAGAAACAATCTCTCTCTTTTCAGATCTAAATCATTGTAAAAGAAACTACCTTTTCCTATTCAAGATATGAAATAATTGTTTCTATGAGAAAAAGAAACAATCTCGTTTTCTTTCCTAGATCAAAATCATTGTCTTAAAAATAACTATCTTTTTATTATTCAAGGTCTGAAATAATTGTTTCTATGAGAAAAGGAAACGATCTCTCTTTTCAGATCTAAATTAACATTTCTATAAAGAATGAAACCGTCCTTCTCCTTTCATACCTTCCTTACACCATTCTATACACCAACCCTAATGCTCTGACATCAGATTGCTAGAATCTATCCTTCCAAGTTGTTAAATCTAGTGACACTGATGCGCAGGAAAACTCTAACATCAGATTGTTGAAATTTATCCTTCCAAGCTGATAAATCCAACGACACTGATGGATAGAAACATCAAGATCAAAAATAGAAATGGTGAAATATTTCATACTTTCCAACACCTTTTTATATGCCAACCCTGATGCTCTAACATCTGATTGCTAGGATCTATCCTTCCAAGTTGATAAATCTAGCGACATTGATGCATAGAAAAACTATGACATCTGATTGTTGAATTTATCCTTCCAAACTGATAAATCCAACAACATGATGGACAAAACATCAAGATGGGTAGTAAAAATGTTACAACCAACCAAAATAATAATTAGATTATTGGAATTTATCCTTCCAAGCTGATAAATCCAACTACACCAATTAATCACAATGTAAGGAAGAACACAACTCATATTACATAGCCTACTTTATATACATGCATTGGAGCAAGGGTTTGAAATTATTTCACAACGTGGGACTAAACAACCCAATGTTGTATCATTTTTTCTAACAGTTCAGATCGACACCAACAATTTCATTCAAAAAAGAAATATTTATTTATTTTATAGATTTGAAATCATTATCTTTTTTATCTTATTTTAGATCTACAAACACTGTTTCTTAAGAAAAAAAGAATATTTATTTATTTCTTAAGATCTGAAATCATTCCAACTTTTTTCTCTTATTTAGATCAACAAACACTGTTTCTTAACAAAAAAGAAACATTTACTTATTTCTTAAGATCTAAAATCATTCCAACTTTTTTCTCTTATTTCAGATCTACAAACATTGTTTCTTAAGAAAAAAGAAAAAATTATTTATTTCTTAAGATTTGAAATCATTCTATTTTTTCACCTCTTATTTCTTATCTACAAACACTGTTTCTTAAGAAAGAAGAAACATTTATTTATTTCTTATGATCAGAAATAATTCTATCTTTTTTCTCTTATTTCAGATCTACAAACATGGTTTCTTTATGAAAAAGAAACATTAATTTATTTCATAGATCTGAAATCATTTTATTTTTTTCTCTTATTTTAGATGTGCAAACACAGTTTCTTAACCAAAAAAGTAAACATTTACATTTCTTAGATCTGAAATCATCACATCTCCTTTTATTCATATCAAAAAGTTTTTTTTACCAAAAGAAACTTTTGTTCATTTTTCAAAATCATTGTATATCTTATTGTCTTTTCATCCAAAAGTATTATTCCCTTGACATAAGAAACTCCGGTTCCTCTTTAGATCCAGATACTTATTTCTCTAACATAAGAAAATCCTCTTCTCTTTTCCGACCTACAACCAATATTCCTTGAAATAAGGAGCTCCATTTCCCTTCTCTTATCTAAGAAAAGTCATTTTGAGAAAATTCTTTTATGTTGTCCAGATCCGCAATCATTATGTCTTGGAAATAAGAAACCATATCTCTTTTCCCCCCTTCAAATCTAAAAACATTCTTTCTTGGTCAAAAGAAACTTGTGTTCACTTTTCAAGTCTGAAGTTATTCAATCTCACTTTCCCATTACTGATCAGATCATTATTTCCATCACTCAAGGAAACCTTACCCTCTTTCCAGATCCGAGATCATTGTTTTGAGAAACTCTATTTTTCTTTTTAGAGATCCTCTCTTTCTTTTAAGAGTTGGGCCATCGATTCTTTGAAACTACAAAACCTCCCCATCCTTTTCAAAACTTGAATTATTGTCCCTTGAAAATTACAAGCTCTTCAGAAAAGCGCAGGAGAACAACTTTCCAACATGCCTCCTAAGTGAAGGAACTTTGCTACAAAGAATACAACTGCTGTTAGTACACTGAATCCAGATGTGGAAGGATAGAAGATTAGTCTAACAACTCCCCATGTTAAAAATTACTGGACATAACTTCGAAATAGTTGTGGTTTAAATCGGTAAACACTTTGCTGCTTAATATAAAGCTTTGATGGATAAACTCTTGACACGCTTCAGACAGATGAAAGTATTCAACCTTAACATTGTAATACAAGGGAAACCCCAGTCTGTGGAACACAGAGGGCATTCCGCCTAACCATATGAACCCCAAGCACAACCTTCATCCATCCAGCATCTAATCAAAATACTCAATCAAGATCCCACTCATGGATCGAAATATAACAACTTGAAAACTGAAGTCATGCTGATTGATACTCAAGTCTAGATATGTCAAGCTCGACACTTCATCACTCTTATCATGCCCGAAGGCATCACCAATCCAACGCGTACTAGACAGGACCCAAATAATATAGCTCTCCTTACCTAGGGATATGTTCACCAAATATGAACAGAGAAGGAGATAAGACCAAGAGTTACTAGTCCACCCTCTAGGAAAACAAAAACATTTGAGTGCCCACTACAAACCTTTATAAGGGGCTAACACGGCCCCTTAGACACTTGCCAAGATCTCCACCCTTGCTAATAAGCGGGGGGCACAAAGAAGGTACTATATAATTACTTTTCTTTCATTCTAATAATCTTAAGCTATTGCAGGGCTTTACCATCTACTCTTGGATCACCATCCTTGGAGAGAGGTGAAGGAAGGATTCGTAAATCCATTGCATGTGCTAATCGACCCGAGGGTGCTTACACGCTACACGAAGTAAAGACAAAAAATCAAACTAGCCCCTACAACTATGCATGACCTCTCCATTGTATCAGCAAGGCACAAAAAGATGAGAAAACATCAATGTCAGGAGTTCAGATAGATGGTCACCCAGGGAAGCTAGCAAAGCTTGTAGTACAAATGCTATAGCAAAATGGTAGAGATACAGCTCTCTGCCTCTGAAGCTTGAATGATCAATGATCAGAGAGAATCCATCCATTTGAGTATGGTGTTATCTCAAAGGGTAAGGAAGAGGACGTGATGGAAATGACATCTTTCAAAAACTTGGATAACACAATAGTTTATACAGAAAGGCTTTGAAAGACCGAGCTCCAACAATTCCAAAATATTTGGCCTGCATCAGAAAGGCGAGAGATATCCAGAACCACCACCACTACTCCTCATATCACAATTCAACCTGACTCAGTAATATATATAGTAAACCACTAGGACATTGCAGTCACCAATTAAGATACTAGCTTCATCACTCCATCATGATCCAATAATCAAAAAACACAATTCAAATTGATTAAGAACTAAGGATAACAGGATGCACACTAGGGACATCCACTATAAATCCACCAAACTAGCCGGAGTCAACCTGACAAAATGACTAGGCCAATGACTACTAGGAGGCAGCACTAAAACGCCAAACAAGAATCTTGGCAATCTTGGCCCAGTAAAACCCCTGTTATCAAATAGAGTACTTGCAGAAAATCCTTATGAGGAACTCTCCGATCACACAATATGCTCGCATAAACATGTCATACGCATGACAACAGATGGTCCTGCAAAGGAGGTACCATAACAAACCTTTTCTTTCATTTTTATCTAACTTGGTTATTGTCATTTCAGGACAATGCTATCGGCTTCTAGGTTCCATAGAGTCTTACAAAAATACCAAGTGAGAATTCCTATCCAAGAGAACATCTTAAACCAGGCATACTACACAACCTGATCACAAGCATGTGTTGGCAGCAGTGAAATAAGATAGCCATGACTAAGAGCACTAGCCTGGGCAGTTCACTGCCGACGACCACCCCTTTCCCTGGCAATGACATACCGATCGGGCATCCAGGCACAAATCTAGCTTGAGTAATTCAAAGAATAAATGCATTCGAAGCCTCGCGTGGATTGACTCATAATAGGATATGCCCCAAGCCAATGAGCTAGTTGAAGCTGTCAACAAAGTCTTGAAAACGCTAATTAAGAAAAAACTAGATGGATCCAAAGGAGCATGGGTTGACGAACTACCCACGGCACTATGGGCTTACCAAGCCTCCCATAAAATAGCAACAGGACATACTCTATTTGGTTTAAGCATACGGGGCCAGACATGTTGAGGAGAGAAGGAATCACACCGCTCTCAAGACTACCGCACACAGACGGAAAGTGGAAAAACAATACAAATCTAAGGTGAAGCCCCAAGAGTTACAAGAGGGAGATATTGTTCTCAAGCAAGTCTTTCCCCATCCAGGCGCACTAGATCCAGTTTGGGAAGGACCATTTGTTGTTCATAAGGATCTCCACAACGGAGCTTACATTCCGTCGACAGTTGACGAAAAAGGTGTTTGGGAAAGGAAGGAATCTCTAGCATCTCCGCCATTACTTCTCTCAGCTTGTAAAAAGCATGTATCACCTAAAACAATAAAAGAAAGACAGTGGACGTAGGCATATTCTGGCCAAACCATTGTAAAAATTAATGTTTTGCTCGATTGTTTGTTTGATATTTTTCCTATTGCGATCAATCGCAAGCTCTCGCCGGTAGTAGTGAAAGCAAGATAACCATGACCGAGGGCACGAAAATAGCCTGGGTAGTTCACTGCTGACGATCGGCCCCCCAGCCAGCAATGATAAATCGACCATAAGCTACGGATTAGGCATGATTATAGCCTAGGCAGTTTATCACTGGTCTTCGGCTAATCGGCAACTGCAAACAGATAATAAATCCCACGATTAAGGCATGGCTGCAGCCATGGATAGTTCATAGTTGACGATCAGCACCCACGCTAGCCGGGCCACAGTAAATCGAATAATACTCACGATACAGGCCATAATGGCCCAGGTAGTTACTGTGTGCGAATCCCGGCTCTAAATCTTAAGTATGGCAGTCACAAAAGTTACACTCCTTTGGAACATAGGTTGGGTTGACAAACCATATGACACCAAAATCCACAATCATGGCAAGTAACTTACGTGCCACGAATCTTAAGTTTAGAAGGACTCTCTTGATGGAGAATATACTTCATTGTACTTAAACTAGAAGCTTCTAACAATTTCTTTTAGTCTTGTGGCATTACATACAGATAGTAGGAATATGAATTTCACTCTACCAACCACAATAGGATATTCCTTCGCTTCCACTCAACCAGAGGAAATGAAGCATCGACTCAACTCCGCCAGAGATAGCGAAACATCAATCCAACATTGCCAAAAGAATGGGAATATCCCTTCTAGCCAACTTCGCTCAAGAAACTGTAAGGATTCTCCCAAAGCTGAGCACACTTATGGAACCTAAGAAAAACTCAGTGCAAAGGTATGACTAACTTTTGTAGGATAAGCTAAATTCGATAAAAAAATACTTGGGGGCATAACACCACCTCACCCCTTGATTATACACATACACTACCACTCAGCTTGGTAATAGCACATTGGAATCATGACCTCATGTTCGCAAGTTTAAAACCTATTCATGATATAAGGCAGCATGTTGTGAGAAGCAACCAAGTGCACTATACTAGGGGCAAACCTAGACAAATAATGAGCGCTCCCAGCCGACTTTTGACAACGTCGCTAGAGGGTGCTCTAGAGGATGTGATGAGTATTTGTGGACTGCCATGTCCACCAAATTACTCTCTAAACCTTAGTAATAGGGAATCACTTCGAATGATAAGGACCTCTCTAAACAGAAGTGGTTCAATGTCTAACCTTTATAATGTAATTACTTCATGTCAAAGTCTATTTTAACACAAATAGCTTGATAGCTTTACCTAATAAATCAATCCCGAGGACACGCGGGATGACTCTAACACATATCTATGATAAAATTCCAAATAAAAATGTATTAATAGTCTATAACTAATTCTAAGGCAAGGATGAAAGTCCATTACCACACTAGTCCCGAAAGGACCCTAAACTTGTAGGTAAAGTCAACAGAATAGTACGATCCTCTACCGCCAAAGCCGTCGAGACATTTGAGTTGAAAGGTTGATTCTACCTAACCAATGTAGGGATAGCAAGCCGATGTCACCAATAAACACCCCACGCCGGAGGCATCTGACTACGATAATCGGCATAAACCGGACCGACAATAGGACTCCTAATTCACAATGCCAACAAATTTCCTTGAGCTCCTCTCAAAAGAGCTAGGTCCACTCGCTCAGACCCGACATCTACCCTATTATCACTTGCCAATATTCGACTCCTAACAGACGCACGAGATATCAGTAGGCAAACTACCAAGGAAATTGGCTAAGCTAATCTTGTACAAATGTGCCTGGGGGCAAGTCCTGGAAAAGCTAACAAAAGAACAAGGAATTGCTCCAAACATCATCACCTTACCAAACTAGATGCAACACAAACCTATTGCAATTAGTTAAGCCTAATCAGATATAATGACCCCAATTAAAGCTCCTACAAAATGTACATGTCTATGTACAGACATCCATACAGAAGATACAAAGCATAGGCTAGGGAAGAAATTGTCAGCCTTCACTCAAAGGCACCACATTACATATCCTACATACGAGTACCCTTCAATGGAGATTCTTACTCTACCAAATCCATAAATAATTAATCCCATATGTGCATGCATGGAGGTGGAGAAAAGTTCAGTGAGAAATATGCAAATTCGACAATAGCGTGGGATGGATAGGTCGTGATCACTAGACAAACCCATACAATGAACTTAAATAGAATGCCACATCAATAGATCCGAGAACAATACCATAAAGTATACATCGGCTTGTTCACACACTGTAGAATCTCAAAGTAGGAAGCAAGAAGACGAAACCTCGAAAAACAAAATCCCACCAGGTGAAGACTAATCAAAGATGGCTAGAGAAATTCACCACACCATCCTTAAGCAGAGCCGAGCCTCACATTGAACTAGCAAAGGAAAACCCTTTAGGGAAACAAAAATAATATGTGGATAGTTAGACAACAAGATGACGGCTACAAGACAAGCAAGGCAACCCCTGATCATACAAAGCACACTTTTCATTCACGAATGTATGCTTTGGGGGGCAAATGTTATAGGCATTTCCATCCACTGCATGGTGAATATGAAGAGTCAGGGGTAAAATTGTCATTTTTTGGAATGTACCTAAACTAGTTTAGAAGTATTCTCGAGATCAAGATATTGACCTAGGTCGAAACTGTGTCTCAATCCGAGTAACGGTTTGAAAGATATGAACATCTTAACATTAGCCCATTGTCTAAGTTATATGGGTCCCACTTTGGAGAACTACTAATTTTCTCTCTCATATGGAACATTTAGGGGCATTGGAATACTCTACTTAGCGATACACAGCTACCAGTTCAAGTCTCATTCAATTCTGACTCGAATTGAAGAGGTTATGGCATAATAACATATGTAGCACAATGGTAAAGATTTGCGCCTTTTAGCCAACACATCCGGGTTCAAGTCCTGGCAAGCACTTATTTTCAAGAAGCATAAGTAATGGTCCAATAGGGATTCAAACTACTAAACATCTAACCATTTCTAATGGAAGGAAGGTTGAATCAAATCCCGAAGAATGGAAGGTTAAACAAAATCTCATATAAAGGAAGGTTGAACCAAATCCCAGAGGAAGGAAGGTTGAACCAAATCGTAGGGGAAGGAAGGTTGAACCAAATCTCACATGAAGGAAGGTGGAACCAAATCCCTGACCAAATCCTTGAGGAAAGAAGGTTGAACCAAATCTCAAAGGCTATGTACTCAGCTGCCACTTCTATCATAACCTCACTCTATAAATACCAAGCACATGGCATTATAAGAAAGGAGGTAGGAAAAGAGTCAACAATGGCAGACAACTTTAGAGGGAAAACTCTGAGTTCCAATAGCATGTTTACTCATATTCAAAGCTTGTACTTGTAATCAGAAATGAAAGAGATAATAAAAGAGGAACAGTGGATGTAGGCACATTCAGGCCAAACCACTATAAAATCTATGTCTTTTTACATTTAAGTCCTTTACTTATTCTTTATTGCACACTCTTGTTTTCTATCTCAATCATCTACAACTAAAATTCATCAAACAATAGCTCTATACTGAAAATAATATTTGCAGCTCTACTACAATGACCTGGAGGTGTTTGCCCATTTTTTGTGTAAACTTTCTTATTTGTAATTTTTAATTTTTGAATAATAAATATAGCCTGAATGGCAGGCTAAATTAGTTGTGTGTTGAATTACTTCTATTCTGTTTATATGTTTTCATGTGTTCATATGTTAAGGAATACGTATTGAACTAAAAATATCATTCATGGGTTAAGAACAGTATCAGAGAATAGTAAATTCTGGTTATCTTCTAAGTCGTGTACTTTTGTCCATATCAAAGCCATGATAAGGCGTCTTTCAAACACTCTTTACACTGGCTTATAAACCAGAAATTATTATTAGATCAATACTTGACTTGTAAAATGTCCCCATATTTGTTTTGATATTTTCAATCTAATATGTAAGATCCTGAAAACACTATTGCAAAGTTCGCACTGTAGCAAGTATGCTAAAACAACCTTTTACTCCGTAATTTGTCTTAGTATATTACATTATGAATTGCGTCATAAATTGCATCAGCGTTTTGAGATATGGTATCGGAGCCATGGTATGTACATATAGCTTCAGAGTAATTCAACACATACTCAATAAAAATGAATATGATTAGGAAAATTGATGCTGTTAAAAATATTATTAAAAAAGAATATGAAATTCCCCGAAATTTAGACTTACTGAATAAATGGAAAATTCCTAAATTTGAACCTAAGGTAATACACCAATTAGGTACTTTTGAAAAAATCGGTTTAAAACAAGTAGTTAAAACTACAAAAGAATCAATTTCACTTGATAATGAAGACATGATTATTAAACTATTAAGTGAAAAAGATTTACAGCCTTATAGGCAAACACACAAATTTATTCACATAGGTCTAATACAAATTGCATTTAAACCTTTAACTCTTGAAGGTCTACCAGAAAGTTTTATGGTTGCTTTGAGAGATGGTAGAAATTTAGATTGGAAAAAATTATTAATGGGACTAATACAGTCAAGTCTGGCGCATAGTCTAGTTTATTTTAATGTTTATCCTAATTTACAACTCTCTTTATCTGATGTTAATATTTTAGTAGCCATTACTTTAAATGTTAAGACCCATGGATATGATTATATTCCAGGATCTGAAGTAATGTGCATTTGCTATAGAATTTACTATAAGCCTTTATTTACTCTAAACCCCCAATGTAGATTGGTTGATAAACCTTTAAATGAAACTATTTTAATAGAAAAAAATTTTAGCCAGTCTAATATAACTACAAGAAGGTCAATAAAATGGGAGGAAATTCCTCTTCCAGAAAATTGAAAAATAGAAAGAGTTGTTCCTCCACAACCACTAACAAATAATAGTATTACTAATATTATACAAACCCTTGAAGGAACTATTCAAATACAAATGGATAATAATCTCTCTAGACCTAGTTTTAGTAAAACATATTTATCAAGAACAAAATCTTTTCACTCTCATATTTCACCTTTTAATTATACTGTTGAATCTCCATCAAGAATGTCCACATCTCAAATTAGAGAGAATGAAAGAAAATCGTCTGATGATGGATCTTTCAAAGATAACCTTGTGGAAAAATTTTATGTAAACAAAAATAATATTGTAAAAGGTATTTACAACAATCAAGAAGCGGATATAACGGAATCAGAAATGAATTTTTCTCTTTAATGGATTATATAACCAAAATAGATTTTAGCTCTGGCTCTCAATCCAGACAGAGAATTAAATTTGAGTTCAATCTTCCAAAATGGGAACCATTTAGAAAATGGTTTATTGAAATTTTGTCAAAAGAAGAACAGAAATATTTTCAAGATGAATTCTATAAATTCAAATCTGGAGAAATATAATGTTTCCCTTCATTCCTTGATTTACAACAAATTATATTGAACGATATATTTCGGTATTTGAAAGAGATTATAAACTTTCAATTGAAAATCTTTTAAAGGCAGTATATCCTCCTCAATAATCTTTTCAAATAGAAAAAAAGGTATGTACCTAAGTTTTAATGCATTTTCTAAAACATTAGAAAATGATACATTACAAATTACTATAAGACAAATAAACCAAATATTTGAACAACAAATTTATGCAAATCTTTATTTAGCTGTTATTGGTGAACAAATCATTACATAACAAAATATAAAAAATATTTTCTGCTATTAGTAATATATAACCTACTATTTCAATTACAACTGAAGAAGTATGTGAAGTAATTGCAACTTCGAGTCTTCAACCTCTTCCCGAAATTAGAGATTTTAAGTTAAAAACAGAATCAGAATTAGAAAAGGTTTATAAATTAAGGTCAGAATCTGTCTTAGAAAAATTTCTAAAAGAAAGAATGGATAATTTCAGATTAAATACTCTTGAAGAAGAATCTTCTCAACAAAATAGTATTAACCAAACAGTTCAAGATGAAATAAATAGGCTTGAAAAATATGCATACAAGCCTTCTCAAAAATTATTTTACTATAGGAGACCTTCTCCTATGGATACTTTACCTGAAGAACCAGATTTTATTAGCTATAATAGCTATAATGGGAAAAGTATATATGAATGGAATATTTACATATCTAGTGAAAACCAAATATTTAATGTAACTCTTTGTATGCTAATGTATAGTACAATTTGCAAAAATAATGGTAATAATGATGTTACTGTTGCAAGAATGATAGTTGCTGGTTTTATTGGCAACTTAAAGGTTGGTGGGATAACTATCTTCCTACATCTCATAAAAATGAAATTTACAACACAGTAAAATAAGAAGATGGACAGATGGTCCAAAATGCTGTATATACTTTAATAGTTATCATTCTAGAACATTTTACTGGAAGGGTATCAGATAATAACGGAAGTGTTCATACCTTTTACAGAATTTAAGATGTAAAACATTAACAGATTTCAGATGGTATAATTATACATTTTTAAACAGAGTAATGGAATTACCAAAAAGTAATAGAGATGTCTACATTCTTGATGGAGATTCAACAGTATAATCAAAAGGTGAAATATGTGAATGAAAAGATTTTGTTCTTGATAAATATGTTTTACTAGAACTAGGTCTAGAGAGATTATAAACTTTCAAATGGAAATCTACTAAAGGCAGTGTATCCTCCTCAACAATCTTTTCAAATAGAAAAAAAGGGTAAGTACCTAAGTTTTAATGCATTTTCTAAAATATTAGAAAATGATACATTATAAATTACTGTAAGACAAATAAACCAAATATTTGAACAACAAAATTATGCAAATCTTTATTTAGCTGTTATTGGTGAACAAATTACTTCATTACATGACAAAATAGAAAAAATATTTTCTGCTATTAATAATATAAAACCTACTTTTCAATTACAACTGAAGAAGTAAGTGAAGTAATTGCAACTTCAAGTCTTTAACCTCCTCCCGAAATTAGAGGTTTTAAGTTAAAAACAGAATCAGAATTAGAAAAGGTTTTTAAATTAAGGTCAGAATCTGATTTAGAAAAATTTCTAAAATAAAGAATGGATAATCTCAGATTAAATATTTTTGAAGAAGAATCTTCTCAACAAAATAGTATTAACCAAACAGTTCAAGATGAAATAAATAAGCATGAAAAATATGCATACAAGCCTTCTCAAAAATTATTTTACTATAGGAGACCTTCTCTTATAGGTACTTTACCTGAAGAACCAGAGTTTATTAGCAATAATAGCTACAATGGGAAAAGTATATATGAATAAAATATTGACACATTTTGTGAAAAACAACTATTTAATGTAGCTTATCGTATGCTAATATATAGTACAGTTTGCAAAAATAATGGTAATAATGATGTTACTATTGCAAATGATAGTTGCTAGTTTTACTGGCCAACTTAAAGGTTGGTGAGATAACTATCATCCTACATCTCATAAAAATGAAATTTACAACATAGTAAAACAAAAAGATGGACAAATGGTCCAAAATGCTGTATATACTTTAATAGTTACCATTCTAGAACATTTTACTAGAAGGGTATCAGATAATAACGAAAGTGTTCATACACTTTTACAGAATTTAAGATGCAAAACATTAACAAACTTCAGATGGTATAAAGATACATTATTAAACAGAGTAATGGAATTACCAGAAAGTAGTAGCACTCACTGAAAATCAAAATTTATTGATGGTCTCCCCTCCTTATTTGCAGAAAGGGTAAGGAAGTCTCTAAAACTGACCCATACAAAACTGCTTTTGATGTCCCAGTTGGACATTATGAATAGATAGTAATGCCTTTTGGTTTAAAAAATGCGCCCTCATAATTTCAGAAAATAACGAATGACATTTTTATTCCATATAGTGAATTCATTATAGTTTATATTAATGATATTCTAATATTTTCTAAAGATATTGAAACACATTTTAAACACTTAGATATTTTTAGAAAAATCATTATTCAAAATGGCTTAGTAATATCAAGAGCAAAAAAGTATTTTATTTCAAGCAAATGTGAGATTTTTGGGCCATAATATTGAAAGAGGAAAAATAATTCCTACAAATAGAAGTATAGAATTTGCTTCAAAATTTCCTGATATAATAACTGATAAAATTCAGTTACAAAGGTTTTTGGGTAGCTTAAATTATATATCCTCTTATTATATTAATTTAGCTACAGATGCTGCTATCCTATATGATAGATTAAAAAAGGATCCAGGTCAACGGATAGAAAAGCATACTCATGCCGTTAAAATAATAAAAGAAAAGGTATAACATTTGCCTTTTTAATGCTTTCAAATCCAAATTGGGAAAAGATAATTGAGACAGATGCATCAGTTATAGGATTTGGTGGAATTTTAAAACTGATATGTCCAAAGATAAAACAAGAATATCTTGTCAGATTCCACTCAGGTAAATGGACTAATAGTCAAAAGAACTATGCAACCACAGCCAAGGAAATTCTTGCGATAGTTAAATATGTTTTAAAATTTCAAGATGATTTATATAATCAAAAATTTATTATAAAAACTAATTGTAAATTAGCTAAATATATGTTTAATAAATATTTTAAACATGATGTGTCAAAACAAATGTTTGCCAGATGGCAAGCTCATCTAGCACCTTTTGATTTTGAAATCCTTTATATAAAAGATGAAGAAAATAGACTTCCTGATTTTTTAACTCGTGAATTTTTGCAGGACAATGATCCCTGAAGAAAGGGGTAATTCCTCCTATAGAGGAAAGGGTAGAGGAAATATCCTCCTGGCCTAACATAGCAATAAAAAACTATTTGCTGAAAATTTGACAGCCACTTCAGGGAATAATAATCCTAACGATCCTTTATTCAAGGAATTTTTAGAATTTAAGAAAAAACAAGGGGCTAATAGCCAATCTGGTTCGTCATTATATGCTAGCATAACTGCAAATGAAGAACCTGAAGAAAATATAACCACTTATGCGGAAAATCCATATGGAGAAATCATACTTCTCTTAGAATTTGATGATATAAAATGGAAGAATGAACCCTGGAACCTATTACAAAGGTATCTTGATAATTCATCATTTATTGTCATGACATATAAGCAAAGGGCATATTATGAGGTAATAATAAAAGCCTCTGAGACCTGCGAAATAACCCATTTTAATGCAGGCGACCCGATTGTTTATAGTTTCAGTAAAATAATTATTAAAAGGCTGATAATGCCTGAAGAATGGGGGTTGTCTACCCTTAAAGAAAAAGAAATGCTTTTACCTGATAAGAAGATTTCTATTAGGTATAACTATTGGGATTATGTAGAAGCACTACATAAAGTACTTCTCTATGGAAAATAATAAAAGGAAACATTCATGGTTTATAAAAATTTGCGGTGAAGTTTATAAATGACCAATACCAAATTGGTTTATGGAACGATGGACAAAATATGGACCACCGCTTGATATTCTTCCAAAAAAATTAAAAGAATTATATTCAAAATGGGTTGATATTTCACCAAGATAAGTAACCTTGAACAATATTTAATGATATCAGGAGCAGGCCCGCAATATTTTTTTATTGAATTTTCCATTACTTGGATTTGGAAATGGAAACCAGAAATAGGATATACCAACAAGGAAATTTCCTATTTATACAGAGGTTTCTTTACAAAATTCTAATACAAAGTAACCAGTATTGACAATAGTACAAGACAGATATTTGGCCATGAAATGATTTTAGAAATAGGCAAAAAGATAAAATTCTATCCGAAACAGGAATCTAAAATTCAGCATAAAGAAGCTCCAAGCCCGTTCCAACACATTATCAGAAAATTGAAGATGCAAAAAGGAACAGTCACTAAAGAAGATATTCTTTATGCCTATATTGCAGATATAAAGAAAGATTTAATAGAAAATCTTGGTAAGGAAGATGCAAATTCATACACATCAATGGCTTCATCAAAAGGTAAAGACATAGCTGCGGAAGATCAATTCTCAGACCTAAATGATGAAGATTTTGTGGAGATATTCAGCAAGCTGGAAAAAGAGGCCCATAATATGGGGAAAGACCAAGGTAAAATGATTCTGGATTAATAATTGTTTAGTGATCTGGCAAACTTGATAAAACTGCCAGCTGTAGAAGATAAAGTTCTTTCGAAAAAAGGACAAATTACCTAATACACGACTCGATAAAAAGGACAAGATGTTGTCTCTCACTTTAATAAAGTGGACACCAAAGCTATGGATTTCAAAATTTTGAAACCGAAATTAATTGGTTTGAATTCTATTCTCGTGTAAAGCTTAGCCTATAAATAAAGATGGGATTTAGTTGAAGAGAGTAGACTTCATTCTTCCACCCACTCTATTCTCTACTCAAAAACTTTCTGCCATTATATAAGTGTGTAATATTTGAAGTCTGTAAAATAAGGAAAAACCTACTACTACCACTTGTGCTATCTTTTGAAAGTTTTAATTTTTGAATATTAAATATAGCCTGAATGGCAGGCTAAATTAGTTGTGTGTTGAATTACTTCTGTTATGTATGTTTGTTTTCATGTGTTCATATGTTAAGGAATACGTATTCAACTAAAAATATCATTCATGGGTTAAGAACAGTATCAGAGAACAGTAAATTCTGGTTATCTTCTAAGTCGTGTACTTTTGTCCATTTCAAAGCCATGATAAGGCGTCTTCCGGACTCTCTTTACACTGGCTTATAAACCAGAAATTATTGTTAGATCGATACTTAAGTTGTAAAATGTCCCCATATTTGTTTTGATATTTTCAGTTTAATATGTAAGATCTTGAAAACACTTGCAAAGTTCGCACTATAGCAAGTATGCTAAAACAACCTTTTACTCCGTAATTTGTCTTAGTATATTGCGTCATGAATTGCATCAGCGTTTTTAGAAATGGCATCAGGGCCATGGTATGTACATATAGCTTCAGAGTAATTCAACACATACTCAATAAAAATGAATATGATTAGGAAAAAAGATATTGTTAAAAACATTATTAAACAAGAATATGAAATTCTCCAAAAATTTAGACTTACTGAATAAATGGACAATTCCTAAAATTGAACCTAAGGTAATATACCAATTAGGTACTTTTGAAAAACTTGGTTTAAAACAAGTAGTTAAAACTACAGAAGAATCAATTTCACTTGATAATGAAGAAATGATTATTAAACTATTAAGTGAAAAAGATTTACAGCCTTATAGGCAAACGCACAAATTTATTCACATAGGTATAACACAAATTGCATTTAAACCTTTAACTCTTGAAGGTCTACCAGAAAGTTTTATAACTGCTATTAGTAATATAAAACCTACTGTTTCAATTACAACTGAAGAAGTAAGTGAAGTAATTGCAACTTCGAGTCTTCAACCTCCTCCCGAAATTAGAGGTTTTAAGTTAAAAACAGAATCAAAATTAGAAAAGGTTTTTAAATTATGGTCAGAATCTGACTTAGAAAATTTCTAAAAGAAAGAATGGATAATCTCATATTATATACTCTTGAAGAAGAATCTTCTCAACAAAATAGTATTAACCAAACAGTTCAAGATGAAATAAATAAGCTTGAAAAATATGCATACATGCCTTCTCAAAAATTATTTTACTATAGGAGACCTCCTATGGATACTTTATTTGAAGAACTAGATTTTATTAGTAATAATAGCTATGGGAAAAGTATATATGAATGAAATATTGGCACATTTAGTGAAAAACAATTATTTAATGTATCTCATCGTATGCTAATGTATAGTACAGTTAGTAAAAATAATGGTAATAATGATGTTACTGTTGCAATAATGATAGTTGCTGGTTTTACTGGCCAACTTAAAGGTTGGTGGGATAACTATCTTCCTGAATCTCATAAAAATGAAATTTACAACACAGTAAAACAAGAAGATGGACAGATGGTCCAAAATGTTGTATATACTTTAATAGTTACCATTCTATAACATTTTACTGGAAGGGTATCAGATAACAACGAAAGTGTTCGTACACTTTTACAGAATTTAAGATGAAAAACATTAACAGATTTCAGATGGTATAATGATAAAGTTTTAAACAGAGTAATGGAATTACCAAAAAGTAATAGCTCTCACTGAAAATCAAAATTTATTGATGGTCTCACTACAAGAAAAGTGTGTTTTAACTACAATTGCAGTCAGCGTTTTAAAGTTCGATGCTGTAGAATGCGTTTATAAGAAAGTCGTTTCAAAGGTTCAATGCTGACAGTACTATTAGTGTTTATTTTGTTTTCCGCCACACACATCAGTGTTTATTTCGTTTGCCGCCACTTCTCATTTACTTGGAGAGAAAAGAGAATAAGTTGATTCCAGTTTCCATTCCCTCCCCAATTTCAAATTTCCATACATCAATTTCGATTTCAACACCCGAAATCATCTTCCTTCATCCATCACTTCGATTCTGAATTTTTTAGCCCTAAACTCAGCGAAATGGGAAAGTTGTGAGTGTTTTTCTCAAACCTAGTTATCAATTTGAGTTAGAATAGTTGTGAATCATCAGTTCTTTCTTATCAGATCGAGTTCAAAGTTTCCCTAGTTTTTGTTCAATATTTATCGATTACAACTGTATGAACCTTTTCTTAACCTCTTTGATGAAATTTCTTCTCAAGTTGAGTTATATTCTTTCTGATTTTAGTAAGACATTTTGTTTCATTTCTAACTGGCTGGTTTGGTTTTTGTTCGTTGAGGATCCACCATTCACTGATTCGTGTAGGAATTAATGATGAATTGATGAATTACACAATACTTATTTGCATTCTCTAGATATTCTATTACTAAATTTTTATATCATTATACCCAGATTATATTCATTTAATTATCTCATTTTAGGACTTTATTATTAATGCAGTAGAAACTTGAAAATAAGATTAAACCCTTATAATTTGCAGTTAAAACTTTGATCTTAAGTTATGATATTTTAAAATGTTAATGATGTAGCCCATTGATAATTTGGAAAATTTTGAAAATATTTGACATGCTCTGCAAATTGCTTTATTGAATTGAATGGTCAGTCTTTGTTTTTTAATTTATAAATGCTGACCATTATGGTTCATAATTGTTGATAAGAAATTTTTTCAAATTGTTTGATATATTTCATTAATTTCTCCATTAAATTCAATGGCTAATTTGTATTGGTTAATATCTAAATGCCGATCAATATGGTGCAACATTAATGATAAAGAAAAAATTCAAGATGTTTAATGTATTATGCTACCACTTCATTCAATTAAATGGTCAGCTTATATTAGTTGATTTATAAATCTTTGTTCATTATGCTACAGTTCTGATGATAAGGAAACTCTTCAAAATGTTTGACAAATTGTATTAATTGCTCCATTAAATCAAATGGCAATCTGTTTTAGTTTATATCTAAATCTTAGTCATTATGGTCCAATAATAATGATTAGGAGAATTTTCAAAATGTTTACTTTCCAGGAAATCTGAAGATACGTTTATTTTTGAAGATACATTTATTTCTCCTAAACTTCCCATGAAATAGCAACTTTCTTTATGCATATTGTCAACTCTTCCCACACTTATGCAACAGGAGAAACTTCTATCGATGAGCATTGGTAAAATCATGAAAGAATATTTACTTAATCTAACGTTCTACTATGGTATCTGATAGTGTACTTAATTGATGATAGTTTTATTCATACGTGCAAATCCATTTCATCGTTTGCAGGTTAGATCCAAAGCGACTTGCTGACACTCTTAATGTTAAAGACCAGGAATCATGCACCACTTATAACATGCTTAAGGTAATTCACTTTTATTTTATAATGCCAATAGTGAACCAATTAGGCTTTGTTCATGTTAAGGCATTCATAGTCTTCAACATATATTTGGCAAACCTCTTGCCAATCTGAAATATAGGAACTGCATCACAGTATTAAGAGACATTCATTCTTAACCTTGTTAAATTAGTTCAAAAAAACTTGCAACCCAAACATATAACAAAGCAAGCTTCCACATTCATTTGGTACTAACTTGGCAACACAAATCCTTGCTTGATTAACTAGTCTCCATGTTAATTTACACAGGTTTCTCGTAACTTGTTTAAATGGAGTAAAGAAATGGGTTATGCTGATCATTATGTGCGAGCCGTTATTAACAGTATTTTAAGCATTCAAAGAGGAGCTGAGCCTGGTATTATGTTCTACATGCTTCCACAAGAACCTGGAATGTCCAAGGCTTGCAGTAAGCATGGATGGAGAACACAGTTCGATTCATTTAGGTGTTGTTAGGTAATACTGCTATTCATTATTTCCATTAGAAATTTTACAGTTAATATGTGATATTTTTTGTATTGGCAATGGTTTATAGGTTGATATAGTTCTCTATCTAAATCATAAATCATTTGGGTAATTTTTGTCTATAGAGACCATCTTATGATGAGGGATTTCAAGATGTAGCAGCTTTATTCAGAAGCATGTACAGTTTTTGCCACCGCTTTCACAAAAATACCCAAGTTAAATAAGATAACTCTTATGCACATCAATAAAGATTTCAGAGATGGAACCACAAAAAAAAACTTCAAATTGATATATAAAATATGAACATCTCCATAACTCATATATTATGAAGACTTGAAATACTAAATTTTTAAATACTCAGTAATTGTTCTGAGCTACTCAATAAAGTAAAATTTCATTTTTTGCCAATAGAAATTTGGAGATCAATGGATTCAAAAGTGATTGTACAAGATTGCTCGGGCTAGAAAAATCAAATATTTTACTGGAGTAGTTGATCCATAGGAGCACCATTGAATAATAAGGTACATCAATTTATGAATCAGTTGAAACTTTTATTTCAAATAATATTGAACTATGTGAACATGCTTCCTACTGAAATTTCAAATAATATTGCAAGCACATGAACTATACTTGCCACTACTGCCAATCTATAAAAGCATAAAGTATAGATTTTGAGAAAATGAAATGGTTTTGATGGATTGAGCTTTGCTTATTATATAATATATTACATAAATCATGTATTATCCCGGTAATAGCCAAGTGTCATTAAATTTTTCTTGCTAAAAGTTCAATGTTTAATTTTAAAATTAGTGAGGAACTGAGGATAATGGCCATTGGCATTCAAGATTGTATACACGATTCAGTTTAGTGTTTGTATGATGAGTCCAATTTATAATCTCACATTATGGTGTATAAAGCAAACTATGAAATAAAAATGAAATAAGAGAGAAAAATTAATTTCTAAATTTAGTTGTAATGTTAAAACATCAAAATCAGTTTTAAATTATGCAGAAACCTTAAAAATAAATCAAAGACGTGTGTTTTTCTTTTGTTGGGTTTACTTGAGTGAATTTAATAAAGTAGTGTCAATTTAGTAGCTACACTTCAAAATAGTTATGTGATATTAAGAATCAACCAAGAAAATATACCTTAATTATTTGCAAGAGCTTAGGATTAATTAATTTGCCCTAATGGATCATTGTTTCCGTGCTAACTTGAAACTTAGAGTACATTACTTTCATACTACTCAAAAAAGTAATGTGTGTGTGTGTATCTGATACAACATTGAATGATTTGGCTATACCTATTCACTTAGAAATCATACAACTTAATTAAAAGTGACTGTGCTATAGGATCGTGTTATATGGAGTATAATAAATGACTAGTGCGAAAAATAACTGTAAAATAATAATAGCATTAAAATGACACCAGAGATTTTTATACTGGTTCAAACTCCCATTCTACGTTCAGTCCCAGACTCCTTCTGGAATTATAGCTAGCAATCCTCAGTTAACCCAAAGGAATAGGTATTACATCACCTGAGCAATCGAACAGGACTTTGACCGCATGAGCAATAGAACAGGACTTGACCGCCTGAGCAACAAAACAGGACTTGACCGCCTGAGCAACCGAACAGGACTTTCTTACAAACTGGATTTAACTTGACTTTGTGTGTTCTGAATAACATGGATTTGTCACTTGTAGTACACCCTTCCTATAATCTTTTCCTCAAGATAGATGTGTATATTTATGTGTGTATGAATAATAGGAAGTCCAATATTGCTTTAAAGAATATGGAAGTGGATATGAAAGCAATGATTGTATGAAAGCTTGTAGATAATGAAGTCAAGAATGCTAAGTGTTATAGATCAAAGAAATTAGAGAATTAAGGTGTTTTGATCTATAAATCTTGAGTGTATATATAGTGTGTGATGAGATATTTCTTCTAGAAATAGGTATCTCTCAGAATCCAAGAGTTGTAACCATCCAGAAAGAACATATCTATTGATGAAGAGAACTGTCTATTGGAAAATATGACTGTTGCAGTTTTCAGTTGACTGAACTTGCTTGGGTAGTCGATTGAATTCAAACGTGCACAAAAAAGTTGCATAGAATCAGTCGACTGACCTAGGCAGTTCAGTCGACAGGGTGCCTTATTTAAAAAATTATATATGCAGTATCAATCGACTGAATTAGGGTATTCAGTCGACTGAATATTTCTTATTCGGTGCATTTAAACTTTTTTGTGTGAAGGAGAATTTATAAAACAAATTCTAATTTGTAAACGAATTTGTGAGTGATGAACCTTGAGGATAGATTTTAACAAATTACTATACTAGACTCTATATACATATTGACTCTAGTTAACACCAATATTAATACGAACCATATTTGAGTCGATGAGTCCGGATTTGTCATAGTCGTGGATTCGTGAACTTTCGTACCTTGTCAGCATTCAAAAACTTATGAACCAACATTAATGACGTGGTAATATTTAGTGGCATGACTAAACAATAACATTTCAAAAAAAGTTCCTAATAACTTCACTAAGGAAAAAACAGAACTGTGATTATAAGATAATGTTTAGTTCTATATAGGCATTTAGCTTTAGCTAATATTTACTTTAAAGCTACGAATTAGCTGTCATTTATAAAAGATTTGTAATATCAATATTTACTATAAAGCTACGAATTAGTTTTCATTTATGGATAAAAGATTTGTAATATCTAAAAAAATAGTTATAAAAAAATTCAAGAAGAAAAAAGGGAAAAAGGGAAAACCGAAGAAGCAGAACAAAGAAACCGAGTAGTTGTTTCTAACAAAAATTCAATACTACGCTTGAGGATGTGAGTTACGTCTTAGCAGTGTGATTCTCTTTGTCTATCAGTTCTGTGATGCAGTTATGCAACATTGGAAGACCCTAACTAATTATTTCATTGCATGATGCAATGTACCATATATGCAAAAAGTTTATTTGATACAATTTGAGTATTGGTGTTAATTCTACTTTCTTTTCCATCACAGCATTTTAAATCAATTGCGTTGGAAGCTGATCATTTTCTTAATGATCTGCAAAGAAGTCTCTTCAACCAAAGGGATAAACTGACTTCATTTGCAAACCAGCAGCGTGAGGTTGATTCCAGACTACTGGTTTGAAATTCAGTTTTATTCCTTTTGTTATTCCCAACACATTTATTAAATTGGCTAACTATTAAGAGGCACTTAAGAGCTGTAGAGACAAGTAGAACAATTTCAAAGGTTACAACTAATTTTTTCTGCTCTGGATAGTCATGTATCTTAGTTGAGCAGTATATTGAAAGAAACACAAAATGTACAAGACCAACAACTTTATGATCTTGAGAAGAAGTTTGAGGTAGGTCTCGTTGTAGATAAAATATTTTATTGGCCTGTAGCAATACGGTCTTGTCTATTTTATCTGATGATTATTATATGTTTTATACTTTTACAAGGAGTGTGCTGCAAATGAAGAAAGAGAGTTGCTTGAAAAGGTAGCAGAGATGCTTGCTAGTTCAAGTGCTAGAAAGAAGATGCTGGTATACTTTCTCTACTCCTTTGATATAATCACTTACAAAACATCAGCAATATATTTCTAATTATTATACTACCTTGGTTAGTATATTTTTTACTTGCATTTAAAAGCTAACAAATATATGCAACAAAATTATATATCCATCTGTAAGGCTTAGCTGCTGTCTTGCCAAATCTAAGGTAGTCTGCAATTTTGCATACACGATGGTTAACATGTTTGAAACATTATTTGGTTTTGTAAAGAATCTACTGTGAAATTCCACACATTGCCACATTGGCATAATTGCACACTGTAAGTACCTGGTATCAGGCAGCGAGTGCTTTCATAATAATATTGTTATGTTGTAACTTATGTATTCATAATTTATACTACTTTTTCTTCCATTCAATTTCCTTGGTTTTGAGCTCAATGCTTGTAACATCCGGGATCAACATAATATTTTGATTCAAAATCTGCCATGGGACAATTATGCGGCTTTCTATTCCTCTTTGTCTAAAAAACCTATTCAACACAATATTTCTTTTCATATGGTAGAAAGTCTAAGCTTACTGGGGTTATTTTGGGATTAAATTTAGTTAAATGATTCATTCAAAGTATGATTTATGTTTAGGAAAGTTTTTAGTCAAATTATGCACGGGTAGTTGGAGCTTCATAAGTATTTCCTATAAAATACTTGTTATAAGTTCTGAATAGTATCGAAAATTTTATTTTTGTTATAAGTTATCATTTGTTATCCTAGCAGTACATCTAAATCAAAAGTAAAAAAATAATAATGTAGCCAAACAAGCAGGAGCAGTAGGAATGATTTTAATTGATGAAAGGGAAGCAGGACTCGCCACAGTATTTGGTATACCAGCAATAGTTGTGGATAAATGCACTGGAGACAAAATTTTATCTTATGTTAATCACACAAGGTACTAAACTACTAAGAGGGATATGCAAATGTGTTATTTTACAATTTTGCCCCTCTGTACCATTTCTGAAATATTGAATTCAAAGGGCATACAGATATAATGGTTAAAATATGTATTACAACACAGTGAATTCACTATGTTATAATTTATAACAAATCTTCATTTGCTCAAAACCAATAGTTTACTTACTTCAGTTTTCAGGCCATTAAATTTGTTATTTATCTCGTCTTCTTGCTAATTGTCATCAACAGAAAATATTATGTGATGCATTTTTTATATTAAAACTGGTCATTACCATTATTTTGTAAACCATATTGTTCCATTTTAATTTTTTCAAAAAACAGCGATCTCATACTACAATTATAAAGCTACGATGCATCATATGTTCTATATATGATGTTTTTTCCATATCAATAAATTTGCAAACTATGCAGTAGTTGATACAATATAAGATGTCTATAACAACCCGCATATTTATCGATTAAATATTTAAATATTTTATTTAAATATTTCATCGTTAGTCGGATTATAGTCCGAAAAGCTACTTTTTGCAAACAGTTGAATTAGGACTCGAGACCACCCCCATTGAGTTCAAAATGGCGTTTGCGACCTTTTTGAGTATAAACATTGATATGTTTGGAGTTAGTGGATTTTGCTACTTTTTCACTTAGGGCTTTGGTTTGTGTTTCAGCCCATCAACCTTCTAATATCCAAACTGAACCCCTCTCCCTTCATTCACTTTCTTTTCCTAATACTTTCAGCTCTAAAGAGAATAATGGGGGAAAAGATTGGAAATTAGAATTCCCAAGCCCTAGTTTCCATTTGCAAATCAAGTTCTAGCTCCAAATTCAAAGAGAAGCTATTGGTAAGCATCCTCTTCTTCTTCTCCAACTCTTTCTCCTTTCAATCTCAGAAATTCCTAAACCTAACTTTAGGAAATAATTCTCTATTAAGCTTAGATTCAAGCTTGTTGAGTTGGAATTGAAGAGTGATTGTCCTTGCCTTGCTCTATAGCTTCCTCTTCATTGTTTTTGTGTAAAAGGTGAGATTTTTATCTCACATCTATGTCTATATCTATCTTTGTTGTTAGGTATGAATTCCTATCATCTATTTCGTGTTCACTTGTTGTGATTTGAATTGGTTTTGTGAATTCTTCAATTTTGGTGTTTTGGTCCAATTTTATGAAAATCCTTCTATGGACATTTGGACATTGATATTCGGAGTGTATCGAGGAGCCTTTAAGGCCGGGTTGTCGCTTGGCGTAAATCCTTAGTCGCCATTGCTCATCCGATCGCTTCCGAATCGTTTTGGCCACTTTGGCCTAGGAAAAATGTTGCCCAGACCAGGTGACCAGACGTTTGGTGACCAAGTCCAAACGTCTGGTTTGGACCTGGAGAGAAAAATGTATGCACCCATTTTATTAAAAAAATGCCAGAGACTATTTCCAGACGTCTGAAATTCAAGATCAGACGTCTGGACGAGTCTCAAACGTCTGACTTGAGGTTTCAGACGTCTGGGTGTTCTCTGGAGAATTTCCAGAGAACGAAACCAGACGTCTGGGTTCAAAACCAGACGTCTGGCCATGGCTCAGACGTCTGTTTTGGCTATTCCAGACGTCTGGGTGGTTTTCTGAACTATTTCCAGAAAACAAATCCAGACGTCTGGAAACGTGCATTTTTGCCTGTTTAGGCTTTTCTAGTTTGAATTTCCATTGTTTATCGATTTTAGTTGATCCGATTAGTTGTTATCAATTATTATCGACTTTGATGACCTTTTCTTCGGGATTTTTGGAACGTCCATTTTGATGGATTTGGTATCGATTTCTTTGGATTTTATTCACGTCTTCGAATGTGAATTTTTATGATTGATTGTTTCTACAATCGTTTTTGTGATTTGTCACTTTAAAAATATAAAGGTTTTCTATACTAGTAGTAAATATCAAAACTCTTTCATCAAAACGATTTCGACACTATTTTAATTACAAAGCTCGTTTCTTAAACCGTTTTCCAATCTACTAGTATATACAAACCTTTACCTCACTAGTATGAGAAATCTAATTAAACGACTTAGTAAAACAAGTGGTATGAAACGCTTGCGTTTACTTCGTCGGTTAATTCTTGGACTTGTTCGATTGAAACTCTTGTGACAACTTTCGAGTGCAGATCTACAATTTGTTCGTAAATATTTAAGTTAAGCTAGTGGTTATGGGACATGAAGCTAAACTCATATATTTACTAGCTTAGTGTAATTGAAACTTCTTGATGATCGATGATGATCGTTTTATGGTTTAGACTAGCAATGTGTGATGTCTCTTTGTCCATGTGAAGGACTGTACTTCATTTTATTGAGCTTCATCTCATTTCTTTGTGGGCTAGCGACCCATGTACTTTTAATGTGTTTCGATTCATCTGATGTACCGTTTGTACTACATCGATGTCTCGGCTTTCCAGTTCATTGGACGTACCATTTGCACTGCGTCAATGTTCTGAATTGTATTGTGTTTCGATTCATCTGATGTACCGTTTGTACTACATCGATGTCTCGGCTTTCCGGTTCATTGGACGTACCGTTTGCACTGCGTCAATGTTCCGAATTGTTTTGTGTTTCGATTCATCTGATGTACCGTTTGTACTACATCGATGTCTCGGCTTTCCGGTTCATTGGACGTACCGTTTGCACTGCGTCAATGTTCCGAATTGTTTTGTGTTTCGATTCATCTGATGTACCGTTTGTACTACATCGATGTCTCGGCTTTCCGGTTCATTGGACGTACTGTTTGCACTGCGTCAATGTTCCGAATTGTTTTGTGTTTCAATTCATCTGATGTACCGTTTGTACTACATCGATGTCTCGGCTTTCCGGTTCATTGGACGTACCGTTTGCACTGCGTCAATGTTCCGAATTGTTTGTGATACACGTGTTGGTGAGTTTTCATGCTCCCGCTTGGGATTGGCCATCCTCTTATTGTGATTTCTGGATTTCTTGTTGATGATTTCTAGAATTTGTGTCTCGTTAACTTTTGTGATTTCTAGATATTGATTTCTGGAATTTATGTTTCACCAGCATTTACAATTGGCATCGATAGGTATGTCATCATTTGTGGCTTGGTGAATTAAATTAAGAATATGACGTTCTTTTCTGTGTTTTGAGATTCTTGAGATATTGTATGACTTTTGTGGGTTTTCTAATGTATACTTATCATAGTAGGACATCTTTTAGTTATCATACGTTTTATTATTATATCTCTTCTTATATCTCATTTTATCTGATAATTATAGCTAGACTGATCCGTTTATTATTTTCTTCTTAAATAATACTCGAGTCAGACTGAGATTTTACAGGTGCTTCTGCTTGACCTCCTATCTGGAGCCATCTTCTAACTTTTGGCTAACTACTCTAGTTTAGTAGTTTTTGTTGTATACATTTGATATTTAGACTCCTCGATGTATACATATTCTTTTGCCTTGCACTTGTGTCAATTCTTTTGTGTTATTGTGGATCTTATCTGACCACTACTCTGATGTACACTTTCATGTGTTATATTCATATCTATTTCCGCCATTGTGATATGAATTGCATGTGACTGATTTGTGTTATGTTTATTTCTATATTTGTTTCCGAAGTCCATATAGCCACTGTGTAGTAGCTTTGATTTTGTATCGGTATGTCGGTTTTATTTTTATCTGGCATATCGGTACTCGCACAAAGCAATTAGACAGATGGTCGCTCCTCAACAGCCTTATTCTCCGTGCTAGTTGACGGCATTACCCCGTAGTGTCCTTGGCTAGCGTGGGTATAGAGGTGGAGTGTCACAATGTCCAATTATAATTTGGACTGGGGTTTGAAAATTACAACAGAAATACTGGCAATACCCTACTGGATCCATATGATAAATAAATAACTAAGTTTTAAAAAAATTAAATGAGTCTATGATAATAATAATAACAATAATAAATTAACCAAGTTTATAAAAATTAACTAAGTTTTATAAAAATTAAACAAGTTTATAAAAATTAACTAAGTATTATAAAAATATAAAATATAACTAAATCTATTATTGTAATAATAATAACAATAAATTAACTAAGTTAACTAAATTTTATAAAATTAATTAAGATTTATAGAAATTAAATAAGTATATAAAATTAACTAAGTATCATAAAAACTTAACTAAAATTAACCAAGTTTTATAAAAATTAACAATTTTATAGTAATAATAATAATGATTAATTAATTTTGTAAAATTGACTAAATTTTATAAAAATTAACTAAGTTAACTAAGTTTTATAAAAATTAACAAGTCTAGTTTACAAAAATTAACTAAGTATGTATAAAAATAAAATATAACTAAATCTTCTATAGCAACAACAACAACATTAATTTACTAAGATTTATAATAATAATAATAATAATAAGTTAACTAAAATTTATAAATATTAAATAAGTTTATGACAATTAACTAAGTTAACTAAGTTTTATAAAAATTAACAAGTTTAGTTTATAAAAACTAAAAAGTTTAGTTTATAAAAATTAACTAAGTATATAAAAATATAAAATATAACTAATTATTTTATAATAATAATGATGATGATGATAATTAACTAAGATTTATAGTAATAGTACTAAGTTAACTAAGATTTATAAATATTAAATAAGTTCATAAAAATTAACTAAGTATTATAAAATTTTAACTAAGTTAACTTAGTTTTATAAAAATTAACAAGTTTAGTATATAAAAATTAACTAAGTATATAAAAATATAAAATATAACTTAATCTTATATAATAATAATAATTAACTAAGATTTATAATAATAACAATAAGTTAACTAAGATTTATAAATATTAAATAAGTTTATAAAAATTAGCTAAGTATTATAAAAATTAACTAAGTTAACTAATTTTATAAAAATTAACAAGTTTAATTTATAAAAATTAACTAAGTATATAAAAATATAAAATATAACAAATCTTCTATTATAGTAGTAGTAATAATAATAATTAACTAAGATTTATAATAATAATAATACTAAGTTAACTAAGATTTATAAATATTGAATAAGTTTATAAAAATTAACTAAGTATTAATTTTTTTTAATTAAGTTATTGTCTTATGTTTATTTAAATGTTTGTGTTTGTTTCTCTTAAGCAATTATGTTAAGATTTAGTCCGTTGGACACACCATAACGAGGACCCAGTTTATGCTAAACTGAAGTTCATGTTTTTTTATTCTTTGAGGTCAAGATTTCCAGTTGTGTGCATTTGCACAAATTCCTGCTTTGTATTTTTTAGATGTTGCATATTAGTTATTTCCTCAGAATATGGGTATAAATTTTACTGCTCAACTATAACTCTCAGGTTGTACTCTGCCGTGAAGAATATCATGGCATTTCAGGACTTTCATTCTCAATTAGCATTACTTGGTCTACTTTGATGTTTGTTTTTGAAGCAATTCCTAATTTATATTGTGGTCTTCTTTCTACAAGTCTATTGTTTATGATGAAATATATACATATGTTGTCTTGTACTTAATGTATTATAGGAATCAAGAAACACACTAAAGGTATGAAGACAAATTTGCTCTTTAGAGATCTTTCCAATTTGAAAGCGGGTCTTTAAGCTGGGAACGGCAAGTTAAGGGGTGTCATTCGAATATTGATTCAAATTATTTAGTACACTTTGTACACAAGTTCTTATAATGCGTATCTGATTATTATCAATTTTCATATGGTGATTTTGCAGTTGAAGGTTAATCACATCAAAGATCAGCCTAAAGAAGACATTGTGCCTTTGTCTAATGTTGTATGAAGTTGGTTTATAAATATTGTCTTTGTGATATCCCGGAATTTTGGGCAATATAAATTTAATAAACTGTGTTAAAAATTAAATTGATTTGATAATTTTTGTTAATAAATTTGAATTGATTTAATAATCCAATTAAATAAATATTTAATTAGTGATTTTATCTTTTAAAAGCTAATAAATTGGTTTCTATTTATAATGTAAATATAATGGTATATATTGTAAATAGATAAATATTATTTTTAAATTCTAATATTTTTGGTAATTTGAAAATTTTGATTTATTTGATATTAAGCTTTTCAAAGCTATTTAAATAAATAACTATATGGTTTTTAAATACTGAAGATAAATGTTAATTGTTTAAATTTATTTTAGCTTAAGTTTAAAATAGAAATTAATTAACAAAAAGGTTTGTTTTTATTTTATTTTTGAATATAGCTTGCTAAATATAATTTGAATATATATATAAGTATAACCTTTACATATTAATATAAAAAAAATTAGGAATTAATATATATAAAACAAGTCTAAACACTTGTCAATTAAGGAAATTATGAGAAATACATGTGTAAGCTAAAGATGATTTGAATTAACAAGTGGCAACAATTTTTCTTATCAATTATAATTTATAAATAAGTGTTATTAGAAGAAACCAGGCTAATGCTCCTCTTTTCAATTTCTTTTCTTCATCTCTAAACTAAACTGAAAACCAAATTCAAAACTAAAATCAAAAGAGAATCAAAACTACAACTTCAACTGAATCAAACTGTTTCAACCTGAGATCAAGTTCAAATTTCTTCAATGAGACAAATTAGCAAGCAAACCCGAAATGGAATCAAAGCTTGAGCATTTCTTTTCAATCTAGAAGCCTGCATTTGTTCTTCAATTCTGTTTGTAATCAAGTTTCAGTAGCATGCAAAGTTTCTTGGGATTAAAGCATTCCAGTTTCAAGTTTTTAAAAGATCAAAGCATTTTTTTCAGTAATTAAAGTTTAAAAGTTCCAAGCTTTTTCAAAAATCAAAATGGAAGCTCTGTTCCTCATTTTAAATCTGGTGAGTAAACTTTCTTTAAAAACAGTTTTAATCTATGTTTATATGTGATGCATGTGATGAATCCTTGTAGTAATATGGTTGATTATGTTGCATGAATGTATGGATGTGAATGCATGTATATATATAATGAAATGTCTGTGAAATGTCTGTGATTTTGTATATATATAAGCCTCAGTTGAATTATAGGCTCAACTTCCCTAAAGAAAATTTCATTTCTCTTCATACATTTAGTTTTAGGCTTTGATTTCTAAATAGAAAATGATGATAAGACTGTAATACTATTTAAAAAAAATCAAGTGTTTATATTAAGGGATTATTTCAAAATATAGAAATTACAGTAAAAGTAAATTAAAGTCAGAGAAATAAAAGATCTTAATTTTTAGTTTTAACTTCATAACTAGGTTTGTATCTGGGAATGATGAATTTAGACAGTAAAATCATGATTTTTAGAAATGTATTCAAAGAGATATGCTTAGTTGATCAGATTTGGGCATTTTGTATATCATCGGCGATCAAAGATGATTTGAGGCTCGGGATTTTGATCGAGGGTGGCTTAAGGGTAGTTGATCATGGGAAAAATGTCGAAGTTGTTTAACGATGGCCAGGGTGGTCGGAAATCGATGATCTAGGGTTTTTTGTGTTGTTTTGTTGAGTGGAATGCCGAGGTGATCTCGATGGAAATGATGCTTCGTGTTCGATAGCGAGGGTAGGAATAGTAGCGTGGTGACGTAGTGCTGCTCTGGACATGGTGGCAGAATTTCTGGTGGTAGGTTTCGTCGTCGGCGAGATGTTTAGTCAATCAAGCTTTTGGGTTCAGTTGTGGTCGAAGTGTTCGATTTCGTTTTACAGGCGAATTCGTTGATCTGGATGGTCGAGGGAATTGGCGTAGTTGCCGTCGACGTGTAGGTGGTAGCGGCGTTGATCGATGGTGGTCGGAACGAAGGTGCACGTGCACGTGTGCACCTTGAATCTGGAAGACGTAGTGGAGTTTGGGAAAGAAGCTTTTTCTCGGGTCGGTCTCGAGTTGTCTGCGTATGTGACTCGAAGGGAAGAGAGGACGCGAGTGACTCATGATCGAACTCGGGGATTTTGTGGTTTGGCTCGAGTTTGTTTGATAAGCTAACCTGGTTTTTAAAAAGGAAGTAAAGTATGATCATATTTTATTAAAAACAAAGAAAATTCAAAGTTATAAAATTAAAGAAAGGTACAAAGTTTAAAAGCAAAACAAAATGTCAACTTTGAACAAGTTTTCAAAGTTTTAAATTGATTAAAATTTGTTGTTTTAAAAAGTAATTATATTAGATTAATTATGTAATTGAATTCATAAGTATTATCAAAATATAATAAGATGATGTTTGAATTAAAATCTAGGAGTATTAAACTTTAAATTAATGAAAATATTCTCAAATGTTTTTGTATAAATTGATTTCAAGCATCTAATTTAAAAATAAATGATAAGTAAGTGTCTAATTAAGGTAAATGGTTTATCTTAATTAATTAATGTCTTATTAAGTAATTAAAGTATAGTTACTTAATTAATTGAAGATAGCTAATTAATGTAATTAATTTAAGATAATTAATTGGATTAATTAATTAAGATAATCATTTGTGAAAATTGTTTAATATAATTACTTAATGGAAGTAATTAAGAAATTAATTACTCATTGTAATTAATTGAGTTTAATTTAATTAGTTTAAGTTAATTAATTAAAATTAATTAATTTAAGATAATCACTTAATGATTTGTGAAGTATAATTACTTAATGTAATTTAATGAAGTATAATTACTTAGGAAAGTAATTAATGGATAATTACTGGATATAATTAATAGAGTAATTGAGGGTAGTTAATTACTTAATGGAATTAATGAAGGGATTAATTAAGAAATTAATTAAGGAATAATTTATTTATTTAAAGAAGTAATTAAGGGTAGTTAATTACTGAATGAGATTAATCAAGAGTGATAAATAAATATGGTTTAATTAAAGGTTAATTACTTAATGTAATTAATTTAATTAGAGTAATTAATAATAAAAATGTAATTAAGGATCATTAGTTTATAATTAATTAATGATGTAATTAAGGGTTGATTAATTAAGATTAATTAATCAATGATAAGTGATTATGGAATAACTAATTAATTGTAATTAATTAAGGATTAAAGTAATTGATTATAATTAATTAATTAATGAAGTAATTAAAGGTTAATTACTGTATTTGGTTAAGAATAATTAATTTGTGAAATTAATTAAAGATAATTACTTAAATGTAATTAAAGAATAATTAATCAAGGTGATTAATTAAAGTGGATAATTAGAGAATGATTAATTAATTTATTTGTAATTAATTAATGATTATATAAGTAAGATTTATAATGATGAAGTAATTAATTTAATTTATTTTAAATTAATTAGAAATGAAGTAATTAATTTAATTCACTTTAAATTAATTAGAGATGGTATAGATCATTGCTTATGTATGGATGGATGATATTGATTGCCTTGAATGGTTTGAGATCTCAGATATGAGATAAGTGATGTTGTTTGATATGGATGCTTTGGTTAAATTGTGATGATAATGTGGATTATCTATTTGTGATAATAGTGTAGATTATCTATTGTGATATTGTGAATTATCTATCTGTGTGTACTTAGATAATAGAATTGAATTGTTTTAACTATAAAACAACTTGGCCTTAAAAGATACGTTTTGGATTTCGATGAGACCAGGATCGGGTTTCCAGATTTGGATATCCGAATACCACATCGATCCAAATTAACGATAGGTCGTGAATCTCAAGTGAAGATGAAGATTCAGAGTGCAAGGGTTATTGTCGTTAACTCTGAGGGTGATTCCAAAACGAGTGTAACGAGATAATGCCTTCGGTTTCGTTCGAACCCGGAACGAACTTGTATGGATTGAATGCTTTCAGAACATCGTCAGGTGGACGATGAGCATTCTAAGTTATGTGTTCTGATTAAAGGTAATCGTAGCCTCAAGCCTCATCAACCGGGAATGGCTAAAACAGGGGAGGTGCAGCAAGGCTTCGTGGGTAGCACCCATTGAGAGTAAGGTCATCCCTGTCTAGATGTCCCTTTTCTATTTCGGCTTAGTGGTGCGGTTGAATGATCACAACCGTGGGGTGATTTTATTCAGAATTATCCAGTAAGGGATGGTTCCGGCTTTGTGTTGCAGGGGAGCGGGCGTACTCCTCGGTACGGTGATCTAGGCCACGTCCTGTGACGGGCGGTACCCCAGTAGCCCTGCCATTGTATGGAATCCAAATTCCAATAAGTGTCGTACGATTTAGTTGTGCCCAACTATGTTGGAACGTGAGATGTAAGCATTCCAGCTATTTCTGTATTTTTACTTGAAAACCCTAGACCCTATTGTAATATAACTGAATTTCCTATCAAATGTTTTGGTTAGCGTAAGGTAAAAACTTACCCATGTTTATGTGTGGGGAGTCTTACGTGATACCTTTTGTTTCAGAGGTTTTTGAAGTTAAGCAAGTTTAAACCGTTTACTCACACCAGACCCATGTCTGACCCAAGTGTTTATTTTCTGTTTTATTAAACTCTTGGGTACTCAAATTTTTACGAGTAGCTAAGGGATTCAGGTTAGCTTTGACGAATCTATGGAGGAGATATGGAGCAGGAGGCTTCAGCATTCGTAGATATATAGTGTTACGCTGTGTTGGTTTCTCTGAGTCTTTTGTTTGAGTTATATCTTGAGTTGTATAATAGACATAAATTTATAACTGTCTATTTTGTGTTGTATAAGCTGTGTAACTCTGATTATGTAAAGACTATGTAATAGTTATGTGATATATTATATTTTGTTCCGTTTCCGCTGTGAGATTCTGATATTGTTTAGTTCTTTCTTCTCTTCTTTTCTCTTTTCTATCCCTTTCTTTCTTATTAATGATGCGTCATTCTCTGGAATGAATGGCGGGTCATTACAAGTGGTATCAGAGCATAGGTTGAGTGAATACCTAGGCTTTGGAGTGATTTCTTTCTTGAGAGCGCGTATTTGTAATTTTTATAACTTTATATATATTTATTTCTACCTATTTGTTGGGTTACCTGTTCGGGTTCTCCAATATGAGTTCTAAAGGTAGATGGGGTAGTAGTGTGTGTAGCACGACTACCAATGGTTGGAATGTTGAGGTTGGAAGTGTATCTGTCGAGACTGTAGACATAATACCGTCTCGAGCAAGCTTTGCTGTGGTGTAAGGATTTCATTTATCTCTGAAGGAAACCTGTTAAGGTTCGGAGTTTATCTTTGAAGTTGGATGAGCAGAAGCGAGTGATGGTATCTTTGTAACTTCTAAAAGAAGTAGCTGTGTGATGAGACGCAGTGACTATGGATGTTCCCGAAGATGTTTTCTTTTGGAGCGAGTTTAAGGAAGTGTGTCTGCTTCGGTGTTGTGGCTGAGTTCAGCATGGTGTTTCTGTTTGGTTTGAGGATCAAGTTTCTCGAAGAGCTTTGATTTGGAAATCTTTGGCATCTATGTCAGCAGTGCAGCTCGAAGTGTTATGTGTGTTGGCAGGAAGTTTTCTGGCTGAACATTTTTCTTGAGGAGGAGTTCAGAAGCAGTAGAGTGGATCCATTTCTTCGATAGATTGAATAGATAAGTGTAAGCTGTTCTGATTGGTAAAGAGAGAAAATTTTCTTTGGAATTAGGCTGGATAGGATCGCAAAAGTGACTTGTGATAGTTGAGTGTTCTCTTGAGTATTAAAGAGTTTTTCTGGATATCTTCAGGAAGTTAGAGGTTTGTCCTCATTTGGAGATTTAGTTTCCGTATCGACTTGGTTCCAGGAATGATACCGGTGGTTCAGCTTGTTGAAGGTTGATTCTTAGAGATAGGGTTTGGTGAAGCAGCTCAGGTTTTGGTGGAACTTCTGAGTTTTCTTTTATGGATATGTTGAGCCATATTTCTGGATATGTTGTCTAGTTTGTGCTCGTGTTCTTCATCAGCATTTTCATTTACTTCAGATCAGAGTTGTGCAGCGGAAGAAGTTTGGGAATGCATCTGCTTTTCTTTTCCAGATAGGAAAAGTAAGTTATGTCTTCTATTGTTTGAGGAGTAGAGTTTGTTTTTGGTTTTGGTTGATCTTGAGGAGATCATTTTGTTGGGTTGTTTTTGATCTAGTTTGTTCCTAGAGGTATCAGCGAAGGAAGAGCTGATCAGGAAGGGTGTAGGCAGCCCAAGATCGTCAGAAGAATTTTATGGATAAGAGACGAAGGAATTTGGATTTCAAAGACGGAGATATTGATTTTGGATAAGTTTTCTCCGATCAAAGGAGCTATAAGATTTGGTAAGACTGGGAAGTCAGCTCCGAGGTATTTTGGATCTCTTCTGTGTTCTGATTTAGATAAGAGCTTGGTCTACAAGGTTGAATGGTCAGTTTGGATGACTGGGATTCGATGTATTTCACGTATCTCTGAGGGAGTACGTGTTTGATCTATCTCTGGTTTTGGAACCAGCAGTTCAGGAAGATTTGGTAGTTGAGTCAGACTTGTCTGTAGTCTGATATCCTCTTTAGTTTTGTAGATCTAGTTGTATAAGAGATCTGTAGCTTCGTAGTATAGCTAGTTTGAATTCTGTAGAGCGAGTATGCCGATATTTATACTTGGGAAACTCTAGGAAATTCTATCCAGAATTTTGTATGAAATTTTGTATGGATAATTAGAATTGTTTGTTTGGATGATTGGTTGCTATGGTTGAAAATATATGCTTGTGATTTAAAACTAAAATCTTTAATGAGATTATTAAATTACCTTTGTTTTAAATTTCGGGGACGAAATTCTTTTAAGGGGGGAGGAATGTGATATCCCGGAATTTTGGGCAATATAAATTTAATAAACTGTGTTAAAAATTAAATTGATTTGATAATTTTTGTTAATAAATTTGAATTGATTTAATAATCCAATTAAATAAATATTTAATTAGTGATTTTATCTTTTAAAAGCTAATAAATTGGTTTCTATTTATAATGTAAATATAATGGTATATATTGTAAATAGATAAATCTTGTTTTTAAATTCTAATATTTTTGGTAAATTGAAAATTTTGATTTATTTGATATTAAGCTTTTCAAAGCTATTTAAATAATTAACTATATGGTTTTTAAATACTCAAGATAAATGTTAATTGTTTAAATTTATTTTAGCTTAAGTTTAAAATAGAAATTAATTAACAAAAAGGTTTGTTTTTATTTTATTTTTGAATATAGCTTGCTAAATATAATTTGAATATATATATAAGTATAACCTTAACATATTAATAAAAAAAATAGGAATTAATATATATAAAACAAGTCTAAACACTTGTCAATTAAGGAAATTATGAGAAATACATGTGTAAGCTAAAGATGATTTGAATTAACAAGTGGCAACAATTTTTCTTATAAATTATAATTTATAAATAAGTGTTATTAGAAGAAACCAGGTTAATGCTCCTCTTTTCAATTTCTTTTCTTCATCTCTAAACTAAAACTGAAAACCAAATTCAAAAGAGAATCAAAACTACAACTTCAACTGAATCAAACTGTTTCAACCTGAGATCAAGTTCAAATTTCTTCAACCTGAGACAAATTAGCAAGCAAACCCGAAATGGAATCAAAGCTTGAGCATTTCTTTTCAATCTGGAAGCCTGCATTTGTTCTTCAATTCTGTTTGTAATCAAGTTTCAGTAGCATGAAAAGTTTCTTGGGATTAAAGCATTCCAGTTTCAAGTTTTTAAAAGATCAAAGCATTTTTTTCAGTAATTAAAGTTTAAAAGTTCCAAGCTTTTTCAAAAATCAAAATGGAAGCTCTGTTCCTCATTTTAAATCTGGTGAGTAAACTTTCTTTAAAAACAGTTTTAATCTATGTTTATATGTGATGCATGTGATGAATCCTTGTAGTAATATGGTTGATTATGTTGCATGAATGTATGGATGTGAATGCATGTATATATATAATGAAATGTCTGTGAAATGTCTGTGATTTTGTATATATATAAGCCTCAGTTGAATTATAGGCTCAACTTCCCTAAAGAAAATTTCATTTCTCTTCATACATTTAGTTTTAGGCTTTGATTTCTAAATAGAAAATGATGATAAGACTGTAATACTATTTAAAAAAAATCAAGTGTTTATATTAAGGGATTATTTCAAAATATAGAAATTATAGTAAAAGTAAATTAAAGTCAGAGAAATAAAAGATCTTAATTTTTAGTTTTAACTTCATAACTAGGTTTGTATCTGGGAATGATGAATTTAGACAGTAAAATCATGATTTTTAGAAATGTATTCAAAGAGATATGCTTAGTTGATCAGATTTGGGCATTTTGTATATCGTCGGCGATCAAAGATGATTTGAGGCTCGGGATTTTGATCGAGGGTGGCTTAAGGGTAGTTGATCATGGGAAAAATGTCGAAGTTGTTTAACGATGGCCAGGGTGGTCGGAAATCGATGATCTAGGGTTTTGTGTGTTGTTTTGTTGAGTGGAATGCCGAGGTGATCTCGACGGAAATGATGCTTCGTGTTCGATCGCGAGGGTAGGAATAGTAGCGTGGTGACGTAGTGCTGCTCTGGACATGGTGGCAGAATTTCTGGTGGTAGGTTTCGTCGTCGGCGAGATGTTTAGTCAATCAAGCTTTTGGGTTCAGTTGTGGTCGAAGTGTTCGATTTCGTTTTATAGGCGAATTCGTTGATCTGGATGGTCGAGGGAATTGGCGTAGTTGCCGTCGACGTGTAGGTGGTAGCGGCGTTGATCGATGGTGGTCGGAACGAAGGTGCACGTGCACGTGTGCACCTTGAATCTGGAAGACGTAGTGGAGTTTGGGAAAGAAGCTTTTTCTCGGGTCGGTCTCGAGTTGTCTGCGTATGTGACTCGAAGGGAAGAGAGGACGCGAGTGACTCATGATCGAACTCGGGGATTTTGTGGTTTGGCTCGAGTTTGTTTGATAAGCTAACCTGGTTTTTAAAAAGGAAGTAAAGTATGATCATATTTTATTAAAAACAAAGAAAATTCAAAGTTATAAAATTAAAGAAAGGTACAAAGTTTAAAAGCAAAACAAAATGTCAACTTTGAACAAGTTTTCAAAGTTTTAAATTGATTAAAATTTGTTGTTTTAAAAAGTAATTATATTAGATTAATTATGTAATTGAATTCATAAGTATTATCAAAATATAATAAGATGATGTTTGAATTAAAATCTAGGAGTATTAAACTTTAAATTAATGAAAATATTCTCAAATATTTTTGTATAAATTGATTTCAAGCATCTAATTTAAAAATAAATGATAAGTAAGTGTCTAATTAAGGTAAATGGTTTATCTTAATTAATTAATGTCTTATTAAGTAATTAAAGTATAGTTACTTAATTAATTGAAGATAGCTAATTAATGTAATTAATTTAAGATAATTAATTGGATTAATTAATTAAGATAATCATTTGTGAAAATTGTTTAATATAATTACTTAATGGAAGTAATTAAGAAATTAATTACTCATTGTAATTAATTGAGTTTAATTTAATTAGTTTAAGTTAATTAATTAAAATTAATTAATTTAAGATAATCACTTAATGATTTGTGAAGTATAATTACTTAATGTAATTTAATGAAGTATAATTACTTAGGAAAGTAATTAATGGATAATTACTGGATATAATTAATAGAGTAATTGAGGGTAGTTAATTACTTAATGGAATTAATCAAGGGATTAATTAAGAAATTAATTAAGGAATAATTTATTTATTTAAAGAAGTAATTAAGGGTAGTTAATTACTGAATGAGATTAATCAAGAGTGATAAATAAATATGGTTTAATTAAAGGTTAATTACTTAATGTAATTAATTTAATTAGAGTAATTAATAATAAAAATGTAATTAAGGATCATTAGTTTATAATTAATTAATGATGTAATTAAGGGTTGATTAATTAAGATTAATTAATCAATGATAAGTGATTATGGAATAACTAATTAATTGTAATTAATTAAGGATTAAAGTAATTGATTATAATTAATTAATTAATGAAGTAATTAAAGGTTAATTACTGTATTTGGTTAAGAATAATTAATTTGTGAAATTAATTAAAGATAATTACTTAAATGTAATTAAAGAATAATTAATCAAGGTGATTAATTAAAGTGGATAATTAGAGAATGATTAATTAATTTATTTGTAATTAATTAATGATTATATAAGTAAGATTTATAATGATGAAGTAATTAATTTAATTTATTTTAAATTAATTAGAAATGAAGTAATTAATTTAATTCACTTTAAATTAATTAGAGATGGTATAGATCATTGCTTATGTATGGATGGATGATATTGATTGCCTTGAATGGTTTGAGATCTCAGATATGAGATAAGTGATGTTGTTTGATATGGATGCTTTGGTTAAATTGTGATGATACTGTGGATTATCTATTTGTGATAATAGTGTAGATTATCTATTGTGATATTGTGAATTATCTATCTGTGTGTACTTAGATAATAGAATTGAATTGTTTTAACTATAAAACAACTTGGCCTTAAAAGATACGTTTTGGATTTCGATGAGACCGGGATCGGGTTTCCAGATTTGGATATCCGAATACCACATCGATCCAAATTAACGATAGGTCGTGAATCTCAAGTGAAGATGAAGATTCAGAGTGCAAGGGTTATTGTCGTTAACTCTGAGGGTGATTCCAAAACGAGTGTAACGAGATAATGCCTTCGGTTTCGTTCGAACCCGGAACGAACTTGTATGGATTGAATGCTTTCAGAACATCGTCAGGTGGACGATGAGCATTCTAAGTTATGTGTTCTGATTAAAGGTAATCGTAGCCTCAAGCCTCATCAACCGGGAATGGCTAAAACAGGGGAGGTGCAGCAAGGCTTCGTGGGTAGCACCCACTGAGAGTAAGGTCATCCCTGTCTAGATGTCCCTTTTCTATTTCGGCTTAGTGGTGCGGTTGAATGATCACAACCGTGGGGTGATTTTATTCAGAATTATCCAGTAAGGGATGGTTCTGGCTTTGTGTTGCAGGGGAGCGGGCGTACTCCTCGGTACGGTGATCTAGGCCACGTACTGTGACGGGCGGTACCCCAGTAGCCCTGCCATTGTATGGAATCCAAATTCCAATAAGTGTCGTACGATTTAGTTGTGCCCAACTATGTTGGAACGTGAGATGTAAGCATTCCAGCTATTTCTGTATTTTTACTTGAAAACCCTAGACCCTATTGTAATATAACTGAATTTCCTATCAAATGTTTTGGTTAGCGTAAGGTAAAAACTTACCCATGTTTATGTGTGGGGAGTCTTACGTGATACCTTTTGTTTCAAAGGTTTTTGAAGTTAAGCAAGTTTAAACCGTTTACTCACACCAGACCCATGTCCGACCCAAGTGTTTATTTTCTGTTTTATTAAACTCTTGGGTACTCAAATTTTTATGAGTAGCCAAGGGATTCAGGTTAGCTTTGACGAATCTATGGAGGAGATATGGAGCAGGAGGCTTCAGCATTCGTAGATATATAGTGTTCCGCTGTGTTGGTTTCTCTGAGTCTTTTGTTTGAGTTATATCTTGAGTTGTATAATAGACAGAAATTTATAACTGTCTATTTTGTGTTGTATAAGCTGTGTAACTCTGATTATGTAAAGACTATGTAATAGTTATGTGATATATTATATTTTGTTCCGTTTCCGCTGTGAGATTCTGATATTGTTTAGTTCTTTCTTCTCTTCTTTTCTCTTTTCTATCCCTTTCTTTCTTATTAATGATGCGTCATTCTCTGGAATGAATGGCGGGTCATTACAGTCTTTGTTTATGAATTTATGTAATATATGTTAATGGATATCGTGTTCAACTTAATTTATGGAAATGATTAATGGTTACGTTTTTATATGATAGTTTTTAGTTTGATTTGTATATGTTATGTATATTATCTCGTTGGAAATATAATAAAATGCAGTTTAGATTAATGATACGGGTGTGTAAATATTACAATGGTACAACATGATATGGGTGCTGTAAAAATAGTACGAATAAACAACAACATTTAAATCATGCTGCCAATTCTTTGAAAAGATAATGCATGTTACTACGATAGTGTTTAAATCATGTAGTCAATTCTATGAAAAGATATATCATATGACTACGACATTACAAAAATGCTATGAAAAATTAACAACAGCGTTTATAAAATGCTGAAGGAAAACATCATTAAGATATTTGAATGCAAATAATAAATGTTAGAAAATTATTTACAGCAGTAAAAGAACGCTGTCGAAAAGAGTTTTTAACAGCCTTTATTTTTTTGCTGTTTAAATTTTTGTATCTACGACCACATGTCGTTATACAACGTTTCTAACAACGCTGCTATATCCTATCATAGCGTTTTTCAAACGCTCTTAAAAGCATATTTTGGTGTAGTCTCTCCTCCTTATTTGCAGAAAGGGTAACGAAGTCTCTAAGAAAGGATAAAATAAATATTCCTTATGAAACTTATACTTATGGTAAACTTATTGGAACATGTACTCAAGAAGGTTTATCATTATGTAATGAAATTAAATTAAATCAACGAATAAAACGCCAAAATTTGACTGAAAGAAATCAATTAGGACAATTTTGTAGTCAATTTGGAATGGATGTTCCAAATGTTAAAAAATCTCATAGAAAAGATAATAAATTCAAGGAATCTTTTCGTAAAAAGAAGAAATCTTATTCCCATAAAAAGTTAGAGCAAAAGGCTCAATGGAAAGAGGAAAGATTAAATAAAAAGAAAAATAAAATCATCCACTGTTATAAATGTGGAAAAGTTGGACATTATGCTAATAGATGTAAATTAAAAAAGGAACTTAACAACTTACAAGCTGATAATGAACTAATGGAAACATTATCAAAACTTCTATTAAATTCAAGCTCTGAAAATAATTCAGAAATAGAATCTGAAAATGATTTAGATTATTCAGTTACTTCTGAAAAACTCAAAGTTCATGATGAAGAATCATCAGAATCTGATGAATGTTGTGAATCTTGTAGACAGGGAGAATTCTGTCTAAACCCAATAATAAATAGTGAAGATGAAAATGATGAATTTTATAAAATCCTCTCACAATTTCAAGATTTGAATATAAATGTATTAATTAATAATAATATTATAGAATTTTTAAAATTAGTTAAAGACCCGGAATTAAGATAAAAAATGATAGATCAGATGGAAGATATTCCAGGAACAAGCAAAAATAATGAAACATTAACTGAGACAGTTCAAAATATTGGTAGCTCTAAAAGCCCATATTCTATGAATGAAGTTCATAAACTTTTAAAAGAAAGACAAAGGATTGAATATCCTTCTACTATAGAAGATCTTAATAATGAAATCCAAAACCATAAAAAGGAAATTCAAATCATAAAAAATGAAAATAGAAATCTTGATTATAGACTTTCTTTTCAAGAACAAGAAATACAAATTATCCCCTTTGAAAGTAATCAAATAAATTGTTCTCAAATAAAAATTTCAGAACAAGAATAATTTCTTCCAAAATTTGATATTGTTATATCTCAAAAATGGTATATTAAAATAACACTTTTAATTGATAATCATTTTAAAAAGTAATTAACTGCGCTTGTAGATAGTGGTGCAGATATGAATGTAATTCAAGAAGGAATAATCCCAACTAGGTATTTTCATAAAACTACTAATTCACTGAGTCATGCAGGAGGAGAAAAACTTGATATTAAGTTTAAGTTACCACATGCTTATATATGTAAAAATAAAACTTGTATTCCTATAAGCTTTTAATTAGTAAAAAAATATCACTAATCAAGTCAGACTTGGAACACCATTTATAGATAAAATTTATCCTATAACAAATATTGATAAAAATGGAATAGTAGGTATATATGAAAATAAGCCTATTATTTTTGAATTTATAACTAAACCCTTTACAAAGGTTCTATATGAAATAAAAGATCTTTTGACTCAAAAGACTTACCATTTAAATTTTTTAAAACAAGAAGTCATTTCACTTAATATAGAGGAAAAGCTCCAAAATCCAAAATTACAAGAAAAAATTAAAATGGTTCATAATAAATTTTCTATAGAAATTTGTCATGATCATCCAAATGCCTTTTAGGATAGAAAGAAGCATATTGTTACTCTTCCATATGAAGAAAATTTTGATGAAAAGAAAATCCCTACTAAAGCAAAACCATGTCAAATGAATTCTGAATATTTAGAATTGTGCAAAAAAGAAATTGATTAATTATTACAAAAAGGTTTAATAAAACCATCTCAACCAACTTGGTCATGTAATGCATTTTATGTAAATAAACATAGTGAAAAAAAGAGGGGGTACCTAGATTAATAATAAATTACAAACCTCATAATAAGTTTCTAAAATGGATTAGGCATCCAATTCCTAATAAAAAGGATTTATTGAATAGGCTATATGGTTCCATCATATTTTCTAAGTTTGATTTAAAATCTGGCTATTGGTAGATTCAAATTTCAAAAACTGACCAATACAAAACTGCTTTTAATGTCCCAATTGGACATTATGAATGGACAGTAATGCCTTTTGGTTTGAAAAATGCGCCCTTAGAATTTCAAAAAATAATGAATGACATTTTTATTCCATATAGTGAATTCATTATGGTTTATATTGATGATATTCTAGTATTTTCTAAAGATACTGAAACACATTTCAAACACTTAGATATTTTTACAAAAATCATTATTCAAAATGGCTTAGTAATATCAAGAGCAAAAATGTCTTTATTTCAAACAAATGTGATATTTTTAGGCCATAATATTGAAAGAGGAAAAATAATTCCTACAAATAGAAGTATAGAATTTGCTTCAAAATTTCCCGATATAATAACTGATAAAACGCAGTTATAAAGTTTTTAGGTAGCTTAAATTATATATCCTCTTATTGTCAGGGCAGACCTTAGAGATTTCAGCAATGTATTCGTCGACTTCGACGCCCTTATGAAGGAAGATTTCAAATTTGACACAACGCCATCCTGTTTAGGCGATATCGCGCCATATATCGGCCTAACTTTGCCCATAGCATCCGTAGCCAGTCCGATCCTCCCTTCGACCGTCCTTTGCTCCGGTTTGTGACGACGCCTTAGGCCAATGTTAGAATTGCACGTCACATCACACTAGGATTACACTTATTCCTATTCTTTTATTCTCTTGTGTATTTGCTTGACTTACATTGCGTTTCGGAGATCCCTCATGTTTACTTTATTCCAAGTATGGCGAGAGGGTGAGGATTCTATGAAGACTTCGAGGATTATATCGACTCGTAATGGTACCCAAAGCGCTCCCTTAGCCATCATCAAGTCCGAGAGATGGAAGACGAGTATAGGTGGAGGAAAGAACATGAGGCTGAGATTCGTCGCCAAGAGTAGAGTGATAAGGTGCGTTCGCACAGAGGCGGGTATGAGAAAAGACAGTCTCATGATGAAAGAGAGGAGCCATCTAAGAAATCAAAGTTTGACCACCGCTCCCATCCTTCCGAGCTCGCTCCGAAACATATTTTCACGGGTCAAGAGGTTTCTGTCTCTTCTGCCCCGATTATGCCCCGACATCTTCCTCCATTGTTACTACTGCCCCTGGCACACCTCATCCCCACCGACGGCTGACTTTTACTCTTCTTGCAGGTCCCCCTAAGCTCGAGGCTGCTCTTCCAGGCTAGTTCTTGAAGGGGGTTAAGTTTGACATGGACCTTCATCCAGTCTGCAAAGATTCCTATACGCCATGGCTCTAAGCTATCCAAGATGATCTATAGCAGGCTGAGAAATGGGAGAAGCTCTGCAAGCAGCTCACGAATACCAGTAGGAATAATTACTAGGCGATCCTTTCTTTTGAAGCCGAGAAAGATGACTTTGAAAAGGCATTGACTGATCGGGATGCCAAAATTAAACAGTTGGAGGAGGAGAAGGAGACAGCACTCCGGGACAGTAGGAGGACTACCAGTCTTATGAAGGAGATGAAAATTGCACATGAGAGGGTCGAGATTATCTGGAGAGATGAAATTAAAAGGACTCATGCAGAAGAAGCTAAACTGAAGGAAGAGGTGGTCGCCTATAATTCTGTCATCGAAGCTCAGAGGAAGACGATTACTGATCACGCTCTGATTGTCGAGGGGCACAATAAAACAATTTACGACCAAACCGAGACAATCGCAAAGTTACAGGCTCAGGTCGCACAACTCAGTGACGACAAAACTATTGTTGAGACTAAGAAGGCCGCGGTGACAGCAAGCTATCTGGAGATACAGCATACATTTGATCAGAAGATGGAGAAACTGGATGCAACGATCCTGAACTTTTACGTTAACTCCTTGCTGCATCAGGGGAGACTTCGCTACCTTAGTCCGAAGTTTCCATGCACTCTCGCCCTCGTTTGTGAAGAAATCTTATCTCATTTTGTAGAGAACGGCGATGCTTACTCAGATCAAGAGTTGTGGGAGGCTTATCTCAATGAGGAGTCCAAGAAGGTGCTACTTGAAGGCCAAGAGATTCTTCGGGTTGAACGGGAGAGGGAAGCCACAGAAGCGGCCTTGATGATATGTGTTTGTCAAGCCTTTTATCTCTGATGTGGGCGAATCGTCGGGGCAGCTCCATGACCAGCCAATGAGCTCGGGGCTCGATGTTGTTCCTCATGTGGTGGAGCCCTCCAAAGAAGGTGAAGGAGATAAGTTCGAAGTTGCCTTTCACGACCCTTCCTCCGGCGCAAGTAACGCTCATGCCTCTCTCGAATTCGAGGGCCTCTATATTACACCACAGGAGCAAGAGGAGTTTAACGCTTTTCTTTTTGATCTTATAGGTCCATCCACTCTTCCTGTTGCCGCGCCAGTTACTTCGACGCTTGTGCATGCTGCCATCTTTACATCCTCTAAGATTGTATCCGTCCCTCCTCCTATTCCTACATCCATATCTAGCTCACAACCGACACCAAAAACTGAGAAGATTAAGGCGCTTCATGACCTGGAGACCCTTCGGGCATCCCTAGAAGGTGATACAACTGCCATTGAGGCTAAGGAGCAGGAGACACAACCGGAGCAATCACAAAAGACTCTACAAGACTTGGTTGCTATTAAGAAGGAGAGAGTGGAGGCGGTTAAGGCCTCGAAGAGCTCTCGAAAGTCGAGAAAACGTAGGAGGATGGAAAGCTCTTTTGGAAAACATTCGGAGGAGGAGGAGTTTGCTACAGAGATACAGGTTGACATTACTGGCAGCGACACCTCTCCTAAAAAGAAGCATAAGATGCCAACCAGAGGTGGCAAAGAAAGCGGTGGTAAGAAGCGTTGATTGGCCTGTATGAGGGTGGACTGGGTTTTTCATATAGCCTACGGGAAGCTTGACTTGTTGTGTTTCTTTTTGAGTCCTTATGCCCAAGTGCAGAGTCTGCACTTTGTGTTCTGGTTGTAGAGTCCGTAATTTTTCTTTGTTGGCCGTTGTTGTGTGGGTACGGTCCCTACATTTTGATCCTGTGTACATAAGATTACAAGCAATACAACGATATTTTGACTTTATTTTTATCTATCTCTTCATATATACTCTGTGTGCATGTGCATGTTTCATTTCATATTTTGCTAGTCCTGCGATCATAGCCGAAGTTTTTCCATTCGAAGTGATAGATCTGTAATGGAACTTAGAGATTAACAACACTTAAAGGATTTTTGTTTAGAAGTTCACAAAACTTTTGATAATTTCCAAAACTGCATAATTTTGTTTAGAATCCTCGTTTGAAATCCATAAAGCTTCAACGATTTCCAAAAGTTGGGAATTTTTGCTTAGGATCCTTGTTAACATTGAGATCGAGCTTGCGAATTTATTGTTGTTTGGAGTGACAGGACTTGTGGACTTATTGTATTCATGTGATTCTGTCTTCATACAGATATATGCCCCATAATTCATAGGGTCGTTCATTCCAAACAAATTTCAAGTATTCGACGTCTCCGGGCAAAGCTAGAAGTTTCAGCTTGAGTGCGCGACTTATGGGGTTCCTCGGCACTGCCTATCTCTGGGCAACGTGGGGATTTGGAATTTGGAGTTCCTCGGCGTTGCCTATCTCCTGGCAATGCAAAAAACTTGAATCTGGAGTTCCTCGGCGTCGCCTATCTCCGAGCGACGCGAGAAACTTGAGTTTGGACCTCTCGGCGTTGCCTATCTCTGGGCAACGCAAGGAGTTGGAATTTGGAGTTCCTCGGTGTTGCATATCTCCGGGCAATGTGTGAAACTTGAATCTGGAGTTCCTCGGTGTCACCTATCTCCGGGCGATGCGAGAAACTTGAGTTTGGAGTTCCTCGACGTCGCCTATCTCTAGGCAACGCAGGAAACTTGAATTTGGAGCTCCTCGACGTTGCCTATCTCCGGGAAACACAAGAAGCTTGAATTTGGAGTCCCTTGGCGTCACCTATCTTCGGGCGATGCGAGAAACTTGAGTTTGGAGTTCCTCGGCGTCGCCTATCTCCAAGCAATGCAGGAAACTTGAATTTGGAGCTCCTCAGTGTTGCCTATCTCCGGGCAATGCGAGAAGCTTGAGTTTGGAGTTCCTCGGCGTCGCCTATCTTCGGCCGATGCGAGAAAATTGGGTTCGGAGCTCCTCGGCGTTGCTTATCTCTGGGCAACGCGAGAAGTTAGAATCTGGAGTTCCTCGGCCTTGCCTATCTCCGGGCAACGCGAGAAACTTGGATCTGGAGTTCCTCGGCGTTGCCTATCTTCGGCCGATGCGAGAAACTTGAGTTTGGAGTTCCTCGACGTCGCCTATCTCCGAGAAACGCAGGAAACTTGAATTCGTGGCCCTCTCGATGCAGTTGGAGCAGCATTTTTTTTCAAAGGGCCAAGATCGGGTTCCGCCGATCCAACGGTTTGAGTCGGTTGACTTCCGCCGACTCGTCGGGTAATTATTATGAACACAGTTTGGGTGATTCAAGAAGCAAACTTTATTAAGAAAAGCATGGCAGATTCTTTGCCTATTTAAAATTCCATCGGCATTTCCGTAATGGCTTATTTGCTGAAAACTTGAAAATACATGAAGTTGCATTTAAATGAAATATTGGTGGAGCAATTCATTGTTCCAGGCTCTGGGAATTGCGACCCCGTCGACGGTTGTCAGCTTGAAGGTCCTGTCACCAAGCTTTTGATGAATGACAAATGGTCTTTCCCAGTTTGGTCTAAAGGCTCCCAGGACAAGGTAAACTCGCTTGAGCCCGAGATCGCCGACTTCGAAGGTTTGACTGTGCACTTTGGAGTTGAAGTATCATGTGACCCTTTTTTAGTGGGCGGCGATTCTCAACTCTGCTTCCTCTCTCTTTTCATCAACCATGTCTAGCGATTCGAGTAGGATTTGCTCGTTTTGTTTTTGATCGAAATTCAATCTTCGGTGCGAGGGGACTTCCAGCTCAACAGGAATCATTGCCTCCAAATCATATGCCAATGCAAACGGAGTGTGGCCGGTTGTCGCTTTATGTGTGGTTCTGTAAGCCCATAGTGTGAGTGGAAGCTCATCAACCCAGTTTCCCTTTGCTTTCATTAGTTGCTTTTTGATAGTGGACTTGATGATCTTGTTTATTGCCTCTACTTGCCCATTTTCCTGTGGATGAGCCACTGCGGAAAAGCTCTTTTCAATCCGTAAGCACTTGCAAAAGTCTTTGAACCCAGTGCTTTCGAACTGCATTCCATTGTCAGTGATGATCTTTTGTGGCATTCCAAACCTGCAATTGATGTTTTTAGTAACAAAGTTAATAACTTTCTTTGTGGTTATGGTGGCCAGCGGCTCCGCTTTAGCCCATTTTGTGAAATAATCTACGGCCACTATAGCATATTTGGCACCTCCTTTTGCTATTGGGAGGAAGCTAATCAAATCGATCCCCCATATTGCAAATGGTCATGGGCTGACCATCTGTGTTAGTTCTGTTCAAGGAGTTCTCTTGATTTTGCTAAATCTATGACAGCGATCGCATCCACTGGCGTAATCTGCGGCATCGCAGTTTTTTGTTGGCCAGAAATACCCATATCGAAGGACTTTCTTTGCCAACGTCTGCCCCCCACTATGGTCTCCGCACTTGCCTTCATGCACATCCTCCAGGATTCGTTGTGCTTCATCATCGTCACACACCTAAGAAGAGGGGTCGAGAATCCCCTTTGATAGAGTATTCCATCCTGTATCATGAACCGCGGCGCCTTCTTGAGTAGTTTCTTTCATTAGTTTCGGTCTATTGGAAGAGTTCCTGCCAGGAGATAATCTTTTATTAGTGTCATCCACGTGTCTGGTTCCACAGTGGTCTCGAGGATCCATTGTACATCCATTTCGTTAATGCTTGGATTGGTTAGAGTTTCGACTGGGACCACCCCCGGTGATTGGGCTTCTCCGAAGCTTGCCAACTTAGCCAAAAAGTCGGCCTTGGTGTTTTGTTCCCATGGCATGTGAGTTATAGAGTAGTGTTAGATGTCGCTCGGCAGCTCTTGCAATTTGGACATATATGGGGCCAGATTTTCGCCGCGTGCTTGGTACTCTCCTTTTACTTGACATACGACCAGCTGCTAGTCGCTATATATATGAATGAACTTTATTTTGAGTTCCTTCACGACCTTCAGCCTTGCGATCAGTGCTTCGTATTCCGCTTTGTTATTCATAGCTGGGAACTCCAGGCGTAGAGCATAGCTAATGGCTCGCCCCTCGGGGGTTTCGTGCACCACTCCTGTGCCCGAACAGAAGTTGTTTGATGCTCCGTCAATGAAAATCTTCCATTATGCGTCCGCTTGTAACTGAACTTCCTCTTTATCATCTCTTATTGTAAATTCAAGAATGAAGTCGGCCATCGCTTGCCCATTAATTGCTTTCCGTGGGTGGTAAATGATATCATCGACTCAATTCTATGTTCCACTTAAGCAATTGTTTGGATGTCTCTGGCCAGTACAAAACTTGTTTCAATGGCTAGTCAGTCAATACCTTAATCGGATGAGCCTGGAAATATGGCCGCAATTTCCGGGATGCGGTCAAAAGGCAATACGCTAGCTTCTCTAGTTTCGAGTAATTCTTCTCAGCCCCGATGAATTGCTTGCTAATGTAGTACACAGGTCGCTGGATTCTCGCTTCTTCCCACATGAGAGCCACACTCAATGTGTGTAGGGAATTGCTAAGTAAACGAACAAGTATTCTCCATCGACTGGTTTTGATAAGACTGGAGGAGTTTCCATGTGTCGCAGCAGTTCCTCGAAGGCCGTTTGACAAGCTTCTCTCCATTCAAAGTTTTTCTTTCCCTTCTTTAGTGCATCGAAGAACGGTATGCATTTGTCTGTAGCTTTTGAGATGAATCGACTTAGTGCTGTGACTTTTCCATTCAAGCTTTGAAGTTCTCACTTATTTTTAGGGGCCTGGACTTCCCATAATGTTGTAATTTGCTCTGGATTTTCCTTGATGCCCCGGGCACTCACTATGATCCCAAGAATTTCTCGTAGGCCACCCCGAAGTGACATTAAAGCGGGTTGAGCTTCATTCCGAGTTTGCGGAGTATCTCGAACATTCCAGCGAGATTATCTAGATGATTAGCGGCTACTCCGGATTTGACTAACATATCGTCCACATAAACTTCCATAGTTTTCCCAATATGGTGCTTGAACATAGTATTCGCTAGTCTTTGATATGTTGCTCCCGCATTTTTCAGACCAAATGGAATTACTCTGTAGCAGTATAATCCCAAATCAGTGATGAAGCTGTATTTTCTTGGTCTGGTTCATGCATCAGGATCGGATTATTGCCTGAGTATGCATCCATAAATGACAGTAGCTCATGTCCCGCTATTCCAACCACCAGTTGATCAATTCTGGGGAGCAGGAAGCTGTCCTTCTGACAAGCTTTGTTGAGGTCTGAAAAATTAATGCAGGTTCACCGTTTTCCATTAGACTTCTTGACTAGGACCGGGTTTGATACCCATTCGGGGCAAGTTGCATTTCTAATGAAGCCATCAGCCATCGGTTTATCCACCTCTTATCTTAATGCCTTGGTCCACTCAAGGCCCAAGCTGCGCCTTTTTTGTTTGACTGGAGTGAATTTAGGGTCAATGTTAAGGGCCTGATAGGCAATTTCAAGTGATACTCTACACATGTCGGAATGCGTCCAGGCAAATACATCCAAATTAGCATGGAGGAATTTGTTCAATTTCGACCGCATTTTATTTCCAAGATGTGACCCGATTCTCAAGACTCGCGTGGGGTCATCCATACTAACTGGGACAGACACCGTCAGCTCGGCTGGTGCCGCCCGATCCTCCCCTGAGCTCTTCTTCCTATGGTCCAAAGCCTTGTCGAATCGGCTATGATTCATGAGCTAAGGGCGGTTCTGTAGTTGCTATTCAGAGGGTTCACGGATGTGGAGGGCTTTCCCCACATCCTTTCCTTTCTCCTTTCTCCTTTCTTCTAGACTCATGCAATTCCGCAATATAACACTCTCGAGCAACGCTTTGGTCTCCTTTCACAATTCCGATTCCGTGCTCGGTAGGGATTTTCATCGTGAGGCACCATTGGGCCAACGCTATCTCAAAGTTGGCTAATGTGGGCCACTCCAGAAACGCATTATATGCTAACATTTCATCCACAATCACAAAATTCTGAATGAGGGTGACTCGTCGTTCTCCTTCTCCATGCTCTACAGGTAGGTCGATGGTTCTCACCGGCTGCTTGGGTTCTCCAGTAAACCCTTGAATCTTTGTTTGGCACGCAGATACACTTTTCATGCCTATCTTCATCTGATCGAAAGTACGTTTGAAAAGTATATTGATCGAGCTTCCACTATCAACCAATACTCGTCGGACTACTACGGGCCCGATTCCTACTGTTACCACCATTGGATCAAGAGTTGGAGCCTCAATTCCTTCGGTGTCATGGTCGCGAAATACTATGTCATTGCTCAGCACCTTCTGCTGCTTGACCGGAGCTTCACCATCTATTGTCAAACACGATCCCTTCAGGGCATGCTTTAGTGCACTTGCATATTGCTTCATCTCTCCCCAACTCCTTTGTGCAGGATGCGGTCTCCCAGATATTATTTTGATAATGAGCCTTTGGTCGGTTCGTTTCGACCCTTCTTCACTAGTTCCAGCCTGATCTCTTTGCTCCCTAGGAGGTTGAGGGACTATAGCCCGGCTGGATTTTCATGGCCCTTTTACATATTGCTGAAGCTTGTTATCGTGGATTAATCGTTCAATGAGGCCCTTAAGGTGGCGACATTCGTTTGTGTTATACCCGTGCGTCTCATAGAAGCGGCAGAATTACTTGAGCGCTTCTGCTGTTCTGTTGCCTCCATTTTGAGGGGTTTCCTATACTCTTCAGTTTCATGTGTTGCAAGATAAATATTTTCCAGAGTATCATTCAGAGGGGTATAGTCTCCTGGTCTAAACTCTCTAAACCTTTTATTGCGGCCACCACCATTTTTCTTGTCAGAGTTCTGATATCCTCTCTTCTGGTTCCCTTTTTTCCCTACGGCGCCTTGGCTATTCCTGGGGTTGCGTGTGTTTTGATTAGTCCTCGTGCCATTCTGTTTGGTGTTCATCTGTTGTATTCCAGCAGCCTTTCTTTCCAGCTCATGCGCCTCTTCTAACCTCAAGTACTGGTTTGCTTTGCGGTTGAAATCTTTCCTGTTGGTGGGTTGCTTCATCTTGATCCATTTCTCGAACTCCATATCCGGATGAATAGCGCGGACTAAAGCCAAAAAAACCATGTCTTCATTGGGATTGCTCACCTCTGTCACTGCTATGTTGAACCTGCTCATGAACGATCTCAATGACTCGTTGCACCCTTGAACCAGTATGGATAGAGACATGACGTCCTTCAGTTGTGCGATATGAAGTCTGAACTCAAGGAATTTCGTTACGAGTTGATCGAAGGTAGAAATAGATCTTGGGGGAAGCCTGGTGAACCACATAGATGCAACGACTTCTAGAAAAATGGGGAAACATCTGCAGCGTACAGCTTCCAGAGCATTAGCTCCGTCCATATACTGACTATACTTGTACAAATGGGGTTTTGGATCCTTAGTTCCATCGCAGGAGGGAATGGTTGGCATAGTGAATTTGTTTGGGTATCTTTCATTCAAAATCTCATCGGTAAAAGGGGTCCGACTTGGGGCATATCCCCACTCATCATTCTTTTGACTTTTACTTTCTTCCATCAGCCGCTTGACCATGTCTGCTATATATGCCTCTGATGTCCGTGGTCCTGGGGGTGGCAGTCAGTCACTATGCCAAGTGTTTGGTTCGGCAAACGATCTTGACGCGTGGGTTGATGCCTAGGCTCTCCTGTCTTTGGGAAAGCCATTCCTACAGGGCCCCGTTGACTTGCATTTGGCCTAACTGGGGAGGTCTGGATGTTTCGACCATTATCGAATGTGTTGGCATCCTCCTCTACCTGATTACCCTGCTCTCCGCCTTCCGAATCGAAGAGGTTCATGGCTTCGTCCTCCAGTGGGGTTTTGGCCCCTTGATTCAAATTCAAATTTGGTTGTCTTGCGTCAAGTGGGGTATTCTCATTCTCCTCCAAGTTACACCCCGCTATTACCCTTCTCAATGGTTGCTTTTTGTTTCTCCTATGCAAGCCAGAAACATAGGAGTTTTCCTGCTCTATAGCAGTAGCGGGTTCAGGGATAGCCCTTGGAGCAGGGTTTGATTGTAGAGTTATCAGAGCGTTAAGCTTTTCCATTAGTGCCTTTTGACTATCTTCCATCCTTTGATTGATTTCTTCAGCCATCTTATTCAACTCATCTCTGGTGACAACTTCATGTTGACTCGAGGACCCTGGTGCTTGATTCCTTAAGTTAGCAGCATTTACTTCAGCCTGTTGGAGGCTAACACCTTCTGTGGCTATTACTGCCCCTATAGACCTTCCAAAGACAGTTCTTCTCCTTCCGGGAGCCATTGACTTTTAAAACAGCGTGTTCTTTAAGCAAAGGCTGGAGATCTAACTTCTGGATCTATGCAATCCAAAGTAGATAGCTAGATCTGGATCCTGGGTTGAAAGATGAAAGTGGAGATCTAACTTTTGGATCTATGCAATCCAAAGTAGATAGCTAGATCAGGATCTTGGGTTGCAAGTCACTCAGTGAAAGCACCAAAATGTTGGCCCAAAAAATGGACCAACACCCTGGTTTGGTTTTTAAAGCACCATCTCTGTCTTTTCAGAGCAATATCACAGATCACAAATATAGAAAAAATGAAGTAAAAGAAAATAGACAGAGGATTTTTATAGTGGTTTGGCTATAAACGAAGCCTACTGTTATCCCGCCTTTTGGCAAGGCCATGACACCAAGAACTTGACTAGAAACCAAGGACAGTCCGTCCCGAAGATCGGTTATCCACAGGTTCACTATGGATACTGGCAAATTTTGTCAGAGTTCGGATCGAGCTACAATTGACAAGACATGACAAGCAAACTTATGAGAGCCGGCATCCAAAATTTCAAGTTGATCGGAGTTCGTATGCTGAAGATATTGGTCGATCAAGGTTGAGGAAAACAACTCCATTCATATACATGCAAATCTATATCCATCTAAATCAAGAAGGCTAGTCACGTTCATATCCATGAGGTCTTCGTAACCATCAACTCACGAACCTTTATTTTGTATCCATTCCCCAAGCAGTTTGAGCACGTATCCATCGAACGGACACAATTTGGTTCGTATCGGTCGCCCACTACAATCCTTCGTGTCCATCAATCTGGAGCCATTTCATATCCAACATGATTAGCATGTTTCGTATCGGTCCCTTATTTACTTGATTCGTATCATTCATTAGTTATCGATACAAATCAACCATCCTATGACTGATACGAAAGGACCACTTGTCAATCGATACGAAGAGGCTATCCATGAGCGATACGAAATGGAATGTAGCATATGGTTACAAATGAAGCTATATTGGTCGATACAAACAAGGCCTAGAAGGAAGTGAGACTCGGTCGCTCGGCATGAAAAGTGGATCGATCCTAAAAGATAGCGCCGCGTCATCTAGCAATCACGTGCGTCCGATGGATACGAATGGAAGCGATACGAACGTATCGATACGAGCTCAGCTATACATTGAAAATTCAAACTTGCATCGATCATAACTCAAAATCTACAAGTATAAATGCCACCAAATTTTCACAAGAGCTTGCGTACCATCCCAAGAATGCTCAGGATCGATCTCAGCCCAAAAGGAGGTGTTTTGGATTGATATGAATTTGATACGTATCGATCATGGATCGAGTCGAAATGTCCGAGGGTCGATCGTGTGGGACACCCACGTGAGAGAAGGAGTCTTATGAGATTGTGGCGAGATATTTGCAGCCTACACCTATTAATAGCAGTCCAAGGCCTTCAGAAAAGGGACTTTTGGACGCTGAAACGCCGATACTCTGCCGAAATCATTGTTGTATCTCGAATGTACTATTGTAAACATATGTAATCAGCGAGTAATATCAATAAAACAGCAACTTTCCATAGGGGACATAGGCTACAACGCTGAACCACTCTAAATCTTTGTGTTTCTATACTCTTTTTTGTCTGTTTTTGGCGTGTTTTTTAGGTTAGCCTCATTTTTCATTTATATTATTCAATTTAATCTCTTCAAACACGCTCGAAGAGTGTTGTGCCCAATTTTGACACAAACACTTTGGTTCTTTCACCGAGAAAACCCAGCTTTTCTCCTGCTCTTTGGATCTACTACCATCATTGGATTGCAAGAATCTAAGGAGAAGACCATATCTCACATTCAGAAGTTCTTCCATCCTATTCAGATTTGCATCAAGTCTAGGAGAGAGCTTCACCCTTCATCATGGTTACTATGAGGACTGCCTCAACCGCTGCGTATCAGGAAGGAAGAGATAGACAAAACCCTGCTTAGCAACCCGCTACCGATCAGAATTCAACGGGACCTTCATATCTACAAGGCCCTCTCACTAGGGAGGAATTTCAAATGTTGATGCAAGAATTGACCCAATGTCGCCAGCATCTTACCCAGCAGATCCATGCCAACGCGGAGTTAACCAACCAATCGAATCAAGAAAGACGAAGGAGATCCATGAGGGATCAAGCTTCCTACTCATCCACTGAGAGCTCTGCTTCTTCCGATTACCATCATAGATCCACACATCCACGACTGGATGGAATCTATGTGCAAGCTCCCAAGCATCAGCGCACTTTGAATCTTGGATAAGCAGGACCTGGTCCATCTGCTAGTCACCAGGCAGGCCCCTCCTTCCGAGGAGGGACAATTCCTTATCACATCACTGAAAACCATGCTGCTGCCACCGCTATCGACTTTGAAGCTAACATTCAAAACCGAACAGATTTGAACCTTTGTTAACGCAATCGTACTCCCGAACCCTATGTTCCTAAATACCTAGAGCCCGGGACATCCTCGCATTATGGAACCCGACCACACCTTGGCCCAGCATGCTCAGAATGTCCAGATGCCAGACATCCCGACCATGATTCGTCAAATGATTCGTGAAAGTCAGGGCCTCTCCAATGACGACTAGGGAATCTCCTGAAGTCATACACCCTTTTCTAATGACATCCTTTATGCTGAACCACCTCGTCGATTCAGAATGCCAACTTTACCTGTTTACAATGGGAGTTCAGACCCTAACCAGCACATTTTGAAGTATGAATGGCTTATGAATGCCGCACGAGCTAATGATGCAGTTAAATGTAGAAGTTTTCCAATCTCTCTAAGGGGCATCATGACTATGTGGTTTAGTCGCTTGCCACCCCGATCCATTTCATGCTTTGATCAGTTAGCTACGAAATTCGTCGAACAGTTTTGTATGCACGTTACAAGATCTAAGGATGTGAACACCTTATCTAGAGTCACTCAAGGTCCTGAAGGGACGCTTAGACATTATCTGGAAAGGTTCCATGCCGCTTGCACGAAGATTAGAAACCCTAATGATAATGCCATATTGATGGCACTGACTAAAGGAATCGATCCTGATTCCGAATTTGGCAACTGGTTGGTTGGGAAACCCCCTGCGTCATTGGACCATTTCTATTCCATGGCAGCCTAGTTCTTGAGGAGGGAAGATGCGAAATAGTCTAGGAAAAAGGATGGCGCAGGGCCTAATATGAAAGGAATTCAGAGCAATGTCGCTATGAAATAAACCGGTGAGAGTTTCGAAAAGGTGCAGTTAAATATACAGAATAAGCAGAATCAGTAGAAAGGCGATGGAAATCAGGGTAAGAAGCGGGATCAAAATCGCGGACCGCGACGTAGAGCTCCCATGTTTGACACCTATATTCCTTCGACTACATCCATGGAGAATGTGTACTTGCAAACCTGTAATACTGCCAATATAAGAAGCCTGCTCCGAAGCAGTCGTCCGAAAAGTAGATTCAATCTGGAAAATTCTGTAGATTTCATGATTGCTATGGTCACAATACCAATGAATGTCGCCATTTATAGGATATCATTGAGAAGTTAATCTGAAATAGGAAGTTGGAACAATTTGTTCGGGCACCGTAGGCTAGAGGTGCGGGCCCATCAAATCAGAATCAAGTATCGAGTCAGGCTAGACCGGAGGAACCCACGCGTACTAGCGAGATTTTAGTGATTAACACAGTTACTGGTGGTCCTCATCCAGCGGATCGAAGCTGGAGTGAAATGGAGTCGTATGCCTGTTCGATTAGACATGCAGACTTCGAGTGTTATAGTAATCTTGACGATGGGGCTCCGACTAAACAACAGAAGATGATGACAGACGACATTGTTTTACGAGACAGAGATGCCGATAGAGTCGAAGCCCCAACCATTGATCCACCAGTCATTTCAGCTCAAATAATTCATGCTTGGATGAAGAGGATCTTAGTGGACAGTGGAAGCTCAGTGAATATACTTTTCAAACGAGCGTATGACCAAATGAAAATGGAAGCAAAGGACGTGAAGCCATGTCAATCCCGTATACATGGTTTCAATGGAAGTGCGACTATACCCTCTAGAATGGTAGAATTACCAGTGGAGTTGGGTGTTGGAGAATGCTGGAGAGTCTGGATGTTGCAGTTCATTGTGTTAGATATTAATTCGCCGTACAATGCTTTCTTGGGTCGACCGGCCCTGGCTGAATTTAGGGCAGCTATTGTTCCTTGGTGTTGAACTTTTAATTCCCCACTGACAACGGGATTGGAGTTGTTCAGGGAGATCAGGCGGCTGGACGCGCGTATTATGTTGCTGAGATGCGGGAGGCGCAGTGAAAAGAGAAGGGCAATGACGTAGAGGAATCTCTCTACATCCATTTTATCGACAATTGACAGCTAACGCCTGGGCCTAGTCCCGGGTGCCACAGCCAATTCCTAAAAGATCTTGATCCAAGAGACGACGATAATGAGGAGGAGGTCAACGACAGTCAGGCTTCCCTGGCAGAGTTGACGATCGATGTTCCGATCGATGATGATGATGACTCCAGAATGATAAAGATCGGGTTTCAGCTAAGCCAGCAGATGAAAAAGGAATTGGTTGAATTTCTCCGAGCAAACCTCGACGTGTTCGCCTAGACACACTCGGACATGTGTGGGATCTCGCCGGACATCGCGAGCCATACATTGAATATTAACCCGCGGCATGTCCCGGTCAAGTAGAAGAGGCACGGTATGGATCCAGAGAGATCTGCCGTCTTGAAAGAAGAGGTGGATAAACTCAAGACGAATGGGTTTATCTGAGATGCATTATATCCAGAATGGGTATCCAACCCAGTGATTGTCAGAAAACCAAACGGGAAATGGAGAACTTGTGTGGACTACTCAGACCTAAATAAAGCATGCCCTAAAGATAGATTTTTGCTTCCCAGAATTGATCAGCTTGTAGATTCAACAGTCGGATACGAGCTCTTGTCTTTTATGGATGCGTATTCTGGCTACAATCAGATACTGATGCACCTACCCAATCAAGAGCATACCAGCTTTGTCACCGATCTCGGACTCTATTGTTACAAAGTGATGCCGTTTGGACTTAAGAATACCGGGGCGACCTATCAAAGACTTGTCAATCGAATGTTTGCCAGCCAGATCGGGAAAACTATGGAGGTGTATGATGTGCACGTAAATGTGCATATTTTTACCACCATATTTAATCTATTTAAATTAAATAAATGATCATATCGGGTATTTTAACTTGTTTAAACCAAAATTCAAATAATTCTAAATTGTCACATATTCATCTTCATCCAAGGGCAAAATAGACATTTTTGTGCATAAATTAACTTGAGAAAATTTAATTATAAATTTCCATACTATTTTGTAGGAATTTGATTTCAATTACAAGTGGTTTGATGAAGAAGATATGCAATGCACAAATAGAACACAAAGGAATGAAGATGGAAATAATTCAAAGTGAAGATCATGGAGGACCCCACCCACTTACCTTGATTTTCAAATTAGGAGCTAAGCACATGATAAAGGACATTAAAGCTTCATGTACATTTAAGTGGGGGATTAGTGGATGTTAATGATGACTTGGCCACCACACTACCTCAAGGGCAATTTGGGCATTCCCCAAAAATATGAATTAGGGTTTAACACTTGTATATATACCTCTTATGTTTCATGTAACTCCTCTCCTCTTCCCTTAGTTCCTCTTAGTTGAGTTTAGCTTAGAAAATAAAATCAAGTTCTCTCTTTCTTTTAATGGCTACTTAGCCACTTCTCTTTATGTAATTTTTTTATGCAACTTCAATACATGTTCCTTTCTTTTCATGCTTATTTACTTTCATGTTAGTAGTGTAGATTTATTTTTTATGCAAGTAGAATAGTTTTTCTTTACTTTGCTTTCCTTTTCTTTTTCCTTCATGTTGCTAGCTACATTTGTTGTTTTGATAACAAATATGAGAGGCTAATCCCTTCAATTTAGGGGTAATGAAGCCACTAATCATGTAGCTTCAACATTTTGATAATTATAGCTCTCTTTTTGTGCTTAATGACAATGCTTGAAGTGGTTTAATTTGTTGTTTTTGTTTTGAATTTGATAGCCTATATTGTTGACACCAAATAGGCTATGCTTAAACAATCACTAACACAAATGCCTCTTCATCAAAATATGATTATGGCATAAGAAAGTGATTTGAAATTAAAATTTGATGGTCTATATTTCTAATTAATAGTTAATAGGCCATACTTAAAATAGATTTCATTTTCAACTTTGTTGTCATTTTCATGAGAGTTAGTAAGTGGTTTAAAGGTTGTGTTATAGTTTGATGGCTTATGTTGAGCTAATTAATAGCACAAATGAGCCATACTTATGATAAACACATCATTTAAACTCACTTATGACAAAAAAAAGATCATAATTTCATTAATTGTTGAATTATATGATCTAGAGAGTGGATTTATCTCTAAATTGTCATTTAACTCTCATATTTTTATCTATTTTCTTTTGCTAGTTTGTTAGTTTTCTCATTTTTCTAGCTTAACAATCTCTCGACTTTGGTATAATTTGATTGAATAGATTTTTAAAATCATCAATTCCCTGCGGATCGATCCGTATTCGCCACGTACTACAAGTGTACGTCATGCGCTTGCGGTTATTTTTAATTCTAAATTCGTTCGACGGTTTTTTAAACCGATAGAATTTCCGTCGACGAACAAGTTTTTGGCGCCGTTGCCGGGGAATTTGTTTTGATTTTGATTTTCTATTCTTCGAATTATTTTCTTTTAATTATATTGTGTGTTTGTTTAGCGTGTTGAATTTTTTTTTGTGTTTGAATTGTGCTTGCATTTGTTTGTGTTATTGTTCTCGAGTGTTTTGTTTACAATTTGCATTTGCATTTCATACTAAAAAAAATATACACAATTTCATTTGAAAAGAAAAGAAAAAAAATTCATTGCAGTTTTTTCAATTTACATTTCAATTTCCAGTTACAATTTACATTTCAACTTCTTTTACAAACTTTATTGCCAAAAAAAAACTGTTCTCTGCAAATTCTCCCTTCTCTGTTTGCCTGTTCTTCTAACAGTGCACAATCCATCAACAGTGCCACCTCCACAATTTCATCACTACCTAACTTCCCCATACCGACTGTGCATATCAACAACTGTCACTGTTTTTCTTTCACCATTTCACCATTCAAACTGACTGTCCAGCTGCTTCTCAAGCTTCTCAAACAACAGCCATACAATCACATTCCACTGTTCTAACCACTTCTACAATTTTCTGTCATTAGTCATCACCACTTACACCTACCCAAACCACCTTACACTCAACTCACTTCACTTCACCTATCCAGCAGTTCAATACCACCCAATTCGAGATCGAACAACACTTCTCAAACCAAACTGTCATATCTCCACAGTGCAAACTTCTTTACCCCTTTGCAACTGACTACACTTCCCTCTTCACTTCAATTGTCACTGCACCACCAAATCTCTGTTACTTCCCATATCAACTGCTTCCATTGTGCAAGCACCTGAACACAACACTGCATACAAGCTCCTCATCCACCAGAGAACAAAACTGCTACAACAACCCCTGTCCACCACTGTCTCACCATAACCTACATCACTGTTTCCATCTCCTACCACCGACATTTCCTCCACACCAATTTCTTATCCCCTGACAACCACCCAGTACCAAATCAAACTGCACCATCAAGCCTTCAACTTCAAACTGCCCCTACATTTCCATCATTACTGCCTATCTCCAGCAAGCATCACACTCCAACAACAACAACAACAAAAAAACTGCATACAAACTTACTTCTGCCATTATCACATCCTCATCACTTCTGCTGCTTGCATCACTACAATACAAAGAGCCACTACATTTCACCCTCTACATCGCATTTTCTCAAAACTACTACTTGCCCGCACTTTCACCATCTACCATACTTCCACTACCAACATTACATCACCTCACTTCCTTACCACCCCACTTCACAGTCACAACTAACAGTAGTGCAACCCCACCATCAAATTACACATATACAACTTCCCCATAATCATCATAAAACACTACTGCTCCTTCTACAAAACAGCCCCTTCCTCAAGGAACAACAAACAACCCACCGCGACACGCCCATACTCGTTGAATAAGTTCCAAAAACTTACATCGACCTGACACACACCTTTGCAAATACCATCTTCTTCACGAATCCTGCAACTAGAACACAAAATCACCACACTACAAATCAAAAGCCTACTCATTGCTCACGACAAATCAACTAGAAAACCACTCGCACAAATCGAATCCAACATCAGACTCTCGAATCGCCTCCTCCTAACTCGCCGCTCGAATTCGAACCAACCAACCCTAATTCATCAAGCAGCCGAAACTCGAATGACAATCACCTATCAAACAACTCGCCACACTGCTACCTTTCTGCAACAATCGCCTCACCTCAGTCCATTCGCCAACCCAAGCTTCGAACAGGCAAAAAGTTTTTGGTTTCGACAATCTAACTGGAATTTACGAATGATTTTTGTTTGGGTTAAGGATTATAGTGCGAAATTGGAATCAACAAGGGAAGAGAGAACTGGAAAGTTTGTTTTTGAACATCGAGAATTTTGAATGGGAATTCGAAATTTTGAATGGGAATTCGAAATTTTGGGGATTTCGAAATGATTGAGTACTGTTTTTGTTGAATTGAATTCACGAGAACTTTCATTCTTGTTTAAGTGTTATATGGTTTAGTGAACTAAGGCGATCTGTGTGTGTTGAATATTTTTTAACTTTTTTTAGATGATGGACTAGTTTAGAAGGCCTGGTAAATTTATTTTAATTAGTTTAGTCTTCATAGTATTGTTTCGAACTATTCCATCCTTCTCTTAAAAAAAATTTTTTTAAGTAAAACACTACTTTTAAATTTCCTTTTGAAAAAAAAAACCTTGTGTATATATCTTGTTTTTATTTCAGGTTGCCGAAGCAGAAGGAGACAGCCCGCTTGCCAAAAAAAAAGGAGAAGAAAATAAACCGCTTGCTTGCTATATTTATTGTTTTTATTTATCTTGCATTGTTGTTTGCTTGCATCTGCATAAAGAAAATTCAAAAACCAAAATTTCATTCGTAGTTGTATTGTTAATACACGTTTAATTTCTGCTTTGCATTTCATCCTAGAATTTGTTAATAATAACGGTTAGACATCGATAGCTCTTAATTGTATATTGACAAGTTGTCTTCTTTGAACAATTTACTTTCTTGGTGTCTAGGCTACGGCAGAGTAATCACCATTTATAAATATTACGGTGATTCGTAAATATTATAGTGGTTGTTCCTCTGAAGGTACTTAAATCTTCGGTTGCATTGCTACGGTGATTCGTGGTGCACCGATAACTCCTGCCCGTTACCTGGCCGAGAACTATCTTGTTGATTTAAGACAATTTGTAATTATACAATTTTGGGTTAACTTAGGATAAATCATTTGTAATTAGCCATTGCATTCATTTAGTTGCATTAGTTCATGCATATTTAAAAAAAACAAAAAGAAATTTTCAAAAATCAAAAACTAAAAAAAATTTAAATATTCCTTTTCCCTTCAAATTTTTAAATCATTTTCCTTTGAAATTTCAAAAATCCAAAAAAAAATATAAAACCTTTTCAAAAACAAAAAAATTGAAAAACAAAAAAAAACAAAAAAAAAATCAATTTACCTTTTGAAAATTAAATTTTATTTGTAAATATTTTTTTCTTTGTAAAAAAAAACCAAAAACATTCTTGAAAATGTCCGAGTTTCCCCACTTACGTGAATTTTACGATAGTTGTGAAAATCAATATAATCCATATAATTTCACTTCAAATTTTTATGGATATTTCAACAACAATTATTGTTTAAACGATTCAAATTTGGAACCACAAATTTTTCAAAATGACGAACAACCCTCGAATCTCGAAAATAGCATTGAAATAATTTCATCTTAACTCGAACTCTCTATACAGCAAAATCAGGAGATAAATGAGTTGTGTAATTCATATTTATGCGATAACTCAAATCAATGTTTTCAAAACAATCAAAATTTGAATTCAATTCAAAATTCAAACGATTTTGATGATAACCCATGCCAATTCAATTTCGAACTCCAAAATGAATTTCAAACTCAAAATGAAAATGGAAATAAATTTTCAAATGAATTTGGCAATGGGAAAAATCTTAACCACGATACGGTTGAAATTTTTTGTTCTCAACAAATCCAAATCGAAAATCCTCAAGCTAATAATTATAAATTGGATTTTGTTGAACAAATGAGCGAAATATACGATGATAACACGGATTCGTTGTTTGAAACATATATGAAACAACGTGAAAAACAAAATCAAATTCCAACGTGTGACGAGTCAAACAATAATCCATCTTTTACCCAAATCGACGATTTTCAAATAACAACTTTTGAAATTGAAAATAACGATCTTAACGAAGTTGTTGAAAATTTGGTGATTGACTTGGATTTCAATTCTTTTGAGGGTGAGAAACTCAATTTAAATTTCGATCTTCCTTTTTCTGAAAATTTGAATACAACAATTTTGGATTTTGAACTTGAGATACGCAATGAAGTTGTTGATAATCCAACAAAGGTCAAATTTAACGAACACGAGTTTTATGGACTTTTTGAAAACGAGTCGTTAAACTCTGATGGGGAAGATTTAAATCACCAATTTGATTTTGAATTTTTCAATGAACCGCTTGAATTTCAATTTGGTGAAAATAAACTTGAACTTCAATCAATCGTTTTATCAACTCCAAAAATCATTGAAAATAAAACGACTCGTACAATTTTTAATAAAACGACATTCGTTTTTCCAAATCCAAATTCAACTTTGAAATCTTTTACGATTTGGTTTTTCGAGCTTAAACTGTGTCTCGTATACTTGATGAGACAAATGAATCGGTTTTTGGAAGACCGTTTCATTTACGCTTTGACGATATACTTTCTGATCCCGTGTAAATACCACTCATTTTCATATAAATAAAGGCCATTTTTATTTATACTTTTCTCCTTTCACTTGGGTTGACTGTGGGGACACAGTCAAAATCAAGTGTGAGGGGAGACTCATCATCATTTTTCAATTTTTCATGGTTTATTTTTCTTTCCAAATTAAAAAATAATCTCAAAAACAAAAAAAAACAAAAAATATTTTTTGTTAAGCATTTTAATTTATTTTTAAAGAAACACTATAAGATAAATATATGGTTTTGGTTTATTAAATAGAAATTTAATTTGTCTTAAAAAAATGAAGTTTGATTACAAATAACAATGGTTTAACTAGTATATAGGAAGATTCATACGTGTTAATTATGAAATACATCCTAATTGAAAATCTTTGTTTTAAAAGTGGTTGATTTAAAGTAAAGGATATAACATTTTTTTTGTCTTCTAAGTTAAGTGGTGCTAAGACGATTTTGCAAAACTCTCTCTTTCCAAAAAAAATAGAAAAAAAACATATAAAAAAAACATATAAAAAAAACAAAACATTTGTATATATGTAAATATTTTCTATTAACACCTACGGTCGACAGGTGTTCACACTTGTGTGTTCACTCGCCATGCTCTGTACCCTTCTCACGTAAGCCCGAAAGGCGGTGCATGATCGGTATATCTGGCCTCAGTTTATCTGAGCTAGGTGTATATATATAAAAAAATTCTTTTTAATAACGCCTACAGTCAATAGGTGTTCACACTCGTGTGTTCACTCGCCACACTTTGTATTCCCCTCACATCAGTCCGCAAGGCAGTGCATGGGTAATATATTTGGCCTCAGTTTATCTGAGTTAGGCATATGTGAATATTGTAAATATCAATAAAATTTTCAAAAAATGGAGAGAGTAAGCAAATGAAATCCAAGCACTATTTTAACTTATTTGATTTGATTTGTTATTGAAATGAAATGAAATACCACTTTAATAAACTTTGATAATCAACTAAGGACCTATTTAATGGTTATACTTTGTTATCAACTGAAACAACGAGTTAAACTATTGTCTATTTGTTATGATAACTTAATTTTTGTTGGAAATTTTGACGAGTAAATGACTTAAATTTCAAGATAATGACCAAAACCTATATTTAACTTATTTGTGTCGATTTAAAAGTAAATCCTTCATTCGTAAATATTTCCAAAAACTTGCATTCATCTCCTTGTAAATAAATCTTGCATTGTGTAAATACTTTCATCCTACATTTGGATTTTGTGGGTAAGATCCGCTGAAAACCCTCACGAGACAACACTCGTCTAACTGGGGACACTCAGAGGTTTAACGGCTTGTTGCATACGCTCAATGCAATCGTGCTTCCTACGAAAACGGATTAATCTTAGTTTTTAGTTTATTCGAGGACGAATAAAAAGATAAGTATGGGGGTATTTGATGTGCACGTAAATGTGCATATTTTTACCACCATATTTAATCTATTTAAATTAAATAAATGATCATAACGGGTATTTTAACTTGTTTAAACCAAAATTCAAATAATTCCAAATTATCACATATTCATCTTCATCCAAGGGAAAAATAGACATTTTTGTGCATAAATTAACTTGAGAAAATTTAATTATAAATTTCCATACTATTTTGTAGGAATTTGATTTCAATTACAAGTGGTTTGATGAAGAAGATATGCATGCACAAATAAAACACAAAGGAATGAAGATGGAAATAATTCAAAGTGAAGATCATGGAGGACCCCACCCACTTACCTTGATTTTCAAATTAGGAGCTAAGCACATGATAAAGGACATTAAAGCTTCATGTACATTTAAGTGGGGGATTAGTGGATGTTAATGATGACTTGGCCACCACACTACCTCAAGGGCAATTTGGGCATTCCCCAAAAATATGAATTAGGGTTTAACACTTGTATATATACCTCTTATGTTTCATGTAACTCCTCTCCTCTTCCCTTAGTTCCTCTTAGTTGAGTTTAGCTTAGAAAATAAAATCAAGTTCTCTCTTTCTTTTAATGGCTACTTAGCCACTTCTCTTTATGTAATTTTTTTATGCAACTTCAATACATGTTCCTTTCTTTTCATGCTTATTTACTTTCATGTTAGTAGTGTAGATTTATTTTTTATGCAAGTAGAATAGTTTTTCTTTACTTTGCTTTCCTTTTCTTTTTCCTTCATGTTGCTAGCTACATTTGTTGTTTTGATAACAAATATGAGAGGCTAATCCCTTCAATTTAGGGGTAATGAAGCCACTAATCATGTAGCTTCAACATTTTGATAATTATAGCTCTCTTTTTGTGCTTAATGACAATGCTTGAAGTGGTTTAATTTGTTGTTTTTGTTTTGAATTTGATAGCCTATATTGTTGACACCAAATAGGCTATGCTTAAACAATCACTAACACAAATGCCTCTTCATCAAAATATGATTATGGCATAAGAAAGTGATTTGAAATTAAAATTTGATGGTCTATATTTCTAATTAATAGTTAATAGGCCATACTTAAAATAGATTTCATTTTCAACTTTGTTGTCATTTTCATGAGAGTTAGTAAGTGGTTTAAAGGTTGTGTTATAGTTTGATGGCTTATGTTGAGCTAATTAATAGCACAAATGAGCCATACTTATGATAAACACATCATTTAAACTCACTTATGACAAAAAAAAAGATCATAATTTCATTAATTGTTGAATTATATGATCTAGAGAGTGGATTTATCTCTAAATTGTCATTTAACTCTCATATTTTTATCTATTTTCTTTTGCTAGTTTGTTAGTTTTCTCATTTTTCTAGCTTAACAATCTCTCGACTTTGGTATAATTTGATTGAATAGATTTTTAAAATCATCAATTCCCTACGGATCGACCCTTATTCGCCACGTACTACAAGTGTACGCCGTGCGCTTGCGGTTATTTTTAATTCTAAATTCGTTCGACGGTTTTTTAAACCGATAGAATTTTCGTCGATGAACAGTGTACGTCGACAATATGCTTGTAAAATCGCGACTCTCTATCAATCACGTCAAAGACCTTGAAATAATGTTCAACATCCTCCAAGAATACTGAATGAAGCTCAACCCGTTGAAGTGTCACTTTGGAGTCGCCTTCGGAAAGTTCCTTGGATTCATTGTCAATGCTCGAGGAATTGAAGCCAATCCCAAGAAGATCTGGGCAATTCGAAATCTCGAAACTCCCAGAACCATAAAGCAAGTGCAAAGCCTCAAAGGGAAGGTAGCAGCATTAAGCAGGTTCATCTCAAAAACCACCGACAACTGTATTCCCTTCTTCGACCTGATCAGGAAAGGCAAGCGGAATTTTGAATGGACTGAGGAGTGTGAGGGTGCATTCCAAGCACTGGTTCAACACCTATCTACGCCATCTATTCTATCAAAGCCAATTGATCGTGAGAAATTATATATCCATCTGGCAGTGTCAGAGAATGCAATCAATGTTGCATTAATTCGAGAGGAGGATTGGATACAATGACCGGTCTATTACATTAGCAAACGATTGACCGGAGCGGAGAGAAACTATCTGAAGTTGGAAAAGCTAGCCTACTGTCTCGTCATTTCCTCGAGAAATCTTCTTCCCTACTTTCAGGCTCATCCTATCACAGTCTACACCGACCAGCCGTTACGACAGGTCATTACGCGGCCTGAGATGTTTGGTAGGTTATTAAAGTGGAACATTGAGTTGAGTCAGTTTGATATTGCTTACACGCCAAGGCGAGCTATTCAAGGACAAGTTCTGGCGGATTTCATTGCTGAGTTCACTATACTGGAGGACTTGCCCGAAACTTGTGAATCTCCCAAATACATATGGAAGTTATACACAGATGGTGCATCGAACGACTGTTGCTCAGGTGATGGAGTTGTACTTGAAACCCAGAAGGTTGATCCGTATGTTTTGATTTGAAGTTTCCATGCAATCAATAACGAGGCCGAATACATAGCTTTACTTGCCGGACTCAGACTCGCCAGAGACTTGAAAATTGTTGCTGTGGAAATTTATTGTGATTCGCAATTGGTCGTATGTCAAGTTCGGGGAGAATACCAAGCAAGAGACCAGAGGTTGGCTGCTTCTCTTGCTCGGGTCTAGGAAGTGTTGAATCAGTTCGATTATTATGTCATCTATTGCATACCCCGAGATCATAACCAGAAGGCCGATTCTTTGGAAAAACTGGCCAGCACCGGTGAAGCACAGTAAATGGGACTTGTCCCTGTTGAGACACTTACCTCTCTGAGTATTGATCAGATGGAGACAGACTAGGTTCATGAAGCCACACCCGAGAAAGAGTCATGGATGACCCCTTTCAGAAACTATCTCGAGCACGGAACTTTGCCCAAGCGCAAAAGTAAGAAAAGACAAGTTCTTCGGAAAGCTTCACGGTTCATTATCCAGAATGGAGTTATGTATAGAAGAGGATACTCTATTCATTTACTCCGGTGTATCGCCCACGACGAAATCAAACTAGTGTTACATGATGTGCACGAGGGAGAATATGGCGATCACACTGGGGGGCAAGCCCTTGCTAAGAAGATACTCCAATATGGGTATTATTAGCCGACTGTGAATCGAGATGCATCAGACTATGCCAAGAAGTGTGAAAGATGTTAGAAACATGCTCAGATACCAAGAGCCCCGCCTACTAAAATTACTCAAATGGTCGGTCCATGGTCGTTCGCCACGTGGGGCATCGATATAATTGGATCTTTACCTCTAGCTAAAGGTGGTGCGAAGTACGCCATTGTTGTAGTTGACTACTTTACCAAATAGGCGGAAGCTGAGCCCCTTGCTACTATCACGATGAAGAAAGTAATCAACTTTGTTGTCCGCAACATCTGCCGTTTTGGCCTCCCACATACATTATCACTGACAATGGAGCCTAATTTGACAGTGTTGAGTTTAAGGACTTCTGTTAGCATTTTCGCATTCATAAGAAGTTCTCAGCAGTTGCTCACCCCTAAGCAAATAGACAGGTCGAAGTTGTTAACAAAATTATCTAATCCATTCTGAAAAAGTGAATGGAAAAGGCCTGAGGCAAATGGGTTGATGATCTTCCCATGGCCCTATGGGCATATCGAAATACCCACAAGTTCGCAATCGGCCACACTCCATTTTTACTTTCTTACGGCTCAGAAGCCGTCATTCCGGTCGAACTAGAAGTACCTTCTCATCGTGTGACTTACTATGATCCGAAGACAAATGCTATATTGCTTGCCGAATCTCTGGACTTATTAGATGAAAAGCAATAAGAGGCTGATTTAAGGGCAGCCGCGCACCGAAGTCGAGTCACCCGATTGTACAATGCTAAGGTCCAACCTCGAACCTTTGAACTTGGCGATCTCGTGCTCAAGAGAATATATCTAGTCCCTTCCCATAAGAAGCCAACGTGGGAAGGACCGTATGTTATCGAACGGAGACTTTGAGGTGGCACATTCAAATTATCAACCGTCGATGGTCTCACTTTGCAGAGAGCTTGGAACAGTGAAATTCTTCGTCGGTACTACACATAACAGGCTTTGTTTATTCATTTATTCTGCTTTTCATTTGCAAGTTGTTTATGTATTTCGAAATTTGAACTTGTAATAAGGCAACTGACTTTGCCGTACTTTCTTATTTCAGCAATAAAATGCAACCTCTTCGAGCCAGAGTAGTGATTCTTGAAATGCATCATGCGACCATCATAATGCACGGAGAGCTAAGTTCCATCCTACGGTGGGACTTATTCAAATAGGGAGTGACTGTGATACGACCGGTCACTCGCTAATTGAAACCCGCGCTCGGGGGAAAACTACCACATTGAAGCCAAAAAGGATTGATACACGACAATCCTCTAACTAACTCGGACTCCCAGAGTGCGAGCTGGAGTATAAACTTATAAACGTAGGCTCAAGGAGGGTGAATCCGTCCACCCACGACTTTGCCCATGTACCACAAAAGCTCGAGGAGGGTGGACCCGTCCATCTAACGACCTCGCTTCCCATATTCACAAGCTCAAGGAGGGTGGATCCGTCCACCCATGACCTCGCTTGTTTACTCTGGGTGGATGTGACCCGACCATCCACGATCTAGATCAATTTATCGTTCCCAAAGTGCAAACGAGATACCAAAAAGTTAAAACAGATGTGATCGACTGTATGTTAGCTAACTCCGGATTCCCAGAGCACGAACTGGAGTATAAACATCGATTGGGCGTGAACTGACCGCTCACCAACTAACTCTAAGTCCCCAGAGCCTGGATTGGAGTATAAACATCAATTGGGCGTGAACTGACCGCCCACAATTCAGTCTAAGTCCCTAGAGTGTGGACACAATTTCGATTATTAAAACGGGTGTGACTGACTGCCCAAAAAGCGACTTAAGTTCCCGGAGCATGAACGTAACTTTAAGCATTAAGCAGGCGTGATCGACCGCCCGCATGCGAGTTCAATCCCCGGAGTGTGGATGCGATTGTCAATACATGAGCGAGTGTGATCTGACCACTTGAACTCATCTCATAACAACTTAGTTCTGACTAAGTAAAAATAGAAGTGTCGAAGGTAAAAACAATCATCATTCGACCACTTCACTTTATCCCGGGGACTGGGGGCACAACTCAGGCACCAGCTACTAATTGGGATAATACAACATCGAGAATCGACTTAACTTTTGGTTACGACCCGAAACCATGACTCCGGGACATAAAAACCAAACACAAGTCCAATCCAGAAAATAAAGCTTCACAAATATATTAAATAAAAATTCGAGTACCGAAACACTTAGACAATTCAACTCGGAGTTATGCTAAAAAACAAAAGGAGATTTTATTCCATCTATTCTTTGGAAGCAAAAGTGAGTACAAGGAGAAGCTTATTTCAAAAATTCCTACTAGCAGAGGCCGAACCAGCATCTATACATGGCCTACAAAAACCAAAAAAGTAACTCCTACCTATCTACCAAAAAAGGAGACACCAAGATACATGCTTACTCTTTGGGCTTCTTCTTCTTCTTCCCATTTGGCGTCGACCCACTTGAGCTACCCACTGTGGTGCTGTTTTGAGCTCTTACCTTTACCCAACTTATCCTCGGTCGGGGAAGAATTCTGATCTCCTCCTTCGAACACATAGAAAATGGAACACTTTCGGAATGCGTGGTCGGAGGGGAGGGGGCACTTTCTACATGAGGGGACATGGGGGTTACCCCGGTGACGATGATTGTACAACCCGGAGAGACCATGCATAAAGGAGCCAGACCAGGGCCTGCCATACCACCTCCCATACTACAGCCCAGCTTAGCACTTGCCATCTCAGCACTAATCTCCACCATTATCGCCTTATTATGGGCTACCTAAGTGTTCGGCAGAATGCTGGCAGTTGGGGCCAAAGAACCGGCTGTAAATACGCCTTCGCCCATGACAAAAGGCAAATCCGTTAGTGGATCGCTCTGATGACCGAGAAGTTCTTCCATCATCTGTTCATTGAAGATAAAAGCGCTCACATGAACTTCCTCTGTCGATGCAGTAGCTATGGTAGTCGTTGCCTCCGTCACAACAGCCTCTTGCTCTTGATGTTGCACTTGGGTTGCAAGGGGCACGACCGGTGCAGCTCCTATCGCTGAATGAAGATAAGAAAAAATATTAGTGACTTCTTCTAATAATACTCCAGACTTAAAATGAATTCAAGAAGTGTTCAGAATACCTTCCTCGGGTTGGCTCACGGGTGGATCTGGGGCTCCTTTGGAGATGTGCTCGTGAGCCGGAGACAATTGCAGTTGATCAGGATTGTAAGCAGACACAGATAGAGGATCGACTGTAGGAGTAGATTTGGGCTGGGTTGGCATAGGAATTTCAGAATTCGTATCATGATGCTCAACACCAGAACCCTCTCTAACCTTCAAACGATGAGTGACGAGTCTCTCTTTTTCAAATATGATAGCTGCATCATGGAGAACTCTTCTCTCATCCTCAGTCAACACCCGGTTCTCCAATTTGAACTCATCAATGGATTTAGTATGATGCTCTGCTTTCTCATCAGCCAAAAAATGGCGCCAGGCTTTATATAGGTGGGTCGGGTAATCATTGAGCCAGCTCAAGTCGCAATATCTTAGGACGTTGGCGTTATAAGTGATTAATAGATCTTCCATATCGCCTTCAAGCCTAGCCTCTGCTGCCCTGACTTCAGTTTCAGTCCTAGCCTTGGCCTCTTGAACCTTTAGCACCGCCGCATCCAATTCACCTTTGAGCTCAACAGTTTGGTCACATGCCTCCTGAGCGGCCTTGTTTGCCTCATCCTTTGATTAAACGACTTCGTCGTATTTCTCCTTAAGCTTCATAAGCTCTTTGAGCACAGTATCCCTCTCGGCTGTAACGGTGGCGTTCCTATGGCCTATATCGTCTACCAGCTTTAAGTGCTCCCACCTCATCCGCTCCATTTCCTTGTTGGCATCGTCAACTTTCTTCAGAGCCTCTGTTTTAGAATTCCTCAAAGTGCCATTTTCAGTAGTGAGCACCGTGATTATTCGATCTTTCTTGGCGATAGTTCCTTGTAGCTCCTCAATTGTCTTTGCCCGCTTAAATGCCACAACCGAGGCCTTCTCTGCGGTTTTCTTCCACTCATGATATTGACCAAAGGCATGATAAACATGGTCATATACAACTTTCTCTGCCGTATCTGGAAGCACCCTCAAATTTGGAGGGAAGTGGAAGCCGTCGAAACAGATGTTAGGAAACTCTCTTCGCAATTGGGTAATTCGAGCGGCTCCCTCCCCTGTGATCTCTGCAGCCGTTGAAGTGGTAGCGAAAGACGTGTCTACCCCAGTTGTATGGCGATGTTCACCAGGCCTTGGAACTTGTGGAGGCACTGGTTGGCGCGAGGATCCAACAGTTTGTGTTCCAGAGATGGGGGGTGGCAATGAAACCTTGGGTGGAGGAGAGCGTGATTGAGAGCGGTGCCTATCTCGCCTATCTCTTTCCCTCTCTCTTTCTCTTTCTCTCTCCCTTTCCCTAGCTCTTTCTCTATCATAGTAATCTCTGTCTTGGCTGGAATGATGGTTGTCGTGGTCAGAATCATGCCTGTGGGATTCCTTGTATGAACTAGACGATTGGCGTGCAGCGTGAAGACTACCAAGCATAGATGGTTGCTTCGACATTGAATTTGTAGAGGGAAAAGAGAAACAAAGTTAGTTATCGCCGAAAATTGAACAGCTGTGTGGTGCCATGAAGTGTATGCATGCATGTGTTAACCCCCCAACCAAACGGTTGTTGTAGCCGTTCTCGGAGAAGTTGGCTCTCCTAGATCTAAGGCACTTTGAAGTCCTTCCAACCCGATGTCATGTTGAAGAGATACATCAATCAGAATTGGGAGATCTACAAGTCCTTCGAAAGGGCTCTCCATGTGCAAGGAGGGAGCCTCTGAAATTACCACACCCGCTGCTGGTAAAGACATAACAATGGACTTGCGTCGTGGAGCTTTATGGGTAGCGACCTTGCCTTTCCTTATTCTCTTAGAATGTCGATGGTTTTGTGAAGGCCCGGGTGCAGGTTCATCCCCAACGGGCGTATCCTCACCATCACCTTACTCGGTGATCATTATCCCGGGAACTCACCTCCTAACTTGCCTCGCCGAAACCGCCCTAAGAGACCCTTCGAGCCTGATGCTTTGATTTCCACCAATTAGCCCGACAGTTCTCAAGTTTTCATCTATTAGAACTTCATCGATTCCTCTATCCACAACAGGCACTCTTTGAAGAACCCTTACAATCTCTTTAAACTAGTCGCCTTCGGGTCGTGGAATCGAAGCTGTGAAAGAAAGAAAGTATTAGATTCGACATCAAATAAGATTATCTAGTCAATCAGCATAAAAGTTAAAGTACTTACGCCTGACTAGCTATCGTCTGGCGATACTCAGTGGGCATTGGACATAGAACCATTCAATCTTGAAATAACTTAGCTTGGTCCACACTCCGATCATGACCTGACAGTTCCTAACTGCCTCTAAGAAGGTGAAAGATGGATTATCCCCTCGGCTCTTTATATTGAAAAGGTACCGGACTTCCTCTGGAGTCGGAGATGGGAAAAGATGCTCCATGAAGACGATAAATAGGTTGTTCAGCGAAGCGTATCCATTCGGGTGCATTTGTGATGGAGCAATCCTTATGTAGGATAACACTTTCCGGATGTATTGGTTGACTTGAGGGAGTGACCTAGCTTTGCACGAGAATCTATTAAAAGCGGTATACCCTTCCGGGGCAGAGTGGGGTCTGTCTTCTGTTCTTGGTAGTAGGGCATCATCCCTCGACAACCCATGCCTTGTGCAAATCCTACCCAACATTCTCTCAGAGATATTAGATGGGATAGAGTCTTGTGGATTCCTGATGAAGGCTGCTTATAGTAGCTCATCCGGGCTGGACTTATAACTTCGGCTGCTATAGCCGGCATTCCTATTATGGGAAGAGGCGGACTCTGAGCCTCCTGTTGTTGTGAACTTTCAGTATCCATAGCTAATCAACTTAGCCAAAATCATCATTAGATGGCAATAAATCCGTGTTCCCCTCGTGATTGTGAAGTGAGTGATTGTGTTTTGTAGTGCAGTGCTACATAGTACTTTAAATTTCTTCACGTCCGAAAGATGTTAAAACGACAAGACTTCGAGATTTAACCGGAGTGATTGTCATCGCTGACCGTCACAACCGTGCCAACCTGACTTCGGAGAACGATCCATGCTGGAGTTTGTAAAGTTTGTCGAATTATAGTGCCATCAACGAGCTTCGAAGGGCAGTCAAATATGTAGTTTAGCAGTTAAGTCCAGATATGCAGGGATGAAGCTCGTCGGAGTCAAGTGTTTAAGTGTGCAAAGATTTTGTACACATCAAAGTTCAAACTTGGATCGTTCCACAAAATTCCGGTTTCGTATCGATCAGGAAAAATTAGGTTTCGTATCGATCCAAGATCTTCAATTTTGTATCGATCACCAGATCCTCGACTTCGAATCAATCGCGCGATCAAGGCTTTGTATCGATCGCTCTAGATCAATACGAACTTCTACCATTCCAGACCGATACGAAGGTCCTCCCTCCATCCATTGGTTCCAAATCGATATGAGTTCCCCATTACGGATCCATACAAAAGGTGATTCTTCCATCCTTCATCGATATGAGATCGAAGCCAAGGATTCTTCCCATGACTACTTTGTATCCATCAATAGGTCATCTTCCCCAAGCTGCTTAAGCACTATTGCTCCTTCCTCGACCTCGCTCTGACCTAACTCAGGCATCAACAACACCCGAATTGGTAACGACCATGGATGGAACGGTGTTAAAACTCGAATCTCATCATTTTAAAGTCGATTTAATTAGTCGATTACCTAATTTAAAGATTTGGGTTGAGGGATTAGTGATTTAAGTGGTTTGGAGACGAAGGCAATTCTTCTTTCTCGAGTTCTCTATCAATACGAAGTTAGGTAGGAGAATAAAGGCGAGTGATAAAATTTGGCTAAGTCCAGAAAGTATTTATACGGGTGGATAGCTAGGAAGAAACGATTCGTCTTCCAGTGCCAGTGACCGATAGAAGCAGTTTGCACATCACCGATATGAAACCTCATGTTCGTATCCACTTACTGTCAACCTAAAGCCACAACTATTCGTATCCGTCATTGATCCATTGATTTGAAGAAGCGTTCTTTGTATCCATCCATCGTCCATCTAATGCAATAGTCGTTCGTATCCATTGGTTCCCATCGATACGAACACCACTACCAAATCATGTTTGGACTGCTCAACTTTATCGATACGAAAGATTTCAGAGAATTGTTGACTCGTATCAATCATCATCGATATGAAGCATTCCTAAAAATGAACTAATACGTAACGATACCTATCGATACGAAGTACCTATCCTAACTTCTAAAATCGGTCCAGGAGAGGATCGATACAAAGGGTTACACCAAAAACAACCATCGGGGTTGTTACAACTCAAATTTCACATCGATTCAGGAGAGGATTGGTGCAGAATTCGGTACGAGAAAACTGACAATGACTCGTGAACGTACAAAAGTTAACAGTAGTCAGGTTAACATATATTTTGTGTGCAACGAATTAACATTTAATTTTCAAAATTCACAGGAATTAAATGCTCACCTGATGACAATTACGACCTTGAAAATAGTTTGCTATCATTCAACACTCAGTTACAACAATGCACAGTACAATCGTTAGCAGTCAACAATTTAGTCTTTATATTACCTAGAAATAATCAAAGGTTACATCTTTTGGAGAAAAGACGATGATTATTCATCAAATCAGATAAAACTTTTGGGACATAAGGTCGCAACTTTTAAAAGCACGTCATGTTCAAACAAGACGTACTTTGGAGGGCAAATGTTATCCCGCCTTTTGGTAAGGCCGTGACACCAAGAACTTGACTAAAAACCAAGGACAGTCCGTCCCAAAGATCAGTTATCCATAGGTTCACTATGGATATTGGCGAATTTTGTCCGAGTCCGAATCAAGCTACAATTGACAAGACATGACAATCAAAGCAATGAGAGTCGGCGTCCCAAATTTCAAGTCGATCGGAGTTTGTATGCTCCAGATATTGGTCGATCAAGGTTGAGGAAAACAATTCCATTCGTATCCATGCAAATCTGTATCCTTAAAAATCAAGAAGGCTAGGCACGTTCATATCCATGAGGTCTTCTTAACCATCAACTCGCGAACCTTTATTTCGCATCCATTCCTTGGGCAGTTTGAGCACGTATCCATCGAACGGACTCAATTTGGTTTGTATCGGTCGCCCACTACAATCCTTCGTATCCATCAATCTGGAGCCATTTCGTATCCAACATGATTAACACGTTTTGTATCGGTCCCTTATTTACTTAATTCGTATCGTTTGTTAGTTATTGGTACGAAATCAACCATCCTATAACCGATACGAAAGGACCACTTGTCAATCGATATGAAGAGGCTATCCATGAGCGATACGAAATGGAATGTAGCATATGGTTACGAATGAAGCTATATTGGTCGATACGAACAAGGCCTAGAAGGAAGTGAGACTCGGTCGCTTGGTATGAAAAGTGGATCAATCCTAGAAGATAGCGCCGCGTCATCTAGCAATCACGTGCGTCCCATGGATATGAATGGAAGCGATATGAACGTATCGATACAAGCTCGACTATACATTGAAAACACAAACTTGCATCAATCATAACTTAAAATCTACAAGTCTAAATACCACCAAATTTTCACAAGAGCTTGCATACCGTCCCAAGAATGCTCATGGTTGATCTCAGGCCAAAAGGAGGTGTTTTGGATCAATACAAATTTGATACGTATCAATCATGGATCGAGTCGAAATGTCCGGGGATCGATCGCGTGGGCCCACCCATGTGAGAGAAGGAGTCTTCCAAGATTGGGGCGAGATATTTGCAGCCTACACCTATAAATAGCAGTCTGAGGCCTTCAAAAAAGGGACTTTTGGACGCTGGAACGCTGATACTCTGCCGAAATCATTGTTGTATCTCGATTGTACTATTGTAAACATCTGTCATCGGCAAGTAATATTAATAAAACAACAACTTTCCATAATGGACGTAGGCTACAACGCCGAACCACTCTAAATCCTTGTGTTTCTATACTCTTTTCTGTCTGTTTTTGGCGTGTTTTTTTGGTTAGCCTCATTTTTCATTTATATTCTTCAATTTAACCTCTTTAAACACGCCCGAAGAGTGTTGTGCCTAATTTTGACACAAACACCTATGTCCACTTTATAGTTTTATTATAGACTGATTGCTAGTACAAAAGTGGTTTGATTATAAGGCTTTGGCTATTTCCTAGCTAGATTGGATCTCTAGAGTTAGAATCCACTGGAGAATCACGGTGTATTCCTTCTGAGATTGTTGTGAGGGAGGTAGGAAGTAAAGAATAATCCCAGCAAAGCTTCAGCCACCAGTCCGAAGAATCCTCTTTATGTTGCAGGTGGCATGATATTTATAGAGGTTGAAGGGTTTCTGGGCCAGGCCTGCCATCACCAGCTCGCAGAAGGACTACATGCAACAAAGGAAGCTCTAGCTCATAAAATGAGCCAACACCATGGGTCGTTGGCGACCCATAGACTTGGTTCATTTCGCGGGTCAAGTTTTGCCTCCTTCCTTCGTTTTCCATAACTCATATGTTTGAGGTTTTAAGGAGGTGCATGGGTTGCTGACGATCCGGCCATAGAGGACTATCCTGGATTTCAAAATCGAAGATGTTTTCATAGACATTCATTGTTGTCGTTACGTCTTGATGGCAAGTCACTAGCCGCTTACGTTCAAATACTTGTTGGGCTATAGGAATGTTGGTCTCATGGCTTCGTTGATCCCAATCATTGCCTCAACCGTATAGCTTTGCGTTTGTCGATCTTTAGTCTTAGCTTTTCTGGTTAAGTCCTGAACCATCCTGCCTGCTTAAGGTTATCTTGTTTTCTATTGGTATCTGCTGGGTTAAAAACCCGGATAACAAAAGGGTAGAGGAAATATGCTCCTGGCCCAACATGGAAATAAAATACTATTTGCTAAAAATTTGACAGCTACTTCAAGGAATAATAATCCTAACGATCCTTTATTCAAGGAATTTTTAGAATTTAAGAAAAAACAAGGGGCAAATAGCCAATCTGGTTCGTCATCATATGCTAGCAAAACTGGAAATGAAGAAGCTGAAGAAAATATAACCACTTATGCGGAAAATCCATATAGAGAAATCATACTTCTCTTAGAATTTAATGATATAAAAAGGGAGAATGATCCTTGGAACCTATTACAAAGGTATCTTGATAATTCATCATTTACTGTCATGGCATATAAGCAAAGGGCATATTATGAGGCAATAATAAAAGCCTATAAAACCTATGAAATAACCCATTTTAATGCAGGCGACCCGAATGTTTATAGTTTCAGTAAAATAATTATTAAAAGACTGATAATGCCTGAAGAATGGGGGATGTCTACCCTTAAAGAAAAAGAAATGTTTTTACCTGATAAGAAGATTTCTATTAGGTATAACTATTGGAATTATGTAGAAGCACTACATAAAGTACTTCTCTTTGAAAATAATAAAAGGAAACATTCATGGTTTATAGCAAATTGCGGTGAAGTTTATAAATGACCAATACCAAATTGGTTTATGGATTGGTGGACAAAATATAGACCACCGCCTGATATTCTTCCAGAAAAATGAAAGAATTATATTCAGAATGGGTTGATGTTTCACTAAGATTAAGTAACCTTGAGCAATATTTAATGATATCAGGAGCAGGCTCACAATATTTCTTTATTAAATTTTCCATTCCTTTGATTTAGAAATGGAAACCAGAAATAGGATATACCAACTAGGAAATTTCTTGTTTACACAAATGTTTCTTTACAAAATTCTCGAACAAATTAACTAGAATTGACAATAGTACAGGTCAGATATTTGGCCATGAAATGATATCAGAAATAGGCAAAAAGATAAAATTCTATCAGGAACAGGAATCTTTAATACAGCAAAAAGAAGCTCGAAGCCCATTCCAACACATTATCAGAAAATTGAAGATGCAAAAAGGAGCAGTCACTAAAGAAGATATTCTTTATGCCTATATTGTAGAAATAAAGAAAGATTTAATAAAAACTTTTGGTAAGGAAGACGCAAATTCAGACACATCAATGGTTTCATCAAAAGCTAAAGACATAGCTGAGGAAGATCAATTCTCAGACCTAAATGATAAATATTTTTGCGGAGATATTCCGCAAGTTGGAAAAAGAGGCCCACGATATGGGAAAAGACAAAGGTAAAATGATTCTAGATTAATAATTGTTTAGTGATCTGGCAAACTTGATAAAACTTCCTGCTGTAGAAGATAAAGTTCTTTTGAAAAAAGGACAAATTACCTAATACACTACCCAGTAAAAAGGACAAGATGTTGTCTCCCACTTTAATAAAGTGGACACCTAAGCTATGGATTTCAAAATTTTGGAATCTGAAATTAATTGGTTTAAATTCCATTCTCGTGTACAGCTTAGCCTATAAATAAAGATGGGATTCAGTTGAAGAGAGCAGACTTCATTCTTCCACCCACTCTCTTTTCTACTCAAAAACTTTCTGCCATTATATAAGTGTGTAATATTTGGAGTGTGTAAAATAAGGAAGAACCTACTACTTCCACTTGTGCTATCTTTTGTAAGTTTTTATTTTTAAATATTAAATATAGCCTGAAGGCAGGCTAAATTAGTTGTGTGTTGAATTACTTCTGTTCTGTATGTATGTTTTCATGTGTTCATATGTTAAGGAATACATATTGAACTAAAAAACTCATTTATGGGTTACGAACAGTATTAGAGAACAGTAAATTCTGGTTATCTTCTAAGTCGTGTACTTTGTCCATTTCAAAGCCATGATAAGGCGTCTTTCAAACTCTCTTTACACTGGCTTATAAACCAAAAATTATTGTTAGATCAATAATTGACTTGTAAAATGTCCGCATATTTGTTTTGATATTTTCAGTTTAATATGTAAGATCCTGAAAATTCTGTTGCAAAGTTCGCACTATAGCAAGTATGCTAAAACAACCTTTTACTCTGTAATTTGTCTTAGTATATTGCATCATGAATTGCGTTAGCGTTTTTAGATATGGTATCAGAGTCATGGTATGTACATATAGCTTCAGAGTAATTCAACACATACTCAATAAAAATGAATATGATTTGGAAAAAAGATATTGTTAAAAACAGTAGTAAACAAGAATATGAAATTCCCCAAAATTTAGACTTATTGAATAAATGGACAATTCCTAAAATTGAACCTAAGGTAATATACCAATTAGGTACTTTTGAAAAACTCGGTTTAAAACAAGTAGTTAAAACTACAGAAGAATCAATTTCACTTGATAATGAAGGAATGATTATTAAACTATTAAATGAAAAAGATTTACAGCCTTATAGGCAAATGCACAAATTTATTCACATAGGTCTAATACAAATTTCATTTAAACCTTTAACTCTTGAAGGTCTACCAGAAAGTTTTATAGTTGCTTTGAGAGATGGTAGAAATTTAGATTGGAAAAAATCATTAATGGGACTAATACAGTCAAGTCTGGCGCATGGTCCAGTTTATTTTAATGTTTATCCTAATTTACAACTCTCTTTATCTGATGTTAATATTTTAGAAGCCATTACTTTAAATGTTAAGACCCATGGATATAATAATATTCCAGGATCTGAAGTAATGTGCATTTGCTATAGAATTTACTATAAGCCTTTATATACTCTAAACCCCTAATGTAGATTGGTTGATAAACCTTTAAATGTAACTATTTTAATAGAAACAAATTTTAGCCGGTCTAATATAATTACAAGAAGGTCAATAAAATGGGAGGAAATTCCTCTTCCATAAAATTGGAAAATAGAAAGAGTTGTTCCTCCACAACCAGTAACAAATAATAATATTACTAATATTATACAAACCCATGAAGGAACTATTCAAATACAAATGGACAATAATCTCTCTAGACCTAGTTCTAGTAAAACATATTTATCGAGAACAAAATCTTTTCATTCTCATGTTTCACCTTTTGATTATACTGTTAAATCTCCATCAAGAATGTCCACATCTCAAATTAGAGAGAATGAAAGAAAATCGTCATATGATGGATCTTTAAAAGATAATCCTGTGGAAAAATTGTATGTACACAGAAATAATATTGTAAAAGGTATTTACAACAATCAAGAAGCGGATATAACCGAATCAGAAATGAATTTTTCTATTTAATGGATTATATGACCAAAATAGATTTTAGCCTTGGCTCTCAGGCCAGAGAGAGAATTAAATTTGAGTTCAATCTTCCAAAATGGGAACCATTTGGAAAATGGTTTTTTGAATTTTTTTCAAAAGAAGAACATAAATATTTTCAAGATGAATTCTATAAATTCACATCTGAAAGAAATATAATGTTTCCCTTCGTTCCTTGGTTTACAGCACTTTATATTGAATAATATATTTCGATAATTGAAAGAGATTATAAACTTTCAAATGGAAATCTTCTAAAGGTAGTATATCCTCCTCAACAATCATTTCAAATAGAAAAAAATGGTAAGTACCTAAGTTTTAATGCATTTTCTAAAATATTAGAAAATGATACATTACAAATTACTGTAAGACAAATAAACCAAATATTTGAATAACAAAATTATGCAAATCCTTATTTAGCTGTTATTGGTGAACAAATTACTTCATTAAATAACAAAATAGAAAAAATATTTTCTGCTATTAATAATATAAAACCTACTGTTTCAGTTACAACTGAAGAAGTAAGTGAAGTAATTACAACTTCAAGTCTTCAACCTCCTCCTAAAATTAGAGGTTTTAAGTTAAAAACAGAATCATAATTAGAAAAGCTTTTTAAATTAAGGTCAGAATCTGACTTAGAAAAATTTCTAAAAGAAAGAATGGATAATCTTAGATTAAATACTCTTGAAGAAGAATCTTCTCAATAAAATGGTATTAACCAAATAGTTTAAGATGAAATAAATAAGCTTGAAAAATATGCATACAAGCCTTCTCAAAAATTATTTTACTATTGGGGACCTTCTCCTATGGATACTTTACCTGAAGAACCAGATTTTATTAGCAATAATAGCTACAATGGAAAAAGTATATATGAAAGGAATATTGACACATTTAGTGAAAAATAAATATTTAATGTAGCTTATCATATGCTAATGTATAGTATAGTTTACAAAAATAATGGTAATAATGATGTTACTATTGCAAGAATGATAGTTGCTGGTTTTACTGGCCAACTTAAAGGTTGATGGGATAACTATCTTCCTGCATCTCATAAAAATGAAATTTACAACACAGTAAAATAAGAAGATGGACTGATGGTCCAAAATGCTATATATACCTTAATAGTTACCATTCTAGAACATTTTACTAGAAGGGTATCGGATATAACGAAAGTGTTCGTAGACTTTTACAGAATTTAAGATGTAAAACATTAACATATTTCAGATGGTATAAAGACACATTTTTAAACAGAGTAATGGAATTACCAGAAAGTAATAGCTCTCACTGGAAATCAAAATTTATTGATGGTCACCCCTCCTTATTTGCAGAAAAGGTAAGGAAGTCTCTAAGAAAGGACAAAATAAACATTCCTTATGAAAGTTATAATTATGGTAAACTTATTGGAACATGTATTCAAGAAAATTTATCATTATGTAATGAAATAAAATTAAATCAACAAATGAAACGCCAAAATTTGACTGAAAGAAATCAATTAGGACAATTTTGTAGTCAATTTGGAATGGATGTTCCAAACATTAAAAAATCTCATAGAAAAGATAATAAATTCAAGGAATCTTTTCGTAAAAAGAAGAAATCTTATTCCCATAAAAAGTTAGAGCAAAAGGCTCAATGGAAAGAGGAAAGATTAAATAAAAAGAAAAATAAAATCATCCACTGCTATAAATGTGGAAAAGTTGGACATTATGCTAATAGATGTAAATTAAAAATGAAAACTAACAACTTACAAGCTGATAATGAATTAAAGGAAACATTATCGAAACTTCTATTAAATTCTAGCTCTGAAAATAATTCAGAATTAGAATCTGAAAATGATTCAGATTATTCAGTTACTTCTGAAAATCTCAAAGTTCTTGATGAAGAATCATAAGAATATGATGAATGTTGTGAACCTTGTAGACGGGCAGAATCATGTCTAAACCCAATAATAAGTAGTGAAGATGAAAATGATGAATTTTATAAAATCCTCTCACAATTTCAAGATTTGAATATAAATGTATTAACTAATAATAATATTATAGAATTCCTAAAATTAGTTAAAGACCCGGAATTAAGATAAAAAATGATAGATCAGATGGAAGATATTTCGGAAACAAGCAAAAATAATGAAACATTAACTGAGACAGTTCAAAGTATTGGTAGCTCTAAAAACCCATATTCTATGAATGAAGTTCATAAACTTTTAAAAGAAAGACAAAGTATTGAATATCCTTGTACTACCGAAGATCTTAAAAATGAAATCCAAAACCTTTAAAAGGAAATTCAAATCATAAAAAATGAAAATAAAAATATTGATTATAGACTTTCTTTTCTAGAACAAGCAAAAGAAATTATCCCTATTAAAAATAATCAAATAAATTGTTCTCAAATAAAAATTCCAGAACAAGAAGAATTTCTTTCAAAATTAGACATTATTATATCTCAAAAATGGTTTATTAAAATAACTCTTTTAATTAATAATCATTTTAAAAAGGAATTAACCGCGCTTGTATATAGTGGTGCATATATGAATGTAATTCAAGAAGGAATAATTCCAACTAGGTATTTTCATAAAACTACTAATTTACTGAGTCATGCAGGAGGAGAAAAACTTGATATTAGGTTTAAGTTACCACATGCTTATGTATGTAAAAATAAAACTTGTATTCCTACAAGCCTTTTACCAGTAAAAAATATCACTAATCAAGTCATACATGGAACACCATTTATATATAAAACTTATCCTATAACAAATATTGATAAAATGGAATAGCAAGTATATATGAAAATAAGCCTATTATTTTTGGATTTATAACTAAACCTTTTACAAAGGTTCCACATGAAATAAAAGATCTTTTGACCCAAAAGACTTATCATTTAATTTTTTAAAAGAAGAAGTCATTTCTCTTAATATAGACGAAAAGCTCCAAAATCCAAAATTACAAGAAAAAATTAAAATGGTTTATAACAAATTTTCTATGGAAATTTGCAATGATCATCCAAATGCCTTTTGGGATAGAAAGAAGTATATTGTTACTCTTCCATATGAAGAAAATTTTGATGAAAAGAAAATCCCTACTAAAGCAAGACCATGTCAAATGAATTTTGAATATTTAGAATTATGCAAAAAAGAAATTGAATCATTATTACAAAAAGGTTTAATAAAACCATCTCAATCACCTTGGTCATGTATTGCATTTTATGTAAATAAACATAGTGAACAAGAAAGAGGGGTACCTAGATTAGTAATAAATTATAAACCTCTTAATAAGGTTCTAAAATGGATTAGGCATCCAATTCCTAATAAAAAGGATTTACTGGATAGGCTATATGATTCCATCATATTTTCTAAGTTTGATTTTAAAATCGGGCCATTGGCAGATTCAAATTTCAAAAACTGACCAATACAAAACAGCTTTTAATGTCCCAATTGGACATTATGAATGGATAGTAATGCCTTTTGGTTTGAAAAATGCGCCCTTGGAATTTCATAAAATAATGAATGACATTTTTATTCCGTAAAGTGAATTCATTATGGATTACGAGTATATATGCACGTCCAGGTGAACATGCATCTAATCACAAACTGAATTAACTTATAATGTGCTTGTGTAGCATTACCATATACTATATAAAGTACGACACAATAGAATGTCAATTAATAAAATAACAATTAGCATTGAAAAATTAAAATTCTAAAATAGACAAAAAGAAGTAAAAACTAAAACAAAGAGAAGATATCTGTTGAGATGAAGGAAAAAAACTAAATTGCCCATTCCATGAAGTTAGAAAGACATGATGATAAAAATAACTCAAACATAATATAGCTAATGATACTTGATTAAAAAGAGATGATGATGCATTATTGAAGAAACAATGACAGTGCTTTGGTGCAAAAAGAAGAAGATGATAAGAGTACAAAGGAGCAGCAGACCAATATACATTTTGCACAGAAATCGATAAACCAACTATCAAACAGAGGTTTAAATGAACATCATTTTCATACATGAATCCTTCCCAATACTTGGGAAGTATTGGTAACTTTTCTTCCATGTTTTCAACTTTATCCATAATCTCTGACAATCTCAATGCCATGCTTTGCTTAATAGCAGGTGATGCTCCATGCTCACCAATAATTGACTCCTTGTGTCGGTGCCTTATTCTCAATGACTGCAGCTTCATCTTTAGGAACTGAACCATCCATCAAAAATACAATCTAAATAACAGTAAACATTATTTATGTTTCTATAGTAACACTTATCATGTAGCTAACTTACTATATACCTTTAGTGTTTTGCTAGGACTATGAGTGAAGAGAACGGATGAACCATGAGGGGAACTCTCTGGTTTAAAAACTTGTTTAAACTTATCAACAACTTATGCTTCTTCATCTGCGTACGTTCCAATTACTTTCCAATAAGCTACGCAGTTTTTAGTTACTTTTTTGGATTATTGTTCTCCGGTCAGAGGGAGAATCATTGTTACATTAGTAAACTTCTCAAAGGGTCCTGCAACCAACATAATACACACACATATGTATTCTATCATTTTTGTTACATTAAAATTGTCCCTTGTTGCATATGCTTTTACGTTACCTGTACATATATATTGAAAAATTCAAGTGAACTTTCTTGGCCTGTTTTTCCTTTTCATTTATCAACAAGAAATGAAATTGAATCTGTTTCCAAATAGGTGTCGATGTGGTAAATGCTATAAATTTACCTCCAATTTCAAAACCCCTTACACCTAAAGAGATGAATTGAATTATCGCAAAATAATTAAAGCTACAAAAACGGTAAATTTTAGTTATATGTAAGTTCAATTTGGTAAAATTTCAAACCTGCACCTTCGAGAAAATGTGTTTTGGATGAACCGGGAGGAATGGTGATGGCATCAAAGGCGATTCCTTCTACTTCCAACTTTGTCGCTGCTTCCATTTCTTGAATTATCAGCTATAAATGAAAATCTAGAAATTATGTAGTATGCTTACTTAAAGTCGGTGGCTATTGTATATAGAGCTATTGGTGTGAACTGGTACTGTTCAGTGTTTTTAATATCCTTACTTTTAGATTCATAGACAAATGCCTGCTCTTAGATTCACTTTAAGTTACTTTTGCCTCTGCGCATCATGCAAATATCCTTACTTACACAAAAATCCATACTTGTAGATCTGAAATAAGCGTTTACAAATTATAATTCCAATGCCTTTTGTCAATCTACATGACCAATTACAAATGAAAAAATGCCTTTTGTCAGAAATCTTATTTAGTAAATAAATCGTCCCAATAGTTTGAAATTAACAGATAAGACAACAACTTTGAAAGATGGAGGCACGATAATGAATGAATTTAGGATTTCATTTTCTATGAAGATGCTATAAAATTAATGGGAAAATGGAATGAATTCGAGGGGCATTTTTGGAACTTCAAAAGATACGATGGAAGTTAGTTCATTGAATTCATTGTATTAATAGCAGAGATGAGAATAACCAATTAGTTTCTAATGGCCACCAATATATATAAGTTCTCTTGCATTCTACTGCACGCATTTTACACAATCTAATTAGAAGTGAAAGAAAAAACTTATACATTCACTCTACATTCAAGAATTAGTCTCACCGTCCTTCCAAATATGTTTCTGTGCAAGTCTCACCTCCATGGTTTTATATCTTCCTCTGTATCATTTTTGAAACAGATAAATAAATAAAAGAGAAGGAAACATAACAACATTTTGATTATAAACCTTGTTATATGGTAGCACAATCTTTACCATTCAGGAGTTATATAACAACGTAACAGCCTTTCTATTCTTTAAACTTGTCAACAAATACAACATACTTAATTAAAATAAGTTTCTTTCTTTCAATTATATTTATACTGAACACATGTACAAAGGAAATACTGACTTTTAATACCAAATATGTGATTTAATTTTCAAATTATATCTATGTTAAGTGATATATAATTACCAATATAAATGCAATGACCTGTTATCTACCATTACATTGTACATAAGCAAGCAAGTTTCTAAAAGTTGAAGTAATGGTTAGTTTCACGTCATAGGAGAAACAACTATTTATACAAATTGTAAAATTCTAAGCTGTTTACTTTTCATAAGTGTATTCAGTTCTGATGGACATAATAATCCATAATTTGAATTGTGATGGATGCATTGAATACATGACCAAAACTTGATGTGGCTTTACAAACTAAATTTTGATGGAAGCATCAACCACTTGACCAAAACTTAATGGTGTGGTTGCAAATTACCAAATTAATAAAACGATATTGTGCTAAGGGATAGCAATTGAATTAACTGCCCGCTGATTTGTGAATGTTAGATACTTTAGAATAGACTATAACCATCCATTTTATACAATCCATTTAAATGTGACATGAACGTTTTTATTTATTATTTAAACAATCATGGATTTCTTTAAAAATGTATTACACATGCAAATAGTGCTTTTCCAATTGAAAACATAATCTTCTTATATAAAAAATATCTGTAGTCAGTTGTAAAATATAAAACAATATAAATGAGCTATAAAAGAACTTCCATTTCTTAAAATATAATCATTGAGTTCATTGTTAGTAATATCTCCATTTCTTTAAATAAGACTATCTTTTGAGAAGTTGCTTACAAATTTATTGCCTTCAGCATAGCAATGGAGTACGTTCCATTAACCTGCAGTATTAATGTATATGATGAATTGTACCAAGCTATTCGTAATAATTTTCAACCCTTGAACCTATTACACCATGCTCAAGTCAATGTTTTTTTATGTTTTTAATTTTATTTTTGCAGAATATCCTTGTTCTGTGATTCTATCTGTTCACATTCGATTTAATCACAACCACTTGTGAGGCTAAAATCTATGTATGTCAATAGTTAATGCAAATCATGTATATGTATATAATATGCCCATATTTCTCCTTGCACATTTCTTTCTTTGATCCAAGCTAAAATGCAGTCGAACATTGATTGATCATGTTCTAAACATATTAGAATGAATTTACCGAAATATACGGTTTATCATAGTGATGAAACGGTTTGTAATAAACTTCAACGAAATATGTTGTTTATCTAGAACAAATATACATATTAAATCAACTTGATATTTTTTAAGGGTTAGTATAAGTGATCATTATTGCAATAAATTTCAACCTTTAATGATACAAGAATCCAAATTTCCCCAAAATATGTAATGTATGGGAAAAGAGTTATCGGAATAAGATCCAATGCAAGTAAATATGTGTATAATACATAATGTCAAACAATTTATTTTTGTTATTTCATCCATCATATAGCATCAGAAGTTATCGATTCATACTTACATGTCTTTTACTCTTACATATAACCATAACTCATCGTAACATGAATATAATTAGACTGTTAATTCATAACAACAAACTCCATATTTTTTCAAGGCATTGATCGTCATGTTGTACTAAAGGAATGAAAAAACGAAATAAAAAACTAAGCATACCAAAAAATTGTATACAACAATAACGATTAAAGAGAAACGATTAAAGAGTTAGTTGATTATAAATAGATGAAATTACTTAACCAAACCTTACTTCAAAATTGAACTTCCATGAGGGCTTTTGGACCTCTAGGTCCACTTGCATATGCAGGGCTTTAATCTTCAGTTTGTTAGTTTGGACCTCTAGTTCCACTTAGTTTTTGCTATCTGCATGTGAAATAGATCATTTTTAAATATGTTGATTTAAAAATTGGCAATAGTTTGTTAGTTTGGTAAGGTAATCTAAACATATGTTTTTCTTTTAAGAAAAATGATCCTAGACGGAAATCAAAATCAGTACCATCTTAAATAGCCACAGTTATGATTCAAATTCAGAATAATCATAAAAAGTATAAGAGTTAATTTTTTACATAATGTCAAACAATTTATTTTTGTTCTTTCATCCATCCTCATATAGCATCAGAAGTTATGGATTCATACTTACATGTTTCTTACACTTACATATAACCATAACTCATCGTAACATGGATATAATTAAACTATCAATTTATAACAACAAACTCCATATTTTTTCAAGGCATTGATCATCAAGTTATACTAAAGGAATGAGAAAAAGGAAATACAAAACTGAGCATACAAAAAAAGAGTATACAACAATAACGATAAAAGAGTCAGTTGATTATAAAGAGATGAAATTACTTAACCAACCTTGCTTCAAAATTGAACTTTCATGATTGGCTTTTGGACTTCTAGTTCCACTTAGTTTTTGCTATCTACATGTGAAATAGATAATTTTTAAATAGGTTAATTAAAAAATTGGCAACAATTTGTTAGTTTGGTATGGAAATCTAAAACATATATTTATCTGTAAAGAAAAATGATCCTAAACAGAAATCAAAATCAGTACTATCTTAAATAGCCACAGTTATGATTCAAATTCATAACAATCATAAAAACTGCAAGAGTTAATTTTTAAAAATAAAAATTCAAAAAAAACAGATGAATCGATATTTAGTATACCTATATCCCAACAATAAACATTGGATAAACGGAGCACTGAAGTAGAAGATTTGGGATAATTGAGGTAGAAGAACTGAGTAGACAGTAGCCATGACAGAGTTGGGATAATTGCGGTGCATTTTTTCAATGATTTTGTTACGTTAGTTAATCTTGTGCTCCGATCCTATAGAAGGATGAAGGCAGAGATGTTTTCACTCGATCTCGATGATGGAGGATCCGTGGGTAGTGTCGATTCGATCTAGGGTATCAAAAATAGTGTGGGTGAAGAGAGGGCAGAGGGAGGATGGAGGAACCCAGATCTGATAAAGAAATAGTATTTGATTAGGATTTCGTGAGAAACCAACGAAAGTAGACTGGAGCGAAGGGGTATTTTTGGAATTTCAAAAGGACACCGAGTAAATTAGTTCATGGAATTCTCTTTATTAGTAGTAAAGATATTGATGATATTCTAGTATTTTCTAAAGATATTGAAACACATTTTAAACACTTAGATATTTTTAGAAAAATCATTATTCAAAATGGCTTAGTAATATCAAGAGCAAAAATGTCTTTATTTCAAACAAATGTGATGTGAGACCCACATTTCGAAAGGTTTAAATCGACAATAATCCACACATGTCCAACTTAAACAATCCGGAACAAAGATAATCAATGGGGTCAATTAAGAAAAATAAGAAAAGAGGAAGAAAACAAACACAAAATCTCACAGCGGAATGACAAAATATAATAATCAAATAAACAGTTCATGAAGTTGTTTATATTATACAATTGATCATAATTTATACAACATTTATCAGAGTTATATATACATCAGGGATAAATAATAATGCAGCAGAACAGTATGAAGCAGAGACTAATAACAGTAATAATATACCACATGTCCGTCTTCGTCCTCTAGAAAAATGATCTTCAATGCGCTGAAAAAACTCAGGGTTGACCCGAGCGTAATGAAAAGAAATAACACTCGAGTCGGGACTAAAATATTCTTATATGAGTCAAATTGATATCGCATATAACATGAGTGTCGTGGCGTCAGAGATGTTTACGGAGTTTCACATCTTCTATCCAGTGTATAACCTGCGTACAATAACTCAAGAGATGTTACGGGATTTTCTATTTCTTAAGGATCCATCAAATTATTTATATGTTGCAGAATACGATACATATATAATGTCTAATCAGTAAAATAAATATTTTTCTTAGCGTTAAGGCTTTACATTGATCCCCCTTAACGCGTTTTTAAGCATTGTCGTACAGTTTGCATATAAAACACCAGTAAACCGTCGGTGGATAGGGATGCACCGTGATACGACAACACTAAACCAAAATCATAGTGGTCTCGAATAAGGATAAAAGTATGACAAGGCACGTGAGGCAATGCCCAAGGTAGGATACTACCAGTTTACCCTTCCCGGTTGGTGGTAACCCCTAACGGCCCACATCGTCCAACACTCCCAAAATCCGAGGGAAAGCACCAATCAATAACAATGTCATGATAGTAATACGAAGAAATGTGTCCATTAGAGGTAGCTAACCTCATTGGCCGATACGGCTCCTATTTTAGTCATTTAAAATTGACACAAGTGCCAGACCAATCCATCATCGTTCTCTTTCTTCAAATCCAGTAAACGATGCCAAATCCAACCACTTCGTTCTGAAGTCTCCTCCGCGTACATAGTTGTTAAAGTGGTTCCTATATTGACAGAGAGTATGCCAATAAGAGGGCCCAGTCTCTTTAACAACCAAACGTCGTTTTACACATCGGTTGGTACTTTTACAATTCGAAAACAATTCATCCTTAATATCAAAATATCATATTCGCTTCAAAATCAATTTCACTTCGAAATTACCATATTCGCTTCAAAAATCATATTTTTTACTTCAAAATATCAATTCAGTTCGATACATCAATTTCACTTCAAAATTTGATTGAATTACAATTTAGGTTATAACTTCACTTTAACCTAATTCGCATTTAAATCCAAGATTTAAATATAAACATTCCACCCTTTTGACCAGTTTGAATTTTTAGAAAATAGTTTAAATAGTTTTAAAATAGTTAAATAGTTAAAATAGTTAAATAGAAAATAGTTTGAGTATTGAAAATGGTTTATATAGTAAATTAGTTTGGAAAAATCAAAATAATTTTAATATTTAAAAAGATATATTTTTAATAGTTTACACTAAAATAATTTATTTGAAAATATTTTCAAAGTCAAACCGATTCAATTCCAAATTTCCCAACTCAAATCACTTTAAATTTCCATTTCGATTTAATCGATTCAATTCCGATTTCAAGTCAATTTTACTTCGATTCCAAATTAATTTCACTTCCAATTCCAAATTAATTTCACTTCCAATTCCAAATTAATTGCAATTTCAATCCAAATTAGTTGCAATTTCAATTCCAAATTAATTTCAACTCAATTCTCAAATTTAAACCATTTTGATTTATATCAATTCCAGGTTCGATTTTCAAAATATCGATTCAAAACATTTAAACCAAATTTACCTTCAATACCCAATCTAGAATCCAAATCTTCAAATATAATTCAATTCCGAGCTCAATTTGGAATTATCATCTTATATCACTTTTACTTAACAATATTCAAAGTTTGAATAAAAGTCCAATCCTTTAAATCAAATAAATTTCTGAAATTTAAATCATATTTCGATTATAACATAAAAATCTCAACTTCGATTATTCAAAACATTTCATTTACCAAATTTAAATTTCAACATTTCGAGCTCCAGTTCGAAAATAATTCGACTTCCTTAAATTCGATTTTATTTCTTAAAAATCAAAATCAATTTAAATAATTTCAAATTAAAATCTTAAAATCATTTAATTTAACCAATCCGGTGTCCGAATATAATTTCCTATCCTATGGCCAAGTGAATCAATTATTTCAATTTAATTTCAAGGATGGATATATATCATTTTAATCCAAAATGAATGTCATAGGTATATATCATTTCAACCTATTTCTTAATTTTCGAAATAATTCGATTTACAGTTTTATATATTGTAAATAATATATAGGATGATAATAGGATATATCAAAATAAATAAACATCTAGATCATCCAAAATATCAATCAATAGCATCCATCATAATCAGCACCCAAATCGGTCAAAATATCATAACAATTTACTTGTTATCAATAATCGAGAATTTAACTAGCAATTTAATTCCCATTTCAAATTTGAACTGTCAATTCAAATTCCTATCATTTTAATTCATATCAATTTAAATGTCAGTTAAATTTAACCAAACAGCTGTCAATAAATTTTAAATCACTTCACGATATAAATTTAACAAACATAAAAATATTTAGTTTGTTGTGAGCATATATAACACTCACCTTTTATTTGAAGCTGAAATTATTACAGCTTCAAATAAATCCCACTCTGACTTAAAGCTATAGACGACGTCAATATAGTTGCACTGCAACTCGTTTCGTCCGAAACGGACCTCGTATGCACAAGTTACGAATTAATTAGCATTCGATATAACTTAAAACTAAACTATAATTAACAAATAAAATTAATTAATTAATATAATTAACTTAACCTAACCTTACTACCGTTCAACCCCAAATCGAGCAGCCACCCAAAACCCTAACTGCCCTAGCATCGATTCGCAGCAACCTCTCCCCCCCTACGCCATCGCTCTTCCCTGCGCCACCCACAGCCTCGGCAAATACTTCCAGGCACTCGCAGCTGAGTCGTCGCCTCCTCAAGGTCCGTGCGACCACGACCAAGCCTCGGACAATCTCGCGTTCTCCCCATGCGAGCCACCACCCTTCGTGACTCGTCCGCCATCTCGAACCCTAACTGCACCTATTAACTTGCCTCGCGACTTCATTCGACTCTCCCTTTTTTTTCTTTTTTTCCTGAAGCTTGTTTTGATTCGATTTGAACTGGAAGAGATGAAAAGGGGGGAACACGATTTAAAAGGTGAAAGGACGACTTCGTATCAGACGTAGTTTGGCTCACGTACAATTTAGGGTAGCCGATGGGAATGTTTTACGGCTGATGTGAATGAAGACAACAATATATATATATATATATATATATATTAAAAATTCCAAAATATATAGATATTATTCGATCCCCTATCGAGGCGTGCCGCATGGCGTTCATAATGTTATACCCCTATTTCGAATGCAATGGAATAAGTTTTGAGGCCTAGTTCAATTTTATTCAGAAAATAGCTTTTCAAAATCAAATTATTTTAATCGAATTCCTTAAACTAATTTCTACGCGTTTCAAGCCCGTATGGCCAAACGAAAAGTCTGATCGCTACAAAACTTGAAACCCTATAATAATTCACTATTACGGATCCGATGAAACTGGTTTCGTCGAAATCCAAGACAGTGGCCAAAATGGCTATTTTTACTTGTTAATTATAATATAAAAATTTCCAATTCTAATTATTCACTTTTAAACCCAATTTTAAATGTTAACAATCTTCATTCATATTTAAATAAAATTTAAATTAATTTTTGATATCATTTTCATTCACATTAATTCAAGATTCAATTATTTAAATAATTGCAATATTAAATTTTAAACAATTTTAATTATTCAATAAATCACATTAATAACCATTAATTTCAAATGAGTTTTGTTATCAACAAATGTTTTATTTTTATCCAAATAATTCAACATTTATTATTCAATTCATATTATTGATTATAACACATTAAATACATAGAATTTCATTTCTATATTTATTATTGCCAAAATCATCGAAATTAGTTATTTCAAAATTTTATTCGAGTTCATATTAAATTACTACATTAATAAATTATTAAAATTTTATTTCTAACCATTTTTTTCAATAATTATATTAAATTTGATAATTAAAAATAGTTAAAATATGGGTCGTTACATTCTTCCCCACCCAAAACTTTTCGTTGTCGAAAAGGGGCTAAGTACAGAATTTAACCATTACTACACTTATACTACGCCACTACGATATCAATTTTATGGAAAATTACAATATATTCTATAAAACAAGTTATAAATATTTTAAAACCTCAAAATTTTCTGACACCCGGATTTACGGAAAATTTCGGTAGAGTCTCCTTTGCGTGGCTCGATCGGAAAAAATTTACAATTCAATATATAACCCAAATATATATCAAATATACATCTCATCTCAATGATGAGACATCCCGTAGGGAAAAAATATAAAAGTGCGGTATGTAATCCAAGATGTGTACCTTATTTTGCTCGTATTAAGAAAGCAAAAGGATATAAAAACCCGCGTATACATCCAAACGGTCTTCGTATGTACCTATCATAACTCAATTTAGAATATCAGTCATTTATATAATATATAGAACTTGTATGAGTTTAATAAACTATAAAATATGCATTCTGAATCCAAATCATAACACAGGCACAAATATGCAACATACTACAATCATATGCAATCAAAACAGTTATAAATATGGTTTATAATAAAAGAAACCGTTCAACACTTAATAGTTATCCAATTAATTCATAAACCATCACCATTTTCATTTCCAATGTCAACATTTAATTTATACACTTCATTTTTCATTTACATTCAATTTTTATTAACATTTAATCGGGTTGCTTCATATTTATTCACATCTATTTCATTTACATTCAATTTATTCAAATTTCCATTATTTCACCTTTTGTTAACACATTTCATATAAATTTATTTATAAACCATTCATGACCATTTAAGTCTATTACAATCATTTTATGAAACACTACTCATGTTTATTTTTCATAACTTAAGTTCATATTAATTCTTCGATTCACTACATTAGTTCATTTCATAAATTTAAATTCATATTAATAATTTTACTTAAGTAAATTTTATTTTATAACCGAATTCATATTAATAATTTTCTTCTTAACACAATCAATTTTTATTCAGTTTCTCTTAAGTTAACTTCATCTTAAAATTCATTTTGTTAACTTATTCCATATTAAATTAGTTAACATTCAATTTTATTGAAACTCATTTCATTTGCATTTAATTTATTTACATCCAATTTAAATTAAATTAAATTACTCACATTAATTTTACTTACACACATTTAATTTTATTCGGTTTCTTTTACAATTCAAATTACATTTCATTTTATAATTCAAGTCGTATTCATTCTATTAATTCATTTTATAGCTTAAGTGGAATTAATTCACTTTACTAATTTATCTAATTATATTCAAATCCAATTAAATTCATTTAATCTTTATTAAGTGAAATATTATTTCATTTGATTCATTTCTTGGTTTATTCAACTTTATTTAAGTTAAACCTTTTTTCCTATTATTCACATTCAACAAATTAAAATTTTGTTATTAGCTTAATATTTCTCAAATCTATAAGTTATACACATTTATTCACTTAAAATTTCATTTCATTATTTTATTTATTTCATTTCAATACAATTCACTTTATTTAAGCTTTCTTGAGTTAAACTTCATTTTATTTATGTCATTTTTCTAACTCAATTTATTTAACATTTCTTAGGTTAATTATTTTATTTCATATCTTAATTTCAATTTTCCTTTGTTTGCTAAACCAAAATGTTTAACCAATTTAAATTTGATTTTATTTTCCTGTTCAAATCTATAAGTTATAAACTTATTTTTATCTATACTATTTTCAATTATAAGTTTAGAACTATTTTAATATATCTATTTTATCATACTTGGAATACTTTTCACAATCAAAACTTTTTTTAACTGGAAATAAATTTCTTTTGGTAGCAATTCTCACTTAGAAACTCGGAAATGAATACTAGCGATGCTATAGTCATCCCTAGAATTATTTCCCAGCGACTAAAGCGAGTTCAGTGCTTTTATTTCTTTCAAAAGTCTTTCTAAAATATTTTTTCTAGTCAAAACTCTTTCAAATAATCTTAATATTAATTTTGAAGGCTTTAAAAACAAATTTTGAAAACAAAAGGATTTTATATTCTAAAATTCTCAATTTTTACATCCTTCTATTTATAATATAGCTTATACAAATTTTATTACCTATTTGCCAACATTTCATTTATTTACAACTTTGTCATCATAAACAATTTTTATTATAATTATATTTCAATTCAATTAATTATTGAACGCTTCGTGAAATAAAATTCACAAAGTATTCGTTTTATTTTAATTCAACCAATAATCGATGATAACTAAATATTATCATCGCATATCGACTAACATTCATTAATAATTAACATTCTATATATATATATATAATATTTTAGGTAAAATTATTTCATTTACCTGATTTTTAAATAATATTATGTCGACTTGCCACGTTTAAGTGTTTAGAAATCCCTATCGATAACATGGCGTCCCACACACCGACCAGAATTCATAAACAACTCAACGGATAAATAAACACAATATAAAACATTTTACAATACTAACAAGTACGCTCTCTCATATATATACACTCGAACAGACTCATTATAGGGTATTACTACCCTATCTTTAATGAGTCAAACCCCACAAAGCTAAGATTATCGCTACACCATAGCTCTGATACCAACTGTGACGACCCACATTTTGGAAGGTATAAATCGACAATAATCCACACATGTCCAACTTAAACAATCCGGAATATAGATAATCAATGAGGTTAATTAAGAAAAATAAGAAAAGAAGAAAACAAACACAGAATCTCACAGCGGAATGACAAAATATAATAATCAAATAAACAGCCCATGAAGTTGTTTATATTATACATTTGATCATAATTTATATAATATTTATAAGAGTTATATATACACCAGCGATAAATAAATAATGCAGTAGAATAACATGATGCAGAGAATAATAATAGTAATAATATACCAGATTTTCGACTTCGTCCTTTGGAAAAATGATCTTCAATGCGCTGAAAAAACTTAGGGTGGACCCGAGCGTAATGAAAAGACAAAATATTCGAGTCAAGAATAAAATATTCTTATGTGAGTCAAATCGATATCGCATATAACATGAGTGTCGTGGCGTCAGAGATGTTTACGGGGTTTCATATCTCCTATCTAGTGTATAACGTGTGTGCAATAACTCAAGAGATACTACAGGATTTTCTATCTCTTAAGGATCCATCAAATTATTTATATGTAGTAGGATATGCTACATATATAATGTCTAATTGGTAAAATAAATATGTTTCTTAGCGTTAAGGCTTTACATTGATCTCCCTTAACGCGTTTTTAAGCATTGTCGTACAGTTTGCATATAAAATCCCAGTAAACCATCGGTGGATAGGAATGCGTCATGATACGACAACACTAAACCAAAATCGTAGTGGTCTCGAATAAGGATAAAAGTATGACAAGGCACGTGCACTACAAGAACAAAAATGATTTCCGACGTCAACTAGCCGTCGACGGCCGTCGGTAGGCCGTAAGAAACTGTAAGAAGAGCCGTCGGTATACGAATCTCGTTTCGTAACGACTTCCGACGGCCACAACGGCAAATTTCTGACGGCCTCCAACGGTGATCTGTGACCGTTTCCGAAGACAACCTTGGCTACGTGGCAAACCTGAATAACCAAATAGTCGTCTGAGGTCATCGAAAACGGTCGGAATTTGTCGTAGAGCACCGTCGGCAGCCGTTGCATGGTCATACCTATAAGCCGTCGGTAGCCGTTAGTGGCCGTCGGAAATTTAGGTGTTTTTTTGAATTTGAGCCTACTGCCTTCCAGCCACTACAGATTCATCAATACACATAGCAGCTCCTTTTCGAGCATATATAAACCAATAATCATATAAATAACCATACATAATATTCCATCCAAAAAATCCATATCCAAATCCAATTTAATCCAAAAAATCAACATCCAAATCCATATAAAATAATATACAATCCATCAAAATGTATCAAACACATCCTTACCTACTCGAAGTGTATATATACAGACAAAAAAACATAACAGAACATACCTAGCAATACTCGTTTTCCCCTACAGAACCACCCGACGAAGGAAGCCTACCATGCTGCTCCATATATTCTGCCAAGCGCTGGTTCAGCTGCTCCATCTGTGCAGCACAACGACGATCATGCTCCGGCATCTTGGCGATCTCGGCTCGTAGCTCTGCAATTTCTTCTTTATCTTGAGCCATCTTATACGCCTTCCGCGATGTGCTAGCCTGCGAATAAAAATAAATTGTTATACTGCCTCCAACATCATAAACGTAATTTACATAACTTTAATTGAAAATTATGCAATATTTGAATTTAGTTTATTTTTTGAAAATTACCGCTTGGTTCCCAAATCCTTAGCGCCTGCTACGGGATGGTGGATCCATGACAGACTCGAAAATAGCATCCTCCTCATCAGCTATCAACTCATCCCATCCTGTCTCAGCCAGCAGCTGTGCCAGTGCTTCCTGGAACTTTTGCTGTAATGCAAAATACAATTTAGTAAACTAATCATTGTACTAATTAACAAAAGGTTGAAATGGTCACTAGTATAAATAACACTAATTAATATATCTACAAATGTGTACTTAATTAATAACTGATAACTTTTAACTTAATTATAATATACCTACATAGGCAGCAGTTGCTTTATCATCATGCTTCCATGAGTATACGACTGAGCCCGAATCGTCGGTCTGCTTCAAGGCATGAGTATGAGCAAAAACATCCCAATACGAAACTGTACAACCGCGCGCTCTTTCCTGAAAAATGAATATATATATATATATATATATATATATTATATTGTTTTATTAACTATCTATTAACAACTTATAACTTAAAATATAATAATGTGAATATAAAAATTTACCAAATCCTCGCGATGATGCTGGAATGACTTGGAACCACCGCGATGTGTGACAGGATTCTTATTTCTGTTTTCGGAGTTCCTATCTGACTCCCTCTGTAAATTTAAATTGGAAATAAAATTTTACAGTTCTAAATTATGTATTAAATACACGCAACAATTTAAAGTAATTAATATGTGGTAAACTTACCTGGAACTCCTCATTGCCCCACCATGCGACCCAAGCCTTCCATGCGCTAGCACTCATCAAGTTCAGTTTATTTCCCGCTCTTCTCATAGCAGACATTGTATCCCTATAATTTTTGGAAATTTTGTTGTTTCAATGGAGCTGCACCAGGGAAAGAATTATCTCTTGAAGGTCCACCGAACCCTACATATTGAGAAATATATCATTTAATTATGTGAAAACACATAAATTACCTTCTCCCGATATGTAGATTATTAATCAGTCCTCGTCGTTTTCTGATTCAGACTCCATTACGTACTCTATGTTTTGTTCTTCTATAGTCTCAAATGCTTCTATTAATGCATTTGATTCATCGTTTAGAGGTCCAAAATCGATTTGATCGTCAGTTATTATCATTCCAGTATTTTCCTCGATATCTGCTTGATAAGCTTATTCGTCTGGAATATTATGTCCATCAAATGTAAATTTTGCCTTTGTTTTGAAAACAGCAGAGGCTTTAACTTTATCTCTTCGTAGAGATCGGTATGGAGCGTAATAAACTTGAAGAGCTTGTTTGGAAAGTATAAAAGGATCGTAGTTATAATAACGCGAGGTATGCTTTATTTCTATAAGATTATACTTTGGGTGCACGTTGATTCTAGAACATGGAACGTTGTTGAACCAGTTGCATTTAAACAAAAAAAATTCTACAGGTCTTGTGAAATATGTCAATTGCAAAACTTGGGTTAACACGCCATAAAAATCATTTACATGATCATTTGGATCATCACTACCTTTAATAAATACACCGGTATTATTAGTTAATTTTTCAGCACTGTACTCTTTGATGTTAAATTTATATCCATTAACGAAGAATATTGGATAAGTCTTGACTTTCCTTTTTGGTCCCATAGCTAAATGTTTCAATCCTTCACTGTCCACACAATTTGTCGTGTCGTAAACGTAATTTGAAAACCAAGTAGCGAAATCTTTGCCGATATCGCCATTTGGATGTTGTGATTCATAAACACTGCAATTGTAGAAGAAATATTGCATTATAATTAACACACATGTATGCATATGTATATATACACATATGTAGATTGTAACGACCCGCAAATTTCAACTGTTTTAATAACGTAATTAGTTGAAATTTTGTGAAATTTTAAACGATAAAATTTTGAAATATAAATTTGATATTTGGAATGCGTTTAGTTAAACTTAGCAACTGGTAAATTTCCGTCCGAAAATATGAAAGTTTATTTCGCGCGTAAATTTACTTCAATTTAATCAGTTAAAAAGCGATGAAAATAAAATGTTTCCGAAACCTAAATATTTTTACATAGAAAAATTCTAAACCATCTTCTGAGCAAGATTTCAGTTTGCCGTTTTTCCAAATTCGGACATCTTTGGCTCCGTCGATCTTATTTTTCAGCGTTTTTCTTGCATTTTCCGCTATTAGGAAATTCGAATTTTATAATTCAATCAAACCACTAATATCTGTGTGCCATTCTATCCGCCTCGTCATGCTAATCTCCGCAGTATATTTATTTCTGTCTTTTGAGATTCGGTACGCGACGAAAACGAAAAAGCCCGTGCTTACCGGTACCGAAAATTTTACATTTGATTTTTTTTTCTTTGCTTTTAAGATTTGAACCGTGCAGCCAGGCATTTAATGAATAGCAATAATGACTTTTCAGCTCAATCAAACAAAAACTTGACCACTGATGTTTGCTTTTCATTTGCGTGCTATCTTCTTCTTGAAGAAACGAGATATATATTATCAACAAAATAGCATGTGTCAGTTTACATCCATTCATCTAAATCAGCTTTACATATTTCTCTCTCTAGCTTACCAAATTCTTCTTCCTCCATTTCCGGCTGCCACCATCCTTATAAATAAATAAATAAATAAATAAATCAAAGAAACTTGTATATATTTGCTTTTGGTTTTAGCTCATCCTTTCTCTGCCATTTCCCCTGTAGCCATTCCTTCTTCTTTCCCCACCTCGGTACCACCAAATCTTGTGAGCGCCTTCCTTCCTCCATCACCGTTTTGTTCACCGGCCTCACGATTTGTCGTGCGTCAACCCACGCGCCTTCCCTCTCTCGCCATGCATCTGCACTACCCTACACCGAATACACCTCCCGTCCCCCTCCACTTCGGCTGCTCCTCACTCCACAAGCAACGCCAACCGAATCTCCTTCCTCCCACTTCCGTCCCCTGTCCCCTCCCTCTTCCCCTTCCAATAGCCGAAACACCACTCCATTCCATTGTCGAGCTCCACAAAACTGCACCCCTCAGCCACCTCGCCTCCAACCGAGACCACGCCATCAACAAACCATAGCCGAACCTCCCCCTTGACAGCGGTCCACCTCTGAGCCTTGCGTGAGCAGCCCTATAGCAGCTCTTTTATTCACTTGCTTAGGTTAGTACTTAGTTTTATATTTATAAGTATACTAAAAGTTGTTTTGTGTATGTTAGTTATATATTATCTGTTACATTATATGTATAAATTTATTTTAGTTTATATATACTGAGTTTGGTTTTGAATACATATATCTAATCTGCTTATATAGTTTAGACTTATTTTATTTAAACATTGATTTCGAAGATGATATATACGTAAGTTGTATGTATGTATTTATATTAATCTATATATAAGTATACCTGGGTTTGATTATACATTATAATTTTAATAAGGTCAGTTATGTGCATATGTTGGCAATATAGGTTTTGAAGATAGCATGTATAAGTACTTTGCATTTTTTTTAGCATAATATGTTCTGTTGAATTCTAGTATATATATTTCGGCTTTGTTTAAAAGGTATATTATATAAGTTGTTTTATATATGTTAGTTGATTTACTGTGTACAGTAGGTATGTTGGTTCATATATATATATATATTATGTTGGTTTACTGATCTTAATTTTGAGAAAGAAATATATAGTGTAATCTATATCTAAATATGTGTGCCAGTTTATATATAAGTCAGGTAAATTTTATACTATGTTTGTATAAATATATGTAAGTGTATGTATATATATTCCTTCCAAAATTTTATTGACTGTTTTGTGTTTGTATGCAACATTTATATAAGTTGTAACCTGGCAGTATATAGTTCATAAGTTTTGCATGTTAGTTTTTTTCTGAACAGTAGTTAGACTTCATGTTCGCGATATCATATCTCACTCATGTTTTATCGGAATGGGTTGATTTTATTTTTAAAAAAGAGTCGAAGTTACCTAGTTTATGCCTGTCAAATTTCAGTAAAATCCGACATCGTTTGATTAGTGGTCGAGGATCTGGAAGTTAGACCCAGGCAGCTGTTCTTTTGTACTTGAAATTATTTTACACTGCTGCAAACACGACCTGAGTTCATGTTTGACGCATCGTATCTCTTCTGTCTTACGTCGGAATGGCTTGATTTTATTTTTAAAAAGAAGTCAAAGTTACCTAGTTTATGCCTGTCAAATTTCAACCAAATCCGACATCGTTTGTTTAGTGGTCGAGGATCTGGAAGTTAGACCCAGGCAGCTATTCTTTTGTACTTAGAATTATTTTACACTGCTGCAAACACGACCTGAGTTCATGTTTGACGCATCGTATCTCTTCTGTCTTACGTCGGAATGGGTTTATTCTATTTTTAAAAAAGAGTCGAAGTTACCTTGTTTATGCCTGTCAAATTTCAGTAAAATCCGACATCGGTTGATTAGTGGTCGAGGATCTGGAAGTTAGACTCAGGCAGCTATTCTTTTATACTTAGAATTATTTTACACTGCTGCAAACATGGCCTGAGTCTATGTTCGTGACATCGTAACTTTTCTCGTCTCTTGTCCAAAACAAATGAATCTTTTGCAGTTTGAAATACAAGTTTTGATCTTTATTCATACCAAATTTCAGACCATTTCGATCTCGGTAGCACATAGAATTATATTGTTAAACTTTGATGCATGACATGTTTTATTTGTTGCTATGTTGAATGTTTTGATTTGATTTAATCGATTTCTGTTATCAGCTTTGATCGTTGAATTCGTGCCGATTTGTTTGCTTGGATTCGTAACTCAATCTATATGTCTGTATCAGTGTGCGTATCCGTGTCATCTTCTCGTGCATCTCTAGCCTCGAAAGGTGAGCAATCACTCACGATTAACGTTCTTATATTTATTAAATTTGATTTCAATTGAAACGACAATTGAAATATGCTGCTGTTAGTTATTTATATTGCTATATCTATGACATCATCTGTATCTGTTCACCTGTGACACCTGACATCATTATCTGTTATTTATATTGATATATATATATATATATGTCATCATCTATATCTGTTCACCTATGACATCTGATACCCTTATCTGTTATTTATACTGATGATATTGATATATGCCTGTTATTGTTGTTGTTTTATTATCATATCTGTTATCACTCTGCAAGTTCCCTGTTAGTATAGAATTCACTATGGGTTGAAATGATACATACCCGAACGATCTGTAGAATAGGAGAAAATCGTTATGGGTTGAAATGATAAACCCAAGCGATTTTCAATTGAATTGAATTTGGGATTACGGGTTGAAATGATATATATATACCCGTATATATTTAAATTACGGATTGAAATGATAAATATCCGTATTACTTGACCATAGGGTAGAAAATTATATACAGACACCGTTGGTCTATATATAAATAAATTGAAATGATTTCTATGGTTTTAAAAAGAAATATATGGTTTTAATAAATATTGATTTTAAAGATTTATTAAAGTTGATTTGAATCAATATAAAAATATGTTTCGAGTATTTATGAAAATTTATATTTTCAAATATAAAGTTTAAAATGTTTCAGGTTGAAAGATAAATTTGAAATTGATTTGGAATTCTTAATTATTTAATAATTATACTTAAATAAGTTTGATTTGAAATTTATTAAATTTGAAATTCTAAAGATATGTTTTTAACTTGAATTTGATTAAAAGTGACTTTAATGAATATTTCAAATTTATATAAATTTAAATGGGATATTTTGTTTATTTAAAATTTGTGAATTGAGGTTGTATTAGATGTAATTGAAATGTTGAATATTTAAAGCTTTGAAATATATTGAAATTGAAATGGCTTATTTTATGGTTTAAATATGTATTTGAAATCGATAGATTGAAATGGTTATTTAGAAACTGAATCGAATTGAAAATTGATGATTTGAGATTTGATTAAATTAAAATTTTGGAATTCGAGTTAATTTGGATCGATTTGTGACATTTGAGGAAACTATTTTATTTTATAAAGTAATTTTAAAATTATATTTAAACTATTGATATTTTACTTTATAAATTATTTTAATATAAACTATTTTAATATAAATCATTTTTAATATAAATTATTTTATTATATATACTAATTTTAATTTCTAGACTGTTTAAAAGAAAAGTGTTATGATTTTCAAAATGCTATGATTTCAAAGCTGTGATTTCCAAAGTGTTTTGATTTTTTTTTAAAAAAAGACTATGATTTTGAAAGCATTATAACTTTGGAAAAGTACTATGATTTTGGAAATGGATTTATTTGAAGTGAAAGTGATATCATAGTGGTATGGTTTTGAAATGGCAATGATCTGTCGGTTTTGAAATATAACTATTCTGAAATTCTATTAAATGACCATCGGTGTAATAAATACGTAGTTATTAAAGAGACCGGGATCGGATATGGACATACTCTCTGTCGATACCGAAAACCACTTTAATAACTATTATACGCGGAGTGTTGATCCAAAATGAAGTGGATGGTTTGGTGAAAGCGTTGACTGAAGAAAGAGAACGATATTGGATGACCCCTGACATGACTAAAACAGGAGCCGCGCCGAGCCATTGAGGTTCGCCATCTCTAGCGGACACACTTCTTCGTTACCATATCTATTACTTTTGTGATTCGATTTGGGTGCACCCCTCGATTATGGGAGTGTTGTTTCGCGGTGTTGGGGTAGTAGCTGCTATGCCCAACATCAGTCCGGATCACGCAACTACTAGTATCCTAGTTGGTATCGCCTCATGTACCTTGTCATACTGATTATCCTATTCGCGACCACTACGATTTTGGTTTGTACCTTTAGTATATGGATTGCCCTCTGGTGACTTCCGGTTTTGGGGAAACTACGGTCTTGTATATGCTCTTGGGAATAAAAATGTGTTAAGGGTGGAATGGGCCATGACTTAACGCTATTTTGATACCGTACTTTATCGATTAGACATTATCCACTTAGCGTATTCTACTGTATATATAGATAGTTTAATGGATCCTTAGAGGATGGTTATCCCAAACATCCTTTGAGTTATTTGTATTTGAGTTGTTAGTTCACTTGAGTTGGATTTATTGATATAAGAATGTTAATCCTGACTCGAGTGTTTTGTTTTTTCTTTACGCTCGGGTCAGACTGAGTGATACAGTACTCGAGACTCACCTTTGGAGTTGGAGCTTCGCTTGGAGATCCAGCTATCTATCCAGCTTTCAGATATTCAGTTGATTCCAGTGATGTATTCTGATATTGTATTTGACTATTGTATTCGAGACTTCTGTTGTATCCTGTATAATTCTGTTTTATATATATAGTAGCTTCATGAACTACTATTCTTTTTGTTTCCGCTGCATTATTGTTATATTACTCTGTGTCTGTGATATGTGATTATTTTATTTACTATATATGTTGAGTTTTGCCAATTTAAATTAACAATCTATTGTTTTGAATTATTCAAGTCCGACATGTGTGGATTTATTGTCGATTTGAATGGTCCAAAATAGTGGGTCGTTACATAGATGATATAATGCATTAAGAAGAATATATGTACATTACCTAACAAATGGTGCAACTTCAACACAATTGAGAAGAATATATGTGTGTGCTACATGGTAATCTCTATCGTCCAACCATAATTCCACACATTTACCAACAGGTCGGCCATGTTATTAAAAAATAGATAAACTCGCTTGACAATCATCTTGATCAGTGCCTTCATCATTACGCATAGCACTTTCAAACGATAAATTCACATGATCACTAAAACGATGGGAGAAAAAAAACGAAGCTTCTTCTTCGATATATGTTTTGCAAATCGAACCTTTAAATCGTGCTTTCTGTCTCACTTTTTTCTTTAGATGATTTAAGTACCTATTAAGAATTATTCCAAATTAAAATTTATTTATACATGAATTAAACTAATATTTAACGTACTAAACATTAATAACTCTCGAATGGATACATCCATCCATATTGCACGGGCCCTCGAAGACGTGCTTCAGATGAAAGATGAACAGGTAAATGCTCCATTACATTAAATAAACCTAGAGGAAATATTTTCTCTAGTTTGTAGAGTAGTATAAGGATTTATTACTCAAGTTTACATAGACGATCAACTTTTAATGTAGTAGAACAAAGCTCCTTACAAAACAAACTAAGTTCTGTTACAACCGTCCAAACTTTTACGGGCAACGGTTCTTTAAAAGCAACATGTAATAAATTTTCCATCATAATATGACAATCATGGCTTTTCATCCCACTGAGTCTGTTGTTCTTATAGTCGATACATCTATGAATATTGGAAGAAATACCGTCAGGAAATCTTAATCCTTCCACCCATTTTAAAAGTATTTTAACTTGGTTATTATCTAGCTCATAGCATGCTTTTGGTTTTTTTGTGTCATTTGGCTTGATATGAAGCTTAGGGCGATTACATATTGCTTCGATATCGCGTCTTGATTTCTAATCATCCTTCGTCTTCCCCTTTACATTCAAAATTGTATTAATAATGTTGTCAAACACGTTTTTCTCGTTGTGCATCACGTCAATATTGTGAGAAGTAGTAGATTTTTCCAATATGGCAACTCCTAAAATATACTTTGTTTGCACCAATTATGAATCGTTGATTTATCTTGAATTTCAATTTGTTCTCCGGTTTCATGTATCTTTGGAAAATCCTTTACAATTTCATATATAGATCTCCGCTTGACCAAACCATTGGTGGTTGCAAGGGCTCGTGTCTATTAACTATAAAGTTTTTTTATCTCTTCTAAAAGGATGATTAATATGGAGAAAACACCGATGACAATCAAACCACGAAATTTTCCTTCCATGCGATAAAGAAAATGCTCGTGTTTCCTCCATACAATAAGGACAAGCTAGGCGACCGGCCATACTCCAACCTGAAAGCATTGCACACGCAGGAAAATCGCTAATAGTCCACAACAAAGAAGCAAACATACGAATTTTTTTTGAGATGTCGTATGTTTCAACTCCTTCGTATCACAATGTTTTCAACTCTTCAAACAACGGCTATAAATAAACATCGATTCCTTGTGTCGGATCATCAAGGCCGGGGACGAGAATTGTGAGAAACATATATGGAGTTTTCATACACATCCATGGAGGTAAGTTATAAGGTGTGACGATTATAGGTCAAGATGAATATTTAGAATCAAATTGAGAAAATGGTGAAAATCCATCCGTAGATAAACCAAGTCTAACATTACGGCTCTCCACTGCAAAATCAGGATATTTCTGATCAAAATGCTTCCATGCTTCCCCATCCGCTGGGTGTGTTAACATACCTTCTTCCTGTGTTATAACACTATGCCATCTCATATGATGCGCAGTTACAGAAGATGCATATAACCATTGAAGCCTAGGAGTAAAAAGTAAATAATGCATACGTTTATACGAGACTTCCTTTCCCTTCTTCTTTCTTGGTTTGTACCTTTCCTGATTACATTTTTTACAATTCCTAAGATTGATATCGTCTTTTCAAAACAACATGCAACCATTTAAACATGCATCTATTTTTTGGTACGGTAAACCAAAAGCCGACATAAGTTTTTTCACTTCATAATGATTTTCGCACATTAAATTATCGGGAGGCATATGTCGCTTCGCAGCTTGTACAACAGTTGTAAATCCAGCTTCTGTGATATTGTATTTAGATTTCATCGCAATGTATTCTGCAGTTACTGATAATTGGGTGCCGCTTGTACAGCCTTCCCGAAGGGGTTTCTTCGCGGAATCCAATAAATCATAAAAAAATTTGCTCCAATATTTGGTTCTTCTTCAACATTAACATCGTCATCAACAAATTGTGCAGTAGGGAACATTGAACGTGCTACATCTTCAACCATATGTTCTACGAGATTCGTCGTAACAATTTCATTACTCACTACCTCCTCTGACTGTTCAGGATTAGGTGCTACAAGTTCTCCGTGACGATCCCATACCAAATAGTTTGGCACAAAACCATACTGATGCAAATGAACTCTAACCATTTCTGGTATCAAATGCTTCAAGAATTTACACCTACTACATGAACAATAGATTTCTTCGTCGTTTCCATTATTACTTAAAGCGAAATCAATAAATACGTGTACACCATTATTAAAATGTTCACTTATTGAGCCTCCAATTTTCCTTCATTGTTGATACATCCAGCTTCGATCAATAAAATAATTCACCATCTCTCCTACTATAATTAAAAAATACGATATAAATGAAAACCACATTGACAATTTATTTTTCAATACAATTTTACAGTTTAATGTTTTATATTAATCAATCATTGACACTTTGTTGCTGGGTCATCCTACTTCCCATTAAAAACACGGTAACGTAATTAAATATCGTAAATTATTTCATTTTAACCGATTCAACAAAATTTCGGCAGCACTTCCCTTTTATTCCCTAAGTCGTACACGATTGCGTGTACACAAGGAACATAAAGGAAGCATGATCGAAATTTTGTGAACCGTTTAAAATAAAATGATTTACGAGATGTAACTGTATTACTGTGTTTGTAACTTGTCCAATACAGGGAAAAATCCAACAAATATTGTATATGATGAATATAGATGTCCGTTCTATCAAAAAACGAATACCCACATAACGATCATATACAATACTTATCAGACGAGGCCAAAAAGCACTCTAAGGGTTTTATGAATAAAGTATATTACATATTTTATATTTTAAAAAAAAATTGGCTTTCGACGTTTACATTAAATTGATTAACATTTAACTTAAGTTAAACTACTGTATACGATAGTTTATCACATATGCACATATTTAAAACTTTAATTAACTAACCGTACGTATAAAAAATTAATTATCGTTTTCGACGTTTTAGAAAATGCATAAACTAAATTATGCTCATCCACACTAAATAACCCAAGTTAGGCGTAAAAGCACTAAATTATTCAACTAATGCACACTAATTTCTTATCGTACAAACTAAACAAGTTAGTATTCAACACTTATAGGATAATAACAGTAATTAACATTCAATAAACTATACTACACAATCAATGGGACAATATAAATAATTAAACTAACAAATTAATCCTAAATTAACAAATTCATGAAATTAGGATTTAGGGATAATACCTAAAATAGAGGAGATTAGGGGTTTGGAGGAGATGAGATTCCGAATTGACGAAGCTAGAGTTGATTTCGGCAGAATTTCGGTGCTTGAAGCTGGAGGGGGAAATGGTGGAGGAAGCTTTTGTTGATTTGAGGTGAGGCAAAATGTTTCTGGTTCGGCCTGAGGAAGAAGGTATACACGATTTTCCGACGGCTACCAACGGCCGCAAACTGCAATATTCTAACGGCTTCCGACGGCTAATTATTTTATTCGTAACAAAGTCCAGAATATACTAGCCGTCGGAAGCCGTCAGAAAAGAACCATCGGCGGCCGTCGATACGTGTTGCCGGAATATACTGTTGTTTTTGTAATGATGAGGCAATGCCCAATGTAGGATACTACTAGTTTACCCTTCCCGGTTGGTGGTAACCCCTAACGGCCCACAGCGTCCAACACTCCCAAAATCCGAGGGTGCGCACCAATCAATAACAATGTCATGATAGTAATACGATGAAATGTGTCCACTAGAGGTAGCTAACCTCATTGGCCGATACAGCTCCTATTTTAGTCATTTCAAATTGACACAAGTGTTAGGAAAATCCTTCATCGTTCTCTTTCTTCAAATCCAGCAAATGACGCCATATCCAACCACTTTGTTCTGAAGTCTCCTTCGCATACACAGTTGTTAAAGTGGTTCCAATATTGACAAAGAGTATGCCAATAAGAGGCCCTAGTCTCTTTAACAACCAAACGTCATTTTACACATCGGTTGGTACTTTTACAATTCGAAAACAATTCATCCTTAATATCAAAATATTATATTCGCTTCAAAATCAATTTCACTTCAAAATTACCATATTCGCTTCAAAATTCATATTTTTTACTTCAAAATATCAATTCAGTTTGATATATCAATTTCACTTCAAAATTTGATTCGAATTACAATTTAGGTTATAACTTCACTTTAACCCAATCGCATTTCAATCCAAGATTTAAATATAAACATTCCACCCTTTTGACCAGTTTGAATTTTTAGAAAATAGTTTAAATAGTTAAAATAGTTTAATAGAAAATAGTTTGAGTATTGAAAATGGTTTATATAGTAAAATAGTTTGAAAAAATCAAAATAATTTGAATATTGAAAAAGATAAATTTTTAATAGTTTATACTAAAATAATTTATTTGAAAATAATTTCAAAGTCAAACCGATTCAATTCCAAATTTCCTAATTCAAATCACTTTATATTTCCATTTCGATTTAATCGATTCAATTCCGATTTCAAGTCGAATTTCACTTCCATTCCAAATTAATTTCACTTCCAATCCCAAATTAATTGCAATTTGAATTCCAAATTAATTGCAATTTCAATTCCAAATTAATATCAACTCAATTTTGAAATTTAAACCATTTCGATTTATATCAATTCCAAGTTCAATTTTCTAAATATCGATTCGAAACACTTAAATCAAATTTACCTTCAACGCCCAATTTAAAATCCAAATCTTCAAATATAATTCAATTCCGAGCTCAATTTCGAAATCTCGTTTTATATCACTTTTACTTAGCAATATTCAAAGTTCGAATAAAAGTCCAATCCTTTAAATCAAATCAATTTCTGAAATTTTAATCATATTTCGATTATAACTTAAAAATCTCAGCTTCGATTATTTAAAACATTTCGTTTACCAAATTTAAATTTCAACAATTCGAGCTCCAGTTCGAAAATAATTCGATTTCCATAAATTTGATTTTAATTCTTAAAAATCAAAATCAATTTAAATAATTTCAAGTCAAAATCTTAAAATCATTTAATTTAACCAATCGGTTATCCATATATAATTTCCTATCCTCTGGCCAAGTGAACCAATTATTTCAATTTAATTCCAAGGATGGATATATATCATTTCAATCCAAAATAAATGTCATAGGTATATATCATTTCAACATATATCTTAATTTATTTGAAATAATTCAGTTTACAGTTTTATATACTGTAAATAATATACAGGATGATAACAGGATATATCAAAATAAATAAACATCCAGATCATCCAAAATATCAATTAATAGCATCCATCATAATCAGAACCCAAATCAGTCAAAATATCATAATAATATACTAGTTATTAATGATCGAGAATTTAACTAACAATTTAATTTCCATTTCAAATTTGAACTATCAATTCAAATTCCTATCATTTTAATTCATATAATTTTAAATGTCAGTTAAATTTTACCAAACAGCTGTCAATAAATTTTAAATCACTTCACGATATAAATTTAACAGACATAAAAATATTTAGTTCGTCGTGAGTGTATAAAACACTCGCCTTTTATTTGAAACTGAAATTATTTCTGCTTCAAATAAATCCCAATCTGACTCCAAGCTATAGATGACGTCGATACGGTTGCACTGCAACTCGTTTCGTCCGAAACGGACCTCGTATGCACAAGTTATGAATAATTAGCATTCGATATAATTTAAAACTAAACTATAATTAACAAATAAAATTAACTAATTAATATAATTAACTAAACCTAACCTTACTGCCGTTAAACCCCAAATCAAGCAGCCACCCAAAACCCTAACTGCCCCAACATTGATTTGCAGCAGCCTCTCCCCCTCGTCCGTCATCGCTCTTCCCTGCGCCACCCACAGCCTCGGCCAATACTTCCAGGTGCTCGCAGCTGAGTCGCCGCCTCCTCCAGGTCCACGTGCATTCCCCCCACACGAGCCACCAGCCTTCGCGACCCGTCCGCCATCGCGAACCCTAAATGCACCTATTAGCTTGCCTCGCGACTTCGTTCGACTCTCCTTTTTTTCTTTTTTCTTTTTTTCCTAAAGCTTGCGTTTGATTCGATTTGAACTGGAAGGGATGAAAAGGGGGGAACGCGATTTAAAAGGTGAAAGGGCGGCTTCGTATTAGACGTAGGTTGGCTTGCGTACAATTTAGAGTGGCTGATGGGAATGTTTTACGGCTGATGTGAATGGAGATAACAATACATATACTAAAAATTTCAAAATATCTAGATATTTTATTCGAACCCCTATCGAGGCATGCCACCTGTCGTTCATAATGTTATACCCCTATTTCGAATGCAATGGAATAAGTTTTGAGGCCTAATTCGATCGTATTCAGAAGATAGCTTTTCAAAATCAAATTATTTTAATCGAATTCCTTAAACTAATTTCTACGCATTTCAAGCCCGTTCGGCCAAACGACAAGTCCGATCGCTACGAAACTTGAATTCCTATAATAATTCACTATTACGGATCCAATGAAACTGGTTTCGTCGAAATCCAAGACAGTGGCCAAAATGGCTATTTTTACTCGTTAATTATAATATAAAATTTCCAATCCTAATTTCACTTTTAAACCCAATTTTAAATGTTAACAATCCTCATTCATATTTAAATAAAATTTAAATCAATTTTTATATCATTTTCATTCACATTAATTCAAGATTCAATTATTTAAATAATTGCAATATTAAATTTTAAACAATTTTAATTATTCAATAAATCACATTAATAACCATTAATTTCAAATGAGTTTAGTTATCAACAAATTTTCTATTTTTATCCAAATAATTCATCCTTTATTATTCAATTCATATTATTGATTATAACACATTAAATACATAGAATTTCATTTCTATATTTATTATTGCCAAAATCATCAAAATTAGTTATTTCAAAATTTTATTCGAGTTCATATTAAATTAATACATTAATAAATCATTAAAATTTTGTTTCTAACCATTTTTGTTCAATAATTATATTAAACTTGATAATTAAAAATAGTTAAAAATACGGATCGTTACATGTGAGATTTTTAGGCCATAATATTAAAAAAGGAAAATAATTCCTATAAATAGAAGTTTAAAATTTGCTTCAAACTTTCCTAATATAATAACTGATAAAATACAGTTACAAAGGTTTTTCGTAGCTTAAATTATATATCCTCTTATTATAATAATTTAGCGACAGATGTTGCTATCCTATATGATAGATTAAAAAAGAATCCAGGTCCATGAACAGAAAAGCATACTCGAGCCGTTAAAATAATAAAAGAAAAGGTAAAAAAATTTGCCTCGTTTAATGCTTTCGAATCCAAATTGGGAAAAGATAATTGAGACAAATGCATCAGATATAGGATTTGGTGGAATTTTAAAACAGATATGTCCAAAGACAAAACAATATTTTGTTAGATTCCACTAAGGTAAATGGACTAATAGTCAAAAGAACTATGCAACCATAGCCAAGGAAATCTTGCTATAGTTAAATGTGTTTTAAAATTTCAAGATGATTTATATAATCAAAAATTTATTATAAAAATTGATTGTAAATCGGCTAAATATATTTTAATATAGATTTTAAACATGATATATCAAAACAAATGTTTGCCAGATGGCAAGCTCATCAAGCACCTTTTGATTTTGAAATCCTTTATAAAAAAAGTGAAGAAAACAGTCTTCCTGATTTTTTAACTTGTGAATTTTTGCAGGATAATGATCCCTAGAGGAAGGGGTAATTCCTCCTACAGAGGAAAGGGTAGAGAAAATATCCTCCTGGCCCAACATGGCAATAAAAAACTATTTGCTGAAAATTTGATAGCCACTTCAGGGAATAATAATCCTAACGATCCTTTATTCAAGGAATTTTTAGAATTTACGAAAAAAGGGGCTAATAGCCAATCTGGCTCGTCATCATATGCTAGCATAACTGGAAATGAAGAAGCTGAAGAAAATATAACCACTTATGTGGAAAATCCATGTAGAGAAATCATACTTCACTTAGAATTTGATGATATAAAAAGGGAGAATGATCCCTGGAACCTATTACAGAGGTATCTTGATAATTCATCATCTACTGCTGTGGCATATAAGCAAAGGGCATATTATGAGGCAATAATAAAAGCCTCTTAGACCTGTGAAATAACCCATTTTAACGCAGGTGACCCGACTGTTATAGTTTCAGTAAAATAATTATTAAAAGGCAGATAATGCCTGAAGAATGGGAGTTGTCTACCCTTAAAGAAAAAAAATTGTTTTTACCTGATAAGAAATATTCTATTAGGTATAACTATTAGGATTATGTAGAAGCACTACATAAAGTACTTCTCTATGAAAATAATAAAAGGAAACATTCATGGTTTATAAAAATTTGCGGTGAAGTTTATAAACGACCAATACCAAATTGGTTTATGGACTGGTGGACAAAATATGGACCACCGCTTGATATTCTTCTAGAAAAATTAAAAAATTATATTCAGAATGGGTTGATGTTTCACCAAGATTAAGTAATCTTGAATAATATTTAATGATATCAGGAGTAGGCCCATAATATTTCTTTATTGAATTTTCCATTCCTTGGATTTGGAAATGGAAACCAGAAGTAGGATATACCAACAAGGAAATTCCTTGTTTACCCAAATGTTTCTTTACAAAATTCTGGGACAAATTAACCAGAATTGACAATAGTATAGATCAGATATTTGACCATGAAATGATATCAGAAATAGGCAAAAAGATAAAATTCTATCAGGAACGGGAATCTGTAATTCAGCATAAAGAAGCTCCAAGCCCGTTCCAACACATTATCAGAAAATTGAAGATGCAAAAAGGAGCAGTCACGAAAGAAGATATTCTTTATGCCTATATTGTAGAAATAAAGAAAGATTTAATAAAAAATCTTTGTAAGGAAGACGTAAATTCAGACACATCAATGGCTTCATCAAAAGCTAAAGACAAGCTAAGGAAGATCAATTCTTAGACCTAAATGATGAAGATTTTGCGGAGATATTCAGTAAGCTAGAAAAATAAGCCCACAATATGGGAAAAGACAAAGGTAAAATGATTCTGAATTAATAATTGTTTAGTGATCTAGAAAATTTGATAAGATTTCCAACGGTAGAAGATAAAGTTCTTTTGAAAAAAGGACAAATTACCTAAATACACTACCCGATAAAAAGGACAAGATGTTGTCTCTCACTTTATTACAATAACATTAATAATAACATAACTTTCATCCATTTAATAAAACCAAATATTAATTCCATTAATTTAAATAAAAATATTAATTTTAATGTTACTTTAAATAACATTATTAATTTTATTATTAATTATAGTAACATTATTAATTTTAATATTACTTTCAATAACATTATTAATCTTACTATTAATTTGAATAACATTATTAATTTTATTACTTTCAATAACAATATTAATTTTAGTAACATTATTAATTTTATTATACTTAAAATAACGGTATTAATTTCAATAACATTGCTAATTTTATTGTTATTTTTGTTATGAATTTCAATAACAATATAATATTATTATCAATTTAAGTAACATTATTACTATTATTAATGTTTTATTATTACTTATAACATTATCAAGTTATTCTTAATTTCAATAATACTATTAGTTTTATTATAAAACAATTTTAAAACACTAGAATTCACAAATAATTTCAAAACTATATGACTTAAGGATTTCTATTATTTTTCTAATGGCTGATCAGCCTACTATCCATTATAAATGAAATGATATTAACGTTTCATACATCATTTCAAAATTTATGACTAACAAAATTTCGGCAGCAGTTCCCCTTATTTCTCGCATCATACACAAAAGAACCTATATAGGGAATAAGAAGGAAGTGCTGCCGATGTTTCATCAGCCGTTTGATTTGAAATATCGATTTACAAAATGTAAAGATCATTGCATTTATAGCTTGTCCAATACCGGGACAAATTCGACAAATAACGTATAAGCAATAATGAACTGTCAAACAATTTCAAAACAATACCAACGATCAAACCATATACGAACGATCATCTAACAAATCCATACCAATGGATCTATATCATATAGAATCATAATCAAATCATAGCATCGAAAAAAATAAATCGAAGCATCGAAAAAAGTAAATTGGAGCACAAAATCATACTGACGGACGGATTGGTTTGAGATGGAGGGCGACGCTTGCGGTGTGGCTGGCTTGAGATAGGGATGCGGCGACAGGCGACTTGGAGGAGGTGGTGCTTGGGGCGATGGATTCGGCTTGATGCTTGGGAGAGGCGGTGTTTGAACAGCATTGTGGAGGGTTGCGACTTTAAGGAAGAGCCGATGCTTGAACGAGGTAGTGCTTGAATGTGATGGTTGAATGCGGAGGCAGAGGGTGGTTTCCCATCTTTTTTGTTTTACTTTTTTATTTTGATATAAAGAAGAATCTGATGCTACGTAATGCTTATTTGAGAGCAACGTCATGCCAACATTGTGCCAACGGTAGATAAATGGTGTTAGCTAGGCATCAGTAAACTTTTGTAGGCAGTTAATTACCTACGCTTTACCGACGCCACTCCAACGCCTTTTACATGGCATCGGTGAGGCGTTGCTAATATCAGGTGGGTATTTAATGCATTTTCTAGTAGTGATAAAGGAACTCGTCGTTGGATATGCGCAAAAACATTTTATAAGGGTATGGCTTAATGAATTCCAATTTTAAATAAGAGGGAGTCATGTTTTTATTTTTGGAAAAACTGCTAAGGGGTGTACGAAATTTATTGCTACTTCTTAATAGGAAAAAAAGGAATGCATATGTGCCCTCGGTATTTCATCAACCCTTGGCCGAATTTTGATTTTCTTTTCAATCAAATTCTGTCGAAAATGGTTTTTGATGAATCATAATTGTTGTAATATATTACCTAATAATAAAAATGAATATGCTAAATGTCAAAGGACATTATTGTAATTCCCACTGTACATTAAGTCTATAAATAGAGAGCTCATTTGTATTGTATGATCGACCCGAATGAATAAAATGTCTTCTTTCTCTAATTCTTGTTTATTTTATAACAATAATTGTATTATTTTTCATTTTTTGTTGGAGTGTTGTTGAATTTTACTTTACAGGTTGAGTAAAACAGTAAATTATTTTAGTCGCCGGAGTCACTAAAATTTGTTCCTTTGTCAAAAAAATGGAGTAACTTTAAAAATGCCCAAGAGTTGATATGTAGTTTGAAATTTGCCACGTGATAGAAGGACAAGCCAGACACAAAATCAATGTTGGTGGTCCATAACTGTCCAAAGTGTCAATCCAGCCCAACTGTCAAAGCTTAAAGTAAGTTGGCCCACTTTAATATTCAAAATAAAGTTTTGTTTGTATCCATCTCTTTTATATAAGGAAAGCAAACCAATGTCCATCCTTAAATGCGGAATGAGATGTTTACGGTACGAAGCTGGATAGGAACCAACTTATGTTATTTCTATTTTTGGGTTAAAAAGGGAATCGAAACACATCTCACGCATTAAAGCGCATATATTTAATGGTTGCGGACTCGATTTTGTGGATGGATAGAGGATCTATAAAAAAAAAAATATAATCTGTAAAAGAATTTGGTATTCTTCTGCACATACAGCCAAATTTCATGAACATACTTTGTATCCCAAAGGTCAACATGCATGCAACTTTATATCTATGTTCGCATTCTAAAATTTGACTATTACATATGTGCAAGGGTTTGAATTCAAAACCTGCAGTTAACATGATCGCCAGTTTAACACTATTAATATCAGTTGGATAAAATTTAATTTAAAGTAGAAATATCATCAAACGGCAATTTATGCCTGCGCTACAAGAACGATATATGTCTGTAACAAAGTTTAGACGAACTTACGGTTAACAAAAGGAGGAATAAAGTAAAGTAAAAGCCTGCAGTGAAAAATGAAAATGGTGGTTACAGAGAGAATTAAGGGCTGCAATATATTATGAGTTTGTAGAAAATAACGATGATAAAATAGTGCAACACCGAAAGTAGAAGAATACTTGGGTCCACCGCTGAGTAAAATTGAAAAGAAGATTTTCATAGGCCTTACGTGGAATAAAAAGCACCAATAGGAGCGGGGCATTTGATTTGAGATGAGAGTTTACGACACGCGTAGCTTTCATATGGGAAGAACCGGATACCTAGAGCATGGCCCCGTTATAACGAACTGTGCGACATTATTCATTATCTTCATCGTGGGGTCATAACCACGTGCTTCGACGGTGATGCAGGAGGGACTTCACGCTGCCGCATTAATTTTCTGCTTTTGTTTTCTTCCGGCTACGACTCCCATTTGCGTCCGAGCTTTCATGGGGGCACCACTGCAACGCTACATATCTATCTGCGGCCCGCACAAATGCTGCGTTGCTGATTTCATTCGCATCAATATTTAATTTTACTTTGCAACCATTGGTTGTACCGCGTTGCCCATGCTAATTTTTTTAAATGCTTCTATATTACGATAAAAATGTGCAGTGCACAAGTAACTTTTATATCTTTACGGTTTTATATGTCCCAATTATTGCGTGTATATTTCTATATTTGCAATGAATATCAATACCAAAAGAAACTAAACTTTATAAACTTAAATGTAAAATAATGAAAGATGATTAAGATAACATTCTAAATATAAAAAATACTAAATTAAGGATTAAGATATAAAACATTAGAAGGAAACTACAAAAGGATTTGTGAACAAATGTTGAAATAATTGACCATGAGAGCATGAGTGTAAACCAGTTAAAAGAAATTTGTAAATTTTTAGAATTAATGAGAAATTTGAGAATTTTTTCTACTTTACTATTGTTTATGGTGACCGTGAAAGGTAAAAAAACAAAGTGAGTGTGGTAATCTACATCTCTCGACACATCAATTCAAAGCCTAAGGTGACTTTTACTCGCGTCGGTGCCAAGAAATACACGCTGTCGGGTTTTTAAAACAATTCAGAGACTAAAAATATACTGTTATGATATAAGATATCCTACACTTTCAGAACTCACAACGGAAGAAAACAAAATATAACTATATAAAATAACAATCTCAGAAAATATCTTAAAAACAAATTCTCAGAATAACAATACTATAACGACCCACCTTTTTTGGACGATTTAAATCGACAATAAACCACACATGTCAACTCAAACTATTCAAAATGAAGGATTGTTAATGGGGTAAATAAGAAAATAAGAGAAAAGAAAGGAAAAACAAAACACAGAATCTCACAGCGGAATGACAAAATATAATAATCAAATAAACAGTTCATGAAGCTGTTTTACAAATAACATTTGATTACACTTTTACAATACAGATCAGAGTCATACATACGGCAGGAATAAATAGAAAATTCAGCGGAACAACATGATGCAGTGGAATAAATAGTAATAATATACTAGATCTTCGTCTTCGTCCTTCAGAAATAAGGTCTTCAACACTGAAATGCTCAGGCTGACCCGAGCGTAATGAAAAGACAGAACACTCGAGTCAGAACTAAAAGATCTTATGTAAGTTAAATCAGAATAAGTAAATATGAGTGTAACGGCTTCAGAGATGTTTACGGGGTTTTACATCTCCTATCTAGTGTCTATCGTGCGTGCAATAACTTAAGAGATGTTCGGAGTTCCATCTCCTAAGGATCCATTAAACTATCTACATACATAATACAATACACTATTATAATATGTCTACAGTAAAGTAAAGTATTAAAATAGCGTTAAGGCGTTACCCATATCCCCCTTAACACATTGTATATAAATGCCGTAGTCTATACAGTACTGTAAACTTCACCGTAAACTGGTGGGCTATCAGGGAGCACTCCATAGGTATGACACAAACCAAACTCGTAATGGGCTCGATAAGGCATATGACAAGGCACACGAGGCAATGTCCAAGGTATGATACTACCGTTTTGCGGATCCGGACTGGTGGTAACACACATCAGCTACTACCGTCCACCTCGAGACACACTCCCATAATCAAAATCGAGGGGTGTCCACCAAATCAATCACAAAGTAATAAATATGGTATCGAAGAAATGTGCCCGATCGGGGGTGCGACCCCACTTGGCCCGGCGTGGCTCCTGTTTTAGTCATATCAAGCTAACCCGAGGGGGTCAGGGCTGCGTTCATACCTCATACAGTAGCGTTCACCAATCCATCCTACTTCGTTCTGGATTCTCCACCACGTGCACAGTTGTTAAAGTGGTTTTCGGTATTGGTAGAGAGTATGACAATATCTGATCCTGGTCTCTTTAACAACCAAACGCTTATTTCACACCGGTGGGTTCTTTTACATTTACAAAACCATTTCATAATTGATATCAAAATATCATATTCACTTCAAAATCATATCACTTTCGAAATCATATTCACTTTCTAAATCATTATTCACTTTAATCATATTCATTTTCAAAATTATAACCACAAAATAGGTTAAACCATCATATCAAAATATTCGCATTTAAATTAATTAGATCTAAATCATAACAGTTCCAACTTTAAACAGTTTAAATATTGAAAGTAGTTTATATATTGGAATAGTTATACATTAAAAATAGTTTATATTTTAAAATAGGTTATAGATTAAAATAGTTTATATATTAGAAATAGGTTATAGATTAAAATATTTTATATATTAGAAATATTTTATATATTAAAATAGGTTATAGATTAAAATAGTTTATTTATTAAAAAGGTTACAGATTAAAATAGTTTATATATTAGAAATAGTTTATATATTAAAATAGGTTATATATTAAAAATAGTTAACGTATTAGAAATTTATTAATATATATTAAAATGGTTTATATGAGAAAATAGTTTATATGTTAAAAGAGTTTGTATATTAGGAGAGTTTATATTGAAAATAGTTTCAAATTAGAATTGCTTCTTTCAATTTCACAAATCAATTCAAATCAACCTTAGTTCCAAAAATTCAATTTAAATCAATCTTAGTTCAACGATTTCAATTCAAAAAGGCTAAAGGTTTCAATTCAAATTCTCATAAAACCATTTCAATTTATATCGATTTCAAATCCATGTTTGAACTACAAATTTAAACCACTTCAAATTCAATAGGTCAAGGATGGAATGTTTATATTTAAATCTTTGGTTTAAATGCGAATGAGGTTAAAATGAAGTTATAACCTAAATTGAAATTCTGAACAAATTTTGGAAGTGAAATTGAGATATTAAGGCAAAAATGATATGGTATATTTTGAGTAAATATGATGATTTCAAAATGAATTTTATTTTGAAGCGAATATGATATTTTGATATCAAGTACGAATTGTTTTCGAAATATAAAAGTACCAACCGGTGTGTAAACGATGTTTGGTTGCTAAAGAGACTGGGGCCTCTTATTGGCATACTCTCTGTAAATATTTGAACCACTTTAACAACTATGTACGTGGTGGATGATATCCAGAATGTACTGGTTGAATTGGCGAACGTTTATTGGAATGAAGTAAGAGAACGATGATTGATAGCCTTGACACTTGTGTCATAATTAAAATGACTAAAACAGGAGCCTATGTCTGGCCAATGAGGTTAGCTACCTCTAGCGACGTTGATCCCTCGTATTACTATTGTGATTTTTGACTCGATGATGCACCTTTTGTTTGGATTGATGGTCGTGGTCGGCCACGTGTGGGTTACGACCAGCCAAAAAAGGTAAACTGGTAGAATCCTACCTTGGGCATTGCCTCACGTGTCTTGTCATATTTATTCTTATACGAGCCCATTACGACTTTGGTTTAGTATTGTACCTGTAGGGGACACACTGGCTACCGACGTTACTGGTTGTGTTACAGGACCTGCATAGACTACATGCTATAAAAATGTGTTAAGGTGAATCAATGTAAAGCCTTAATGCTATTTTGATATTTATTTTAGTGATAGACATTACCTATTATAGCGTATACTATTATATATAAATAGTTTAACAGATCCTTAGAAAATGGAAAATCCCGTAACATCTCTTAAGTTATTGCACGTACGTTATACACTGGATAGGAGATGTAAAATCCCGTAAACATCTCTGACGCCGCGGCACTCATGTTATATGCGATATCGATTTGACTCAAATAAGAATATTTTAGTCCTGACTCGAGTGTTTTGTTTTTCCATTACGCTCGGGTCAACCCTGATTTTTTCAGCGCATTGAAGATCGTTTTTCCGAAGGACGAAGACGAAGATTGGGTATATTATTACTATTATTTTTCTCTGCATCATGCTATTCTACCGCATTATTTTTATTTATCCCTGTTGTATATATAACTCCAATAAATTTTGTGTAGATTATAATCAAATGTATAGTAAACAACTTCATGAACTGTTTATTTGATTATTATATTTTGTCATTTCGTTGTGAGATTCTGTGTTTGTTTTCTTCTTCTTTTCTTATTTTTCTTAATTATCCCCATTGATTATCTATGTTTCGGATTGTTTAAGTTTGACCTGTGTGGATTATTTTTGATTTAAACCTTTCGAAATGTGGGCGTCACAGTTGGTATCAGAGCTCTGGATTAGAGATAACCTTAGCTTTGTGGGGTTTGACTCATTAGAGATAGGGTAGTAATACCCTAGAATGAGTCTGTTTGAGTGTATATATATGAGAGAGCGTACTTGTTAGTGTTATAAAAAAAATTATATTGTGTTTACTTATCCGTTGAGTTATTTATGAATTTCGGTCGGTGCGTGGGACGCCATGTTATCGATAGGGATTTCTAAACACTTTAACAAGGCAAGTCGATATAATATTGTTTTAAAATCGGGTAAATGAAATAATTTTACCTAAATTATATTATATATATAATGATTATTAATGAATGTTGTTGTTAGGAGATGATAATATTTAGTTATCATCGATTATTGGTTGAATTAAAAATAAAACAAATACTTAATGAATTTTATTTTATGAAACATTTGATAATTAAATTGAATTGAAATCTAATTAAAATAAAAATTGTTTGGAATAACAAAGATGTAAAATTGAATATTTTCATAATAAGGTAATAAAATTGTATGAGTTTATTTAAATATAGCTTATAAATAAAAGAGATTTAAAAGCTGAGAATTTTGGAATTTAAATCCTCAAAGCCTTCAACAATTAATAATAATATTATTTGAAAATGTTTTGATGAGAAACATAATTTTGAAAAGATTTTTGAAAGAAATATAAGCATTGAACTCGCTTTAGTTACTGGGAAATAATTATGGGATGACTGCAGCATCGCCAGTATTCATTTCGAGTTTCTGAGTGAGAATTGCTACCAAAAGAAATTATTTTCGATTAAAACAAGTTTTGATTGTGAAAAAAATATATTCTAAGTATGATTTGATAAATATATAAGAATAGTTTTGAAAGTATAAATTGAAATGATATGAAAGAAAAATAAGTTTATTACTTATGAATTCGAAAGGAAAGTAATATCAAAATTTGAAACTGTTGAATATTTTTGGTTAAGCAAACAAAAGAAGATTCGAATTTAAGATATGAAAAAAAAGAATTAACTTAAGAAATGTTAATTAAATGGAGTTAGTGAAATGAAGTAAATAAAATGAACTCTAACTCAAGAAAGCTTAAAAAAAATGAAATGTATTTGAAATGAATTGGATAAAATAATAAAATGGAATTTTAAATGAATAAATTGTATAACTTATAGATTTGAGAATTATTAAGCTAAAAAAAATTTAAATTTGTTGAATGTGAATGATAGAAGATGGAAAAGTTTAACTTAAATAAAATTTAAATTAGGTTGTTATAAGAAAATGTATAAACTTAGTTAATGTTCTAAGAAAGTAAACAAATGATAAATAAATTCATATATTTGTAAATTGATTGAAAACAAAAGTAAATTTGCAAAAAGGTGTTTGAAATATAATTGTAACTTTCTGAAATGATTATTAATCGAAATAAACCAGACTTAAGGAAATAAGTTAATAAGATGAGTATATGAATGAAAGTTAACTTAAGAAAAGTCAAATAAAATTGATTTTGAAATAAAATGAACTTAGGTTATGAAACAAATTTTTTTAACTTAAGCAAAGTTAAATGAAATGAATACACGAAATGGGTTAATGATAGGAATGAATGAAATAAGTTAAACAAAGTTGAATTTAATTTGGATTATATATGAACTTAAGTTGTGAGATGAATTGAATGTAAGTAAGAATAAATGGAAGTAACCGAACTAAAGTAAAAATGATATTAATTGTGATTTAAATTAATAATGAACTTGAGTTATAAAATGAATTGTTTTTATTATAATGATTGAAAAAAAAAGAATTAATTGAATGAACCAATAAAGTAATTCAGTAAATTGAATATGGTTTGAAATGTTGTTGATGAATTATAAATAAACTTAAGTTATGAAGTAATAATAAAAATGAGCTGTATAGCATAAATTGCTTATATTAAACTTAAGTAAAATTTTGAAATGGTTGCTTGAGTAAATTGTACTGAATGAGATATGCTAAGCAAATGAATATGAATAAATGAATACAAATGAATGGGATGAAAATTCATTGGATGATAAATAAAAATGAATGTCATTAAGATAAATATTAATCAATTAAAAGTAAATAAATTGAATGTAAGTACATTGAATTAAAATCAATCAAGTGTGAAAGCAATGAATATTGGTTGATTGAATAAAAATGATTGAAACCAAATTAGTTGAATGTAAATCAATTAAAGCGAATGAATTGAATATAAATCCATTGTATTATTAATTAAATGAATATTAATAGGTGAATGTTAATCAATTAAGAAGTAAATAAAGTGAATGCAAATAAATTTGATGTGAATGTAAATTAATTGAAACCGAGTCAATTAAAATGTTAATGAAATGAATGTTAATAGAAATGGAAGTGTATGAATGGAAATGTTGACATTGAATAATAGTATGAGTATGAATAAAACTTGCATGAATATGGTTGTTTGGATGTTTCTTTTATTGCATGGCTATGTTTGCTTATATAGTTGTTGTATAGCTTTGTTATTGAAACACCCCACATCCCTTAGTATACCCAAAAAGGGCACACCAAAGGATATGGTGCATTATAGGTATAGCTAAAGCATCATAGAGACTAAGATTCACAAGATAAATAAGTAAAAACAGCGGAAACATTTAAATAATATTTGTCATTCAAAATTAAACTTCATTTCGAAATAAATCATAAAAACATGACATGTCTCAAAAACTCAAAATATCTCGTGTCTCATGAAAAATACATCTTAGTCTTACATAATCAAAGTGCAAAAGTAATAATAATAATCATAATCTCTCTCACAAGTACCAACCCATCATAAGTCAAATGAAAAGGATGAAAAGTAGAAGAATACATCTGAAACGAAAAAACTCCGGAAATGAATCTCCAAGCAACCTGAATCACCTCAACTCTGCTAGCCTATTGGGGGGAAATGGGGAAATAGAGGAGTGGGTCAGACAATAAGTCTAGTGAGTGAAATTAATTACTAGCATTTATAAGCAAGATAAAGATAGTAGACTAAGCAATAGTTCTAGCATGAAAGGAAAATATAGAAAAGATAAAACTTGGATAAAATACTATTTCTGATTCTGTTTAACTATTTTCTTTGATTGTTTGATTGTTTGCACTTGTCTTAAACTGCTGTGATTAGGCTGAAAACCCTAATCCTATCTCAACTGCTAACTTGATTAGGCTGAAATCCTAATTCTACCCGTTGATCGGCCTATTCTACCTCTGTCGTGCCACTGTGAACCAATCCTGTTGGTCATAGCAAAAGACACCTCTTTAGCGCTTAGAACACAGTAGCGAATTATTTACCGGAATCAATGCCGCATGCTCAGTCATCGTCGGTACACACTAACTGTCGCCCCTTATTTGACCCTTTATTTACACTAATCAGAATAAGCGTGCCCAGCCTCACCTAACTGTTGTGAAATCATCAGTCCTAGACCTGAAAGGGAATGCTGCCCAGCCTCACCTAACTATTGGAGACCATCAGTCCTAGACCTGAAAGGAAATGCTGCCTGTACTGGTCCTAACAAACAATCTTCTAGTTTAGCGCCCCTTGCCCAAATCCCCAGATTTGAGCCTCTATCTATTGACCACTTATTTACCCTAATCAGCATAAGCGTGTCCCAGCCTCACCTACTATTATGAGACCATCGGTCCTAGATCTGAAAGGAAATGCTGCCGGTACGGGCCCTACTTCTATATTTGCATATTTACTTAATCTAACTTTTAAAATAAGCTTCTTCGGTTATTTCTGTTATATTTTCTTATTAACTTAATCCAAGATCTAAGTTTTAAAATAAGCTTCTTCTGTTATTTCTTTCTTTCTAATTATAACCTATGTTATAATTGTTACTCTTCTATTTTCTCTTTTTAGTTATAACCACTTGTTATAATCATGCTTGCAAATACCTTAAATTTGCCTATTTCAGTCCATCTCTATTTTATTTCAGTTTTTCTCATTTTACATCCGATTTCTGTAAATTTAGTGTTTTTCTATTTTAACCCATATTAGCGAATTCTTCTCTTTTTAATTTATTCGCGTAAAAAGGGATTAAATCTTTATAAAAAGAAACTAACATTTACAGGCTAAATTCTAACTTAAAACAGATGTAAATAACTGTGAATAACTGTAAATAATTGCAAATAACTGAATAAAATAGTTGAATAAAATAGACTGGAAAGAACTTCTAAAATTTAATTAAAAATAGACTGTAAATAAACTTAAATAAAAATTGTCTCAAAATTGTAGAAAAGTTACAACTATTGAGAATCCTATTATTTTAAATTACTTAAAAATCTAAAATAATTACAAAACACTTACCTGTGGTCCTTAGCTCTAATCATTGGCCTTCTTGGATCCACTTCTAGGGTGTAGAATATTTTTATTAAGAAGATCTTCTCCCCAGAAATTTTTTCTATTTAGGGTTCAGCCTCAGGCAATGAACCCAATTGGGAGAAAATCTGAATGAGAAAAATAGCTATGTCTATGGTCTTATTTATAGTGTGACTTAGGGATCTCAGGCCGTCGGATTTGAAGATTAAATCTGGTGCAACCACATTATAGGTTCACTAGGAACCGTCGGATGCAGCTAAGAACGCACGAGATTTGACAAAAAAAATGCAAAAGAGGGTTATCGGCTCGTACCTGGAGGTTTTTACGTCCAGGCAGAATCGTGGGTCGACCCGACCCCTTTGTGGGTCGACCCATAGGTCAACCTGACCCTAATGTGAGTCGACCTATGGACGTATATTTTTTTCGTTTTCTTTTTTATAAAATTCCGATTCTTGTTTCTCTCGTAACTTTTTCATACTAGCTCGGATTTTGACAAGTTATATATGGAAATTGATCAGAAAATCGCTACGGACCCAATGATGCAACTCCCGTAGCTCGATTTTGACAATTTCACAAACTTATTTTAGTTATTAAATTAATTCGTTAATTAATTATTATAGCTCAAATTTTGGGTTGTTACATTCTCCCCTCCTCATAGGATTTCGTCCCCGAAATCTCCAAGGACAGAAGAATGAAATAAATATTTTCATCCAAATTCTACAACCACATATTCAACCATCATCCATTGTCCTTAAGCTGTAATGCAATTTATGTTATATGCAATAGTGTAGTGTAATGTCCCTAACTAATGCAAAAGATTAGGCGGTCTACTGATTCAATCGACCTCCTTTTTATGCAATCATGTCTGTGCCATGTATCCAAATGAATGCAAGTTTCCTAATGATAACCGATAGTTCTATATGTGTGCTACAATCATCATCCAAATGCAACAATCATATGATAATCACTCATTATAGCAACCATGAAATAAAATAAAATTGCAAGTGAACATACATCCATATGCATATGCTTTAGTGACCTAGTTAGGACGATCCCTAAGAGATAATGGTGCCTAGTGTGTGTATATGCGTCCATTAGCATCACTAGCAAACACTTGCAACCAATAGCGTCCATCATACATAACATGTTCTAGTAACATGTTTACATTCAGTCCCACCATCCATAGGTTAAATCCTAAGACCTACCCTCCCAAAAGGTACTAAAGGAAAGAACCTATTCAAAGCTAAAGATGGAAATAGGAAATTCAAGATGTACCCTCGAAGAGATGCAGATAAGAGGTACGTATATTCTCCTCAGCCTCCCACGTAGCGTCCTCAATACTATCTCCCCACTGCACCTTAACCAAAGGGTCTTCCTTATTCCTAAGCTTCTTGATATCATGTCCAACGATCTTGGTAGGAATGCGACGAACCGATGCTTCCCTCTTCACTTCAACTTCCTCAAGTTGGCTAGGTTCCACTACCTCTGTTGAATCATGTAAGCACTTCCTCAAGTGCGAAACATGAAAAACATCATGAACTCCTGCAAGCCTCTCTGGTAGCTTTATCCGATATGCCATCTTCCCTACCCTATCCACAATGGAGAACGGTCCTACGAATCTGGGAGCAAGTTTCCCATTTGATCCAAACCTCACTACCTTTCTTAGCAGAGACACCTTAATGAAAACCAAGTCTCCTACCTCAAACTCAATATCCCTTCTCCGCTTATCTGCATAGAATTTCTGTCTATCTTGGTCCGTCTTCATTTTTCTTCTAATCAAATCAATCTTTTCCGAAGTCTCTCTAACCATGTCGGGACCAAGTAGCAATCTTTTTGTAGACTCCAACCAACACGAAGGCGACTTGCAAGGTCTTCCATAAAGAGTTTCAAAAGGAGCCATCCCAATGATAGCCTGAAAACTATTGTTATAAGCGAATTCCACTAAAGGAAGGTGCTCCTTCCAAGTCCCTCTAAAATCAAGAATGCACATCCTCAACAAATCCTCAAGAATTCTATTAACTCTCTCCGTTTGGCCATTTGTTTGAGGGTGATAGGTCGTACTCAATCTAAGCTGTGTACCTAAAGCCTCTTGTAAGCTCCTCCAAAACTCGCTAGTAAAGATAGGGTCTTTGCCGCTCACTATGCTAGAGGGAACTCCATGAATTCGGACTATCTCACGAACGTATATGGATGCCAAATAAGATGTTGTCCTCTTACTCTTGACCGGAATGAAGTGGGCGCTCATAGTCAAACGATATACAATTACCCAAATACTGGTATTCCCCTTCCTAGATCGGATAAACCATCTATGAAGTCCATCGAAACACTATCCCACTTCCATTCGGGTACATCCAATGGTTGAAGCAATCCGCCAGGCTTCTGCTGCTCCGCCTTTACTCTTTGGCACACAAGACACTTAGCCACAAACTCTGCTACATCCTTCTTCATGCCACTCTAATAAAACACTCTCTTCATGTCCCTATACATCTTATCACCACCCAGATGAATAGTCATCCGAGAATGGTGTGCTTCTGCTAGAACTGCACTCATCAAATCACCAGTGCAGGGAACACAAAGTCTTCCATCTCTACTTAGCCACCCTTTACCATCGATGGAATAGTGTTGGAGATGTCTAGAGACCTCTCCTCTGCTAATCCTATCTATAATATCCACAAGCTCTAAATCTTCTCGCTACCTCAAGCCAATCTGATCTATAATGGTAGGCTTAACCTCAAGTGCTACCAATAATCCAGGGGTAATGTCCGTAGAGGGCTTAAAATCAAAGGTGGAAATAAACTCTAGTCTTTTACGCTCCACGAACATTGGACTAAGGGTTGCTCTCTTTCTACTTAACGCATCCGCAACCATGTTTCCTTTACCGGGGGTGTAAGCTATCTCAAAGTCATATGATGCTAGAAACTCCATCCAACACTGCTGCCTCAAGTTTAAATCCTTTTATGAGAATAGGTACTTCAATGATTTATGGTCAGTGAAAAGCTCGAACCTCTCTCCTAGTAGGTAATGTCTCCAAGACTTGAGCGCAAAAACAATAGCAGCTAGCTCCAAATCATGGGTGGGGTAGTTCTTCTCATGAGTTGTCAAATGTCTACTCCCATAGCATACTACCCTTCCCTCTTGCATCAATACTGCTCCAAGGCCAGTCCTACATGCATTAGTGTATACTGTAAAAGGCTTAGCTTCGTCGGGTAAAACTAACACTGGCGCACTAGTAAGGGCTCTCTTTAGCATCGTGAAGAAATCCTCACAATCCACGTCCCACACGAATGCCGCATTCTTCTTAGTGAGGCGAGTAAGCGGTGCTGAAATCTTAGCAAAATCTCTAATAAACTTCCTATAATAACCAGCCAAACCTAGAAAGCTTCTAACTTCGGTAGCGTTTTTGGGGGGCTCCAATCTTGTACTGCCACTACCTTAGCGGGATCAATAGCTAGACCCTCCCTTGAGACTACATGCCCCAAGAAACGCACCTCCTTACGCCAAAAGTGACATTTCGAGAATTTTGCTTTCAACTGATGAACACGAAGTGTACGAAGAACCTCCTCAAGATGAATAGCACGCTCTTTCATACACTTGGAAAATACCAGAATGTCGTCCACAAACACTACAACGAAATTATTTAGGACATCTCGAAAAACACAACTCATCAGATCTACAAAATAGGCTGGGGCATTGGTCAGCCCAAGCGACATAACTAACTGCTCAAAGAATCCATCAGGTGTCCTAAATACTATCTTATCGATGCTATCGTCAGCAATCCTAAGCTGACGAAATCCAGTGGCTAAGTCAAGCTAAGAAAACACTGAAGAGCCAACCAATTGATCAAAAAGATCTTCTATCCTAGGAAGTGGGTAACGGTTCTTCTTTGTGAGCTTATTCAACTCTCTATAGTCTACGCAAAATCAAAGGGAACCATCCGCCTTTGTAGCGAAGACGACTGGCGCTCCCCACTCAGATATGCTCCATCTGATGAAGCCTTTCTCTAATAGCTCACCAATCTGCTTACTAACTCCTTCCTCTCCCTAGGAGCCATATGTCCAACGGGCAATGCCACTGGCTTAGCATTGTCATTCAGATAGATCCTAAAGTCGATCTCTCTCTTAAGGGGTAGTCCCCTAACCTCCTCAAAAACGTTTGGGAAATCTCTAACAACTGGAACTGAATCTAACTCTCCTATTGATGAATCAAGGGAATAAAGGAAGCTCAACATGACTGACCCCTATGGGTCGCAAGAAACCTCGAGAGTCCTTCCGCTACATGTCTCTAGTATGACGACTCTCCTCTCGCAGTCTAATATCGCACCATAAGTGGACAACCAGTCCATCCCCAAAATCATCCCATATCCCGAAAATCCTAGTACATAGGGCATCACAGTCAAACTCTATGCCTAGTATTAAAATTTTCAAACCCCTACAAATCATGGATAAATGTGATGATCCTCCTATGAGGTTTGAAACAACTATAGGGTCCACTACTAGAGAAATATCTAAGTGCAAACAATCAACCAAGGAACTAGAAATGAAAGAATGTGATGCTCCGGAGTAAAAAAAGGTTCGAATAGGAAAATCTGAAATAGAGATCAAACCTTCTATAGAGACTTTCCTAACTCGATCCGGTCCACTACTAGAAGGTGCTGCATCCAAAGCCTGTACTTGCGCCGTCAGTGCGCCTGCTCTCCGCCCCGTCTTCTGAGGACAAGCTCTACTAAGGTGTCCAGGCTGCCGACAGTTGTAACACCTCTCCTTCATCGTGTCCTTCTTACAGTACTTTGTGAAATGCCCAACCAATCCACAACTGTGACATTTCTCGCCTTTCTTGATCTATCCCTTTTGAGGTCCTCCTCCTCTCTTCTTGTCCTTCTTATTCTTCCACCACTGCTTCTTAGAGTTTTCTGATTTAGGAACCTCCTTAACTTCTTCTTTCTTAGCAACATCTGACATGAGAGTCATTTCCACAAGTGACTCATACATTGCTCCCATAGGTACATGTGCCAATGCCAACCCTTGGAGGGGCTGGTTCAAACCCTTGGAAAACTTGGTGGCCTTCTTGCGCGGTGTATTAACGAGCTCCATCCCGAACCGCGATAACTCATTAAACCAATTTATATACTCTTTCACCGAAAGACTCCCTTGCTTCAGACTAATGAACTTCTCCAACTGCATGCTTTCCTCGGTTTGCGACAAGAACTTTCTCTCAAATCTTTCCCGAAATCCAAACCAACCAATGTCTCTACCCTCATCTCTATGATCTCCCACCAGTAAGAAGCTTCTCCCTTCAGTTGCTAAGATGCAAGCTGAACTCTCTGTCGGTCCTCTAATCCTAATAGCCAAAATATCTGCTTCGTATTCCTCAACTAAGCTCGTGCCTCCACGAAATCCTCCGTGCCAAAAAATGTCTTGCCTCCTAGACCAGCGAAGTCCATGCATTGCTTAGAAAAATTGGCTGCTGCAGGTGGATTAATGGGATCTCCACCCGCTGGTGCTGTATTAGGCGCTTGCCCTTGCACCCCTAGTGTCGTAGCTTGGTGGTATCTACGGAACCAGGTAGTGGCTTGGACACTCTATGAAAGATTTGGGGCGTCCACCATTCTATGCAAAGAAAAAGAGATTTTAGGCTCGAAAGAATCGAAAGAAGGTTGAACTGGACTTTGAGGGGATTCTTATAAAAACTCTCTTATACTTAAAAACTATTTCTAAGAGTTTCTTTTTGAAAAATAGTTTGAAAATATGTTACCTTTGAAAATTACTTTACTTTTAAAACAAGTTTTTTGGAATCCTATAACCATAGGCTCTGATACCAAATGAAATACCCCACACCCCTTGGTATATCCAAGAAGGGCACACCAAATGATATGGTGCGTTATAGGTATAGCTAAAGCATCATAGAGACTAAGATTCACAAGACAAATAAGTAAAACAACGGAAATATTTAAATAATACTTGTCATTCAAAATTAAACTTCATTTCGAAATAAATCATAAAAACATGACATGTCTCAAAAACTCAAAATATCTCGTGTCTCATGAAAAATACATCTTAGTCTTACATAATAAGAGCGCAAAAGTAATAATAATAATCATAATCCCTATCACAAGTACCAATCCATCATAAGACAAATGAAAAGGATGAAAAGTAGAAGAATACATCCAAAATGAGAAAACTCCGGAAATGAATCTCTAAGCAACCTGAATCAACTCAACTCTGCTAGCCTATTGGGGGGAATGGGAAATAGAGGAGTGGGTCAGACAATAAGTCTGGTGAGTGAAAGTAATTTCTAGCATTTCTAAGCAAGATAAAGATAGTAGACTAAGCAATAGTTCTAGCATGAAAGGAAAATACAGAAAAGATAAAACTTGGATAAAATACTATTTCTGATTCTGTTTAACTATTTGCTTTGATTGTTTGATTGTTTGCACTTGTCTTAAACTGCCGTGATTAGGCTGAAAACCCTAATCCTATCTCAACTGCTAACTTGATTAGGTTGAAATCCTAATTCTACCCGTTGATCGGCCTATTATGTCTCTGTTGTGCTACTGTGAACCAATCCTGTTGGTCATAGCAAAAGATACCTCTTTAGCACTTATGATGCAGTAGCGAATTATTTACCCTAATCGATGCCACACGCTCGTTCATCGTCGGTACAAACTAACTGTCGCCCCCTATTTGACCCTTTATTTACCCTAATCAGCATAAGCGTGCCCAGCCTCACCTAACTGTTGTGAGACCATCAACCTAGACCTGAAAGGGAATGCTGCACAACCTCACCTAACTGTTGTGAGACCATCAGTCCTAGACCAGAAAGGGAATGATGTCGGTACTGGTCCTAACAATCAATCTTTTAGTTTTGCGCCCCTTGCCCAAATCCCCAGATTTGAGCCTCTATCTATTGGACACTTATTTACCCTAATCAGTATAAGCGTGTCCCAGCCTCACCTACTATTGTGAGACCATTAGTCCTAGATCTGAAAGGAAATGCTGCTGGTACAGGCTCTACTTCTATATTTTCTTATTAACTTAATCTAAGTTTTAAAATAAGCTTCTTCTGTTATTTCTGCTATATTTTCTTATTAACTTAATCCAAGATCTAAGTTTTAAAATAAGCTTCTTCTATTATTTCTTTCTTTCTAATTATAACCTATGTTATAATTGTTACTCTTCTATTTTATCATTTTAGTTATAACCACTTGTTATAATCATGCTTGCAAATATCTTAAATTTTCCTATTTCAGTCCATCTCTATTTTATTTCAGTTTTTCTCATTTTACATCTGATTACTGTAAATTTAGTGTTTTCCTATTTTAATCCATATTAGCAAATTCTTCTCTTTTTAATTTATTCGCATAAAAACGGATTAAATCTTTATAAAAAGAAACTAACATTTAAAGGCTAAATTCTAATTTAAAACAGATGTAAATAACTATGAATAACTGTAAATAATTGCAAATAACTGAATAAAATAGTTGAATAAAATAGACTGGAAAGAACTTCTGAAATTTACTTAAAAATAGACTGTAAATAAACTTACATAATAATTGTAGAAAAATTACAACTATTGAGAACCCTGTTATTTTAAATTACTTAAAAATATAAAATAATTACAAAACACTCACCTGTGGTCCTTATCACTAATCCTTGGCCTTCTTGGATCCACTTCTAGGGTGTAGAATATTTTTATTAAAAAGATCTTCTCCCCAATTTTTTTTTCTATTTAGGGTTCAGCCTTAGGCAATGGACCCAATTGGGAGAAAATCTAAATGAGAAAAATAGCTAGGTCTAGGGTCTTATTTGTAGTGTGCTTAGGGATCTCAGGCCATCAGATTTGAAGATAAAATCTGGTGCAACCACGTTATAGGCTCACTAGGAACTGTCGGATGTAGCTAAGAACACACGAGATTGGACAAAAAAAGCAAAATAGGGTTATCGGCTCGTACCTGGACGTTTTTACGTCCAGGCAGAAATGCGGGTCGACACGACCCCTTTGGGGGTCGACCCATAGATCGACCTGACCCTAATGCAGGTCGACCTATGGACGTATATATTTTTTCGTTTTATTTTTTATAAAATTCTGATTATTGTTTCTCTCGTAACTTCTTTGTACTAGCTCGGATTTCGACAAGTTATATATGAAAATTGATCAGAAAATCGCTACAGACCCAATGGTGCAACTCCCGTGCTCGATTCTGACAATTTCATAAACTTATTTTAATTATTAAATTAATTCATCAATTATTTATTATAGCTCAAATTTTGGGTTGTTACAGTTATATATTGATTTCTCTTTCCATATACATATTCTCATCTATTACTGAGTGTTTAGTAGGTACGGTAGGGCGTATGCTAGCTTTTGGAGCTTATTTGCGCGTATTTTGCTTTTGCTTGCTTAATACGAGTGAACTCGCTCATATTATTAATAATAAGATACTTATCTCAGATTAAGTACCGGACTTTTATGTTTTTTTCCCTCCGGGATGCCTCACATTGAGATGAGATGTATATTTGATATCTATTTGGTATATTTGTGATATATATTATATTGTAAAAAATTTCTGAATGAGCCGCGCAAAGGAGACTGTCAAAATTTTCCGTAAATTTAGGAGTTAGAAATTTTTTGAAGTTTTAAAATTTTATAGCTTGTTTTTATATATAAGTTATATTTTATGTAAAATCGATATCGGAGTGGCGTAGTAGAAGCATAGAAATAGTTTTGAAAATAAGATGTTTATGTTTTATAAGTTAATTATTTTGAGAAAATATATCAAGTGTCAAATTCTGTACTTTGTCCCTTTTCGAGGACGAAAAGTTTTGAGTGGGAGAGAATGTAACGACCCGTATTTTTAACTATTTTAAATTATTAAATTTTGTACGATTACTGAACAAAAATGGTTAGAAATAAAAATTTAATGTTTATTTATGTAATTTATTTGGTATGAACTTAGATAAAATTTTGAAACAAACCATTTCGAAGATTCAGGCAATAATAAATGTTGAAATGAAATTTTATGTATTTAATGTGTTGTAATCAGTAACTTAAATTTAATAATAATGTTGGATTGCTATGAAATGGAAATAGTTGTTCTATTATTTGAATTTGTTTTAAAAGTAAATTTTATAAGTTAAATGACGTATATTTCAATTATGGTGATTTATTGGATAATTAAATTATTTAAAATTTAATACTAGAATTATTTAATTAATTGAATCTTGAATTAATGTGAATGAAAATGAAATCGAATATTGATTTAAATTTTATTTAAATAAGAATGAAGATTGTTAACATTTAAAATTGGATTTAATAGTGAATAAGTAGAAATCGAAAATTTTACATTTTAATTAACGTGTAAAAATAGTCATTTTGGCCACTGTCTCGGATTTCGACGAAACCGGTTTCATCGGATCCGTAATAATGAGTTATTATAGGATTTCAAGTTGCATAGCGATCGGACTGGTCGTTTGGCCGTAAAAGCTTGAAACGCGTAGAAATTTATTTTGGAATTTAATTAAAAAATTGATTTTGAAAAACTATCTTCTACATACGATCGAATTAGGTCTCGAAACTAGTTCCATTGTGTTCAGAATGGGGGCAAAACATTAAGAACGCTAGGCGGCACGCTTTGTTTGGAGTTTGAAAATTTTCGGTGTTTAGTAGCCAGATATTTTCGAATATAATAATATCTATTTTCTATCTTCGAATACGCACACCACGCCGATCTATTTGGTCTCCCCGTACTCATTCTTCCTCTTCCTTTTTTTCAAATCGTAGATCGATATATATATGAAGAAAAAAAATGGCGATGGCGATGGGTAGGAGCGCGGCTCAACGTCGATAGGGTGTGAGGCGCTCGAAGCATTCGAGCGCAGTTAGGGTTCGGTGTCGACCTTCGTACGCATGCAAGTTGGAGACGGCTAGGGCGTGGATTGCGAGCTTGGTGGAGGTGGCAGCCTGGGGTGGTCGTCGATGCGATTTTGGGTGGCCAGGCGTTCGCGATGGTGGCGCAGTGGAAAGTTGGGTTGAACGATGTAACGACCCGGATTTTCCGACATTTAATTTTGAATATTTAAATGGTTTTAAATGTTGGAGTTGGAATAAAAACCGATTTTTAATATGAAATTTTTTGGTTGAATTGGTAAACCTGATTTAAATTACAAATATAGCGTTTCATCATAATTCGGGAATAGTGAATTTAATATTGAAATAGTGTGAATAATTGAAAGTTTGACTTAATATGAATCGAAATGATTTCTACTGTGAATATAAGTTCTATTTGAATTAGAATTGAGTTAGTAAGTTTTTAAAATTTGAATTTCAAGTAATTTCATCGATTTTGTGCTTTCAAAAATTCATTCTTTGAAAAATCATACTTTGATAAGTACATATGTTTGATTTTCACATCAAATGGTTAATTCTTTTTCAAAGATTACAAAACTTATGAATTTTGGAGAACCTTTATGAAAAGTTATAGTGATAAGGAGCAAAAGTTACAACAAGTAGCACGGACAATCAATAATGAAAGATGAAGCATCCAAGGAATAATAAAATGAGAGGAAAAAGATTAATGTAAGAACGAAAGTTTACTTAAGCTAAAGCATAAGAAACTTCTTATACAAGGAGGGGGAAAGTGTTACACCCAAAATTCCAAGAATGAATTAATAAGAGAAGAAGCCATCGTGTGCAATTGGAAGTCATCATGTCCTATTTGGAGTCTTCATATGTAGATGGAAGCCATCATGCCTAATAAAAGCCATCATGTATATTTAAAGCCAACATGCCTAATCAAATCCATCGTTTATAGTTGAAGCCATCACGCCTAATCAAAGCCATCGTGTATAGTTGAAGCCATCACGCCTAATCAAAGCCATTGCATATAAGCGATCGTCCCTAATCAAAGCCATCAATGGAAAATGAAGTCATCGCAAGACATTTTATAGAGGTCATCGAGATACAATTTATAGAAGTCATTATGGGACATCCATTAGAGTCATTGTGAAATGAACGTGCCATAGCTATCGTGCTTAGACAAGGTAAAAAAGCCATCGTGGGCAATCCTACGAAGCCTTCATGATCTATCTCTATATGACAAATCAAGGCAACCAAACTATCGCGTGCAAACAAAGTGACATAAGCTAACATCCAAATGAAGGTTATCATGGGAGATTTGATAAGGTCATCGCGAAGAATCTCCAAAAGACACTATGATGACCACCCTACACCACCGATACCCAGTACATACGATAATGTGCTGCTACTATACTCGATCGATGTTGAACGACCGTCAAGAGTGAAAAAAAGAAACCCAATCATAGAACCTGTTGTATATCTTATAGCGCATCGGTAAAATATAATAATCATCACAGATATATAACAGTACAAACAGTAATAACTGAGTGATCCAGAATCAAAGCAAAGATCCACAAAATTATACAACATAGTGATAGAGTTTATACAAAACAGAATTAAACTCAAATAAATTGTCTCATAAATAAGCAAACATGGTCTGAGGCTCCACAGTGTTGCATAAGTAAGTCCAGATATAGTACGAGATAGCATCACCTTCTCATCCCCTGCACACCCACCACGTGTTACCAGACCTGCTAACTAGCCTGCTCATTAAATAGTACCCGAGATAATAAAAAGCAGAGCATAAAACCTCGAGTCAGACAACAATCTGGTGTGAGTGGTAGAAAGTCTTTAATGCTAAAAAGTCAATATACTAGGACATAGGGTATGGTGGGTCATACCTGATCTGCTCCTATACTCAACAAGTTAGCACATAACACTATATATGCTACACTACTATCATCATGAGAGTATACTACACTAAGTATAACATGGGTGTCGGGGTATCTAACATAGTATGCGTACATCAAGAGACATCCATAGCAATCATACAAGTACTAAGCCAATAATGACAGCAATCATGACAAGCACAGAACAAACACATGCATTAATGACCATCACCCTGACCTCACTTCGCTCTTTACCCGCACCAAGGTCTCGCATCATCACCATGATGTCACTTCATCCCAACCATCACTAAGGTCTCGCATCATCACCAAGATGTCTTCAGATACCTAGCAACTCTTACGACCATCACTAAGGTTGACGACACATTACATCACTACTAGATCCAAGTGTTCAATCATGTACCATCACCAAGGCAACCTAGACCATCACCAAGGTCCAGGGTACACAGGTGAGCGTCCTCACATACCATTGCCTCGCGAAACACCTTCCTCAACTAGAGTTATCAGTATCTTACTTGCACAAGATTCGATATCGAAAAACACCATGTCCCATCGTATCACTCCACCCATCTAACATGCTACCTCGGACATCACCAAGTCATCATACACTTCTCACCTGAAGTAACTAAACAAACGATCCACCCATTGATCCATCACCACCGATCCATGGCTATCGATCCATCACCGCCGATCCATGCTTCAATGGCCCGTAACTCAAGCACACGAGCTCCAAGCGATCTGAAACTTGGCTTGTAGTCTTATAGAGCCTTCCTTATCACCCTATATAAATCTCACCAAGTTTGGGACAAAACTCATGGATCATCACCGATCATTGACCATGTTTCCATCACAATCCATCACTTATGATCCATCACCATCGATCCCATACTTCACCTACAAGTTCTAGCACACTTCTCCATGCTTCAAAACAATTTGTGAGTCAAATGGGCTAACCCCCATGGATCGATACTGATCCATAGGGACGAACCTATACTTAGCCAAAATCATGTGATTTTGGCTCCACTTCCTTGCCTACATGTTCCCATGCCTCAACTAATAGCTTGCACCCTCATTCCATACTCCAAGCTACTCCACCGATCCATGCTTAAAATCCCCACCGATCCATGCTTTGGATCCCCGCCGATCCATGCTTAAAGTACCTATAACTCCAGCATACCAACTCCAAACTACTTGAAACTTGGTGAGAAATCTCTGGAGACCATCCTTGCCGCCTCTTATTGATCGCACCCCAATATGAACAATTTGAGTTTATGGGTCATCACCGATCCATGACCATGGATCATCACCGATCCAAACTTTGAATGCTTATATATTGACCATACTAACTCCAGTCAACCTAATATTTGGTGTGCAACCTTATGAGGCCTTCCTTGTTGCCCCATATTGATCGTACATCGCTCCGACCACTTTGAATTTCTGGATCATCAACGATCCAAGAATCGATCCTAAGTCTAAATGGCCATTTGATCGGCATTTTCAACCATTCAAACATTAGAAAAGTATTCATACATCATATAGAAACCAAAACATCAGCCAAACATCCAAACATATCTATTTCAAAGAAATCTGAATCTAAGGTTAAGGATCCATAAGAACACATTTTTTAAATCAAGTCCAAATTGTCTAAATTTCACATTTATGGTTAATTACAGTCTAAAACATTCATAGAGATTTTTATATAGTTTTCAAAACATCGTTTAGGGTGTATAATGACCTAATTAGCAAATGAGAGATCTAATCACTCACCAAGTACCCAAATTTACTACTCTTCCCCTTGAATCTGAATTGGACAGCAAGCAACCCGAATTCCCAAGCACAAAAATATGAATCAAAGATCCTCTTCACTAATTACCCCTCTAATGAAGATTTAAGCTAGATTTAGGGAAGAAAAGGTGAATCTTTTGAAGAAAAGATGAGAAATGGAGGTTTGGCGATGTTTTGGGAAGATGAAAAGTGAGTCATCTCAGCCCTAACACCCCTTCCTAGCTAACAAAATCCAAAATGGACTAATGGGCTTGGGTTTGGACCGTCTAATTACCTATATATCTGCCCGAAAGCCCTTATAACTTAAAAAATGCAATCTCTTAAATGGTAAGTCCGTTTTCCTATTATGACCACTCTATGGAAAGAGAAACCATCATCCTAAAGCAATATAAGTGGTTCCAGACCCTAACTCACCTCTTATCAAAAGTTATGGGTCATACAAGATTTTCAAGGTTAAAATGGTCATGAAGAAATTCGACAAAAATCATAGATCTGGAAAATGTCTGTAACTATCATTTCCCAAGATATAGGAATCATATGACCTTACAGAAATAAATAATAATACTTTACTATACTACGATACGTAAAATATGGGTCGTTACAAACACTATAGAGCGTTCCTTCATAGTTATTATGAAGAGTCTCACCTGAGCCATCATGAAGAGTTTGTAGGGCCAATCGGGATCAATCCTAAAGTTATTACGGTAAGTCTTATGAAGCTATCGCGAGAAGTTAAACATAGCCATCGCCTGCAATCTTCAAATTGTAAACAAAAGTTGTCGTGAGAAGTTCTTTAAAGCAAGTATACGCCATTCTCAAATTGTAAGTCAAGGCAAATTTGGAGAGTCGTTGTAAGTAAAATCTGAGGAAGCTATTGCACTCCAACTTAATGAAGTTAGGAAGTAGTCATCGTTAAACAACTTAATAGAACCTTTGTGATAGCTCCATATAAAAACCAATTTGTAACCAAGATATATTGGTTAACCAAGCTTACTACCGAATAAAAAAGCTAACCGAATGCCCAACCTAATCGAGTACATATGGATGCAAAAGCTAATCGAATACCGAACCTAATTAAGTATATATGGATGCAAAAGCTAATTGAATGCCCAAACTAATCAAGTACATATGGAACCTAATCTGTAATCGAGATATATAGATTAACCGAGCTTACCACGAATACAAAAGTTAACCGAATGACCAACCTAATTTGGTATGTATGAATGCAAAAGCTAACCGAATACCCAACATAATCGGGTTTATATAGAAAATAATCTGTAACCAAGATATATTGGTTAACAGAGCTTCAAATGCAAAAGCTAAGTGAATGCCTAACCTAATCGGATGCGTATGGATGCAAAAGCTAAGCGGATGCCGAACCTATTGGTTTGTATGGATGAAAAAGCTAACCGGATTTCCAACCTAATCGAGTACATATGAATGCAAAAGCTAACCAAATGCCCAACCTAATTAGGTACATATGAAAACCAATATGTAACCGAAATATATTGGTTAACCAAGCTTACCACCAAATACAAAAGCTAGCCGAATGCCCAACCTAATCTAGTACATACGGATGCAAAAGCTAATCCAATGACCATCCTAATCGGGTACATATGGATGCAAAAGCTAACCTAATGCCAAACCTAATCGAGTACATATGGATGCAAAAGCTAACCATATGCCCAACCTAATCGGGTACATATGGATGCAAAAGCTAATCGTTAACCTAACCAAGTTAGAACAGAGGTTAACCAAGTTAATCATAAATAAAGCAAATATAAGCTTGGAAAATATTTTCCAAGCTTATATTTGTTTGGAAAATATTTTATCGATGTAGAACCTAATCCGAAACATATGGATGCAAAACCTAACCAAATGCAGAATCTAATCAGATGCGTATGGCTGCAAAAGATAACCAAACACACAAACTAATAAAATACAAATATAAAACTATTTATAGCTGATTTAGAATAATGACTAACCAAGCTTGTCTTCAAAAACAACACCTAAAAGTAAAATATATTATCAAGAAAAAACAGATATATGCGTGACAGATGTATAACAAGCAAACACAAACTACTAAATATACCGCTGGCAAATATTTTCTTGACAAATATTACATAGGAAAATATTTGCCAGAATGTTATTAACCAGATAAATAAAAATACAGTGTTAAGCAAACAAATAGATTAAAAAAAACCATTTAATTCAATAAAACAATACATGAAATTACATTAATAGTCTCCATAAGATAAAACCAATAACGTATAAAAATTATATTTGATTTCTCAACAACTAAGCTATTTTGTTATGACCTAATTCCTTACACAAACTACAACATTTGTACTTATTCATTTCACAAGCTGACTTAATCCATTAAAAAGAAGGTGGCCTTCCTGCACCACGTCTTCTCTTAGGAAGATGAACTTCAACATCTTTAGGTAAACATCTTCTGTTTGAAAATCAACTAGTGGATGAATCAGATGAGAATAAGATGCTCGGAAAAAGGATACTTTGAAATAGTCCTTAATATAAGAATAAGCATTCAAATCAAAAGCGAGAATGCATCTAATAACATGAGTGATGTGCACGTAAATGTGCATGTTTTTACCACCATATTTAATCTATTTAAATTAAATAAATGATCATATTGGGTATTTTAACTTGTTTAAACCAAAATTCAAATTATTTGAAATTGTCACATATTCATCTTCATATAGGGGCAAAATGGTCATTTTTATGCATTTATTAAATTGTGAAAATTTACTTGGAATTTTCTATGTTGTTTTGTAGGAAATTTGGTGAATTTTACAAGTGGTTACATGATGAGATATGCATGCCAAGAGTGAAGAGAATAAATGAAGATGGAAATAATTCAAAGTGAAGATAATGGAGGACCCCACCTACCCACCTACCTTAATGTACAAATTAGAGGCTAATGCACATGCTTATGGAATTAATGGCGTCATGTACACTTAAATGATGATTAGTAGAAGCTAATGATTACTTGGCCTCCACACTTTCTCAAGGGTATTTTGGGAATTCCCCAAAAATATGAATTAGGGTTTAACACATATATAAGTACCCCTTATGTTTCATGTAACCCTCCCCTCCTTTAGTCTCTCTTTAGTTTAGTTTAGGTTCAAAATAAAAAGACAAGCTCTCTTTCTCTTTTCATGGCTACTTAGCCATTTTTATCTTCATGTAACTTTCCTTTTTTTATGCAATGTAATTATTTTTTCCTTTAATTACATGTTCATTTCCTTTCATGCTAGTAGTGTAGATTTTCTTTTATGCAATTAGAATAGTTTTCTCACTTAGCTTTCATTTTGCTTTCTTTTTGCTTTCATGTTGCAAGCTACATTTGTTAATCAAATGACAAATATGAGAGGCTAAACCCCTTCAATTTAGGGGTAATGAAGCTATCTAATTATGTAGCTTCAACTATTTGTTAATTCATGCTCTCTTTTTGTGCTTAATGATGATGATAGAAATGGTTTACTAGTTGTTTTTGCTTTGAATTTGATAGCCTATATTGTTGACATCAAATAGGCTATGCTTAAACAATCACTAACACTAATTGCCTCTTCATCAAATTATGATTATGGCAAAAGAAAGTGATTTGAAATTAAAATTTGATGGTCTATATTTCTAATCAATAGTTAATAGGCCATACTTAAAATAGATTTCACTTTCATTTTCATTGTCAAATTTCATGAAAGTTAGTAAGTGGTTTAAGGGGTGTGTTATAGTTTGATGGCTTATGGTTGCTAATCAATAGAAAAAATATGTCGTACTTATGATAAACACATCAATTAAAGCACTAATGACCATAAAAGAGAGATTATGATTTCATATGTGTTGAACTACATGATCTAGAGAGTGGATTTATTCTCTAAATTGTCATTTAACTCTTATATTTGCATCTCTTTTCTCTTTGTTAGTTTTCTCATTTTTCTAGCTTAACAGTCTCTCGACTTTGGTATAATTTGATTGAGTAGAATTTTTTTAAAATGATCAATTCCGTACGGATCGACCCGTACTCGCCACGTACTTCAATAGTACACCGTGTGCTTGTGATTATTTTTAATTTGAAATTTTTCGACGGTTTTCTAGTCCGATAGAATTTCCGTCGATTAACAAGTTTTTGGCGCCGTTGCCGGGGAATTGCTTTGATTTTGATTTTCTATTCTTCGAATTATTTTTCTTTTGATTCTTGTGTGTGTGTATTGATTGCTTGTTGCTAGCATTTGCTTGTTGTTCTTTCTATTTTTCATTAGCATTTCCTTAAAAAAAATCTGTGTTTGTGTGACAATTGTGTGCATTTTTATTTTTGTTGTTTGTTGTTTTCTAGTTCCATTTGCATTTGTGTTTGATTTTTTTTATTGCAAATTTCATTTTTCATTTCATTTCATTTCAAAACAAAAACAACATTTCATTTCATTTTCTTTTGTACAAACTTGCATTTACATTCTCACATTTACATATATTCACATTTTTCATTTACATTGCTTAAACAAAATATACAAAAAAAAACTGTGCATATCTCACTGTGCTCTGATACCAAGCTGTGACGCACCACCTCTATACCCACGCTAGCCAAGAACACTACGGTGTAATGCTGTCAACTAGCATGGAGAATAAGGCTGTTGAGGAGCGACCATCCATGTAACTTCTTTGAGCGAGCACCGATATGTCAGATAGTATAGCATGAACTTCATTTAAGGAGGAAATCCGACATACTGATACAAACCCAAAGCTATCACACGGTGGCTATATAAAATCTTCGGAAACAAATATAGAAATAAACGTAACACAAATCAGTCACAGACAATTCATATCACAAAGGCGGAATAAGATATGAATATTACACCTAAAAGTGTATATCAGAGTAGTGGTCAAATAAGATCCACAATAACACAAAAGAATAGATACAAGTGCAAGACAATAGAATATGTATACATCAAGGAGTCTAATCTCAAATGTATACAACAAAAACTACTAAACTAGAGTAGTTAGCCAAAAGTCAGATGATGGTTCCAAATAGGAAGTCATGAGGAAGCACCTGTAAAATCTCATTCTGACCCGAGTATTATTTAAGAAGAAAATAATAAACGGATCAGTCTAGCTATAATTATCAGATAAAGTGATATAGAATAAGAGATATGACAAAAACATATCATAACCATAATACCATATTGTGATAAGTACGTAATTGAAAATCAACAAGAGATTAATCAATACCACAAGAATCTTCTCAAAGATTAAAAAGAATGTCATATTCTTTATTTAATTCACCAAGCCACAATAATGACATACATATTAATGCCAATTGTAAAAGTTGGTGAAACATTAAATTCCAGAAATCAATATCCAGAAATCACAAAAGTTAACGACACACGAATTCTAGAAATCATCAACAAGAAATCCAGAAAACACAAGAAAGAGGATGGCCAATCCCCTAAAAATGAGCCGAAGCTCCTCCTGACTGGGTATAGTCCCCCATTGCGGACTTTGAGCCGAAGCTCCTCCTGATGAGCCAAAGCTCCTCCTGACTGGGTATAGTCCCCCATTGCGGACTTTGAGCCGAAGCTCCTCCTGACTGGGTATAGTCCCCCATTGCGGACTATGAGCCGAAGCTCCTCCTGATGAGCCGAAGCTCCTCCTGACTGGATATAGTCCCCCATTGCGGACTTTGAGCCGAAGCTCCTCCTGATGAGCCGAAGCTCAATAAAATGAAGTACAGTCCTTCACATGGACAAAGAGACATCGCACATTGCTAGTCTAAACCATAAAATGATCGTCATCGATCATTAGGAAGTGTCAATTGCACTAAGCCAGTAAATATAAGAGTTTAGCTTCATGTCCCATAACCACTTGCTTAACTCAAATATTTACGAACAGATTGTAGATCTCCACTAGAAAATTGTCACAAGAGTTTGTCAATATGTGTGAATCGAAATCACACCAATGAGGTATAGACTAACCTTGAAGATAAAGAGATATGTGTGAATCGAAATCACACAAATGGTGTCTAGTCTAACCTCGCAAACAAAGAGACATCGCTCAATCGCTAGTCTAAATCACAAGAATGATCATTATGATCATAAGGAAGTGTCGATTACACTAAGCTAGTAAATATAAGAGTTTAGCTTCATGTCCCATAACCACTTGCTTAACTCAAATATTTACGAACAGATTGTAGATCTGCACTAGAAAATTGTCACAAGAGTTTCACTCGAACAAGTCCATAAATTAACCGACGAAGTAAACGCAAGCATTTCATACCACTTGTTTTGCTAAGCCATTTAATTATATTTTCTTATACGAATGAGGTAAAGGTTTGTATATACTAGTAGATTGGAAAACAGTTTTATAAACGAGTTTGATATTGAAAATAGAGTTGAAATCATTTTGATGAAAGAGTTTTGATATTTACTACTAGTATTGAAACCTTTATATTTTTAAAGTGACAAGTCACAAAACGATTGTTGAAACAAATCGAATCACATAAAATTCACATTCGAAGACGTGAGTAAAGTCCAAAGAAATCAATTCCCAAAACCATCAAAGTAAGAAGTTCTATTGAATGTTTTTCGGATAAGATCCCCTACGAAGGGGAGTACGGGGTTCGACCTAACGAGGTACCATCACGAAAGAGGAGTCATCAAAGTCTTAAGAAATGATAACAACAAACAGGAGACAACACGAATCGATTAAAGTTGGAAATTCAAACTAGATAGGCGAAATAGGAAAAATAGCAGCAGGTCGGTCGACTGGCTTCAGAGCTCGGTCGACCGGACCCCGTTCTGAAAAATAGTTCGGGAAGCAGGTCGGTCGACTGAGCTCTGCAGCCGGTTGACCAAACCCAAACAGAGAAGTGCTTAGCACTTTTGGAAGCAGGTCGGTCGACTGACTACAGAGCTCGGTCGACCGGACCTGTTTCCAGCACTGCCCAACTTATCAAGTTCATTGGCCAAATCTCGACCAAATTGCATTTTCGCGAGCAACGACACTAAGGATTTAAGCCAAACGACAACCCGGCCTTATAAGCTCTTCAATGCATCACAAAAATCATGATCAAAGATCAAAGTTTGGATTTTTAAAGAATTGAACTCAAAACACTAAAAATTGGAATATTCACCAAATCAATCCAAACCAAAAGCAATTGCACAAGAATAAGTGTTAGGAATTCATACCTAACAATCGAAGATAGTTATAGACTAAGATGTGAGATAAAAATCTCACCTTTTCAAAAAAAACAAGGAAGAAGAAGCTTAGAACAATGGCAAGAACAATCACTCTTCAATTCCAACCCAACAAGCTTGAATCTAAGCTTAAAAGAGAAACATTTCCTAAATTAGGTTTAGGAAATTTCTGATATTGAATAGAGAAAGAGTTGGAGAAGATGAAGAGAAGGCTTACCAAAGCTTCTTCTTGAATTTGGAGCTAGAAGTCGGATTTACAAAGGAAGCTAGGGCTTAAGAATTTCCATTTCCAATCTCTTCCACCATTTTTGCTTTAGAACTGAAAAGAGGAGGAAGTAGATAGTTCATGAAGCTGTTTAATATACTTTTGATTATCATTTATACATCATTTATCAGAGTTATACATATACAACAGAACAAATAAAATAATGCACCAGACAGCATGATGCAAGGATAATAATAGTAATAGTATACCAAATCTTCGTCTTCATCCTCCAGGATAGATCTTCAATAAGCTGCAAAACTCAGGACTGACCCGAGTGTAATGAAAAAACAAAACACTCGAGTCAGGACTAAAATATCCTTATGAAAGTTAAATCAATCGTAAATAAATATGAATGCAACGGCGTCAGAGATGTTTACGGGGTTTGACATTTCCTATCCAGTGTCAACGTGAGTGCAATAACTCAAGAGATGTTACGGGATTTTCCATCTCTTAAGGATCCGTTAAACTATCTACTATGTAGTAAAATACTCTATATACAATAATGTCTATCATAAAGTAAAATATCAAACTAGCGTTAAGCCATGGCCCATTCCACCCTTAACACATTTTATTCCCAAGAGCATATACAAGACCGTAGTTTCCCCAAAACCGGAAGTCACCAGAGGGCAATCCATATACTAAAGATACAAACCAAAATGTAGTGGTCGCGAATAGGATAATCAGTATGACAAGGTACATGAGGCGATACCAACTAGGATACTAGTAGTTGCGTGATCCGGACTGATGTTGAGCATAGCAGCTACTACCTCAACACCGCGAAACAACACTCCCAAATCAAGGGGTGCACCCAAATCGAATCACAAATGTAATAGATATGGTAACGAAGAAGTGTGTCCGCTAGAGGTGGCGAACCTCAATGGCCCGGCGCGGCTCCTGTTTTAGTCATGTCAGGGGTCATCCAATATCGTTCTCTTTCTTTAGTCAACGCGTTCATCAAACCATCCACTTCATTCTGGATCAACACTCCGCGTATATTAATTATTAAAGTGGTTTTCGGTATCGACAGAGAGTATGTCCATATCCGCTCCCGGTCTCTTTAATAACTACGTATTATTACACCGATGGCTCTTTTACAATTTCAAAATCAATTCATACTTGATATCAAAATATCATATTCGCTTCAAAATCAAATCCATTTCAAATATTATCATATCTATTCAAGATGTAAGATTCCGCTTCAAAATCATTTTTCGCCTCAATATCTCATTTCGATTTCAATACCATTTCGAATTTCAATTTAGGTTGCAACTTCATTTAACCCAATTCGTATTTAAATTCAAGATTTAAATATAAACATTTCACCTTATTGACCAGCTTGAAATTTTTAGAAAATAGTTTTAAGTAGTTTAAATAATTAAAATAGTTAAAAATACTTAAAATCTTTAAATGGATTTCAAATAGATAAATTAGTTTAAAATAATTTAAATTGGGTTTAGTAGATTTAAAATAGAATAAAATAGTTTAAGTATTTAAAGATAGTTTATATGACAGAGAAATTTGGAAACAAAATGAAACAGCTTCAAAACCAAACCATTTCAATTATAACTTCCCAATTCAAATCGATTTCAATTTCCATTCTACCGATTCAATTTCGATTTCAATTCAAATCAATGTCAACTTGACTTCAAATTAATTCAATTCCACATTCACCTTTAATTAATTCAATTTCAATTTATATCGATTTGGAGCTTGATTTTCAAAATATCAATTTATAACACTTAACAAAATTATCCTTCAATATTCAACTTTTAAATCCAAATTTCAAATATGATTCAATTCCAAGCTCAATTTCAAAATATCATTTTATATCACTTTTACTTAGTAATACTCAAAGCTCGAGATAATGTTCAATCTTTAAAACAAATAAATTTCCGAAATTCAATCATATCCCAATTTTAAATTTCAAAGTCTCAACTTAAATTATTTAACAATTTCTTTTAACCCAAAATTTATTTCAACATTCCAAACTCAATTTGCGATAAATTCGATTCCTATACATTGACTTTATTTATAACTTTTAAATCAAAACATTCAAATAAATTTCAAACCAACTATTTTAAAAATTATTAAATTAACCAATCCGGTGTCCGTATATAGTTTTCTATCCTATGGCCAAGTGATTAGTTATTTCAATTAAATGTCAGGGATGAATATATATCACTTAACCAAATCCCAGTGTCATATGTATGCATAACAGGTTATATATAAGCAAATAAACATCCAAACATTTAAATATCAACCAATAGCATCCATCGAAATAAATCATCCAATAAACAATACAATTCACGGCAATTTCATAGTTATCAATATCAGGTAATTTAATCACAATTAAATTTTTAATTTCAACTTGACTGTCAAATTAAATTTTCAACGGTGAATTCAAATGACAATCTATATGACAATTAATTTTTTTTATCAAACAACGACAAATAAAATTCATATCACTTCATAATATCAAATTTAACTACCATAAAGATATTCAGTACAATGTGAGCGTTATAAAACACTCACCTTGGTTTTCAATTTCAAATCAAATCGAACGACGTTCGATTTAACCTGAAATTTTAGTTAGCTTCAAACGTCTCCAAATCAATTCCATGACGTAGAGCTCGTCACCACGATTCCAACGCAAAAAGTTTCGTCCGATTCTGATAACATATGGATGAGATATGAGTTTTACAAGATTGCATATATATATTTATAATTTAAAACAAATTTCCTTCTTTTTTTTTTACCCACAGAAAATCACAGCCGTAGATCTAAGATCCAGAAAATCATAGCCGCTCGCAAATCTTCCCTTCCAAACGCGTACAGGCAAAGTCGAACACGAAGAAACCCAACACACGCAACCCTCAACCGATCGCTGCTCCTCCACCCTTCACCTCGACTTCGATCGGAGACCACCCCCGAACGCGTCTCAGCCCACTCGACCCCCGTGCCACGAGCGGCATCGCCACGCATCCCCCTTTCTTCGAAAAATGTGAACAAACGTACCACCTACTCGAGCAATTTCAGGCCCTAACCTCGACTCGTTCACGATCTCAACCGTATGGATACGATCGTCTCGATGAGCTCTTCGATCTTCGTGTAGGAAGTTTTCGAAAATATTGATTTGATCAAGAGATAATTGAGGAACAAAATGGGACGATTTCGGCCATTAAAACAAAACAAACGGCGGCCACGAATGAGATTAGGGTTTCACTCTGAACGTAAATATATATACGTATTATAACATTATTTTATTAATATATTCAACTTTCTGAACGAACTCGAAAATAGATGTGCCGACAGGCGTTCGTAAGGTTTTACCCGCCTTCCGAACACAATGGAACATGTTTCGGAGGCTAATTTGATCGTATGGGGAAGATAGCTTTTTAAATCGAATTAAAATATTAAATTTTCGATATTTAGTTCACTGCGTTTCTAACCCGTACGACCAAATGATAACTCCAAACGCTACGAAATTTGAAATCCGAAAATAATACACTATTACGGATCCAATGGAACTGGTTTCGTCAAATTCCGAGACTATGCCCCGGAAGGCTATTTTAACTCATCGATTAAATCGACGGCTTTTCAAAATTTACAGAATTGCTAAAAGTTCCAATTTTAAAATCTTATTAACTCTATTATAATCCCAATATAACTTACATTCACTTTGGAAACCAATTTGAATCATATTAAATCAAATTTCAGTTAATCACTCTATTTTCATATATTAAATTTCAATATCAAATTAATCATATCAAATTCGGAATTTAATTATTCAAACATTTGTAATATTAAATTTAAACAAATTTGATTATTCTTAAATCACTATCTTTTGAAATATTCAAAACGAACTTATAAAATTTAACCTTTAAACAAATTCAAATTATAGAACAACCATTTCCATTTATCAGTTATTCAATTTCCGTTATTCAATTATTCATTAAATTCCAAATATTAAATTTAAACAATTTTGATTATCCAATAATTCATTATCCTTTGAAATATTTGAAATTGAACTTATAAGATTCAACTTTAAAACCAATTCACATCTTAGAACACTATCTCCATTTTACAGTTATTCAATTATTCAATAAGTTTTAAACATTTACTTTAAACAATTTACCTGTTCAATATTCAATTATTTGATTTTAAATAGATTTTACTTATCAATCAATTACTCTATTATACCCAATGAATTCAACATTTATTATCCTATCCAACTATTGATTTCAAAGGCATTCACTAAGTAGCATTTATTTTCCAATACTTATTACTATTCAAATCTTCGAAACCAATCTATTAAAATTTGTATTTCTACCTAAATAATTCACAATTCTTATTCACTTATTTACATTTGTTTTTCCATATATTCCCTTATAACCCAGTTATAACATTTGAGTCAATTGAATTAGATTGGAACTCCATTCAATCTATTAATAATTACTTGGATAATTATTGTTGCAATTCATTCCAGTTATTATTATTCCAAATGAATTACAAATTTTTATTTTTTTCTAACATTAAACCATGAAATCTTATTAAATTAACTATTTTAATTATCGAAAATCTACGGGTCGTTACACTCTCCCCCACTCAAAACTTTTCATCCTCGAAAAGGAAAAAGAAGGGAAAAGGAACTAAGTATAGAATTCAACATTAGATATATTTTATTCAAAGTTACCAACTTATAAACAATGAAATTCCATTTATAAAGTCATAACTACGCTTCCACTAAGTTACTCCGAACGGCTTTCTAAATTTAAAATTAGTTATCAAAACAAGTTATAAATTTTAAAACTTGAAAAATTTTCTAACACCCGGATTTACGAAAAAATTCGGCAGAGTCTCCTTTGCGCGGCTCGATCGGTACAACTACAAAATGCCTCTACGGGCCCCAAACCAACAAAAGAAAATCAAAAGCCAAGTGGCTCATCAAAAATCACCAAATCCAATGACAAATAAATATGTACCTTTTGCCGGGCAATCCAAATTTCCTTGATTTTAAATACCTGCATCTTATTTACCAATGATAACCAATCATATAAATTTAAAAGAATCATTTTATGTTTGGCACCTTAAATTTCCAATATTAACTTTAATTAAGTCCGTGAGCAAAATCAAATCTAATCACTTATTCGATCTCACAATTTCACTTCCAACTAGTATCGTTCCCACGACTCTCTAGTGCGGACTCAGATTTGGTTCCTTGATTGGAACTGTTACTCTCCTTGCACAGCTATATACTATGATAGAGAATTCTAGAATCAAATCAAAAATCCATATCCAGAGTTCGCCATCGAGAATCGAGTGAAAAATCCTAACTTGGATCGATATAAACCATCTTGAAATTTTGTGCTCGAATTTGGATCAAATCGTTATGCGAATAAAATAATATACGTACAACTCACGTATTACCTTCCGATGGATTTTCTATCCAATTTATCTATACTAAATTATTTTATTGACTTCTATTTTTATTTACAATTAATTATTCACAATCCATTATTCAGTTAGTGTATTCATTTCTCTACAGCATATTCTTTAACATTATCTTTTCTTAAACATCATATCATAGAATTTTCTTACTCAAGTTCATTTTAAACATTCTATATAATTTAATTAAATTCAATTTCATTTTCCAATTGATTCTTAGCTATACGAAATTCCTTTGTTTACATTTATTTCATTTTCATAATTTCAGTTAATAATGTACTTCATTTTCATAATTTCAGTTAATAACAGATTTATTTGTGGAACATTTTATTAACCAACACTTTAGTTTATTAACCATCCTATAAAAGTCATATATAAGAAGTTGGACTCTATCTAAGTTTATAATTACCTCAAAAGCTACAAATTTCAATTTCACATTTTCTTTGCAAATTTATATTCAATTCTATAACAAATTTACAAAGATATTATTTAGTTCATTTGTCCGCTTCCTTAAATTCTACTTACTTATTCCATTTAGCCATTCATCATTTCATATTATACTTAAGTATATAACATTTTTATCACAACCAAATTTCCATTATATACATTTTAATTACTTTTAAGTTTTGCTTACTTGTATATTTCAATTACTTTTAGGTTTTGCTTACTTGTATAATATCTCATTACATCTCTAAATCATTCTTTTAACTTTTTTAACATTTGGTAAGTCATATTATATGTTATTAGAATGCAATGTGGTATTATACAAATTTAGAATTCATTTTACTAAATTAGAATGTTCACAATTTTTTTTAACTTGTCTATATTTTCTTTACCTTTCAATACCTTTCAATTTTAAGAGTTACATTTCAACTCTAAAGTTTCTCAAAACATTTAGCTTAGAGTTTTTTTAATATTAATTCTCTTATTATATAAGTTCTGATTATTCACATTTCATTCAAATATTTTGAAAAATATTAATTAACAGAACTTAGAATTTTAAATGCCCGGTTCATCTCAAATCATTTAAAATAAATATATGCATTTATATCTTATATATATCAAATCATACTTTTGGAGTTTAAACCAAAATGCATTTTTTTTCAAAACAGTTTCGAAGCAAAGCAAAGCTTCGCATAAGTCTCCTACACTTTGAGACTCGAAAATGAACGTCGATGATGCTGCACAGTCATCATCGAAATTATTTTCCAGCGACAGAAGAGAGGAGTACTAAATTCATTCCTTCTTTTTAAAAATCCTTTCAAAATATTTCCATAAACATCTTTCAACTAATATCACTATATTTTTTCTTCAAAGCTTTGAGAACCATTTTCAAAATCTCCGGGTCTTAAACTCGATATTTCTCAATTTAAATCTATCTTGATTTATAAGTCACATTTATAAATTATTCTTACAAAAATTTACTTTCTTGAAACATTCTATAAATTGTTTTATCATTATCTATTTTGTAATAAACTTTATTTATCAAAACACAATATCTCATTAATGATGACCATCCATATTATCCTTTCTGACAACCAAACAAACTGGATGAATCATAATAATTTCTAAAATTTATTTCTTTATATATAAAATATAATTAGGGCAAAATTATTTCATTTGCCCAATTTCAAAACAATACTATGTCGAATTGTTCTGTTCAAGTGTTTAGAGACCCCTATCAATGACGTTAATTACTCGTATTGACCAGAATCCATAAGCCACTCAACAAATCAACAGACACAATACAAAATAATTTTATGTCACTAACAAATACGCTCTCTCATACATACATTCAGCTTTGTGGGGTCTGACTCTTTATGAATAGGTATGACGATGAAGATTAATGAGATACACACACACACATGCGAGATTCATGAACTGTTTATTTGATTATTATATTTTATCTTTCCGCTGCGAGATTCTGTGATTGTTTCTTGTTTCTTTTCTCTTCTTTTCTTAATTACCCCAATAACCATCTGCCCTTTTGAATGGTTTAGAATCGGCATGTGTATTTGATCGTCGGTTTAAACTGTCCAAAAAGGCGGGTCGTTACAGTTGGTATCAGAGCTTTGGTTTAGCGATAACCTTAGCTTTGTGGGGTCTGACTCTTTATGAATAGGTATGAAGACGAAGATTAATGAGATACACACACACATGCGAGATTCATGAACTGTTTATTTGATTATTATATTTTATCTTTCCACTGCGAGATTCTGTGATTGTTTCTTGTTCCTTTTCTCTTCTTTTCTTAATTACCCCAATAACCATCTACCCTTTTGAATGGTTTAGAATCGGCATGTGTATTTAATCGTCGGTTTAAACTGTCCAAAAAGGCGGGTCATTACAGTTGGTATCAGAGCTTTGGTTTAGCGATAACCTTAGCTTTGTGGGGGTCTGACTCTTTATGAATAGGTATGAAGACGAAGATTAATCATAGAATTTTAAGGAAAGTCTAATCAAATAAGTTTGAAATGAAAGGATTTGGATATTGAACCGATTCTCCTCATTCTAGGGTATTGCTACCCTATCTCTAATGAGTTTATAAATAATCCCAAACTAAGGTTTTTAGGGAAACCGAAGCTCTGATACCAACTGTAACAACCCGTATATTTGTACCATTTAAATTGACAATAATCCACACATGTCAACTTAAATAATACAAAACATGAATCATTATGGGATTATAAATACATAAATGTAAATGAGAATCAATACAACATCACAGTCACAGAACAGTCACAGAATAATGCAGCGGAAAATACATTGTCATAATAGCAGTTCATGAAGCCACTATATAATATACAACAATGTCTTAACATCAAGTGACTAATACCAAAAATGTCCAACAGACTAGGACATCAATACAGGAATAGAAATAGACTGATAAAGATAAATGCTAAGCCTTCAGCATCTTCAACCAACCTTGATCAGCAACTGGATAGCTTCAGACTGACCCGAGCATATGCAAAAGAAACACTCGAGTCAGGACTCAAAATCTTATACAATTAAATCAAGTGCAAGGTAATAGTTCATAACTTAAAGATGGGTGAAATAACATCTCTAAGGATCCGATAAACTATCTATATATACAGTAGAATACGATAGATAGGTAATGTCTAATCAGTAAAGTACGATATTAAAATAGTGTTAAGGCGTTACCATAATCCCCTTAACACATTTTTATTCCCAAGAGCATATACAAGACCGTAGTTTCCCCAAAACCGGAAGTCATCAGAGGGCAATCCATATACTAAAGGTACAAATCAAAACATAGTGGTCGCGAATAGGATAATCAGTATGACAAGGTACATGAGGCGATACCAACTAGGATACTAGTATTTGCGTGATCCGGACTGATGTTGAGCATAGCAGCTACTACCTCAACACCGCGAAACAACACTCCCAAATCAAGGGGTGCACCCAAATCGAATCACAAAGTAATAGATATGGTATCGAAGAAGTGTGTCCGCTAGAGGTGGCGAACCTCAATGGCCCGGCGCGGCTCCTGTTTTAGTCATGTCAGGGGTCGTCCAATATCGTTCTCTTTCTTCAGTCAACGCGTTCACCAAACCATCCACTTCATTCTGGATCAACACTTCGCGTGCAATAGTTATTAAAGTGGTTTTCGGTATCGACAGAGAGTATGTCCATATCCGATCCCGGTCTCTTTAATAACTACGTATTTATTACCCAATGGTCGGTTAACTTAACGTTTAAACAAATCAAAGTCCAAAAGTAAAGGTGCAAATTTGACTTCCAAATTTTTGACATTTCACGATTTAATTCATTTCGGATATTTAAAATCATGTTTCCAAATGAAATCTGTAGTTCAAACATTTGAATTAACAGTATAATTAAGTATTCAAGTTAAATTTAATAACTCACTTATGAAATTTAGTTCAAAATCAATTAATTCAAATTTTACCGGTCAATTAAGTTCGAATCGTTAAATCAAATTCTATTTATCTCAATTCATATTTACATTCATCGTTACATTAAATATAATCATAAATTTGATTAAATCAATTTCCTTAAATTTAAAATCATTTTACATTTAAATTGTCGCTAAATTTAATCCATAAAACTTTAGTTAGTTTCGTATTCCATTTTAAGTCAAAATTTCCTAAATCTAAATTATTATTTATAACAAGTTCAAATCTATTTAATTTAAAACTCAGTTTAAATCTGAATCTACCAATCTAATAAATTAAATTATTAAATTCTAAAACTCACTTGTTTTAAATCTTATTTCAATCAAATTCGCCCATTCATTTTTCTTCAATTAAATAGATTTATTAATCTGTTTCAATTTAATCCATTAATTTATTCCAATTAATCCATCAATGTATTTCAATTAAATCCATTAATTTATTTCAATTAAATCCATTAATTTATTTCAATTAAATCCATTTATTTATTTCAATTAAATCCATTAATTTATTTCAATTAAATCCATTAAGTCGTTACTTGATTTCCAAACAAATTATTAAGTTCATTTCTTAATTTCAAATAGATTTCAATTTCAAAATAATTTTTGTTGACCAATCGGGTTTCTTATTTTTAATTGTCTATCCTAGGCCAAGTTATTTAAGTGGGTATTTATCATTTCAACCCGATATCATTCAATATAAAACAAAGCATAGCAAAGGGAACTTGCAGTGTGATAACTGGGATGGTGTCAAAGTAAATAAACAAGCAATAGCAACCATACATAACAAATTAACAACTTATTCAAATAATCCTGAAATAACCATATTAGTTAATTATGCAAATTAATATAATTATTCCTAGAATCCAACGGATTAAAGATTATTACAGGATGATTTTTACTTGGTGTCCGTTATCAAATTTCTACATCAATTGTACATAACAATTTTTGTGTCACTACTATTTACCCTAGTTAACATCATATTACAGTTTAACATTTTTGATCAAAATAAACAATACATGGCATCAAATTTTAGAAATTAACAGTTTATTTCAATCAAATTTTAACAATCAACAATTTAATATCCAAATTAATATTAACAACAATTATCACTTGATTATCATAGCATAATAGATTGAGTCGTGAATAAAATATTCACCTTGCGTGGTAAGAGGTTTGGCGACGAAGCACGAAGACGAATAGATAGGAAGTACCAACAAGCACGACACAACAACGAACGCAACTGCAATCAAATCGATAATTTAATTAACACTTTTGTTCAATATAATATATATATATATATTGTATATATATATACTCATACCAATCAAAGAAGCAAGATAGGATGACAAAATAGATGAAGCCTAGGCCTGAGATTCCGGATCAGCAGCTGAAACTAAAATAACACTATGTATGAATAACCATGCTTTAAAATATATTCAAAGCTATATATACATAGACAGTTCATATGAAAATTCCGAATACAACGGCAATCAAGGTTGGTGATTGGCTAGGCGGCCGGCTGGTGGCTGGTCTGTTGGCAGGAGGAGCTAGGCTTGCTGGTAGGCCGGGCTCGGGCGTGTTTGGATGGAGGCTGAGGCTGGGTGGCGTTGGCTGGGCGTAGGAGTTGGGTTCAGGAGGCTAAGGCTGGGGTCAGGCGGTTGCGGGTCAGGCAAGGGCATGGGTGCGGGTGTGGTCCGAGTGGTCTGGTGGGTTGGGAGCTGGGTGGGGTTCGGGTGCAGGGCTGGTGGGGTCTGGCGGCTGCTGGGTGGTGACGGGCTGTTGCAGCTGGCTGGGTGGCGCGGGCGACTGGCATGGGCGGGGCAGGGGACGTGGGCGCTGGGGGAGGTGGTAGCGGGGGTGGGCTGAGCTGGCACGGGGCGGAGGTCGGTAATGGGGCGGAGGGCGCTGGGGATGGAGGGAGGCTGTAGGCGTGCTGGCGGAGGTCGGTAATGGGGCGGAGGGCGCTGGGGATGGAGGGAGGCTGTAGGCATGCTGGCGGACGGAAGTGGGGTGGGCTGTAGGCGTGGGTTGCGGGGGAGGTCGAGGTGGCTGACTGGGGCTGGGTGGGGACGGTGGGTGATGGCGGCGAAGGCGGAGGTGGGGAGTGGGCGGGCGGGGCTGGCATGGAGCGGGCGAGTGGGTGGTGGCGGGCTGGTGTGGGCGGAGGCGTGTGGGTGGTGGCGGGTCAGGCAGAGAGGCCAGGGGCGGAGCGGTGGGCTGTAGGCGTGGCGGACGGCAGTGGGGTGGTGGAATTTGCAGTGGAGGGGAGTTAGGGGGAGGTTGGAGCTGGCATGGGAAGTGTGAAAAATAAAAATAGAAAAAGAAAGAAGAAGAATGCACAGAGAGGAGAAAGGAAGGAGAGAAAAAGAAATATGCACGTATCTAGTTGGAGCAGTGAGCAATAAATGAAGGCAGAAGATTTTGTGAAGGGAGAGGATAGATATACACAGAGAACTTAGAGTCCCCATGCAACGAAATGATGATTTGTCACAGTGGCTGTTCGTTTTCTGAATGGACAAGGGCCATTTGAATTCTGAGCGGGAAAAAGTAGGGTACCGGTTTGTGTTGCGTAACGGACCAGTTTGTACCCCGTCAAATAATTTATAACTTGCAACGCCGAACCCCGATTGACACAAACAAATATACCGTTTTGATCAGCGCGACGAGACGGACACAACGGTATAAAGATATTGGTGGTTTGACATTGTTTGCGAAGTGGTAAATCTTATTGAACCATTTGCGCGAGTGAACATTTTAACTAGCAATTAAAAGCGAAATTTGACGAAACGAAATGCACCGTCATGATCAGAATATTTTTCTTATGCAAAATTGTGAAAAATATTTGAGTTCGGACGATAGAAAATTTACACATAAATATTAAACTAATATGTAAATTTGACGAGCGAAATTTACTACAATATTTTTCGACGAAATTTGGCGTACGCCTATGTCTATCTAGGCGCATTCCAAATGTGAAGTTTGAATGGTAACGGAAATCGTTTGTGAATATTTGAAATTCCTATTGCGGTGAATGCAGCAAAATACCGAAGAATAAGATCGACGGAGCTAAAGGTGTCCGAATTTAGAAAAACGAAAAATGATGCCTTTGTCAGAAAATGATTTAGAATTTTTCTATGTAAAAATATTTAGGTTCGAAAGATAAAAATTTTCACGTTTTAAAATGAACTGATGTGCAGTAAAACGCGCACGAAGTTTACTGCGGTATTTTCCGACGAAACTTTACCCATATCTACAATCATCTAGGTGCAATTTAGAAACAAAGTTTGGACGTTGATTGAAATCTTATGTAAGTTTCACATTTTATATTAAAATAACGGTTCTAAATTTTTTTAAATTGGGTCGGAATTTCAGGGTCGTTACATTCTCCCCTACTCAAGACTTTCCGTCCTCGAAAAGGAATAAAGTAAAGAGTGGAAGAACAAATAACAGAGATACAATGGATTCAGAATAGATTATTGAATATAGTAAAGAGTATAGAATGGAATTTACCTTCAATCAAACAATTCTGGATTAGAATCCCGGATACTCTCCTCGGTTTCCCAAGTGCAATCACGATCATCAGGACTCCATTGGACTTTGACTAGGCTAACCGACTTCCTTCTAAGTTGCTTTGTATCCCTATCAACAATACGAAGTGGTCTCCTCTCTATAGTCAAATCCGGCTCAATATCAACCTCATCTAACTGAGCAATAGGGATGGTTAAGGATGGATCGTGTACAACTTTCCGAAGATGTGAAACATGGAAGACGTTGTGCACGCCCTCAAACTTCTCCGGTAGTGCAACTCTGTAAGCTAGTGTACCAATTCTCTCAGTGATAGTGAATGGTCCAACAAATCTAGGAGAGAGCTTCCCTCTACGACCAAATCGAATAACATTCTTTAAGGGTGATACCTTAAGGAATACCTTATCCCCAATCAGGAATTCTAAATCTCTTCTACGCCTATCAGCATAGCTCTTCTGTCTATCCTGTGCAGTCTTCATCTTTCTTCTGATTTCATTTACCTTCTCGGATGCTTCTATAATCATATCTGGGCCAAGAATTAATCGATCACCAGGCTCAATCCAACAAGCTGGCGATTTGCATGGCCGTCCATATAAAGCTTCGAACGGTGCCATGTCGATACTTGCGTGATAACTATTATTATAAGTGAATTCAACCAAATGGAGATGGTCTTCCCAAGATCCACCGAAATCAATAATGCAGGCTCGGAGCAGATCTTCTAAAATCTGATTTACCCTTTCAGTTTGGCCATCTGTTTGAGGATGATAAGCTGTGCTCAGATTCAGTTTAGTGCCCAAGACGTCCTGAAATGCCTTCCAGAATTTACTAGTGAATAAAGGGTCTCTATCGCACACAATACTAGATGGAACTCCATGAAGTCTAACAATCTCTCTCATATATATCTCGGCCAAACTCAAAGCAGTACGAGTGGTCTTAACAGGAATAAAGTGAGCAGATTTTGTCAACCTATCAACAATCACCCATATACTCTCGTTACCTTTTCTGGTCCTCGGTAATCCATCAATGAAGTCCATAGAAATCTGATCCCATTTCCAACATGGAATCTCTAGGGGTTGAAGTAATCCTGTAGTCTTCTGGTGATCGGCCTTAACTTGTTGGCAAGTGGTGCATCTACTGACATATATAGAAATATCCCTCTTCATCCCACTCCACCAATATAAACGCTTCATATTTCGGTACATCTTAGTGACACCAGGATGAAATGAAAGTGATGACTGATGGTTTTCTTTAAGCATTTCTTGTCTCAATCCATCGACATTAGGAACGCAAATACGATTGTCAATCCTTAGAACTCCATTACTATCTATCTGTGCTCCCACTTTACTGTCGGTATTTCCAACTTTACCAAGAACTAACTCCTTCATGCGATAGAGCAAGGTGTCCTCATATTGTTTGTCTTTGATGCGATCCACAAGAGATGGGGAGATAACAAGCTGAAAGAGCATGCCTTCTACAAGATTACAACATGACAATGCTCTGCTACGGCTCAAAGCATCAGCTACCACATTTGCTTTCCCAGGAGTATAATTGATGTCGAGATCATATGCAGCTAGGAATTCGAGCCATCGAACTTGTCTCTGGTTCAAATCCTTCTGAGAAAAGATATATCTCAAGGACTTATGATCAGTGAATAATTCAAATTTAGTTCCCAAAAGATGATGCCTCCACAGTTTCAAAGCAAATACTACTGCAAGAAGCTCTAGATCATGAGTTGCGTAGTTTACTTCATGGATCTTCAACTGGCGGCCAGCATAAGCAATAACGTTTCCGTTTTGCATAAGAACAACGCCTAAACCTTCTCGGCAAGCATCTGTATAGACAGTTAATCCTTCACTTCCATCGATTACCGCAAGAACTGGGGCTGAAGTTAACTTACACTTCAACTTAATAAAAACTGATTCGCACTTCTCACTCCCAATAAACTTGACATCCTTTCGGGTTAAAGCAGTGAGTGGGGCAGAAATCCGGGAAAACTGCTCAATAAATCTACGATAATAACCGGCCAAACCCAAGAAGCTACGAATATCAGTAGGAGTTTTGGGAGTCTCCCAATCCTGTAGATAAATTTCAAATTAGAAAGGGATAAGAGGAATTGAATAGAAATAGCGAATATGATAGAACTTACATTGATTATGGTGATCTTAGCTGGATCGACCGAAATCCCATTTTCAGAAACTATGTGGCCCAGGAATCTCACTTCGTCTCGCCAGAAGTGGCATTTAGAGAATTTGGCCTTAAGTTGATGATTTCGGAGAGTTTCCAGAACATAAGCAAGGTGTGTCTCGTGTTCCTTCTCGTCTTTGGAGAAAACGAGAATATCATCAATGAAAACAAGAACAAACTTGTTAAGCACATCACGGAAGACTCGATTCATCAAGTCGACGAAATAAGCAGGTGCGTTGGTCAAACCGAATGGCATAACAACCATTTATAGAATCCGTTCTCGGTACGGAAGGCTGTCTTATGAATACTATCTTCTGCTACTCTGAGTTGGTGGAACCCAGTGGCAAGATCAAGTTGGGAGAAAACTTTAGCTCCATGGAGCTGATCGAATAAATCATTGATGCGAGGCATCAGATAGCGGTTCTTGAGAGTGCGTTTGTTCAGCTCCCTGTAATCAACACACATGCGAAGAGACCCATCCGATTTGGTGACAAATACAACTACGGCGCCCCATTCAGAACAACTTCTCCTAATCTAACCCCTAGCGAATAGATCATTAATTTGAGTTTTTAAGTTCAGCTTTTTCTTTAGGAGCCATCCTTCTGTGAGGGAGAACTACGAGAGTAGCTCCAGGAATAAGGTCAATGCGAAAATCGATTTACCGTTTAGGTGGTAGGGAGTTGACCTCTCCAAATACATCGGGAAATTTCTGAACAATAGGGGTAGTGCTAAGATCATCCGGGTGAGCATCAAGAGAGAATATGAAGCTTCCGGCATATTTCTGCGGTGATTTGCATTCAATGACAAGCGGTAGGCCCTTGTCATTGACTAGAGAAACAGAACGGGCCTTGCACGAAATAACAACATTGAATTTTCTTAACCAATCAGCACCTAACAAGATGTCAAATGCTGCGAAGCCAAGTACATAAAAATCCCAAGTGAATCGATATCTTCCATACAAGAGCACAACCTCTTTGCAAATTCTACTGAGGTTGGCAAGTCCTCCAATAGGGTTGGAGACGCATAAGGAAGTAGTAGCAAGAGTAGGTTCTAAGCTGAGTTTATTGCAAAGATCAATGGATATGAAGCTATGAGAAGCACCAGTATCGAATAATACCCTAATAGGTAAATCATGTAATGAAAAAGTACTTCGTAAGGTACCTTGGTCATCCTGAGCAGGCGGTGTAGGGGTGGTGATGGCAAAAACTCCAGATGGTGTGCCACGCTTGTACAGTGGGCAGTCTTTCTTGAAATGACCCGGCTGGAGGCAGACATAGCATAAGTCTTTCCTAGTCGTAGAAGGTGGTGGAACAGCAGCTCCGGTAGATGGACAACTATTAGCATAATGGCCCTTCTTATCGCATTTGAAGCAAGTGATATTAGCAAGGTCGATTGGGCTTTTCTGAGCATATCCCAAACCTTTAGTCTTCTGCCAAGCTTTCTTTTGTTGATCAAAGTTCATCTTCCTTTTTCCGGTCTGGCTAGAAGAGGGCTGAGTAGGAATAGTTTTGGCAGTAGGTCCCTTAGGCTTCGCCTCATATCTAAGAGCATAGTCAACAAGCTCTGTGAAGGTGCAGTGAGTGTGGCCAGTAAGCAAGTCATAATACTCTGGTCTAGCTCCCAAAATGAACTTCTCATTCTTTAGCAGCGGTGTATCAATCAATTCCGGGCCGAACTTGGAGAGTTCGTTGAATTTCCGCTCATACTCTAAAAAGGTCATACTGCCTTGCTTAAGATCCATAAAAGCTCTGTAAAGTTGGGTTTTCCCAGCAGCTGGCATCCATTGTGCCAAGAAAGTATCCCTAATCAAATGATAGGCAAGATGAATAACATTCCAAGTTAAAAAGAAAAATTTTAGACTACGGAATCCAATTAAATTTTATACCTAAACTGGGCCCAAGTGATGGTGTTCTCCTCGATACGAGAAGTAACTGATTCCCACCAATCTTGCGCGGCATCCTGAAGTTGCCAGGCAGCAAGCTGACGCTTCTGAGCATCAGTGATCTCTAGACCAGAAAATATCTTCTCTAAGCCTTTAAGCCATTGCTGAGCCTCGATAATGTTCTCGGATCCAGAAAACTTAATACCTCCCAACTGTGTATACTCCTTACTAAGAATGGTGAATTTGACAGGAGCTGGAGCGACAGGTGCAGCCCGAGCAGGACCATGGCCCCTTCCTCCCCTATGGTTTCCTCCGGTACCCACCCTGAAATACCAAAGGATTCGTTAAAGCCAAAGGATATAAAATCATAGAATTTTAAGGAAAGTCTAATCAAAGAAGTTTGAAATGAAAGGATTTGGATATTGAACCGATTCTCCTCATTCTAGGGTATTGCTACCCTATCTCTAATGAGTTTATAAATAATCCCAAACTAAGGTTTTTAGGGAAACCGAAGCTCTGATACCAACTGTAACAACCCGTATATTTGTACCATTTAAATTGACAATAATCCACACATGTCAACTTAAATAATACAAAACACGAATCATTATGGGATTATAAATACATAAATGTAAATGAGAATCAATACAACATCACAGTCACAGAACAGTCACAGAATAATGCAGCGGAAAATACATTGTCATAATAGCAGTTCATGAAGCCACTATATAATATACAACAATGTCTTAACATCAAGTGACTAATACCAAAAATGTCCAACAGACTAGGACATCAATACAGGAATAGAAATAGACTGATAAAGATAAATGCTAAGCCTTCAGCATCTTCAACCAACCTTGATCAGCAACTGGATAGCTTCAGACTGACCCGAGCATATGCAAAAGAAACACTCGAGTCAGGACTCAAAATCTTATACAATTAAATCAAGTGCAAGGTAATAGTTCATAACTTAAAGATGGGTGAAATAACATCTCTAAGGATCCGATAAACTATCTATATATACAGTAGAATACGATAGATAGGTAATGTCTAATCAGTAAAGTATGATATTAAAATAGTGTTAAGGCGTTACCATAATCCCCTTAACACATTTTTATTCCCAAGAGCATATACAAGACCGTAGTTTCCCCAAAACCAGAAGTCACCAGAGGGCAATCCATATACTAAAGGTACAAATCAAAACGTAGTGGTCGCGAATAGGATAATCAGTATGACAAGGTACATGAGGCGATACCAACTAGGATACTAGTAGTTGCGTGATCCGGACTGATGTTGAGCATAGCAGCTACTACCTCAACACCGCGAAACAACACTCCCAAATCAAGGGGTGCACCCAAATCGAATCACAAAGTAATAGATATGGTATCGAAGAAGTGTGTCCGCTAGAGGTGGCGAACCTCAATGGCCCGGCGCGACTCCTATTTTAGTCATGTCAGGGGTCGTCCAATATCGTTCTCTTTCTTCAGTCAACGCGTTCACCAAACCATCCACTTCATTCTGGATCAACACTTCGCGTGAAATAGTTATTAAAGTGGTTTTCGGTATCGACAGAGAGTATGTCCATATTCGATCCCAGTCTCTTTAATAACTACGTATTTATTACCCAATGGTCGGTTAACTTAACGTTTAAACAAATCAAAGTCCAAAAGTCAAGGTGCAAATTTGACTTCCAAATTTTTGACATTTCACGATTTAATTCATTTCGGATATTTAAAATCATGTTTCCAAATGAAATCTGTAGTTCAAACATTTGAATTAACAGTATAATTAAGTATTCAAGTTAAATTTAATAACTCACTTATTAAATTTAGTTCAAAATCAATTAATTCGAATTTTACCGGTCAATTAAGTTCGAATCGTTAAATCAAATTCTATTTATCTCAATTCATATTTACATTCATCGTTACATTAAATATAATCATAAATTTGATTAAATCAATTTCCTTAAATTTAAAATCATTTTACATTTAAATTGTCGCTAAATTTAATCCATAAAACTTTAGTTAGTTTCGTATTCCATTTTAAGTCAAAATTTCCTAAATCTAAATTATTATTTATAACAAGTTCAAATCTATTTAATTTAAAACTCAGTTTAAATCTGAATCTACCAATCTAATAAATTAAATTATTAAATTCTAAAACTCACTTGTTTTAAATCTTATTTCAATCAAATTCGCCAATTCATTTTTCTTCAATTAAATAGATTTATTAATCTGTTTCAATTTAATCCATTAATTTATTCCAATTAATCCATTAATTTATTTCAATTAAATCCATTAATTTATTTCAATTAAATCCATTAATTTATTTCAATTAAATCCATTTATTTATTTCAATTAAATCCATTAATTTATTTCAATTAAATCCATTAAGTCGTTACTTGATTTCCAAACAAATTATTAAGTTCATTTCTTAATTTCAAATAGATTTCAATTTCAAAATAATTTTTGTTGACCAATCGGGTTTCTTATTTTTAATTGTCTATCCTAGGCCAAGTTATTTAAGTGGGTATTTATCATTTCAACCCGATATCATTCAATATAAAACAAAGCATAGCAAAGGGAACTTGCAGTGTGATAACTGGGATGGTGTCAAAGTAAATAAACAAGCAATAGCAACCATACATAACAAATTAACAACTTATTCAAATAATCCTGAAATAACCATATTAGTTAATTATGAAAATTAATATAATTATTCCTAGAATCCAACGGATTAAAGATTATTACAGGATGATTTTTACTTGGTGTCCGTTATCAAATTTCTACATCAATTGTACATAACAATTTTTGTGTCACTACTATTTACCCTAGTTAACATCATATTACAGTTTAACATTTTTGATCAAAATAAACAATACATGGCGTCAAATTTTAGAAATTAACAGTTTATTTCAATCAAATTTTAACAATCAACAATTTAATATCCAAATTAATATTAACAACAATTATCACTTGATTATCATAGCATAATAGATTGAGTCGTGAATAAAATATTCACCTTGCGTGGTAAGAGGTTTGGCGACGAAGCACGAAGACGAATAGATAGGAAGTACCAACAAGCACGACACAACAACGAACGCAACTGCAATCAAATCGATAATTTAATTAACACTTTTGTTCAATATAATATATATATATAGATTGTATATATATATACTCATACCAATCAAAGAAGCAAGATAGGATGACAAAATAGACGAAGCCTAGGCCTGAGATTTCGGATCAGCAGCTGAAACTAACATAACACTATGTATGAATAACCATGCTTTAAAATATATTCAAAGCTATATATACATAGACAGTTCATATGCAAATTCCGAATACAACGGCAATCAAGGTTGGTGATTGGCTAGGCGGCCGGCTGGTGGCTGGTCTGTTGGCAGGAGGAGCTGGGCTTGTTGGTAGGCCGGGCTCGGGCGTGTTTGGGTGGAGGCTGAGGCTGGGTGGCGTTGGCTGGGCGTAGGAGTTGGGTTCAGGAGGCTAAGGCTGGGGTCAGGCGGTTGCGGGTCAGGCAGGGGCATGGGTGCGGGTGTGGTCTGAGTGGTCTGGTGGGTTAGGAGCTGGGTGGGGTTCGGGTGCAGGGCCGGTGGGGTCTGGCGGGTGCTGGGTGGTGACGTGCTGTTGCAGCTGGCTGGGTGGCGCGGGCGACTGGCATGGGCGGGGCAGGGGACGTGGGCGCTGGGGGAGGTGGTAGCGGGGTTGGGCTGAGCTGGCATGGGGCGGAGGCCGGTAATGGGGCGGAGGGCGCTGGGGACGGAGGGAGGCTGTAGGCGTGCTGGCGGACGGCAGTGGGGTGGGCTGTAGGCGTGGGTTGCGGGGGAGGTCGGGGTGGCTGACTGGGGCTGGGTGGGGACGGTGGGTGATGGCGGCGAAGGCGGAGGTGGGGAGTGGGCGGGCGGGGCTGGCATGGGGCGGGCGAGTGGGTGGTGGCGGGCTGGTGTGGGCGGAGGCGAGTGGGTGGTGGCGGGTCAGGCAGAGAGGCCAAGGGCGGAGCGGTGGGCTGTAGGCGTGGCGGACGGCAGTGGGGTGGTGGAATTTGCAGTGGAGGGGAGTTAGGGGGAGGTTGGAGCTGGCATGGGAAGTTTGAAAAATAAAAATAGAAAAAGAAAGAAGAAGAATGCACATAGAGGAGAAAGGAAGGAGAGAAAAAGAAATATGCACATACCTAGTTGGAGCAGTGAGCAATAAATGAAGGCAGAAGATTTTGTGAAGGGAGAGGATAGATATACACAGAGAACTTAGAGTCCCCATGCAACGAAATGATGATTTGTCACATTGGCTATTCGGTTTCTGAATGGACAAGGGCCAATTGAATTCTGAGCGGGAAAAAGTAGGGTACCTGTTTGTGTGGCGTAACGGACCAGTTTGTACCTCGTCAAATAATTTATAACTTGCAACGCCGAACCCCGATTGACACAAACAAATATACCGTTTTGATCAGCGCGACGAGACGGACACAACGGTATAAAGATATTGGTGGTTTGACATTGTTTGCGAAGTGGTAAATCTTATTGAACCATTTGCGCGAGTGAACATTTTAACTAGCAATTAAAAGCGAAATTTGACGAAACGAAATGCGCCGTCATGATCAGAATATTTTTCTTATGCAACATTGTGAAAAATATTTGAGTTCGGACGATAGAAAATTTACACATAAAATTTAAACTAATATGTAAATTTGACGAGCGAAATTTACTACAATATTTTTCGACGAAATTTGGCGTACGCCTATGTCTATCTAGGCGCATTCCAAATGTGAAGTTTGAATGGTAACGGAAATCGTTTGTGAATATTTGAAATTCCTATTACGGTGAATGCAGCAAAACACCGAAGAATAAGATCGACGGAGCTAAAGATGTCCGAATTTGGAAAAACGAAAAATGATGCCTTTGTCAGAAAATGATTTAGAATTTTTCTATGTAAAAATATTTATGTTCGGAAGATAAAAAATTTCACGTTTTAAAATGAACTGATGTGCAGTAAAACGCGCACGAAGTTTACTGCGGTATTTTCCGACGAAACTTTACCCATATCTACAATCATCTAGGCGCAATTTAGAAACAAAGTTTGGACGTTGATTGAAATCTTATGTAAGTTTCACATTTTATATTAAAATAACGGTTCTAATTTTTTTTAAATTGGGTCGGAATTTCAGGGTCGTTACATTGTCGATCAACTAACCTCTGCCGTGAACATCTCCCTACTTACTGTCAATCATCTCCACCAACCCAACACCCACTGCCAAAAACCCTATCATATCTCAGAATTTCACAACTCCGCCATTCCATTCACTGCCTATCACCTTGCATCACCACACACAACCACTACTGCTACTACCACAAACCTACCACAGTAACAACTGCACATATCTCCTCCATATCAACTCTTCACTCAACAAACCCCATCCACTGTTACAATAGCCACTCCCCCTCACACTCCTCTTCCAATATGTCAGTTGCACAAACACCAACATTCCCCTATCTCCATACACACAATACACCCCAATCCCATCCCACTGTAGCATAAACATCAAGACTGCAGCATAACTACCGTGATCATATCACTTCAATCACCCACGTCAACATTCCCATCACTCCACAAAACTCCAGTACACACATCAACCAATCCCATCTTCCTGTCACCGAAACACAAGACTATTCCAACTTCATCACTGACAGCTCCTTCAACAACTCCTTCTTCAACACCACCATTATCCCATCTTTATATCACTGCTTCCTGTATACCTGATCACTCACTCAACAATCATAACATTCACCTCCATCATTTATTTGCCATATAGTAATTCACCATTTCCTGCCAGATATACATCAAATAGTGCACCATTACAATCCACTTTCTGCCTTTATCAACTCTCTGTCACCTTCATATAACCACTTGCCACACTTCTTTCAACACACTTACCCAACATAGAAACTCACACATACCTTCAACAGCCTCTTCAACCACCACTGTGCAACTCACAGTTACAACCACTTCATCAATCACTAAACTCACACATACAAAAGCAAATCATTCCCATGGATTTCTTCCATAGCCAAACTTTTTTCTATATAAGCAAAATAGTAATTTAACACTTTATTGTACTTGGTTTGAAATAAATGAACAATATCTTTCGTCTTCATTAGAGGATTTGAATGAATAAAATCAACAACCAACTTCCTAGCTAATCTTCTAGAAACAGGTGGGTAGTTAACATTTACAATACCGACTCCACATGAATGATTAGGTTGCATAGTTTTAATAATGAAAAACCTGGTTGGTTAAACTTACGAGAAGCATGAATACGAAAAGTAAAACCTTAACGTGAGAAAACAATTTAATGCTCTCCCTATCATTTTTAACAACACTAAATTTATATTCATTCTTAATACAATATATCATAAGATGCAATCAGAACTCTTCAACACCACCAGCAAATCTTTGACCAACACAAGTAAACACTAGATTGTTAGAATCATGTTTCAACAACAGTTTTCAAAGAAGAACTAGAATCAACCAAAGAATAAACCATTGAAGAAGTAGATAAGCCACACTCAATAATAGAACCAACATATGGAGAACTATAAGAACCAACATCAGCAGAACTACTTTTACACTACTTAGATATAACTGAAACAAGTAGGAAATCATCACGGCTATAAGAAACAAGCAACAATATACTATGCAAATCAGAGTTAGTTTCTACAATTGTTTTCTAGTCATCTCTTTCATAAACCAATTCGATAGGACCAAGTGTTAGTTCATGCCAATGTTCACAAAATCATTTCCCAATCTCAACACACAATCACTCAAATCAAGTCACCTACCATAAGCATCAGTACCCAACAAAAAGATGACAAGAACATTAATAGGATCATGCCGGAAAAAATACATATAATATTAAAATTAAACTATGACAATATTAAAAAATAGAAAAAACTAGCATAACAAATATTTGCCAAACAAATATTGGTATGACAAATATTTGCCATACCAATAATGGCCTGCATAAGAGTTCATTGACAGTCCCTATTTCATCCAATACTAACAACATACTTGAACTACAAAAATAACAAAATAAGTAAGGTAACCAATTACAATGATAACAAAAACAAACACATTCAATTTAACATAGGAAAATATATGCCATATAAATAATGGCCCATATTAAAATTCACTTACATATCCTATTGTTTCATGTCATATAATACCAACAACATATTTCAACTACAAAATTTACAACATAATTAATCACCAATTACAACTACAACAAAACTAACCAAATTTAATTCAACATGATGCTATAACAACCATTAAACAAATAAAAATAACAACGAGCTAAAAAACTAACCTCGAACTCATATTAACCCGCACAAAATAGAAGATGTTAAAACCAAATGAAATTCACTAAAAGAAACTTTTTCAATCCACACACAACTCAAGATGTTGAAAAACTGAAGATCCTGAAACATACAAAATTCATATGCACAGTAGATGGAAGCATGAAATTTTGAACGAGATTAGGTATACAGATTGGAACAAAATTTGAAATGAGCGAAATAAAGGTGTTGATTTTAGAAGAACATGGTAAAAATGGGAACAACAATAGCTGTAAAAATTTGAAAAATAAAAATAGGGACCTAAAACATAATGTCAAATTGGGAAGGATATAATTTATAAAATAATAAAAAATAAGAATGTGTCATGAATTTCCACTTAAAATTATATATTATAGTAGATGTATATATGTATGTGAATATATTTATTGAAATTATATCTGACAACTTTATATGTTTTGAAATCCAAAATTAATAATAATGAATTTAGTTTCAATTAAGGAAGAGTTTGAGATTAAGTGTTAAAATTTTACAAAAAATCCATCTTGTGAATATAAGTTAAAGCAACGTACACAAATGTATTTCCATATATATAATTATTGCAAGTAATATTTTAGATTTTGAACAATTTATACATGTAAACATTGAATATATAATATATATATTTGATTTTAAAGTTAACAATTTAAATCAAACTTTTAATTTAGAAATGAAACAAAAGATTCGGGATTTTACACAAAACTTTAAATTTAGAAAGAAAACAAAAGATTTAGGATCTTAAACAAAAGTCCACTCATGAATTCTAGATTGAAAATTTTTTATTCTTATGTAAACAATATCCAAAATAATTATGTTCAAAACGAAAACTATATAACATAAGAAACCAATTTCAGTGCAAGTTTAGGTAATTAATATATACTGTTTATTTGTATTTGTGTATGCAAATGTTATAGAACTATAAAATGGTTTTTCAATCAGTTTTTTATAGTTTCCAAAAAAGGAAACAGACAACTTAGGCATATGAAAATTGGTAGTAAAATCATTCAGATCTAAACTATGAAAAGAACTAACAAGTAGTCAAATGAGGTAGAGGACCTAAAGTATATCAATTATGATGAACATATAGTAAATTGAAATATAGAACAAAAAGGGGATATGAATTAAATCATCATAATGAACATACAATCAATTGAGATGGACAAAAGATATGTGAATTATATGTATTGCAAGATGAACAATCAAATAGATGAGGTGATGCATATAGAATTCAAAACAAGTTAACAAGAGAAATATACAATTAACTCAAATCAGGATAATACCTTAGGATGTAGCCAAAAGTTGCACCTTGAATAATGATGCTCCTAGATTCAATTGAATCGATCTCTATATCATGCAGGAATCAAGAGACAACGACCAACTTTTGTTTTGGTTTTATTTTGATTTTGACTTTGGAATTTTTCAAACACCAGGGTCATTATCTTTGGCTAAAATATAAAGGGAGAGGAGAGCAAATGACTGAATAATGAAGGCTATACAAGATAATCAAAGCTAGGGATGATTCGCCTTTATTTAATTATTCTTTAGCCTCTTCGATTCAAATTGAAAAGCTTTTCCTCCCTTGGTTTGGCTGGCTATAATATGAGGAAGAATAGGCATTAAAATTATCCAGACCCATTTAGTATTTATCCCATTTAAATCTAATCTAAATATTCTACTGATATCATATATCGATATGTGTATGTACAACTTTTATATATACGCATTTCATTAAATACTAATGGTATTCAAACATCAAATTAATATAATAATTAATATTTCACAAATATTAATTAATTTAATTAATTTAAAATGATTGTAAATTAATTAAATTGTGTGGTTTATCTAGAGTATTCTTCATTTCGGTTGTGCGACTCGGAGGTGTAAATTCGGTAAGCGATTAATATTGAATAATTCAAATATTAATGTTCACACGTCACCTTAGCTAGTGGTATGACATTCTAGCTGAATTTATCGCTTACACATCTTTTTTGACAAAATCTAATTATAATATTATAAGTGATACCTAGTAGTAACGATTATTTACACCAACTCTTTTTGTTAACACAATACCACATTAGGGCTAATGAATTTGGTTTGTTCAAAATTCCAACATCGTCCACAATCAACTTTATTTATCCAAACACAAAGTCCTTGGTTCAATAATAACAATTAGTATTAACCGTACTTCTTTGGCCAGATACTTTAACTTTGATTTGACTTTAGTTGATCATGATACCGATCCCATATAACCAAGGAGACGAATTCTCTATCAAATAGTGTTTCGCTCCCAATGCTTCAACTCGGACCTAACTAGAGTTTGCTTAATACTATTTAATATATAACAGATTTCATCACTGTCACCAAAAGATAATTCCTTGGTGGCTACAGCACATTGAAGTTCCATCTTTGGGCCTCAAAATGAGGGATGTTACATGAACTCCCTTTCTTACTTGTTGAAGTGATATGTTGTAGTAGTCCTTAGCAGCCTGTTTATTGCTTCCGATGCATCATATACCTCCTTTGACCAGGAACTTCATTGTGGTCCGCTGACAGACTATGAATGCATCCTGATCCACCAAAGCTTGCTTACCTTTTATGATATTATAAGCGGACGGGTGGTCCACTACAACAAACTTTACCTGGTTTTGGCTACGATAGGTTCTTGGTTCAAAATGACTATGTGCAAGGTTGTCCCCAGGAGTACTCTACTAACACCCTCGAAACCATACATGGGAAGTGTGCAAACAGTGAGGCTGAAAGTGAGAAACTTTATTTTGTCAAAAACTTCTTTGAACATTACACCATCGGAACTTCCTCCATTAATGAAGACCCTGTGCACTCTTGTACCGGCGACACTGATCGATATGACCATGAGGTCATGATTGGGAATCCAACTCCCCCTCTTGTCTTCTATGTTGAAAGCAATATCGACTACCTCTTCCTCAACTCTAAGAGCCTTTAGGGCTTGGAGGTCGACTGAATATACTTAGTTGTTGGAGGCGAGCTCTCTCCTATATCAGGCATGAGCCCCTCTGCTACTCCCGACCATAATGCAGCCCTACACAAATTGATAGTATCTTTGTGTTAATTATAACCACTTTGTTGTTGCCTGCCCATTGGGGTCTGATAAGTGGATTTGGCCGATCGTTCTGTCAATCTACCTACTATCTTACATGCTGCACCAATATGCCTTCGTGAACCAACCGCTCTATTTCATCCTTAAGATGTCGGCACTCATTGGTGGAGTGACCATTGGACTGATGGAATGCACAATACTTCCCATTGCTCTTGGGTTCCTTCCTCCATCCTAACCGGGAGGGAGGTGGCCATTGAAACAACAAGTGATGCTGCATGGCAAGATAAGTTATTTTCATATCATGATTTAAAGTTGCATAGTTTGTGTAGATAGGCTTGAAGTGCAAACCATCTTTCGACCGCTTCTTGTTGTTCTCTTGTAGATCGTTCTTCTGTTGGTTGTTTTCTTCCCTAGGGCCAACTTTGTTGCTCTGCCTACTCTCCTCATCGCTATAAGAGATGTTGGCCTCTTCCAACCTCACGATCCACTTTGCTATTTAAAGGAATTTGGTTAAGGAAGAGGCCGGCTGCTTCTACAACTCTTGCCACATTTGAGACCGGTACCTCACCCTTAAAAATAAGACGACTACCATGCAATTTTTGTCTGCTCCTCTTGCTCGGATGGACTCTTTGTTGAAGTGGTTTACATAAAAGCAAAGGGACTCAAAAGGATCTTGTATAATATTGCCTATCTCACTTGCCATCATGATCCCAGTCTTTGATGCGAAGAAGCGAGTTTTGAATGTGGCGCACGGCTAGACCTATGAGTGGATACTGTTTGCTTGAAGATAAAGAAACGGATGTGAAGCCATTCCAATCAGCGTGGAAGGGAACATAAGGCACTTAGTAGGGCTGGAAAGCTGGCCAGCGCATGTGTGAATTGAATGTAGTAATGTGGTTAGACGGGTCTTTAATCCTATCATACCTGTCAATGGAAGGCAAAGCGTACCTCTAGTGGATGTGGGTATTCAAAATCTCCTTGGAGAAAGGCCCTCCATTCACTTCGTCCGACTGGCCCTCACTTCAATGTTTCTGGCTTGGATCCTATGCATTTTTCAGTGCAAGGCCACCATTTCTTTTATAAGGTTAGCCTTCGTGTGCCGCAGATGGTGTTTTCCCCTTGTCGAGAATGGGCTCCCCGACATCTAACAGTGATGGGGTTCTGTGTAACAACCCGCACCTTAATGGTCCCGATTTCGACTAAATCAAAACCTAAGTCCATTAGGGTACGGATCATTGGTTTTGGTAACCTGTACTAAACACAAATATATCTGAGTGTGATCAATATAAACTCGCAGTGGAATAGAAAAATATAATAAAACATAAATACCGACTAAGGCTGCTACCTTGGAATCAATAGTATTCCTTAGATATCTAATTGCCTTGTGAGCACACTTATGAATAAGAAGACTTCTACATCTACCATTCCCGTTTTGCACCAATTGACTATCCCTCTAAATCTATCTTATGGATTGTAGTGAGGAGGGGATCAGAACAACGTTCTGGTGACTAGAAAATTACATGCTTTACAAATAACATTAATTTATGCTGATTGGTTCCATCTAAGTGTTATGTCTATTATTTACAGCTAATCCATTAAATCCTAAGTGCATGTATGATATGCCTAACCTCTTCCGAGGTATAATTATATATATGCCCATATACGTTTACATACACGCACACACATGTATATCTAAACATATACTACCCAAAAACTTTGACCACTTAATAGTAATACTTCTTAAATAGGGAGGAGGCAGACCCAAAGGCCATTTAATACCTCAATCTCCAAAGCAGGCCCTCCGCTACGTAAATGCTAGTCAATCAATCCTAGCTACAAAGACCGATGACATTAATATACGACTCCATAATATATAATTTAATTTCCACACGCATGTCAAAGACTCATCTAAGGGTTAACTATCCCACCTCCAAACAAACAAATGTCTAACCAAATAACTTTGAGGTATGTGCGTATTCCATACGGATTCTACACTACTAAAAAGCAAAATCCGTCAGGGCATAACTTGAGCATTGCTACCGGCCGCTCGGGACCACTGGTGGTTATAGCCTATATGTCAGCCCAACTACAAACTACCGGTCAAACAAAAATACTAACATAGCCCGCCGACCTTCCTTAACTGACATCTAATTTAGACTAACCTAATGTAAGTCAAGGAAAATGGCCCTTTTAGTTATGTAATACCTCTTATTAGAAATGAAGTCGACCCCATTTTCTTAAAAGTACTGGGCCATCTAATACTTCAAATCTGAGGCGAACCCTTGGTATATTTTCCCCTACCTATTTGCAACATATATTCCTTCCCTACGAGTCCTACGGTTGGAGATGTCCCACATAAGTAGTAAATATACACAACCGTTGGTAGCCTTTTGGTGAAGGGTGGTCTTCTGTTGTCTAACTCTACTGACGTTGCATCCCAACTGTAACGACCCGTATTTTTCATACCGAAGGATCGTAAAATATTATTTTTAAACTCATGTAAGGTCGTATGACTCTATAACTTTGGTAAATGCCTATAAGAGACATTTCCTATATTTAGAATTTTTTCGAATGAATTTACCCTTGGAAATTTGTATCGGCTGTAACTTTTGATAGGAGTCGAATTAATGTCTAAGACCACTTCTATTGGAGAGATATGATGGTTTCCCTTTTCGTAGAGCGGTCACAATAGCGATTTGGACTTTCTGGCTAGGACATATGGCAGTTTGAAGATTGGCAGTTTTTGGAGCAGCTTGGTGGTTAATTAGTGAGTTTGGGGGCAAGCCCACTAGCCCATTTCGGGTTTGTAGACCTTATAAGGTTGAACCATTAACCCATCCTCTACCTAAAACCTTCTCTTTTATCCTACAAATCAAGTCTAAATTATAGATTAGGGCTAGGTAAATAAGGGAATTTATTAGAGATCGTCAAATCCACATTTTTAAGGAGGGAAAATCTGGTCTTTGCTGTTGATTCTCGAATTTGCACCGATTTGCGTGCAAAACTTGGATTTTTATGGTTTTGGTGAGTGATTTATCATCTCCTACCTTGCTATATATATGTGTCTATAGGTTTTGAAATGTTTTAAACTCGTTTTTGAAGTCAAATTAAGGTTTTAAAACTATTTTCAAGACCAAACCTGTAGCAAAACGAATTTAAATTGTTAAAGCACCCTAATCTTGTTGTTTAGGAGTATTATTGCCTTTGTATGTGATAAGCTACATTAGGGATGTAATTGTATGATGATTTTCTATGGTTTGATGTGTATTTGAGTGTTTAGATGTTGGATGTGATTTGTGTGCGTATTGTGTTTGTGTAAACGCGTGTATGGTTGAAACGCTCATCAGAGCGACTTAGAGTTAGGGACCGTGAAACCGGGCTTCAACGGATTGGCTCTAGAGCATTTGGAGTTATATTGTTAAATAAGTGATGCATGAGATTTGAAGCATTAAGTATAGTAATGGAATCGATACAATTTGGAGTGTTGGAAGTGCTATAGAGTTTCGGTTCGGTTGGTGTGGTCAGCAGGTGGATGGGTAGGCAGCCGGTCTTGGGATCTTGGTCGGCATATGGATGGGTCGACGGTCGGCCTTGGAATATTGGTCGGCATATGGATAGGTCGATGACCAGGCATCAAAATAGGGTCGGCATGTGGAGCTGGCTCTGTAACCGGGCGCTAAAATAGGACCGGCATGTGGAGGTGGCTCGGTGGCCGGTTAGGAAACAGGATTGATAGGTGGATGGCTTAGTGGCTGAGTATGGTGGAGTGGTTGGTGGCCGCATAGTGGATCATGGTCGATGGTTTGGCATAGGGCACGGTTCGACGTTGGTAGTTTGTGCTATGCTTGGCGGTTGTGTCCCACTTGGTTTGGTCATAGGATGAACGACGGGAGTGGATTATAGAGTTAGTTGTGGACTTCCGAATAGAAATCAGGGTTGCTTGGTAATCTGGCGAGTGGTTCGAGGTAAGGATGGTTGACCTCGGGATGGCTCTAGATGACTTTGGGATGACAACCAAAAAAGTACGACGACTTCAACGACTCGATATGGCGAGTGAGTATGGCATCAAGTGATTGACCGGAAGGACGAGTTATGCGTAATAGCTCGTAGAGTAGAACGTGAAGTGGGGATGCTCATGAGTAGGATAGGTAGTCTGTGTGTACCTAGGGTAGTCTACGTGTAACCATGTGTTGAACATATGCGTGTGTGTAGTCCTTAACCATCTGTTTAGGCAAGAGTCGAGCATCTATGGGCAGTTCTACTATCGGTACGTGTGCTAGAGGATGAATTGATAACTCTATGGTTGTGATGCTCAGTAATGGGACATGGTAGTCTGTGTGTACCCATGGTAGTCTTTGCGTACCCATGTGTTGGACGTCTACGTGTGTTCAGTCCCTAGCCATATGTGTGGGCAATGGTTGAGCATCTAAGAGAGTTATCGTATATTTGGAGCACCTGAGTGAGAGATACAAGGCTGTGTGATGGATGCTATGTTTCCCAATTTGCTTGGTATGTTGTGTGATACCCCTATACCCCATATCTTCCATTTGTGGTAGTAGTGTAACATATATTGTGTTTATGTGCTAACTCTATGGATGCAAGAATAGGTCAGGTATGGTTGTTCATACCCTGTACCATATTTACTATATATGTGTTTTATGGTATTTTGAGATGTTATATCGCTTACACCAGACTATGGTTTGACCCAAAGTTTTTGTTAATACCTCATTTATTGATTTTGATGATAACAACCTTAGTAACAATAATACATTCATATAAAATATGGATACTTATCAAGTTATATAGAATATAGTGCAGGTTATTATACAGGTATTAGTTCGAAGACTGTATAGTATAGAAACTCAAGAAATGGACATGAAGACTCATGAGCATAAAGTTCAAGGTATGAAGATCTCAAGGTTGTGGTATAGTATACAGAGTCATGGAATATTGTTAAAGTCCATGTAGTAATCTTTGATCTATATCTTCTTATTTTTTTATTCTTTATTTTTTTTAAACAAAGTATATATTTAAAAATATTTTATAAAAGTTTTTTAAACTTTAAAATGTTTATAAACTATGTTTAAATTATTTAAAAATACACAAGCTTATGTCGACATATAGGCAAATGGTTAGTCGACATACATGCCGCTAATTTGAAACTCAAATTTTGAAATAAAGTGTCTATTCATCATAACTCTTCGCGAATGGACATGTCTGGTTATTCTCTATATATAAGGAGTTTTAAACTAATTTTTTGACAACTACTTTCATATTATCTTCTTTCCTCTTACTCTGCCAAAATTTCAAGTGAAAATTTATTTATATATTCTCAAAGTCAAACCATAATCAATTCAATCTTCATTGTATTGATTCTCTACTATTTACTTTCTGATTTCAATCATCTCTCTCAATCAAAAATCAAAGCATTGTCCAAGAGGCTATAGGATCAAAAGGTCAAGAAATTGTCTTTGGAACAACCATCAAACTCTAGTTCTATTTGTGTGGGTGTGATTGTAACCCGTTCAAATCAATTGGGTGTGCTTGGTGTCCCGAAAATCCAAGTGGATGTGCTTGTGTCCTGTCCAAATAAAGTGAGGGTACCCAGAGCTCGAAAAATATGGAGGGTGTGTCTCATAGCCTTGAAATCGAGATTGTATTGGGTTTGCCTTCTGCCCATTTAAAGATTGGCATTTGAAAAGAAATCCATACAAGCAATTGTGCGGGACTAGATGTAGGGTACCTCTAAACCAGTATAAAAATCCCTAGTGCGATCTCTCTAATTTTCTACTTTTTACTTTACTGCATTTATATTTATCTATGTTTGCATCCGTGATTGTTCATTCCATGTTGATTAATAATAATCTTGAAAGAATTTTAAAAAGATTCATAAAAATTAGAAAACACTATTCACCCTCTCTCTACTGTATAATTATCCTTAAGATCCATAATTCTGCAACCCATAGTTTTATGCTTTGCTTCTTATTATCTTGGGTACTCTTAAATGAGTAGATTAGGAACAACAGGTCTGGATAGCGCATGAAGTTATACGGGGTAGGAGCAGGAGGCTACGCTTTTGTATATTTGAACTTGAAGTTTACTATCGGTTAAATTTCACTGTGCAGTACAATGGAGCTATGTCAATGCTTATATTATTTGAGATGGTTATAGAGTTTATTGCGGAGATTTAGGATGTATAAAATCCTTATATTAGTTTCTGTATAATATGTGAACCTAGTGCACTCCGATGTTCATATTTATGGTTCATTTGATTATATCACTGTCTCGCCTGTTTTTCATCTATTTTGTTATATTGTATTTTATCTGTGCACTGTGAGATGTTCTACAAGTCTTGTGTTTGGACTTTTCCCTACTTTATATTATTGACTACCCTCCAGCATCGGTCGGGTACCTCCACGGCACATCACTTAGGTATATTGGGTACCAGAGGTGTAAGGCAGTCGTCACATTTGGTATCAAAGCTTAGGTTGCATGGACGACCAAAGTTAATACTTGAATCCATTAGAGATAAGGAAGGAGCTACCACCTTAAAATGGATTACCGATATATGAGAGAGTGTACTTTTTAAATTTTGGTTTTCAAAACTATATATAGTATATATGTCGCATTGCATTCATGGACACCACTTATTCCTTTTAGAGAGACGGATCATTCTTATTACAGCTTGTAAGAATGAGCTGGCCAACAAGGAACGCAACTAGGAACTCTACCTCTGGAGTCGAGGAGGGGGTGGGATCAGAGAAAAAATAAACAAAATAATGCATGTGATAAGGAGAATGAGATTTGAGAAATAATATGGGTTGAGCTTCAATTAATGAGATAAATAGATTGGTTATAACTTAGATAAGAAGGAGGGTTTATATAAAGGGAAAAATAGGAATAAGCCATATTTCGTAAACATAAACCCTTACACTTTCATCTCCCTCATTCATTCGCATAAACATAAACTCACCCAAGGCTAGCCATCACTAAGGAGTTTAAGAGAATAAAAAGCTAGGAAGTCAAGACTAAGCTTAGGGTAAATCAAATCTAAATTCAAATCTCAAGTCACATTATCTAATCAAGGTGAATATTGATATCCATCTCAAGTATGATTGTTTATTTATGATTTTATGATTAAACCTGAATATATTGATTGTTATTACGCCATGTTTTGAATGAATGATGATTGTATGCTTATTGATAATTTATTAGATTTATTATGGAATTATTTAATAGGTTTTAAGAGTAAAACCTAGTTTACTACATCTAATTGACTTGAAATTTGGATATGATGTTAGAAACATTTGTTTAGAAGTGGGTTCTTAATTTCATGCTTTTCCAAGCAAGTATGATTTTTTTTGAATTTCCTAAGCGAGTAAAATGATTTATCTTGGGTTTTAATTATTAAAATAATCAAATAATGTTTTTAGTCCCAAAATTTTTATATGTTAAAGAATATATTAATTCTGATTTATTGTGATTTTTTAAGATTTTTCCCAAGTCTTTGTGATTTTATATGAATTTATTAGGCTAGCAAAGCTTAATAATTGTATTAAAATAATAATATAGAAATATTGGTTTTCAAAATTATTTTAGGGAATGTAATCTGATTCATAGCAGTTTTCTGAAAAGGATTTGATAAAGAGGTTTACTATCCAATAGCAATTTGGCAAGGGATTGGAGTTAGTGAAAAGAAATTGTTTTCTAAAGAAATAAAACAATTTTATGTTAATTGTGAGATTTCCACGGCATTATTAATCAATGTCGATGTCCATTTATGTCGTAGCTATCAATGTCGTATATTTTATATCGGCTATGGTAATGTCGTTTGTATTGCTTTAAAGATAAAGGCATTATGGAAACAATGCCGCATATTATCGGCTATAGTAAAGCCATAAGTTTTCGCTATGGTTTTAAACAATGCCGCCTGTTTTCTATGCTGTCTATTTTCAATGCTGCATGTTCTCTAAATCACATGTTATCCATGCCGTGTGTCCCCATGCCGCATGTTTTATACCAACATCAATTATAAGGTAGTAATGTTGCATTGTGACATTAATATTGAAGGGTATAATGTTGCATATATATAATTTCGGCATTATTACTTTAGGCAGCAATACCGCATATAAACCTTACTTTCGACATAGATATAAATGGCAATGATGCCGCCTACTTTCGATATCGACATAAACGATATTAATGACTCTATGATGTTGATGCCGAAGGTTATTAATGTTGGCATTCTCATATTTCCTAGTTTTAAAGTTTTATACTATGCAAATCAAAGACTATGTTACTTATATTTGGCGATCTATATATTTATGTTATGCAATATAAATGGTTTTGGCCTTATGCTTTATTAAATCAGATGCTTTAACGTAGTTTCGATATAGAGCGGTGCGGCAATCCCATATCAGCTATATCAATGTCGCACTTTACTAATTCAAGTGGTTTTATTATATATGGCTTCACAGCCTAAGGTTTTGAGGTGCGCCAACCTCTAAGTGATTTCGAAATTCATCAATGCTATTTTATAAAAGCATATATATCTTGGCATAATATTTTGGATAAAGTAAAGGGCTATATTTTCCTTGTTTTGTGTATGATTTCAAGGGTTAAATCAATTATAAAGATTTATGTTTTCAAGGAAATAAAGAGGGTGTTTAGCCTAGAAATTTACTAGTGAAATTATTTTTCTTATCACCATTAGATAAATTGTGATAGGATGAATTGACTCAAGGATTAGAAGATAGAAAACCAGCTAATAGGACTAGTATAGGGTAGCGCCATATACTTCTACTATTAGCCCTTAGTTGACATTAGTCCATAATTCTAGTGCGTAAGGCTTTGTTAAGGGTAAAACAAAAAGTAGATTTATGCACTAAAAGGAATCTATAACTTAGATAGGTAATTGGTTCGCCTGCAAAACCATTAGGTTCATAGTGAGCCTAGCAAAACTATGAGATTGACAGACGGTCAGGAAAACACTCAGATGATTGTGTTTGGGCAGACAGTCCAGTTTACTCTTAACGGTGAGTTGGAGAATTTTGATATATCTGGTAGGCCCGAGTCAGCCATATAGGTTTGTAGTAACCCTGGAAAACTATGATGTAGGGACAAATAGTCAGTTAATTGACATAGAATAGTCAAAATTACCCATGTAGCTTGTGTTTATGTAACCATTGTGATTGCAGGAGCATGATCATGATAGACATATTATCAAAGGATACTAGTGAGGGAAAAATAGTTCAGCTCAACGGCATGGTGTTAGCGCCAAAATTGGTCACTAACCCCCAAATCCAGATGAAAGCACCAAATACCAATCACAGCTCAGAGATAGAATGTATGTAGAGAGTAATAATGTGAAGAACAGTTAAAACTGAAATGAAAGGAGTAAAGAACAACAGATTTTATAGTGGTTCGGCTAACTCCGGCCTACGTCCACTCCAGAAGTTTGCTTTTTATTGCTGTAATAATCGATTACAGTTACAAAATGGCAGAGTTGCCTTAGCCTTCGAAAAGAGAAAGTAAGAGAGCAGAAAGAAGATCCCTATTTACTATGCCCCTGCCTCTCTATTTATAGACAAAGATGGGTTGGACTTTCCTGGTGGGCCTGGCAGCCGAGTACCTCAGCCCAAATGGAGTGGTCTCCATATGCCGAACCATAGATGCCGAACGCTGAATGCCGAACAAGGTGTGAATGCCGAACGATCTCCTCATGCCGAACGTTGGGAGGTGCGAGGTACCGAGGTATGGAGGTGCGAGGTACCGAGGTATCAGGGTGCGAGGTACCGAGACATGGAGGTGCGAGGTGCAGAGGTATCGAGGTGCGAGGTACCGGGGTATCGAGGTGCGAGGTACCGAGACATGGAGGTGCGAGGTATGGAGGTGCGAGGTGCAGAGGTATCGAGGTGCGAGGTACCGGGGTATGGAGGTGCGAGGTGCAATGCCGAGCGAGGTGAGGTATGCCGAACGTGGTGAGGTATGCCGAACGACCCATCCAATGTCGAACGCTCCCTAATGCCGAACGATCCATCCAATGCCGAACGAGATTTATGCCGAGTGCTCCATCCAATGCCGAACGATACTTAATGCCGAACCTCCGTCATGCCGAACCATGTCTGATGCCGAACAGTTTCTAATGCCGAGCGCCCATCATGCCGAACGATCTCTAATGCCGAGCGCCTCTAAATGCCGAGCGCTCCTGGATGCCGAGCGCTATTGAATGCCGAGTGCTCCTGGAATGCCGAACGATCCCTCTGTGTCGAACGACGATCTCTCTATGCCGAACAACCTCCAACGCCGAACCATCCCAATGCCGAGTGACATCTGCCAAACTGCCTAGGCCGAGCCATGTAATTTCTCCACTCCTTTTCCCAACGACATATTCAAGTGAACTTCATCATTTTAAACTGAACCCATCATACTTTAGTCTCGATAGTTGTGAAGTTGTTTAAGTTAAATCCGTCTGTCCGTGGCCTTGCCAAAAGGCGGGTTAACACTTGCCCCCCAAAACATGCCTTGCTGTGAAAGGTGTGTTTTGAATAGCCTCAAGTCCAATATCCCAAGTATGTATGTTATCCACATCCATACTTTCCGATTCATAATCCAATCCATTACCAAGCCATCTTATCCGAGTGCCACGGCCATATCCTGATCCATTTCCACGACTGTTCTGAGTCGATGTCTGATTCTTATCCAGTAACCAAGTCCTTACCCAATTCCAGATCCATCTGAACCCGACTACCGAGTTCCAATCCATCCATATCCAATAACCTTTAACCATATCCGTTACCTCTCCGGGTCGATATCCAAATCCGGGACCGCTTGTCTGAATCCTTAGCTATTCATAGCCAATATCCAAATCTGTAACCTCTCCGGGTTCTTGCCAAGCGCAATCCACACTTGACGACCTACGTTAAGTAATTCCATGGTGTTCATGGTTCAGTGTCCCTGAACGTCGAAGAATGCCGTGGCTTAAGTCCTAAGCCGAATCCTGGTCACTCCGGACCCTTGCCGAGCATAGTCCATACTCGACGACCTAAAGTAGTAACCGATAATATATGGCCTAAGTCCTAGGCCGAATCCTGGTCTCTTCGGATCTTGCCGAGCATAGTCCATACTCGACGACCTTTTAGCCAAAATCCAGAGAAAATCCAATCAAAATCCGATCCGAAATCCAAATCCAAATAGAAAACCAGAAACCCATATCGAAAATCCATACCAAAAAACAAACATCCAAACCAGAATCCAAACCAGAAAACGAGCAAAACAGGGAGTTCAAACCAAACTCCAAAACCAAACCAGAAAAAGCAAATGTCCAAGTCAAAGGAAAAAACAGATTTCGCAAACCCGGGCGTCTCGGTAAGCCATCATCTCAGAGCATGCCTGAGGGTTATCTCCGACCCCGTACATGAGTAAGTGATTTAACCGTTTTCCCGGAGTTTGTTACTTATTCCAAACCATTAAAATTAGTTGATGACCAATCGGCCACCATTCCTGGGCCTCATGCCCTCGTCGTTCAAGGTAGGCGGTGGCTGCTCCTGTTCCACCGCCGCATTCCAAGTTCCGACATACTGTCGCAACTGACCATTCCTTATATGCTCCTCGATTATATCCTTTAGATGTCGGCAGCTGTTAGTGTCATGCCCGTCCAGGTCATGAAAGAGACAGTGCCTTCCTGATGCCCTTTCACGTTCTGTGGGTTCCCTCCTCGATGGCCTTCGATAGGGAAGGCGATCTCGAGTATCTAAGAAAATCCGCTCCAACGTTGCGTTCAATCCTGTGTAAGTGGAGAACTTTGGTTCTCCCCAGCGCTTCCTTTTCCCTTTATCCTTGCCCCCACCTGAGCTTTCACCGAGTAGTCCTCCATCCTTAGTCATGTTTACTTCCTTTGACCTCACATCCAAACATGCATCCTCTTGTCGAAGAAATCTTTCAGCTTCATGAAAGAATTCCCCAAGATCCAACGGCGGGTCCCGTACCAGTGATACTTTGAAATCCGAGTTATCTCTGACTCCTGATACCGTAGCCATCAGAACCATTGATGGATCTGGCCGATCCACCGAAGCGACTGCTGCATTAAATCGAGTTAAGAATGTCCTGAGCGATTCATCTACCCCCTGTTTGACTGACGTTAGCGTCATCACGTTCTTTGTCCTTTTTATGTGGACTCGAAACTGACTTAAGAACTTGTCCACCAGTTCTGTCCATATTCCAATGGATCCATCCTCCAGCTGTCTAAACCACATAGCAGCAATTTCAGTCAAGTACATGGGGAAACATCGGGCCATAACCTCCTCCGTTGCCCCCAGCACTTCCATATGCCTAGTGTATCTCATCAAGTGGTCGGTGGGATCCGTCTTCCCGTTGTATACTTCCAGAGTGGGTAGTTTGAAATCGTACGAATTCCTAGCTGTCCTAATGTTCCGGGTAAACGGACTTTTGTTAACTCCCTCCGAATCCCTATTTGTCAGACCTCCGTGAATAGTCCGCCTGATAATGTCAGCCAATCCAGTGTTTCCAACTAATCCAGACTGCCCCCCAAGTCCCCGAGGAAATTCTGGCACATATTCTTCATCACGTACTCCTGGTGGCATGCCCCCGAGTCTAGGTCCATCTAGATTGTTAACTGTTTGTTGATTGGGAGCTGCCCCCTACTGATTCACTCCATATGTCCGTTGGTTTAGTTCCTCTGGTCCAGCTCCATGATCTTGAGCACCTGCAGTTCCTGGTTGTCCAAATTGCCTAAGAAGAGCCTGCATCATCTCCTCTTGCCGTTTCATCATCTGCTCTTGCATAGAATTCATCATCACTTGCATCTCATCCCGAGTTATGTAAATGGATGCATGACCCTCTCCAGCTCCAGAAGATGCCGCTTGACTTCCTTCCTGATTGCTCCTTTCCACTGCTTGCCTCTTCGTTGGTGGTCTTGCCATTGCTTTCTAAGATCCAAGTTCCTAACTCCAAAATTCCTGAGTTCAATTCTCAGTGAAAGCACCAAAGTGTTAGCGCCAAAATTGGTCACTAACCCCCAAATCCAGATGAAAGCACCAAATACCAATCACAGCTCAGAGATAGAATGTATGTAGAGAGTAATAATGTGAAGAACAGTTAAAACTGAAATGAAAGCAGTAAAGAACAATAGATTTTATAGTGGTTCGGCTAACTCCGGCCTACGTCCACTCCAGAAGTTTGCTTTTTATTGCTGTAATAATCGATTACAGTTACAAAATGGCAGAGTTGCCTTAGCCTTCGAAAAAAGAAAGTAAGAGAGCAGAAAGAAGATCCCCATTTACTATGCCCCTGCCTCTCTATTTATAGACAAAGATGGGTTGGACTTCCCTGGTGGGCCTGGCAGCCGAGTACCTCAGCCCAAATGGAGTGGTCTCCATATGCCGAACCATAGATGCCGAACGCTGAATGCCGAACAAGGTGTGAATGCCGAACGATCTCCTCATGCCGAACGTTGGGAGGTGCGAGGTACCGAGGTATGGAGGTGCGAGGTACCGAGGTATGGAGGTGCGAGGTACCGAGGTATCAGGGTGCGAGGTGCAGAGGTATCGAGGTGCGAGGTGCAGAGGTATCGAGGTGCGAGGTACCGGGGTATCGAGGTGCGAGGTACCGAGACATGGAGGTGCGAGGTATAGAGGTGCGAGGTGCAGAGGTATCGAGGTGCGAGGTACCGGGGTATGGAGGTGCGAGGTGCAATGCCGAGCGAGGTGAGGTATGCCGAACGTTGTGAGCTATGCCGAACGACCCATCCAATGTCGAACGCTCCCTAATGCCGAACGATCCATCCAATGCCGAACGAGTTTTATGCCGAGTGCTCCATCCAATGCCGAATGATACTTAATGTCGAACCTCCATCATGCCGAACCTCCGTCATGTCGAACCATGTCTGATGCCGAACAGTTTCTAATGTCGAGCGCCCATCATGCCGAGCGCCCATCATGCCGAACGATCTCTAATGCCGAGCGCCTCTAAATGCCAAGCGCTCCTGGATGCCGAGTGCTACTGAATGCCGAGTGCTCTTGGAATGCCGAATGATCCCTCTGTGTCGAACGACGATCTCTCTATGCCGAACAACCTCCAACGCCGAACCATCCCAATGCCGAGTGACATCTGCCAAACTGCCTAGGCCGAGCCATGTGATTTCTCCACTCCTTTTCCCAACGACATATTCAAGCGAACTTCATCATTTTAAACCGAACCCATCATACTTTAGTCTCGATAGTTGTGAAGTTGTTTAAGTTAAATCCGTCTGTCCGCGGCCTTGCCAAAAGGCGGGTTAACACATGGTCTCACTAAATATCTATTATCAAGATGGCATATTATTATTCACACTAGACTTTTTGTCTGACTCGAAGTTTTTGTTTTCTCCTTAAACTCTCAGGTACTTATTTGAGTAGTTCGAGAGTAAGGTTTCTAGGTTTTAGGTTTGATGAATAAAGCTTTCGAAGACATGTAGAAAGCAGAGCTAGCTATATATGAGTCTATTTATATCCGCTGTGTTATCATTTTGTTTGAATGTATGTAATGGTAGAAGTTGTATCTGTCTAGTAGTAAACTCTGATCAACTAAGGAGGCATCTTCATATGTTGCTATTGGCGTATTTTGTAATAATTATATTTTATTTGTACCTAGGCAATGTTTTGCGATTATGTAATGAATATGAAAATCAATTAATGGAATCTATGATTTGAAAAAATTTCATTCTCCTGTGCTTTGATGTTAATGATAATATTAACTGATATCATTTTGTCACTGGAGAATAATACTATGGATCAATGCAGCATCAGTAGCACTTATTTTTGGGCCTCGGAATGGGGATGTTACAACTTGATACTAGAGCAAAGGTTTATGTAAAACTAAAAGAATTTTGAACTTAAAAGAATTTTAAAAACATAATCCAAATGAATCAAATAATGAGATCGGAGTATGAGATAATGCTATAGTAACTTGTATTTGCTATATATAAGTATATATCCTATCTCTCTTCTTCCCTCTCTCTTAGACCATTCTTTTGTATCTTACTAAGGTTTGAATGCAGATTTAAGGAAAGTAAGATATGGAGGCTGGAAATGGAAGAGTGAATCTCGATGGAGTAAACACCACAACCAATGAAAATGTCAGGCCCAATACTAGGCGGAATCCAGGTCACAACTGCTAATGTGAGTGTTGGAACACCGCCGGTAGATATTGGAGCTATGTACCAGTTCTTTTCAACATGATGAAAGTTGGAGTTGCAGCTGGATTAGTTGGTGGTAATGCTAGAGGAGCAAATCCTGAAGTTCCAGTTGTCAACAACTATGCTACGCTGAGTCAAGGTTATGCAAGACTTGGAGGAAAGTCATTTATTGGAACGGAGGATGCTATCGAAGTTGAGAATTAGCTATTGCATTTGGAAGGATTTTTGCTGATTTAGGTCTGAATGACAAGCAGATAAGGAGATTGGCATCCAAGCAATTGCAAGGAGCTGCATTATACTGGTGGAACAATGTAACTATGGGAGTGTCATAAGAGAATTCGACCTGGGCGGAGTTCAGAAGGAGATTCGAGGAGAGATTTATGTTTGAGATAGCCAAGTAGACTTTGCTTAAAAAGTTTGCTGAGTTGGAGCAAGGTGATATGTCTATGCTTGAGTATGCGACTAGGTTTGTGGAGCTATCCAGATATGGATATGCAACTGTGGATATTGTGGTTAACAGAAACGAGAAGTTCATTAGAGGATTGAAACCAGAGCTTGCTAGAGCAACACTGCCGCCTCTTAGAGACCCTTGTGATGTAGTAGTAGAGATGGTACTAAGGAACGAAGAGATGCTTACACTGTTTAGTGATAACATGTCAACAGAGGCTCAGGGTATTCAAGGTCAAAAAAGGAAGTTCTTTCAAAAAAAGGGAGCTCAAAAGGGGGGAGCTACCATGAAAGGAAAAGAAAATATTGTATGCTACAAGTGTGATAAGAAAGGACACTTTACCAATGAGTGTCGTTCTAGTGATGGAAAGAAAGTTATTGGAAGGAAGAACATCAAGTGCTGCAACTATGACCAGATAGGACACTATCAGAATCAGTGCAAGGAACCAGCTAAGGTTGATAATGGAAAAGTGTTGCTTTGGAATCGTCTGCCTCGAGACCAATAGCGGAGGAGAAAGAAAAGCTGTGATGGGAGGTATGCTTTTGATTCATGGCATACATGTTAGAGTATTATTTGATACTGGTGCATCACATTCTTTTATCTCTCATTGTTTGGTAGATAAGCTTAGTTTAGAGCCATCATACCTTGTTACTTCCTTAAGGGTTGTGAATCTAATGGGAGGGTATGCAACTCTTGGGATAAGATGTGACCATTTAGAATTTGAGTTGTTAGGTCATATATTTGCCTGCAATTTGCATGTATTTGATTTCATGGGCTTTGGAATTATATTGGGTATGGATTGGTTGGAAAATATGATGCAAGGATATTTTATCAAGATAGGAAAATATCATTAAGACACTCTAATAATAGCAATCGAATTATATATTTAGTAGAGAACTCGAATTTTGATGTTTGTGCTTTATTGGGTGCAATGGAAGAGGAAGACGAGTTGAATCGACTTTTGTCGTTAAAGAGTTTGCCGATGTTTTTGATCCTGTGACAGGACTACCACCGAAACGAGCTATTGAGTTTCAAATAGATCTTGTACCTAGAGCTGAACCTGTAAGTAGGCCACCATGCAGAAAGACACCTACTGGGAAGGAGTTAAATTACTTAGAAGGAAAGAATTTCACTAGACCAAGTAGATCGCCATGGGGAGTGGCCATGGTGTTTGTGAAGAAACTGGATGGGTTGTTAAGATTATGTATCGATTACCGTAAGTTCAATGAAAAGACGATAAAGAATTGATATACTTTGCTAAGAATAGAAGATTTATTTGATCAATTAAGTGGAGCCAAAGTATTTTCCCAACTGGATCTGGCAATAAGGTTCCATCAACTAAGGGTGGCGGAGGACGGTATTCCTTTAACGGCATTTCGAACAAGATATTGTTCATACGAGTGGTTAGTAATGTCGTTCAAGTTGACTAATGCGCCTTCTTTCTTTGTAGATTTGATGAACCAGATCTTTCAAGAGCGTTTGGATAGGTTCATGTTAGTATTTGGATAACATCCTGACATATTCCACGAATGATGAAGATCATGAGATTCATCTTAAAATAGTGCTTGAGAAGTTGAGGCAACATCAATTAAAAGCGAAGTTTTCGAAATGTCATTTTTGGAAGGTCATGTAGATTCAGAAAAAGGGTTGTCGGTAGATCCAGCTAAGATTGATACTATTAATAATTGGAAGAGACCCGAGATGGTGACCGAGATAAAGAGTTATTCCTTGGACTAGTTGGCCATTACCGGAGATTTATAAAGGATTTCTCTCGTATAGCAGCACCGATGACTAAACTAACAAGGGAGGACGTGAAGTATGTTTGGACCGATAAATGTGAGGAAGCATTCCTTAAGCTAAAACATTTATTGACCAATACGCCCGTGTTAGTTGTACCAGATGGTAATCAAGATTTCGTGGTGTATATTGATGTGTGAAACGGGATTAGGAGCTATGTTGATCCAAAGAGGCAAAGTGATTGCCTATGCTTCTCGACAGCTTAGACCACATGAAGTTGGATATCCAACTCACGATTTGGGGTTGGCAGTGGTAATCTTTGCTTTGATGGTGTGGAGACACTATCTTTTGGGAGAAATATTTGAGTTGTATACTGATCATAAGTCTATGAGGTATTTATTCTCTCAGGAGTCGAATATGAGACAGTAGAGATGGTTGGAGTTTTTAATAGCTTATGATTTCGGTATTGAGTATTCGTCGAGGAAAGGAAACAAGGTAGCTGATTCACTTAGCAGAAAATATTGGAATATGGTATTAGCTATGTTTGAAAAATGGAAAGATTTAGAGACGTTGACTACTTGTAGTGTGCAGTTAAGATTGGCGGCTAGTTCTAGTCAGAGTACTGCCATATTGTTATATTTAGAAGTCCGACCATTATTGATCTAAAGGATTGCTTCTAAGCTGTAAAGAATGAATCTGCCTTAGTAATCTGTTTTAGTTAAAACTATATTTCGTTTTATTCTTTATTTCTGTTGGGCTATGTATGTTAAAGCCCATGATTTGCTTTGCTGCACTTTCCTGATATAGGAATCGTGCCTATAAGTATTGTACTCTTGCTGATTATTATTATATACAATATGAATAAAATTCAAATCAATTTCTAAACTTCTCTCTGAAAACTTCTACATGGTATCAGAGCATAAAGATTCGTTTTGAAAAATCCTTCTTCTTTTAATCCAATCTCTTAATTAGGGGTATGGTGGAAAACAAAGCAATCTTGGATGTAATGCCTGTAATGTCGAAAATTACAGATTATAAATTGAGTGATGAGAATTATCTAGATTGGAGTAAAACAATTAGGTTGTATTTGCGAAGTATTGACAAGGAAAATCACCTTAAGGAAGATCCACCTAATGAGGAGTCGATCGAGACAAAGGATCAAATCTGGCTACGAGATGATGCTCGCCTATTTCTACAGATTCGAAATACAATTGATAATAGTGTTATTAGTCTTGTTAATCACTGTGGATTTGTGAAAGAACTAATGGATTATCTTGAATTTCTTTACTCTGGAAAAGGAAATCTCAGCAAGATGTATGATGTGTGCAAATCTTTTTATAGATCAGAAAAACAAGATCTCTCTCTTATGAATTATTTCATGAAATTTGAAAGAACTTATGAGGAGTTTAATCTACTTTTACCTATGAGTTCAGATATCAAGATCCAACAGCAACAGAGAGAACAAATGGCAATCATGAGTTTCTTAGGAGGATTGCCAAGTGAGTTTGAATCTGCAAAGTCACAAGTATTATCTGGATCCGATGTAACTTCACTACAAGAAGTATTCAGTCGAATTCTAAGAGCAGAAAGTTCAAGTAATGCACAAAACAATGTTGCACCAAATTCTAGTGCTCTTTTTACCCAAACCAACTCAAGTGCACAGAACAGATATGCACAAAACAATGCACAGTTGAGACCAAATCAAACTGGATATGGAAGAGGTGGCACATAACCTGACAATAGATCAATGAATCCAAATTTCTGCACCTATTGTAAGAGGAAAGGGCATAAGTATCAACAGTGTTGGAAACTACAGGAAAGGCAAAAGCAAAACAATGGACAAACAAGCAATAAAAATACTTCACAGACATCAACTATTGCAAAAGCTAGTGATAATAAGCATGTTCTAATTTCTACTGAAGAATACAACAAGTATGCCGAGTACCAGAATAGCATGAAGGAGTCTACAGAATATCAAAACCCTACTATATCTATTGTGGCTAAAACTAACAAATGGGTTATAGACTCTGGTGCTACCGATCATATGACTGGTAATCCATTATTTTTATCAAATTTTCAAGGTAAAAATAAATCTCAAAATATAACCTTGGCTGATGGTTCTCTTTCAGCTATTCATGGATCTGGATCCATAACTCTAAATCCTTCTATTACCTTAAAATCTGTTCTACACACACCTAAGCTTGGTTTTAATCTTCTCTCTGTTAGTCAAATAACAAAGGAACTTAATTGTTGCATTACTTTCTATCCTAATCACTGTGTGTTTCGGGACCTAGTGACCAAGAAAATTATTGGTAAAGGGCAAGAGCTAGGTGGTCTTTACATGTTTGATGATTCAACCCCTATTGCATGTACAAGCATCACTCAAGCTCTCAAAACTCACTATCAGTTAGGACATCCATCTCTATCAAATCTAAATTTTTTGTATCCTCAGTTCAACTCCATTAGACATATTAATTGTGACTCTTGCCAATTTGCAAAACATCACCGGTTAAGTTCAAATCCAAGGATCAATAAAAGAGCAAAGGCTGCATTTGATCTGATTCATTCAGACATCTGGGGTCCATCTCCTATTATTTCTAAACCAGGATTCAAATATTTTGTAACTTTTGTAGATGATTACACTAGAATAACTTGGTTATTTCTTATGAAAAGTAGGGCTGAGCTATATTCTATTTTCTGTAACTTTTGTAATGAAATAAAAACTCAGCTTAATACTAATATCAAAGTATTAAGGAGTGATAATGCCAAAGAATACACCTCTGGAATATTTCATGAGTTTATGAATAACAATGGGATGCTACATGAATCATCTTGTGTAGACACTACACACCAAAATGGAGTTGCAAAGAGAAAGAATAGACATCTTTTAGAGACCACTAGAGCATTGCTATTTCAAATGAACATGCCAAAATTCTTTTGGGCGGATGCTATTGCTACTGCATGCTTCTTAATAAATAGAATGCCATCTAGTGTTTTAAATGGTGGAATTCCCTATAAAGTTTTGTTTCCAGATAAACACATCTATCCTGTTGAGCCGAGAATCTTTGGATGTGTTTGTTTTGCTAGAGATATATGGCCTCAAGTGTCTAAACTTGACCCAAAGTCCATAAAATGTGTGTTTGTGGGTTATTCGAGATTACAAAAGGGATATAGATGTTATTGTCCAAGTCTGGATAAATATGTGGTGTCTAGTGATGTGACCTTTCATGAGGATATACCCTATTATCAACCTATGCTAAAACAAAGTGAAACAATAGCTGATGATGATCCAAACTTCCTTATATATTCTACTCACACACAAGATACTGACAATACTGAAAACTTACAAGAACCTATGGATAATAATATAATTCCTACCCCAATCCATGAACCTATACCTCAATTTAATCGAAAGATTGATCTACCTATTGCCCTAAGGAAAGGAAAACATCAGTGTACTTATCCTATAGCTTCTTATGTCTCTTATAACAATTTATCACCCAACACTTGTCTATTCATCAAAACTCTTGATGCAACTTCTACACCCAAAACTGTCAAAGAAGCTATCTCGCAACCCAAATGGCATGAAGCTATGATAGAAGAATTAAATGCACTAGACCTTAACAAAACATGGGATCTGGTTCCATTACCAAAGGATAAGAAACCAATTGGATGTAGATGGGTGTTCTCTGTAAAAGTTAACCCTGATGGATCAATTGCTAGGTTCAAAGCAAGGTTGGTGGCAAAGGGTTATGCTCAAGTTTATGGTGTAGATTATTTGGAAACCTTCAGTCCAGTAGCCAAACTAACTTCCATTAGACTATTCATCTCTCTTACTGCGACACACAACTGGGAATTACATCAACTAGATATCAAGAATGCCTTCTTACATGGTGATCTTCAAGAAGAAATTTACATGACTCAACCACCTGGATTCATTGCTCAAGGGGAGGAAAAGATGGTATGTAAGTTAAGAAAAACATTGTATGGTCTTAAGCAATCTCCTCGAGCATGGTTTGGAAAATTCAGTCAGGCTTTGGAATCATTTGGTATACATAAAAGCAAATTTGACCATTCTGTGTTTTATAAAAATTCAGGTGCTGGAATTATTCTGCTTGTTGTTTATGTGGATGACATTGTTGTTACTGGAGATGATATCAAAGGAATTCAATCTTTAAAAAATTTCATCCATACACAATTCCATACCAAGGACTTAGGTCATCTAAAGTACTTTCTTGGAGTTGAAGTTATTAGAAGTACAAAAGGTATATTTTTATCCCAAAGAAAGTATGCTCTTGATCTCTTGACAGAAACTGGGAAACTTGGTATTAAACCTAACACTACTCCAATAATACCAAATAATGATCTAGCTAACAGTGGAGAACTTTTCAAAGATCCAGAAAGATATAGGAGACTTGTTGGTAAGTTAAACTACCTAACTGTCACAAGACCAGACCTGTCATATTCTGTAAGTTTGGTGAGTCAGTACATGTCCTCTCCTTGTGTTCATCATTGGAGAGCTTTAGAACATATTCTAGGTTATCTTAAAGGCACTGCAGGTCTTGGCATATTATATACTAATCATCAACATGCTACAATAGAATGCTTCTCTGATGCTGACTGGGCAGGGTCTAAGTTTGACAGAAAGTCTACTTCTGGTTTTTGTGTTTATGTTGGTGGTAATCTTGTGTCTTGGAAGAGTAAAAAACAGAGCATAGTTGCAAGGTCGAGTGCTGAATCTGAGTATAGATCCATGGCTAAAGGAGTTTGTGAAGTAATGTGGCTTGTTCATCTTATGACAGAGATTGGTATAAAAGTTGAGAAGCCAACTTTGTTGAACTGTGACAATCAAGCAGCTATATATATTGCTTCCAATCCCGTATTTCATGAAAGGACCAAACACATTGAAGTTGACTGTCATTTTGTTCGTGAAAAAATTCTACAAGGATTGGTACAAACAAGGTTTGTTAGGACTGGTGATCAAGTTGCAGATATTTTAACTAAAGCTCTAGATGGAACTCGGATGAAGATATTGTGTGACAAGTTGAGCATGATGAATCCATATGCTCCACTTGAGGGGGAGTGTAAAGAATGAATCTGCCTTAGTAATCTGTTTTAGTTAAAACTATATTTCGTTTTATTCTTTATTTCTGTTGGGCTATGTATGTTAAAGCCCATGATTTGCTTTGCTGCACTTTCCTGATATAGGAATCGTGCCTATAAGTATTGCACTCTTGCTGATTATCATTATATACAATACGAGTAAAATTCAAATCAATTTCTAAACTTCTCTCTGAAAACTTCTACATAAGCAAAGAGATGATCTATTACTAGCCGAATGGATTAGAAAATTGGAAGGAGGAACTGAGGTTGATGATTTGAAAGATTTTTATCTTGACCAAATGGATGGTTGAGGAAGAAGGGATGATTGTGTATTCCAGATGTGAGGGACCTAAGAAAAGAAGTTCTTAGGGAGTGTTATTGATCAAAGTTTACTATTCATCTTAGAGGAAATAAGACATATCAAGATATGAAGAGAAGTTTCTTTTGGGAAGGCATGGAATGGGATATAGGCTTATGGGTAAAGCAATGTCTGAATTACCAGCAAGTAAAAGCCTAGCATCAGAAGCTAAGTGGATTGCTTCAGCCTTCGAATATACCAATGTGGAAATGAGATTCTATATCCATGGATTTTATTGATGGGTTGCCATGGTCGAATAAGGGAATGAGAGTAATTGGGTTATAGTGGATAGACTGAATAAGTGTGCACATTTCATTCCCATTAAGTCGACAAGGACGACACTTGTTTTGGCCAAGTATTTATGACGAATATTGTTAGACTACATGGGATTCCTAGTAGTATAGTTAGTGACAGAGATACTTCATTCACTAACAAATTCTAAAAGTGTCTATAAGAGGTTATGGGCACCAATCTGAAGACGAGTACAGCTTATCATCCATAGATATATGGGCAAACGGAAAGAGTTGACAAAATTTTGGAAGATTTGTTAAGAGCTTGTGTGTTAGATTTTGAAGGATCGTGGGAAGACCATCTACACTTAGTAAAATTTTCTTATAATAATAGTTATCTAACTAGTATAGGGATGGTACCTTTTGAAGCTTTGTATGGAAGGACATGCAAACCACTAGTTTTTTAGTTAGAGACCGGAGATAGTTTAGTTCTTTGTCCGGATATGGTGAGAGAAGCCATGGAAATGATTGAGTTGATCCGAGCATGGATGAAGGAGGCTCATTCTAGGCATAAAAATTACATAGATAAGAGACGCAAAGATCTAGAGTTCTCGGTTGGAGACTATGTTTTTGTCAAGGTATCGCCGATGAAGGGTTTAATCCAGTTTGGAAAGTCAAGAAAATTGGCGCCTGGATTTGTTGGACCATTTTCTATTACAGAGAGGATCCGAAAACTCGCTTATCAGATAGAGTTACCGAGCATTTTAGCAAGAGTCCACGATGTTTTGCATGTTTCTCATCTTAGGAAGTGTGTTCGTGATCCAAACATTGTTATTACTCCGACTGCATTGGAAGATTTAGTAGTGGAACCGGACATAACTACTGTTAGATAACTAGTTCATATTATGGCTAAGGATGAGAAGAAGAGTAACAAAACAGTCAGATTAGTGAAGGTCCAATGGAGTGACAACGAGAAAGACTGTACTTGGGAGATAGAGGACAGGATTAGAGACACATATCCTGATTTCTTTTGATGGTATGTTTTATGTCTTTGATTATGTTTGATGTTTGTACCTTATCGTAATTTCGAGGATGAAATTCTTTAAGGAGGGGAGTCTGTAACAGCCTTAATTTTGATTAACATTATTTAGGATATTTAATTAGATAAATAAAATAATGTATGATGATAAGGAGAATGAGATTGAGAAATGATATGGGTCAGGCCTTAATTAATGAGATAAATAGGTTAGTTCTAACTTAGATAAGAAGGAGGTTTTTATGGAGGGAAAAATAGAAATAAGCCATATTTCCTAAACATATACCCTTACACTTTCATCTCCCTCATTCACATTCATTCACACAAACATAAACTCACTCAAGGTCGACTATTACCAAGGAGTTCAAGAGAAGAAAAAGATAAGAAATCAAGATTAAGCTTAGGGGAAATCAAATGTAAACTCAAATCTCAAGTCTCGTTATTTAATCAGGATGAATAAAAATTATCCATCTAAAGTATGATTGTTTATTTTTGGTTTTATGATTAAACCTGAACCTTATGATTGTTATTATGCCATATTGTGAATGAATGATGATTATATGCTTACTGATAATTTATTTAATTTATTATGGAATTATTTAATAGGTTTTAAGAGTGAGAACCTAGTTTACGATGACTTGAAATTTGGATATGATGTTAGAAACATTATTGTAGAAGTGGGTTTTTAATTTCATATATTTCCATGAAAGTATGAATATTTTAGTAATTTCCTAAGTGAGGAAACTGATTTATTTCAAGTTTTAATTATTAAAAATAATTAAATAATGTTTTTGATCCCAAAATCTTTATATGTTAAAGAATATGTTAATTCTGATTTATTATGATTTTTGGGGATTTTTCCCAAGTGTTTGTGATTTTATATGAATTTATTAGGCTAGAAAACTTAATAATTATATTATAATAATAATATAAAATTATTGGTTTGCAAAATTATTTTGGGGAATGTAATATGATTCATAGTAGTTCTGAAAAGGATTTGATAAAGAAGTTTATTATCCAATAGTAATTTGACAGAGGATTGAAGTTGGTTGAAAAAAATTGCTTTTCAAAGAATAAAACAGTTTTTATGATAATTACGTGAGTCCATGGCATTATTAATCAATGTTGATGTCCATCTATGTCGCAGCTATCAATGCCGCATATTTTATATCGGCTATAGTAATGCCATTAGTATTGCTTTAAAGATAAAGGTATTATGGCAACAATGCCGCCTATTTTATATCGAATATAATAATGCCATAAGTTTTCACTTTGGTTTTAAACAATGCCATCTATTTTCTGTGCCGCCTGTTTTCATCATAGCAGGTTTTCTATGCATGTTTTCTATGTTGCATGTCCCTATGCAGCATGTTTTTATAATAATATCAATTTTATAAAGCAGTAATGCCGCATTTTGACATTGATATTGAAGGGCATAATGCTACATATATATAACTTTAGCATTATTACTTTAGGCAGTAATGCCGCGTATAAACCTTGTTTTCGACATTGATATACATGGCAATGATGCCACCTACTTTCTATAATGACATAAATGATATTAATGAATCTATGATATTGATGCCGAAGGTTATCAATGTCGGCATTCCCATATTTCCCAGTTTTAAAGTTTTATACTATGTAAACCAAAGACTATGTCGCTTATATTCGGCGACCTATATATTTATGCTATGCGACATATATGATTTTGGCCTTATGGCCTTATGTTTTATTAAATTAAATGCTTTAACATGGTTTCAATATAGATGGGTGTGACAATCCCATAGCAGCTATATCAATACCACACTTTATAAATTCAAGTGGTTTTATTATTATGGCTTCATAGCCTAAGGTTTTAAGGTGCGACAACCTCTAAGTGATTTCGAAATTCATCAATGCTTTTATAAACCATTTATATCTTAGCACGATATTTTGGATAAAGTAAAGTGCTATATTTTTCTTGTTTTAAGTATGATTTCAAGGGTTAAATAAATTATAAAGATTTATGTTTTCAAGGAAATAAAGAGGGTATTTAGCCCAGAAATTTACTAGTGAAATTATTCTTCTTATCACCTTTAGATAAATTATGATATGATGGATTGACTCAAGGATTAGAGAATGGAAAACCCTATAATGGAACTGGTGTAGGTTAGCGCCTTATACTACAACTATTTGCCCCTGTTTGACATTAGTTCACAATTCCAGTGCATAGGGCTTTATTAAGGGTAAAAATAAAAGTAGGTTTATGCACCAAAAGGAATCTATAACTTAGATAGGTTATTGGTTAGCCTGCAAAACCATTAGATTCATAGTGAGCCTAGCAAAACTATAAGACTGACAAACAGTCAGGGAAACACTCAGATGATTGTGTTGACAGACAGTCCAGTTTACTTCTAACGGTAAGTTAGAGAATTTTGGTGTATCTGGTATGCCCGATTCATCCATATAGGTTTGTAGTAACCTTAGAAAAACTATAAAGTAGAGACAGATAGTCAGTTAATTCAGACAGATTAGTTAAATTACCCATTTAGCATGCATGCATTTAATTATCTTCTGTTTATGTAACCATTGTGATTGCAGGAGCATGATTGTGATAGACATATTATCAGAGGATACTAATGAAGGGAAAATCCATTCCGCTCAGCGGCGTGGTCTTACTAGATATCTATTATTGAGAAGGCATATTATTATTAACACCTGACTTTTTATCTAACCCGAAGTTTTTTCCCCTTTAACTCTCGGGTACTCATTTGAGTAGTTCGAAAGTAAGATTTCCAGGTTTTAGGTTTGATGAATAAAGCTTCCGAAGATGTGCAGGAGGCATAGCTAGCTATATAGGAGTCTATTTATGTTCGTTGTATTATCATTTTTTTTGAATGTATGTAATAGCAAAAGTTGCATCTGTCTAGAAGTAAACCCTAATCAACCAAGGGGACATCTTCATATGTCGCTATTAGGATATTTTATAATAATTATATTTTATCTATATCAAGGCAACATTTTGTAATGAATATGGAAATTAATTAATGAAATTTGTGTTTCGGAAAATTTTCATATTCCTTTGCTTTCATGTTAACGAAACTATTAATTGATCTCATTTTTTCACTAGAGAATAATACTATTGATGACTGCAACACAAAAAGCGCTTATTTTTAGGCCTTTGAATAGGGGATGTAACACTTCTCCAGAATTCACTAGTGAAAAGCAGATCTCCTAATAGGAACTCCTTGTAACCTAATGACCTCTCTATCGTATAGAGTCACCAACGATGCCGCCATTCCTAGTACTCCTCACTGGAATGGAATAAGCGCACTTGGTATGCTGGTCGACTATGACCTAGATGCTCACATCCCTCTTCTACTCCTAGGAAGATCATCTACAAAATCCATGCAAATACTATTCTACTTCCACTGAGGAATATCCAATGGCTGGAAGAATCCTCCCGGCTTCTTTTGCTCTGCCTTTACCCTTTGGCAAGTCATGCATCTAGCTAGATACTCCGCCACTTTCTTCTTCATATCTGGCCAATAGAAGACTCTCCTCATGTCGCGATACATCTTGTCCCCACCGGGATGAATGGTCATCCTAAACGATGAGACTTTGCTAGTACCGCATCTATCAAATCCAAACTGCGGGGAACACAAAGCCTACTATCCCTCTGTAACCATCCTCTCATGTCAATGGCATAATGCCTCAAATGACTCGATGACTCTTCTATACAAATCCTCTCAATGACATCTACTAGCTCCTTATCCTCCTTCTGCCTAGATCCAATACACTCCACAATGTAGGCTGAACATCTAAAGCTGCTAGTAGTCCTGACGTAATATCCGATGATGGTCGAAAATCAAAGGTAGAAATATACTTCAAATGTCTTCACTCCACGAACAAGGGACTCAACACTGCATGTTGTATACTCAAAGTGTCTGCCACTACATTACCCTTGCCTAGGGTATAAGAGATATCAAAGTCATATGATACCAAAAATTTCATCCACCTCTGCTGCCTCAAATTCAAGTCCTTTTGGGATAACAAGTACTTCAAGGACTTGTGATCCGTAAATAGCTCAAACTGCTCCCCTAAAAGATAATGCCATCATGACTTGAATGCAAAGACAATGGCTATCAACTAAAGATCATGTATAGGGTAGTTCCTCTCATGGGTCTTCAGCTGCCTACTTATATAACGCACCACCCTTCCTTCTTGCATCAATACCACGCATAACCCCGTACCACAAGCATTAGTATAAACAGTAAATGTCTTCGTCCCAACTGATAACAACAAAACCGGTGCACCAGTCAATGCCTCCTTCAATTTGATAAAAGCATCTTCACACTTCGCATCCCGTGAGAAAACTAGATTCTTCGTGGTAAGACGGGTCATTGGGGCAGAGATCTTCGTGGATTCCTTAATAAACTTGAGATAGTAGCCCACCAAACCAAGGAAACTTCTCACCTCCGTGACTTTTTTGGAACATGTCAATCTTGAACTGCTGCCACCTTACTAGGTCAACTGCTAAGCCACTTTCTGAGACGATGTGTCCCAAAAAGCGTACCTCCTCTCTCCAGATGTGGCACTTCGAAAACTTTTCCTTAAGCTTATGCCCATGGAGTCTACTGAGCACTTCTCCTAAATGTGACTTATGCTCCTTCTCACTCCTCGAGCATACAAGAATATCATCTACAAATACCAGGACGAATTTGTTAAGCAACCCCCTAAATACTTGGCTTATCAAATCAATGAAGTAGGTGGGTGCATTGGTCAATCCAAAGGGCATGACTAATCACTCGTACAATCCGACGGGTGTACAGAACGCCATCTTCTGGGTACTGTTCTTGGCTATACACAACTGATGGAATCCGGTAGCCAAGTCAAGCTATGAGAATACTCTAACTCTAACCAACTAATCAAAGAGATCATTTATGCAGGGTAATGGATGATGATTCTTTTTGTTAGTTTATTTAGGGCTCTATTATCGACTTAGAGTCTCAGAGAATCATCCACCATGGTGGCAAAGACAGCCGGTGCTCTCCACTTGAAAATACTCCTCTTAATAAAACCTTTCTCCAACCACTCATTAACTTGCTTGTTCAACTCACGTCTTTTCTTTAGAGCCATATGCCTTAGTTGGAAGGCAACGGGTCTAGCGTTCTTAACAAGATAGATCCTAAACTCGATCTCCTTCTGAGGTGGGATACCGGTAACCTTAGCAAAAACATATGGGAAATCTCTAACTATAGGCATGAAACACCCCCACACCCCTTAGTATACCCAAAAGGTCACACTAAAGGATATGGTGCGTTATATGTATAGCTAAAACTTTACAGAGACTAAGACTCACAAGACAAAATAAATAAAAAAGCGGAAACATTTAAAACATTAACTTATTTAAAAGTCAAACTTCATAAATACTTCATAAAACAAAATATGTCTCAAAATACCAAATATCCATGTCTAATGAAAAACATTATCTCAGTCATAACATCAGAGTGCATAAAATAACTATCCCTCTCAGAGCAAAGTACCAGTACATCAAAATGAAAAAAAAACTAAAAAAGAAGAAGTATAATACATAAAGAAAAATCTCCGCAGCTGAAATCTCCAAGAGTCCGAAATCTACTGTCCCTGCCTCTACTGGCCTATGGGGGAAAGGGGAAAATAGAGGAGTGGGTCAGACTAAAATTCTGGTGAGTGGAAGTAACTACTAGTATTTTTAAGCGAGATAAAGATAATAGACTTATCAACAGTTTTATTATAAAAAGGAAATAAAGGAAAAGATAAAGCTGGAATAAACGCTGCTTGCTTTGATTATTTGGATTGTTTGCACTTGTCTTAGATTACTGCTTTGATTAGGCTGAATTACTAATCCTACTTTAATTAGGCTGAATTCCTAATTCTACCCTTTAATCAGCCTTCTATCTCTGTTGTGCCACTGTGAGCTAGTCCCCAACGTGGGTCCCACAACAAAAGGACACCTGCTAGCACTCTGGAACTCAATAGCGACTTATCTCCTTGCACCGAGGCCGCACGCACGACCACCGTTAGGCTCGCACTATCTGTTGCTCCCTCTTACCCTAAACAGCATAAGCATGCCCAGCCTCACCTCCTCCGTTATAAGACCATCAGTCCTAGTCTGAAAGGGTCCTGCCCAGCCTCACCTAAGTGTGTTGTGAGACCATTAGTCCTAGTCTGAAATGGAATGCTGCCAATTCGGGTCCTTCCAAACAAAATCTAGTTGTGCCCCTTGCACAAATCCCCTGATTTGAACTCCTATCTATTGGCTCCTTAGTTACTTTAGTTAGCATAAGCATGTCTTAGCCTCACCTAACCTACTATGAGACCATCGGTCCTAGTTTGAAAGGGTTATGCCCAGCCTCACCAACTATGAGACCATCAGTCCTACTCTAAAAGGGTCATGCCTAGCCTCACCTATTGTGAAACCATCAGTCCTAGTCTGAAAGGGAATGCTATTGGTTATGGGCCCTACTTCTATCTTTTCTTATTAACTTAATATAAGTCTTTTAAATAAGCCTCTTCTGTTCATTCTGCTCTATTGCTTATTAACTTATTCTAAGTCCTTTAAATAAGCCGCTTCTATTATCTCTGCTATATTTGCTTATTAACTTAGTGTAAGTTTTTAAAATAAGCCTCTTTCTGTTCATTCTATTTAATTATAACCTATGTTATAATTTCCCTTTTATCTTGTCTTCTAGTTATAATCTACTAGTTATAACTTGCTTGCAAATGTCAAATTTACCTATTTCAGTCTATATTCTTTTATTACAGTTCTACTTATTTACGTCCAATTTTCTGTAATTTTAGTGTTCTTAAAATTTAGTCCATATTGGCGAATTATCCACCTTTTTATTAATTTATTTGCATAAAAGGAATAAAAAACCAAAATCTACAGGCTGAAATCTAACGCAAAACGGATGTAAATAAAATACAAATAACTGTAAATGACAGTAAATAACTGTAAATAAATGAATAAAATAGCTAAATAAAATTGACTGAAAAGAACATTAAAAATTAACTGCAAACAACTTGTATAAAAGCGGTCTCAAAATTGTAGAAAAACTACAACTGTTGAAAACCCTATTATTTTAAATTACTTAAAAATCTAAAATAATTACTTAAACACTCACATGTGGTCTTTAGCTCTTTCCTTTGCCTTCCTGGATCCACTTATAGCGTATAAAATATTTTAATTAAAGAGATCTTCTCCTCGGAAAAATATTCCTTTTAGGGTCCAGCCTCAGCCAATGAACCCAGATGGAGAAAATCTGAATGAGAAAATAGCTAGGCCTAGGGTCTTATTTATAGTGTCACTTGTGGATCTCAGACCATTGGATTTGAAGATTAAATCTGGTGCAACCACGTCATAGGCTCGATAGGAATTGTTGGATGGAAGCATGGACGCACGGGACTGGATAAAAATCGAAAAACACATCATTCGTTCACGTGGACGAAAGTTCATCCAAATGCTATGGAGGGTCGACCGCTAGGTCGACCTTGGTAGTGTGTGGGTCAACCTATTGGTCGACCCATGTTTGCGGAAGGTCGACCCTAGGGTCGACCTGACCCTTTATACTTTTTTTTCCTTACTTATTTTCTGATTTCTTCTTTCTTTTTGTAACTTCTTCTTTTAGCTCTGATTTTGACGATCTATATATGGAAATTGACCAGAAAATTACCACGGACACAATGGTGCAACTCCCGTGGCTCAATTTTGATAATTTCACAAAGTTATTTTATTATTAAATTAATTCGTTAATTAATTACTATAGCTTAAATTTTGGGTTGTTACATTCTCCACTCCTTAAGGGATTTCGCCCCCGAAATCTCTAAGGATAACAGAATGAAACAAATGTTTTCATCTAAGTTTTACAACCAACTACTCAACCATCATCCATTACATCCTTTGTCCTTAAGTTTTCTAATGCAATTTATGATACATATGCAATAGTGTAGTGTCAATGTCCCTAACTAATGCAAATGATTAGGTAGTCTACTGATTCAGTCAACCTCCTTTTATGCAATCATGTCCGTGCCATGTATCCAAATGAATGCAAATTCCCTAATGATAACTGATAGTTCTATATGCATGCTAAAATCATCATCCAAATGCAACAATCATGTGATAATCATCCATCTATAGCAACCATGGAATAAAGTAAAAATAAAAATGCAAATGCGTACACATCCATATGCATACACTCTAGTGTCCTTGTTAGGCTGATCCCTAAGAGATAATAGTGCCTAGTGTAAGTATATGTGTCCATTAGCATCCACTAGCAACCACTTGCAACCACTAGTATCCATCATACATAACATGTTCTAATAACATGTTTACATCAAATCCTACCATCCATAGGTTAAATCCTAAGTTCTACCCTCCCAAAGGATAATACAGGAAAGAACCTATTCAAAACTAAAGATGGAAATAGGAAATTCGAAAATTTACTATCAAAGAGATGTGGATAAGAGGTACGCATTTTCTCCTAATCAAACCAATCTTCTCTAAAGTCTCTCTAACCATGTCGGGACCAAGTAGAAATCTCTCTGTAGACTCCAACCAACATGTAGGTGACTTGCACGGTCTTCCATAAAGTGCTTCGAAAGGTGCCATTCCAATGCTAGTCTGAAAGCTATTATTATAAGCGAACTCTACTAAGGGAAGATGCTCCTCCTAAGTTCCTCCAAAATCAAGAATATACATCCTCAACCATGTGTGTCTTACCATCTTACTAATATCACTTTACTATTCTTTTATAGTCTACACAAAGTCGAAGGGAACCATCCGCCTTCGTAGTGAAGACGACTGGCGCTCCCCACTCAGATATGCTCCTTCTGATGTAGCCTTTCTCCAATAGCTCACCAATCTGCTTGCTTAACTCCTTCCTCTCCCTAGGAGCCATATGTCTCACAGGCAATGCCACTGGCTTAGCATTGTCATTAAGATAGATCCTAAAGTCGATCTCTCTCTTAGGGGGTAGTCCCCTAACCTCCTCAAAGACGTTTGGAAAATCTCTAACGATTGGAACTGAATCTAACTCTACTGGCGATGAATAGAGGGAATAAAGAAAGCTCAAAATGACTGACCACTATGGGTCACAAGAGACCTCGAGAGTCCTACCGTTGCATGTGTCTAGTCTAACGACTCTCCTCTCGCAGTCCAATATCGCTCCATAAGTGGATAGCCAATCCATCCCCAAAATCATCCCGTACCCCAAAAATCCCAATACATAGGCGTCACAATCAAACTCTATGCCTAGGATAAATATTTTCAAACCCCTACAAACCATAAATAAATGTGCCGATCCTCCTATAGGGTTTGAAACAACTATGGGGTCTATTACTAAGGAGATATCTAAGTGCAAATAATCAACCAAGGAACTCGAAAGGAAAGAGTGTGATGCTCCAGAATCGAAAAGAGTCCGAATGGGAAAATCAAAAATAGAAATCAAACCTTCTACGGTGACTTTCCTACCTCTTTCTGGTCCGCTGCTGGAAGGTGTTGCATCCAAAGCCAGAATCTGTGCTGTAGGTGCACCCGCTGCCTGCCCCGTCCTCTGAGGACAAAATCTACTAACGTAACCAGGCTTCCCACAATTATAACACTTTCCCTTCATTGTCTCCTTCTTGTAGTTTCTTGCGTAATGACCAACCCGACCACAGTTATTGCATTTCTCGCTTTTCTTGATCTGTTTTTGAGGTCCTCCTCATTTCTTCTTATCCTTCTTGTTCTTCCACCACAGCTTCTTAGAATTCTCCGACTTAGGAACCTCCTTAAATTCTCCTTCCTTAACTGCATCAGACATAAGCGCCATCTCCACCAGTGACTCATAGGTAGCTCTTATCGGTATGTGAGTCAATAACAACACTTGGAGGGGATGATTCAATCCCGTCGCGAACTTCATGGCCTTCTTGTGCGGTGTATTCACTAGCTCCATTCCAAACCACGACAACTCATTAAATTGGTTGACATACTCCTTTATTGAAAGACTTCCTTGCTTCAAGCTAATAAACCTTTCCAACTGCATACTCTCTTCTGCTTGTGACAAAAACTTCATCTCAAACCTCTCTTGGAATCCAAACCATCCAACGCCTCTTCCTTCTAACTCAATAACCTCCCACCAATAAGAAGCCTCTCCTTTCAACTGCCAAGATGCAAGTTGAACTCTCTACTGATCCTCCAGTCCCAATAGCCCAAATATCCTCTCTGTACTCCTTAACCAAGCTCTCGCCTCCACAAAATTCTCCATACCAGAGAATGTCTTTCCCCCTAGATTGGTGATATCCTTTCATAGCTTAGAGAAATCGGCTGCTGTAGGTGGGTTGATGGGATTCCCACCTGCTGGTGCTGGATTGGGCGCTTGCCCTTGCACCTCTGGAGTCGTAGCTTGCAGGTATCTATGAAACCAGCCTGGGACTGGACATCCTCGGGAAGATTAGGGGCATCTGCCATGCTATGTAAAGAAAAAGAGAATTTAAGCTCGAAAGAATCGAAAGGAGATTGGACTGGACTTTGACGGGATTTTTATAAAAACTCTTTTATACTTTAAAACCACTTCTATGATAAGAGTTTCTTTCTGAAAAATAGTTTGAAAATATGTTACTTTTCAAAAATACTTTACTTTCAAAAAAAATTAGGAATCTTATAACCTTAGGCTCTAATACCAAGTGAAACACCCTGTTAGTCCTTGAGATGATGGTTTTGATGACAACAACCTTAGGACTTGTTATAAAATATAAATACTAACGTTATGGTTTAGATATATATGTATATGCAGGATATAAACATGTAGGTACCAAGAATGAAGGCTGTACAGTATAGAGATACAAGACTAATGAATTTAAAGATCGAAGATATCAAGATTGAAGACTCATGAGTATTAAGAGTTCAAGATTTCAAACAGTACAAGATAATGTAATTAGTTTAGAATTATGTTAAAACTTCTTGAAAGCACTTACATCTTTATTCGAAATTTATTCCTGGAATGGAATCCACTTCGAGCCTGTTAAAGGGATGGAACCCTAGTGGGATGGAACCCACGACAATATCTAGTGGAACATATAGTGGTCCTATTTTGATATCCACTAATTTTATAAAAATGTTTTTCAAAAATATATCTCTGGTTTTTTTTAAATGTTTTCAAAACTTTCTTTTTGAAAAGACATCTCTCTTGTTTGAAATATTTTAGCCTCAAAACTGTTTTTATCATTTTTAATATTTTGATTTCAAAATTGTCCTTGTTTTTAAACCATCTCTTGTTTTAAATATTTAGCTTTAAAATATTTATATACTCAGATTTTAAATCACTTTATAGATTAAGATTATATATATTAAAAATTATTTTCTAAACTCTTTTATATGTTTAAATATATTTACAAAGTTTAGAAATTGTTTTGACCAATTATAGAAACCAAATTTAATAGGAAAATCAAAACATCAATTTTGCCTTGAGCATGCCGACATCCCTCAACCCCCCATGTCGACATGGTGTCCGTTATTTTCAATTTTCAATTTTCAAAAGAAGTGTCTATTCGTCGTATATTTCACGAATAGATATGGTTGTTGCTCTACTATAAATACCAGTAAGTTCTAAATGAATTTTTATCAGATTTCATTTATTTTCTCTCCTCTTCATCTTCCACATTTATTTTAAAGAATCCTAAACTATACTCTGCCACAAAACCAAGTGAATCAAACCTGATTATCTCTTGTTTGATTCTCTGCCACTCTCTCCATAAGATCTCAGTGCTATTCAGAGTTATAGAATCTTTTGTAAATCAAGCTGTTGAGTAAAAGTTACGGTTGAGACTTGAAATCAATTGGGTGTGATTGTAGCCCCGTAAATCAATTAGGTGATCTTGTAGCCTGGTTAAATCAAGAGAGTTTGCCCTGGACTCAAATACAGGAGGGTGTACCTCATAGCCTTGAAACCGAGGGTGTAATCTGGGAGATTATTTTGATAAGAAATCCATACGATTGTACGGAACTGGATGTATGGTAACTCCAAACCAGAATAAAATCCTGGTGTGTTCTTTCCTTTACTGCTTTTATTTAGCATTTGCATCTGTATCTGATTCTGTGATTATATATGTGTTTCTGAATTGCATTTGTTGGTGTTTAAATTGAATAAAATTCAAAAAGATTTAAAAAATCCATAAAACACTATTTACCTCCCTCTAGTGTTATTCTAGCCTTAAGATCCGTAATCCGCATTTCTCACATTTAGTATCAGAGCATTGGTTTTCAAAGTTTTCATAATCTGAATTTTGAAAAGTTTTAAAAATGGCTACCAACACTGGTTTTGTTAACACTATCACTAGTTCATTTGTAGAGGGTCAGTCTACTGCCAAACCACCACTTTTTAATGGCAGTAACTATGCATGTTGGACATGTAGAATGAAAATATATTTACAGTCAATAGGATTAGACACTTGGAATATCACACAAACTGAATATTCTGAACCCAAAACTAGTTTTGCACAGTGGACTGCTGAGCAAAAGACTATTGCACAAAATAATTCCAAAGCCGTGAATATTTTATTTTGATCACTTGATAGGAATGAATTCAATAGAGTACCTGTTTGTAAGTCTGCATATGATATCCAGAAAACTTTGTAAGTTACTCATGAAGGAACAAGCAAAGTCAAACAGACCAAAATATACATACTCCCAAATCAGTTTCAATTATTCAAAATGAATTCTAATGAGTTCATTTCGGATATGTAAAGTAGATTTCAGGAAATTGTGCATTCTCTAATATCATTGGGAAAAAAATTTCCGAAGAAGAACAAGTCAGAAAAATTCTAAATTCTCTTACTCCAGAATAGGATCAGTAAACTCTTGCAATCGAAGAAGCAAATGATATTAGTACTTTAAACATTGAAGAATTGATTGGAAATCTAATGTCGTTCGAAGTACAAATGCAAGAGAGAAGAGATAGCAAGGCATTCCAAAAGAAGTCAATTGCATTCAATACATTAACAGATGGATCAGACTTGGGAAGTGATGATGATGAAGAAATAGCTTTCATAACAAAGAATTTTCGGAAGTTTCTGAAATACAGAAAGATGAACAACTTCAAAAAGAATGATCACAGGAATTCTGGAAATCATAATGAAGTACCAAACCACGTCAAATGTTTCAACTGTGACGAACCAGGCCATCTCAAAAGAGACTGTCCGCATCCTGATAAGCAAAAGTTTCCTTCAAGCAATGATTATACAAAGAAAAGGAAAAGAGCGTATACCGCTACACTAGACGATTCAGAATCAGACTCATCCTTAAGCAATGATGATCAGAAGATGGAAAATTCAAATATGTGCTTTACGGCTATTCATGATTTCGATGATCTCGGAGATGCAAATCTGGAAAAAGGTACACGTTTACAATATATTGGTTGAAATTGTTTGCTTAAAATTGTTTGATTGTTTGATTGTTTTTGAAATTATGTGTTGTTTGAATTTTAAATTTTTTATTATTATGTTTATTTTTATTTTTAATATTATAATATTTTTTATTAAAAGAGTATTATTATATTTAATATTACTCCAGAAAATATATAGACATTAAAAATAATATATGTATATGGATATTAAAGTATATAGGAAAATATAAGTCACATGAATTCTCTGACCCATGTTGACATGGCCTTACCCATGATGTCGACATCCCTGTCAGAAATTTGAAATTCAAATTGGAATTCAAATCTTTGAATTTCCCTCCACCTTTTCACCAAATCCAATGTTCTGGAAAGGTGCCTCTTGACCAGAGAACATGTCTATTGAATATCTATTTCCATCATACCTTTTCACTATCGTTTTAAAATTCAAACTCTCTTTCACTCTTTCAAACTTTCCACTCTCTTCAAAAATGGCTTCTTCAAGCACTCCATCCACAATGAGGCTGTCTAAAACCATTAAAGAGTATCTCTATAATGATCCGGAAGCAATCAAGGCTTTATAAGCTATGCCAATTTCAGAAAAGTTCTTACGGGAAAGTTTGCTATTTTTTGCGATTTCTCTACATATGAAATCAATACTCTTCTTGAAGAGAATCATATCCTTAGTCTTTTTGACAATTCTCAAAATGATTTTGTTTGTTACCCAAATCTTGTTAAAATGTTTTATGCAAATTTGAATCGCAGTTTTTATGAAGGAAATGAAGATGAAATTTGGAGTAGTGTTAAAGGCACTAAAATTGTTTTAAATTGTGAAATTTTGGGCAACATTCTCAATTGCAAGAATTCGGGAATAGATCTTTCTACTTTTAATATTGATGAACATGATCGTAAGACATTTCACCACATTTTCGAAGGAGATGACAACTTTGAATTTAAAAATCGTAACTTTCGTCCGAAAGCACGTATTGTCAATCTTCTTTTGCAACATACTATCACTCCTAGATCGGGAAATTTCAGTAACCCGACTTTAAAAGTTTGTAAAGCTCGTTTTGCTATCTTTGGGCGAAGTGATTATGGATGAACTTCGTCCTAAGAATTTGGAAATGGGTGAGAATACCTTGTATCATGGAATCTATCTCACTCGGATTTTTAATTATTTTGGCATTGATTACAAAAGGGAAGAATTTGTTTCAAGAAAAGTGTTTAATCATGCCAACATTTCTCTCATGAAAATTACTTTCATATTTCAACAATATGAATCTCTTGCCGAAAAGGATGAAAGATTGGCACATGAAGATATGGAGGAAGAAGATGAAGAAGGGGAGGAAATGGAAATTGAAGAAGATAATGAAGAAACCTCCTTGGAAAGTATTGAATATCCTACCAATACTAACAATCCTTCCAACAAAACTCTCCTCAAAAATCAAAAGATTATAGTGGAAAATTAACGAATTCTCAAAAGATCCGTTAGTAAGAAATTGGATAAAATGTCCACTAATATGAACAAATTCTTTGCTAAAGTTGGTCGGAAACTTGGCTTATCATCATCCTCCTCATTCTCTAGCACATTCTAAGAACTAGGTTGTGATGTATTAGTTTGTTTTGCATGAGCTTGTATTGTTCTTTTTATCATATTATGTAGTATCTTATGTATCATCTATTTAAAAAAATCATCTATCTTATGTTTTCCTACCTTATCGTGTCTCTGGAATAAATGCTAGTATAGTATATAAGTTTATATATATACATACTTATTCACAAAATAAATAAGATACATAAATTAACAGACCCATGTCGACATGCCTCTACCCCCCTATGTCGACATATAACTAACAGATTTGGTTATTTTTTAAATTTTGAAATTAAAATAACTAACTCATGCCTATTCATTTTAAATGAATTTCTGCCTATTTAAACACCTGTTTCTTACAGAAATTTGTAATCTTTTCATTTCTATTTGCATCTCTTCACTACTTATCAAAAATGGCTTCCGCTTCTCAAACTCTAAGTGATAATCTTGAAGAAACTCACAATTCATTCAAGAATATACTTACTTTTATTCTCCGCAATCAAAGGCACTTAGAACTAAGTCAAATGCAGATGATAAAAAGAACAAGAGAAGCATTTCGATGTCCTCCGTTGGAAGATTTCTTCCCTCAACAAAGATGATCTCGATGCAAATCCTGTAGGAACTTTGATTCAAGATAATGAAGATTGGGAAGTTATTAAAATGGATCCTATCTTTGGAGAAGAAGGATGAGTTAAAGTTCCTAGAAATATTTGATCTCCTTATGGTTTGAATTGCTTGTTTTTGAATTATGTGATTTGATTTGATTTAATTTGCTTTGATTTGATTAGAATTGATTTGGTTTGAATGGATTGTATAACATTATATGAAACATAGTATATATTTGTTGGGTTTAAACTTTCATATTTGTCATGTCTTTATTATTAACTCATGTTATTATATATATATATACTCCATCATAATTTGTCACAGGTACTCCAGTATAAGACTAAGGGGGAGTTATATAAGTTTAGAATTAGTTTTTTGTTGATGACAAAGGGGGAGAAGTATAAAATAGAGTAGATAGGCTTAGATTAAGGGGGAGTCATTAGTTTTAGTGGGAGTTACAGTGAAGGTGAAATATATTTTATAAACATAGGTTGTCATCATCAAAAATGGGGAGATTATTAGTCCTTGAGATGATGGTTTTGATGACAACAACCTTAGGACTTGTTATAAAATATAAATACTAATGTTATGGCTTAGATATATATGTATATGCAGAATATAAACATGCAGGTACCAAGAATGAAGACTGTACAGTATAGAGATACAGGACTGATGAATTTAAAGATCGAAGATATCAAGATTGAAGACTCATGAGTATCAAGAAATCAAGTTATCAAGAGTTCAAGATTTCAAACAGTTAAGATAATGTAGTTAGTCTAGAATTATGTTAAAACTTCTTGAAAGCACTTACATCTTTATTCGAAATTTATTCATGGAATGGAATCTACTTTAAGCCTGTTAATGGGATGGAACCCCAGTGGGATGGAATCCACGACAATATCTAGTGAAACTTATAGTGGTCCTATTTTGATATCCACTAATTTTATAAAAATGTTTTTCAAAAATATATCTCTTGTTTTAAAAAAATGTTTTCAAAACTTTCTTTTCGTAAAGACATCTTTCTTGTTTAAAATATTTTAGCCTCAAAACTATTTTTATCATTTTTAATATTTTGATTTCAAAATTGTCCTTGTTTTTAAACCATCTCTTGTTTTAAATATTTAGCTTTAAAATATTTATATACTCAGATTTTAAATCACTTTATAGATTAAGATTATATATATTAAAAATTATTTTCTAAACTCTTTTATATGTTTAAATATATTTACAAAGTTTAGAAATTGTTTTGACCAATTATAGAAACCAAATTTAATAGGAAAATCAAAACATCAATTTTGCCTTGAGCATGCCGACATCCCTCAACCCCCCATGTCGACATGGTGTCCGTTATTTTCAAATTTCCATTTTCAAAAGAAGTGTCTATTCGTCGTATCCTTTCACGAATAGATATGACTGTTGCTCTACTATAAATACCAGTAAGTTCTAAATGAATTTTTATCAAATTTCATTTATTTTCTCTCCTCTTCATCTTCCACATTTATTCTAAAGAATCCTAAACTATACTCTGCCAAAATACCAAGTGAATCAAACCTGATTATCTCTTGTTTGATTCTCTACCACTCTCTCCATAAGATCTCAATGCTATTCAGAGTTATAGAATCTTTTGTAAATCAAACTATTGAGTAAAAGGTGCGGTTGAGCCTTGAAATCAGTTGGGTGTGATTGTAGCCCCGGAAATCAATTAGGTGATCTTGTAGCCTGTTTAAATCAAGAGAGTTTTCCCTGGACTCGAATACAGGAGGGTGTACCTCGTAGCCTTGAAACCGAGGGTGTACTCTGGGAGAATATTTTAATAAGAAATCCGTACGATTGTACGGAACTGGATGTAGGGTAACTCCAAACCAGTATAAAATCCTGGTGTGTTTTTTCCTTTACTGCTTTTATTTAGCATTTGCATCTATGTCTGATTCTGTGATTATATCTGTGTTTATGAATTGCGTTTGTTGGTTTTTAAATTGAATAAAATTCAAAAAGATTTAAAAAATCCATAAAACACTATTCACCCCCTCTAGCGTTATTCCAGCCTTTAGATCCGTAATCCACATTTCTTACACACCCCACACCCCTTAGTATACTCAAAAGGACACACTAAAGGATATGGTGCGTTAGCTCCAAAATTGGTCACTAACACCCAAATCCAAGTGAAAGCACCAAATACCAGTCACAACTCACAAATAGAATATGTGTAGAGAGTAATAATATAAAGAACAGTAAAAATTCAAATGAAAGCAGTAAAGAACAACAGATTTTATAGTGGTTCGGCTATCTTCGGCCTACGTCCACTCCAGAAGTTTCCTTTTTATTGATGTAATGATTGATTACAGTTACAAGATGGAAGAGTAATCTCAACCTTAGAAAATATAAAGCAAGAGAGAAGAAAGAAGGTCCCTTCATCTGGAGACCCACATGTTGTATTTATAGGCAAATCCTGAGTTGTTGGGCTTTTTGAATGATCCGGGCCCATCAAGGCCATAGCCGAGCCACCTAGAATGCCGAACCACATATGCCGAGCGAGAATGTCGAGCGAGGTCGCCATGCCGAACGGCACTTGTATGCCAAGCCACATGGCTATGCCGAACGACACTCGTATGCCGAGCGAGGGGTTTATGCCGAACGGCATTCGTATGCCGAACGAGGCTTGGTGTGCTGAGCGAGGTCGCCGAGCGAGGGGTTCATGCCGAACGACATTCGTATGCCGAGCGAGGCTTGGTGTGCCGAGCGAGGCTTCGTGCCGAGTCTACTCATCTATGCCGAACAAGGCTTCATGCCGAGCGAGTCATCTATGCCGAACGAGGCTTCATGCCGAGTCTACTCGTCTATGCCGAACAAGGCTTCATGCCAAGCGAGTCATCTATGCCGAACGAAGCTTCATGCCGAGTCTACTCATCTATGCCGAACGAGGCTTCATGCCGAGTCTACTCATCTATGCCGAACGAGGCTTCATGCCGAGCGATGTCTAATGCCGAGCGAGGTCTGAGGCCGAGCGAGGTAGGAGGCCGAGCGGCGTATCCAAGTGAACTCCATCCTTTCAAACTGAATCCATCACATTCCAACCTTGATAATCATGAAGTCGACTTAGTTAAATCCGCCTATCCTTGGCCTTACCGAGAGGTGGGTTAACACTTGCCCCCAAAAACATGCCTTGCTATTGGAAGGTGTGTTTTGAATAGCCTCAAATCTGATATCCTAAGTCCGTACTACATTCGTTATCAAACGATTCCATCCGAATCTGATAGTTTTATTCCGCGACCGTTCTAAATCATTATTCAATTCCGAATTTGCCCCTTGGAAGTCAGCAATTGAATCATACAATATTTCCAGACCGTTGACGGCCTCTCCGGACCCTTGCCAAGTTCAATCCAAACTTAACGATTGAATAGGCAGATCATGTTGCGCTTTGACGAAGCAACCTATCCCTTGCACTCTGGCCCCAGCGAGGGCATATAGCGATGTCTTGGTCTTTCTAGACCGATCATAGCCTCTCCCGGCTCTTACTGGATCTCATTCTATCATTCTCCGGTGAAGGGGAAACAACATCGAGTGAGCTGATCCTGTCGCTCTCCGGCGAAGCGGCAACACCCCCTGCACTCCGGTTCAGTGTCTCTGAACATTAAGCGATGTCTTGGCCTTTCTAGACCGATCATAGCCTCTCCGGGCTCTTGCTGGATCCCATCCTGTCACTCTCCGGTGAAGGGGAAACAGCGTCGAGTGAGCCGATCCTGTCGCTCTCTGGCGAAGCGGCACCACCCCCTGCACTCCAGTTCAGTGTCTCTGAACATTAAGCGACGTCTTGGCCTTTCTAGACCGATCATAGCCTCTCCGGGCTCTTGCTGGATCCTATCCTGTCACTCTCCAATGAAGGGGAAACAACGTCGAGTGAGCCGATCCTATCGCTCTCCGGCGAAGCGGCAACACCCCGCGCATTCTGGTTCAGTGTCTCTGAACATTAAGCGATGTCTTGGCATTTCTAGACCGAGCATAGCCTCTCTGGGCTCTTGCTTGATCCCATCCTGTCACTCTCCGGTGAAGGGGAAACAGCGTCGAGTGAGCCGATCCTATCGCTCTCCGGCGAAGCGGCAACACCCCGCGCATTCTGGTTCAGTGTCTCTGAACATTAAGCGATGTCTTGGCATTTCTAGACCGAGCATAGCCTCTCTGGGCTCTTGCTTGATCCCATCCTGTCACTCTCCAGTGAAGGGGAAACAGCGTCGAGTGAGCCAATCCTGTCGCTCTCCGACGAAGCGGCAACACCCCCTGCACTCCGATTCAGTGTCTCCGAACATTAAGCGATGTCTTGGCCTTTCTAGACCGATCATAGCCTCTCCGGGCTCTTGTTGGATCCCATCATGTCACTCTTCGGTGAAGGGGAAACAACGTTAAGTGAGTCGATCCTGTCGCTCTCCGGCGAAGCAACTCACTTCTTGCACTCCGGACCCCGTCTCTCCGGGTAGTTCTTTGGAGGTTCCTTCGCCTTGTACAGCGTTTGTTTCTCTCCTTTCGGCGTGTGAATCCTCTAGCCGAATGAACCTTTCAGCTTCATGATAGAATTCTCCAAGGTCTTGTGGTGGATCTCTTGCCAGAGAATCCTTAAACTCTGTGCCTTCCGTAACCCCTGCTACCGCCGCCATCAAAATCATTGATGGATCCGGGCAATCTACTGAAGCCACTGTTGCATTGAATCGCAATAGAAAATCTCTTATGGACTCTCCGGTCCTCTGCTTCATTGAAGCTAAGGTCATCACACTCTTGGGTCGTGTCACATGGACCCTAAACTGTCTCATGAAGCGTTCCACTAGCTCACCCCATGTTCTGATTGATCCCTTCTCTAGCTGCCTGAACCAAAGCGCAGCCAAGTCTGTCAAATATAGAGGGAAGCATCGTGCCATCACTTCCTCAGATGCCCCAGCACTTCCATATGCCTGATATATCTAGTAATATGCATGGTTGGGTCTGATTTCCCATCATAAGGATCCAGCGCGGGTAACTTGAACTTTGGAGGATTCCTTGCATTTCTGATATTCGGAGTGAACGGACTCCGACTAACTTCCTCTAAGCCTCCGCTTGACAATCCTCCTCTCATAATCCGTCGTACTAGTCCAGCCATTCTTTCATCTCCATCTAGGGGTTGTCCCCCGTTTGCATCTCTACTTTGCCCCTCATGTCCTAAGGGGTACTCCGGGTAGTACTCTTCATGTTGGCCATTTACGTTCACATTGGTCCCTGCTTGCTGAGCTTCATTCACCGCTCTCCCAGTATCCAATCCTGGAGGTCTGCCCCCAGGCCTTGGATGATTTCCTCCAACCTCTCCAGTCTGGTTCTGGTTTTGACCTCCATATACTTCTGCAGCCCTGGTTCCTTGTTCTGCAATGCCAGCAGCCACGGTTGGTCCATTCCCTTGACTTTGTGCCCCAATATGTCCAACCTATCGAAGCGGGTTCTGTATCATGTCTTCCTGCCTTTTTAGCATCATCTCCATCTCATCCCAGGTGATATAGATGAACGCTTGACCTGCTCCAGCTCCAGAGGAGGCCTCTTGACTTCCCTCTTGATTGCTTCTTTCTGTCACTTTCTTCCTTGTTGATGGCCTAGCCATTGCTTCCTAGAATCCAAGTTCCTAAGCTTTTGAATCCCCGAGTGCTTGCCTTCTCAGTGAAAACACCAAAATGTTAGCGCCAAAATTGGTCACTAACACCCAAATCCAAGTGAAAGCACCAAATACCAGTCACAACTCACAAATAGAATATGTGTAGAGAGTAATAATGTGAAGAACAGTAAAAATTCAAATGAAAGCAGTAAAGAACAATAGATTTTATAGTGGTTCGGCTATCTCCGGCCTACGTCCACTCCAGAAGTTTCCTTTTTATTGATGTAATGATTGATTATAGTTACAAGATGGTAGAGTAATCTCAGCCTTAGAAAATATAAAGCAAGAGAGAAGAAAGAAGGTCCCCTCATCTGGAGACCCACATGCTGTATTTATAGGCAAATCCTGAGTTGTTGGGCTTTTTGAATGACCCGGGCCCATCAAGGCCATAGCCGAGCCACCTAGAATGCCGAACCACATATGCCAAGCGAGAATGCCGAGCGAGGTCACCATGCCGAACGACACTCGTATGCCAAGCCACATGGCCATGCCGAACGACACTCGTATGCCGAGCGAGGGGTTCATGCCGAACGAGGCTTGGTGTGCCGAGCGAGGTCGCCATGCCGAACGACACTCGTATGCCGAGCCACATGGCCATGCCGAACGACAGTCATATGTCGAGCGAGGGGTTCATGCCGAACGGCATTTGTATGCCGAGCGAGGCTTGGTGTGCCAAGTGAGGCTTCGTGCCGAGTCAACTCATCTATGCCGAACGAGGCTTCATGCTGAGCGAGTCATCTATGCCGAACGAGGCTTCATGCCGAGCGAGTCATCTATACCGAACGAGGCTTCATGCCGAGTCTACTCATCTATGCCGAACAAGGCTTCATGCCGAGCGAGTCATCTATGCCGAACGAGGCTTCATGCCGAGTCTACTCATCTATGCCAAACGAGGCTTCATGCCGGGCAATGTCCAATGCCGAGCGAGGTCTGAGGCCGAGCGAGGTATGATGCCGAGTGAGGTAGGAGGCCGAGCGACGTATCCAAGTGAACTCCATCCTTTCAAACCGAATCCATCACATTCCAACCTTGATAATCATGAAGTTGACTTAGTTAAATCCGCCTGTACGTGGCCTTACCGAGAGGTGGGTTAACATGGTGCGTTATAGGTATCGCTAAAAACTTTACAGAGACTAAGATTCACAAGACAAAATAAATAAAACAGCGGAAACATTTAAAACATTAACTTATTTAAAAGTCAAACTTCATAAATACTTCATAAAACCAATTATGTCTCAAAATACCAAATATCTATGTCTAGTGAGAAACATTATCTCAGTCATAACATCAGAGTACATAAATTAACTATCCCTCTCAAAGAAAAGTACCAGTACATCAAAATGAAATAAAAACTGAAAAAGAATAAGTAGAATACATGAAGAAAAATCTCCGTAGCTGAAATCTCCAAGAGTCTGAAATCTATTGTCCCTGCCTCTGCTGGTTTATGGGGGGGAAAGGGGAAAATAGAGGAGTGGGTCAGACTAAAAGTCTGGTGAGTGGAAGTAACTACTAGTATTTTTAAGCAAGATAAAGATAATAGACTTATCAACCGTTCTAGTATAAAAAGGTAATAAAGGAAAATATAAAGCTGGAATAAAATGCTGCTTGCTTTGATTATTTCAATTGTTTGCACTTGTCTTAGATTACTGCTTTGATTAGGCTGAATTCCTAATCCTACTTTAATTAGGCTGAATTCATAATTCTAGCCTTTGATCGGCCTTCTATCTCTATTGTGCCAGTGTGAGCTAGTCCCCAACGTGGGTCCCACAGCAAAAAGACACCTGCTTGCGCTCTGGAACTCAATAGCGACTTATCTCACTGCACCGAGGTCGCACGCACGAGCATCGTTATTCTCGCACTATCTATTGCTCCCTCTTACCCTAAACAGCATAAGCATGCCCAGCCTCACTTCCTCCGTTGTGAGACCATCAGTCCTAGTATGAAAGGGTCCTGCCCATCCTTACCTAAGTATGTTGTGAGACCATTAGTCCTAGTCTGAAAGGGAATGCTGCCAATTCGGGTCCTACCAAACAAAATCTAGTTGCGCTCCTTGCCTAAATCCTCTGATTTGAATTTCTATCTATTGGCCCCTTAGTTACTTTAGTTAGCATAAGCATGTCCCAGCCTCACCTAACCTACTATGAGACCATCAGTCCTAGTCTGAAAGGGTTATGCCCAACCTCACCTACTGTGAGACCATCAGTCCTACTCTGAAAGGGTCATGCCCAGCCTCACCTATTGTGAAACCATCAGTCCTAGTCTGAAAGGGAATGTCTATCTTTGCTTATTAACTTAATATAAGTCTTTTAAATAAGCCTCTTATGTTCATTCTACTCTATTTGCTTATTAACTTATTTTAAGTCTTTTAAATAAGCCTCTTCTATTATCTCTGCTATATTTGCTTATTAACTTAGTGTAAGTATTTAAAATAAGCCTCTTTCTGTTCTTTCTATTTAATTATAACCTATGTTATAATTTCTCTTTTATCTTGTCTTTCTAGTTATAATCTACTAGTTATAACTTGCTTGCAAATGTCAAATTTGTCTATTTCAGTCTATATTGTTTTATTACAGTTCTACTTATTTACGTCCAATTTTCTACAATTTTAGTGTTCTCAAAATTTAGTTCATATTAACGAATTATCCACCTTTTATTAATTTATTCACGTAAAAGGAATAAAAAGAACTAAAATTTACAGGCTGAAATCTAATGTAAAACGGATGTAAATAAAATACAAATAACCGTAAATGATAGTAAATAACTATAAATAAATGAATAAAATAGCTAAATAAAATTGACTGAAAAGAACATTAAAAATTAACTACAAACAACTTGTATAAAAGCGGTCTCAAAATTGTAGAAAAACTACAACTGTTGAAAACCCCTATTATTTTAAATTACTTAAAAATCTAAAATAATTACTTAAAAACTCACTTGTGGTCCTTACCTCTTTCCTTGGCCTTCCCGGCTCCACTTATAGCGTATAAAATATTTTAATTAAAAAGATCTTCTCCTCGGAAAAATATTCCTTTTAGAGTCCAGCCTCAGGCAATGAACCCAAATGGACAAAATCTGAATGAGAAAAATAGCTAGGCCTAGGGTCTTATTTATAGTGTCACTTGTGGATCTCAGACTGTTGGATTTAAAGATTAAATCTAGTGCAACCACATTATAGGCTCGGTGGGAACCATTGGATGGAAGCACGGTCGCACAGGATTAGATAAAAATCGAAAAACACGTCATTCATTCACCTGGACGAAAGTTCCTCCAAATGCTATGGCTGGTCGACCGCCAAGTCGACCTTGGTAGTGTGTGGGTCGACCTATAGGTTGACCCATGTGGGGAAGGTCGACCCTAAGGTCGACCTGACCCTTTATATATTTTTTTCTTTCTTATTTTCTGATTTCTTCTTTCTTTTGTAACCTTTTCATTTTAGCTCCGATTTTGACAATCTATATATGGAAATTGACCAGAAAATTACCATGGACACAATGGTGCAACTTCCGTGGCTCAATTCTGATAATTTCACAAAATTTATTTTATAATTTAATTAATTTATTAATTAATTACTATAGCTTAAATTTCGGATTGTTACAAGGCACTGCACTAAGCTTGTAATGTGTTAGCTTCAATGAATATAAGTAGCTCAACATAACAGATCCTCGGGGATCGCCATAAACCTCTAAGCAACGTCCACTACATGTGCTCCACCTGATAACCTTCCTATCATAGTCTAAAATTGCCCCATATATGGTCATCCAATCCATGTCTAATATCAATCCAAATCCATAAAATCCCAGTACAAAGGCATCGCAATCAAACTCGACCCCTAAGATAAACAACTTCAAACCCCTACATAATATAGGTAAATAGGTCGATCCTCCTACGGGGTTTGACTAAACTACAGGGTCCGTGACTATGCTAATGTGTAAGTATAAGTCATCAACAAGTCCATTAGAAATGAAAGAATGTAAATCCCTAGTATCAAATAAAGTGCGAATTGATAAACCAAAAAGAGTCCACACACCTCCGATTGCCACTTTCTTACCCTTGTCTGCCACTGGCTATGCACTCGAGCTAGGGACTACCTTTAGTGCATAAGCCAGAACCACCTGAGTAGAAGTTTGAGTATGAGCACTCGGTGGTGCTTTGTAAGCTTGCTTTAAATGCCCAATCTGATCATAGTTATAGCACTTTATCTTTGAGCAATCCAACCTACACTCCTTAGCAAAGTGCCTCGGTTTGCACACTTATTACACTTTATATCCTTCTTTTGAATCTTCCCCTTGGGTCCAAATCCTCCATTTTTCTTATTTTTCCGGTGCCCTTTCTCTCCATCCTTCTGAGCCTCCTCTTTCTCTTACTTCTTGGAGACGATAGTGAGTAAAGCTATCTCTACTAGCCCCTCACAGGGAGCACACATCGGAATGTGACTCACAACCAAACCTTAGAGAGATTAGTTCAATCCTTTAGCAAATTTAAGAGCCTTCTTGTGTGGTGTGCTGATCAACTACATACCGAATCTAGCTAGCTCATTAATCTAATTTACAAACTCCTTAATCGGCATGTCCCCTTGCTTAAGATGGATAAACTTCTCTAGTTGAACCCTTCTTCTGCCTATAAAGGAACTTCATCTCAAACCTCCTATAGAACTCACCTAAGAAATATCATCTACATTGGTCTTGAACTAAACAACCTTGCACTAACTCAATGCCTCACCATGTATTTGCCAGGTAGCCAGTTGCCTTCTCACAATATCAGTCAAGCCCATTAGACCAAATATCCTCTCACAAGAGTGGATCCATACTCTCAAATCCACGTAAGACTCCATCCCCATATATAGCTTGCTTCCAAGACTAGAAAATACTTTGCATACCTTAGCAAAGTCTGGAGCGGTAGGTGGGCGAGCAGGAACCCCACCCGTCACTCCTTTTGTGGGCTCTCATGTGGGATTGAGCTTGGCCCATTTTCTAACCTGAAGATATCAACGAAACCATATAGGGATGTTAACGCCTGGGATTTTGGCTGCATTGCCAGAGCCTGAACCTATGGGATCAGTCATCTTTTATCTGTAAATTTTAAGAATTTGATTAGCAACTTTTCATAGATAGTTTAGGCATGAATAAGCAGGATAACATAGACACGAATCAAAGACGGCATAGGCACGATAAAGAGAGATTACGGTACATTCAAATTCTTTAGAAAAGCTCTTTGAAAAATATTTACTTTTATACACATATATTTCAAAAAGTCCATTTTTAAAAACTTTGGAAAATATATTTTTTGAAAACCTTTTGGGAAAACCATTTTTTCTCAAAAAATTTCAAATACATTCTCTCAATACGATCCTAATCCCTAAGGGACTTTGAATCTGGCTCTGATACCAACTGTCACAACCCACACCTCCCGACAAGCTGATCCAAAGCTTAGTGTGGCTTTTGGCCTTGCGTCGTGCCAAGAAATGTGGATCATTGGGGTTTTAACTTACTTCAGAGGCTAATTCAAGCAGATATAATCTAAGATATACTACACTTTCAGAACTCACAACAGAAGGAATAAAAACATGTATATATCACAGAAAAATAGAAATCATGGAAAATATCCAAATCACAGTCTCAAAAAATATCAATACATGATCCAATATAAAGTACATACCAAAATATCCCTCAAAGTCTGATACAAGAATCAAAAGGTACTTATAAGCTAGAATAATACACGGAGAGTAAAATAGGATAAAAGCAAACTCCAAATATAAGCTTTACTCTCCAAGTATCAAGAATGGACCAATCACCTGCCGCCATGTCCAACTGTGGTGGGAAAAATAATGGAAAAAGAATGGGTCAAACATAAAGCCTGGTAAATAAGTACAAGTTTACTATAATGATCATGCGTAGCTAACTTAAAACTACTCTAAGTGATATAGGATGTGTAACAAGTGTCCGTGAACTCCTAAGGTCCAATACCTAAGGATTCTTATCTAATACAATGAGTCAAACTATAAATCAAACCTCACATTAATGAACGAACAATGTTCTTGGAGTTCTCTAACATGAAAATACCGCCCATAGGCGACTATGGGAACTGCTCTCCCATAACTACCTATCATCACTATGTTTAGAGAGGGAGAACCCCGAAACACAAAATCGCTATATGACTCATCGTATGCACCCACTATTCACCTCTCTATCATAGTGCAAAATGCCTCTTATCGTACTACATCGACATCCACTTGTACCACATCGCGTCAGATCCATGCATACAAGAACTTCTGTTAGTATCGGGCTCCTTTCTATCCTATATGCTCTTATCATGCCGTGCCGGGCCTTACTGTTCCTTAAAGTCCCCGTTAGCACAGTGCTCACTCACCTGGTATCTTCATTAGTATTGCACGTCCACTATGGAATACCCCATGTGTGTCTACGACATACATCTCCCTAGTCAACTCTCAACTATCATTTGGGTATTTAACCATTACCCAAACCGCGATGTCCTATTGTCCTTTGATAGCCTATTGAAATCCCTACTATCATTAGCATGTGTGCTTAGGCCAAAATAGGCTCAACCAATCAGTTTTCATTCATATAATTTTTTTTGAAATTATATAATTTTTATTGTTTAACTTGGGCCTTAGGCCAAGGTTCGAATTCTGCATTTTTCATCCAAAACGGTCGACCGCTACCAGTCGACCGTTAGGGTTTATAGGTCGATCGATCGCGAAGTAAAATTTGGATTTTCCAGTTTTTCATGTGTCGATTGCTTCACCGATTAATTCCTATCGTTAGCAAAGTTTAAATTACCCTAATTACTAAGTGACCAGATTATTAATCAATTTACAATTTGATTAGGTGTTTATGGATTTAGGGTTTGCAAGTTTGATCGTAGAATAGATGTCAAAGCAATACTCAAATTTACAACTTACTGTAATTCATATTCTAGGGTTTTAGATTTCAATTTAGGGTTATACAAATTCAATTAGGGTTTAGCATATCTAATTAGGATTTCTAACATCCTAAATCAATTAAAATAGTATAATTTTAACTACAATAATCAACTTATTAAATTTGTGTCCATTCACCTCAAGCCTAAGCTCTTCCTATTGCTTGTGCTTTAGAATCGTCCCCTAAATTGATAGCTCCGCCTTGATCTGCCTTGACTTAATCTCTTCTATTATTCTAGTTTAGGGTTGAGAGAAAATTTTGACAGAGTTTCGTTACTGTAATTATTTATGTGAGAATTAGGGTTTCTTTAGCTTAGTATTTATAGGGACATGGTTTAGTTTTGGATCATTAGATTTGCTTAGGAAATATATTTAGAGAACCTGGTCCTCTCATCATACTCTTCACCCCCAAGCAAGAAAACATGTTCGTTCATTGCGTCATCAGAAAATCGATAACGTTCGGTTTTATTCGAGTCATGGTCGACCGCCTTCCTCCTAGGGTCCACCGCTACTGGTCGACCATCAACCCTTAAGGATCGACCTATAGCAATGCAATTTTTATGTGTTTTTGTTTTAAATTTTTAATTCATTTTAGCACATGTAACTCCTACATACTAACTCAGATCTTGACACGTTATATATTAAAATCGTCTGTAAAATAACTACGAACACAATTGTGCAAGTTTCGTAACCAAATTCGAACGTCTCTGAAAATTTTCTTTTAATACCTTGTTTTAGTTTAATTTAATTTCCTTGTAAAATTCCGTTTAATTTTCGAGATATTGCAAAATCCTTTACTTTTTCCAATTAAACACATTTATTTCCCCATTTACTTCTATAACTCTCGATTAACTGCACATTTATTGCCATATTAATTTTGGAGTTGCTATATACTTTCCAACTATACCTTCTAATCTTATAATTTAATGCTCTAATAATAACTAATACGAATATTTTTGTAAATTGTGCTTATATTTATTATTATTTTTAATCAATAAGCGCTGTTATGTGTGTGTATTTCTAACTATTAATTCCTAAACTATAATAATCCATTCCATGTTTTACTTTACAAGAGTTATCCTTCCCAAAAGGATCTCCGTTATAATTTTCCATAAATTACCCAAAATTGAGACATTTGCTCCATTTGAAATTACAAGAAATTATCTTTTTTTATGGAAATAGACAGTGGAAACTACAGAAAAGAATATTCATATTTTACACATCTTTTTACTTTTTAGTATACTCTTTGTTAATTCAAACGACATACTTTTTATACGTATTTTTGGAATTGGATAATTTATGGAAATTACACACAAATAGATATGATTAAATTATACTCCACTCCCAATAAATTAAAACATAGAAATTCACATTCCAAGTCAAAAATGGGCAATCTAAATCTATACTAACAATTTGCAACCTAATTACCATAAAGCTGGAATAAATCTTACAACCTTACCAACATTCTACTTTAACGAATCTACGAACTGATTTCCAAATTTCCAGATTAGAGCGTAAATAACATTCCTTTTCCAATTACCTATTTACAGAATATGTAGGTGAGATTTCATCTTACTAAGCCAACAACCCCATTGATCTTTCTTAGGTATAGTATTTAAATAAACTCAATGATATAAATTTCAAAATTATGAATAAATTATATAATTTTCCGGTCACCTTTCCCAAATCTGAATCTATTTCTTTACTTGACTCATTTTCCTTTCCAATATGCATAACAAAGTATATACATACTACTAGAATTACATATCTGAGAAGATATTTGGGGTTAAGGGGAATATAGATTTATAATAATGAAATTTACCTTTTTCCATAGTATTGATTCACTCCTTCTCTTCTTCTATTTTATTTTCCACCATTCTCCAATTAAATATACATATAATATAATATTTTATTATTAATAGAAATAGTAAGAAGGGAAAATGGCAGATTCGCTGCTTTGGTTAGAAAATATGAGAATAGAAGTGAGGGGTTAGACTTGTATTTATAGAAGTGAGGGGTTAGGCTTGTATTTATAGAAGTTCGAATCAATCATAACTGTTATATTAAAATAATTAAATTCAGTCCATTTAGCGAAGATTCAAACCTTAGCCGCTACACCTAGCGGTCGACTGGTCCAAGTAAGGGGTCAATCGTGGGGTCCCACATTTAATAATATTTATTTCCTATTTTCGTTTTTAATTATTTTCACTCCGAAAACTTCGAACGCTAATAACTTTTTCATTTGAGCTCCAATCGCGAAACTCCAAATATAAAAGTTACTTAGAAAATCGCCACAAACACAATGTTTTAAGTTTCATGGTCAAATTTCAAAGTTTGCTCAAGTTTCCATTTTTGGAGCCTTATTAGTTATTTGTTAATTACTATTAATTTTACGGGTTGTTACATTCCCCCTAAAAGAATTTCTTCTTCGAAATTTTCCATGTGTTGATTCAAGTAACATAGCATGCAACCAATCTAAACTATCCAACCAATTAGTGTACAAACAATTTTGCAGCCAAACGTATACAAGTGCATGGTGTATCACAACATATAAGACATATATGTAGAATGATTCTAAATCGGCTCCTCCTATATGAATGCATTCTTTTTCAAACACGTTTTGAAAATATAATGCAAACAACCAAGATATATTGGCAGCTCTATATGCATGCAAGTTTTCAAAAATCAAAAATCTGTTTTCACGCAAAAATTCCACACTCCTACAAGTAGGAGCATGGTTCAACCAATTTTGCATCCAATCCCTACCATCAAAAACCTAGCACATAATTTCTAACATCCAAAAATTTTGAAAATTCAGATTTTTTGAACCCATGCTTCTTTACCGGAAAAGGAATTTAGATGAAAATTTCTCATTTCAACCCTTCTTTTGGATACCTATTCTGTTGTACTATGGAACCTTCTCTTTTGCCCCCAAAATCTTTTCTAGCATTTCAAAGTACAATTTGCACAAGGAGGTTTATTTCAGATGTCAAAATGTAATTATTCTAAAAGTGAGTTTTATTTCGCTATCAACATGGTATGGAAGTAGAAATTCCAAAGCTAAAACTGCCTTTTCCCTTGTTATTCTCTATGTTTTGTGTATTATCACCCTAGTCGGATAGTAAAATTCATATTCACTAACATACCGACCCTCCCTACACTAAGCATGCGGGCTTTGAAATCAAAAAATTTCTCATTTCAAAAGAAAACTTTTTTCTTCAAACAAAATTGCAATATAGTTTGAAAAATCGGATTTCCAAAAGCATTTAAACACCATTTTTTCCTTATTATTTTTCAAAAGCACTTGCATAAAATTTTGCAAAAGCATTTGAACCTGACTTCTCAAAAGCATTTAAACAAAAAGATTCAAAAGCCTTCGAACAAAATTTTTTAAAACATTTGCCGCTCCATCCTTACAATAGATTAAGCTACGTCTTAGCATAATCGAGACTCAATCAATGAGTTAATGCATATGATCGACCCTAACATTGTGCAGTTAATCCTAGATTTGGATGACTTTTCTTTTTACTCCTAAACAATGAACAACACACGAGCCTATTTATAAATTTTAGCTTTTAAGGCATAGGGATAGTGACTCGTGATTTTGCAACAACTTTTCCCTGTCCTCTGTTTGGTAAAATTTATTTTTTCCAAAATCCTAAAGTATTGGGATCTAAGCATTCATATTTATAATTGCTAACCTAATTTCCTAATTAACTTCCAATTTTAATAAATTTATCACTAGTCAAGTGTCCTTATGAGGTCTCCTTATTTACACTATTTCCTAATATATATAGCAGCCAAAGCTCTTCCAAACCATCCACTGAGGAATAAAATAGGAGCATATCTCATGTCATATTATACGCTTTTCTAATATCAAAAGGGAGACAATAAGCGATTACAACCCAAAAATCTAAAAGAAACAATTGGTGGAAGCTCCCCTTCATCATTAACTGGTGTTAATGATGTTAGGGCTTTATCACTCCTTACTAAATTAAGATGGACATTTCTAGTATGTCGTTCTACCATCACCCACATGTCTTCACTTACTTCCTTCGCTTCTAATAAATAAGGTCCATCCATTGCTTCAATTATTACATCTGATTATAGGATAAATTGCATCATTCCCACATAGAAGTGATAAGAAATATAAACTATGCATATTTAACATAATTCATCGGAAAAAATGGCTTAGTGGAATTACTTTCCTACCACCAATCTTGCCTTCTCTAACCTTGAGTTAACCAACATCCTTTATGTGTGTTTACCATCTTAATACTCTCTTCTCCAATCATAATACTATCTTCTCTTAATCAAAATCTCTTTGGTATTATACTCAAACTTTGGTATTTGCTTTCCTTATCCTTGATCTTTCATGCAAGTATACCCTAGGACCAGTAAAATTGTACCTTTATACCATTCCCTTTTCCTTTGAGGGTTCTTCTTATGACTTTCATATATGTCTAATCAAACATTTATAGGTTCATTCCAATATTTCTTATATTCAACGAGGATTCCTTGTTGCTACCTACGAGCATCCATAGCTATTTTATTGCTAGCCTTGAATTTTACCCCATTTTACCTAGACAGTCATCCCTATCTACTCCATATCAAAAATTGGTTTGGTTTTTCACCACTCTTTATAAAAATAAAACTTCACAGTCATGAAGTACATAATCCAAAAAAATTCTTTGAAATATAAACCTAGACACCTTTTTCAAAAACTACTTGGGTTCCAAAAGGAGCCATAAAAAATTTCCCCTTTCAAGAACTTTCAACAACAAAGATTTACTTCTTCAGAAGTAGGATTTTTAACTTAAAATATTTTTCACGTTCAGAAACTCAATTATCATATCAAACCATTTTTTTTCAAAAACATCTTTTATAACTTTAAACAATGAAATATGGAGTAAACAAGGAAAACTTCTATCCTACTATTTTCCTATTACTCATGTTATATCCGCTTCTATCTTTGGCGAAGATTTTAATAGCATATGAGGGGGACTTCTAAATGATACATGCAATTGCAACATCTATCTAAGCGTCTATCTAAAATACATGTGCAATTACTACATATTTATGGATTTTATCCATTCTTCCTATCCATTCCAATTCCTTTTCTCCTATATCATTCTTACTAGATTATTAATCCTATTTTTATATAAATTTCTAATGTTATTTCTATCAAATTTCCAAATATTGACTCATTTTCAGTGTTTTTCCTACTACTTTAGTCATTGGGTTTTTCTTCACTAGCCTAAAAGGAGATATGTATAAATATATTTCAGCTGTTATTCTCTGCATTTTCCTTATATGGGAATATTCCTCCTATCTACATTGTTGGGCATTCTTACCCTTCTATTCTCTATATCTCACTTCAACGAAGTACCATTTTCATTTATCCACCCCTTAGAGAAGGAATTTTAAAAACCTTCAAACTTACAAAAATAGGAAAAAATCATTGAACCAAACATACGCTCTACTTTCCATTCATTTCAAAAGTGAAAAAACCTTTTACCAGAAACCTTTAAATCAGAAACTTCTGACCGAATCAATTTTAAACTAAGAATTTCAAAATGTCCTTTCTTTTTCAAAATAACAACTTCCCAATAAATCCTTTTAAAAGCTCATCTAAAACATTTCAAGGAATTTTCCAAAATCTTTTTTCAAACACTTTCACATGGAGTCAGACTTAGAAATGGACTTTAATCGTCCTTCCTTTTGGATTTTCCTTCTTCCCTACTCAATCTCAACTCATCTTCGCCAAAAACCCGGCTTATCTTCTTGTAGTGATTAATGTATACCTTCTTGTAGGAGCTTGCTCCACTCCTTTTATACCTTACTTCCAGAAATTTGCAACATATAGTTTTTTACTTCCCGTTTGTCTGGATGAAAGGTGCATCTGCGATTGGCAATCCATCAAAATAAACAATCATAAGGCAGCCTAGGCCCAGCAAAGGAGTCAAATACCATCTAACCTTCGGGGTTCTTTTATATGTTGTGCTCATGCTCTCCTTGGTCAACGCCTTATGCTACAGCCAACGCTCCATGGAGTAATCGGGGTAGGTTTATAGATTTAACTCTATTTATTAGCCCAACTCATAGTTGCCTCACCCATCCTTTCGAAATATAGTCGCAACTACTTCTTTAGTTGGAATTTATAGAGTTTGACATGTATGTGTATGTGTATGTGTATGTCTATATATATGTATATAGGTAAAATTACAAATATGTTCTCTCAGCGTATCCAGATACCTATGATCGACTAACTAATGCTCTGATACCAAATGTAACAACCCGCACCTTAATGGGCTCGAATTTTGAATAAATTGAAACCTAAGTCCATTAGGGCATGGATTGTTGGTTTTGGTAACTTGTAATAAATACAAGTATAACAGAGTGCGATCAATATAAACTCATAGCGGAATAAAAAATATAATAGAACATAAATACCGACTGAGGCTACCACCTTGGAATCAATAGTATTCCTTAGATATCTAATTGCCTTGTCAGCACCGAGCATGAATAGGAAGAATTCTCCATCTACCATTCCCGTCTTGCACAAGTATTCTGTCACTCTAAATCTATCCTGTAGGTCGTAATAAGGAGGGGGTCAGAACAACATTTTGGTGACTAGAAAATTATACATGTTACTATAACATTAATTTATGCCGATTGATTTCCATTTAGGTGTTATTCTATTATTTATGGCTAATCCATTAAATCCTAAGTGTGGTACAATATGCCTAACCACCTTCGAGGTATAACTATATATGTGTCTATATACATATATATCTAAATGTATACTACACAAAATCCCCGGCACTTAATACTTCTTAAATAGAAAGGAGGCAGGCCCAACGACCACTTAATAACTCAATCTCCAAAGCCGACCCTCCACAACGTAAACGCTAGTCAATCAGTCCTAGCAAATGAAAACACCCCACCTTTATACCTACACTATCCAAGAGTATTATTAAGTAATACCATCAGGTAATATGGAGAATGAGCCCATACGAGGTACGCACGTGAATATTCCATTGGGCTAATACTGGTATGTATTTAAACACTGAATAAATAACTCACTTATGCGTACATAGTATCGACACAAAGCAATAAACACATGTGTTATCATGATAGAGCAATACACAATAAACAGTATATGAAAAGAACATAGAGTGAATAGGGCTTTGACAAAATGTAATATAAAATACACAAGATATGATACACATCACAATGTCAAATACATTCATGAGTCTATTTAATACAACATAATATACTATAACACTAAATAACTAGTCTTCTCTATGCCCAAATAATACAAGCTAGTCTCATTGTCCTTGAACGTGATCTCAGACCGAACCAAATATTATGTAAATATCACACGGGTCAGACTATATCTAAATCAAGGGGTTAACTCATAGACATAGATGTATAATACATGTAGGATATAATAACAATGGCAATGTTGCTTTAAAGCTTCTCTAGAATGAAAGTCATCAATCAAACATGTATAAAGAGGTCATCACCCATGTAAAGCACATCAAAAAGGAAATAAGAGAATCGATGACAAATGGGTGAATTATTCATATATCAAACATAACAATGGCAACACATGCCAATAAAAAGTATAAATGGCGACACGCGCCTTTGATTATATAGTTGACGACACACGTCTACACAAATATCATTGGTGACACACACCAAAGATGGATAATAGGTGACACACACAAAAGAATGTAGTTGGTAACAAATGCCACTTAGTAGTTAGAGACACATGCCAATAAAAAAGATATTCGGCAACACATGTCAGAGAAGGATACAGGGATTTATCATGCTCTGGACATAGTCTCAAGTATAATCGCAGCTCATCATCTCAAGTAGAAGTATAAGTGTATGTCTATATCTATAACATTCCCCATTTTGAGGCCCGAAACTAAGTGCTACGGATGTTGCAGTCATCCATAGTATTAACTTTCAGTGACAAAACGGGATCAGTTAGTAGTATCATTAACATCAGAAGCACGAGAATATGAAAACTTTCAAACACAATTTAAAGACAAACTTTTCCATTTAATTAATAAATTTCCATATTCGTTACATAATCCCAAACATTTCCCAGGTTCAGATATAATATAATTATTACAAAATATTCTAAGAGCAACATGTGAAGATGCCCCCATGGTTGATCGGAGTTAACAACTAGACAAAAATAATTTCTGCCATAACATACACATAGACAAAAGTCATAACAATAGAACAGATAAATAAGTAGATAGACTCCTACATAGCTAGCTCTTCCTCTAGTACATCTCCGAAAGCTTTATTCGTTCAACCTAAATAACATGTGAACCTTACTCTCGAACTACTCAATTGAGTACCCGAGAGATAAAGGGGAAAAACAAAACCTTAGGGTCGAACAAAAAGTCTGGTGTGAATAATAATATACCATCTAGGTTAACAGATATCTAATGAGACCATGCCATTGAGCGGAATGGGTTTTCCCCTTACTAGTATCCTCAAAAAAATATGTCTTTTATAAATGAAGCACCTGCAACCACAATGGCTAAATTAAACAATATAAACAATTGTCTGTGTGCATGCAACCTGGGTAATCATGACCAATCTGTCTAAATAAATGGACTATCTGTTCCACCATTATAGTTTTCCTAGGATGACTACAAACCTACATGGCTGACTCGGGCCTAACATATATACCAAAATTTCCCAACATACTATTAGAAGGAAACTGGATGGTCTGTCCGAAACTTACTATTCCTAAGGTCACTCTGATCCTAATGGTTTTGCAGGCCAACCAATAACCTATCTCAACTGTATGTATTCCTTTCTGTGCGTAAACCTACTTTTATTCTTACCCTTGACAAAGCCCTACGCACTGGAATTGTGGACTAATATCAGCTATGGGCTAATGGATGAAGTATAGGGCACGGCCCTATACCAGTCCAAATTGGTTTTCTAATCTCTGAGTCAATTCATCATATCACAATTTATCTAAAGGTGATAAGAATAATCTCTCTACCAAAATCCTGGGCTAAATACCATTTTTATTTCCTTGAAACCAATTACTTTATAAACGATTTAATCGTTGAAATCGTACTTAAAATAAGAAAACTATAGCCCTTTACTTTATCCAAAATAATATGTCAATATATATAAATATTTATGTATATATATATATATATATGCTTTAGCAAAATAGAATTGATGAATTTCAAAGTCATTTAGAGGTTATCGCACCTCACAACCATAGATTATGAAGCCATATTTAATAAAACCATTAAATTGATAAAGTGCGGCATTAATATAGTCGCTATAGGATTATCACACATCTTCTATACCGAAACCATCTTAAGGCATCTAATTTATAAGCATAAGGCCAAAACCATTTACATCGCATATCATAAACATATAAATCGCCAAATATAAGCGGCATAGTCTTTGGTTTGCATAGTATAAAGCTTTAAAACTTGGAAGTATGGGAATGTCAAAATTAAGGTTAGGCGGCATCATTGCCAAAATAAAATCAACATCGAAAGTAATCTATAGTGGCATTATTGCCTTAATATTTTATCTCAAAAATAACATTAGCGACATCACTATGGCCAATATCAAAATCTGTGACATTACCACCTTATAATCGATGTCGAAAGTATACATACTGGCAGCATTAAGCCATAGTATAATCAATGTTGAAAAGATACACTAGCGGCATAAGAAACATGCGACATAGAACATATGCGGCATAAGAGACTAGTGGCATGGAAGACATGTGGCATTATCGATACCGAAGGTATGAATGTCGACATTGATATGACCCAACCTTAGTGGAATCATTGCATACCAACATGGTTGATATCGTATGCTTCCCTACAAGTGAGTGATGACATAAGGCATAGATGGACTTCGACATTGATTAATCATGCATGACAATCTCGTAATTAATATAAAAACTGTTTTATTTCTTAAAAAAAACAATATCTTTTCACCAACTTTAATTCTTTGTCAAACTACTATTGGATAATGCTTTACTTTACCAAATATTTTCCTGAAAACTTCAATTTGCCGGAATTATCGTTCCCAAAATAATTTGCAAGCCATATAATTTATATTAATATTTTAATATAATCATTAAGCTTTTCTAGCCTAATAAATTCATAAAAATACGTAAACACTTGGAAAGAATCCCCAAAAATCATAATAAATCAGACTTATCATATTTTTTAACATATAAAAATTTCAGGGTCGAAAACATTATTTAATTATTTTTAATAATTAAAACCCAAAATCAATCATTTTTCTCACTTAGGAAATTCATAAAATATTCATAATTGATTATAAAATTATGAAATTAAAAACCCACTTCTAAAATAATGTTTCTAACATCATATCTAAATTTCAAGTCGTTTGAGTGTCATATGATAGGTTTTCACACTTAAACCTATTACTAATTTCATAAATAAATCCCATAAATCATCAATAAGCATATAATCACCAATCATTCACATCATGGCATAATAACATATATAAGTTTTGGATTTAATCATAAAACTGAAATTAAATAAGCATACTTGAGATGGATAATCATTATTCATCTTGATTTGGTAAAGAAAGATGAGATTGAGTTTACATTTGATTTCCCCAAGCTAAACCTTGATTTCCTAGCTTTTTCTTCTCTTGAATCTCTTAATAATGGCCGACCTTGAGTATGTTTATGTTTGTATGAATGTAAATGAAAACGAAGGAGAGGAGAGTGAAAGGGTTTATGTTAGGAAATGAGAGTGTGTTCCTATTTTGCCCTTCTCATAAATCCTCCTTCTTTTTTAAGTTATAATCAACTCTATTAACTCATTAATTAAGGCATGACCCACTTAGTTATCAAATCTCAATCTTCTTATCCTCTTGCATTATTTTATTTAATTTATCAAATTAAACGTCCTAAATAATGTTAATCAAAATTTAGGCTGTTACAGACTCCCCTCCTTAAATAATTTCATCCTTTAAATTACGATAAGGTACATAACATCAAACGTAATCATAGACATAAAACAAATCATCAATACAAATCAGGATAAGCATCTCTAATCATGTCCTTTGTCTCCCAATTACAGCCTTTCTCGTTGTCACTCCATTGGACCTTCACTAATCTAACCATTTTATTCCTTAACTTCTTCTCATTCTTAGCCACAATACGGACCGGTTGCCTAACAATAGTCATGTCTGATTCCACTACTAGGTCTTCCAATGCAGTCGAAGTGATCATAGTCTTTGGATCTCAGGAACACTTCCTAAGATGAGAAACATGGAAAACATTATGAACTCCTGCCAAACTGCTCGGTAACTCTATCGTGTAAGCGAGTTTCATGATCATTTCTATAATAGGATATGGTCCAACAAATCTAGGTGCTAATTTCCCTGACTTTTCGAATCTTACTGCACTCTTTATCGGCGATACTTTTTGAAGACATGATCTCTCACTGAGAATTCTATGTCTTTCCGTCTTTTATCTGCATAATTTTTCTACCTAGACTAAACTTCCTTCATCCTAACTCGGATCAACTCAATCTTTTATGCGGCTTCTCTTACTAAATCCGAAGCAAGAACTAGTCTATCTTGGGTCTCTAACCAACATACAGATGATTTTCATGGCCTTCAATACAAAGCTTCAAAAGGTGTCACCCCTATACTGGTCTGATAGCTATTGTTGTAGGAAAGTTCGACTAAGTGTAGATGGCCTTCCCATGATCCTCCAAAATCTAGCACATAAGCTCTTAAGAAATTCTCCAAGACTTTGTTAACTCTTTCCATTTGCCTAATATGTCCGTGGATGGTAAGAAGTACTCATCTTGAGCTTGGTACCTAACATCTCTTGTAAACTTTTTTAGAATTCGCTAGTGAATAAAGAATCTCTGTCACTGACTATACTACTAAGAATCCTATGCAGTTTAATAATATTCTTTATAAATAACTTAACCAAAACGGGTGTCGTCCTTGTTGACTTAATAGGAATTAAATGTGCACTCTTGGTTAATTTATCCACAATAACCCAAATACTTTCATTTCCCCTACTCGACCTTGGCAATCCATCAATGAAATCCATAGATATAGAATCCTATTTCAAAACCGGTGTATCTAAAGGCTGAAGCATTCCACTTGGCTCCTTATGTTCGGCTTTCACTTATTAGCAATTCAAACATTGCCTTACCCATAAGCCTACATCCCTTTTCATACCTTCCCAGAAGAAACTCCTTTTCATATCCTGATACATCTTAATTCCTCCAGGATGAATAGTAAACTTCAATCGATGACAGTCCTTACGAACTCCTTTCCTTAGGTCTCCAATATTTGGAACACACAACCGTCTCTTCTTTTTCAACCATCCATTTTGATCAAGATAAAAATCCTTTAAATTATCAATCTCAGTTTCACTTTCCAATCTTATAATTGGTTCGGCTACTACTGGATCATCTCTTTTCTTAGAAGCAATCCTTTCAGTTAATTCTGGTCGAACTTCCAAGCATGATAACATGATAGTGTTCTGACTAGAACTAGTCGTCGATCTTAACTTCACACTACAAATAGTCAATGCATCTTAAGTCTTTCCATTCTGCCAACATAGCTAACACCAATTTTAGATGTATTCTACTAAGTGCATCAACTACCTCATTTTTTGCCTCGCTGTATACTCAGTACCAAAATCATAAGCTGTTATGAACTCTAACCGCCTCTGTTGTTTCATATTCACTCCTTCTGAGAGAATAAATACTGCAAGGATTTATGATATGTATACAACTCGAACCTTTTGTCCCTACAGATAATGCCTCCTCACCTTCAAGGCAAAGATAATAGCTGCCACCTCCAAATCGTGAGTAGGATATCTATCTTCATGTGGTCTGAGCCATCGAGAAGCATAATCAATCACTATACCTCTTTGCATCAACATAGCTCCTAATCCTATTCCACACACATTTGTATACACAACCAAATCCTAATTACCCTCTGGTACAACTAACACGGACGCACTGATCAATAAATGTTTCAGCTTCAAGAATGCCTCCTCACATTTATCGGTCCAAACATACTTCACATCCTTCCTTGTTAGTTTAGTCATTGGTGCTGCTATATGAGTGAAATTCTTAATGAATCTCCGGTACTAGCTAGCTAATCTAAGAAAACTCTTTATCTCAGTCACTGTCTCGGGTCTCTTCTAATTATTAACGGCTTCTAGCTTAGCTGGATCTACTAATAACCTTTTTTCTAAAACTACATAACTAAGGAACTTTGCTTCTTTCTTCCAAAAATGACATTTCCAAAACATTGCTTTGAGCTGATGCTGCCTCAATGTCTCAAGCATTATTCTAAGGTGAGTCTCATGATCTTGCTCATTCCTAGAATATATCAAAATATCATCTATAAGTACTAACACGAATCTATCCAAATGTTCTCGGAAGATCCGGTTCATCAAATCTACGAAGAAAGCAGGCACATTAGTTAACTCGAATGGCATTATTGAGCACTAGTACGAACCATATCTTATTCGAAATGCCGTCAACGGAATATTGTCCTCCACTACTCTCAATTGATGGAACCCTATCACCATATCTAATTGGGAAAATACTTTGGCTCCACTCCATTGATCAAATAAATTGTCTATTCTTGGCAAAAGATATCGATTCTTTATTGCCTTTTCATTCAACTTATGATAATCGATACATAATCTCAATGACCCATCTGGTTTCTCCACGAACATCGTGGCCGCTCCACAAGGCGAACTGCTTGGTCTAATGAAACTCTTTCCTTCTAATTCCACAGTTGCACCTTTAACTCCTTCATCTCAGTAGGTATAATCCTGCTAGGCGATTTACTTATGGGTTCAGCTCCAGGTACAAGATCTATTTGAAACTCAATAGCTCGTTTTGGTGGTAGTCCCGTAACAGGCTCAAAAACATTTGCAAACTCTCTAACAACAAAAACTCGACTCAACTCGTCTTCCTCCTCCATTGCACCCAACAAAGCGCAAACATCAAAATTCGAGTCCTCTACCGAGTACATGATTTGATCGCTACTATCAAGGTGTCTTAGTTATATTTTCCTATCTTGGAAAAATACTCTAGCATAATATTTGCTTAACCAATCTATACCTAATATGATTCCAAAGCCCATAAAATCAAACATATGCAAACTGCAGGCAAATATATGATCTAATAACTCAAATTCTAAATGGTCACATCTTATCCCAAAAGTTGCATACCCTCCTATCAGATTCGCAACCCTGAAGGAAGTAATAAGGTATGATGGTTTTAAACTAAGCTTATCTACCAAACAATGAGATATAAAAGAATGTGATGCACCAGTATTAAATAATACTCTAACAGACATGTCATGAATCAAAAGCGTAGCTCCCAAATAGACTTTCCTTTCTCCTCCGCTGGTGGTCTCGAGGCAAACGGTCCCAAAGAAGAAAAAATTCCTTTCTCAACCTTGGTTGGTTCTTTACACCGATTCTTGTAATGCCGAATCTGATCGCAGTTGAAACATTTGATATTCTTCCTTCCAAAAACCTACTTTCCATCCCCGGAACGACACTCGTTGGCAAAATGCCCTTTCTTATCATACTTGTAGCAAACAACGTTAGTTTTTCCTTTCTTAGTAGCTGCACCCTTTCGCTCCCTTTTTCTGAAAGAACTTCCTTTTCCGACCTTGACCACCTCGAGCCTCCACTGGCTTGTTATTACTAAACAGCGCAAGCATCTCTTCGTTCCTCAATACCATCTCTACTACTATATCATAAGGGTCACTAAGATGCGGCAGTGTTGCTCTGGCAATCTCTGGTTTCAATCCTCTAATGAACTTTTCATTCCTCTTCATCATAGTGCCCATAGTTGCATATCCATATTTGTCAGCTCCTCAAATCTAGTCGTACACTCAAGCACTGTTGTATCTCCTTGCTCTAACTCAGCAAACTTTCTAAGCAAAGTTGACTTGGCTATTTTAGACATGAATCTCTCTTCAAACCTTCTCCTGAACTCATCCCAATCAAGTTCTCTTCTGGTACTCCTGCAATTACATTGTTCCACCAGTGCAACACAACTCCTTGCATTTGCCTGGATGTCAATCTCCTCTTTTGCTTGTCATTCAGACCTAAATCAGAAAAAAAATCCTTTCACAATGAAGCAGCCAACTATTTACTTCGATAGCATCCTCATTTCCAATGAATGGCTTTCCTCCAAGTCTTGCATAATCCCCAGTCAAAACATCATAATTGTTGACAATTGAAACTTCAGGATTTGCTCCTATACCATTAGCACTAACTAATCCAGCCGCATCTCCTACTTGCATCAAGTTGATAAAGAATTGTAGCTCCTATATCCACCGGTGGTGTTCCAACACCCACATTAGCAGCAATTTGTCGACCGGATTTCTCCTTCGATTGGGCTTGATATTTCCATTGGTTGTGGTGCTTCCTCCACCGAGATTCACTCTTCCATTTCCTGCCTTCATATCTTACTTTCTTTAAATCTGCATTTAAACCTTAGTAAAATACGGAAGAATAATACAAGGGAGATTGGAAGAATAGGGATAGGATATATACTTATATATAGAAATTACAAGTACGTTACTATAACGTTATCCCGAACCCCAATCTCAATCCTGATTTATTGGGATTATGTTTTCAAAACTCTTTTAAGTTCAAAATTCTTTTTGTTTTAGATAAACCTTTACTCGGATACCAAGTTGTAACGTCCCCCATTTTGAGGCCCGAAACTAAGCGTTACGGATGCTGCAGTCATCCATAATATTAATTTTCTGTGACAAAATGAGATCAGTTAATAGTATCATTAACATCAAAAGCATAGGAATAATTTTCAAACACAATTTAAGATAAACATTTCCATTTCATTAATAAATTTCCATATTCATTACATAATTCCAAACGTTTCCCAGGTTCATATATAATAAAATTATTACAAAATACTCCAAGAGCGACATATAAAGATGCACCCTTGGTTGATCAGAGTTAACTACTAGACAGATACAATTTCTGCCATTACATACAAATAAACAAAAGTCATAACACAGTGGTTAAATAAATAGATAGACTCCTACATAGCTAGCTCTGCCTCTTGCACATCTCCGGAAGCTTTATTTGTTAAACCTAAATAACCTGTGAATCTTACGCTCGAACTACTCAATTGAGTACCCAAGAGTTGAAAGGGAAAAACAAAACTTCGGGTGAGACAAAAAGTCTGGTGTGAATAATTATATGTCATCTCGGTTAACAGATATCCAGTGAGACCACGCTACTAAGCCAAACGGGTTTTTCCCTCACTAGTATGCTCTAAAAATATGTCTTTTATAAACCAAGCACCTGCAACCATAATAGTTAAACTAAACAATATAAATAATCGTATATATACATGTAACCTAAGTAATCATGACCGATCTATCTAAATAAATGGACCATCTATTCCACCATTATAGTTTTTCCAGGGTGACTACAAACCTAATTCGCTGACTTGGGCCTACCAGATATACCAAAATTCTCCAACTCACTGTTAAATGGAAACTGGATGGTCTTTCCGAAATTTACTATTCCTAGGTCACTCTGATCCTAATGGTTTTGCAGCTAACAAATAATCTATCTCAACTTTGTGTATTCCTTTCTATGCATAAACCTACTTTTAGTCTTACCCTTGATGATGCCCTACGCATTAGAATTATGGACTAATATCAGCTAGGGCCTAACGGCTGAAGTATATGGCGCGACCCTACACCAGTCGCATCTAGTTTTCAAATCTTTGAGTCAATTCAACCTATCACGATTTATCTAAAGGTAGTAAATAATCTCTCTAGTAAAATTCTAGGCTAAATACCCTCTTTTATTTCCTTGAAACCAATATCTTTATAAATGATTTAACCTTTGAAATCATACTTAAAACAAGAAAACTATAGTCCTTTACTTTATCCAAAACATTATGCCAATATATATATATATATATATATATATATGTGTGTGTGTGTGTGTATGTGTGTGTGTGCTTTTATAAAATAACATTGATGAATTTCGAAGTCATTTAGAGGTTATCGTACCTCAAAACCATAGGTTATAAAGCCATATTTAACTAAACCATTAAAATTATAAATTGCGGCATTCATATAGTCGCTATGGGATTATCGCACATTTTCTATATCAAAACCATGTTAAAGCATCTGATTTATAAGCATAAGGACATAAGGCTAAAACCATTTACATCGCATATCATAAATATATATAGATCACCGAGCATAAGTGGCGTAGTCTTTGGTTTGTATAGTAACATGGAAATAAGGAAATGTCAAAATTAAGGTTAGACTGTATCATTGCTATAATAAAATCAACGTCAAAAGAAATCTATAGAGGCATTATTAACTTAATATTTTATCTCTAAAGTAACACTAGCGGCATCACTATGGCCAATATTAAAAGCTACGACATTACCGCCTTATAATTAGTGCCGTAAGTATACATACTAGCAGCATTAAGCCATAGTATAATCATGTTACACTAGCGACATAAGAAACATGCAGCATATATGATATTCAGCATAGAAAACATGCAACATAGAACATATGCGGCATAGAAGACCAGCGGCATAGAAGACATGTGGCAATCTCATAATTAATGTTAAAACTGATTTATTTAAACAATATCTTTTCACCAACTCCAATTCTTTGTCAAATTACTATTGGATAATTTTACTTTACCAAATCTTTTCCAAAAAACTGCTATATGCCAGAATTATCATTTCCAAAATAATTTGCAAACCAAACAATTTATATTAATAATTTAATCATCAAGCTTTACTAGCCTAATAAATTCATAAAAAATCGTAAATACTGGGGAAATCCCTAAAAAACACAATAAATCAGACTTATCATATTCTTTAACATATAAAAATTTCGAGGCCAAAAACATTATTTAATTATTTTTAATAATTGAAACCCGAAATAAGTCATTTTCCTCACTTAGGAAATTCATAAAATATTCGTACTTGAATAGAAAAATATGAAATTAAAAACCCACTTCTAAAATAATGTTTCTAACATCATACCTAAATTTCAAGTCATTTGGGTGTCATATGATAGGCTTTCACACTTAAACCTATTATTAATTTCATAAATAAATCCCATAAATCATCAATAAACATATAATCATCAATCATCAATCATTCACATCATGGCATAATAACACACATAAGTTTCGGATTTAATCATAAAACTAAAATTAAATAAGCAAACTTGAGATGGATAATCATTATTCACTTTGATTTGATAAAGAAGGATGAGATTTGAGTTTAGATTTGATTTCCCCAAGTAAAACCTTGATTTCCTAGCTTTTTCTTCTCTTGAATTTCTTAATAATGGACAAACTTGAGTATGTTTATGTTTTTATGAATGTAAACGAAAATGAAGGAGAGGAGAGTGAAAGGGTTTATGTTAGGAAATGAGATTGTATTCCTATTTAGCCCTTCTCATAAATCCTTCTTTTTGTTTAAGTTATAATCAATCCTATTAACTGATTAATTAAGGCACGACTCACTTAATTATCAAACCTCAATCTTCTTATCCTCTTGCATTATTTTATTTAATTTATCTAATTAAAAGTCCTAAATAATGTTAATCAAAATTCGGTGTGTTACAATATCACACACACAAGAACGAGGCAGGAGACTGACAGACACACTAGCTCTAGGAGACTAGACATGTAATTGGCAAAAATGACACACGTGTTCATCCAACATGGCTTATATAGTATCGGTTAACTCGACGGACATCGTGACTCATATCCATCAGTATGCTTGACTACACGAGGACTTGGTCACACCCCAAAACATGCCCCTAAATGGTAACAGACTGCTGGCCTAGGTGACACAAAGGGCAAATGCATATACCGACACATGGTAATAGGTCGACACACAGCCTCGCTAAATAAGAAAAATATATCACAGATCCAGGGCATGACCACCGCGATCAGGCTGCTAGGATGGATACTGGCCAATCTAGTTCAGTTCACACCATAAAGGGAGTCGGACAGTAATATACAAATACTGTAAATATATATATAATAGTTGACACACAGCTATATACACATCCGGAAGCATGGCTATATATATATATATGCGCTAACACATGACATAATACATATGCCGACACATGGCTTTGTATACTGCTGACACACGGTTAAATACATGACTCATCGTAGCGAGCCCCATCATACATAACAAATCCCCATATGAGGGTCATTCACCAGCAAAGTGTAATCGAATAAATAACACAACGGTGTCCCATACCACTGTGTGTTACTAGTCCATTTATTCAGTGCTCACACATCACACTCAATCCTTCATTATTCTGTATAATGAGTCGAAAGAATAACCAAAGAAATATTACTGAAAGTCCCATTCCAAACGGTATTATAACTCCGTTTATTTTAATTCTTTGCTACATAGAAGTAATACTACAAAATCATATGAAGGGTGTCATCACCATATAAAATCACATAAAAAGCAATTAATCAAACCAATATCCAATAGAAAATCATTCATAACAACAAAAATCGGTGTCGAAGGAATAAAAAACATAAAAGTGTAGTAAATATCATTAAACAAATATGTAGAATAAACAACTTATACTCTTAATTATTATTATTGATTATAAAATAACTTCTAAAATGCATATGATGTTAAATAAAAAATATTTCTTATATTGAGAAATTATAAAAATTCAAACAACTATTTAAAACCAATTATAACTTTCTTTTTGATAAATTAAATAATTTTAAATAAAAACTTTTCTTCAATCAATTTTATATTCTAGAACTAATAAAACTAGTAAAACATTTATATATTAAATAATTTCACATCATTTATATAATACCAAAAATAAAGATTTAACACTATAATTTACTTTCAAATCCTTGTTTCTATATATATGAAACATTCATAATCACTTTAATAATCAAATATAACTTATAAAGATTACCATAATGAAATTCTATTTTAAAATAAATTTATAAACTTTCAAAATAAATTATATTTATTTCATACCATAAAATATAATTCAAAGCCTTCTCTTTATCTCAAACTAATTAGGAATAAAACATTCTTCCTTTGTATTATGTCATATTTGAAATTCTCATATTTTAAAAGGAGAATTTTATTTATTCAGAAACATATCAAAAATCATTTAATTATTTCATAAAAAGAATTCTATATTTTTTCAAGGTTTAGGAACTCTTTTAATAATATTTTAATAACGTTATAATAAAAATCACTTAAAATAATTATTTTCATAATATATTTTATAAAATAGCAATATATTATAATTTTCCTTTAAAAGAATTCCAAACTTATAATGTATATAATATTAATTTTAAAAATAATTTTATAACCAAACAAATCTATATTCATATTTATAATTCTAATTACATTTGAAAGTATGAAAATCGCTAAACCGAATAAAATTTAGAAAGTTCTTTATAAAATACTTATAATAAAATTCCAAAACCCTTAAATAATTTTTTCAAAACATTTCAAACATCTTTTTAAAACAAGAAAGTAAATAAATATCTAGAAATATATAAATTATGGAGTAAAATTACTCCACGAGCATATCAACCAATCATCTCTATGAATACGTCGAACTCTGATCTTCCATAAAATACGCACATTGACTTTCAAATATATATCTACATTATATATATATATATATATATACAGTTCAATTTGCAATCGGACAAAATTCTGTTTTCAAATTGACACTTTCAATCAACATTCCAAACAACAATCAATCCCAAACCAATGTACCAGACAATCCACTCAACAAACCAATTCAAAGTATACTACATAGCAATGAAGATATAGATATAGTGGTTAGTACAGAATCTCATCGGTTTTCTAAGTAATCTTTTACCGTCTTAAGCCATGTAATGGACAAGTCTTCCCTCTCTTTAGTCGTTGTATGACATCCACCTCCATCACCATTTGTTTGTGTTAGTCTTCATTCAACTACCACATTGCCACAACCATACATGCTATCGGTTGGCTAATACAATCGACCTCCACTCTTCATGGTCGCTTATCGCCTGCTGCCATGAAGTTTGTGTCGACAATCGCCCAAAACCCCTACGCACAACCACTACCGAGCACCACTACCAAATCACGATGCCTCCTCCTCGTTGCCAACCTTCCTACGACACCACTTCCCAGTTCGTTGTTGCCAAGATCGGTGTGACCCCTGCACCTCATCGCGACCAGGACTACGCGTCGCTACCGAGCTTCGCACCCCTCCCCTAATCGATTACCGTTGCCCACTTCACATCGCCTCGTGCGATTAATTTTTTTCTTTCTAATTTGCGATTTATGAATTTAGGGTTGTAAAGTTGGGATGGAGGTAATAGGTTGAATATGAAGAAGTAGAGGAGGATTCTAGAAAAAAAATGTATGAAATAAATAGGTTTGAATTATAATTGGGCTAGTTTAAAACAATTAATTTCATTTCATTTTCTTTTCTTCCCATTTAAACAGCTCTTGTATTTATTCGTAAGCAAATTTCGATCTAGTTTAAATTGATTTACACTATTTCGATCAAATAAGAATGATTAAACTATAAAAATATATTATATTTATTAAAACAATTTATTCAATTTAAAAATATTATTTGAAAAGAACTTATTAGTTTAATTCTATTTATTAAACAAAATCTTTTATTAAACAGAATTTATTTTCATAAATAACAACTATTAAAATCAAATTCAAACCTTTTATTTTAATTAAATTTATTTATTATTACGGCATATAATGCAGGGTTGTTACAGACTCCCCTTATAAAAATTGCGGCCTCGCAATTTCTTATAGGGAGACGTCAAACAACTCATACTCTGACTTTCTTTATATCTTTTATCATACTCAAAGTACTCAATCCTCTTTGTTGCTCTTTCTCTAATTTCTCTTATCGTATGCTAAAATTTAAATAGATTTAATTCAATGACTTTCTATTTTCGCATACGATAAAATTTTTGAAAATATTTTAAGTGTTGGATCTTTTGAAAGTTTTTCAAAGAGTCTCCTTTGTACGGAGATCATTCCGAAAAATCAAAACATAATATATCACCATACACACACATCTAAACACGAGCATCCTGAAACATGGGGAAACACAACAATATAACATCATATATCGATATATCATAAATGCGCACATTTTTTTTGGAACCCAGAAACTAATTAAGTAAACCTGGGTGAGCCTGAACTGAACCCACGGTTAAACTCCAATTAAGTCATAGAGCAGTCGTGCTAATTTTCTTATACATAGTTTCCAAGTATTGAACCTCCAACCTCCAGGTAATTGACTTTGAGTATTACTTACATGACTTTAACCACCTGGACACTCTATTGTGTTAAAATACATACCTTCTTATTAGCGTTTTAAGCAAGCTATTAACTTTTATGTGAGCCAAAGTCACTTATAACTCTCAATATGCTCCAAATGAACATATTCATTGTAACATCCCCTATTTTGAGGCACGAAAATAACCGCTACAAATGCTGCACTCATCTATAGTATTAATTTCCGGGGACAAAATCCGGTAATGTTAATGGTATCCATAATATCAGAAGCATAAGAATATGAAATATTTCAAACAAAATTTTCAAAACAACTTTTCTCATTACATTTCAAATCAGCATTTCGTATTCAGTGCATAATCCCATAACGTTGCCCAGGTTTAGATAAATATAATTATTACAAAATACGCTAAGAGGAACATATGAAGATGCCCTCTTAGATGATTAGAGTTACTAAATTGTCAGTTATAACATCTGCCATTACGTACAACATTCAATCATAGCGGAATAGATAAATAGATAATCTCCTACATAGCTAAATTTGCCTCTTGCATGTCTTCGGATGCTTTATTCGCCAAAACCTACTAAACCTGAAAACCTTAATCCTTAATCTACTCAAATAAAATTTTGAACACCGAAGATTTTAAGGGGAAAAACATAAACTTCGAGTCAGACATAAAGCCTAGTGTGAATAATAATATGACATCTCGATTTATCAATATTAAGTGAGACCACGCCGCCTAGCGGAACAGGTTTTCCCTCACTAATATCCTTTAAAAAGATATCTTTTGCAATTAAAATCCTGCAACCAAACTGGTTATAATAAACAATATACAATAGCATGTATATATACAAAATAGATAATCAGTAGACTATCTATCCCAAAATCATAGTTTTATTAGGCTCACTATAATCCTATGGCCGACTCGGGCCTACCAGACATAATAAATATTCTAGCTTACATTTAGAGAAAAACTGGATGGTCTGTCCGTAACTTACTACTTTTGGGGTCAACTGATCCTATTGGTTTTGCAGACTCACAAATAACCTATCTATACTCTGTATATTCCTTTCTGTGTGTAACCTTCTTTTAGTCTTACCCATGACAACACCCTACATGCTAGAATTTTCGACTTATATTAGCTAAGGGCTACTAGCTAAAGTATAGGACATGACCCTACACTAGTCCCATCTAGTTTTCTAATCTCCGAGTCATTCTTTTAGTAAAATTCAGGGTTAACTACCCTATCCATATTTCCTTGAAAACAAAATCTTTGTAAATGATTTAACCCTTGAAATTATACTTAAACAAGGAAAACATTGGTCCTTTAATATACTACAAATATTTATGCCATGAAATATGCTTTACAAAACATTGTTGATGAAACTCTAAATCATTAGGGTAGTCGACCCTCTCAAAACTTAGGCTATACGGCCAAAACTATGTAATACCTTTACAATTATAAAACTCAGCGACGTCATCGCCATTAAAGGTCTTTACCCATTCTAAAGCATGTCAAGGTATTTTTTTGAAAATATATAGGGATGATATCAAAGTTACTACTTCATAAGTCAGTGTAAAACTATAAAAATTTGAACTTCGACAACACATAAAACCTTAGCATGAATGCCTCATCGAGCTTATAAAATTTAGTAGATGCGACGTTGATATCTATGACATTGGCATGGTTAAAACATTATTGATTAAGCTCGATGACTATAAAAAAATGGATTAGGCTTGAAGACTAGTTAAGGCATTGACTAAGCTCGATAACAATATTAAAAGCGGCATAATATTAACTCGATGACAAGTTAAAAGCGGCAAGAGTTAGGCTTGATGACAAGTAAAATGCGGCATGGGTTAGGCTCGATAACAAGTTGAAAGCGGCATGGTGTAGGCTCGATGACCATCTGGGTCTTTGAGGAAAAACATTAAGAAGTGTATGCGGCATCATGCTTCTTAGTAAAAATGCGGCATAAATGCGCCTCGACATGCCCATATCGAGTTATTTCTCTTTATCTTTATTACCTCGGCCTCGACGAGGCTCAAACCTAATCCACTTCATGCTAAGCTCGTTGACATCATGCGGCATTGTTTTATGCCGCGTCGATGGCAATAGGATGCGGTGAGATGGGCTCGACATAGCCAATATCGACATGGCAGGATGGTAATTAACTTGAAAACTACAATTTTACTATAAAAAGTGTTTCATTTTCACCAAACCTCTATAATTTGTCAAATTCTTATTGGCTATCAAATTTTTTATTGAAAAATTACCGCATTCCATAATTTTCAGTATTAAACATTTTTACAATTTAACCCATTTTATAAACCTATTAATTAAACAAATAAGGCCTTTAGAGTTAAACAATTTATTTATCATTCCTAAACTCTTAGGAAAAATCCCCAAAAATCAAAATAAATCAAATTAATCATACTCCGTGACATATAAAAATTTCAAGGCCAAAAACTTTATTTAAATATTTTAAATAATTTAGCCCGAAATCCACCAATTTCTCCACTTAGAAAATTCATATAAAATCCATCCTTACTTGGAAAATTATGAAATAAAAAATCCTATTCTAAAATGATATTTCTAACATCATTTCAAAAAATTAAGTCATTTGGGTACATATGATAGGTTTTCCAACTCAAATATATCATTAAATTTCATATTTAAATTCTAGAAAATCACCAACAAGCATATGATCATTCAAACTACTAAAACATGGCATAATACTTGCAAAAGAAACGGGTTTACAATTAAAACCGAAAAAAAATCAAAAACGTGAGATGTATATTCATTATTCACCTTGTATTGATTAAGAAAGTTGAAATTTGAACTTGATTTAATTTCCCCTAAGCTTTTTCTTGATTCTCTAACTTTTCTCCCTTGAATGTTTGTTAATGGTTGGCCCTCACTTCTCTCATATTTTTTCGTTTTCTATGAATGAAGTATGTAAAATGAATAAAGGAAATGATGATGGAAGGGTTTAAGGGGTAGGAATAAAGGATGTTCCCATTTTGCCCTTATCATATTCCTCCTTCTTATCTGAACCTTTTATTTCTCTAGTTGGTTTATTAACTATGGAACGACCTACTTAATTTCCAAATCTCAATTTCCTTATCACTTTACATTATTTTATTTTATTTATCTAAGTAAATGTTCTAAATAATGTTAGTCAAAATTAGGGTCATTACATACTCCCCTCCTTAAAGAATTTCATCTTTGAAATTATGATAAGGTACATACATCAATCAAATATAAAGGTAAAACATACCATCAAATAAGTCAGGATAAGTGTCTCTAATCATGCTCTTTATTTCCAAAGTAAAGTCTCTCTCGTCGCCACTCCACTGGACCTTTACTAATTTGACTGTCTTGTTCCTTAGCTTCTTCTTATCCTTAGCAACTATACGAATTGGTTGTCCAACTACAGTCATGTCCGGTTCCACTACTAAGTTTTCTAACGGAATCGGAGTACTAATAGTTTCTGGATCTCGAACACACTTCCTTAGATGAGAAATATGGAAAATATTATGGACTCCTGCCAAACTATCTGGTAACTCTATCCTATAAGTGAGTTTCCCGATCCTTTCTATAAAAGGAAATGGTCCAACAGATCTAGGTGACAATTTCCCTGACTTCTCAAATCTCACTACACCTTTCATTGGTGATACCTTGACGAAAACATGACCTCCAACTGAGAACTCTAAGTCTTTTCGTCTCTTATATGCCTAACTTTTCTGCCTAGACTGAGCCTCCTTCATTCTAGCCTGAATTAACTCAATCTTTTCTGCAGCTTCTCTACTAAATCCGGACCAAGAGCTAATCTATCTCCTGCCTCTAACCAACACAGGGGAGATTTACTTGACCTTCTACACAAAACTTTAAATGGTGTCATCTCTATACTAGTTCGATAACTATTGTTTATATGGAAACTCGACTAAGTTTGGATGGTCATCCCATGATCCTCCAAAATCTAGCATATAGGCTCTTAACTAATCTTATAAGGCTTTGTTAACTCTTTCCATTTACCCATCGGTTTGTGGATGGTTTGTGGTACTTATCTCGAGCTTGGTACCTAAGGTCTCCTGTAGACTCTTCCAGAACTCACTAATAAACAAGGAATCTCTGTCGCTTACTATACTACTAGGAATCCCTTGTAGTCTAACTATATTCTTCATGAATAACATAGCTAAGACGGGTGCTATCCTAGTCGACTTAATGGGTATAAAGTGTGCACTCTTAGTCAATCTATCCACTATAACCTAGATACTTTGGCAACCTGTCTATAAAATCCATAGATATAGAATCCCACTTCCAAACTAGAATATCTAAAGACTGAAGCAATCTACTTGGCTTTTGATGTTCGACTTTTACATGTTGACAGTTCAAACACTACTTTACCCATAAGCCTACATCCTTCTTCATACCTTCCCAGAAGAAACTTCTTTTCATATCTTGATACATCTTAGTTCCTTCGGGATAAATAGTAAACTTCGATCGATGACATTCTTTAAGAACTTCCTTCCTTATGTTTCCAATATTCGAAACACATAACCTTCCTTTCTTTCTCAACCACCCATTTTGTCAAAACTGAAATCTTTTAAATCATCAATCTCAGTTCCACTCTTTAACCTTCTGATCCGTTTAGCTAGTAATAGGTCATCTCCTTGCTTAGAAGCAATCCTTTCGATCATTACTGGTCGAAATTCCAAACACGACAGCATGGCGGTTTCTTGACCAGAACTAGCTACAGATCTTAATTACACACTACATGTAGTCAATGCCTCATGATCCTTCCATTCTGCCAACATAGCTAACACCACCTTCTGATGTTATTCTGCTCTTTATTACCCTTTCCCGGTGTATACTCGATATCGAAATCATAAGCAGCTAAAAACTCTAGCCATCTCTGCTGTCTCATATTCAACTCCTTCTGAGAGAATAAGTATCTTAATGACTTGTGATCCGTAAACAACTCGAATCTCTCTCCCAAAAGGTAGTGTCCCCACACCTTTAATGAAAAAAATACTGCAGCTAACTCTAAGTCATGTGTCGGATATCTAACCTGATGCAGTTTGAGCTGTTGAGAAGCATAGGCAATTACTCTACCCCTCTGTGTTAACACAGCTCCTAATCCAGTTCCACATGCATTCGTATACACTACTAAATCTTGATTTCATCTGGAAAAACTAACACCGGTGCATTGGTCAGTAAATGTTTTAGCTTCTGGAATGCCTCCTCACATTTATCGATCCAAACATACTTCACGTCCTTCCTTATTAGCTAAGTTATCGGTGCTGCTATCCGCGAGAAATCCTTAATAGATCTCCGGTAATAGCCAGCTAGTCTAAGAAAACTCTTTATCTCGATCACTGTCTCGGGTTTTTTCCAATTATTAACTGCTTCTATTTTAGCTGGATCTACTGACAACCCTTTTTCTCAGACTACATGACCAAGAAACTTCACCTCCTTCCAAAGTGACACTTTTAAAACTTTGCTTTTAACTGATGTTATCTCGGTGTCTCAAGCACCATCCTATGATGAACTTCATGTTCCCTTTCATCCTTCGAATATATCAAAATGTCATCTATGAACACCAACATGAATCTATCAAAATGCTCTCGAAAGATCCAATTCATTAGGGATACAAAGAAGGATGGCGCATTAGTAAATTCGAATGGCATTACCAACCACACATACGATCCATACTTGGTTCTAAATGTCGTCAAAGGAATAATATCCTCCGTCACTCTTAGTTGGTGGAACCTTGTCGCTAAATCCAATTGAGAAAACACTTTGGCTCCACTCAACTGATCAAACAAATCATCAATCATCGACAATGGATATTGATTCTTTATCATCTTCTCATTTAACTTACGATAATAGATTCATAACCTTAACGATCTGTTCGGTTTCTTAACAAACACTATGGTTGCTCACCAAGGCGAACTGCTTGGTCTAATAAAACTTTTCCCTTCTAAATCCACTAGTTGCACCTTTAACTCCTTCATCTCGGTAGTTGTCATCCTACTTGGCATTCTATTAACAGGTTCAGCTCCTGGTACAAGATCTATTCGAAATTCAATATCTCGTTTCGACGGTAGTCCTATTACCGGTTCAAAGACGTCTACAAATTCTCTAACAACGAAAACTCGATTCTACTCGTCTTTCTCCTCCATTACACAAAACAAAGCACACACGTCAAAACTCAGTTTTTCTATTGAATATATAATTCAATCACTACTACTAGGGTGTCTTAGTGATATTTTCCTATCGTGGCAAAATATCCTAGCATCATACTTACTTAACCAGTCTATACCCAAAATAATTCTGAAGCCTACCAAATCAAACACATGCAAACTGCAAGAAAATACATGACCTAACAATTCAAACTCTAACTGGTCACATCTCATCCCAAGAGTTGCATACCCTTCTATCGGATTCACAACCCTTAAGGATGTAACTAGGTATGAGGGTTCTAGGTTAAGCTTGTCGACTAAACAATGAGATATGAAAGAATGTGATGCACCAGTATCAAATATGAAAGGGAGTGCGAATTAAGGATCTTAAGGCTAATTTAACACTAGAGGGGGTGAATAGTGTTTAATGGATTCTAAGACTTATGTGGACTAAATTAAAAATTATGATATAAACAAAATGCAGAACTTAATCACAGAATAATCATAGAATCAAACACAGATGCAGAAAGTAAATAAAAAGCAGTAAAAGGAAAGAACACACCGGATTTTATACTGGTTCGAAGTTACCCTACATACAGTCCTATACCAAGGCAAACACCTCATACAGATTTTTATTATACCAACGTTGAGATTACAATCCTCAATTTCTAAAGGCCTTGAGGTACCCTCCTGTCTTTGAGTCCGGGGCAAACTCTCTTGATTTACGGGACACAAGATCACCCAATTAATTTCCAAGCACAACCACACCTTATAGAGAGACTCGATAAACTTTTGATTACAAATTGATCCTATAACTCTGAATAGCACTTTGATCTTCGAGAGAGGGCAGAGAATCAAACAAGAATGAGATTCTAATTTGATTCACTTGAGAATTCGGCAGAATTTCGGCACGATCTTAAAAATATGAATATTTTAGAATATGAATTTGTGGAGAAGAAGGAGTGAAGAAAATAGTTAGATAAAAAATTCGTTTGTGAAGGCTATTTATAGACCAGTAACGGTCATAACCATTCGTGAAGAGATTTAAACGAATAGACACTTCTTTTGAAAATTGAAACTTTTGAATTTAACGGCCACCATGTTGACATGGGGTATCCCATGATGTCGACATCCCTTAGTTAAAAATAATGTAAAATTTGTTTTGAAAATGGTATTGAAAGGAAAACAAGATGAAATGATTCTGGAGTAAAATAAACTAATTTTCCTATGTTTTAAAATAAAGAAGAGTAGAAAAATATATTTTTAGAATGTATATATAAATTTGATTTTAAATCTCAAGTATATATATATTATAAAAGAATATTTAAAAATCAGAAGATAGTTTTAAAAACAAACGAAGTTTAAAACAAGAGTTTATTTAAAAACAAAAACAAAGAATATTTTAAGGCTAAAACATATTTTTGAAAATCATTTGAAAAGATAATTTTTATGGCTAGAACATTTTGAAAAGCAGTTTTGAAAATAATTTTGAAAAACCATTTTGAAGTACTTTTGTAAGCTTCTTCCTGCAGAATATCTCATCACATCAGGACTCGAGAACTTGTACAAAACCAAGATGTTCGTGGATTTGTAAGCCACTTGTCGTAGGTTTGTAAGCTACTTGTCATGGGTTTGTAAGCCACTAAGAAGATAGAAATGGGTTCCATCCCAAATGAAATTTGGAATGAAGATTTCCGTGCTATTATGAAGTTTTAACAAAAACTAGACACTTATCTTGAATCTTGATCTTGATACTCTAGAGTCTTCAATCTTGAATCTTGAGTCTTTATACTAATCAGTCTTCAGTAATCAATACCTGCATATATATCCTGCATAGTTCCTGCATATACATATCTATCTAGACAATAGTGTTAGTATATATTTTATAACAAGATAAGTTAAAAAGGTTGTTGTCATCAAAACCAACATCTCAGTTCCTAACAAAATAGTACTCTAATAGGTATACCATGAATCAAAAGCGTACCTCCCATCATAGCCTTTCCTTTCTTCTCAGTTATTGGCCTCGAGGTAGCCGGTTCCAATGCAAACACCAGACCCTTCTCAGCTTTGGCTGGCTCCTTGCATTGGTTGTTCTTATAACGATCAATCTGATCATAGTTGAAGCACTTAATGTTCTTCTTTCCTATCACCTTCTTTCCATCTCTAGAACGACATTCATTTGTGAAATGCCCTTTCTTATCACACTTGTTACACACAACCTTAGACATTCCCTTCTTTGCAGCTCCACACTTCTGAGCTCCCTTCTTATGATAAAATTTCCTCTTCCAATTTTGCCCACCTTGAGCCTCCACTACTTTGTTATAACCAAAGAAAGCAAGCATCTCTTCATTCCTTAAAGCCATCCCTACTACTACATCACATGGATCCATGAGATGGGGCAAAGTTTCCCTCGCAAGCTTAGGCCTCAGTCCTCGAATAAACTTCTCGTTCCTCTTAATTAATATATACACGATAACATACCCATACCGGGATAACTCCTCAAATCTTATAGCATACTCCAGCACCGTCATATCTTCCTACACCAACTTAGCAAACTTTCTCAACAGGGTAGACTTAGTGATTTCCGACATAAACCTCCCTTCAAACCTTCTCCTAAATTATGCCCAAGTCAGGGTTTCCTCCGCTACTCCAACAGTAATACTGTTCTACCAGTACAACGCAACTCCTTGCAGTTGCGTGGATGCCAATCTTCTCTTTTGCTCATCATTCAGTCCAAGATTAGTAAAAAAAAATCCTCTCGCAATGAAGCAACCAATTCTCTACTGCAATTGCATCCTCAGTTCCAATAAATGGCTTTCCACCCAGCCATGCATAATCCTTACTCGGCACAACATAGTTGTTAACACCCGGAGCTTCCTGATTCACTCCTCCAGCATTTCTACATATAAGTCCAGCAGCAGCTCCCGCTTGCATCATGCTGATCAAGAACTAATACATAGCTCCCATATCAACCTGTGGTGTTCCAGCACCTACATTAGCAGCTTGTGGTCGACCCGGATTTCTTCTAGTATTGAGTATGGGGTTTCCATTTTTGTGGTGCTTCCTCCATCAAGATTCACACTTTCATTTCCTGCCTCCATATCTTACTTTCCTTTAAATCTTCATTCGAACCTTAGTAAGACACGGAAGAACGGTCTAAGAAAGATGGGAGAATAGAGATAAAGCGTATACTCATATATAGCAAATACAAGTACGTTACTATAGCATTATCTCATACCCCAACCTTATTCTTCGATTCATTTGGATTAAGTTTTAAAAATCTCTTTTTAAGTTCAAAATTCTTTTAAGTTTTACATAAAACTATGCTCTGATACCAAGTTGTAAAATCCCCAATTTTGAGACCCAAAACTAGCTGCTACAGATGCTGCAATAATTTTACACTACAACAAAAATATCCTTTCACAACTGCCAAAAACAGTTGAAATAGGTCTATTACAACTGGCATCCGCCAGTCTTTATATCCATAGTTGTAATAGAGCGGGATTATTTTACAAGGGGCACATACAGTTGCATAAGCAGTTGTAATAAGCTTTTTTGCAAGTGCAAATAGTAGTTGTAAAAGATTTATTTACCACTGCTTTCGGCAGTTGTAAAAGACTTTTTACAACTGCCGTTTGCACTTGTACTAAAGTTTATCACAAGAGCCAAAATAAGTTGTTATAAGATTCTTTTGCAACTGTCAACAAGTGTTGTAACATAATCTTTTACAACTGCTTTTAACAGTTGTAAAAGATTTATTTACAACTGTTTACGACAGTTGCAATAAATATTTTAACAACTGTTTCCGCCTCTTCGTTAACATTATACAATAGTTTATAATAGTTGTAGTAGGATGTACTATAACTAGTGATGACAGTTGCACCAAATATTTTTACAACTGCTACAAACTAATATAATTCATCTTTTCACAACTGCTATTAACCATAAATTTCGTAATATTATAATTAAAACCAATATTTCGTTAATAATAACCACAATTATTTAAATACTTGAAACAACACGAACCATTCACATTCAAAAACAATTCAAGTTTACACCATTTATGAATTCATAACTCCGTTCCAAAACATAATTAAATATGTCATATAAATTAGTAAAAGTACATATACGTACTAATTAAAAGAGATAAATTCTTTATGCCAAGCAATAGGCATCCCAACCGCTTGTCTAATCATATAGATATCTGAAGTAGGCCTAAATAGAAAAGCTACAGGATCTACCACTGCATCGACCCAAACTTTCCAAGCATCTACTCCTAGTGGTACATGATGCACTAAAACATTAGGGTCGGTAGATGCGATTGTTGCTTCTGCGACAATATTCCTTTTCCAACTCAATAATTTGCACTTTCTAGGCTGCTGCTGAAATTGTATATTAACACCAGTTGTGACGTTGTTGCTACTCCGATGAGACTGCAAAAATAAATCATTATGGTGAAACTGAAGGCAACATATTGTTAAAGTAACCTTACATGTAAGGAAAACTACTGGAGTTTAACCAAAAGATCTGTTAACACAAGAGTCATGTGTTTGTGATAGCTATTGGAGTTTAGAAATGTCATGTTTTTTTCTGTTTAGAAATGAAGGTATATTTTGGTGATATGTCTAATTCGATATGGGTGCTGCGATTCAGAAGATGATAGGAACGATTCAGAACATTCTGAAGACGAAGAAACTGAAGAAAATACTGAAGCTATAGAAAAGGTGGTTGACAAAATATGAAGGCAAGTGGTCAATTATATAACGACAAGGTTTGGTACAGTAACCCAAACTTCATCCATGGTGATCAAAGATGAAAGGGTGGAGAGGTCCTCATAAAGGAAAAAGGAGGGGCAACGTTGCAAGAGCTTGACAGAGACTAAGTCACTTCTACACCATATTAAAATTCAGTTAGTTTCACTAATAAATTAAAGGGATTGACATCTATATGCATGTAGCTTGTTCAACTAAAGCAACGATTATTTCAAGATAATGCAGATAACACATCAACTAAAAATTAGTAGTGCTTGCTGTAACATCCAAACAATACCACTAAACCATCTCCTTCCTTATCTCCTCCACCATCAACTGAACCACTACCTACATTCACTTCCAACCATAACACATTACTTCCTTGCTGCCTTGCAACATCAGTGCATTACAAACTCCTCTTTAACATTCTCTTCTGCCTGCACATCACCACCATCATCAAATACATTTCTGCCTTCACATACTTCACATATATTTGAACATCTACTTGAACTTCCCACTGCCCACATTCACAAACCAATACATCAACTTCGCATATCACCAACCATTTCCCCTCTGCCAATACAACAAGCACTTATGTTTCAAATACCACTCAATTCCTCCACTGCAAACTACAGCAATAGAACACATTCACATCACCATCAAACTGTGCCACATCCCCTACATCACCAGACAACAACCACATCAACATCCCCAAGTCACAACTACTTTCCTATCACAGTCGCAACTACTTACTGCCTATCACCATCCAAACCACTTGCCCTTACACAGTCACAACTACTTACTGCCTATCAAAGTCACAACTAGTTGCCCCTACATCACTATCCAAACCACTTCTGCCTGCAACTCCACCACATACTACCACCATACATTGTCGCACATACACTATAACCACTTACAAATGTCGAACTTCATCATCCCCTTCTTCATACAATATTTCTGCCTCATCCAATTCGCAACTTCATCTCCATAGCACAGCAACAACACCGCAACCGAACTCGCCTCTTCTCCTCAAACACCAATTGCAATCACAAAACCACAATCGTGAAACTTGAAACTGCAACTCGAAACTGCGATAATCTTCCCAAATCAAAACCAAATTCTCAAACCTACAAACCACTTCCTCAAATCGCCAAATGCAATCGACCTCGAACCATTGATTTTTTTTTCTTTTTCTCCTTTTCCTTTTTCTTTCAATCTTTTTTTACTTCGCGTTGTTAGTTAGTCATTTTTTTCTTAGTACCAGAGAAAATGGTCTAAGAAAAAAAAAAGAAAACGGGTTTGGGGCTGTTTGGGCTTTGGGCAGTTTACACTATAAATTAAAGGGATTGACAGAGAAGGAAACAGTTTACACTACTACGGATGAGCAAAATAATGCAGATGCACAAAATGAGAAAAATGAAGAAAATAATCTTAATGTGCAAACATCAGATTTTTCAGATACACAGACAGTTGAAAGCACCGATGAACAAAATCATTCAGATAAGCAAACAATTGAATCTACAAACGAGCAAAAATAAGTCTAATTTTGTTTTCTTGTCTGAATCGTTTTCCTCATTTGTAGTTTCAACTATTTCTGAATCATTTAAGTCAAATTCAATATGGGTGTTGCGATCAAAGTTAAGACTCAAGTCGAAATTTTGGATTCAAATCATAAAATTTTAAGATATTTGCTAACACGGGAATCAAATCCGTGAAAAGTACCTAGAAAGCTAACACAACAATGACGATTCCATTCTCAACAATGGAACAAAATATGATGTAGAAGCAAGATTTATTGCTAATGATAATGATGATGGTTTCATGATACTAACTATGGTGAATGTGCTGTTGTGCATGGGGATACTGTCAACTTTGAAGGTCATACACAAAAACATGCGAATGAAATATGACATTGTTTCGGAAATACCCGAGGCGTATTGCCACGAGGAGTCACAGGTTCTTCCGCTACATTTTGTTTACCATTGATGTTTTGTTGAAAAAAAATGTTAGACACGCACTTATAAATTAAACATATATCAATTACTCGTTAACACAATGATTCAATTATAACTTACAGCCATAAACAAATCAAAGAGCTCTTTCATTTGAGCTTGCAGGTTGTAATTTGATTTTCTAAGTCACGTACTATTTTTGAACTAATCATACGTACTCCGAACTGAGTTGGTGTAACCCCAAAACCTAGCCCCCTTATTCTACATCTGTGTTCATGACCAAAAACCTTCGACACTCCATCTTCGTTCAATGATACTGTTCCTTGAGAAATTTGAGTGTTTTTATACTCTTTTATCTTAGCCTACAAATTAAAGAATATTCATTTTCATATGTCTCAACATTAAATGTAACATTTAAATACTGGAGACAATTGCAAAAATACATGTTAAGTAAAATATATCAAATTCGACTATGTAATCGGCGAAATGGTTAAATGGAGTCAAAATGAAAAATGGAAAAATAATTTGATGTATTATCCATCCTTACTATGTAATCGGCGACAACAGAATTTGGTGGTTCTCCATTTTTCTTTGTGTGACCTCTGCACCACAAATCCTCCCTACTGATATCTGATGAGCAACCACTTTCTTTTTTCTGAAAAAAGAGCTTAACAACTAAATAGTAAACCATATTGGATATTTTTTTGATACTGATTATAAATGAATTTTACAAGTTATTTTTTTTACCATATCATCTGCCAGTCTCGCTTAACCCTTTCGACTCATAGTGTGTGGAACTGAATTCAACGCTTGTATGGCCTTGTATTTATTGCTCGTCGACTACATAAGAGAAATTCATTAGAATTAGGTATAATAAACAGAAATGAAAAATTCTCAATTGTATCCACCAAAACAAAACCAACTACCTCAAACTCTTCTTTTAATTTCTCGTTGATAAAATCATTCCACTCTTGAGCACTTTTAATATAATTCGGTTTTAATATGTCTAATTTGTTGGAAGCATCGGGACTCTTTGCTGCAACTTTTATAGATTTGACTAGCCTTGATTTTGCCTCTTTCCATCGTAGGCCCACCATCTGAAGGAACATATTTTTGTATATGTCATCCAACTTGAATCTTGCATGTACAGTATGACTAAAATCTAAATTGCATAGTTACATTATGTATAAAAAGAAAAATCTAAATTGCATAGTTACATTATTTATAAAAAGAAAAATCTAAATTGCATAGTTGTTGAATTCTTGTATTTCGATTTTGTCAATTTATTGTTATGTTTCTTTTGACAGTTTGTTTGACAATTTATAAACAAAAGAAATTTTCAACCACAATCTTTAATAATATATGGTGCATAAAATGATAGGAAGCCCCATTTTGCATGTCTTTTTATATTCCCCTCGCAATATGTATACTCCCATCTCTATCAGGTACGTGAGCAATTGTTGTAAGAGATCAGTTTCAATAGTTTGTATTAATTCTATCAGAAAGAGGAATATTCATTTTGGTCCATCAGTAAAAGTTTGAATCTGCGCGCATACACTAAAGAAGAAGAAGTTCATATGCAATAATGTTTATAGCTAGCTGCTTGTTTGTAAACAGAGAGGGTGTTGGATAAAGTTTTCAAGTATGAAAAAAGATTGATGCTCTTGTGTTGAAGGTCTGAGAAGACCGCCTAAATTGTTGCATTTCAAATATCATTTCAAGTATGTATAGAAGTGTATCTATTGTCATGGTGGGATGAACCATCTATTCACAGCAATAGCAGGTTTGCCCTTCTATAATACTTCTTGAATTACATGTTTTGAAGGAAAGTATGTTACTTTAGGGATTTGAATTTTGCAATGAATCAAAGGTTGGAATCATTCTTATACTGCTAAAATGTTAATGCGAGATATATTGTCAACCAACAATCAATAGATAAATCAACAAACATTGGTGTGATTGACCGATTGTATAAGAAGATGATGAAGCTATGAGATAATCACAGATTTAGTGTATATTTTAAATGCGTAATTTCATGTTAATCGCGAATACGCGAATAAAAGAATCAATAAAGAAACACAAAATTTAACAGTTTGATAGGTTCCTCCAAGTCCACCCAAGAAATGGAAGAGAGTTTTATTTTTTTAATTACAAAAGAAGATAACAGACAAGGTTGTTACCAGAAATTCATGTTAATGTGAAAAGCATAGAAGTAACAGTACTTTCAAAATTTAACCAGTATTGAAATTATTTCTTGCAAAGCTCCAAAACCAATAATTCAAAATAAATACCGACTGCCAGTGAGCATTTACAGCTTCAATACCATTATCAAGATTCAAAATTTACACGTTTCTCAAAATAATCTTAATTTACAGCCTCAGATGCAGGGGATTTTCAAATTCACATACCTCGCACAGAGTTAAAGATATAGAGTTGATATGAGTGCAGTGTAGTATTCATACGTGTTTCACTGGAAATAATACTGCAGTGGAATATATAGCCTTTAAATATGATGATGATGTCCTAAGACAAAATTTCATATGGTTGACGTCTTTTTACCCTAAAACAACATTATTAATCAAATTTTAGGGTCAATATCTACTATGTTATCATAAGACAAAACTGCTACATGTTACAGGTAGGTTATTTTAGGGTCAATTTTAGGGTCAATATTCCTTACAGATAGGTTATTTCAAAATACCATACAAAACTGCTTATTTGTAAATAAGCCGATATTATTTAGAAATAAACTAATGGTATGTAATGTAGATATCATAAGACAAAACTGCTTATTTAGAAATATTCCTTACACATAGGTTATTTCTAAATACTATACAGAACTGCCTATTTAAAAATAAGCCAATGTTAAGTATTGGTTGATAGCCAAAGTTTGGTTATAAAAACATGAGTCAAATTTAACAGGTGAACAATTTTAGTTGAAGCCTAAGATGGATAGTGACTCTATTTTTAACACTAGTTCAAGTTGAAAGTTTATAAATTATTTAGGTTTTGCAATCACCAGGAAAATATGCTAATACTCTTTATTTGAATCATCAATATACACCCAACTAATAACTAGAATATATCAGTCTACATCTTCTTTCTTCTCACAGAACTCTCATTGCTCATTTTATCATCTGTTTCAAAATTTGTATAACTTCTTTTCCAAAAAAATTCTTGTATTATCATAGTTATTTTGAGTGTAACTTCTGCATAACAATACAATGGATCTTAGATATCAGATATTATACAGAAAACTACATGTTAATTAATCAATTTTAATATATGATGTTTTATTATGTTACACTTCTATAGAATAAATGTGGTAAAATACAGTGTGAAAATTATAAAAGTTATACAACTAATGTTCTTTTAGATTAGTTACCTGGTAAAATACAAAGAGATGATCGTTAATGTTTATTTTTAACGAACTAGTTTTTGTTTACTAACGTGTGATACTATATTTTGATTAGAGATGGTAATTCAAGGTCCAATGCATCGCTACTATCATACAAGTATAACCAAAGGTATTATCAAACAAGTACATGATGTTATTCATCGAATAACATCATGGTGATTTATTGTTATGTAATGACCCACTATTTTGGACCATTCAAATCAACAATAATCCACACATGTCAGACTTGAATAATGCAATGTAACAGATTGTAATAAAATTTGGAGCAAATAAAACCAATCACAGAATCACAGACACAGAATATCAGAATAACTCGTAGCGGAAAATAAAATAAATAGTGGTTCATGAAGCCACTACAATACAAAGTCTCAAAACTGATTCAAAATACATAGTCTGAAAACAAATACAGCAGAAGTCGGAATACATAAGCATAGTAGAAATCCCAAATACATATGTCTCTAATACAAAGCTGACATAGAAATACTGAATGGAAATAGATAGCAATTAGATAAAGGATGATCTCCAGCAGTCCTAGCTCCAGAATGTGAGATCCAAAGCTGATACTCAGACTGACCCGAGCGTAAATAAAACACAAACACTCGAGTCAGGACATACATACTTATACAATGTAAACCAACTCAAGTGAACTGTAATAAAAGGTACAAGTAACTTAAAGAATGCTTGGGATCGCCCATTCTTTAAGGATCCGTTAAACTATCTACTATGTAGTAATGTTCGCTATTATAATAATGTCTAATATAAAAATAACATACTTTAAAATAGCATTAAGGAGTGACCCAATATTCCCCTTAACACGTAATAGTCCCATTAGTCTATCCAGTATTAGCATACTCCCAGATCGGGGGCTACCCTCAATACTCCACAGGCTACGAGAGAAATCCAAACTCGTAGTAAAGCTCGCTATGGTATGTGACACGACACAACTAAGCAATGCCAAGGTAGATATACCAATTACGCATTCGGGCTGGTGGAAACGCATAGCAGCCACTACCGCCCACCTCGAGCCACACTCCCAAATCAAGGGGTGCACCCAATCAATCACAAAAGTAATAGAATGGTATCGAAGAAGTGTGTCCGATCAGAGGTGCTACCTCATTGGCTCGTTCATCGCTCCTGTTTTAGCCACCTTATGCCAACTCACGGGAGTCGGGTCCACGTTCATACCACAATAGGATCGTCGCCACCATCCTACTTCATTTTGGAAACTCCACCGCGTACACAGTTGTTAAAGTGGTTTTCAGTATCGACAGAGAGTATGTCCATATCCGATCCCAGTCTCTTTAACAACCAATCGTTATTATAACCCGTGGTTATAAATTTCAAAATAGTTTATATTTCAAATCAAATACTTCATTTAAACCATTTAAAAGTAAAGTCATTATACCTTTAAATCAAATACTCAATTCCCAAAAATTTAGCCTTTTCTGAGTTCATTTATTCACTTAAATACTTTAAAACATTAAAATTTCAGTTTTCGCAGCTCTTAGAAAATGCGGCGGTAAGTTACATTTGAAAACAGTTCATTTCAGCAAAGACAGCATTTAAAAACTGCTGTAGTAATTCAGTTACATTTGAAAACTAGTTCAGTTCAGAAAAGACAACATTTCAAAACCGTTGTAGTAGTTCAGGGTTCAATTACATTTGAAAATCTCATTTCAGCAAACTGCAGCACTTATCAAGTGCTACTGTAGATCTTTTATTAGTTTCAGATTTTAGTTTTAATTCAGCAACCACAGCACTTACCAAGTGCTGCAGTAGCCCTTAGTTAATTTAGCCTTTAGTTCATTTGCATTAACCACAGCACTTACAAAGTGCTGCAGTATCATTTACTTCAGATTTCAAGCTAAATTGAGAAATGATAGCATTTCTGAAGTGCTACTAAAAGAATTTCCAGATTTAATAATAAAATTTTAGAAACAATTAAACTTCAATTTTTACCATTTTAACTTATAAAAACCATATTTTTCCACTTCAAAAATGTTCATTTACATACCCTTTAATTTAAAATTTTATAAAGGAAAATTTTACAATAATTATCAAAATTTTCAATAATTCACTTATTAAATTCAAGTGTACAATTTTCTTATTCTTTTCATTTTTAACCATTTTCCTTTACACTTAATTTTATATTTCCATTTCAAAATAAAGCTTAATTTCCATTTTTATTTAAGTAACTTAAACTTCCATTTAAAAATCAAATCACAAATTTCCAAATTAAGTTATGTTTCAAATCACAATTTTTCCATTCATTTATTTAACATTTATAATACATAGAAAAATCATTATCACTTTATTAAATCATTTTAAATTCAATTTAAATCAAATTATCATATTTTTACATTTTAAAATACTTAAAATTTTCCAGAAAAATATATAAAATAACCACGGGTCTGTATAATATTTTCTAGCCTAAGTCAAGTGATATGGATAATATATCATTTCAATCCGTAATTTACAAAGAAAATCCGGGTTCTATCATTTCAAACCCGCAATCCCAAGTTAATAAAAATAAATAAAAATCGCTCAGGCTTATCATTTAAACCCATAACGATTTTTCCATATTCTAAAGTCCGTTCGAGTATGTATCATTTCAACCCATTGTGATTCTATTCTACAGGGAACTTGCAGTGTGATTAACAGAAATAAATAAATAGTATAATAAAATATAACATAGCAGATGATGTGACAAGTTTATAACATCATTTAACATCATATAATTTACATCACAGGCAGGTATAACATGATATAATAGTTTCTACATATTCACTTGTTGTCACTTCACAAATTATATAAGTATAAATGTCATGTGTGAAGACTCACCTCTTTACGCTGGAGTTAGCAAATAAAACACACAAACAAAAAATCCAGAAAGCATGATAGCACGACTTGATTCGAGTGGAGAGATAGCCAAGATATTAATCTTGTATTCAACAACAAAACAAAGAAAAATAAATATATATTTATAATACAAAGATTAAATTGAAACAAATGGAAATAGAATTAGACAAATGACATCACCAAGCTTTTAATCGATTTTGCTTGACCATAACTCACATATGCTCAGCCCTAATGCTATATTGGCTCAGCCATGATGATTTAATTTGTGGAAATGGATCTGGTTTGGCACATAAAGGCACGGCTACACAAGAATGCAAAGGGGTAGGAATTTGCAAGCAAGGAAGGCAAAGAGACAAGGCTAACAAGTGGAGTTTTTGTGCATCTAGGCTCGGCCTATGGGTCCATATGGCTCGGCCAGAGCCATATAAAGGTCAGGTCAGAGGGTAGAGTGATGGCCAGAGGTTGTGTACTTGCTGGTGGTGGTGGCTAAGGGAATGGCCGTGGCTACAAATGAAGGGGATGGTGAAAACAAGGCTCGGCTATGCATTATTTCAAGGGTTTCAATGTTTTTGTGCTGATGGGTTCATATGAAAGTCACGGCCAGTCTTGGTCAGAGGAGGAGGAGGTTAGGCCGTGGATGGTGATGAGGAGGAAGCGGCGGTGATGGTCGGTGGAGATGGTGGAGGGTTAGACCGAGCACATGTAGAGGAAATCAAGGTAAAAATCAAGCAAAAATCCATGGAAAAGTGAAGAGAAAAAGTAGAAAATGGAAGAAGCCATTACCAAAATTTTCAGAAATGCTTTGGTCGAAAATTTGTGATGGAATGAGAAGTTTTCATGTGAAAAACAAGTAAAAATGTACGGCTAAACAAAAGAAAATGGAAGGCCAAAGAAATGAAGAGTCTAGACAATGAAAAGTCACAAGTTTTAAAACTTTTGTCTCTTTGAATTTCCTCTTTCTTTTTAATTCAATATAAACAAATAAAAATCAGTAAATAAAAATAAAAGACAAACAAAAATAAAGTGAAAATGAAAATAAACAAATATTCTTAGGAAAAATAAAAAGTAAATAAAGAAAATAGTTTATTATATTGAAACTAGAATTAAAAATTGCAAACAAAAATACAATTAACTTCGGAAAATTATAACTATACTTCTAAAATGTTTTAAAAATAAAATATTGAAATAAAAATTTAATTTAATATAATTTAAAAATATTTGCAAAAATATTGGGTTGTTACACTCTCCCTCACTCAAATCTTTTCGTCCTCGAAAAGAACGAAACAAGGAAAACAAGGAAAAAGCAAGATAGAAAAGCAAATAGTACCTGAAACAAACAATTCTGGATTTGAAGCATGAATGCTCTCCTCTGTCTCCCAGGTACAGTCTCGATCATCAGTACTCCATTGTACTTTGACCAGACTAACATATTTCCTTCTTAGCTGCTTCGTACCTCTGTCGACAATACGAAGTGGCTTCCTCTCGACAGTTAGATTAGGCTCAATATCCAAACTATCAAGAGTAGAAGGCTGAACAATAAGAGATGGGTCATGCAGATAGCGACGAAGATGCGAAACATGGAATACATTATGCACTCCAGAGAACTTCTCGGGCAAATCCAGACGATAAGCCAAAGAACCAATTATTTCCACAATGCGGAAAGGACTAATGAACCTAGGAGCAAGCTTCCCTCTACGACCAAATCGAATGACAGTCCTTAAGGGAGAGACCTTAAGGAAAACCAAATCACCAACAGCAAACTCCAAACTCCGCCTATGCCTATCAACATACTTCTTCTTCCTATCCTGAGCAATCCTCATCTTCCTCCTAATCTCCTCAACTCTCTTAGAAGCCTCTAAAATCATCTCAGGACCAAGAACCAAACGATTACCGGATTCAATCCAGCAAGATGGAGATCTACAAGGTCGTCCGTAAAGAGCAGCAAACGGAGACGTTTTAATGCTAGCCTGAATTCGAAGATAAAAATGAGATAGATAAAAGATTAGGATAAGATTAAAACAGAAGATAGAAATTATACCTGATAACTATTGTTATAGGTAAATTCGACAAGATGGAGATGATCTTCCCAAGATCCTCCATAATCAAGCACACAAGCACGAAGAAGATCCTCTAGAATCTGTTTCACCCTTTCCGTTTGACCGTCGGTCTGTGGATGGTAAGCAGTGCTCAGATTCAGATGAGTACCTAAAGATTTATGAAAAGCTTTCCAAAACTGACTAGTAAAGATAGGATCACGATCACAAACAATACTGAGAGGAACACCATGGAGACGAACAATCTCCCTCATGTAGATCTCAGACAAGCTAGAAGCAGAACGGGTAGACTTGACTGGAATGAAATGAGCTGACTTGGTCAATCTATCCACAATAACCCAAATACTCTCATTACCCTTCCTAGTCCTCGGTAATCCATTAATAAAATCCATAGAAACCTGTTCCCACTTCCAATTGGGAATCTCAAGAGGCTGCAACAAACCCGGGGTCTTCTGATGATCTGCCTTGACTTGCTGACAAGTCGCACACCTACTAACAAAAATGGAGATATCACGCCTCATACCTCTCCACCAATACAACTTCTTCATATCCTGTTACATCTTGATCACTCCCGGATGAATAGAAAGTCTGGATCGATGATTCTCCCGAAGTAACTCCTATCTCAATCCATCAATATCTGGGACACAAATCCTATTATTAATCCTCAAAATACCTCGATCATCGATCTGAGCTCCACTACCATCAAGACTACTACTACCAAGTCTGCTACGAACATTCTCCTTCATTAATCTAAGCATCTCATCCTCATCTTGCTTAGCCATGATACGATCCAAAAGAGAAGAAGAAACAACCAGCTGACACAACATCACCGTCTTCCAACTCAAAGCATCCGCCACAACATTAGCTTTCCCATAGGTATAGTTGATGTCGAGGTCATAAGAAGCAAGGAACTCTAACCACCTAACTTGTCTCTGATTCAAATCCTTCTGAGTGAAAATATACTTCAAAGACTGATGATCGGTGAAAAGCTCAAACTTAGTACCCAAAAGATGATGCCTCCAAAGCTTCAAAGCAAAAACCACAACAAGCAATTCCAAATCATGAGCAACATAATTGGCTTCATGGGTCTTCAACTGACGACTAGCATAAACAATGACCTTCCCATCCTGCATCAGAACAGCTCCCAAACCTTCACGACAAGCATCAGTGTATACCGTTAATCCCTCATTTCCATTTGGAACGGTAAGAACTGGTGCGGAAGTAAGCTTGTGCTTTAACTCATTGAATGCGGCTTTACACTCATCACTCCAAATAAACTTAGCATTCTATCGAGTCAAAGCGGTGAGAGGTGCAGCAATCCGAGCAAAATTCTCGATGAATCTCCGATAATAACCGGCAAGGCCCAGAAAACTATGAATATCAGTTGGCGTCTTAGGAGTTTCCCAATCCTGCACAGAATAGGGATAAATTAGAACAACTGGAAAGATAGAATAAATGGAATGAAACAAGGAAAGAGAAGAAAAGAAAGACTTACATTGATCGCAGCGATCTTGACTGGAACAACAGAAACTCCATTACCAGAAACAATATGCTCGAGGAATCGGACTTCATCCTTCCAGAAATGGCATTTAGAAAATTTAGCCTTCAATAGATGATTTCTAAGAGTCTCAAGAACAGATTTCAAATGTGACTCATGCTCTTCCTCAGACTTAGAGAAAATGAGAATATCATCAACAACGACTAGAACAAATTTATTAAGCACATCACGAAAAACGCGATTCATCAAATCAACAAAGAAAGCAGGAGCATTAGTCAAACCAAAAGGCATGACTAACCATTCAAAGAACCCATTCTCAGTACGGAAAGCAGTCTTGGGCTGAGCTAGTGGAAACCTGTGGCCAGATCAAGCTGAGAGAAAACAGTGGCACCATAAAGCTGATCAAACATATCATTGATGCGAGGCATTGGATATCTGTTTTTCATAGTGAGCTTGTTTAGCTCCCTATAATCAACACACATCCGGAGAGAACCATCGGACTTAGTGACGAAAACCACCGCTGCTCCCCATTCTGAATAACTAGGTCTGATCAGACCCTTGGAGGACAAGTCCTCAATTTGCTTCCTTAACTCAACCTTCTCGTGGGGTGCCATTCTTCTAGGAGGAAGAACTACCGGTCGAGCTCCAGGAATAAGATCAATACAGAAATCGATTTCCCGCTTAGGAGGTAAAGCAGCGACTTCACCAAATACATCGGGATAAAGTTTTACCACACGAGTCGACTGAAGATCAACAGGAGAAGAATCCAGAGAATAAATAAAATTGCCAGCAAAATCCTGAGGCATGTGGCACTGAATAATCAAAGGATCACCCTTATCTCCCACAAGAGACACAATTCGGGATTTGCAAGAGATACGGGCATCATGATTCCTTAACCAATCATCTCTAAGCAATAAATCAAAAGCATCGAAACCAAGAACATAGAAATCTCTAGAAAACCGATAACCAGAATGAAAGAGTTTCACATGCTTACAAATCCTATTAAGATTTGCGGGACCCCCAATAGGATTTGAAACACATAAAGGAACAGAAGCATACTCAAGAGAAAGGAGATGCTCAAACTTATCACACAAATCAACAAAAATAAAACTATGCGAAGCTCTAGTATCAAATAAAACACGAACAGGATGATGAAATAAAGAAAAGGTGCCCTGAAGAGTACCTTGATTATCACTGGGAGCAGGTGCATGTGCAGGTGGAGCAGGTGGAGCAGGCGAAGAAGCGGAGGTAACAGCAAACATACCAGTTGGCTTGCCCTTCTGATACAAAGGACAATCATTCTTGAAATGACCAGGCTGAAGAAAGACATGACAGAGATTGTTCCTGGTACCCTAAGGTAGAGGAACAGCAGCACCAACTGAAGTAGGGCAACTATTAGCATAGTGTCCCTTCTGATCACACTTGAAGCAGGTAATGGTAGATAGGTCGATAGGCTGCCTCTGAGAAGGAGAAGATGATGAAGATCCCAAACCCGGATTCTTGAGCCAGTTCTTCTTCTGCTAATGGAAATTGGGCTTTCTCTTCTTAGAGTTAGCAGAGGAAGACTGAGATGCAGGAGCACTAGCAACAACAGGACCCTTGGAAGTAGGGTTCTCATAACGAATAGCCATATCCATAAGCTCGGTGAAAGTGCCATGAACATGAGAAATGAGACGATCATAGAACTCTGGGCGAGCTCCAACTATGAACTTTTCATTCTTCTTAAGTTGGGTGTCAATAAGGCCAGGACCAAACTTGGAAAGTTCGTTGAACTTCCGCTCATACTCAGAAAAGGACATGGTACCCTGCTTGAGATCCATGAATTCACGATAAAGCTGAGATTTCCCGGCTTCGGGCATCCATTTTGCCACAAAAGCCTCCCTGGAAAGAAGATACAGAAACAAAACTTAAGATAGATTCAAAAGAAAGGAAATGGGAATGAAATTCAAGATAACACAAAGGATACCTAAACTGCTCCCAGGAAATATCACCCTCGTTAGTGTGAGCTGTAACAGACTCCCACCAATCCAAGGCTGACTGTTGTAGCTGCCAAGCTGCTAACTGACGCTTCTGGGCATCAGAAATCTCGAGACTGGTAAAGATCCTCTCTAAACTCCGTAACCATTGCTGGGCTTCAATAATGCTCTCTGAACCGGTAAACTTGGTACCACCAAGTTGAGAGAATTCCTTACAGAGAACAGTAAACCTAACAGGTGCAGCAGGTTGAGGAGCTGGGGCAATACCACGACCCTTACCTTTGGCATTACCACGATTCATCCTAAAAAATCAAGAGAATTTTAGGACAAAGGTAACGAGAAGACAAAGATAAGATAAGATAAGGCAAGATAAAATCACTTGGAGGAATATCCTAATTAGAGAAATTTCTAACAAGGTAGATACGAAAAGAAGGAAGTTTAGAAAATTTGCTTTTAAAACAAGAAAATTTTATATCAAAATAATCTTTGAAAAATCCTTTGAAAAATCATTTTAAAATCATTTTATACTTGAAAATACGTTCTCTCGCAAAGAAATGATTCTGAGGTTGATTTCACTCATTCTAGGGTATTTCTACCCTATCTCTAATGAGTTTTTGCTCCTTAGGCTAAGGTTTGCCTAAAAACCTCGCTCTGATACCAAATGTAACGACCCACTATTTTGGACCATTCAAATCGACACTAATCCACACATGTCAGACTTGAATAATGCAAAATAACAGATTGTAATAAAATTTGGAGCAAATAAAACCAATCACAGAATCATAGACACAGAATATCAGAATAACTCGCAACGGAAAATAAAATAAATGGTGGTTCATGAAGCTACTACAATACAAAGTCTCAAAACAGATTTAAAATACATAGTCTGAAAACAAATACAGCAGAAGTCTGAATACATAAGCATAGTAGAAATCCCAAATACATATGTCTCTAATACAAAGCTGACATAGAAATACTGAATGGAAATAGATAGCAACTAGATAAAAGATGATCTCCAGCAGTCCTAGCTCTAGAAGGTGAGATCCAAAGTTGATACTCAGACTGACCCAAGCGTAAATAAACCACAAACACTCGAGTCAGGACATACATACTTATACAATGTAAACCAACACAAGTGAACTGTAATAAAAGGTATAAGTAACTTAAATAATGCTTGGGATCGCCCATTCTTTAAGGATCCGTTAAACTATCTACTATGTAGTAATATTCGCTATTATAATAATGTCTAATATAAAAATAACATACTTTAAAATAGCATTAAGGAGTGACCCAATATTCCCCTTAAAACGTAATAGTCCCAGTAGTCTATCCAATATTAGCATACTCCCAAATCGAGGGCTACCCTCAATACTCCATAGGCTATGGGAGAAATCCAAACTCGTAGTAAAGCTCGCTATGGTAGGTGACACGACACAACTAGGCAATGCCAGGGTAGATATACCAATTACGCATCCGGGCTGGTGGATACGCATAGCAACCACTACCGCCCACCTCGAGCCACACTCCCAAATCAAGGGGTGCACCCAATCAATCACAAAACTAATAGAATGGTATCGAAGAAGTGTGTCCGATCAGAGGTGCTACCTCATTGGCCCGTCGATCGCTCCTATTTTAGCCACCTTATGCCAACTCACGGGAGTCGGGTCCACGTTCATACCATAATAGGATCTTCGCCACCATCCTACTTCATTCTGGAAACTCCACCGCGTACACAAATGTTAAAGTGGTTTTCAGTATCGACAGAGAGTATGTCCATATCTGATCCCGGTCTCTTTAACAACCAATCGTTATTATAACCCGTGGTTATAAATTTCAAAATAGTTTATATTTCAAATCAAATACTTCATTTAAACCATTTAAAAGTAAAGTAATTATACCTTTAAATCAAATACTCAATTCCCAAAAATTTAGCCTTTTCTGAGTTCATTTATTCACTTAAATACTTTAAACATTAAAATTTTAGTTTTCGCAGCACTTAGAAAATGCTGCGGTAAGTTACATTTGAAAACAGTTCATTTCAGCAAAGGCAGCATTTAAAAACTGCTGTAGTAATTCAGTTACATTTGAAAACTAGTTCAGTTCAAAAAAGACAGCATTTCAAAACTGCTATAGTAGTTCAGGGTTCAATTACATTTGAAAATCTCATTTCAGCAAACTACAGCACTTATCAAGTGCTTGTAACGACCCACTATTTTGGACCATTCAAATCGACAATAATCCACATGAATAATTCAAAATAACAGATTGTAATAAAATTTGGAGCAAATAAAATCAAATACAGAATCACAGACAGAATATCATAATAACTCGCAGCGGAAATAAAATACCATAGTAGTTCATGAAGCTACTATATACAAACTCTCAAAACATATACAAAATCTCATAGTCAAAATAAATATAACAGAAGTCAGGATACATAAATCAATAATACCGAGACAATACTGAATAGGAAATAACTGGAATAGAAGTCGATGAACCGATAGACAAATAAACTCCAACAAATCTCTAGCTCCGGAAGGTGAATCCAAAGCTGTGATTCTCAGGCTGACCCGAGCGTAAAGTAAAACACAAAACATTCGAGCCAGGACATACATACTTATACAACGTAAACCAACTCAAGTGAACTGTAATATAAATGCATAATAACTTAAAGGCCTTTAAGGATCCATTAAATCATCAATTAAACAGTAATAACAATATCACAGAAATGTCCATATCGAAGTAAACAATGCAACTAACAGTGTAAATGTGCATCACAGCCATCATCAGGAAATCAAATGACATACAGAGAAGTATACCCGTGGTTATAATATTTCAGAACAATATTTTATACTTCAAAATTAAATATCATTTCAAATCCAAATCTTTATCAAAATAAAGATTAAATCATTTCCAAACCATTTCAATATTTCAAAATGACATATCTTTCAAAACTTCATTATCCAATCATCATTTGAATTCGAAGCCCATATTTAACTTTAAATACCTTTTAAATTCCAAGATATCATTCATTTATTCTCATTTCAAATCACCTTTTTAATAGTTTATATTCCAATCAAATTAATTCATTTAAACCATCTAAAAGTGAAGTTATTATACTTTCAAATCAAGTATTTAATTTCCAAAGTTTAGACCATTCTGTGTTCATTTACTTAGTTAAAAACCATAAACATTGAAAATTTCCGCCTTTCACAACATTTAGAAAAAGCTGTTATAAGTTATACTTGAAAACATTTTTATTCAGCAAAGACAGAATTTAAAACTGCTGTAAAATCTCAATTTTAGATGAAAATTAGTTCAATTCAGCAAAGACAGCATTTCCAGAAATGCTGTAATAGCTCAGGTTTCATTATAAAGGTTTTCATTAAATTCAGCAAAGACAGCATGCAACTACAACATTTACAGAACTGCTGTAATAGCCCTTTATTAAGTTTTTAGCCTTTTAGTTTACTTCAGCAACTACAGCATTTACAGAACTGCTGCAATAACCTCTTATTTAAGCTTTAGTTCATTTCAGAAACGATAGCATTTCTGAAGTGCTATTAAACGTATTTGCAGATTTTATTGTATTTCCAGCAAACAATAAATCCCAATTTAAACCATTAAACATTATAAAAATCATACTTTAACATTCAAAATGTTCATTTAAAATACTTTTAACTTATGATTTTTATAATAAATTTCCTTATAAATAAAACCAATTTTCAAGAATTCACTTAATAAAATTTAAGTGTAAAATTTCTATTCTCTTCATTTTAACAATTAAACTTAACACTTAAATTTTTATTTCCATTTTTCCAATATAATTAAATTTCCATTTTTATTTATATAACTCAAATTTTCTTCTAAACCCAAAAATCCAGATTTCCAGACTTAAGTTATATTTCAATAATTAAAATTTAACCATTCATTTAATTGCAATTTTAACTTATAGAAGAATCAAAATTTCTTTATTTAAACATTACAAATCCAATTTAAATCAAATTTTCATAAATTTACACTCTTAAACATATTTAAAATATTCAAAATACTTTATAAAATAACCACGGGCCTGTATATAGTTTTCTAACCTAGGTCAAGTGATACGTATATATATCATTTCAATCCGCAGTTTACAAAGAAAAATCTGGGTTCTATCATTTCAAACCCGCAATCCCAAGTAAAATAAAATAAATAAAAATCGTTCAGGCCTATCATTTCAGCCCATAACGATTTTTCCCTATTCTAAAGTCCGTTCGGGTATGTATCATTTCAACCCATAGTGATCTAATCTACAGGGAACTTGCAGTGTGATAAACAGATATAAATGAACAGTTTAACAACATATATTAGTAACAGATGAGATGACAGGTAAATAAACAGGTTTAACATCATATAATTAATAATCACAGACAGGGATAACATAACATAATAGTACTACACATTCAATTGTTGTCAATTCACATTTGCATAAGTATAAATGTCAGGTGAGATTTACTCACCTTTTTGTGCTGGAGATATCAATTCAAATGACACAGACGGATTCCGGAAAGCATGATGACATAACAATAGATTCAAGAGGATGAGAACCAAGCTAATGATCTTGTCACAACCCATAAACTAACAAAGTAAAATTATAAATCAATACAACATCAATTTGAAACAACTTTTGAAATAAAAAGCAAAAATGGAATGAATGTTTTTGCCTTGCTTTCTACCATTGCTTGCTCAGCCTAGGGGATGTTTTGGCTCTGGTTTGGCATGACTTTGGCTCAGGTTTGGATTCAAAGAGGCACGGCTACAAGGCATTGAAGTGGTGGAGGGGTTACTACACATGAATATGAAGAGGCTTATGCAAATAGTAGAGTTTTGGTTCAACTTTTGGCTCGGTCTATGTCCCATCTAGGTTCGGCTATTTCATGTACAGGTCTGGACAGAGGTAGGAGGTGATGGTTAGGGGTGTGTCAAGGTGGTGGTGGAGCAATAGGAGGTGGCCAAGGTCATCTAAGGTGATGGTGATGAAGACTAGGTGGCTAGGCATGCTTTTTAAGGAGTTTTTGTGATGTTTTTGTGGTGTAGGCTCAACTAGATGGTCATGGCCTGATCTGGTCAGAGGGGATGGAGATGTAGCCATGGATGATGAGAGGAAGGAAGTGGTGGAGGAGATGGTGGGGTTTAGGCCGAGTAACATGCGTAGAGAGACAAGGCAATTCAAGCAAAATTCAATGGAAAAATAGGAAGAAAAGTAGAAAAGAATGGAGGAAGCCATTACCATTTTTGTTCTAGCCGTGAAAAAAAATGAGATGGGATGTTTCTCACGTGAAAATGAATAAAATTCAGAGCCAAGAACTGAAATATACGGCCAAAACACAAGAAAAAATGAAAAGACAAAGAAAATGAAAAGACTAGCAGCCGAAAAGTCACACGTTATAAAGCTTTTTAGTCCCTACAAATTTCCATTTCTATTAAATCAAATAAAACAAATAAAATTCCAGTAAATGCATTAGAAAAAGAAAACAAAATAAAATGAACTGAAATAAATAAATAAGTTTAAGAGAAATAGAAAAAGAATTAAAGAAATTGTTTAAAAATTCAAAATAGGGCTTAAAAATTACAAATAATATATCACTAGCCTTAGAAAGATTTCTAATTCACTTTTAAAAATATTTTAAAACAAATAAATTAGTAAATAAAATAAAACAAACTAAAATAAAGTGAAAAAGAAAATAAATAATTTATTTTTAGGAAAATAGAAAGATAAATAAAGAAAATAACTTAATATATTGAAACTAGCTTAAGAAAATTGCAAACACAATCCACTTAACTTTGGAAAATTATAACAACACTTCTAAACAAATAAAAAGTCAAGTAAAATAAAATAAATGCTGAAAAAAATGAAGTGTAAATGAAAATAAAATAAAGTCTTAAGAAAATAGAAAATAACCAAAGAATTTCTTTAATTAAATGAAACTGTAAATTAGAAATTATAAACAAAATACAACTGACATTGGAAAATGTCAATTACACTTTGAAAAATGTTTTAAAACCAAAATATATACATAACATGTTATTTTACCCATATAAATATAAATTAGAACATTACATGACCAAATAAAATATTATTTATATAATTTAAAATAAACAATTTTGTTAAATACAACAAATTACACTTAATAGTTAAAAAGGCATAACTTTCACAATATAAATCGGATTTCAACAAAACGAAAAGCAGTATTCTTAAAATTTTATTTACTTTCATAATAAAAGATAAAATTCAAAATTTCAAACTTTCAAAATTTTAAATTAAAAGTCAAAGTTTGACCATATTGACCAAAATTCACTTTTCTGAAAAATATTCTATTTAGTCAGGAATTCTAATTCACATCAAAATATAAATTTATATTTAAAATAACAAAAATTATCCATTTAAATAAATAAATAAAATTTTCAAATCAGGAAATTTAATTTAAAATAATTAAAATATACAATTAAAATAATCACAAAATACAGGGTTGTTACACTCTCTCCCACTCAAATCTTTTCGTCCTCGAAAAGGAATGAGGTACGGAAAACACAGAAAAGATAGAATGGAATAGGATTAAGACAAAATGACAAGAAGATTAAAATTATACCTGATAACTGTTATTATAGGTAAGTTTATCAAGGTGGAGAATAGGAATAGCTAGAAGGGAAAATAGGACGAAAGACAAGGATGAGCCATTAATTTAAAACCATATAAATTTCAATTGGAATTCTTTAATACTTAATAATTTGGTTAAATCCATTTTATTATATCCATAAAAGTCCTTTAAATTCAACTTGTTAGTTAAGAAGTAAACAATATTTAAAACACTTTAAAATCTTTTAGAAAGGAAATAACTGATCAAAATATCCTTTATATAATATTTTATCAAAATACTTTTATAACTCGATGTCTTAACAAGTTTATCCTCGTTCCTGCAGACTCTGGCAGTGCGTTGATCAGGCGCAAAGTTAGAATTCTCCAGGTACTTAGTAGACTTGTTTCAACACCCAGTGAAAATACTGGAAAACTTTTATAAAAAACAGATATGGAAAGTACAATCCAAACAAAAACAAACAAAATCTTTGTCTAACCATGGATCGTAGATACACAAAGGTTACACCTGGATCCCCCAGGAAACATCCGTACCCCTGGGCCATCTCAGCCAGGTGAATTACGCTATGCAGTCGTGCTCGTAAGACCATGGGTAACGCCATGGAATTCGATGGAAACTCGAGTATCATATCCGGAAAACCAAAAATCAGAGAAATATCGATAGAATGAATCCACAATGTGGCCACAAAGCGGATATCAAGCAGAAGGCACTTTCCATATCTTTACTTCGAAAATATGTATCATATAGTACCTTTACAGATCACTTTCAAATATTATACTTATATAAAGTCCATTATATATAAGATTTTATTTTCAAATCAAATACCTTTCCAAAATCAAAAGTATATCAAATCACACTTATATAGACTTCAATTATATAAAATTTCACTTTTCAAATTGAGTACCTTTTCAAATCCATAGTTTTCGAATCAACATCATACTTATACAAACCAAATTTTATATAAGTTCGATAACTCCCAAATCAAGTATTTAGTAACACAAGGTTCTCAAATTTCAATTTGTTTCAATATCAATACAGTATTCAAAATCATATACGATTTCACCAAATCATTCTTCCAAATCAAATATCTTCAGTTTCCAAAATCATAAGTTTTGAAAATAATCCAAATTTTCAAATCAATTAATTTAAGTTAAACAATTCATTTCCAAAATCATCTTATATTTACATAAGGTCCATCTTATATCAAAATCAAAATTTTCAGAATAAATTTCGCTGCATGAAGAGCCATATGGGATTGAACATCTTTGCTTTATAAAAGATTTTTAATTTAGAATAGTTTTGTATATAAAATAGTTTGTAGAATAGTTCGTATGTAAAATAGAATAAAACAATTTGTTTAAGAAGAATAAAAGAAAAATAGTTTTGAAAAATGGTTTTAAATTGATAGTAGGTTTTCATAAAAGAAAAATTCCAATTAAATTACAAAGATATTCAACCCAACAACTTCCAATTTCAGCGTCAAGTGTATCAATGATATTAGAATATAAGATGTACATATGTCATCATTTCACAACATTACATTCGATCGCTCGCTCGATCGCACAAGTTCGCTTTCAAACTAGTATCGACTTCCCTAATGCGGACTTCGATATGGTTTCTCGACTAGAAGCCATCAGTCTCCTTGCATAGCCATATACTATGATAGAGAAATCTAGAATCAAGCCCAAAATCCATATCAAATATTCACCGTCAAGAATCGAATGAAAAATCCTAACACGAAATGGTGTAATTCACCTCGAACTTGTGTACTCAAACCTGAATCAAATTTTATTCAGAATATATTGAAGACCAAATTCTTTTCAAAACATTTCAAATCTAAATTTCATATTAGAAAATTCAAAATAGCCTTATTCGTTTACTTAACAAAACAGTTTCAACTTATTTAAATCATATTACTACATACTTTAAACTTACATACCAAACTTATATACTTTATACCTTTTAAAATTACTTAGCTTTGAAAAGTTAACCTTGATTTGGAAGTGCTCGAACCTTCAAAATAGTTGAAGAAATCATTTTCAAATTCAAGAGTTAGAAATCAACAACAAATCAATAAATCAATTTCAAAAGATAGGTTTCAAATCCGAAACTCGAGGACTGAACACCGGCTCAATTCAAATTGTTCAAATATATATACATATATCTTTCGAATATCACATCACACTTCGGAATTTGAAATCAAAAATTGGTTTCACAGATCAATCGCATAGCAAAGCTACCGAAGTGACCACTCCCCTACTCTGATACTCGAAAATTCAATGTCGATGATGCATGCATTCATCACCGAAATTATTTTCCAGCGACTAATAAGTAGGTTCTGGACTTCTATTTTCTCAAACTTATTTTGAAATTTCTTCGAAATCATTTGAAACTCATTAAAATCATTTGAAACATTTCATATTCAGAAAATACTTTCAAATCGTATTAATATATATTCCAAAATCTTAAACCAATTTCAAAATGCCGGAGTTCAATCACTCAAATTCACATTCAAAACCTTCAGTTACAAATCATCTTATATGAAACCATTTCTTATATAAATTTCAAAATTTCAAATCCTTTCAAAACTTCAAATTTTCATTTTTAAAAGGTATATAATCCCTATCGAAAACATTTCACTTCTATATATAATATGGTCATCCTTATCAAAACAACAACCTCGATGAATACACAATTTTCAAAAGACAATCAACCACAAACTTTCCAAGGGACGATTCAAGGATGGATTTCAAAACAAAACAGAGATTTAAAATTAGAGGAACTCTAATTAAATAGAATTCTGATTCGAAGATAAGCTCGAACGAAGATGAGATAAATTAAATTACCAAATAGAAGATGGATAAGCCTATATAAATCGCGGGCGACCTTAACAGGGTCAACCATGACTTCAGGAATATAATCGATGCGAAAATATAAGGCAAATCGACCTTCGATTGCCAGAGATAGAATCTAAATATAGCAGAAGATAGAAAACATCATAAACCGAGGATACAAAAATCTCCGGTGCATCAATGCCAATTATCATGGAGTTTCACCCTTTTACAAATCATTCAAAGATTGGCGGAATCGCCACCCAATCAAGGTCATTCAAAGTGGAGTTACGGAATGCTCCATAGATCAAAGGAATACAAATAGGGAAGACAGGAATAGATTTCAGAACAAGTGGGAGCATTCCAAAGTTCAAAGGAATCCTAATCGACGAAAATACTAACAAGGTGGATATGAAAGGAATGAAGTTTAGAAAATTTTACTTTCAAAGCAAGAAAATTTTATATCAAAATAATCTTTGAAAATTCTTTAAAAATCATTTGAAAATCATTTTATACTTCGAAAATACGTCCTCTCACAAAGAAATGATTCTGAGATTGATTTCACTCATTCTAGGGTATTTCTACCCTATCTCTAATGAGTTTTTCCTCCGCAGGCTAAGGTTTGCCTAAAACCTGGCTTTGATACCAAATGTAACGACCCACTATTTTGGACCATTCAAATCGACAATAATCCACATGAATAATTCAAAATAAGAGATTGTAATAAAATTTGGAGAAAATAAAATCAAATACAGAATCACAGACACAAAATATCAGAATAACTCGCAGCGGAAATAAAATACCATAGTAGTTCATGAAGCTACTATATACAAACTCTCAAAACATATACAAAATCTCATAGTCAAAATAAATATAATAGAAGTCATGATACATAAATCAATAATACCGAGACAATACTGAATAGGAAATAACTGGAATAGAAGTCGATGAACCGATAGACAAATAAACTCCAACAAATCTCTAGCTCTAGAAGGTGAATCCAAAGCTGTGATTCTCAGGCTGACCCGAGCGTAAAGTAAAACACAAAACACTCGAGTCAGGACATACATACTTATACAATGTAAATCAACTCAAGTGAACTGTAATATAAATGCATAATAACTTAAAGGATGCTTGGGATCGCCCATCCTTTAAGGATCCATAAAACCATCAATTAAACAGTAATAACAATATCACAGAAATGTCCATATCGAAGTAAACAATGCAGCTAACAATGTAAATGTGCATCACAGCCATCATCAGGAAATCAAATGACATACAGAGAAGTATACCCGTGGTTATAATATTTCAGAACAATATTTTATACTTCAAAATTAAATATCATTTCAAATCCAAATCTTTATCAAAATAAAGATTAAATCATTTCCAAACCATTTCAATATTTCAAAATGACATATCTTTCAAAACTTCATTATCCAATCATCATTTGAATTCGAAGCCCATATTTAACTTTAAGTACCTTTTAAATTCCAAGATATCATTCATTTATTCTCATTTCAAATCACCTTTTTAATAGTTTATATTCCAATCAAATTAATTCATCTAAACCATCTAAAAGTGAAGTTATTATACTTTCAACTCAAGTATTCAATTTCCAAAGTTTAGACCATTCTGTGTTCATTTACTTAGTTAAAACCCTAAACATTGAAAATTTCCGCCTTTCACAACATTTAGAAAAGGCTGTTATAAGTTATACTTGAAAACATTTTTATTCAGCAAAGACAGAATTTAAAACTGCTGTAAAATCTTAATTTTAGTTGAAAATTAGTTCAATTCAGCAAAGACAGCATTTCCAGAAATGCTGTAATAGCTTAGGTTTCATAATAAAGGTTTTCATTAAATTCAACAAAGACAGCATGCAACTATAACATTTACAGAACTACTGTAATAGCTCTTTATTGAGTTTTTAGCCTTTTAGTTTACTTCAGCAACTACAACATTTACAGAACTGCTGCAATAGCCTCTTATTTAAGTTTTAGTTCATTTCAGAAATGATAGCATTTCTAAAGTGCTATTAAAAGTATTTCCAGATTTTAGTGTATTTCCAGCAAACAATAAATCCCAATTTAAACCATTAAACATTATAAAAATCATACTTTAACATTCAAAATGTTCATTTAAAATACTTTTAACTTATGATTTTTATAATAAATTTCCTTATAAATAAAACCAATTTTCAAGAATTCACTTAATAAAATTTAAGTGTAAAATTTCTTTTCTCTTCATTTTAACAATTAAACTTAACACTTAAATTTTTATTTCCATTTTTCCAATATAATTAAATTTCCATTTTTATTTATATAACTCAAATTTTCTTTTAAACCCAAAAATCCAGATTTCCAGACTTAAGTTATATTTCAATAATTAAAATTTAACCGTTCATTTAATTACATTTTTAACTTATAGAAGAATCAAAATTTCTTTATTTAAACATTAAAAATCCAATTTAAATCAAATTTTCATAAATTTACACTCTATTTAAAATATTCAAAATACTTCATAAAATAACCACGGGCCTGTATATAGTTTTCTAACCTAGGTCAAGTGATACGGATGTATATCATTTCAATCCGCAGTTTACAAAGAAAATCCGGGTTCTATCATTTCAAACCCGCAATCCCAAGTAAAATAAAATAAATAAAAATCGCTCAAGCCTATCATTTCAGCCCATAACGATTTTTCCCTATTCTAAAGTCCGTTCGGGTATGTATCATTTCAACCCATAGTGATCTAATCTACATGGAACTTGCAGTGTGATAAACAGATATAAATGAACAGGTTAACAACATATATTAGTAATAGATGAGATGACAGGTAAATAAACAGGTTTAATATCATATAATTAATAACCACAGACAGGGATAACATAACATAATAGTACTACACATTCAATTGTTGTCAATTCACATTTGCATAAGTATAAATGTCAGGTGAGATTTACTCACCTTTTTGTGCTGGAGATATCAATTCAAATGACACAGACGGATTCCGGAAAGCATGATGACATAACAATAGATTCAAGAGGATGAGAACCAAGCTAATGATCTTGTCACAACCCATAAATCAACAAAGTAAAATTATAAATCAATACAACATCAATTTGAAACAAATTTTGAAATAAAAAGCAAAAATGGAATGAATGTTTTTGCCTTGCTTTCTACAATTGCTTGCTCGGCCTAGGGGATGTTTTGGCTCAGGTTTGGCATGACTTTGGCTCAGGTTTGGGTTCAAAGAGGCACGGCTACAAGGCATTGAAGTGGTGGAGGGGTTACTACACATGAATATGAAGAGGCTTATGCAAATAGTGGAGTTTTGGTTCAACTTTTGGCTCGGTCTATGTCCCATCTAGATTCGGCCATTTCATGTACAGGTCTAGACAGAGGTAGGAGGTGATGGTTAGGGGTAAGTCAAGGTGGTGGTGGAGCAATAGGAGGTGGCCAAGGTCATCTAAGGTGATGGTGATGAAGACTAGGTGGCTAGGCATGCTTTTTAAGGAGTTTTTGTGATGTTTTTGTGGTGTAGGCTCAACTAGATGGTCATGGCCTGATCTGGTCAGAGGGGATGGAGATGTAGCCGTGGATGATGAGAGGAAGGAAGTGGTGTAGGAGATGGTGGGGTTTAGGCCGAGCAACATGCGTAAAGAGACAAGGCAATTCAAGCAAAATTCAATGGAAAAATAGAAAGAAAAGTAGAAAAGAATGGAGGAAGCCATTACCATTTTTGTTCTAGCCATGAAAAATAATGAGATGGGATGTTTCTCACGTGAAAATGAATAAAATTCACAGCCAAGAACTGAAATGTATGGCCAAAACACAAGAAAAAATGAAAAGACAAAGAAAATGAAAAGACTAGCAGCCGAAAAGTCACACGTTATAAGCTTTTTAGTCCCTTCAAATTTCCATTTCTATTAAATCAAATAAAACAAATAAAATTTCAGTAAATGCATTAGAATAAGAAAAAAAAATAAAATGAACTGAAATAAATAAATAAATAAGTTTAATAGAAATAGAAAAATAATTAAAGAAATTGTTTAAAAATTCAAAATAGGGCTTAAAAATTACAAATAATATATCACTAGCCTTAGAAAGATTTCTAATTCACTTTTAAAAATATTTTAAAACAAATAAATTAGTAAATAAAATAAAAAAACTAAAATAAAGTGAAAAAGAAAATAAATAATTTATTTTTAGGAAAATAGAAAGATAAATAAAGAAAATAGCTTAATATATTGAAACTAGCTTAAGAAAATTGCAAACACAATCCACTTAACTTTGGAAAATTATAACAACACTTCTAAACAAATAAAAAGTCAAGTAAAATAAAATAAATGCTGAACAAAATGAAGTGTAAATGAAAATAAAATAAAGTCTTAAGAAAATAGAAAATAACCAAAGAATTTCTTTAATTAAATGAAATTGGAAATTAGAAATTATAAACAGAATACAACTGACATTGGAAAATGTCAATTACACTTTGAAAAATGTTTTAAAACCAAAATATATAAATAACATGTTATTTTACCTATATAAATATAAACTAGAACATTACATGACCAAATAAAATATTATTTATATAATTTAAAATAAACAATTTTGTTAAATACAGCAAATTATACTTCATAGTTAAAAAGGCATAACTTTCACAATATAAATCGGATTTCAACGAAACGAAAAGCAGTATTCTTAAAATTTTATTTACTTTCATAATAAAAGATAAAATTCAAATTTTCAAAATTTCAAAATTTTAAATTAAAAGTCAAAGTTTGATATTGACCAAAATTCACTTTTCTGGAAAATATTTTATTTAGTCATGTTTGGAATTCTAATTCACATCAAAATCAAAATTTATATTTAAAATAACAAAAATTATACATTTAAATAAATAAATAAAGTTTTCAAATCAGGAAATTTAATTTAAAATAATTAAAATATACAATTAAAATAATCACAAAATACAGGGTTGTTACTGTGCTACTGTAGCTCTTTTATTAGTTTCAGGTTTTAGTTTTAATTCAGCAACCACAGCACTTACCAAGTGCTGCAGTAGCCCTTAGTTGATTTAGCCTTTAGTTCATTTGCATCAACCACGGCACTTACAAAGTGCTGTAGTATCATTTACTTTCGATTTCAAGTTAAATTCAGAAATGATAGCATTTCTGAAGTGCTACTAAAAGAATTTCCAGATTTAACAATAAAATTTCAGAAACAATTAAACTTCAATTTTTACCATTTTAACTTATAAAAATCAAAATTTTCCACTTCAAAAATGTTCATTTACATACCCTTTAATTAAAAAATTTATTAAGGAAAATTTTACAATAATTATCAAATTTTTCAATAATTCACTTATTAAATTCAAGTGTACAATTTTCTTATTCTTTTCATTTTTAACAATTTTCCTTTACACTTAATTTTATATTTCCATTTCAAAATAAAAATTAATTTCCATTTTTATTTAAGTAACTTAAACTTCCATTTAAAAATCAAATCACAAATTTCCAAATTAAGTTATGTTTCAAATCACAATTTTTCCATTCATTTATTTAACATTTTTAATACATAGAAAAATCATTATCACTTTATTAAATCATTTTAAATTCAATTTAAATCAAATTATCATATTTTTACATTTTAAAATACTTAAAATTTTCCAAAAAAATATATAAAATAACCACGGTTCTGTATAATATTTTCTAGCCTAAGTCAAGTGATATGGATAATATATCATTTCAATCCGTAATTTACAAAGAAAATCCGGGTTCTATCATTTCAAACCCGCAATCCCAAGTTAATAAAAATAAATAAAAATCGCTTAGGCTTATCATTTCAGCCCATAACGATTTTTCCCTATTCTAAAGTCCGTTCGTGTATGTATCATTTCAACCCATAGTGATTCTATTCTACAGGGAACTTGCAGTGTGATTAACAGAAATAAATAAACAGTATAATAAAATATAACATAGCAGATGACGTGACAAGTTTATAGCAGCGTTTAACATCATATAATTTACATCACAGGTAGGTATAACATGATATAATAGTTTCTACACATTCACTTGTTGTCACTTCACAAATTATATAAGTATAAATGTCATGTGTGAAGACTCACCTCTTTACGCTGGAGTTAGCAAATAAAACACACAAACAAAAAATCCAGAAAGCACGATAGCACGACTTGATTCGAGTGGAGAAATAGCTAAGATATTAACCTTGTATTCAACAACAAAACAAAGCAAAATAAATATATATTTATAATACAAAGATTAAATTGAAACAAATGGAAATAGAATTAGACAAATGACATCACCAAGCTTTTAATCGATTTTGCTTGACCATAACTCACATATGCTCGGCCCTAATGCTATATTGGCTCGGCCATGATGGTTTAATTTGTGGAAATGGATCTGGTTTGGCACATAAAGGCACGGCTACACAAGAATGCAAAGGGGTAGGAGTTTGCAAGCAAGGAAGGCAAAGAGACAAGGCTAACAAGTGGAGTTTTGGTGCATCTAGGCTCGGCCTATGGGTCCATATGGCTCGGCCAGAGCCATGTACAGGTCAAGTCAAAGGGTAGATTGATGGCCAAAGGTGGTGTACTTGCTGGTGGTGGTGGCTAAGGATGTGGCTACAAATGAAGGGGATGGTGAAAACAAGGCTCGGCTATGCATTGTTTCAAGGGTTTCAATGTTTTTGTGGTGATGGGTTCATATGAAAGTCACCACCAGTCTTGATCAGAGGAGGAGGAGGTCAGGCCGTGGATGGTGATGAGGAGGAAGTGTTGGTGATGGTCGGTGGAGATGGTGGAGGGTTAGGCCGAGCACATGTAGAGGAAATCAAGGCAAAAATCAAGCAAAAATCCATGGAAAAGTGAAGAGAAAAAGTAGAAAATGGAAGAAGCCATTACCAAAATTTTCAGAAATGCTTTGGCCGAAAATTTGTGATGGAATGAGAAATTTTCATGTGAAAAACAAATAAAAATGTACGGCTAAACAAAAGAAAATGAAAGGCCAAAGAAATGAAGAGTCTAGACAATGAAAAGTCACAAGTTTTAAAACTTTTGTCTCTTTGAATTTCCACTTTCTTTTTAATTCAATATAAACAAATAAAAATCAGTAAATAAAAATAAAAGACAAACAAAAATAAAGTGAAAATGAAAATAAACAAATATTCTTAGGAAAATAAAAGGTAAATAAAGAAAATAGTTTATTATATTGAAACTAGAATTAAAAATTGCAAACAAAAATACAATTAACTTTGGAAAATTATACCTATACTTCTAAAATGTTTTAAAAATAAAATATTGAAATAAAAATTTAATTTAATATAATTTAAAAATATTTGCAAAAATATTGGGTTGTTACATGTTATGTCTCCTTTTCTATATATCATGGTGATTTATTGTAGTAGCTGAATACATGTCCATATCGGCCCTCAATTTGTCGTCGACTTTCTTCCAATTGCTAATGGTCACAGGTACCATCTCCCTTGCTAAAGTCCCAAGATACGATGATAAATATTTGGAATCAGGACCAATAGGTTGATTTAGGTCATTGAACTCAATTTCAACCTTCTCATTCGGTGTCAAAGAAAATAATCTCATCATTGTTTTTCCTCTTTTTCTCTTAGTTTTGACCATGTTCGCCTCTTCGGAGGAAAAATCTAAGTTGGTTGAATCAAGAGGATTAGATGAAAGGATCGCTTGCAAATTGATTTTGGAACTGATGTAAATTAACTAATGTAAAGCCATCTTCAACCTTAACTCCACGATAAATATTTGCCCAATCACACTTAAACAAAGCAACTTGAAACAAACGGTAGTCCAACAACAAAATCTCATGCAAGATACCATAATAAATAATTTTCTCAACAGACCCGTCTGCACGGATTGTATTTGCCTCAATGGAAACACCGCTATTTTGCGTAGACTTCTCATCGTTTTTAGTATGGAAACGTCGTCCATTGACAATATAGCCAGTATAAGAAACTACTTGCGATCGAGGCCCATACGAAAGCCATTTTATTATTTCGCTAACATCTGAAACATTTCTCTCATCTTTAACCTGGACATACAAAATGTTGAATATAACGATATAGGACAATAATATGTGCATATATGAAGCTTAATTGGTCTAATGAAAGAAAATATAACTATTTCAACCTTTTTTCCGAACCAATAACTAAAAGTCTCTGAATGCAGTTTTGACAATTCCACATCATTATGTAAAAGCCGAGGGTACAAACGTTTCAATTCCTCCTTGTGTATTCTACATATGCAAATGTACAAGTTAAAATTTAATTGCTTTCATATAAAATGATCGAGCTGAACTTATACTTACTCTATGTACGGCTCCACTTCATCGGTATTGAATAGCACATACCGATGAGCAGCATCAATCACCTCCTCGGAAAGTAACATGGGTTTTCCTTTGGAAATCGAATGCCCATCGAGTATGGAATCACTTTGTTGCACTTCATTTCGATTTTTCCTTCCTCCAAATTCATACCCATCTTCAATATATCTAACACAATACTTAATGCATTCTTCAGCAGAATAACGCTCAGCTATGCGCCCTTCAGGTCAGGCTTGATTTTTAACATAACCCTTCAGTATTTTCATATACCTATAATCAAGACATAAGCATAAAATGCTTTTATAAGCGCATATTTTATTAATTACGTTAAGTATTCATAAAAAATTTACCTCTCAAATGGATACATCCACCGGTATTGTACCGGTCTGCATATTCTTGCCTCCCTCCCAAAATGTACCGTCAAGTGAATCATGATATCAAAAAAGGAAGGTGGAAAGAATCTCTCAAGGTCACATAATGTTAAGGCAATTTGATTCTCCATGGATTCTAATTTATCTCTATCAAGCACTCTTTGGCATAAGTCATTATAAAATGAACATAGTCGCAGTAATGCATTCCTTGTACCTACGGGCAAAAGCCCTCTCAACGCTACAGACAATAGTTGTTGCAGCAAAACATGATAATCATGAGACTTAAGACTTGAAATTTTGTCCTGTTTTTCAAAACGTTTCCCAATATTTGAGCTATACCCATCAAGCACCTTCAAATTCCTTATTCTATCGTAAAAGATCTCTTTTTCTTGGTCTGTTAAGGTGCATGGTGCAGCAGGAAGTAATACTTTACTTCCAACATCTATAGAATGCAACTTCTTCCTTATACGCATTGCTTCCAGATCTTGACGTGAAGTAATTCCATCTTTTGTTTTTCGTTTTATATCAAGCAATGTACCAAGAATGCTCTCGCAAATATTTTTCTCGACATGCATTACATCTAAATTGTGACGCAAAGGGAGTGTCTGCGAAAACCAGAAAAATGTGTGTAATAGATTGATAGTAAAATGCTAATTACTAGACATGGATATCAAATGAAAAGGCATTTTATTTTTAGTTATCTTTTACCTTCCAATAAGGCAAATCAAAGAAAATGGACTTCTTTTTCCACATTTGGATACCTTTTTTCTTCACATCTCCTCGCTTTCTTTTTCTACCATCTATCTCTTCCTCCTTTGTTTTTCCCCCACTCATTAACAATATCTTTGACATCTTCGAAGATTTAAGCACCGGTATGTATTGGTGGCACTTGCCTATTTTCTATGGTTCCATCGAATAAGTTTTTCCGGTGGCGATATTCATGATTAGGTGCAAGAAATCATCTATGGCCCAAGTATGCGCATTTTTTACTAAATGGTAGTCATATCGAACATGTATTAATGCCACAAACAGGACTTGCTCTCTTACCTTTTATAGTGCAACCTGCTAAATTTCCATAAGCTGGAAAATCATTTATTGTCCACATCAGAATTGCATTTAATCTAAATTCGCTACGATTGAATGCATCATACACCTTTACCCCTTTATTCCACAATTTGTTCAAATCTTCAATAAGTGGTTGCAGATACACGTCGATATCATTTCTTGGTTGTCGCGGTCCGGGAATTAATAAAGATAGCATCATATTATCTTTATGCATACAAAGCCACGGAGGGAAGTTATAAGCAACAAGAAACACTGGCCAACAACTATATGTTGAATTCCAATCACCAAAAGGGTTAAAGCCATCACTTGCAAGGCCAAGCCTTAAATTTCGTGGATCGGATGCAAAGGAGGGATACATTCTATCAATTGTAGACCACTAAGAGGAATCTACAAGATGTTGTAGTTTATAATCTTCTCTTTTATTACTGCTATGCCATCTTAATTGTTCTGATGTCTCCGGCGACATGAACATTCTTTTCAACCTTGGTATGAGTGGAAAGTATCTCAAAACCATCACAGGTATTTTGGATTGCTTTCCATCTTCACTTGTCTTGTTCTTTTTCCAACGAGATTTGCCGCATTTAGGACAAAAATCACAATGTGCAAGCTCTTTTCTAAATAGACAACAACCATTTACGCATGCATGTATATTCCTATAACCTAAACCAAATGATTTAATCAACTTCTTTGTTGCATAAGTTGAATTAGGAAGCTTGTTTTCCTTAGGTAGCATATCCCTGATGAGCTTAAGAAGTTCCGTAAATGTCGTGTCGGTTATACCATTTCGAGCTTTATGTTTATAAAGAAGTATCGTAGTAGACAACTTTGTGTGGCTTGTACAACCAGGATATAAAGGTATTTCAGCTGTCTCCAACAATTTCTTAGTCCCTTCCCTATGTTTGTCGTTAACAGGATACTCATTCTCCTCGTCTTCAATTTGTGCATCGAAGTACATTCTGTATGTATCTGCCACTTCGTCGACTTCATTTCGTGAATGACGCGCTTCTCCATGAAAGATCCATACATCATATGTTGGATCAATTCCAAAACACACCAAATGTGTCACAACATCTCTTGGAGAATCCCAAATAAGGTTCCTGCATCGACGACAGGAGCAAACAATTTTTTCTGGATTACCCTCACTCTCAGCATGCTTATGTATGAAATTTCGAGCGGCTTGCCTATATTCCTCTGTCATTCTAAAAAAATAAACATGTCCTTAGTCAACCCTACATAGTTATAAGTACAAAATTATTAATCAAAAAATACAAAACCTTGGTAAATTGATCCATGTTTTGTCCATATCTTATGTGGATCAGATTGGGCACACGTGGAAAAGAAACTAGTAACTACAACAATAAAGAAACTAGTAAGTTTTAAATAGTCCCTCCCTTTAAATGCTACATGTAAAACTTGACTTTGATGATTTAGATTCAATTTCTTTAACTCCCAATTTCTTCATACATTTCCACAACTTTCTTGAACTGCTGCTATTATGCAAGGCTAAAAAGTTCAGGATAGCTGTGGGAATTCATGGAGATATTTCGAATCTATGGTTTATGTTAATTGTATAAATTGAGAATTTGTGCAAGGAAAATGTTCTACCTTGGACGTATGTTACTTAAATTCATTATATCAGGTATGATATAATTTCCGAGTAGTCATTTAATTTCGTTTGGTATTTTTATTTAAATTCAGTTAAAGGTAAGAATTATGGTCAACTGACACATATTACAGAATACTAAGTAGTAAATATTTGCAGAATTAACCTAGAGTTTGCTTGGCAAATCATTCAGGTAAGGTTGAATTTTCTCAGGTATAATTCAACTTGCATTTCCTTTTAAATATTAAAATAATGCTCTACTTATCCGACTCACTTATATATTGGATCCAAACATCTGTTACTTTCAAAAGTTTTCCATATATGGTTGCATCAAACTATGTTGTTTGATTGCACTATTGAGTTATATTATTCAGGTTTACTGTAAAAGTAAATGCTATGACTGTTAAAAGTATAATTCATGCAGCTGTAAGTGGAGCGGTAAATAAAGCAACCAAACATATGTAATTTTGATAATACTAGCAAAAGCAAAGCATTTGTAGGTTGAAACACACATACACGCAGTGAAGAAAATGCTATTGTTATATGTGGACAGTTATCTTCTGGAATAATATGAAAATAACAGGAGAAACCTCCAAAATTCAAGAAGATGTAATACAACACTTGATGAGCTATATTTTGAAAATTCTAAATTTTTCAATTACTCTTTTGCAAGTAGGTCTTGGTAACATTTATTCATGTCTCAAAAAGAAAAGTGTTTTTTTCTATGACTTTCACACTCAGTTTTGGTGATCCAGTACTGAGCATTTTGATTTACAATCTGAATGACCTTTGGCTTAATTGCAGTATTTTAAGTTTATTGCTTAGTTGAATTGAGCGTGGACTTATAATTACACAATGCAAATATAAGACTGAATACCATTGATAATTCTGGAACTTAAACTTTTGTAAATATGTACTGGATAGTGAAATCTTTTGGATGGCTGCATTACATTTCACATCTAGCTCAAGTAAATATGTAATGGATAGTGAAATGTAACAGAAACAATCCATATTCTACAAAGGAAAGGAGGAAAAGGGGAGTAAATGAATCCTTCATTCATGCTAGACAGTAAAACATATGATGACAATTCTGTCCTAGCTTACCCCTAAGGCACAAGTAAATAATATTGCATTTTGGGCCCAAACAAAGTAGGCTTAGCACTACCGCTCTTTTGTCAAATATAAACAATCAATGCATGAACATAGCTGAAAACAAAAGATACTCATAACATGATTGTATTATAATGGAATTTGTAACAATAATTGCAAAAAAAATGTAGTATCGTGCCATGTTAAAAAAAGTGTCCAAAAAACAATGCCATTATCACAAACACCATACTCACACCTGGCTGTACTAAACTCAACAGCAAGTGCACTTGTATTCCTCTTCATAAACACACACGTAAGCAACAAAAACACAACACATTATCTCTCAACCCAAAACCCATTCTTACAAGCCTAGACATTATGTTTTGTTTATAGAGGAAAGACACAGGTTGGAGATGCAACCACGTACAACTACATATACATGATACTCCTACCTAAACAAACACAAGTACATGAACAAAAATACATTCAAACTAAATTGAAAAAGAAATATAGTATATACAAAGATATACTATATTTGGGCAAATAAGAAAAGTGTGTATATAAAAAAAATGACACACATATAGTTTCCTATCCCAGCAGACGTCGGTTGCAGCAAAAACAAGTGGAAAGGAGGATAAAATAGAAGACACAAATATACATTACATATATATAATTATATACAAACTGATAATTACATGTTACCCATGCACACAAGCATGTCAACAGGTAAACTCAACTATGGATGTACGATAGAAAACACAACTGGATGAAGAACTGAAAATACGTCTACAGGCAGAGTATATATTGAGCCAAAATACACGCAGAGATAAATGAATAATAGTAGCCAGGTTCAAAAAAAAACTTACGCAAGAACAGTGTAACAACCCGCATATCTATCGATTTTATATTTAAATATTTCATTTAAATATTTTATCGTTAATCGGATTTTGGTCCGAAAAGCTACTTTTTGCATACGGTCAAATTAGGACTCGAGACCACTCCCATTAGTTCAAAATGACGTTTGCGATCTTTTTGAGTGTAAACTTCGATATGTTTGGAGATAGTGAAATTTTCGTCACTTTTTGCTTTGAGCTTTGGTTTGGGGCTGAACCCTTCACTAACTCAGCCCAACCCCCTTCCTCTCTTCACAACTTCATTCTTCATTTCTAAAACATCAAAGCTTCTTCAAAAATGGTGGAGGGAATGGGAAATTAAAACTCCAAAGCTTTAATTTTCATTGCTAATCCAACATCTTCTCCGAATTCAAGTGAAGACATTGATTCAAGCTTGTTGTTGCCCTTGTTTTGCTTCAAGCTTCATCTTCATTGGTTTTTGGTGCAAAGGTGAGATTTTTATCTCACATTCTTGCCTATAACTATCTTGGACTATTGGGGATGAATTCCTATCACTTTAGCATGTATATTTGCTTTTGGTTTGGATTGGATTGGCGAAAAACTCCAAATTTTAGTGTTTTGGTGAATTTCCTGGAGTTAGGTTGCACTGCCTCGTAACTGGCCCGTTCGCATCTAGGTCACTGGCCGTTAGGTCGTAGGTCGTAGTTTGTTGGGCCTTAGGTCGCTCTGGCGTGGATCTGGACTTAGGTCGCTCGCTCCTTACTTCACTAGGTCGTTCAAGAATGAAGAGACTTACCTGCATTTAGCTCGCTAACTCTTAGGTCGTTCGACAACTTTAGGTCGTTCGACAATAACTGGGTCGTTAGGTCGCATGAGTTAGTTCGTTAGCCACTTTAGGTCGCTCGACCTTACCAACTTGTTAGGTCGCGCACACTTAGGTCGCGTACCACTTAGGTCGTGCCATTTGGTCGCCTGACCTTAATTAATTTAGGTCGTAAGACCTTGTTTTCCGTTAGGTCGTAAGACCTTGTTTCCCTTAGGTCGTTGGACCTTATATCCCTTAGGTCGCTCGACCTCACAACCCCTTTAGGTCGTTATTCCTTAGGTCGCATGGCTTCATCCCTGCTTAGGTCGCTAGGTCGCTTAACCTACTTGCACTCGATCTCGTTAGGTCGCTCGATCCTTTTCCTTAGCTCGGCCAAGGCTTAGGTCGTAACACGTTAGGCCGCACGGCTCTGTTAAAACGTTAAGTCGCTCGCCTTTTATACTTAGGACGTATGACCTGTATTTGGCTAGGTCGCTCGACCTGTTCTTCTGCTAGGTCGCACGGCATTCTACCCTTAGGTCGTTCGACCTATTTGACTTAAAGTCGTTGCACTTTAATTCGACCACGTTAGGTCGCAAGTATATTTCTACTATGATGGTTTTGGAATTGATTTCCTTGGGTTTTTCTCACGTCTTCGAATGTGAAATTTTGTGATGCGATTTGTTTCAACAATCGTTTTGTGACTTGTCATTTTAAAAACGTGAAGGCTACAATACTAGTAGTGAATATCAAAAATCTTTCATCAAAGCGATTTCAACACTATTTTACTACAAAGCTCTTTTCCTCAAACCGTTTTCCAATCTACTAGTATATACAAGCCTTTACTTCACTCGGATGAGAAATCGAATTAAACGACTTAGTAAAACGAGTGGTATGAAACACTCGCGTTCACTTCGTCGGTTAGCTCTTGGACTTGTTCGATTGAACCCTTTTGTGACAATTTTCTAGTGAAGATTCACAGCTTGTTCGTAAATATTTAAGTTAAGCAAGTGGTTATGGGACATGAAGCTAAACTCATATATGTACTAGCTTGGTGTGATTTACACTTCTTGATGATCATGATGATCATTTTTGTGATTTGGTTTAGACTAGCAATTGTGCGATGTTTCTTTGTCTACGAGGGAGACTAAACCTCGTTTGTGTGATGTTTCACCATCACATATGTGGGGTAGCGCCCCACGGTCTTCGAACCATTCTTGTGGATTTTCGGCTCAAAACTAATGGTTAGCTACCATGAGATAGCGTCTCGTCTTGTGTTACACGTGTTGGTGAGTTTTCATACTCCCGTTTTGTGATAGGCCTCCCCCTTCTTGTGATTTCTGGATTTCTTGTGATGATTTCTGGAATTTTGTGCTTCACCAATTTTCGTGATTTCCATTGATAAGTTTTATCAATTTTTGTGCATTGGTGAATTTGTGTGTCATTGACTTGTTATGAATACAAGTTTAGGGTATGATACCCTATTTTATCTTTGAGAAGATTCTTGTGATATTGATTAATCTCTTGTTGATTTTCAATTACATACTTATAGTAGTATGCCATTATGGTTATTACATGTTCATGCCATGTCTTTTACTTTATACCATATCATCTGATATTTATAGCTAGACTGATCCGTTTATTATTTTCTTATAAATAATACTCGGGTCAGACCGAGATGTTACAGGTGCTTCTGCTTGACTTCTCTTCAGGATTATTCTGACTTTTGGCTAACTACTTAGATTAGTAGTTTTTGGATGTACACATTTGAGATATAGACTCTATGGTGTGTACTTATTCTTTTGTATAGCACATGTTGCTATTCTTTTGTATTATCGTGGATCTTTCCGACCACTACTCTGATGTACACTTTCATGTGTTATATATATATTCATATCTTTTTCCGCCTCTGTGATATGGATGTCTGTGACTGATTTATGTTATGTTTATTTCTATGTTTGTTTCCGAAGATTATATATAGCCACTGTGTGATAGCTTTGAGTTTGTATCGGTATGTCGGATTTCCTCCTTAAATGATGTACAAGCTATACTATCTGACATATCGGTGCTCGCACAAAGAAGTTACATGGATGGTCGCTCCTCAACAGCCTTACTCTCCGTGCTAGTTGACAGCATTACACCGTAGTGTTCTTGGATAGCGTGGGTATAGAGGTGGGGCGTCACAGCTTGGTATCAGAGCCAAACTTCGGAACAATGTAGAATAACTTAACAAGGATCATCGTCCTAAGTCCAACTTAGGAGTCGTGCCTTAGGATTTAATCCAAGTCTTCGAACCGACTCATCCTATTTCCTCTTATGAATCCTTGTTTTATCTATCAAGACTTGCTTGATATTTATTTGGAGAATAACTTTTCTTCTTTTCTCTTCCTTAATGAAGAGAATGTCTAGACCAGGTCGTCCCAGAGCTGGACCATCTACTGTTACTCCCCAGGATGGAGTTTTCATGACTGCTCAGCAGCTTCTTGATTTAGTAAAGAATGCTCAAGCAGCTGGTCCTAATCAGGAACCTACCCATCCTAAGTCTGGATTTGCACGCTTGTGCAACGATTATACCAACTTGGGTAGGAAACCATTCAAAGGTTCTGAAACTATTATCGAGGTCCAGGCTTGGTTAAGAACATGCGATCGAATCTTTTCTCGCATGAATCTTATTGTTTGCACCAAAAATGGTCACAAACCCCAAGTGTAGTGAAAGCACCAGCGTATGAATACGAATCAACAGTATTCACACACAAATCACAGATCTAAGCAAGTAACAAGCAGCAATCAAGAAATAATGAACAATGACACACAATTTATAGTGCTTCGGCTATCTCCGGCCTACGTCCACTTCAAGGTTTTTGTGATTTTATTGCTCGATGTTTGAAGGTTACAATTTGTATGTTCTATTACAATTGATTTGCTGAACTAAGTCTGAATCTAAGGCAGCAATGGTGATCTGGAGTAAATCTGGCAGAATCTGGGAGCTCTTTAGCTCTCAAAATTGTCCGACCCCTTTTCTGAATGACCAGGGGCTCTATTTATAGGTGTAGAAGGCTGATATTTCGCCTAAAATGAAGGGTGACCAGTTCTGGTACGTCAGGGGGCCCACATGCCCGCTTTATGGAAATCCGGGCCCACTTTGGGATCGATTCGACCCTTGGTTCGAATCGATCAAGAAAGTGTCCAATCGAGCTGAAATTTGGCGTGAACATTCTTCAACATGTGCTCAAGCTTCTGTGAAAATTTCATAGCGTTTGGATGTGTAGATCTCAAGTTATGATCGATTCAAGGTTGCATTTCTGGCTGAAATGTCTCTTCGAATCGATCTCCTTCGACTCGGTTCCTTCGAATCGATTGTCTCGACTCGATTCAGCATGCCTTCGCGATGATGTGGCACGCCTCCTTTGTTTCGATCCGTCTTGTGCTCCGAGCTGCCCGGGTCGACTCCACGTTTCTAGCTGCCGTGGCCCAGTGGATTCGAGGTAGTGGGCTCGTAGACATACTCGTTCGAATCGATCAAGGCTTACCTTGGTTTAATTGATTCGAAGTTACCTTAACAGGGTGGACTCGAAGTAGCTTATGGGATGGAGTCGAGGTGCATCTACTATATGGATTCGAAGTAGAGGAATGCCTACCGGGTTCGAACTGTTGGATTTTAGTGTAGTCTGTTTGGATGGATTCGAACTAAGGAGTGCTCGATGGATTCGAAGCCAGGAGAAAGGGATGGATTCGAAGGAAGGCTTCCACGATGGATACGAAGCATGTAAAACTTGATGGATACGAAGATGATGGAGTCGACCTTGATGGATTCGAATAGCATTCCTACCTCATCGATTCGAACATAGGGTCTTTTATGGATTCGAACACAAGGCTGTCTCCTCCATTTTCCGTTGGTGATATCTTGAGCGTACGAACTCGGATTGACTCGAAACTTGGAACGTCGTTTCCTCTGGCCTTGCTTGACATGTCTTATCAATTGCAGCCCGATCCGGACTCGGACAAAATTCATCGATATCCGTGGTGAACCTGCGATGCACAATCGATGTTCATGACTAACAATCATTGATTTTCAGTTAATCTTTTGGGTATCTCGGCTTTGCCAAAAGTTGGGATAACATTTTGCCCCCCAAAACATGCCTTTTGGTAAAAGGCGTGTTTTGATCAGTCTCAAATTAAATGCAGTGAGTTCATGTGTATCTCATAGCTTATAGCATTTTCAATCAAGTCCATGGCTGTTCGGAGCCGAATCGTTATCAATTTCTTTCAGTGGAAGTTAAGAATGAGATTCTACCGTCTCTCCGTATTATCGATGGTTACTCCGGACCCTTGCCAAGCCCATCCCAAACTTAGCGATCGAATAGAAAGATCCTATTGCACTCCGGTGTTGCTTTCTACCCCTTACACTCCGGCCCCAGTTAGGGCATAAAAGCAATGTCTTGGTCGTTCTCGACCGATCATAGCCTCTCCGGGCTAATGCTGGATCCCATCCTGTCACTCTCCGGTGAAGGGGAAACAACGTTAAGTGAGTCAATCCTGTCGCTCTCCGGCGAAGCGACTCACCTCCTGCACTCCGGTTCAGTGAATCTGAACATTAAGCGATGTCATGGCCTAAATCGTGGGCCGATCATAGCCTCTCCGGGCTCATGCTGGATCCCATCCTGTCACTCTCCGGTGAAGGGGAAACAACGTTAAGTGAGTCAATCCTGTCGCTCTCCGGCGAAGCGACTCACCTCCTGCACTACGGTTCAGTGAATCTAAATATTAAGCGATGTCATGGCCTAAATCGTGGGCCGATCATAGCCTCTCCGGGCTCTTATCGAATCCTGATCCAATCACTCTCCGGTGAATAGGAAACGATGCTTAAGTGAGTTGATCCTGTCGCTCTCCGGCGAAGCAACTCACTTCTTGCACTCCGGACCCTGCCTCTCCGGGTAGGATCATAAAGCGATCATGTTTATATTGATATTTAATGTTTATCCTTTAACTCTCCGGTCAAAGGTTTATTTTAATAAGTGTTTCTTTATTAAATTCAAATCCTAGATGTTCAATCTCAAACACCAGGAAAAACAAGATAATGCCTCTCCGGGCGGAGCGGTCTATTTCCATCTCAGAGCATGCCTAGGGATCTCTCCGGTTCCCGTACATGAGTAAGTGGGATAGCCGTTTTATTTTGGAAATCAAATCTAAGAAAACTAATCGACCAGAGTCCAAATCTTGGACTTGGCCCTTGTCATCACAATCAGTTGATGACGAGTCGTGATCCCGATCCGGGATCATTCCTGTTTGGTTGATGCGGTAGTTGTTTGGGTCTAACCGCCGTCGTACGTTCTCTGACATATTGTGGCAATCTACCACTCCTGGCATGTTCTTCCACCTCATCCTTCAGGTGGCGGCATTCATCGGTAGTGTGCCCATCTAACTCATGGAATAGGCAATATTTTCCGGTTCTACGTTCCCGCTCTGTGGGATCTCTCCTTGGTGGCTTTCGATAGGGGAGTTGCCCCCGAGTTTCGGTGTAAATTCGTTCAAGTCCTGCCACCAAGTCTGTGTACTGCCTGAATCTAGGCTCTCGGAATTTCTTCCGTTTGTCAGGACCATCAGGTGCGTCATCCTGCTTTCTCTTTCCTTTGTCTGCCCTGGACTGTTCCCTGGCGGTTCCTTCGCCTTGTGCAACATTTATTTCCTGCCTTTCGGCTCGTGATTCCTCTAGTCGGATGAATTTTTCAGCTTCATGGAAAAACTCTCCAAGATCTTGCGGTGGATCTTTAGTCAAAGAGTCTTTGAATTCGGTGCCTTCTCCAACTCCTGCCACCGCCGCCATCAAAATCATCGATGGGTCCGGGCGATCTACAGAAGTCACCGTCGCATTAAATCGTAACAAAAAATCTTTTATGGACTCTCCGGTCCTTTGTTTTATTGATGCCAAAGTCATCACGCTCTTAGGTCGCGTCACGTGAACCCTAAACTGCTTCATGAAGCAATCCACAAGCTCGCCCCATGTCCTGATTGATCCAGTCTCTAATTGTATGAACCAAAGTGCAGCCAAATCTGATAAAAATAAAGGGAAACATCGCGCCATCACTTCCTCGGATGCTCCCTGCACTTCCATGTGTCTGATATATCTGGTGATATGCATGGTCGGGTCTGACTTTCCGTCATAAGGATTCAGCGTTGGTAGTTTGAACTTCGGAGGGTTCCTTGCATTCCTGATATTCGGAGCGAACAGACTCCGACTAACCTCTTCCAATCCTCCTCCTGAAAACCCTCCTCTCATGAGTCGTCTCACTAAGCCGATCATTCTTTCATCTCCATCTAGGGGTTGCCCCCTTGTCATGTCTCTGTCTTGCCCTCCGAGTCGTGTAGGGAATTCTGGTACGTACTCTTCGGGTGGCTCGTTAGCATTTGTGTTGGCCCTAGCCGGTTGAGCTCCTTCCAAAGGTACTTCTGCGTTGGATCCTGCGGGCCTGCCCCCAAGCCCTTGTTGATTGCCTTCTGGTTCTGCATTCTGTCCTCCGTTGGGTTCCATAGCCCTAGCTCCTTGTTCCACATTCACAGCCACTGTAGCTGGTCCAAGGTTCTGTGTTCCTGCAGCTCTTATCTGCTCGAAGAAATTCTGCAGCATCTCTTGTTGGGTTTTCATCATTCTTTCCTGCATTAAGTTATTCATCGCTTCCATCTCATCTCTAGTAATGTAGATCGAAGCTTGTCCTTCTCCAGCGCCAGAGGATGCCTCTTGACTTCCTGCCTGTTGGCTCCTCTCAGTTCTTTGTCTAGTTTGTCGAGTCATTGTAGAGTCAGATCTGAATCCTTAAAATTCCAAATCTAAATTTTGAATTTGCTGTAGCGGGTGCTAGTTCTTCTCAGTGAAAGCACCAAAGTGTTTGCACCAAAAATGGTCACAAACCCCAAGTGTAGTGAAAGCACCAGCGTATGAATACGAATCAACAGTATTCACACACAAATCACAGATCTAAGCAAGTAACAAGCAGCAATCAAGAAATAATGAACAATGACACACAATTTATAGTGCTTCGGCTATCTCCGGCCTACGTCCACTTCAAGGTTTTTGTGATTTTATTGCTCGATGTTTGAAGGTTACAATTTGTATGTTCTATTACAATTGATTTGCTGAACTAAGTCTGAATCTAAGGCAGCAATGGTGATCTGGAGTAAATCTGGCAGAATCTGGGCGCTCTTTAGCTCTCAAAATTGTCCGACCCCTTTTCTGAATGACCAGGGGCTCTATTTATAGGTGTAGAAGGCTGATATTTCGCCTAAAATGAAGGGTGACCAGTTCTGGTACGTCAGGGGGCCCACATGCCCGCTTTATGGAAATCCGGGCCCACTTTGGGATCGATTCGACCCTTGGTTCGAATCAATCAAGAAAGTGTCCAATCGAGCTGAAATTTGGCGTGAACATTCTTCAACATGTGCTCAAGCTTCTGTGAAAATTTCATAGCGTTTGGATGTGTAGATCTCAAGTTATGATCGATTCAAGGTTGCATTTCTGGCTGAAATGTCTCTTCGAATCGATCTCCTTCGACTCGGTTCCTTCGAATCGATTGTCTCGACTCGATTCAGCATGCCTTCGCGATGATGTGGCGCACCTCCTTTGTTTCGATCCGTCTTGTGCTCCGAGCTACCCGGGTCGACTCCACGTTTCTAGCTGCCGTGGCCCAGTGGATTCGAGGTAGTGGGCTCGTAGACATACTCGTTCGAATCGATCAAGGCTTACCTTGGTTTAATTGATTCGAAGTTACCTTAACAGGGTGGACTCGAAGTAGCTTATGGGATGGAGTCGAGGTGCATCTACTATATGGATTCGAAGTAGAGGAATGCCTACCGGGTTCGAACTGTTGGATTTTAGTGTAGTCTGTTTGGATGGATTCGAACTAAGGAGTGCTCGATGGATTCGAAGCCAGGCGAAAGGGATGGATTCGAAGGAAGGCTTCCACGATGGATACGAAGCATGTAAAACTTGATGGATACGAAGATGATGGAGTCGACCTTGATGGATTCGAATAGCATTCCTACCTCATCGATTCGAACATAGGGTCTTTTATGGATTCGAACACAAGGCTGTCTCCTCCATTTTCCGTTGGTGATATCTTGAGCGTACGAACTCGGATTGACTCGAAACTTGGAACGTCGTTTCCTCTGGCCTTGCTTGACATGTCTTATCAATTGCAGCCCGATCCGGACTCGGACAAAATTCATCGATATCCGTGGTGAACCTGCGATGCACAATCGATGTTCATGACTAACAATCATTGATTTTCAGTTAATCTTTTGGGTATCTCGGCTTTGCCAAAAGTTGGGATAACACTTATCGATCTTCACCGTGTTCAGGTGGCCTCCAGTATGCTCCATGAGAGAGCATTGGATTGGTACAAACTTCTTATTTCTGAGATTAATGAAGCGGATCTCACCTGGGAGCAATTCCGGGAACGCTTCGAATTAAAATTCGTACCAGAAGCAGAGAAGGTGACATTGGCTCGTCGTTTTATAGACCTTGTTCAAGGTGAATCCTCTATGATAGAATATATCGCATCCTTCGAGTCACTGTCCAAATATGGGGTTGAATACATCAACACCCCATTGAAGAAGAACCAGATATTCGTCTATGGCTTAAACAAGAATCTCAAGAAGCCATTACTTCTAAAGTTAGAAGTTTCTTTTGACCAACTAATTGATATCGCTCTTCGTCTTGAAGAGGCTGATAAGGACAGTGATGTTGAAGTGGTGGCTGCCAAACCAAACTTCAACAACAAGAAAAGGACAAACAAATTCAAAGGTCCTTATCCCAACAAAAAGGGGAAACCTGCACCTCCGACAGCAAAGACTTCTACCCCTAGTAGTGGGCAATGCTATAACTGTGGTTCTAAGGACCATTTTGCGAACAAGTGTTCAAAGCCCCGTTCTTGTTGCTATTGTAAAAGCCCGGATCATTATATACATTTATGCCCCAGACTTCAGGGCAAGAAGGAGGGAAAGTTAAACGTTGCTCAAGCCCCTGGCAACACATCTCGCGGTCAAGGTATGTCTCATTCTGTCCTTGATTGCATTATTATATTTCATGATCAACCTATTAGAGTTCTCTTTGATACGGGTGCATCCCATTCTTTTATATCAAAGGAACTTGTAGACACTCTTTCTTTAAGTGTTGTTGCTTTAATGACTTCTTTAAGAATTGCGAATCCGGTTGGTGGATCCGCAACTCTTAGTTTGCTTTGTAAAGACGTCGAGATTATTTTGTGTGATTTTTCTTTCCTAGCCGATTTGCATGTCATGCGTTACTTAGGCTTTGGAATGATTTTGGGTATGGATTGGCTTACTCGTTATGAAGCTCATATCCTATGTCCTGAGCGGACTATTTATCTCCGTCATCCACAATCTGTTAATCAGATTTCTATTGTTCTTAAAGATTCGGATTCCGCTTTGGTTGCATCTTTATATTCTTTAAATCCTCGTGATAATGATAATGATGATGAGGAAGATGTCATTTCTCTTATTCGCGTCGTTCGTGAATTTTCCCACATATTTGAGCCCGTTTTAGGATTACCACCTAAGCGAGCAATTGAGTTCAAGATTAATCTTATACCTGGAGCTCAACCTATTACCCGTCCTCCTTATCGCATGTCCAATAAGGAGAATGAAGAGATGCGCAAACAACTATCCGAGTTGGAGATGAAGCAACTTATTCGCTCTAGTTCCTCGCCTTGGGGAGCTTCAGCTATTTTCGTAAATAAGTCCGATGGTACACTTAGGCTTTGCATCGACTACCGCAAGCTTAACGATCTAACTATTAAGAATAAATATCCTTTGCCTCGGATTGATGATCTATTCGATCAGCTTAGTGGTGCTAGAGTCTTTTCACAATTGGACTTGGCTACCAGTTTCCATCAGCTTCGTATTGCAGAGGATAGTATTCCTTTGACTTCTTTCCGTACTCGTTATGGATCTTATGAGTGGCTAGTTATGCCATTTGGTTTGACGAATGCTCCGGCTTATTTCGTTGACCTTATGAATCGAGTTTTCAAAGATTTTCTCGATCGGTTTGTTCTCATCTTTATTGATGATATTCTTGTGTATTCTAAAACCGAGGAGGAACATGAAGAGCATCTTCGAATTGTATTGGAAACTCTTAGGAATAATCAATTAAAGGAAAAAATTTCTAAATGCCACTTTTGGCAATCTAGTGTGAAGTTTCTCGGTCATATTATTTCCGAATCCGAAATATCTGTGGATCCTTCAAAGATTGAAGCGATTCAAAATTGGAAGAGACCGGAGAGCGTGACTAAAATCCGTAGCTTTCTCGGATTGGCAGGTTATTACCGCCATTTTATAAAAGACTTTTCTAAGATTGCCGTGCCTCTTACTGGTTTAACAAAGAAAGGTGTTAAATACATTTGGTCGGACAAATGCGAAGCCTCTTTTCATAAATTAAAAGAACTCCTTTCTGATGCTCCTATTCTTGTTATTCCCGAAGGGAATCAAGATTTTGTTGTTTATACCGATGCTAGTCGCGTTGGTTTGGGTGCCGTTCTTATGCAAAAAGAACGGGTTATTTCTTATGCTTCTAGGCAATTGAAGCCGGTTGAGACTAGATATGCCACACATGATTTAGAACTCGCGGCTATCATTTTCGCCCTTCGAATTTGGCGACACTATCTTTTGGGAGAGAAATTTATACTTTATACTGATCATAAGTCTTTGAAATATTTATTTTCTCAAAAGGAACTTAATTTGCGTCAACAGCGTTGGCTCGAGTTCCTTGCCTCTTATGATCTTGATATCCTTTATACTCCCGGAAAGGGAAATCGGGTTGCCGATGCACTTAGTCGCAAGCAACAAGCGGTTGTTTCTATGATGATATCTGAATGGAGGGATCTCGATGTTTTATCCACTTGTGAAATTCGAGATCGTGTCTCCGATTTATGTTCATCTTTTGTCTTATGTAGCCTTGAGGCTCGTCCTTCTCTTTTAGACCGCATTCTTGAAGCTCAACAGCTAGATCCTGAATTGGCTCTTCTTAGACAGAATATTAGGGATAAAACCGATATTGAAGGTTTGAAAGACTTTGATATCGATTCTCGTGGCGGCATTCGAAAATTTGGTAGACTTATTGTACCAAATAATAGTGATCTTCGTAAAGATATTCTAGAGGATTCTCATCGTTCCAAATATTCCATTCATCTCGGTAGTAGTAAAATGTACGCAGATATGAAGCGACCTTATTACTGGGAGGGAATGAAATCTGATATCGCTAACTTTGTTAAGAGTTGCATGACTTGCCAACTTGTTAAGGCTGAACATCAAAGGCCAGGTGGGTTATTGGAACCATTGGAAATTCCAGTTTGGAAGTGGGATCAAATTTCCATGGATTTTATTGATGGCCTTCCCCGTTCTCGTTCGGGTCATGATAGCTTATGGGTGATCGTTGATAGACTTACTAAATCTGCCCATTTTATTCCCGTTCGGTCGAACCGAACCATTCCTCTTCTGGCCAAACTCTTTATCAAAGAAATTGTTAAATTACATGGAGTTCCTACTTTCATTGTTAGTGATCGGGATCCATTGTTTACTAGTGGATTCTGGAAGAGTCTTCAAAAAGCTTTAGGAACGAAGCTTAATTTTAGCACCGCTTATAACCCCCAGCCCGATGGACAAACTGAGCGTGTGAATCAAACACTTGAAGATCTTCTTTGTGCTTGTGTTCTTGACTTTGGTGGAAGTTGGGAAGATCATATTTCACTTGTTGAATTTTCTTATAATAACAGCTTCCAATCTAGTATTGGTATGGCTCCTTTCGAGGCACTCTATGGAAGGCCATGCCGATCTCCTTCTTGTTGGCTTGAGGCCGGTGAGAAGCTGGTCTTAGGTCCAGATTTTATTCGGGATTCCACAGAAAAGATTGAACTTATTCGTCATAGGATGAAAGAAGCTCAGAGTAGACAAAAGTCCTCTGCCGATAATCGAAGAAGGAAATTAGAATTTTCTGTTGGAGATCTTGTATTTATTAGTGTTTCACCTATGAAGGGTGTTGTATGTTTCAGTCGATCGAGAAAGTTAGCGCATCGATATATTGGGCCATTTCCTATCACCTAACGTATTGGTTCCATGGCTTATCGCCTTTCATTACCGGCTCAGTTTTCTACCATGCATGATGTGTTTCACGTTTCTCAATTACGGAAGTGCCTTCGGGATTCCGATTCTATTCTTGAGCCCGGTGTTGTGGAAGAGATTGAAGTTTCGCCTAATTTAACTTATGAGCAGCATCCTATTCGGATTATTGCTTCGAAGGTCAAATGACTTCGAAATAAAGATGTTTCGCTTGTTAAAGTTCAATGGTCCTCAAATCCTAAGGATTGCTCTTGGGAATCTAGAGAATTCATCGAGCGTACACATCCGGACTTACTTTCTCAAGCTCTTTAAGGTAAACTTCTTATTTAAAATTTCTTTCTGTGTTAATATGCTTTTATGGTTGTTACTTTTATTTCCACCTTATATATTGCGAGGACGCAATTTCTTTAAGGAGGGGAGTTCGTAACAACCCGCATATCTATCGATTTTATATTTAAATATTTTATCGTTAATCGGATTTTGGTCCGAAAAGCTACTTTTTGCATACGGTCAAATTAGGACTCGAGACCACTCCCATTAGTTCAAAATGACGTTTGCGATCTTTTTGAGTGTAAACTTCGATATGTTTGGAGATAGTGAAATTTTCGTCACTTTTTGCTTTGAGCTTTGGTTTGGGGCCGAACCCTTCACTAACTCAGCCCAACCCCCTTCCTCTCTTCACAACTTCATTCTTCATTTCTAAAACATCAAAGCTTCTTCAAAAATGGTGGAGGGAATGGGAAATTAAAACTCCAAAGCTTTAATCTTCATTGCTAATCCAACATCTTCTCCGAATTCAAGTGAAGACATTGATTCAAGCTTGTTGTTGCCCTTGTTTTGCTTCAAGCTTCATCTTCATTGGTTTTTTGTGCAAAGGTGAGATTTTTATCTCACATTCTTGCCTATAACTATCTTGGACTGTTGGGGATGAATTCCTATCACTTTAGCATGTATATTTGCTTTTGGTTTGGATTGGATTGGCGAAAAACTACAAATTTTAGTGTTTTGGTGAATTTCCTGGAGTTAGGTCGCACTGCCTCGTAACTGGCCCGTTCGCATCTAGGTCGCTGGCCGTTAGGTCGTAGGTCGTAGTTTGTTGGGCCTTAGGTCGCTCTGGCGTGGATCTGGACTTAGGTCGCTCGCTCCCTACTTCACTACGTCGTTCGAGAATGAAGAGACTCACTTGCATTTAGCTCGCTAACTCTTAGGTCGTTCGGCAACTTTAAGTCGTTCGGCAATAACTGGGTCGTTAGGTCGCATGAGTTAGTTCGTTAGCCACTTTAGGTTGCTCGACCTTACCAACTTGTTAGGTCGCGCACACTTAGGTCGTGTACCACTTAGGTCGCGCCATTTGGTCGCCTAACCTTAATTAATTTAGGTCGTAAGACCTTGTTTTCCGTTAGGTCGTAAGACCTTGTTTCCCTTAGGTCACTAGACCTTATATCCCTTAGGTCGCTCGACCTCACAACCCCTTTAGGTCGTTATTCCTTAGGTCGCATGGCCTCATCCCTGCTTAGGTCGCTAGGTCGGTTAACCTACTTGCACTCGATCTCGTTAGGTCGCTCGATCCTTTTCCTTAGCTCGGCCAAGGCTTAGGTCGTAACACGTTAGGCCACACGGCTCTGTTAAAACGTTAGGTCGCTCGACCTGTTCTTCTGCTAGGTCGCACGGCATTCTACCCTTAGGTCGTTCGACCTATTTGACTTAAAGTCGTTGCACTTTAATTCGACCACGTTAGGTCGCAAGTATATTTCTACTATGATGGTTTTGGAACTGATTTCCTTGGAATTTTCTCACGTCTTCGAATGTGAAATTTTGTGATGCGATTTGTTTCAACAATTGTTTTGTGACTTGTCATTTTAAAAACGTGAAGGCTTCAATACTAGTAGTGAATATAAAAAATCTTTCATCAAAGCGATTTCAACACTATTTTACTACAAAGCTCTTTTCTTCAAACCGTTTTCCAATCTACTAGTATATACAAGCCTTTACTTCACTCGGATGAGAAATCGAATTAAACGACTTAGTAAAACGAGTGGTATGAAACACTCACGTTCACTTCGTCGGTTAGCTCTTGGACTTGTTCGATTGAACCCTTTTGTGACAATTTTCTAGTGAAGATTCACAGCTTGTTCGTAAATATTTAAGTTAAGCAAGTGGTTATGGGACATGAAGCTAAACTCATATATTTACTAGCTTGGTGTGATTGACACTTCTTGATGATCATGATGATCATTTTTGTGATTTGGTTTAGACTAGCAATTGTGCGATGTCTCTTTGTCTACGAGGGAGACTAAACCCCGTTTGTGTGATGTTTCACCATCACATATGTGGGGTAGCGCCCCACGGTCTTCGGACCATTCTTGTGGAGTTTCGGCTCAAAACGAATGGTTAGCTACCATGAGATAGCGTCTCGTCTTGTGTTACACATGTTGGTGAGTTTTCATACTCCCGTTTTGTGATAGGCCTCCCCCTTCTTGTGATTTCTGGATTTCTTGTGATGATTTCTAGAATTTTGTGCTTCACCAATTTTCGTGATTTCCATTGATAAGTTTTATCAATTTTTGTGCATTGGTGAATTTGTGTGTCATTGACTTGTTATGAATACAAGTTTAGGGTATGATACCCTATTTTATCTTTGAGAAGATTCTTGTGATATTGATTAATCTCTTGTTGATTTTCAATTACATACTTATAGTAGTATGCCATTATGGTTATTACATGTTCATGCCATGTCTTTTACTTTATACCATATCATCTGATATTTATAGCTAGACTGATCCGTTTATTATTTTCTTATAAATAATACTCGGGTCAGACCGAGATGTTACAGGTGCTTCTGCTTGACTTCTCTTCAGGATTATTCTGACTTTTGGCTAACTACTTAGATTAGTAGTTTTTGGATGTACACATTTGAGATATAGACTCTATGTTATGTACTTATTCTTTTGTATAGCACGTGTTGCTATTCTTTTGTATTATCGTGGATCTTTCCGACCACTACTCTGATGTACACTTTCATGTGTTATATATATATATATATTCATATCTTTTTCCGCCTCTGTGATATGGATGTCTGTGACTGATATATGTTATGTTTATTTCTATGTTTGTTTCCGAATATTATATATAGCCACTGTGTGATAGCTTTGAGTTTGTATCGGTATGTCGGATTTCCTCCTTAAATGATGTACAAGCTATACTATCTGACATATCGGTGCTCGCACAAAGAAGTTACATGGATGGTCGCTCCTCAACAGCCTTACTCTCCGTGCTAGTTGACAGCATTACACCGTAGTGTTCTTGGCTAGCGTGGGTATAAAGGTGGGGCGTCACAAACAGAGAACCATGTTTATGTTTTTTTAGAGATAAATGAATAATGGTAGCCAGGTTCCAATTCACCATTTTATTTTATTGGATTTAGTAGTGCATCCCCACCATAATTCTAGTCTACTCATTAAGTATTCCTATTTTACAGTTGGAGCAAACACAAGTTAAAGAACTTTATGTATAAATATTTATTGCGTTCTTCTCATATTGCCATATTTGTAAACACCTTAATTAAATTATTATTTTTAGGGTAAAGAGAAGCCTGCAAAGTGGAAGCAATGTTCTAGCAACTCAACTCTGTGAATTATTTAAACTTAAGAATAGAACTTTGTATTGTTTTGTTCCAGTTTATTGATGATGGACAATTAAACTTTTAACCACCTGATTGAAATAAGATGCTAGCCTTTTCTTATGAAGTGATTTTGTGGCACTGTTGTCGATTTTACATTTCTTCTGTGTTATCTTGCCCAATAAATAGAATCAATATCATATGATTGTTATAAGTCGTTTGTTAATTCATGGGACATTATTGTTCTGAAATGTTGAACATTTTGTGGCACAACCAAATTAGATAGCCCAAAACTACTATAATTTAAAGGATTTATAAAAGTAAAAGTTGAATGCAGCTAAGAATAAAATATATCTCTGCAATTAAGTAACAGTAAGCACCTTTAATTTTTACCCCGATTTGCATACGATTGTTGATTGCAGCAAATTCTTTAATTCTTAATAATCATAAAAAAGCTTCTCATATTTTCCATTTCATTGCGTGAAGATATACACTATCACTACGTTAAAATTACCACACAGAATAAAAGTTCCAGCAACAAGAATCCATCCAAGAAAAACAAATCAAGAATTAAATCAAACATAACTTACTGCCAAATGAAACCTAATCAATAGAGAAATATTCCTAGTTTCCTCATAGGTTCACACGACAGTAAAATAAAAAAAAATAGTGAAACAATCAAAACAGAACTCAACCAGCAATGATCTGCCGCATACTAATAAATAGATATAAATGATAATAATAATAAATATGAAGTAAGATACCATACCTATATCAGTGGCAACGACAAGCAGATGGCAGATAAGAGCACAGTTAGGGTTCGCGGGTTTCATTGATGGCAACGACAGCGAGCGGCCTGTCTGGCTTCGTGGACGGCAAGGGCGGCGAGTGGGTTTAGCTTCGTGGAATATGGCAAGAGCATCGAGGTAAACGAGATGGGGTTAGGGTTTAGGTGTATGAAATTTTGACGGTGAGTTTTAGTGTACCGAGTGAATAAGTTGAGCGGCCAACAAAAATGAAGGGAGGGAAGGTGAAAATTTTGATGAGGTGGAAAGGTATTCAAAAGACAACTGGCACAGACGGTTATTATAATTGAGTATTTACAACTGGCACAAAAAAAGCAGTTGTTATAGACATATATTGCAACTGCTGTACAAATAAAGTTGTTAAAAATACCTTTGTTACAACTGTTAGAAATAAACAGTTGTTAAAAATAACCTATAACAACTGTGGTTTGTGTTAGTTGTAAACTAAAAGTTGTAATATGACTGTTTTGTTGTAGTGTTAGTATTAATTTTCGGTGACAAATGCGGTAATGTTAACTGTGTCCATAATATCAAAAGCACAAGAATATGAAATATTTCAAACACAATTTTCAAAACAACTTTTCTCATTACAATTCAAATCAGCATTTCATATTCAGTACATAATCCCGTAACGTTGCCCAAAATTTAATTATTACAAAATACGCCAAGAGCGACATATGAAGATGCCCTTTTGGATGATCAGAGTTACTAAATAGACAGTTAGAACATCTGCCATTACATACAACATCCAATCACAGTGGCATAGATAAATACATAATCTCCTACATAGCTCAATCTGCCTCCTACACATCTTTAGATTCTTTATTCACCAAAACCAATTAAACCTAAAAACCGTAACTCTCAACCTACTCAAATTAAATTTTAAGCACCCGAGAGTTTAAGGGGAAAACATAAACTTCGAGTCAGACATAAAGCCTGGTGTGAATAATAATATGACATCTCGATTTATCGATATTAAGTGAGACCACGCCGCCTAGCGGAACGGGTTTCCCCTCACTAATATCCTCTAAATGCATATCTTTTGCAATCAAAATCCCTGCAACTAAATGGGTTATAATAAACAATATACAATAGCATGTATACATACAAAATAGGTAATCATTGGACTATCTGTCCCGACATCATAGTTTTATCGGGCTGATTGTCAACCTATGGCTTACGTAGGCCTATCAGACATAATAAATGTTCTAACCTGCTATTAGAGAAAAACTAGATGGTCTATCCGTAACTTACTACTTCTAGGGTCAACTGATCTTGATGGTTTTGTGGGCTCACCAATAACCTATCTCTACTCTATGTATTCCTTTCTATGTGTAACCTTCTTTTAGTCTTACCCATGACAAAGCCCTATACACTGGAATTTTGGACTTATATTAGCTAAGGGCTACTAGCTAAAGTATAGGGCATGACCCTACACCAGTCTCATGTAGTTTTCTAATTTCTGAGTCATTCTTTTAGTAAAATTCATGGTTAACTACCCTATCCATAATTCCTTGAAAACAAAATCTTTGTAAATGATTTAACCCTTGAAATCATACTTAAACAAGGAAAACATTGGTCCTTTATTATACTCAAAATACTTATGCCATGATATCTGCTTTAGAAAACAATGCTGATGAAACTCGAAATCATTAGGGTCTTCGACCCTCTCAAATCTTAGGCTATACAGCCAAAATTATGTAATACCTTTACAATTATAAAACTCGGCGACGTCATCGCCATTAAAGGTCTTTGCTCGTTCTAAAGCATGTCGAAGTCTTTTATTCGAAAATATATGAGGATGATATCGAAGTTACTACTTCATAAGCCATAGTGTAAAACTATAAAAATTTGAACTTTGGAAACACATAAAACATTGGCACTAATGCCTCGTCTAGGTTATAAAATTTGGTAGATGCGACGTCGATATCTATGACATCGGCATGGTTAAACATTATTGATTAAGCTCGATGACTATAAAAACATGGGCTAGGCTCGAAGACTAGTTAAAGACATTGACTAAGCTCAATAACAATATTAAAAGCGACATAGTATTAACTCGATGACAAGTTAAAAGCGGCAAGAGTTAGACTTGATAACAAGTTAAATGCGACATACTTTAGGCTCGACAAAAAGTTGAAAGCGGCATGGTGTAGGCTCGATAACCATCTAGGACCGAGGTAAAAACATTAAGAAGTGTATGTGACATCATGCTTCTTAGTAAAAATGCTACATGCATGCGCCTCGACATGCCCATCGAGTCCTTTCTTTTTACCTTTATTACCTCAGCCTCAACGAAGCTCAAACCCAATCCACTTCATGTCAAGCTCGTTGACATCATGCTACATTGTTTTATGCCACGTCGATGACACTAGAATGCAGTGATATGGGCTCGACATAGCCAATATCGACATTGTAGGATGGTAATTAACCTGAAAACTGCAATTTTACTATAAAAAAGTGTTTCTTTTCACCAAACCTTTATAATTTGTCAAATCCTTATTGGCTATCAAAAACATTATCAAATTCTTTATTGAAAAACTGCCACATGCCATAATTTTCAATACTAAACATTTTTACAATTTAACCCATTTCATAAACCTTTTAATTAAACAAATAAGCTCTTTAGACGTAAATTATTTATTTATCATTCCTAAACACTTGGGAAAAATCCCCAAATATCAAAATAAATCAAATTAATCGTACTCTTCGACATATAATAATTTCAGGGCCAAAATCTTTATTTAATTATTTTAAATAATTAACCCCGAAATCCACCAATTTTTCCACTTAGAAAATTCATATAAAATACATCCTTGCTTGGAAAATTATGAAATTAAAAACCCACTTATAAAATGATATTTCTAACGTCATTTCAAAATCTCAAGTCATTTGGGTATCATATGATAGGTTTTCCAACTCAAACATATCACTAAATTTCATATTTAAATTCTAGAAAATCACCAACAAGCATATAATCATTCAAACTACTAAAACATGGCATAATACTTGCAAAAGAAACGTATTTACACTTAAATTTGAAACAAATCAAAAACGTGAGATGTATATTCATCATTCACCTTATATTGATTAAGAAAGTTAAGATTTGAACTTGATTTACTTTCCCCTAAGATTTTCCTTGATTCTCTAGCTTTTCTCCCTTGAATGTTTGTTAATGGCCGGCCCTCACTTCTCTTTTTTTCGTTTTCTATGAATGAAGTGTGTAAAATGAATAAAAGAAATGATGATGGAAGGGTTTAGGGGTAGGAATGAAGGCTATTCCCATTTTTCATTCATCATATTCCTCTTCCTTATCCTAACCTTTTATTTCTCTAATTGGTTTGTTAACTAAGGCACGACCTACTTAATTACCAAATCTTAATTTCTTTATCTCTTTACATTATTTATTTAATTTATCTAATTAAAATTCTAAATAATGTTGGTCAAAATTAGGGTCATTACTTTCTTAATCTCAAATTCAAATATTAGTAACATATAAAGAGTAATAAAAAGTATGCATTCATTAGAAGTAAAAGTAACTCGCTTTCTTATTTAAGCCACTTTCTGTCCAAATTTTAATGGTCAAAATGACTAAATTAAATAATGGTTTCAAAGAATTAATTATTGCACAGTGAATTAAATTTCCAAAACAACTTCTGAATTGCAAAAATATGGAACAAAATTCGAGTTATGAATGATTTTCTAGAGATAAGTATAGTAAAAAAAAATTTATGTGCACACATTTCCACTTCGCAAAACCTCATTTTAGCCTAGAAAAGGAGAAAATTTTGCGAAACACTTAAAATAAAAGTTGTTTCTTACCTCATTAGCTTTCTAGAAATGGAAAAAACATCCAAATTGAACATACCATTTGAAAGTTATGGCTAAACGAACACCACATCATATTTTAAACCCACTCAGATCAGAGATTTTAATTCCTTTTAAGCTTGTTTTAACCTTGCTAAACTTCAAAATTTTACAATGTGATGAACACAAAAATCAATCCTTACGAAAGTATCTTCTTACTATCACTTTAATATAGTTTAACTATCCAACACACCCAAGGGACAAGGACTTTAAGCCTTATCTAGGGTCTTGACTCATGTCTTTTATATATGATGTATTGTTCTGAACCTGCTCTGATATCAAAACAAAACGCTTCGGCTCTATACCATTAGATAATACATAGAATGAGGTAATATGGGGTACACACATGAATATTCCCTTAGGCTAACACTGGTACGTATTTAAACATTGATTAAATAACTCACATATGCGTACACGGTATCGGCACAAAGCAATTAACATGTGTGTCACTAGGATAGAACAATACACAATAAACAATATATAACAGAGAAAGCAGAGTTAATAACATTGCAACAAAATATAATATAAAATCCATAAGATATGATATACATCACAATGTCAAATACATTCATAAGTTTATTTAATATAAAATAATATACTATAACACTAATAACTAGTCTCCTCTATGCCCAAATAATACAAGTTGGTATCATCGTCCTTGAACTTGAAAAGTCTCGGACTGACCCGAGTATTTCGTAAATAATACACGGGTCAGACTATATCTAAATCAAGGGATTAACTCATAGTTGTAGATGTATAATATGTGTATGATATAATAATGATAGCAATGTTGCATCAAAGCATCTCTAGAATGAAAGTCATCAATCAAACATGTATAAAGACGTCATCACCCATGTAAAAGTGCATCAAATAGGAAATCGGAGAATCAATGACAAATGGTGAATCATTCATACATCAAACATAACAATGGCAACTCATGCCGGTAAAAGGTATAATTGGCGACACAGGCCTCTGATTATATAGTTGATGACACATGCCTATGTATATATAGTTGGTGACACATGCTAAAGATGGATGATAGGCAACACACGCTAAAGAAAGTAGTTAACAACACATGCCACTATGTAGTAGTTGGTGACACATGCCAATGAAAAAGATATTCGATGGCACATGCTAGAGAAGGATATAGGGATTAATCATACTCTAGACATAGTCTCAGGTATAATCGCAGCTCATCATCTCAAGTAGAAGTATAAGTGTATGTATATATCACACACACCAGAACTAGACGGGAGACTGACAGACACACTTGCTCCAGGAGACTACACATGTAATTAGCGAACACGACACACGTGTTCATCCAACACGGCTCCTGCAGTCTTGGTTATCTCGACGGACATCATGACTCATGTCCATCAGTGTGCTCGACTGCGTGAGGACTCAGTCACGGCCCTAAACATGTCTCTAAATGGTAACAGGTTGCTGGCCTAGATAACACAAAGGGACTAACACATATACTGACACACGGTAATAGGACGATACACAGCCTCAGCTACATAAGAAAAACGTGTGAGGGATTCAGGGCATGACCACCATAGTCAGGCCACTAGGATGGATACTATGCAATCTGATTCAATCCCACTCCATAAATTGTAACGACCCGTAAAATTTTAATGGGTTTTATTATTTAATTTATTGAAATTTTGTGAAATTTTAAATAATAAAATTTTGGAATATAAATTTAATATTTGAAATACGTCTAATTAAACATAGCAAATCATAAATTTTCGTCTGATAATATTGAAGTTTATTTTCTTGTGTAATTTTATGTAAATTCAAATCAGTTAATATTTGATGATAATGAAATGTTTTCAAAACCTAAATATTTTTCTATAGAAAATTTCTAAATCCTCTTCTGAATGGGACGTCATCTTTCGTTTTTCCAAAAATTTTACTTCTATAGCTCCGTTTATCTTATTATGGCAAATTAGCAGCATTCTGGTACCGATTATCGATTTTGATGGAATGATTGTACCGCTGATATCTGTATACCGTTTTGATCGTCTCGTCGTGCTGATCACCATGGTATATTCGTTTGGGTGTTTTGGTGTTCAGTGCACGACGAAACCGGCAGAACAACCAATCGTATCGGTAACCACTTCACACCTTTTGGCTTTCTTTTGTCTTTTCAAATTTCCACCGTACAACCTATAGCTATTTTCATTTTTTCCAATCGGTGTCCTTTGCTATTTCTTTAGCTTTGGATATTTAGAACTTGCCAGTTCACTTTCATTTTGATTTGTTAATATTCATTTCCGCCTGTTCACATTTGCAACTATTAGTAAATACTATATTAAGTATTCGTTTATATCTTTGCCTCTGCTTCTCTTTCCAATTTCTTCTCCAGATCCACACGCGTGTATCCCTTCCACCTTCTTCCCATTGGATCAGCCTAGCCATATCCGCCTTTCACCAGTAATAGCCAAGTCTCCAGCCGAGAGCCTTGGCCTCACCCAGTTGCTCGGCTCAATGTGATCTGGCGCCACCCAACACGGCCACCAAGGCTGTTCACCCACATCTTCCCTTTCGTTCCACCTCCCTTCCAGTCCCCATCCCCCGTCATCCAGTGCCCCAGCGCGGCCCTCTCCGCCATGACCAGCTTCCCTCCTTCCCTCCGATGCGAGCGCAGCCCGCAACTCGTCCACCTCTTCTTCTTCCACCGAGCCAATGCGTGCTTCCTCTAATGAAACAAGTATATCGAGGCATATATATATATATATAAATATTTGTGTATGTGTTCGTGTTTTGGGTTTCCTTTTTGTTCTCCACCTTTCTCGTGCTCGTTCTTCCTCGTGGTTACATCGTGCTCCGTCGTTGGGTCGCAGCAGTTTCTTCCTCCCGTGCCTATATATATTGTGCATAGGTATTTTATTTTATTATATAAAGTGATGTATTATTTATGTATTTAATCTATATGTCTGTTTAATGCTGCTGTCATGGGTATATAGTATACATAATATTATATAAGATTTTAGGTAGATGTTTTGTTTAAAACTTATATACATGTTTCATTCTAACGTCATATGTTATATATATTTATGTACTATGTTGTGCATGTATATATGTTAGTCGGTTTACAGACTGTAATATATAGGTTGCAATAGTTTATTTTGTAAAAATATAAGATGAAGACTTCTTTATACATGATTATATATATTTCGTAATACAAGCTGCAATTATATATACATAGTTAATGTGTATAGCTCATTATATGATAAAGTTCTGATAAATATATAAATATATTAGATAAGCATTGATTTTATATATTATATGCTATGGTCATTTCAGAGTAAATATGGATATCTTTATAGTTTACAAAGTTATAACAGTGTTACATATGTATATTATTATACGTATATAATGTTTATAAATTTATATATGAAAGATCTGTTTTAAGTTCTGTATTCTATTTTTCGAGTCTGCATATATATCTGAATTAGTACATATATGTTCCATAGTTTATTCGAGATCTGTGAGTTACGCCTAAACTAATATCAGTTAACTTATTTAAATAAATATGTATAAGTTTTAAATAGTTCATGTATTGTAATATCATATATCATATATATATATATATATATATATTTGTCTTAAAACAAAATATTGATTTCAAAGAAATAATAATAACAATACATATAATTTCCGTTTCTATCAATCTGATCCGATTTGTTCTCATCAGTTTCTGTTGTCAACTCTATCCGTCGATTTCGTGCCAATCTTGCTTTGCTTTGGAAATTGTGTTCGGATTCGTACCCATCTCATTTTCTTCGTTCGATCTATCTAGCCTCTAAAGGTGAGTCTTTCTCACTCTGACATTTATACTTATGAAATAGTGAATTGATAACAAGTGTTGGTAAATAAATAAATAAAAAATGTTTATGCAAGTTTATGATGATGATAGGATATACTATGTCATGCTATTACCATGTTTTCTCTGTTAATTATCACCTGACATCTGTTATATGACATTATATTGAGACATTGACATTATTTATGTTGTTTATGTATATATTCACACTGCAAGTTCTCTGTTAGAATAGAATCACTATGGGTTGAAATGATACATACCCGAACGGACTTTAAAATAGGGAAAAATCGTTATGGGCTGAAATAATAGGCCGGAATGGTTTTATTTAATTTATTTTAACTTGGGATTGCGGGTTTGAAATGATAGAACCCGGATTTTTCTTTTTAAACTGCGGATTGAAATGATACATATCTGTATCACTCGACCTAGGCTAGAAAACTATATACAGGCCCGTGGTTATTTTATAAAGTGTTTTGGATATTTTTAAGTATTTTAAAAAAAATATAAATTTATGAAATTTGATTTAAACAGATTTTTGAAATATTTTGAATTTAAGAAATTATGATTTTTCCATGTGTTAAAAATGTAATTGATGAATGGTTTAACTGGATTTTTGAAATATAACTTAAGTTTGGAAATTTGGAATTTTGGTTAAAAATGATATTTAAGTTATATAAATAAAATGGAAATTTAATTATATTTGGAAAATGGTAAAATAAGATAATTTGATTAAATTTGAATTTAAGTGATTTATTAAAGTATTATTGATTTTTCTATGAATTTAAGTGGTTAAATAAATGAATGTTTAAAAGTGATCCTTTAAAATATAACTTGACTTGGAAATGTGAAATTTGGTTTTAATTAAAGGTTTAAGTTAATTAAATAAAATTGGAAATTTAGTTATGAAATGGTAATTTAAATTTGAAGTGTTAAGTTTATTTGTTGAAATATGAAGAATTGGAAACTTTTACACTTAAATTTATTAAGTAAATTGTTGAAAATTGGATTTAATTATAAGAAATTTATTGTGAAAAAGATATATGTTAAATGATATGTAAATGAACATTTTAAATGTTAAAATATGATTTTTAAAATGTTTATGTGTTTTAAATTAAAGTTATTTAATTGCTGGAAATACACTAACACCTGAAATTAACTTTTAATAGCATTCAGAAATGCTATAGATTCTGTTTTGAACTAAAATTGTGTAAAAGGGAGCTATTACAGCATTTCTGAAATGTTGTAGTTGCTGTAGCTGAACTTATAGGCTAATATTGAACTCAGGTCTATTATAGCATTCTCTGGAAATGCTATAATGGTCTGCAGTCTATGTTGAAATCAAATTTAACCCTTGTTTTGAAATCTGAACTACCGCAACACTTCTGAAATGCTGTCTTTTCTGTTTTGAACTATAATTCAACTAAAACTGAGTTTTAACAGCAGTTTTAAGTGCTGTCTTTGCTGAATTAAAAATGTTTTTCAAATATAACTTATAGCAGTTGTTTTTAAATGCTGTGAAATGCTGAAATTGTAATAATTTGGGTTTTTGACTTAGTAAACGAACTCAGAATGGGTTGAAACTTTGAAATTTGAATACTAGATTTGAACGTATAATAATTACACTTTTAAAAGGTTTAAATGAATTATTTTGATTGGAATATAAACTATTTAAAGGTGATTTGAAATGATAGTAAATGAATGATATCTTTGAATTTAAAAAGGTATTTAAAGTTGAATATTTGGATTTGAACTTAAATGATGATTTGAAATGAAGTTTTGAAAGGATATGATATTTTAATATATTTGAAATGAAGTTTTGGAAAGATATGATATTTTGATATATTGAAATAATTTGAAATGAAGTTTTGGAAAGATATGATATTTTGATATATTGAAATGATTTGAAATGAAGTTTTGAAATGATATGATATTTTAATTATGTTGAAATGGTTTGGAATTGATTTAATCTTTATCTTGATAAAGATTTGGATTTGAAATGATATTCTATTTTGAAGTATAAACTGTTTTAAAGTATAACCACGGGTTATAATAACGATTGGTTGTTAAAGAGACCGGGATCGGATATGGACATACTCTCTGTCGATACCGAAAACCACTTTGACAACTGTGTACGCGATGGAGTTTCCAGAATGAAGTAGGATGGTGGCGACGATCCTAAGGTATATACGTGGACCCAACTCCCATGAGTTGGCATAAGGTGGCTAAAACAGGAGCGATCTCGGACCAGTGAGGTAGCACCTCTTCTCGGACACATTTCTTCGATACCATTCTATTACTTTGTGATTTTTGGTGGCCACCCTTGATTTGGGAGTGTTGTCCGAGGTGAACGGTAGTGGCTGCTATGCGCTCCATCAGTCCGTGTGCGTAATTGGTATATCTACCCTGGCATTGCCTAGTTGTGCCGTGTCACCTACCATATCGAGCTTTACTACGATTATGATTTTAAGATCCGACCGCGTTAAGGTTCTCCATCCCCTTAACGCTATTTTCTATATGATTATACTTTACTGATTAGACACTACTGTATATAGCGTATATTACTATATAGTAAATAGTTTATCGAATCGTTAGAGGATGGGCGGTCCCAAGCATCTTCTAAGTTACTTGTACCTTCACTATAGTTCACTTGAGTTGGTTTACATTGTATAAGTATGTATGTCCTGACTCGAGTGTTTTGTGTTTTGCTTTACGCTCGGGTCAGACTGAGTGATACAGCATTAGAGACTCACCTTTGGAGCTGGAGTTTTGCTTTGAAGATCCAGATATCTATTCATCTTATTATCCAGTTGATTCCAGTTGTATTCTGAGTTATACCTGATTATCATATTGTTACTCTTGTTGTATCTTGGTATTCCTATTGTATCTAAATTAACTCTGATGTATTTATATAGTAGCTTCATGAACTACTATCTCTTTTATTTCCGCTGCATTATATTACTCTGTGTCTGTGATCTGAGATTTTATTTACTGCATATTCTGAGATTTGCCAAATTTTATTTACAACGCGATATTTTGAGCAATTCAATTCCGGCATGAGTGTCTACCTATACACTTATAATGGATGCGAATGGTTGAAAATACTGGGCCGTTACATAAAGGGAGTCGGACAGTGATAGACAAATACCGTAAAATATATATATATTAACCGACACACAGTTATATACACATGTCGACACACATCTCTATACATATGTCGACACACATCATAATACACATGCCGACACACAACTATGTATATTGCTGACACACTGCTAAATATGTGACTCATCGCAGCGAGCCCCGTCATACATAAAAATCCTCGTATGAGTGTCATTGATGAGCAAAAAATAATCGAATAAATTACACAACAGGATCTCATACCACCATATGTTTTTAGTCCATTTATTCAATACACACATATCACACTCGCTCCTTCGGTATTCTATATAACAAGTTCAAACAATAACTGGAGAAATATTACCGAAAGTCCCATACCAAACGGTATTATAACTCTGTTTATTCTTATTCCTCGCTACACGTAATTTAATACTACAAAATCACATGCAGGATGTCACACTGTACAAAATCACATAAAAAGAAATTAATAAAACCAATATCCAATGGCAAATCATTCATAACAACAAAAATCAGTGTGAAAGGAATAAAAAACATAAAAGTGTAGTAAATATCATTTAAAAAATATGTAGAATAAACATTTATACTCTTAATTACTATATTGATTATAAACTAACTTTTAAAATGCTTATGATATTATAGAAAAATATTTCTTATTTTGAAAAATTATATAAACTTCAAATAACTATTTAAAACCAATTATAACTTCCTTTTCGATAAATTAATAATTTTGAATAAAAACTTTTCTTGAATTAATTTTATATTCTAGAACTAATAAAACTAGTAAAACATTTATATATTAAAATAAATAATTTCACATCATTTATGTAATACCGAAAATAAGGATTTAGCACTATACTTTACTCTCAAATCCTTGTTTATATACGTATAAAACATTCATAATCACTTTATTAATCAAATATAACTTACAAAGATTACCATAATGAAATTTTATTTTAAAATAAATTTATAAACTTTCAAAATAAATTATATTTATTCCATACCATAAAACTTAATTCAAAGCCTTCTCTTTATCACAAACTAATTAGGAATAAAACATTCTTCCTTTATATTATATCATATTTGAAATTCTCATATTATAAAAGAAAATTTTTATTTATTCAAAAACATATCAATAATCATTTAATTATTTCATAAAAAGAATTCTATATTTTTCCAGGGTTCGGAAACTCTTTCAATAATATATAAATAACCTCATAATAAAAATCACTGAAAATAATATTAATATTTTCATAATATATTTTATAAAATAGCAACATATTATATTTTACCTTTAAAACAATTCCAAAGTTATAATATACTATAATATTAATTTTAAAAAGAGTTTTATAACCAAAAGAGAGCTATATTCATATTTATAACTTAAATTACATTTGAAAGTATGAAATAGCTAATCGAATAAAATTTAGTAAATTATTTATAAAGTACTTTTAATAAAATTGCAAAACCCTTAAATTAAATTTTAAAAACATTTCAAAAATCTTTTTAAAACAAGAAAGCAAATAAATATCTAAAAATATATAAATTATGGAGTAAAATTACCCCACAAGCATAACAACAAATCATATATATATATATATATATATATATATCGTGTGTATATATATATAGTTCGATTCGCAATCGGATAGAATTCCATTTGCAAATTGACACTTCCAATCAACACATCCAATCAACATTCCAAACAATAATCAATCCCAAACTAATGTACCAAACAATCCATTCAACAAACCAATTCAAACTATATTACATAGCAATGGAGATATAGATATAGTGGTGAGTATAGAAACTCATCGATTTTCAAAGCAAGCTTTTACTAACTCAAGTTGTGTAATGGACAAGTCTTCCTGCTCTTTAGTTGTTGTACGACATCAACCTCCTTCACCATTTGTTTGTGTTAGTCTTCATTCAACTACCGCATCACCACTATCACACGTGCTATTGCTTGGCAAGTTTGCTCGACCTCCACTCTTCATGGTCGCTCATCTCCTGCTGCCACGAAGTTAGTGTCGACAATCACCCAAAAGACCCACGCATAGCCACTACTGAGCACCACTACCAGATCGTGATGCCTCCTCATCGTTGCCAGCCTTCCTACGACACCACTTCCCACTTCGTTTTTGCCAACACAAGTGATTAACGCCTGCACCTCATCGCAATCATGACCAAGCATCGCTGTCGAGCTTCGCACCCCTCCCTAACTGATTGTCGTTGCCTAATTCATATTGCCTTGCGCGATTAATTTTTTCTTTCTAATTCGTTATTTATGAATTTGGAGTTGTCGGGTTGGGATGGAGGTAATGGGCCGAATATGGAAAAGTAGAGGAGAATTTCAAAAGAAAAAAGTGTATAGATTAAATGGGCTTGAATTGTGATTGGGCTAGTTTAAAATAATTAATTTCATTTCATTTTCTTTTATTCCCTTTTAAATAGCTCTTGTATTTATTCATAAGCAAATTTTGACCTCATTTAAATTTATTTACACCATTTCAATCCATTAAGAATTATGAACACTTTAAAATATATTATATTTATTAAAACATTTTATTCAATTTCAAAATATTATTCGAAAAGAATTTATTAGTTTAATTCTATTTATTAAACAAAATCTTTTATTGAATAAAATTTATTTTCATAAATAACAACTATTAAAATCAAGTTGGAACGTTTTATTTTAATTAATTTTATTTATTATTACGACTGTTATAGCTACAAATGTCGATGATACCTATATACGGCTCTATAATCTATAATTTAATTGTCGTAGTACTAATGCATCTAAAAGACTCGTCTAAGGGTTAACTAGCTCACCTTCAAACAAACAAATGTCTAACCTTTGAGGTCTGTGTGAATCCCGCATGGATTATATACTACTAGAAAGCGAAATTTGTCAAGGCATAACCCGAGCCTTTACTACTGACCGCTCGGGACCGTTGGTGGTCATAGCCTATATGCCAGACCTACTTCAAAATACTGATTTAACAAAAATACTGATATAGCCTGCCGACCTTCCCCAACTGACATCTCGTTTAGACTAACCTAATGTAAATCAGGGAAAATGCCCATTTCGGTTACCTAATACCTCTTATTTGAATTGAAGCCGACCCCATTTCCTTAAAAGTATTGGGCTATTTAATACTTCAAATTCGAGGCGAACCTTTGGTATATTTTCCCCTACTTATCCGCAACGCATATCCCTTCCCCATGTGTCCTAGGTTGGAGATTTCCTATATCGGTAGTAAGTATATACAACTACTAGTAGCCTCTAGGTGAAGGATGGACTTCTGATGTGTAACTCTACCAACCTTACATCCTAACCCACTAAACAAAAATAACAATCCTAGGCTTAAATGTTGGGCTAGGCCATTTAATTCACGATTGTTCTAATCATATAATTAAGGTTGTATAATTTCCCGCTATGAAAATTATATTGCCTTCTAGCATTTAATTCCTACCTTACGCTTATTTACTATATTCCATAAGTGTTAATTGTCCGTAATAAATGGTCATTATTATTCTAATTGGACAATCTCTAATAACATTTATTTATTTGTTCTAATTCAACCTATTATGCCTATTCCATTTCCCTATAAATGTCATATTAAATCCTTTACTCGGTTCAGTCAAACATATTTATTTCCCCAATTAATTATGTAACTCCTTATTAACTTCAGATTTAATGCCCTATTAATTTGTAGTTACTATATCCTTTCCATCTATACCTCCTAATCTTATTATTTAATATGTTGTTAATCATTAATACGAATATTGTCGTAAATTATGTTGTGTATATATATATATTTATATTATTATTATTATAATCGATAAGCATGGTTATATGTGTGTATGTATATATATACATATTTCTAATTATTAATTCCTAAACTAGAACTTTCCTTTCCACGTTTTACTTTATCAGAGCTATCTTTCCTAAAAGGATTTCTGTTATAATTTTCCATAAATTACCCAAAAATGAGGCATTTGCTTCGTTTGAAATTATAAAAATTATCTATTTTCTTTTATTGAAATAGACGGTGCAAACTACAGAGAAGAATATCCATACTTTACACATCTCTTTCCTTTTTGGTATATTCATTGTTAATTCAAACGACGCACTTTTTATACATATTTTTGAAATTGGATAATTTATGGAAATTACATAGAAATATATATAATTAAATTATAACCCACTCCCAATAAATTAAAACATAGGAATTCACATTCCAAGTCAAATCAGGGCAATCTAAATCTATACTAACAATTTACAACCCAACTATCATAAATCATGAATAAATCTTACAACCTTATCAACATTCAACTTTAACAAATTTAGGGACTGATTTCCTAATATTCCAGATTAGGGTGTAGATAACATTCCTATTCCAATTACCTATTGTATAGAATACATAAGCGAGATTTCATCTTCCTAAGCCTATAACTTCATCGATTTTGCTTAGGCATAATATTTAAATAAAACAACGATATAAATTTCAATGTTATAAATAAATTATATAATTTCCCGCTCAACTTTTAAGCTTTTCAAATCTTCTGAATCTGAATCCATTCATTTACTTAACTCTTTTTCCATTCCAATCTAAAAGGATATGTATAAAAATGTATATGTATACTATTAGAATTATAGATCCGAAAAGATTTGAGAAGGAATACAGATTTATAATAATGAAATTTACCTTTTTCCACGGTATTGATTTGCTCCTTCTCTTCTTCTATTTTATTTTCTTCCCTTCTCCAATTATATATACATATAATTTAATATTTTATTATTAATAGAAATAGTGGAGAAGGGAAAATTGCAGAGCTTTGCTGCTTTTATCAGAAAATATGAGAAGAAAAGTGAGGGGTTATGCCTATATTTATATACACTCGAATAAATCATAACCGTTAGATTAAAATAATTAAATATAGGCCGTTTGGCTAAGGTTCAAACCCTAGCTGCCACCTCTAACCAGTCGATTGCCCCCTATAATCGGTCAACCGCTAGTGGTCGACCGACCCAAGTAAGGGGGTCGACCGTGGGGTCTCGCTTTTAATGATATTTATTTCCTATTTTCGTTTTTAATTATTTTCGCTTTGAAAACTTCAAATGCTAATAACTTTTTCATTTGAGCTCCAATCACGAAACTCCAAATATAAAAGTTACTTAGAAAATTACTACGAACAAAATGTTTCAAGTTTTGTGGCCAAATTCCAAAGTCTGCTCAAATTTCCATTTCTAGAGTCTTATTAGCTATTTATTAAATATTATTAATTTTATGTGGTGTTACATTCTGCGTCGATGATATGGGGAGAGGGAATGACAATAGCAGACAAGAGTGGGAGATCTGTTTCTATTGACCAAGTGTGATCTGGAGTGATGGGCCCGTCGAGACCTTTGTTGGGGAATCTCCCTTGGGGATCGGGATAGACTGATGGTTCTTTAGGTTTAAGATTTCCAACTCGCCTAGCTCCACTAAGGCAGTCAAAATGTAGATCGTGTCCCGATCTACTGCCTAAAGGCAGTTAAACGCGGATAATGTTTCTACCGAATGGGATTTGTGGTCTACTTAGACTTCTTCTTGTTCAGGTTCTACGACATTATGGACATACCCTTGCTTGTGGGTGGCCTGCACGTCTCTGTGATGGACAGGATAACAAACAATTGGGGTCTCTAACATGACTCCCTCGTGGGCATCATGCATGATGTTTTATGTACTCGGCATTACGGACTGGATGGGGGTCTGGTCAATCACTAGTGGGACTACCTGGCCGAAGTTCATAGTTTGAGCATTCATCCTGGCCTTGAGGTCATTTAAGTCACGAGCAAGCTACCATATACTGGTCAAGCCATTTATCATGACGAGCCATATGTTGTTGCTTAGCCTAGGAATGGGGTAGATAGCACTCGCTCCTGTGGCTCCGTTGGTGTTATGACTATTGGAGTTGTCATTTTCGTTCTCACCATGATTTTCCATGGTATGAATGTAAGATGAGTTTGTAAAGAAGAAAAGTCGAGAAAAATGAGAGCTTTTAGGGAAGACTTTCCTTCTAGCGTTAAAACGTTGATTAAAAAATTAGTCAACCTTGAAATTATGATTGAGATTTGATATTAACAAAGGTTACTCACTAATATCTTGGTTTAAAAAAGTAAAACGTGGAAGTAAAATGCATAGAAAATAAATAGGTGCAAGATTTAAAGTGGTTCAATCTAAGTTGATCGGCTTCCATTATAAGGATTTTATTATTATTTTGCTTCTCTTATAATAGCTTGGATTACAAGAAGCAATAATAGGAAAATAAAATGCTTGAGAGGTTGAGATTTTCAGCCTTTGTAAAGATGCATGTTTTGCTGTATTTATAAGCCGGGAAGCCAAGTTGGATGGCTGGGACTGTGCAGTAAAAGTCCATAAATTGTTTTTGGCAGTTGATTTTGTTCTATGGTTGATGCAACTGCCAGCTGGAATGAATGGTTCTGATGATCGCCTAACTATCAGTTTGTACTTCAACATCCTTGGTCAGGAACAAGTGGCATGAGATTAGGGAATGGTTGTGCAGTGGTGCTTTGCCAGGGTGGTAATAAAGGACAAGTAATGGTTATCATAGTGCCTCTTTTGTTAGATGAAAAGTGTCTTATATGCCAGCCTTATCAAAGAAAACTGTGTAGTCATAGCTTCTTTTTGGAAGTAGTAGGTAGGTATCCATAACCAAAGCTGGCTATGATAGGACAAGGGAACTTTGGAAGGTACGGGCAGATGGTGTGGAAGACGAGCGGGGGACCTTATTAGGGAGTGGGTCATCAGTTGGGTCGCTCGACTGTTGAGAGTCTTTTGCATGTCGAGCTGCTATCTTTTTCCATCGCCCATTGTGGACCACATGTGCTTTGCTTGGTTCTTGCATGCATTAGTGTTGGCGCCCTGCTTTGATGGGAGAACTAGCCATTGGAGCTGGATGCAGACTTTATGAAATGGGCGAGCCATAGTACCAGCTTCATGTAAACAAATAGGCCAAAATGCGGGCTAGGTGGCAGGTCAAGAAGGTGCTTGGCAGAATCATTCAAGCTGGTAGAATTTGTTATAAATTTTCAAATTGGAGGTACCACTGGTCAACCAGTGGTACTACTGAATGCCTAGTGAACGGTGGCTGCGAATAGCCATTTCCGTTCGAAGAGGTGCAACTCTTCCTCATGGATGTTGCTCTTCGTCTAGTGCCTTTTCTAACAGTTTATTTTGAAGAGAAGCAACTCCTCCTTGCATCCCTCATCATCGTTATAAGCAATGTTAGTACCTACATTTTAAACTATCAAATTTTGTGATTAAATCGTTCTCTTCTTTCTCCACTCTTGGCAATTATCAGAACCATTTCTTCTGACGACCAACCTACACCGTCGGCACCTAATATACATAAAATAGTGCGCTGCCGACGTGCCCGGCCGATGTAAAATGATCATCAAGGTTTTAAAATGAAATAAACATCACATAACCCATTGTATATCTCACATTGCATGGAATAAAATATAATATACATCATAGATATAACATAGGAGAGATAGTAATAACTAAGTGATCCAAATACTAGGGTACAGATTCACAGAGTTATACAACGAGTAATATAGTTTATACAACAGAGATAAACTTAAGTAATTGTCTCATAATAATAAGAAAACACTACTAAGGCTCCACAGTGTTGCATGGTGAAATAAGCATAGAAATCCATATATAATACGAGATAGCTCCATCCAGCTCGTCCTCTGCACAGCTACTGCATCGCACCTAGACCTGCTATCTAGTCTACTCATTTAAGAGTACCTGAGATAATAAGAAGCCAAACATAAAACCTCGAGTCAGACAACAGTCTGGTGTGAGTGGTAAATGAATCTCAAAATACTATACAAGTTGATATAGTAAGGAACATGGGTATAGGAACCATACCTGACATGTCCCTGCAACCAAAGATTTAGCACATAATAAACATAATATGTTACTCTACAAATATAGTAAAGGTACACTACAAACCAAATGTGATGACGTGTGTCCAGGCATCCCTATCTCCAATACCTGTCTATAATGACATCCCTAGAGTGATAGACTATGGAAGAACAATTAAGACAACAATAGCATCCATCAAACAATTCTCACTATCTCTCACTCACTGTACTCTGGATTATACGATAACACGTATGACCTTTCAACTACCAGGGACTAATGGAAATCCCAGTTTTCAGTGTACTCTCTTTAGCCCAAAGCTGATACTAAATCCATTTAACCGATCTAGGGTACATGGATCCATTTCACCGATCTGGAGTAGCCTTTCAACGTACCAATGAGCGTCCTATCCAATTTCCATTATCCTCAAGGAACCATTCTACTTCCTCCATTCCACGATAGAACCATTCAACGTTCTATCCATGGATCACCATTCTTAGAACCCGCCCTTTATGGATAACCATTCTCACTACTTCGTTCAACATCGAGCCTTCATCATCAGAACCTAACTTCTTTCATCATCAAGTTATCACCAAAGTCCCGAAACTATCATCGTGCTACTATGCCGCCATCAAACACTAAGCGAAAAAACAAATACCTTCATCACGACCTACCGAGCCTCTACTTCCCTACTGGAAGTTGCATTCCAATCTCATCAATATAAATAACTCGGTACTGAACCTGTAATGGCTCAGCACTGACTTATTTACTTAACCAATCTTGGCTAAGTTCAATCTCTTGCTTCTAGTACTCTATTTCCCAAGTGCTTTGAACCTTGACCTATCCTTCAAAATAGTCGACATCCACTTAAAGCTCTAATCTCCAAGTTCTAAAAATAACTCAGCATCATGCCCAATACTTAGCCATTCTTCTACATCTCGCCCATGTCTACCTCCTCTAGCCATTGTCCACTGAGTCATCAAGTCGCCGACCTCTTTTGGCCACTAAAAATAACTCGATACCGACTTAAATAACTCGGTGTTGAACTATTTCCTTAGCCTAATTTCTACCATGACTTGTAACTTGGGTTCCTCCCATGCTCCAGAAACTTTCCACCAAGTTCCATCCAATTCTGACCTTCTTTTCCTTCAATTTCTCGAATTCGCCGACTTATTCCCCAACTACCTAAAACACTAGCAAACAACATCAAAAAACAACATATAATCATAGAAAACCATGCATATACATCCATTCATATAAGCAATACATAAGAATGTGATAATCAAGCAAATCTTAATATAGATCTAACTTTTACACTAGATATGCATAAGAATACAAGGGATTGCAAAACCATTGGAAAACCATTTTTAAACCTTTAAAATTCATACTTAAACATGTATAAAAGTGTAATCAAGGTTAGAAAATGTTTTAAGGTCAAAATCATCATTTTTAATTATATAAACATGCTTGGTAGAGTGAGAGGATAAGAACCTCTCACAAAATACCCAAAATATCAATTTTCTCCTTAGATCTGAAGTAGACGGCAAAGGAGAAGAACCCAAATTAGCAAAAGTGATAATCTAAAGCATTCGTATACTAATCACCTCTCTAATCAATGATTTGGCTAAGATTTGTAAGGAAAATGTGTGATTTTTGATGAAATTACGGTTAATGGATGTTTAAAGCTATTTTAAGAAAGATGCAAATGACTTAGATCAGTTCCCATAGCCTCCCCTTAGCTCAGTTTTCGAGATGGGTTAATGGGCCTAAGCATGGGCATAGTTAACTACCCATTAAAACTGGCCAGCACCAGACAAAGCTTAAAATAGCTATAACTTTCAAACGATATGTCTGTTTTTCTATTACGATCACTCTACTTAATGGGAAAACATCACCCTAAAGTAATGGAAGTGGTTTGAGATCGTAATTCGGCCCTTATCAAAAGTTATAGTCCAAACAAGGTTTTTATGGTCAAAACGGTCCCATAGAAAATCAGCAAAAATCATAAATGTGGAAATTATCCCTAAGAGTCACTTTTCAAAATCTTATAGTCATATGAATAAAATAAAAATGTTTTACAATCCTCCGATAAGTAAAAGCGGGTTGTTGCACTCTCCTCCTCTTTACGAATTTCGCCCTCGAAATCCCCAAATAAATCAAACATGATTACCTAACATGCCTAACAATCATATGCAACTATTTCATATATCAAACAAGTAACCATGCAATCCATAGTGTAGGTAAGCCTATCCTAGCATGCAAGATACTAAATTATTCTATATGATGTCAAAAGTGAAAGAAAACGTGATAAACAGTAGGTCTTACCATACAAAGAGCTCCGGATGAGTGGCCTTCATGCTCTCCTTGGTTTCCCACATGCGATCGCCTCCGCCTTCGCCCTATTGAACCTTCATTAACTCCACCGTCTTCTTCCTAAGCTATTTCGTATCATGTCCGACAATACTAACCAGCCTATGAGGTCTTGAAGCTTATGGTTCAATCTCGATATCATATAGTCGATCTAGTGTAATCGTCACGCCAGAATCGTGCACAAACTTCTATAAGTGAGAAACATGGAAGACATTGTGCACACCCACCATCTTCTGAGGTAAGTCGACCTTATATGCTAGGTTTCCAATCCTCTCTGTTATCGAAACAGGATCTACGAATCTCGGTGCCAACTTCCCCTTACTACAGAATCGAATAGCATTCTTCAAATGAGAAATCTTCATAAACAACATATCAGGAGAATTCCAAGTCTCTTTGTCTCCTATCGATGTAGCTCTTCTGGCTATCCTGAGCAGCTTTCATTTGCTGTCAAATGATCTCTATCTTCTTCGAGGTTTCTATGATTTGGCCCAAGTATCAGTTTCTTGCCTACTTCCCACCAACGCAAAGGGGCGTTACACTGTCGTCCATAGTGCTTCATACGATGCCATACCGATACTAGACTAATAGCTATTGTTGTATGTGAACTCCACCAAATGCAGATGATCATCCCACGAGCCTCCAAAATAGTATGCAAGCCCGTAGGAGATCCTCCAATATATGATTCACTCTCTCGGTCCGCCCATCTATTTGCGGGTGATAAGCTATACCAAGATGTAGCTTAGTAGCCAATGCCTCTTATAAGCTCTTCAAGAACCCACTAGTAAACAATAGGTCTCAGTCATGCACAATGCTCTTCGGCACACCATGAAATCGTACAACCCATTTCACATACAACTCGGCCAGTTTGGCTGCCATTCCACTTGACTTGATGGTTATAAATTGAGCGCTTTTCGTCAATCGATCGACTATGACCTAGATGTTGTCGTACCTTGCTCGATTCTTTTGCAGTCCATTAATAAAGTCCATTGATACTTTCTCTCACTTCCATTCGGGAATTTTGAGCTGTTGCAACAACGCACTTGGCATCTTTTGATATGCTTTCACCAATTGGCAGTTCATACATTTCGAGATGAATGTCCCGACATCCTTCTTCATCCCTTCCCAATAATAGGCCTACTTCATATCATGGTACATCTTATTACCGCCAGGATGTATGGTCAATCTAGAATGGCGGCACTGTCGTAGCACCTCATCTCATAATCCATCAACATCAGGAACAAATAGTCTCCCATCCTTAAAGATCCAACCTTCTCGGTCGAATTCGTATTGCTTTATTTCTTCAACTCTACTCCTCCTTCTATCTTCGCCATGATCTATGCTAGTCTAGCATCTCGCCTCTGACTAGCACCGATTCGCTCAATCAGAGTAGGCCCGGTAGTTAAACTCGCCAACATCTCCAGTTCTAACTCTTAGTGGGGCCTGCACTCATAACCAGCAATATACTCCAACAGTTTCCACTCCAGAAACATCGCTCCCAAACTGGCATGTCTTCTACTCAATGCATCGACGACCACATTTTGTTTACTAGGTGTATAAGAAATGCTAAAATCATAGGAGGCCAAGAATTCCAACCATCGCAGCTGGCGAAGGTTGAGATCCTTCTAGGAGAAAATGTACTTTAAGGATTTATGGTCCGTGGACAGCTCAAACCTTTCTCCTAACAGGTAGTGTCTCCAAACCTTCAAAGCAAATACTATACCCACCAACTCTAAATCATGAATTGGATACATCCTCTCATTCAATTTTAGTTATCGACTAGCGTAGGCGGCAACTTTTTCCTTCTACATCAATACCACACCTAATCTAGTACCATAGGCATTTGTGTATACTATCAGCTCCTTATTCCCACTTGAAATGGTCAATACTAGTGCACTCGTCAACCTCTCTTTCAGACTTACAAACGCATGGTCACACTTCGCGTCCTAAACAAAAATCGGATTCTTCTTCATCAAATTGGTTAACGGTGTTGCTATCTTTGAGAAGTCCTTCATAAAACGTCTATTATATCCCGCCAATCCAAGGAAAATCCTAACATCCATTGCATTCTTGGGTTGGTTCCAATCCTGAATCATTGCCACCTTGGCAGGATCGACTGCGACGCCCTGCTCTGAGAACGACATGAACCAAGAATCTCACTTCCCTCCTCCAGAAGTGACATTTCAAAAACTTCACTTTAACTTGTGCTGCCTCAATACTTCAAGCATGATTCTCAAGTGTGTCTTATGTTCTTCCTTTGTCCTAGACTAGATTAAAATATCATCCACGAACACAAGCACGAACTTGTTTATGTGATACCTGAAGACACGGTTCATGAGATCAATAAAGTATGTCAGAGCATTGGTTAGCCCGAACGGCATAACCAACCACTCATAGAAACTAGACGACATACGAAACACGATGATCAACGCACTCTCCTTCGCTACTCTCAACTTGTGAAATCCCGTCGTAAGTTCCAATTGAGAGAACACCTTTGTATCGTGGAGCTAATCGAACAAATCATCGATACATGGGAGTGGATACTTGTTCTTCTTCGTCACTTTATTCAGCTCATGGTAATCTACACACGACCTCATATAGTCATCTGCCTTAGTGGCGAATACTATGGGTGTACCCCTACTCAGATATACTCCTACGAATGAACCCCCTCTTCAATAGGTCATTTACTTGCACCTCCAACTATTTTGCTCTCTAGATGCTATACGCCTTAAAGGCATAACTATCGGTCTGGCATCCTTCACTAAGTATATTCGAAAATTAAACTCTCTATGCGGCGGTGATCCAATCACTTCGTCAAACACATTCGGATACTCTCCAATGATAGACATAGATGACAATCCATCCTATAGAGTCTCAAGCGAATATAGAAAGCTAACCATAACCATATCCTCTAGTAGGCAGCCAATCACTACCGTCCGCCCCTCCACAGCCCCTATCGTAACCAACGGCTGCTCGCAATCCACTGTTGCTGCATACTTCCTTAGCCAGTCCATTCCTAAGATAATCCCCAACCCAAAAAAATTCGAAACCAAACAATCACAAATAAAAATCATCCATGGCTTGATAAGTTCAAACCATGATAAACCATGCACATGCTAGTGGAGCCTCTAACAGGGTTCATCACAATCAAAGGTTGGTCAACTATTTCAGGTTTTAATCCCAGTCTGTTTACCAAATCACTAGATATGAAGGAATGTGAAGCTCCGGTATCGAATAAAACACATATGGAAACACCATAAATTGAAAGCATACCTTTAATAACAACGCTCTTCCACTTCTCTTTCGTCGAGGGACACTCGACGAAGTCGAAACAGCGCCCAGAGCATATGCCTTCACAACCTATTTCTGCTGTGATGGTTTTGGACAATTCTTTAGCATATGTCCGGGTTTGCAATAGTTCTAACACTTCTTCTTCCTATTAGATTTGCAGTCTCTAATTAGGTGACCCTTGTCTCCACAGGCATAACCCATTTAGCTTCTTCTAAACGTTCTTTCCCTAAGACCGCCTCCTCTTTCCATTCTATTTCTTCTTGCCTCCACCTCTTTATTGCAGTTTTGGCTCCTTTTTAGCAACAACAGCTAATTTGGACTTGGGTTATAAACTCTTCTGGCAAAGAGCTTTCTTGACAAGTCTTTCGAATGACTTATCGATATGACTAACCGACTTCTCCCTTAAGTAGTCGTCCAAACCTATAATGAACTTCTCGTTCTTTCTTAATGGAGTGTCAATGAAAGACATCTCATACTTTGGAAAATCATCAAACTCAGCAATATATTTGAAGATAGACATATCTCCCTTCTTTAAATCAGCAAACTTCCTGAGTAACACCGACTTTTGAGCAGCCGGAATGAACTTCTCTTCAAACCTGACCTTGAACTGGTCCCAAGTAAACTGATCCTCAAGTATAGTAATGGTAATGGCATTCCACCTGTTTATGGCCCGCCCTTAAAGCTGTCTAGAGGCCAACTTCCTCTTTATGGTATCACCTATTTTCATATCACCAAAGATACATTCGCAGGCGTCCAACCAATCCCGCACTTCCATAGCCGACTCCGTTCCAAGGAATGGTTTGCCTCTCAAGGTGGAGTAATCTTTGCATAACTTGGCAAAGTCAACTCTCGACGCCTACACTTGAGCACCACCACCAACAACAACATTTGGAGCAGTCGCTTAGGCATTTTGAAGGATGTTCGCCATCTTCGCATTGAACATAGCTTGCAAGTCAGGGTTAGCAGACCTTGAGCCTGCTACTTCCTCAAATGGAGTTCCTCACGGTGTTTTTTGTTTGTTGGTTCATTCTTGATCTGTAAGAAGAATGATCAATCTCTCAAAAAGAAAACAGTTAATGGTACTCGTGTGTGCATGCGACTTATATACTATATATACTACTATATAGTTTTGAAAATCAAAATATATAACAAGTACGCACTCTCTTATGTGTGCATATATATATATATATTCTCGATCCAGTCTAGGGTGAAAACTCCTTTCCTATCTCTACTGAACCACAATATCAACTCAGGTTAATCGTGTAACCTAAGCTCTGATACAAAATATGACGACCGCCCTACACCACGGGCACCCAATATACATAAGATAGTGCACTGTTGACATGCCCAACCGACGTAGAATGATCATCAAGGTTTTAAAATAAAATAAACATCACAGAATCTATCATATATCTCACAGCGCGTAGAATATGGTATAATATACATCATATATAAAAAACATGAGATATGGTAATAACTAAGTGATCCAAATATCAAAGTACAAATTCACAGAGTTATACAACAAGTAATAAAGTTTATACAATGGAGATAAACTTAAGTAACTATCTCATAATAACAAGCAAACACTGCTAAGGCTCCACCGTGTTGCACACCGAAATAAGCATAGAAATCCATATATAATACGAGATAGCTCCATCCATCTCATCCTCTTCACAGCTACTGCGTTACACCTAGAACTGCTACCTAGTCTACTCATTTAAGAGTACCCAAGATAATAAGAAGCAAGGCATAAAACCTCAAGTCAGACAACAGTCTGGTATGAGCGGTAAATGAATCTCAAAATACTATACAAGTCGATATCGCAAGGAACATGGGTATATGAACCATACCTGACATGTCCGTGCAACCACAGAGTTAGCACATAACGAACATAATATGCTACTCTACAAATATAGTAAAGGTACACTACAAACCAGATGTGATGACGGGTGTTCAGGCAACTGTATCGCCAATACCTATCAACAATGGCATCCCTAGAGCGATAAAATACAGAAGAACAATCAAGAAAACAATATCATCCATCAAACAATCCTCACTATCACTCACTCACTGTGCTCTGGATATATGATAACTCATATGACCTTTCAACTGCCAGGAACTAATGGAAATCCTAGTTTTCAGTGTACTCAGTTTAGCCCGAAGTTGATACTAGACCCATTCAACCGGTCCAGGGTACATGGATATAATCTGGGTAGCCTTTCAACGTACCTATAAGCGTCCTCACAATACCCTATTTTGAGTACATCGGAAAACACTTCAAATATCAATGATCCCTTAAGCACGAGTATCCGAGTCCTTTCCTTGCTCCATCCAATTTCCATTATCCTCGAGGAACCATTCTACATTCCTCTATTCTACGATAGAACCATTCAACCCTTCTATCCATGGGTCACCTTTCTTAGAACCTGCCCTTTATGAATAACTATTCTCATGACTCTGTTCAACATTGAGTTGCAATCATAGAAAACAAACTCCTTTCATCATCGAGTTGTCACTAATGTCCCGAAACTATCATCATGCTACTATGCCGCTATCAAACACCAAGCGAACAAACAAACACATTTAGCACGACCTACAGAGCCTATACTTCCCCCTGGAAGTTGCACTCCAATCTTATCAATATAAATAACTCGGCACCGACCTATAGTAGCTCGGCAGAGACTTATTTACTTAGCTAATCTTGGCTAAGTTCAATCTCTTACTTCTAGTACTCCGTTCCCAAGTACTTTGGACCTCAATCCATCCTTCAAAATAGCATAGCATCCACTTAAAGCTCTAATCTCCATGTTCTAGAAATAACTCGACATCATGCCCAATACTTCGCCATTCTTCTACATCTCGCCCTTGTCCACCTCCTCTAGACATTCTCCACTGAGTCATCAAGTCACCGACCCATTTTGGCCACTATAAATAACTCGGCACCGACTTAAATAACTCGATGTCGACTTATTTCCTTAGCCTTATTTCTACTGCAGCTTGTAGCTTGGGTTCCTCCCATGCTCAAGAGCCCCTCCTCCAAGTTTCATCCAATTTTGACCATCTTTGCCTTCAAATTGTCGAATTCACTAGCCTATTCTCCAACTACCTAAAACACTAGCAAACAACATCAAAGCATAATATACAGTCATAAAAACCATGTACATACATCCATTCATACAAGCCATGCATAAGAATGTGATAATAAAGCAAATCTTAATCTAGATCTAACTTTTACAATAGCATATGCATATGAATACAAGAGATTGCAAAACCATTTTCAAACCTTTAACATTCATCCTTAAACATGTATTGTTAACTTGCTTTTGAGCCAAAGCAGATTTCAACTAGACTTGGACGATTAAATTAAGGATGAAACAACTTGAAATCTTGGACGCACGTTTAGATGAAGTAAAGGAGTGGCTCAAAGAAAATTCATCCAAAAATGTGCTAAGTAAACAAGTTGGTGCCGACATGTTCATGTCGAAGCCGACATGTTTTTGCTCCACAATCATCCACTCCAACTTCACATGAGTTATTATCTGCCCCTTCCACGTGTGTCCAAGAGATTTCTAAGAAATTTGGATGACCTATTTCAAGAGTTGAAGAGTTGAATAGATAGAACAACATAATAGATCAAGTGATGAAGGAACGATAATCAAAATCAACCAACAATCGATGAAAAAAACATGGAAAGTCGCAAAATGAAGTAAGAAGATGGATGCAAGAAAGTTCGAAGTGTTTTGAATAAAGGAAAAATGTCGACGCCGACATGTTTAAGTCGGTACCGACATGTTTGCTTAACTTGTGGGGTTCTATGATTTGGCACGTGACTTTGGGCCGATCTTCGGACTCTGCGTCAAGTGTACTACTGACCCAACACGACTGTTTCTCTATAAATACCAGCCTACCTACAACCAAACTTGATCTCTTCCTTGATCTTCATCTCTTAACTCTGGATCTAATCTCTCTACCATTGGAGACTTCTTCCTCTTCTGCAATCCTATCTTCTACCTCTCAAACTCTCTAGAAACATTACTGTAAATCTGAGATCCACTAGATTATGGTCGGATCTGGTATAATTCATTGTAATCTGGAGAGAAGACAACGAATAACAAACTATTAAGTGAACGTAGGCAGAGATTGCCAAACCACTATAAAAATTCTTGTGCGTTCTTTACTCTTCTTCTATCTTTTACTTGCTTGGTCTGAAATTTCTACTACTTATACATTTAGTATAAAAGAACTGGTGCTTTCATCTGATATATGGGTGTTGATCCATTTTCTGGGTTAACATTTTGGTGCTTTCAATGAGAACAAGAGCTAGATCTGAAGACTTGAAGCTTGAATATGAGATTTGAAGAAGATGAAGAGACCTAACAATAGATCTAAGGCTGGAGCAAGCCAACCAAAGCATGGGACAGCCAGGAGATGTCCTTGAATTCTTACCAATCCATCTACGTAACCAGAAAAGAGATGGAAAAAAATGATGAAAGAGATGCAAGATGGATTAATGACTCGACAACAAGAAATGCCTGAAGGATTTTTCTAAAGAATTGGACAACAAGGAATAACTAGAGTTGTAGGAATTCAGAACGAAGTGCTTGGAGCTAATGCAGGAACATCTGGAGTTAGAGCGAAGCAAACTAGAACAATTCCCCAACAAGCAGAACAACTCGATACCGACCCAAATCAACTCAATACCGAGAGAATTATATTGGGAGGCAGCACTAGTGTGAACTTGGAACATGCTGGAATTCCAGGAGCAAATGATGTTAGAGCTGGAAACGCAAATCAGAACGTGAATGGGCAACGATCGGAAGATTATATGCCATAACCTCTCTGTAGGAATGGAGAACAGAATGAAACCATAGGAGCAGGTCAGAAACACTAACGTGCAGCAAGAGGAGTACATGCCGGAATATATGCTGGAGTTCCCCTACAGGAGTAGGGGCAAAATATCGCTTTTGGTCGAAGACCATCATGGACGGTGAAAACCGAATTGTTGAATTAGTAAGGAGAATAATTATAGGTGGACCCCCAGACGAGAGTATGGAGGATGTAAAAAGGAATCCATTAACTTCTAATATCTGAAATGCGAAAAATCCTATCGATTTCAAGCTTCTGACGTTGGAAATGTACGATGGAAAGTTGGATCTGATGATTCATCTGATGAGATATATCCGACATATAGAGGTGTTGGGTGCTTTTGAGGAGGTAATGAGGGCGGCACTTCCTATTATATTTAACGGACTTGGGGGCAATGTGATTCAGACAACTGGAGAATGGGTCCATAAGCACGTGGACTGGTCTGGTGAATAAATTCTTAAGACAGTTCAAGTTCATGTCTCGCAACCGAAGAATGTGATGACGCTATTGAGCGTGAAACAAAGGCCTGGAGAGACCTTGAGAAGCTATTTCACAAGATTTAATACAGTAGCAGCAGCTGTAGTCGATAAGCCGGAACCATCAATAATCTTAATGGCAGTAGAGTTTGGAGTCGCGAGCAAGGCCGACTTCAAAGTTGCACCGGAAAGGGATCCATCGATGGATCTTGCAGAATTCTACCATGAAGCTGAGAGATATATGCATTATCAAGACATCGAATATGAGGATGCTGAACTTAATGCTGTGGATTATAGAGGGCTGTCCAGAGCAGGAAACAAAAAGGACAAAGGAAAGAGAAGAGCCGATGATGACTTCAGAGAACCAAAACGGTAGAGGAGGGAACCAATGTTCTCTTCTTAAATTGAGCTAACAAAGACCCCAAGAGGATATATCTGAACATTAGGAGGTAGATCCCCTATCGGAAGCCAGCTAGGAGAGAACGCACTAATTGGGAGAAAAGATCTGGAAAGTTCTGCATCTTCCACGAGCTGGATGGACATGAAACGAACGAGTGCCAACACCTTTGTAATCTGATAGAAGAACTGGTTTAGAGAAACTAGCTGCAACAATACGTGAGGAACTAAACTGCGATGGTGCAGCCAGAGCAACTACCATCTACAGCGAACACATCAAGAAACAACCAGGGATCTGGTCCGAGACTCGAAATCCCATGATCGGGATGGTCGGGAGTCACGTTCGACTCCCTTGCTTTGCTTTTTCTTGCTTTGAATAATTAGGATAATAATAACCTCAGACCACTTACACATGTACAAGGCCCAGATTGGCCTCTAGGCACGTTCTGAGTAGGATGTCTAGGATGTCTAGGATGACTATTTAGGATGATAATAACCTCGGACTGCGTACACATGTATGGGAACTAGATTGGTCCCTAGGCACGCTCTGAGTCGGATGTCTGGGATGGATAATTAGGACTTCTGCTTGTTTGCTTTGATTTGAATATTTGACTTTTGAAAAATCCATATTGAATGTGATGATCGATATTGATCGCTTTAAGTCCCATCTAGAGAGACGGAACTGGAGTGCAGGGTGCAAGTCCTCTTACCGAAGAGCGAGCAAATGGACTTTTACGGTATTGATCACTTTATGTCCTATCCAGAGAGATGGGACCGGAGTGTAGGGTGCAAGCTCCTTCGCTGGAGAGCAAGAGGATATTCTTGTATGAAAAGTAAGTTTCCTCATCGAAGAGTGAGCGGATGGGCTTGCTTGGTCATAAAACTCCTTTATCGGAGAGCAAGCGGATTCGGCAAGCATCTGGAGAGATCAAAACTCTAGATTAGGTGATAAATGATTCGAAGAGATTGAACTCTAGATTGGAAGTTAAACGGTCTGGAGAGATTGAATCCTAGATTAGATCATGAACGATTCAGAGAGATCGCACGTTAAATTGAATGTAAAATGAACTGAAGAGATCGAACCTTAGAATGGAAACATATTTGATTTTGATAGAAGGAAATGAACGCCTTGTAATTAGAGTAAAATACATAAATCCTGGATGAACACAGGATGATTTTGATATATGATGTAATAACTCCGAATGAAATCAGAATGATTATGATGTATAGACTTCGGTTAAGCAGAGACTAGAGTATTTATCTATAACAGGTTGGTAATGGCCTATGATTTGAAAGAGAATCCAAAGGAACTAGATGATTCACCAAGATTAAGATTAGCGGATAGCCAGATAGCTCAACTATCGAAGACTGATTACTGGAACTTGCTCTTGAGCAAAGCACACCTTACATTCGAAAGGCCTATATTGGAGGGCAAACGTTAACCCGCTTTTAAGCCAAAGCTGATTTCAACTGGACTTAGAAGATTAAAATGTGGATGAAACGACTTGAAATCTTAGACACACTTTTAGACGAAGCAAAGGAGTGGCTTAGAGAAAATTCATCCAAAAATACGCTAAGGAAACAAGTTGGTGCTGACATGTTTTTGCTCCACAATCATCCACACCAATTTCACATGAGTTATTATCTACCCCTTCCACATGTGTCGAAGAGATTTCCAAGAGTTTTGGATGACCTATTTCAAGAGTTGAAGAGTTGAATAACTATAACGGCAGAATAAATCAAGTGATGAAGGAACGAACATCAAAATCAACCAATAATCACTGAAAACAACATGGATGCCACAAAATGAAGTAAGAAGATGGATGCAAGAAAGTTTTCAAAAAAAGGAAACATGCCGGCATCGACGTGTTTAAGTCAGTACCGACATGTTTGGTTAACTCGGGGGGTTTTGCGATTTGGCACGTGACTTTGGGCTGATCTCTGGACTCTGCTCCAAATGGACTTCTGATCCAACATGATTGTTTCTCTATAAATACCAGCCTACCTACAACCAAAGATGGATCTTTCTACTTGATCTCTTCCCTGATTTTCAGCCCTTCACTCTAGATCTAATCACTCGGCCATTGGAGACTCTTCCTCTTCTTCACTCCTTTCTTCTACCTTTCAAACTCACTAGAAACATCATTGTAAATCTGAGATCTACTATATTATAGTCAGATCTGATATAATTCATTATAATCCGGAGAGAAGACAATGAATAACAAACTATAAAGTGGACGTAGGTTAGAGATTGTCGAATCACAATAAAAATTCCTATGTGTACTTTACTTTTTTGCTATCTTTTACTTACTTGATCTGGGATTTCTACTGCTTTACATTTATTATAAAAGAACCGGTGCTTTCATCTGATTTCTGGGTGTTGATCCATTTTCTGGATTAACATGTATAAAAGTGTGATCAAGGTAAGAAAATGTTTTAAGGTAAAAATCATGTCAAAATCATCATTTTCAACTATATAAACATGCATAGTAGAGTGAGAGGTTAAGAACCAATCACAAAATACCCAAAATACCAATTTTTCTTCTTAGATCTGAAGTAGAAAGCAAATGAGATGATCCCAAATCATAAAAAGTTATAATCTAAAGCTTTCCTATGCTAATCACCCCTTTAATCAATGATTTGGTTAAGATCAGTAGGGAAAATGTATGATTTTTGATGAAATTATGGTTAGTGGAGGATTAGAGCTATTTTGGGGAAGATGAAAATGACTTAGATCAGTTTCCACAACCTCCCCTTAGCTCAATTTTCAAGATGGGTCAATGAGCTTAAGCACGGGCTTAGATAATTACCTATTAAAACTAGCCAGTAGTAGCCAAAACTTAAAATAGCTATAACTTTCAAACGATAAGTCCTTTTTTTATTATAACCACTTTACAGAATGAGAAACCATCATCTTGAAGCAATGAAAGTAGTTTGAGACCCTAATTCAGCAAATATCAAAATTTATAGTCCAAACAAGGTTTTTAGGGTCAAAACGGTCACATAGAAAATCTGCAAAAGTCATAGATATGGAAAATATCCCTAAGAATCACTTTCCAAAATCTTAGACTCATACAACCTCATATGAATAAAATAAAAATGTTTTACGATTATTTGATACGTAAAACACGGGTTGTTACATTTCTACCGTGTTCTTGGCTTGATCAAAGTAGTACAAATTTTAGAATCAAGTAACGTCGTCGGACGACTTTGTTGAATCCTGAAGGAAATAGTTCGATAGTCTTTTTGTAGTCAATAGAGCTGAACTATTTTTTGAAAGAACCTATAACAGATCCTCAAAGTCAGAAGTACGACAACTATATCCACACTACATTCCAACAATTTTTAGAAAATATTATCAGTGAATGGAGAGTTCAAGCAACTATAATGCTCTTCAAGTCATGAACCAACCTTTAACAAGGCTAGAACGTTTTGATGGCGAAAACTTAACCCATTGGCAAGAGATGATAAAGTTCTTTCTCATTACTATGAAACTTTTCTACATACTAGAAGATAGCTTGGAAGAATTACGGGCTAAAACTCTTGCAAATACCGTTGAATTAAAAGAAAAATGACGTAAGCGAAAGGAGGATGACTTCATGTGTGGAGGACACATACTGAATGCCCCGTCCACACCCATTAAAATGCACATCGAAGTTTGGAAACTGTGAAGGCACTATAGACAACATTGGAGAACAAATACCGCATTTCCGAGGCAAGTAACAAGAAATTTCTTATTAGCAATTTTATAGAATTTAATATGAATGACAATAAAATGATCATCGAACAAGTAAATCAGATTTTACTTATTGTCAATCATCTTAAAGATGCCAATATAGAGCTTCTTGAATCATGCATAGTTGGGGTTATTATATCCCGACTTCCCTCTTCTTGGAATGATTACAAGAAGAAACTAAAACATGTTGAAGTGAACTATGATTTAGAAGCTTTACAACGTCATCTTTGCATAGAAGAAGACTCACATAAACATGAACAAATTGATAGTCAACAAACTGAATTTCATTTCAAGACCAAGAATGTTGAAAAATTTCATCCAACAAAACCAAAGAAGGAAAATAATAAAAGAAAAGCAAAGAATGACAAAAAGAAGGGTGCTTGTTTCTTTTGTTAACAAGCCCGGTCGTGATTATCGTTAACGAAAGAAACAAAAAGTGAATGTAGTCGTCGAAAAGCTTACAACTGTAGTGCAAGAGGCAAACTCCGTTGTGGCATAGAAAATGATTGGTGACTCGACACTGGAGCAGCTATATATATATATATATGCAAAGACCGTAGTCTTTTTAAGACCTACGATGAAACAAACGGGGAAGAAAATGAAGTTGCCGGAACAAATAAAGCTCGTAGAAAAGTTATTGGAAAAGGCACTATTGAAATTCCATTCACCTCGGGGAAGTTCTTACCTTAATCAATGTATTTTATGTACCTAATATTTGTAAGAATCTTGTGACGACCCGCCTTGTCGACCCTCGACGATCAACACTAATACATCCTCGGTATTCACGTGCCACAAATTCAAGTGCCAGAGAGGCAGATAATCAGGGGTTTTTAAAAGAAATAAAGACAGAAGATAGACTAACAACAGAATCTCACATTCGCATTAATTATACATATGGAAAGTGCTACAATCACTCCAAGTGATTCATCAGAGTTACAATAAGTACTAACCCAGTCAGGGATAGTTATAACTGCCTATCCTTACAGAGGCTGGTAGATACTAAATACATACTACATAATACAACGGAAATTTGAAATAGATCACTATTGACAAAAGGATCCTCCAGTCTTCATGCTCCATTGCTCCTTCCAAAATGCTCTAAGCTACCTGACTACTTGGTTGCCCAAAAAATAGGGCATCCAGAGTTTAAGGGAAAAGAAAAATAAACTCTGGGTCAATCGTGGGCTGATGTGAGAAACTGAAAATACGAGTATTTGGAAAACAAAAGGGTATCTTATAAGACCACGCTGCACATAAACACAGAATGGGGTTTTACCTTATGATAACCAAATCATTTATATGTAAAATTCAGTGATTTTATTTTTAATGACATTCTTTGAAAACTTTTCAAATAAACATATTTAAATAGCTGAAATTGTTACATTGGTTAAATTTGACAGCATAATAAGTTTACAACTAAAACCGAAGGCACTTATTGGAGATTTGAATTTTCAATGAATAGCGAGGTAAGCGACTACCTCTTGTACAATACATTTCTAGAGGAATGTACCGAGGATCGATATCTTCGAAACCTCTATGAATTAAGACCGGTCTAGCTGAAACCGACAAATGGTATGGATTGCACCGAATATGATATCACCCTGGCCGTTACTGACATATTCGGGATCCCATATCATACCATACAAAATTTAAACCCGACGTCATAGCGGGTAAAAAAAATAGATCTAGAAAGATGTTATCATAGCCTAATGGTTGCGATCCACTTAGCCTTAAAGCAACCCTTGTTTCGCAATTCCCCGGATGTGAGGATTGAGGTAACATTTACCTTTCTAGGAACATTTTCACTTAAAATTCCACATTGCCATTTCTAACAACATACTATTGATTTCAACAAATGTACAACCTCTGAGCTCATACGTCTTGGAGAAGGGTGTTAAGCATAAGAGGGGTTACCTCCTACACCACCAAATAGATGTAAGTTTGTAGGGATCAATGCACTGTGATCTTAGAAATGCAATAGCAGACATTCATCCATACAAGTTGTCAGGAATAGGACAAACCGAAGGCACTCTCCTATCACATATTGTCGGGTATTTCCCTTAGGATTAGTAGCGAGTAGTCCTTGCATAAGAAGATCCTAGAATAAAGAGACCACTGCTATTTATTTATCTCGGGAGCTCCATTATGAAAATCCATTATGAAGATCTCCGCCTTCAACTTCATTTTCTTTAACATGTCTTCACTTTTGGACTTGTGAATTGGTTCGACGTGGTTTTCGAATAGGAATTACCCAAATATGATCCTGGTTCCTTCGAACCAATCATCGATAAAAAGAGGTTAAGTAAATAGGTGCTTATCATTTGATTAATTACTTTTCTCTTTATCAAAAATATCTTCTAGAGATATATATTTTTAAAACATTTCTTTTCGCTATATACGGAATTATTAAACCTCTCTTTAACCAAATCAAAATTATTTCTCATAAATCATATTGCAAAACCTTTTTGAAAAAAGGGTCGATATAAATTATTCTAATTCTACTCAACATCAATTGTCGTATTCAACCTTTACTATCCGTCGAATAATGGTGAAATCACCTTTTAAATTCACACGGATAGTACGAGTTCCCTCCTCGGAATTTAATACCATGTATAAGAAAATTATTTCTATACAATCCAAGTTGTATTAAATTTGGAAAAATTAAATCTTTTATACTTGCCTAGTTTCCAACATTTTAACCTTATCTATTCCTCGCCCAGGAAAGAGGCCATATGAGCCAGGGCACTGGTTGCTCCTAAACATCTCCTTTGTTTAAGCACCTCTCATCCGGATCTCATAAATAGAAAAATCCAGTCTACCCATCGGCTTTTAGAGCCAAGATTAAATCACTTGATTATGACGGCTTTTTTTAAATCGTTTATTTAAACTCTTTTAAAATAAATTATAAAACCTTCAAATCATCTTTAAAATACTTAATTATTTATTTGAAAACATTTATAGATTGGGAAAGAATATTTAAGTGTAAAGCCATATTCCAAAAGTTATTAAAAGTTCTACAAAAAGTGCTGCGAATAGTGCTTTTAAGCTTATTTGATCAAAACAACTTTTCTATCATTTAGAAATCCACTTTTATAACTCAAATCTATTTTAAAACATTTATAGAATTTATCCCATATTTTTAAAGAACTAAAAATATCATTTTTAAAGAATTTATCGCTTTGGTTTCTGAATTGCCAAACCACGACTATTTTGAAAATTTGTTTTGCTCATATTTCAAAATCTACTAAACAAAATCTCGATCTCTTTTATTGTTTGAAAACTATGATTATAAGAGTTTGTAAAATTATTATTACAAAGAATTCCGACTCCGAATCCATCGGATAAATGGATTTAACTTTCTACGGCACGAAATTGTGAACTACCGTTATGCGACGCACCTATTTTTGACTCAACTTTCACAACTTGTCCAAACTTCACCAAATTGGATTTTAGTGTTTATAAAACATTTATAAAGCATTTTAAACCATTTTAAAGGGGTTTAATGATTCCATATCACTTTTATAACTTGATTCGGAAAGTGATTTCCTTATGCAATATCGACGTGTATTTAACGTGACTTGTTTACACAATTAAACACTATATTAAAAAAATACTTGATAATCAAAGCATAGTAAGCATTCATAGCAATCACAACACATCATTATATATATAAATATATAAGTAGAGTTCCTCACTTGATTTTCGATCGAACCAGCTTTAAAACGGCTATAGTTCCGCTATCTCGAAATCAAAGCTTATGACTACTAGCACAAATGCTCCTAGGGGGTTTGGACTTGGTCTTGGAGGCTTGGAAGGACTCGGACTTGCTTGGAAAATGGTGGTGGAGGGCTTGGCTGCACACAGCCTTGGTAGAGGAAAAGGAAGAGATCATTAGCTTGAACTTTGGTTTGAAGTGGTACAGATTTCGATTAATTTTGGCATAACTTTGTTTTGATTTTGTAATATTTTCTTTCTTAGGCTATGGAAGCCATTAATGTGGAGAAGAAGAAGATGAAGAGCTTAGGAATTTTATGAAGAAGAAGTGTAAATGAAGTGAAGATGAGTGGGTGCTATTTATAGGCAAATGTAAGGATGGAAATATCATGATATTTTTACATAACCAGATCACCATTTCATCACAACCACTTCCCCCTCTCTCCTCATCATTTTCAACCGAGCATGCCCCTCCATGTCTGTGACCATGTGCTTGTACCTAGGGTGTAAGATGTTGACTTTGGTTTTACTTAAGGGTTAAGTTTTAGAAAAATATCTTAGATATTTTCTAATATATATATATATATAATTGTATAAGTGTATTTGTATGTTTGTATATGTGTTCATGTGCATGTGAATGTGTTCATGTATATGTACATGTATGTGTGCATATGTATATCTCAAATGATTCACAACGTTGCACAACTTTTCTACATTGAATCGTTAGGGATTCCGATTTTGATTTTCGGTCATATTTTCACTTCTAATTTTATATATATATATATTTGTAAACAAAGTTTTATAATAATATTTCTATCATTATATAATAATTAAAAGGGCTTATTTAATAATTAAAATAATTATTAAATCATTTAAACTTAATTTAAATTCAAAAATAGTGATATCATTGATGATGTCATAAAGAGATTTTATTTTCAAAAATAAAATAAATAATTTTATTACATATTCTCACTCATATATATAAATGAGTGTATGTATCCAGCTCTGTGCATGATGTCAGATGGTCTAAGAGTTGTTTAATGATAAAACGGTTTTCGATCATTTATCGATATATTTTCTGAAGTATATATTTTTGTAAATATTTATTTAAAATATTTTTACCAATATTATTTATTGCTCAAAACATTATTATTTATGTTAAAAAATCTTATATTTGAATATTTTAAAAAAAATTATGAAGTGATGAATTTGTGGGTCGTTACAAATCTTATATCTGGATACCTCCTTAATAAGGCAGGATTCAAGATGGTGTATGAGTCTGATAAGCTAGTTTGGTCAAAGAATGGCAGTTTTATTGGTTAGGGATACTCTTGTGACGGCATGATTAAGTTGAGTATAATAAAAGATAGTTATGTTTATATTGTTGACTCATTTAATTTATGGCATGCTAGATTAGGACATGTTAACTATAATTCCCTTAAATCTATGCATAAGTTAGGATTAATTTCTGATTGCAATTTTGAACTACTAGTAAATGTGAGATATGTATTCAAGTAAAGATTCATCAAAAATCACCCTTCAAATCCATTGAAAGAAACACTAGTTTGCTTGACTTAGTTTATAGTGATGTTGGTGACCTTAAAAGGCACAACATATGGAGGAAAGAAATACTATGTCATATTTATTGGTGGTTACTCTAAATATGCTTATGTATATCTAATGAAAACTAAAGACAAAGGTATTTTATAAATTTAACATTTACAAGGGAGAAGCGGAAACAAAATTTGGAATTAAAATTAAAGTGTTGCATTTGGACCGAGGCAATGAATAATTTTCGAATGAATTCACCTTATTTTGCAAACAATACGGTTTGATTCACCAATGTATGGCTCCTTATACTCCACAACAAAATGGTGTTGCATAACAGAAAAATAGAACATTAGTAGAAATGATCAATACAATGCTTATTAATTCTAAATTACCAAATTCATTATGGGATGATGCTATTCTATTAGGCTATTACATTCTAAATAGAGTTCCTTTGAAACAAAAGGATGTATCGTCTTATGAACTATGGTTTACTCGGAAGCCAAGCTTATCAAAACTTAAAATCTAGGGTTGTTTAGCTTATGCCAGAAAACCAGATCCTAAAGGACCCAAATTAGGAAACAGAGCTTATAAATGTGCTTTTATAAGATATTCTCAAAATATTAGTACTTATAGATTCATTATTTTAGATACCTTAGAAGTTATATAATCTGTAGATGTAGAATTTTTTGAGAATAAGTATATATCACAAGACCAAAATAGGGATGAACTATTAAATCATCTAGATCAAAACACGCTGAGACTAATGATGATATTGATGATGATTATATCTCTAACCAAAACAATGAGGAAATCTCAGTACTTGAAGAAGATACTGAACGGAGAAGAAGTAAAAGAGCAAGATAGAAAAGAATTTTGACCACGACTTTATTACATATCTTATGAAGGCACTAAGGATGAAATCCATAATATCACTAAATATGCAATAAATGTCGATGATGATCCTACAAACTATTTTGATGCTATGAGTTCCGAAGATACAAATTTCTAGAAGAATGCAATAAATGATGAAATGAATTCAATCTTGTCAAATCAAACATGGGTTTTGATGGATTTACCTTAACTAATAGGATGTAAATGGGTATTCAAAAGGAAATTGAATACAGATGGATCCACTGGCAAATTTAAAGCCAGATTAGTTGCAAAGGGTTATAAATAAAGACAAGGAGTAGATTATTTTGATACATATACTCATGTTGCTCGCATTACTTTTATACGTTGTTTGATAGCGCTAGCATCTATACATAATTTAATTATACATCAAATGGATGTAATGACATCATTTCTAAATGGTAATTTAGAAGAAGAGATATGCATGGAACAACCCGAAGGTTTCATATTGCCAGGATAAGAAAGAAAATTTTGCAAATTAGTCAAATGTCTTTATGGTCTAAAGCAAGTTCCCATGCAATGGTATGAGAAGTTTAATGAAGTAGCATTATCAATGGACTTAAAGTCAATGATGTAGATAAATGTTATATAGAAGATCAGATAAAACAACTATATTATGTTTATACGTTAATGATATGCTAATTTTTGGGTCTGATATATCTTGTGTAAACGAATAAAAGAAGTTGCTGTCCTCGAAATTTGATATGAAAGATTTAAGCGAAGTTGATGTTATCTTAGGAATTAAGATTCTAAGAAAACCGAGGGAGATCGTGTTAACACAATCTCGTTATATTGAGAAATTTCTTAATAAATATGGTCATTATAATGACAAATTAGCTTCAACTGCTCTAGATCCTAGTATTAAACTAGAGAAGAATACTGGACGAACTATTTTTCAACTAGAATATTTCAGTATTATTGGGAGTCTTATATATGCTATGCATTGCACAAGACCTGATGTAGTACACACTATTAGCGTATTATATCATTTTATGAGTAATTCAAGTATGGAATATTGGAAAGCAATTTCAAGAGTTTTAGCTTATTTGAAAGGAACCATCGAGTATGGTCTTTCTTATAAAGGATATGTTGTTGATTAGAAGGATATAGTAACGCTACTTGGAACAATGTAGAATCCAACCAAATCTATGATTGGTTGGATATTTACATCAGGAGGATCTGCTGTGTCTTGGTGTTCCAAGAAGTAGACCCGTGTTTCTGTCTCAACTATGTTGACAGAATTAATCGCATTAGCAGATGCATGTAAAGAGGCAGAATGGCTAAGGAATTTTTTAGCAGACATTCCTGTATGGACCAAGTCATCTTTGGTAATCATGATTAATTGTGATAATCATGCTATGATATATAATGTGTCTAATAAGACATATAATGAGAAGTCTAGACATGCGAGTCTAAGACATCAGTGATAAGACAATTACTCAAGCGAGGAGTAATTACAATCGATTACATAGAAACAAAGAAGAACTTGACTGACCCATTTACAAAGAGTCTTCCAAAAGCAAATATTTCTATAAAATAAAGAGAAATGAGATTAAGGTCTGTGAATGAAGGTTGATTATTGACTAATGGCAACCCAACTTATGGCTTGAAAAAGACGTATTAACAAGTTAAAGGAATGATTATGGAACACTATACAAAAACTCCCATGAGGCGGTGTTGGATATTCTGCATGAATGAGGATGGATTAAACTCCTTAATAAGTCTACACACAAGTGTATCACATAAGCACCTAAAGACTTACCTATATGAGTGTGGAAATCAGATCGTTTTCTAAGAAAGTAAGACCGCTTTTTAAATAGACTCATGAAAAATCAATGTTAGAGCACATGACCATTAATGTGCGGAGCATACAGAACACTATAAACTACAAAAATCAATATGTGTGGTTCTTTTGATCATATCACTAGAGGTACTTGGTTCAAGACTCGTTCGCCATAGAACCTCGATATGGCTTTGAATAGTTTACACTAAGTGATGAGTTCAAAGCCAAAAGGTATTCATCATCTAAGTATTGGTTTTCACGACAAATGCCATTTTTTGTCCTTAAACTACGTCGGCTTGATCCCACTTGGGTACGTAAGCAATCACTCAAGTGATGCAGCCATTTCAAATGTCTTAAACTTTAAAAATAGGGGGAGAATGTTGTATATTTTAAAATTAGAGGTACCACCGATCGACCGGTGCTACTGAACGCCTAGTGCACGGTGGCCACGAACAACCATGTCCGTTCGAAGAGGTGCAACCTTCCTGATGGATATTGCTCTTCGTTTGGTACCTTTAAGAGAAGCAACTGCTCTTTGCATCCTCCACCATTTAAATAAGCAGTGTTAGTCCCTACATTTTAAATTGTCAGATTTTATGATTAAACCATTCTCTTCTTTCTCTACTCTTGGCAATTATCAGGAACATTTCTATTGTTCTTGGCTTGATCAAAATATTAAAAAACTTTGGATCAAGTAACGTCATTATAAGGCTTTATTGAGTCATGAAGAGAATAGTTCGATAGTATTTTTGTACTTAATAAGGCTGAACTGTTTTCTGAAAGAATCTGTAACAGATTCTCAAAGTCAGAAATTTGACAACTATATCCACACTATATTCCAGCAGAACAGTGAGGGCGGACCCTTTTTATACTTGGGAGGAAATTGAGCAACAAAAATCATTTTCAATTTATATGTTAACTTAATTTTTCAAATTGACCATTTTCTCCATTTTCTCCTTCGCATGGATTTTGAAGTACGTATTTGGAAATTCTAATAAATTCAGTTTGTTTTTTAACCTATTGGTGAATTTTTGTTCAGCAAAAGGGTTATTTCGAAAGGAGTATTCTAAAAGGGGAAAGTTTTGAAAGGTAAGCGGTTTTAGAGTGGCCAATCCACATTTTATTAATCTATATATAATATGAATACTTCAAAATGAAGCTTTTGAAATACCCAAAATACCATTATATTGGGTTGAAGTGAATCAAAACAATAGCAGGGTAGATTTGTCGTTCCATTGCCCCACGTTTTCAAAACTTCTCACACTTCAGTTTCTTCTCTTTATTCAATCTCACATCTCATGGGATGCCTCTTTCTTTGTTCATAAAACATAATAAAGACGCCAAATTCATAATGAAAATCACAATTCTCAATGACGGTAAATCATTATTTCAATTTCTAGAATTTTCGCTTTCGTTTTTTCCTACCTATATGTCTTTTTTTAATTCGATAGGAAATACTTGGGCTTGAATAGATCTTTTCCCGCCTCTAATTTTGGCCATGAAGACTACTTAGGTGATGCTATGGATAGAGCCAAATATGAAAAAATTATAGTTAACTGGGGTTACCATTGTATGATTTCTTTGACCATTAGTTATGAGTTAATGTTACCTTTTTACATTGCAATTTGTACTTTGGCTTTTTACTAATTTTAGTTTTTGTGTTACTTTGGATTGAATTTGCATAATCTAAGATATTTTCGTGGATTTTTTCTTGAGATCAAATTTATTGCTTTACTATGATTTTGAGTCAAACAAATAAAATCCCCAAAACTCAAGATTAAAATCATCAAATGTTCACGATTCTGATTGAATAGCTTAGTAATACGTGTTCATGTTATGGAGCAAAGTGGGTTTATACAAATCAAAACTAATTAGGCAAATTTTCCACTAAGAAATAGGTTTTGAGTTTTGTGGATTCTAAAAAAATTCTAGATTTTTTGTACTCTTGTTTTCATGAACTACTTGGTTAGTTTCTTTTTAATTGAGCTGATTGGTTCTTGCACTCTTAATTTTTGATAAAATGACTATCAACTATATGGAATATGTTACATGGTTACATGAATATTGTTGCTTTTCTATTATATATTCCCCACCAAAATGCTTATATCAACCATTACCAAACTTATGTTTACCAGTGTTTTGCAAGTAAAATTCAAAGGGAACTGTTTCTAATTTTTGTGTTTATGCGTGCATGGTCCCATAAGCAACTTATGAATTACACACGCCTAGCCAAAGATAGTTGAGTATGTAAGAGCTAAATTAGTAATGAGAAATTATTTCTTTTATTGTTTTAATATTAGTTTCTTATAGTGGTCGCATTAGTCTGCTTGATAATTTATGTGGTTCTTGGCCTTTTCCATCTTTTTTTGTACAACTCAAATGAAATATGGAATGCTACTTTTCTTGCCCCATGATTAATTTTTTGTTTTTTCTCTCTTCAAACATATAAAGTTTTTCCCTTCTTGTAAAAACACTTTCGTTTCCCTCTACTAACCCATGCACCATTCTCCCTAAAATAAGTCAAATTAATCATGATTCTCATCCTTTTAGTATTTTGCCTCATTAAAATCTCATCGTAATATCATTTGAAAGCCTCCTTCTAATTATTCTTCCAATGAAAACCTTGATTTCTTATGTTGAGGTTTACTTTTCTTTTATTTACATGGTATCCAATGCGACAATAAAAGTTAAATGGTGTTCGGGGTAATCAGTTGTCTAATTTGCCTATAACAAAAGTTTAACTGATTTAATGGTATCTAATTAAAAGTATTTACACATTTCAAAAGTAAATCAATGAATATTAAATATTCAGCAGCGTCGAATATGGCTAAAGGTGCTTTTATTGTAGGCAAGAAATTAGGGTTTTCATTGGAAGAATACGTAGATGGATTTTTTTAATGTATTTGAAATATATTATATATGGTTTTGTAGCTATCGAGCAGATAATTTTAACTCATAATTATAAGTTGTCTTTGTTTTTTGTTCTCCAGTATATCATGTATTATGTATTGCACAATTAATTTTTTATATACAAAATCATAAATTTGCACAATTTTTCTATGCACATGTGCACGTTTTGAAGCTTTTGAAATGTCAAAAATACCCTTTAAATTTACACTGTCTGATAGGAGCATTTTCGCCATTGCTTTATCCAAGTCACGTAATCCAAGTCTCTCGCACGAACTCCAACCGCAATTATGATTTACCATCTTCATTTTCCACCACCATAATTTTTTTTCCCTTTTTTTGTTTCGAAGCTCACTCTTTCAGATCAAAAAATTAAACTTGCATCAATCGAGTTGTAAGCAGCACAAGCGGTTCATCAATAGATAACAATCCAACAAATCAGGCACAACCAAACAAATAAGGCAAACACCAACAAAGCTCCACGAGTTGTAGGAAGAACGTATCTTGGCGATAACATTCATCATTATTAGAGGCTGCAAAACATCTGAGAAAACTTCACACTATTTACAGTCTGTAACCACTTAGGCGAAGCTTCAGACAAATTCGGGAATAAACTAGCACGTGTTGTGTTTCAAGTCAGTTTTAGGAGAAGGTAAAATCATAAGTGAATGTATATTTGATAACCCATCATTCTATGCACATGATTCGTTATTTACTTGCTGGCTTACATAAACGATGTAAAATGACTTTCTAGAACTTCAAACCATTTTGAAGAGATAAGTGAATGTATACAGGCCGAAGCCTTCTTTTATGAACAAAAATTAGGTTTTTCCAATATCTTGATGATGCATGCAAATTTTGTTTGCTCTTTTTTCTTGCACTGCATTAATTTTCAACTTCATAGGCTATATTCATATTTTAATTCGACTTCATGCTCATACTACATACAATTTTGGGTGCTATTGTAAAATTGTTCCTTTTACATGGGAAGTAGCGATAAAAATCATGGTCCGAATTTTGATGCCTAGAAAAAAAAGATTTAGCCTTATAGTTGAAGAGTCGTTAACTATAGATTTATGCTTTGTTTGGGTAGATAAGGAAACTGTAAGCTTCCGTTTGTTTCTCAAATTTGAACTCAAGCATGTACATAGGACTTTAAGTCCATATAATATGTATTCTTCCATAATAAAGCAATTACTTCACCGTTGAAACCTTCTACTAAAATCCTAACTTTACCATGGATATAAAATCAAGTGGTGCTTTAATATACTTATATTTTGTTGTAGTACATTTTTTTGTCAATGATTCATTGAATATATAGGGATCACTGAACATCCTTCACAGCTATTTAAGTAGTCATAAAATCAAGTAATCCTAAACTGATCATTGAAAATACAAATTTTTTGTCCTTAAAGATAATGAATCACTAAACATACAGGGATCACCTATAAACTATAGTACATTTTGTTTTATACTTCATAGTTTACTGAGACATTCGTGTAATAATTGTTGATCGATAGTTGAATTTAGACTATAATACTTAATTTAACGTTTTTCAAAATTCTAATATGTAATGGATTAACCTTTCCATGTAAACTCTATTAATTTATAGTAACAATTTTTTATGGTTGTACTTATTATAGTATATGTACTTAAATCAATTTTCACTTCAGAGAAAGTTGCTAATAGAGTTAAGGCAGAGACCGATAATGGTGTATTGGAAGAAAAGAAAATGGCATTTGAAATAAATTCTAATGTAAAGAAGGAAGATGAATTTGGTGATAATGAAATTGATGTCCTGCCAGAAAATAATGATCTTGAGGGTTTGTTAGTTACAACTGATAAAGTTGGTTCCTTTGTAAATGAAGCAAATAATTTAGATTATCCTAAAATAAATATCGCTACTAAGGAACACTACTGTACTTTTGCTTAATTATATTTATAAAGCTGTTAAAAATTATAATTACCTAAACAATTTTAATAGTTTGTACTTTTTGTAGGAAGTCAGACCTTCAAAAGCACTAGCCAGGGAAGAGCAATATGGGAACAAGAAAAATCCAAAAGCAAGGCTCATTTAAAGTGTATTATTACCTGCTAGAAGTTATCTTGGTAGTACGGTAAGGAAGAGTAACGCATATTTTTTTTATTTGAATGGAATCTCAGGGTTTCATTTCAATTTTGGAAATCTCGGTAGTAAGTTATTAGAACTTGATAATTGATTCAAAGCTTAAATTTGCTAAAAATGTAAATATTAAAACCAATCATTGTATTCACCTTTCACGTATTTGTTGAATTTTAATGAATAACGATCATTATATTAGTCACAATATATTTTGAAGTTTAATAACTACTATAATTGAATTGGTTGCTATGATAACTGAATTGGCTCCTATATATGATATTTAATTAATGTAAGCACTAATAGTCGAATTATTTTCTCAGCATTTTTGGTGTTTCATTATTCTAAAACGATATGATCACAGATGTATGGCTCAGTTATATTTCTATTTAGTTAAGTATAGTTTCAAATAGTTCTATATTGATGTTTTTGAAAATACCAAAATAACTCTGTTATATATTAATGAAAAGCAAAACAATTAAAGTGTAGTTTTGTCATTCCTTTGCCCCAAATCTTTAGTAACACGATTTACTATTGAGAGCATTCTCATTCCCATTTACAATACGTACACCTCGACCATGCGAGTATGTAGAACCACTTACGAACTAAATAGTTTCCTCATTTAAAATTTATGCCAAAACCAAATTGATATCGAAAAACATAACGTCGAGTTTTGTGCGCTTTTGTTCGTATTATTCCATAATAGAAAGCAGATAGCTCACATATTTATTTATGTCAAGTAATATCTATGTACATGACCATTATTTCAAAACAAAATAAATTTGCTTTCAATTTTCTTTGCATACGACCAACGGACGTGCCTAACGTATTGGTACTATTAAAACATGCGCTTGGTAGAAATACCACAGTAGCTACTACTCATACAAAAAGACCATAACCTAAACTGTCATACATGATATCATCTAAATGAAAATAGTTCAGCAATAATGTACTTTATTCCATCATCAAGATCATCCTGGTTGAACTTCGACGAGTTTGGAAGAGGCTTGTTCGGAATAGTAGAAGTGACCTATCATCAGAGAGCTTGGCATTAGAAGAGTGGTCTTGAGAGAAGGCAGTGGCAAGGTAAGCATCGAACTTAGTTAGATCGATAGAACCAGGCATAGCAGGAGGAGGCGGCGTAGTAGGAGGATGGTCAGGAGAAGATGTAACAAGGCATCGTTGTATCAATGGCAACTTTAGCTTTCTATTTCCTGCATAGTGGCGTATGCAATAAGACATTTTTGAGGGATTTGAAAGGCGAAAGTCAACGAAATGAAAACGTGTGTTACGAAAGAGGTGTTATAAAAGATGAATGTTTGTAACTTTTTATTCGTGTGTTTGGTTTTTATTTGTTTTAATATTGTAGAACAATTTCTGATAATTGATAATTGGTTATAGTCTAATAAAACAAACATTGAATTAAAAAAATCGATAAATCGTAACTAAAGAAAAAAGAATTCACACAGGACGATTAAAAAATCATATAAAAAGAAGCAACGACTGTTACGATTAGTGCCTCAATTCTCCGGTAGAAAATTCAGTAGCTCCCCGCTTTCCGAAGTGTTAGTTATAATACGGACTAAAGGTAATCCGTCTCCTATGAACTGGACCAACGCACCAATGTCAAACATTTGTCCACAAATTCACGGCTGCGGACTGCTATCATGAATTTGCTGCGTTGGCTGGAATAATATCCGGGTATTATTTCCGTACTGAATAAGATGCGATAATATGATATATTTTTTTTTCTTTTTTGTTTTTTGTTTTTTTTGTTTGGCCCCTTCTCTTCAGTGGACACTTATGAACATTATCCATTTAATTATTTATATTAAAACTTTATATTCCGTTTTAACTCATGACGCATATTGATATACTTACTCCATCACTGCCAGTCTCTCACCGCCCAAAATATACAGTCCATCAGAATTCTTCATTCATCCAACTTAAAAAACTTAACCAAACTTTCAGAATCACTTCCATAAATTTTACGTCTACAGAATTTATCAAATGTCCTCGAGCCACCGTGCTAGAAACCATCGCACCGGTACGTCGACTCCAACAGCAACGGGAGCCGACTCCTCCACTTCCAAAGCAATCGCTCAGTACTCCATCGACGCCCGCCTCCACGCCGTCTTCGAGCAGTCCAACTCCTCCTTCGCCGCCTACCACCAATCCTCCGCCGCCACGTCAGCCTCCACTGAAGAGCATCAGATCACCGCCTATCTCTCCCGCATCCAGCGCGGTGGTTACATCCAGCCCTTCGGATGCACTTTGGCTATCCACGACTCACACTTCCTCATCCTCGCCTTTTCCGAAAATGCCCCTGACCTCCTCGATCTGAATCTTACTCCTCAGTCCGTACCGGTCATGGAAAAATCCTCCCTTTCCCTCACCATCGGTACGGACGTTCGAACTCTCTTCACTCCTTCCTCAGCCCTTCTACTAGAAAAAGCCGCCAGCGCGAGAGAAATCACTTTACTAAACCCGATCTGGATCCATGCTAGAACCTCCGGTCGGCCTTTTTACGCAATTTTGCATCGAATCGATGTAGGCATAGTAATAGATTTAGAACCCGCAAGAACCGAGGACCCCGCTCTTTCTATTGCTGGCGCCGTACAATCTCAGAAACTTGCAGTACGCGCAATATCAAAACTGCAGTCTCTGCCAAGTGGCGACATAAAACTGCTCTGCGACACCGTGGTTGGCCACGTCAGAGAGTTGACCGGCTATGACAGGGTCATGGTCTACAAATTTCACGAAGATGAACACGGTGAGGTTTTAGCAGAAAGCAAAAGAGACGACCTAGAACCCTATTTAGGGTTGCATTATCCAGCCACAGATATACCACAAGCAAGTCGATTCCTCTTCAAGCAGAATCGAGTCAGAATGATCGCCGACTGCAATGCAAATCCCGTTAGGGTTGTGCAGGACGAAACCCTAAAGCAGCCCCTTTGTCTTGTGGGGTCCACTCTACGGGCTCCACATGGGTGCCATGCTCAGTACATGGCGAACATGGGGTCAATTGCATCTTTAGCTATGGCAGTTATTATCAATGGGAGCGAGGAGGGAGGTAGGAGCAGTATGAAGCTTTGGGGCTTGGTTGTGTGCCATCATACTTCGCCTAGGTGCATACCCTTTCCATTAAGGTACGCTTGTGAATTCTTGATGCAGGCTTTTGGTTTGCAGTTGAATATGGAATTGCAGCTTGCTGCTCAAATGAATGAGAAGCATATTTTAAAGACGCAGACTTTGTTATGTGATATGCTGTTGAGGGACTCTCCTACGGGGATAGTCACCCAGAGTCCTAGCATAATGGACCTTGTGAAATGCGACGGAGCTGCTTTGTATTACCAAGGCAAGTATTACGGGTTGGGAGTTACTCCCACTGAGGGCCAGATTAAAGATATTGTGGAATGGTTGTTGAATAGTCATGGAGATTCGACCGGGTTGAGCACGGATAGTTTGGCGGATGCTGGTTATCCAGGAGCCACTTCATTAGGGGATGCGGTGTGTGGAATGGCGGTGGCGCATATTACGCCTAGGGATTTTTTGTTTTGGTTTAGGTCACATACTGCCAAGGAGATTAAATGGGGTGGGGCTAAACATCACCCGGAAGATAAGGACGATGGGCAAAGGATGCATCCTCGGTCTTCGTTTCAAGCTTTTCTTGAAGTAGTTAAGAGTAGGAGCTTGCCTTGGGAGAATGCGGAGATGGATGCTATTCATGCTCTTCAACTTATATTTAGGGACTCGTTTAAGGATGCAGGGGAGGGAACGAGCAATTCGAAAGCCATTGTTGGAGGGCAATTTGGGGAATGGGGAATTCAAGGGATTGATGAGTTGAGCTCAGTTGCTAGGGAGATGGTTAGGTTGATTGAGACGGCTACTGCTCCTATATTTGCGGTTGACTCCGATGGGAGGATTAATGGGTGGAATGCTAAAGCTGTCGAGTTGACTGGTCTTTCAGTAGATGAAGCTATGGGGAAGTCATTGATTCAAGAACTCGTTTTTGATGAGTCTAAAGATGTTGCTGATAAGCTCCTTTTTCGGGCTTTAAGAGGTATTATGCTTTCAATTCATAGTAAATGTCTTCCAAATTTGTACTTGATCTTGACTAGAGCATTAACGCTGAATTGAGGTAGAAAACGCCAAATTGAGTAGAAAACAATCGCTACAATAAGCATTGTAGAGGTTGAAGACCACTAGTTCTAACTGCAAGACTAAAATATCTAGAGCATGGATTTGGAGGTCTTCAGTTCAAATTCCGGGCATCAATTCCACTTTTAGTATATAAAAAGTAATCTAAAGTGGGACTTGTAATTATTAGTGTTAAGCACTTTGTTTATTTATTTTTAAAGACAATTATTAGGTAGATATAGTATATAAAACAATTTTGCATGAAGTGCTTATGGTTGTATTCAGCATTAAACGTCCAAATGGAAAGCAAATATTGTCAAAACTTGCAATTTAATGAGTATGTATAACTAAGTAAATTCTCCAATCTTTATATAACAAAGCTGATAGACTTAACGCAGGTGAGGAAGATAAAAATGTGGAGATCAAGTTAAAAACATTTGGATCGGAGGAATCTAACAGTGCAGTGTATGTCATAGTAAATGCTTGTTCTAGCAAGGATTTTACAGGAAATATCATTGGTGTTTGTTTTGTTGGCCAAGATATTACTGAACAGAAAATGGTAATGGATAAATTTGTCAACATACAAGGTGATTATAAAGCAATCATACACAACCCGAATCCATTGATTCCTCCAATTTTTGCGTCGGATGAGAACACATGCTGTTCGGAATGGAATACAGCGATTGAAAAACTCACAGGTTGGTCAAAACAAGATATGATAGGAAAACTTTTGGTTGGTGAAGTGTTTGGAAGTTGTTGTAGGCTAAAAGGACCCGATGCTCTCACGAAGTTTATGATTGTTCTTCACAATGCAATAGAAGGAAATGAAACCGACAAACACCCTTTTGGCTTTTTTGATAAAAAGGGAAAGTATGTTCAGGCATTATTAACAGCAAACTCAAGAAGAAAATTGAATGGTGAGATAATTGGAGCATTTTGCTTTCTGCAAATAGCTAGTCCGGAACTACAGCAAGCTCTTGAAATTCAAAGGCAACAAGAAAAGAAATGTTTTGCCAGGATGAAAGAATTGGCTTATATTTGCCAAGAGATTAAAAACCCACTTAACGGTATCAGATTTACAAACTCATTATTGGAGATGACAGATTTATCTGATGATCAAAAGCAGTTTCTTGAGACTAGTGCTTCATGTGAGAAGCAAATGATGAAGATCATTCAAGACTCTGGATTGGAAAGCATAGAAAATGGGTAAGTCTTCGTCTTTTTGGTATTTTTGCAGTTCTCTTGTTGTTTCAATATACTTGCATAGTTGTATCAACTCTGTGTGCCAGTGGTAATGAGTATTGTTTACCAAACTTCATACTTATGGCACACACACTTGTATGCATTGATAGTTTCCTACAATGATATACCTGGTCTAATAAAAACTTTTTTAATTCATTTTTTGTTAACAGTTTATTGGTACTTGATAAACAAGATTTTCCGCTGGGTAATGTAATAGATGCAGTAGTTAGTCAAGTGATGCTGCAATTAAGGGAAAGAGGCGTACAACTAATAAGGGATATACCTGAAGAAATCAAAGTAATATATGTATATGGTGATCAAGTCAGAATTCAACAAGTTTTATCTGATTTTTTGCTGAATATGGTGAGATGTGCGCCATCTCCCGATGGTTGGGTGGAGATTGTAGCGAAGCCAACATTGAAGCAAAATTCTGACGGGACAGCGTTAGTGCTTGTTCAGTTTAGGTAATCCAAATGTCATTTCTCTACTTTTATCTTGTCCTCTGTTGCTTATTCAATTTGTTCTACATTATTTATCTTGTATTTTCCTAATAATCAGACAGGGCTTAGTTTCTTTTCTATTATAAGTTTGGGAGAGTGTGGAGAATCCTGAATGAAATGTTGGTTTGTCTCCTCTCACTTGTCGGTCACTAGGTCGTAAGTATCTGACATGCAATTTATCAGGCATGCTAGCCTCTATTTTGCATCATAATGTAAACTTCACACTTATTTTATTGATCACTTGGATAGTCAGTGAGGAAAAAGTTACGCATTTAGGGTTTTCATTTTTTGGAAAAGAGAAAGTACATAAGTAAAATTATGCAGGAATTAAATTACGTTATTGAAAAGAAATGGAAATTGATCTGATCCCAAGTCATCCTAGGTTCTGAATATGCTAGCACAGTGAAAAGCATTATTTATGCTTGCATGTTACTCTTATGTGTTTTAGTTGTGTCATCTATTTGTCTATACATATGCACTGTATGGACGTGTTTCAATATCCCGAAGGACCCGAACTTTAATGGCCACAAAAATGCTGACTTCAAGACCACCTTCCACACTTCAGAAAAGGTTTGCTTAACTGTTTGAGATATACTAGTGTGAACCCGTGCTACGCATACGAAGTTCACTAGTGTGAACTTGTGCTACGCATACGAGGTTCACATAATTTTTTAACTAGGCGTTTTTTGAATTTTTTCTGATTACATGAAGGTGAAATATACCCTTTTAAATTGTAATTTTTTTGGATTGATTTTTCCTTGAAAACTACTAACAAAGCTAACATCAACTATAAGTCATTCCCAACTTTGAAGCATTGCATTACTAATAGTGCCAATTTTCTAAATTGAATTATTAGCAATTAATTTTTTTGTTAATTAGATGGTAATATTATTTTATTTGACTATAATTTCAATTGGAATTGAATTAGAGAGTTGTTATCCCGCCTTTTGGTTAGGTCGGGATATCATGGATTTGGCTAAAGTGGATGGATTGAAAATCGATTACAGTTGAAACTATGGACGATAGTTGAATGGATTCAGATGGACAACGCTAAAAAAAGGCTAAGTACCAATCAAGGTGTAATCAGTATGAAGTGACAAGGAAGTCCCGATGATGTTATATTTCAAATTTCAAGTCAATCGAAGTTCGTATGCTCGAGTTATGGACAAGTGAAGAATTTATATGGATCGATCTAGAACGATCCATAAAACAACGTAAATCAACGAAGATCGATCAATATCTCAAAATCCACAAGACCAATTCACTTGAACCTTTCAGAGCATCAATAACATGAAGAGTGGAACCTACAAAAACGATCGCGAGTCCTAAAGTTGCATTTAGGATTTAGCCGATCGTTTTGGCCAAGTCCTAAAAACGATCGGTATCTTCCAGCGCACAATCCAATTTCAACCAAGATCGATCCATATTTTCTAAGTTACAAGTCAGAATGATTCCATATTTCAGAAGCTATATCAAAATACATGTGGGACCCCCAAAAACGATCGCACTAAAATTGAAGACAAGAAAAAGGATCGGTGAAACTTAGGCCGATCGTTCTTGATGGTCGAGTTAGGTACGCCGATCGTTATGGTGGGCCCCTATGGACCTAGAGAGTCTTCTGCCGAAATCTTAGCGAAATATCTCATCATCTCTTCCTATAAATACAGACCCAATGGTTCACTTTGGAGGGCTTTTTACGCTGCTGGTACCTATTCCTTATTGTAATCAAGTTTATCCTATTTCTGGCTGTTGTAATCAGATTATTAGTTGATTAATAAAGATAAACTTCAAAGTGGACGTAGGCATACAATGCCGAACCACTATAAATCTTTGTATTCTTGATTATTATTTTTTATTTGCTATTAGTTTATTCTGCTCCTCAGTTTTAATTTTACTTTCTTCATTTACTTCCCTACATAAATCTAATTTTGGGTGTGTAATCAATTTTGGCGCAAACATTTCGGTGCTTTCATTGAGAGAGCCAGCCCCCACGAATTTGGAGTTCAGATTTGGAATCAACTAGAGATCTTGGAATTAGGGTAATGGTGAAACCTTCAACAAGGAGACATAGAGCGGGTATGAGCCATCCTGAAGGGAGTCAGGAGACTTCCTTAGGAGCTAATCAAACCTCAATCTTCATTACCAGAGACGAGAAGGAAACGAAGTTAACATGATGCAGGATGGAGTGGAACAGCCAGGAGCGGCCCCTGACCAACCAAGAACGATCGGTGCCGATCGATCCATGCTTGGGGGCATGCCCCCGGGTCATGCTAGATCGATCCCAGGCAGGATACCGGGCGGTGCTGTGCAGTTTGGCGTTGATCGGAATGTGGATAGGCCTGTCAACGGATGCTTTCGGATGCAGATAGTGCCATATCCGCATCCGCATCTGAAATCATTTTCGGATATCGGATATCCACATTTGCGGATACGGACAGATATCGGATATCCACATTCGCGGATACGGACAGATATCGGATAATTATCCTATTCGCTAACGACCGATATAGATAATGGGAAAAAAAATTAATTTTTGATTCGAAAATAAAAATATAGATAGCACAAAAAAATTATATACATAAGTTTATTTTCATTATCTCAAAAATTTATCTAATAAATTAATAACAATAAAGCAAAGGAATTTTCATCCCTCTCATTAAATAGAGAAGTTTTCTCCCTTTCTTTATTCCTATTTTTTTCCCAAATGTGGTAAGGTACCATTTTAACTTTAACAAGAAATCGCCCGAAATTTGGGTATTTCATTTGAAATTTCAAATACACTTCCGATTAAAACGCAATTTCCTTGTCATTAATAACATAAAATTCCTATATAGTATTAAATTAAAACTAACATAAATGTCACATTAATTTGGAAACACTAACTGAATTTGCAAAATGATTTGTAATATTAGTGGAGACTATTGTGTAACATATGAATATTAATCTGACTTTTCTACAAAATGATAAAACATAAAAATACCAACACATACTAATAAATAAATAAGTTGATTTAGTAAGAATTTTTGTGGATACTGATTCGGTGCCCAAAATCTATAACATTTTCTTTCTCTTTTTGGATAAATGATGCTAATACTTGCAGTGGAATAGAAAGGATGCAGAAAATATAGAAGAATTTCTGAGAGAAATTACGTCATACCGTAGAAGTTTCATCTATTAATCTATAGTCCACTTCCTAAAAAAATTTGTAAGGCAATTTCGAAATCACATACTACAATATCAGTAGAGTAAAATACCAATTGCATATCCATTTTAGTAGTGCTTTTGAATTGTGTTAACTAGATGTTCATTCTCATGATTTATTTCATCATCATACGAGCTTTACAACAATGGTACAAAAGAAATAAAAAAAGGATTGCCTTGTTACTTAATTAGATTGACAAAAGAATAGGAAAAATGGAAATGGAACCATCGCCGAATGAAGCGAATAAATGAAATTGAGCTTCTGTAATCGGAAGAACTTAAAAATTATTCTTATGCCGAGGAGGAGGAATTATAATGAGAATATAAGCTATAAAACATCAATGAGTCCATTGGTAGTTTTTTAGGAAATAATGGCAACAAGAAACAGTTGGGGGTATTTTCTTTAGGAAATAATGACAATAAGAAATGGTTTGCGACAGTTAAATTATTGGGACACATGTCAGCATGAGAGATTTTTGAGAAAACTGAAAACGAAGGGGAACACAAATTTAAACTCTTATTTTGTATAATATTAAAAATGAGATTGTTTGCATGCATTGTGATGGAGTTTTGAATACACACACATTGTATGTATGAATGTATGGGGGATTATTTGCACAATTATTTGTCTTCCAGATGTAGTTGCTAGATATGTTTGATATATTAACATCTGCATTGTTGCTGGATTATCAGTTGTGTCTACAGTAATATTTCCTTCCAACCTGTGATTTCCTGTTTAATTCTTCTCACATTACTCAGGTCAACCCATAACTATTGAACGAACAACATGGTTATGTTTATACTGGACAATTTACTTGCAACACAGCAACCAACAATATGTTCCTGTATGCAAAATAAGTTTCTTTGAACATCCTGAATTGAACACATTTGTGATCTGCTACTTTTGTAGGATCGTGAGCCCTGGAGAGGGTCTCCCAGCTGAGTTGGTTCAAGATATGTTTCACAACTCGAGATGGTTAACTCAAGAAGGTCTAGGACTTAGCATTTGTAGGAAAATAGTTAAATTAATGAATGGTGAAGTTCAATACATAAGAGAGTCCGAAAGGTCCTATTTTCTGATCTCTTTTGAACTCCCATCAGCATTAAGAAGAGGCGAGAGTAGAGGAAGCTAAGTTTTACTCTACTTATTTGTTACAAATGTTTGACTTCCCTGATCAATTGTATAAAGATGAGGAGAAGTAGAGAGAAACTAATAGGTGGATGATGGACTACCAGTAGTGAGTAAAGTAGAATCTCGATGCTTGATACTATCAGATGATGAAACCGATTGTATTATGTCGTATGACTATTTTGTATCATGCTTTTTGTGTACTTATTTTTGCACGTTATGTACATGTTGTATTCTGTACAAGATGCTGTATTTATTAAAAGGTAATAATTTTGTAATATTCCTTAGTAATACTGACTACCTGATTAATTAACTAGCTTATACTTCATGTTGACGTTGATCGTATTATGTTGTATTCTGTATTTTGCAAGAATTTGTGTATACGCTGTTCTTTCCTATCAGTACTTTGGGATGCAGATTGTTACCGCTGTCCGTATCTATATTTTAAATTTCGTGCACTGTTTGTAATGTTTCTGCGCAGCAAGTTTTTAGTGTTTATGCTAGGTTGGTGTGTGGCCGCTCTATTTCTTTCCAGTCTGTGGTCGTAGATTGCTAGGTTGCGTCTGTTATCCTTGTTTGGTTTGTTAGGTTGCGTTGGTCATCGTCTCTTTTTTGATGTCAGTCTAGTTGGGTGGATGATGATTTCCCTGTTTTTTTTTGAGTTGCATCGGGCTTTAGCCTTGCCTTTTTATTTGCTTTCGTCCCGCGGGGATTGTCTTTGGCAGCCGGTGTGGGCCCCTGGGTATGTTCTACTTCATGTGCTGTTCGATTGATGTTTCCATGTACTTGATAGCGTTTTTCTTGCTCCGTCGTTTCCTTGGTTAGACTGATTTTGTGAGATTGTCTTTGCTATTTTGGTGCAAGTGTATGCTTCTTTGCCTTGCAAATTTTCTTTGGAAATTATTGGATCCCTTTTGGTTCCGTCTGAAAATTTGGTAGCTTTCATTTCTACCTTTTGAAATCCGGGTTCAGGTTCTTTATATTTTGGATCTTAGTCTTTGGGCCTGCTTCGTTGTTCTTTTGACTTTGGAAATTTTGACCTTGGAAATTTTGGTTATCTGAAACTTGGGGTGAAGCTCTTTTTCCCTTTGGAATGGCCGACTATGAGCACGTTTATGTTGTATTGTTGAGTTTTCTGTGTATGGTGCTTGTAGTTGGTGTTATGTAGCCTTATTGTACTATTTTGTGATGGTGGTTGGACCACCTTAAAATCCGGGCTACTGGCCAAGCCTTATTGACCGGTATCTATTATATATTTATATATCTATGGCTGTATGTCCCTTGGAACATACATCCTTCGTAAAAAAAATTGAATGAAAATTTGTTGATATACTCTTTCATGCCTCAAGCAGCATATTTGAAGGCCTAATCTCCATATGATGATTCATTGTCTTATTTGAATATTTTTGTACGGCTTTCATACTAAACTTTTTTTGCATACATATTAGGAACAACGTTTGTGTGTGCATACAGACATGCACGTGTGTGTATAGGTAAAGATCTACATAAAACTTCAGGGATGTTCGGTATACACCATGAACATTATATGAGATAGAATGAGATCATATCAAAACTTCTATCATGTTCTAAAGGTTTGATCATTAGCAATCGTTAGAAGATCTATTCATTGTCGGTTTGAAATATGATATTGAGTACGTTAGGATAATTCAAATTAACCAAAATGTTGTGAAGATTATCTAGAGGCATGTAAGAGCATATCACAAATTTTCGTTCTGATTTCGAAAGTGTAATTTGAAATATCGTATGGATGTCGATGAGGTGTAGCGGAACTCTTCCCAATGTATGTGTATGACACACATAAATATATGTTTGTAAGTGTGTATGTGCACGCGCACATGTGTGCAAGTGTGAGAATAATTACTGAGACGTAACAAAAGAACAATTCATGAACAATATATTTTGGTTATTGGATCTCAATGTGTTTTACATTTAGCAAAATTTAGAAGAATTTTTGATACTTGAAATTGATTTTGTCATGGGCTATGTTTTATGGTGTGTCTCAATAGACCTTCCCAAAACGCACACACGTACACACACATATTTATAAGAAGAGATCCGCATTTCAAATATTTTTATCTCTCACGTGTGCTCAACTTGATTTTTGATATCTATGGCCATCGCGATTTGATGTCTTTTTGTAGGTGTATCTACTCATCATCATATCTCCTCTGTAAAAGATACCTTATTCCAACAAATCTTACCTACTAAAAATAAAGGTTTTCAAATCAACAATTATATTGAGTATTTCAAGTATACAATATATTGCATAGTTAGGTCTGATTGGCTGAAAATATCATAATAAGAATAAGATTTTTTTTTAATGAAGATGATGATGTTGAGTAGATCAAAATTACAAGAATTTATCAAGTTACGTATGATCATAAATACCAAAAAATGGTCCAAACACAAAGTGATAATACAAAAAAGTCATGATGAAGATCCCTTCTCTCATGTGTATGTGTTGTATGTGTGTGTGAGCAATGATCCATAGCCCCTTCATATATTTTTTGATAACAAGAGTTACTTTATTCAAGCAAATCACTCATTTTTATCATCTTTGTATTCGCTTAGTATCCACAATTGAATTTCACAAATAAATGGATGGATTTGATGGTGATGTAAGAAAGAGAATATCATTAAATTAGGAGAGAATAAAATGAAATGCATCCATTCACTTGTGAGATATAATGGTGGATGTTTGCTAAAATGGAAATAAAAATAAATAAGAACATGGTTCCAATAAAAGGAACCCAAGGCCCATATTCTTCTCCAATCCGAGTTACATTCAAGTCTCAAATGAATTCAAGAAGATATTCAAAGAAATTCTGCCTATCGGTAGGAATATTTTGTGGATTCCGAACAGTTATGATAACTGACCCTGATAAGATAGCAATTACTACCCAAAAAGTGATAAGTACTCAAGCAAGAATTTGTAAACTTGATGCAAGGGATATTCACTAAGGGAAATTATGCACTTAACTTAAAACTCGCAAAAAAAATTTTTGAAATAAAAATTTCCTTTTATGTTTTATTTCTATTGTATGTGTTTTAAAAAAATATATCTATATACCGTTTTGAGTACATTATAATATATGAATAGAAATCCTTGGGAAAAAGTGCATAGTCGCAATGTCACAAAATAGTTTATAGCCATGGGCATTGGATTGCAATAACAAAAACTTACCCTCAAATATTCATAGTCATTTATTGTTTCAATAATAGTATACTGATATGTTGATAGACTGGTGTATATAATGTTATCTATAAGATGAAATATGATTTACTCATGACTGTTGAGGGAACTAACATGTTACGTAATTGTAGTCATTTGGATTGATTATAGAACGGCTAATTGAGAGTCTTCTACTATTGTAACTAAGTCGAATAGAATATCTCAAGTGATGATTAGTAGAATTAAGGGTATGCCCTAGGGTAATTATGTAATTTGATTATGTAACTTAACTCTTAAGAGAAATATTGTTTGAAATAAAGTATTCTTTTGGTTTTATTTTTATTATATGTAGATATTGTTTGCACGAAAAGTAGACAAACATCTTCTATTGAATTTATAACAATGAAGAAACTAGAAAGAAAGTGCCAAGAAAATAGGGTACACACAGATTTATAGTGGTTCAACCATAACAGGCCTACATCCACTATTCATTTTTATTTCCTTTCTCATATTTCAGCTTTTACAAGTGTTTGAATGTAAAATACAATGGTTTTTTTAAACAAATATTGGAGTCTGGGCTCTGTTCGGTTATTCCTATTCGGTAGATTTTGATGGCTCCCAAAAGTCTCCCTCATGGCTGCTAATACATTGGGTATTTATAGGAGTGAAGAGGTTTGGTATATTTCCATGTATAGTAGACATAATCCAGAATTTCCTTATATATCCAGATTTCATTCCTTAAATGCCCTGTTCGGTTCGGTTGAAACAACTCTGTTCAGTGGTAGTTGGTTCGGTAGATGGATGTAGATGCTTTCTTGACCAGGTTCCATGATGTGTCTCCCTGGTCGACATAGCCAATCCATCTCTTGTTCGGCCTTGGTTCCATGTCGGACAAGATATCTTGTTTGGTGTTTACATCACCGGATAAGATATCATATCCAATAATTTTTGCACCGGACAAGAATTCTTGTCTGGTGCACCACCTATCGAACAAGAATTCCTGTTTGGTGGAAGGACCATCGGACAGGAATTCTTGTCCGTTATATTTCTATTACTGGACAGAGAAAACAAGAGGACCATCAGATCGAGGTTATCCTTGTGCATCCACCAAGCAAGGCAGGTTTGAGGACCACCAAACCGAGTGTGGGCATAAGATATTTACTTTATTCCTCTCATCTGTTCCATCGTCTTAGCTTCATTATGCTTTTCATGTAGCCTCATGACTTCCCTTGCCTTCATCTTGGGCCCATCTCATTGTGCCTAAACCTCTAGGGTGCAAATACCCATAACACTTGCCCCCTAAAGCTCGGTTTGCAGGACACAGACTGAGCTTTTTTTAGTGTCTTTCTTGAGTGCCTTACTTAAATTTTTTATCCATCAGCAACTGCACACATTTAGTCTTGCGTTCACTTTGGTTCAGCATGCTTGGTTCGGTGCTAAAGGTGGGCCCGGTGTCTCTTTGTTCGGTATTCTTGAAGGTTTGTCCAACAACTTTTCGTTTCTGGTACTGAACAGATCGGCCAACCTGTATAAAGGCCATGCCTTCGTCTAACCGAACACTACCGTTCATTTCTAATTCTTCCTATTTTCTGCGCTTGTTCGTCTCGTGGAGCCATTGCTGTGTCGATTTCGTTTTAGGCATTCTTAGGTTGTTGCAATCATTGTCTCCACTTGCAATCCACTTCAGTAAATCTTCCATTGGTGATTTAATCATCTCTAAAGTTCCTTTGATCTATTTTTTATGATTCATATTGGTTCAGTATAGTGTTAGGGGGTTAGGTTTTCCATCTGTTCGTTCCTTGTTAGGCTCTAGAGGTTGAGGCATATTTTTTTAATTGGTAATTTTAGGCTATAAATTATAAATCCAAAGTGCTTTTGATTCATGGAGAATTAGGGTTTCCAATTAGAGCTTGACTGGGTTGCTTATTCGATGATTAGACAGGGGTGACTAGGGTATGAAGCATACTTAGGCTATGTATATGAAGTCTTCTCCGACATTTCAAACTGCATTGTTTTTGCTATGGGTTTTATACCAATGTTTTCTAATAATTTATTGTATTTCCTATTACACATGCGTATGCTCACACAACCACAAGCATACACACTCCATGATAGTACGTGAGATAGGTTTTTGTATCAGACATGTATGTCGACCCGCCACAAGACTCCCTCGATGAGTGCTTCTGGAGACCAGGCTCCATCGTCTTTCGCTTCTCTGAATCATGCACCATTGGGGTGCCAGACGGGTCAGCCTGGCTCTGCTCGCTCTCTGGTTTATGGATATGGACCATCATAGTTGCTGGTGGATCCTATTGAGCTTATAGCTTCCACTCTAACCACTAAGTAGCTAGATACTATCATGGCTACTCATGGCTTTCCTAGGGATGATATGCCCTCATGCTCCACTGAAAGGATATATGGGCTATTTGAGATATCACTGCATGGCTGGGACCCTGCTTGCTCTTTCTCAATGGATCACGGGCTTTCTTGTGTACCTAAAAATCTCCTCTTTCCAGTTGCATCCTAATGATTATGCCATCCTTACTAGCCTCCACACCATCTTCATGAGGGAATTTCAGGTTGCTCCTACCCATCGGTAGATCGGGTATACTCGATCAAAAGTAAAGTGGAAGGCTCTCCTTTCATCTCCCTTGAAGCAAGAATTAGGTTTAAACCTATAGATGACTTGTACTCGAAGTATAAAATGTTCAAGTGAGAGTATTTTTCATCCAGTATGATTCTCCGTGCTTTCATCAATGGCACTTAGGATGTGAATTATCTTGCTTGTCTGTTTCCATCCATTTTTTTCCTAAGCAATTTTTCATCAATCACTAATTTCCCCCTTTTCTGGTTTTCTCTTTAGGTTTTGTAGGAGCTACGTCAGGAGACGACTTAGAGGACATGCTGAGAAAACTGTAAAAAGTTCCCATGGAATTCACCGAGGTTCCCCGTCTAGTAATAGATGAGAATTTGAGACAACTCGGGTTGTTAGCTACTAGGTTTTCGATCGGGAAAGGCAGGGCTCCCTCCACACATAAGACTACAAAGAAAAGGAAAACCTCAATAGCTGTTGGGACAAGCGAAGCACTACCTTTCCAACCTCCACTTTTAGTGCCGACCTGACCTCGGTCCTGCTTGGAGCCGATCCGGTAGTTCATACAGGCGTGTCAGGTTCCGAACTGGATTCCTTCAGGATTGAGCCCTTGAGGGTGGTCGACTTAAAACCATAAGGGAATAGGATGATGACAACATCCGAACTAAGATGATAGAGGAAACATGCACTCATTTTCATGATAGTGAGGCCAACGCTTCTGACCGTAGCGAAGCTTATTCTTCCGGGCACATTGGCCTTGACACTTTGTCCAACTTAGATGTTGAGGAGGCCTTACATAGTACTTTCGATGAGCAAGAAGAGTTTATTCCTGGAGATATCACGTTTTTGGACTGTCAACAAGATTCCGAGCAAGGCATTGAATATAGGGACTCTGCCTTGATAGCGGAAATCCAGCGATAGTTGGAAATTCATGAGGACCCTAAGGGTTCATTTTGACCTCGTACACTTTTTGTACACATGTAACACGTCTCTTTCTTATGCTATGATAATGCACTTCTTAGCTCATTCCTTATTTATAGCTCGGCTCTAATTCTTTGTTTATTACACCTTTGTAGGTAGCATGCGTTTGAAAAGAGGAAAGCTGCAGTCTAAGTTTAAGAAGCTAAAGCCGGATGCTCCCTCTACGAATATCAAGAAAGATTCTACGTCGTTCGGCCTAAGCAAGAATGTGGTGCAGCCAGCCATAGAGCTTAAAACATGAGAAACTGTATCTTACTGCCTGGTTGAAGATGTAAGTAGCCAGGTCCTCATGATTATTCCCACAAAAGATCCCATTCTTCTGGCAGCAAGTCGAGATCCAGGACCCCCGTTCATCAATCTAAGTCTCTTAAAGATTCATCTTTCCTTCTCTCGGACACGGAGACTTATAGACAACAGGAGAAGACATACAAGAGAGGAATAATCATAGTTGCGCCTAAGGGAAAAGATAAGGAAAAGGAGAGGGGAGGAGTGGCCATCATCATCGACCCCACCGATCTGAATCAAGTGAGTTCCAGCAACCCCAATAGCCATGAGACCCTCTTGCCTGCTTGCTAGCTGATGCTCTCCCTCTCTTTTCCTAGCATAATCAATCTTCTTGGGGACGGGCTAAGTGGTGTAAAGGCCTTATCAAAATTCCACTCTAAAGTAATCAAGGCTGGTGAGGAAATCGACATAAAGAATGTCGAGCAAAACTTAAAAATCTTCGAAATGAGAAAGTAGATGCATCAGGAGGACAAAGACCATCGGGCGGTATTGGATGCACTAGAGAGGTCTCAAACAAAGGAGATAAAGAAGTTGAAGGTTGCTATAACAACCATCCTACACCACCGGCACCCAATATAACTAAATAGTGCGCTGCTGATGTGTCCGATCGATGTAGGGTGACTATTAAGAATTGAAAAGAAATAAAACATCATAGAATATGGCATCCATGGAGTGACTATAGTTGGATCGAATGGAAGTATTGGAAGTGAAACACTATTCAAGAGAGGATTCGTCTTCTCGGTTATATAAAGTTAGTATCACGGTCAACTGAAGTCAACTTAAAGTCAGTCTTTAGCCAGAGCATTTCCGTTAATAATAATTGTTTTTATCGAACCAAGGACTTTGTGTTTGGACTATAAATTGAATATGGATGATATTGGAATTTTGACCATTACCAGATTCCATAAGTCCAAAGTGATATAGTTTTTGACAAAGAGAATTGGTGTAATTAATTGTCACTATAAGGTACTACTTAACAAAAGATGTATAAGCGATAAATTCAGTTAAAATGTCACACCACTGGCTAAGCCAAGGTGACGTATGAACGTTAAATTTTGAACTGTTCGATATTAATCGCTGACTGAATTTATACTTTTGAGTCGTGCAACTATAACAATGAATACTCTCAATAAACCACATGATTTAATTAATTTATAAATTATTTTAAATTAATTAATATTTATGAAATATTAACTATTAACCTTTATGTGATTTGTTTGAACACCATTAGTGTAACAACCCAAAATTTTACCATTTTAATATAGGCTATTTAAATATATTTTAAATAATGAATAAATGGATTTTTATTAACATATAAACCAATTTTAATTAGTTATTAATGATGATAAAATAGTTTCCAAAAATTTGTTTACCGATATAGATAGTTTATAGAAAAATAGAAAATGTGGTCAAAGAACGTTTTCCGAAATTTCGACATTTCGACACCGGAAAGTTATCGGAAACGTTGTGCACGTTTGTGCACCATTGTACACACATTTAAATGATATAATTAGTGATAATAAATATCACTTAAAAATATATTAACTTATATATATATAATCATGAAATGACAAGTTATGGTTAAAGTAAACACACACACACACACAGATATATATATATATATATATATATATATATATATATATATATATATATATTTACACACTTTTATATATATACACACATACCTCCTTACCTCAAGTACACACACATGACTTTACTTTCATGATTTAGGGAGGTAGAGGGGGGCAACGTGTGCTAGGAAGGTGGAGGGGTATGATGTAGCATACATGCATGTATATTTTTAATACAAAAGGGTAGTTTAGTATTTTACCCATTTTCCTAGCCTATAAATACCACGCCATCTTCACCAAAATTCATTTACATTCCATTCTCCATTTTCTTCATTTATTTTCTTTTAGTCTTATCCATTCTAGTGGCTTCTTAAGAAAATATTTCAAGAAGAAACTAGTTCAAAATATACTAAAGCCACTTCAAAACAACTCTAAATCACTTCTAAGCTTCATATCCACCAAAACAACACCTCACCTCATTTCTTTGCTATCCAAGCCCACCAAACCCCCTAGTCCAAGCCATATTGACCCACTTTAGCATCCAAAGTCCAAAAATTCCAAAGCCAAGAGGCTCGTTTAGATCGTGTTCGAATTCCGGTGAAGTTCGACCTTGTTTTAGCATGTTTTGGTGAGTAAAGTTAACGCTTTTTAAAAAATTAGTTAACTTTATTAAAGTTAGCAAATTTATGATGTATATTGGTGTATGAATGTCTTATATGATGCGTGCTTGATTATGTAATGATTTGGTGATAATTGTGTACGCCAAAGTTTGAGTAGGCAAGAAAGTCTCTACCTTGTATTTTAGGAAAAAGATAGTTAGGGATTGTGAAAAAAAATTATTGCTTGTGTTAGTGTTATGATGTATGTTGTGATGTGGTGTTTGAAATGAGTTATTTTTTGCATATGGGTTTATGACATGAAGTTAGCGATTAGCTAACCAAAAGCGATGTAGAAATCCATTTTTGTCGATGGTTTGAATTTGTTTTCAAAAGTGAAACGTTTTCAAGTTTTAAACTTTATTTTTGCTTCCAAAAGTTCATTTTTATGTTTTAAAGGAAATAATGGTTCAAAGTTGAATTTTTTATAACTTAGAAATCAAATTTCAAAAAGTTAGAATTACGGTTCCGTATAGCGATAGTCGCTATATGCGCAGTTCGTTAAAAACGATCTAATTTACAAAATTTAAGTGTTTACCCTTAGAAACTTTATAGTAAATGTTTTTCTAACTTTATTTAAGTTAATTGAAGGTAATTAGTAAGTTTCTAATTAATTATATATTTTATGATTAATTAATTAATTAAGGTAGATGACACTAATCATTAGTTAATAAAGGTTGTTTATACTTAAATGTTAATCAATTAAGTTAATCATGATTAGTATAGTAATTAAAGTTAATTATTAATTAAGTATTTAATTAAAGATTAATTTATTTATTATTTGATTAATTATTATTTAAAAAGGTTTAATACTAATTAATTTATGATTAAGGATAACCAAGTTTTGATTAGGGTTTAATTAAGTTTAATTACTATTTAAGGAAGGTTTAAATTTGATTACTTAACTAATTAATAAGATTGGAAGTTTTAATTATCAATTGATTTCAAATATCGATTTATTCTCTTTTTGAAAGTGCTTTCTATTTTCAAATGTTTTAATCAAACTATTTCTATGTCGTATACCCTTAAGTAAACTTGAACAAATATCAAACCAAAGTAATGTGGTGACACATGTATGGGAAGTAAGGAGAACTGCTTGGTTTAATGAAATTCTTCACTTCTAAATCCACTAGCTGCACCTCCAATTCCTTCATCTCGGTCGGTGTCATCCTGCTAGGTGGTCTACTTACAGGTTACGCTCCTGACACAAGATCTATCCGAAACTCAATGGCTCGTTTCGGTGGAAGCCCTATGACTGGCTCAAAAACATCTGCAAACTCTTTTGTCACCAAAACCTGGTTCAACGCTTCTTCTACTTCCATTGCATTCAGCGAAGCACAAGCACTTAAGTCTAATTTCTCTACCGAGTATATACTTCGGTTATGACTATTAGGGTGTCTTAGCGATATTTTTTGCAAAATATCCTAGCATCATATTTATCTGAACAATCCATACCCAAAATGATTTTGAAATTTACAAAATCAAAAGCATACAAACTGCATGCAAACTTATGACCTAACAAATCAAGTTCTAATCGGTCACATCTCATTCCCAGAGTTGCATACCCTCTTATCGGATTCACAACCCTTAATGAAGTAACAAGGTATGAGGGTTCTAAACATAACCTATCTACCAAAAACTAAGATATAAATAAATGCAATGCACCAGTATTAAATAGTACCTTAACTGGTATACTTTAAATCAAAAGCAAACCTTCCATCACAGGCTTTCCCTTCTCAGCAGCGGTTGGCCTAGCAGACGATGGTCCTAAAGCAAAGACCTTACCCTTATCTGCATTGACCGGTTCTGGACACTGATTCTTGTAATGCCCAATCTGGTCATAGTTAAAGCACTTCACTCCTTTCTTATCTACAACCTTCTTCCCTTTTCCAGTTCGACATTCATGAGCATAATGTCCCTTCTTATCACACTTAAAGCAAACTAAGTTATCCTTCACCTTCTTGGCAGCTTCTCTCTTTTGGGTTCCTTTCATAGTGCAATAACCAGTTTTCTACTTCAATGGCATTCTCTGTTCCCAAAAATGGCTTCCCACCAAGACTGGTATAATACATGCTCAGCTTAGCATAGTTATTGCCAACTGGGGCTATGAGATTAGCTCCTCTAACATTCACAGCATTACCCCATGCTACTCCTGCAGCTGCTCTAGCTTGCATCAGATTGACAAAGAACTGATACATCATCCCCATATCTACTGGTGGGATTCCAGCACCTACGTTGGCATTTGCATTTAGATTAGCATTTGCATGTCGACCCGCGTTTCTCCTGGTTTTGGGTCGAGCATTTCCATTAGTTGTGGTATTTCCCCCCACCTAGATTCCCTCTTCCATTTCCTGCCTCCATATCTTCCTTTCTCATAAATCTGCATACGAGCCTTAGTAAGATACAGAAGAACGGTCTAAGAGAGAGAGAGGAGTACGTACTTGTAGATATATACACATAATAAATACAAGTACGTTACTATAGCGTTAACCCAAACCCCGATCTTATTTTTTGATTCCTAGTATTATGTTTCGAAAATCTTTTAGGTTTAAATTTCTTTTTAAATTTACATAAACCTATGCTCTGATACCAACTTATAACATCCCCCACTTGGAGGCCAAAACTAACGGCTACGGATGCTGTAGCCATCCATAGTTATTAATTCTCAAGGACCAAATGCGATTATATTAGATACATTGATATAAAAAAACACATGAATACAAAAAAAAAATCATAAAACAGATTTCTCATCCAACTTTAAATTATGTTTCAAATTCATTACTTAATCCCAATTCGTAAACCACATTCAAAGAAATATAATCAATACAAAATACGCCAAGAGCGACATATGAAAATGCCCCCTTAGTTGATCAGAGTCTAAATATAGGCAATTAACAACTTTGCCATTACATCCAAACACAGCGAAATCAAGCAGAAAGAACTCCTAATAGCTAGCTTGCCTCCTGTATATCTCCGGAAGCTTATTCGTCTAAAGGAGAACCTAAAAACCTTAACTCTCAAACTACTCAAAATCAATTGAGCACCCAAGAGTTTAAGGGGAAAACATATACTTCGAGTCAGACAAAAAACCTAGTATGAATAATGGCCTACCATCTCAAACCATATAGATATCTAGTGAGACCACGCCGTATAGCGAAACGGGTTTTCCCCTCACTAGTATCCAAACTCAATTTATAATAACCACATACCATGCACCTGCATCCACAATGGTTAAAACATAACATAATAAAATATATCATGATGATATGCAAACATGCATTATATTCTGGATTTCCCATCCCCGTGCATTTGACTATCTGTCTCAAGTTATAGTTTCTAGGGTCCTTATTAACCTATTAGTTTTCATGGGTTGACTAATAACCTGTTCAAAGCTTATGGAATATCTGTTTGGTTTCATAGTTTTCATGGGTTCAATAAGAACCTATTTGTATCTACCAATAACTTCATCCAATTATAGTTTTTATGGGCTCACTATGAACCTATTGGGTTCTCCAATAACTTCTCTCATATCATAGTTTTCATAGGTTGACTATGAACCTATTGATCTCTGTCAATAACTTAATCGGGATATAGTTTTCATGGGATCACTAAGAACCTATTGGCCTCTGCTAATAACAATTTCCATATATAGTTTTCATAGGCTTACTATTAACATGTCTAACTCAGTCTTTGGGCATCCTCTATTCTGGTCTACCTGACCTCCTGAATGCAATTCTACTCACACAGGAGTTAACTCAAGTTGTATTCACTATCGGGTCAATCTAACTGGTTATTCTGCCCTTAATACCCCAAAATGCAATTATGGGTTAATTATAAAGTGAATCTATTTACAGAAGAAGCATATATGTTAACTGATCATAACATAACAATATAACATCTATGGTTTAATTTCCTTGTAATAATTTTCAAATAAAACATGGTTAATATCTTTGACCTATTATCTTTAGCAAGGAAAGCTTCTTCAAGACTTCAAAGTTATATGCCATTTCAAAATCTCTTTCATATTGCCATGGGTTTATCTTTAAAAATAAGAATGGGTTCTTTGTTTTGAAAACTAAAGCTTTCGAAATCTTAGACCTCCTCTTTCAAAACCATTGAAACATACCTTTCGAAAGTATTCAAACCTTTTTTCAAAACACTTAAAGATACACCTTTCGAAACACTCAAACCATTTCTTTTGAAAGCATTGAAACCTTCCTTTCAAAACCCTTAAATCACTCCTTTTGAAAGCATTGAAATGTTCCTTTCAAAAGCATTAAAACATTCCCTTCGAAAATATTAAAACTTATCTTTCGAAACCACTTAGTTCAAGTAGAATTTATAGAAGCATAGCTTCGAACCCATTTGAAAGTATCTCTTTCAAAATCATTGGGTTTAACCTTAATTATAACTTCAAGGTCAAGGAGAACATAAATGAAAGTAACCCTTTCGAAAACATTAATCTTCAAGTAAAAGAATTTGGGGAACAAATGGCTTTGAAACCATCTTTTCGAAAGCATTGATAAAAGCGGCTACAAAAACTCTTTCGAAAGCATTAGGAAGTGGTTTCAATATTAATAAAACAAAAGCTTTCCTTTCGAACTCATTGTTATAAGGCTATAAGAAAAGCGGCCTTTAACCAATTCGAAAGGTATGAAGACAGCAGCGAGGTTTTGACTAGGTTCAAAAGCAACTACTCTTTTCGGAAGCTCCTTTTCAAAACTTAAATAAGTGGCAACTCATTCGAAAGCTTTTCTTTAAACAAAAAGGCGACAACCCTTTCGAAAGCATCATTTATAAACAAAAGTAATTCAAAGTTAATAAGGATAGCTTCCACCCCTTTGAAAGCTTATAAGAACGACGTCAACCCCTTCGAATGCAAGCCTTCAACAACGTCCTTTCTGCCTTTCTCCAATGCACTACGTACCAATTACTTGATACCCTTTGTATTGGTTTCGCATGGGTTCGAAAGGCCTACTGGGCAAGGTTTCGAAAGCGAACTAATGGAAGTGGCGAAGTGGTAAATTATGTCAAAACTGATTTTTTTTTGTCTTATAAAGTAACTTATTTTCATCTAACTTGCCAATTTGTCAAAATATAATTGGTTGTCTTTTCTTTTTCAAAAATCCTTTTTCTAAAAAGCTGCCAAATTCACTAATTTATAATCGAAATTATTTTAACAAATAAGCCATTCTCTTCCATAAAACATTTAACCATTTAAGTCCTTCAACCTAAATAATTTAATAACCATTTTAAAACACTTTAGAAAAATCCCGAAAAATCATCATAATTCACTTTTAATATGTTTCCTAACATATATTAATTTCAGACCCGAAGTCCTGTATATAATTGTCGTTATATATTTTGAAACCCAAATTATATATTTCTTCCATTTAAAATTCATAATAAATTATCCATAGCTTGGATTATTATGAAAATTTAAACTCATCTCCAAAATAATGTTTTACATAACATATTACAGGGCATTCGAAACCCACTTTACACGATTTTAACCTTAAAATCGAATCAAACCTTTCATAAACATACTTGTTTAAATCAAACATGGCATATAATCAAAGCATATCAACATTCAAATCATCCAAATGGTTTTAAACTTTAAAGCCAAAATCAAAATGTTCAATAAAATATATATGAGATAGTATAGATTATTATTCACCTTGTTTGGATAAGGAACTTTAGATTTGATCTTGCTTAATTCTTCCTTCTTGAATCCTTAGCTTCTAATTGATTTTTGATCCCCTTTTCTCCTAGGGTTATGGTCGGCCTTAGTTCTCCTTAGTTTTTTGTTTTTGGTTTATGAATGTATGAATGAAAAAATGAGGTAAGGGTTTAGGGGTTATCGGATTATGGTATACGGCTATTTCCCTCATCACCCTTGCCTTACTTAACTTAGTTTTCATCTTATAAACGATTCTTATAAATTAACTTATGAGCCATTCTATAAATCCATTTAATTAAAGTACGACCCTAATAAGTTTTCAAATCTCAATCCCCTTATCACTCTAGTCTCTCCATTATTCTATTTAATTTATTCAATTAAATTTCCTAAATAATGTTACTTAAAATTAGTGGTGTTACAGAGAGAGGCTTCCTCAGATGTGAGCACCATGTCCTATGTGAAGCAGGGAGAAAACAAAAGCTTATGCAACTTCATAAAATGCTTCAAATCCGAGGCTCTTTGGATTGGAGTGACTTGCGAAGAAGCATTATTGATGGCAGAATATGCTAAGACCATAAGAAACACTGTTATGTAGGATAAAAACAGTAGAAAGTTGTGCCATAGCATGAAGGCTTTCTATGAAAGGGTTAGTGACTACATCCGAATGGTAGAAGTCAGGGTAGCAGAACTACCATGATATGAAAGAACTTATGCTCCCCACAATGAATAAAAGAGGGAGGGTGGAAGGATACCATCCACCTACGAAGCGGTAGAGAGAATTTAACTTCGTAGCTAGAACTTCCCTCACTAATACACATAGTCAGATATATGAGATAACCAAAACTGAACTGGCATACAATGTCCCAAACAAGGGGAAGAAGCCAGAACAAAACAAAGGTAGCATATTGCCGCTTCCATAAAGCCAATAACCACCATACTGATAACTGCCGACACTTGAGGATTAAAATCGAGAGATTGGTCCAAAAGGGATACTTATGCATCTATCAAAAAGAAAGCAATGGGGAGAGAACTGAGAATCTTTCTCTAGATCTGAATAAAGGTTAAGTAGGAAACCCCTCCAAACTCATAGCTTCGACTCACGGAGGAACACACTTCGTAGGAAAGAGCAAAAAAGCACAGGAGAAGTATGTGCAAGAGGATAAAACAGAGCAAAAAAGCATAGGAGAAGTATGTGCAAGAGGATAAAACAGAGAAAAAACCATATTCCATGTGAAGCAGAAGCCTGCTCGTGACATAGTCTTCAATTAGTGCGTCTTTTCATATCAGATCGACAAGTCTTCTCATCACCATTGGGACTACCCCTCTTTACAAATCATTCTATGCAAGCTTCCTGATCATAGATCAGTCGTCCCCGTACAATGCATTCTTAGGAAATATTGCACTAATTAACATGGGGGTAGTGGTTTCTCAAAAAGACTTGCTTATGAAGTTCCATACTCATACCGGAATAGGATCAATTAAGGGAAATATTGTTAGCTAGAGAATTGTACGATGTAAATCTAAATTCTAGCAATAAAATTGTTTAAAACTATTATGTTGTCTCCACTAATAATTATGACGATGATAATGGAAAAGAAATCAAGTCGGTTCTAAGAACTTCATCGATACAAAGTACCAAGACTGATGTTGAAACAAGTTATTCTATGACCACAACATCAGTAAGGAGGAAAAAGAGGGAGTATATGCACATGTTCGGCACCGATGGGTATATTCGACCTGTGCATGGCATTTTTCCAAAGAAGGCTTTCTCTGCCACTTCCCAACCTAAAGAAAAAGAAGAAAGTGGAATACGTCCGAGATTAAGGGAGACAAGGAGAGAGTTAAAGCCATTGGATGATCTTGAGGATATACAGATAGATTCCTTCGAAGGTTCGCAAGGTAGGAAAACATCTCAGCACAGAAACCAGAACGGAATTGATGGAGTTCCTCAAGAGATCAACAGATGTTTTTGGTTGGACACACTCAAACATGTTAGGCATAGATCCAACTATCATCTGCCATGCACTCAACATCGATCCTAGTGCTCATCCAGTTGGGCAAAAGCATAGAATTCTATATCAGGAAAGGTATAATGCCCTGTATGAAGAAGTTAATAAGCTGAAGGCAAATGGGCTCATCAGGGAAGTGTATTACCCAAAGTGGATCGCCAACCCAATTCTTATAAAGAAGTTCAATGGGAATGGAGAACTTGCGTAGACTACACCGATCTCAACAAGGCCTGTCCAAAGGATTGCTTTCATCTACGTAGAATTGATCAATTGGTGAACGCATTTAGTAAACATGATCTGCTCTCGTTTATGGATGCATACTCAGGTTACAACTAGATAGCTGTGTTTGAGCCAGATCGGGAGCATACCAGTTTTGTGATGAAAAAAGGCCTATACTGCTACAAGGCCATGTTGTTCGAACTCAAAAATGCTAGAGCAACCTATTCAAGGTTAGTTAATACAATGTTCTCAGATCAAATTGGTAAAAACATCGAAGTATATGTGGATGACACACTCGTTAATTCAAAAGCAGTTACCGGTTTTGATAGGATAGGAGTACTGATTTGATGATCCTTCAAATTCTGGAATGCGACTTTGCACTCCTCGATCCACTCGAAATTTCATCCCTTTTTCACTTGGTCGAAGAACGGTATACATTTTTCGGTTGCTTTGAAGATGATTTTGCTTAGAGAAGCTACTCTACTGTTTAGGATCATGATATCTTTTGGCTTTTCTGGGACTCCCATCTTCCTTATGGCATCAATCTACTCTGGATTTGCTTCAATGCCGTGGGTGCTTACTATGTACCTTAGAAATTTCCATGATTGAATGACAAAAGTACATTTTAAGGGATTTAACTTCATGTTACATTGCCTCAGGACTGCAAAGGTTTCCTCCAAATCTTGCATGTGATATGTGTATTTAGTTGTAACTGATAAAGTTGTTAGTGTGCTAGTGGTTCGAGAAGATGAAGGGACCCAGAGTCCTATACACTTCACAAATAAGCGCTTGTTTGGGGCAAAGCTCCACTACTTAGACATTGAAAAGTTTGCTTACAACCAACTCCTTACAGCAAGAAAACTGCGGCCTTATTTTCAAGCGCATCCCATCAAAGTCCTCATAGACAAACCGCTAAAGAGAATACTACAGAAGTCAGTGATGTCAAGTCGCTTGTTAAAGTGGACAATGGAGCTGAGTCAATATGATATCTCCTACTTCCCAAGAAAAGCAATCAAAGGACAAGCACTAGTAGATTTCATTATGAAATGCACACTACCTACTTATCCACAATCCGAGGAAGATACGCCCACTCCCCAATTCTGGCAATTCTTCATGGATAGGGCATTAAATGAATAGGGGCGGGGAACAGATATGTACTGATCACTCCGGATGAGCAGAAACTATATGGGGTAGTGCAACTCGGATTCAAAGCTGCCAATAATGTGGCAGAATTTAAGGTTCTTCTCGTAAGCTTAAGGATGGCTCAAATAATGAAAATAACCTGTATTAAAATTCATTTTGATTCCCAATTAGTGGTAAATCAAGTGTAGGGGAATTACCAAACGAAAGAGTCAACCTTAGCAAAATATGTAAAACTGTCCAAAAGATTGCTAGAGCAGTTTGATTAATTCGATATAGAGCAAATCCCATGTGAGAACAGTTCCTCTACGGACCCATTGGCTAAACTTGCTAGCACTAAAGTAGCGCAGGAAATGAAATATGTCCTAATATGACATCAAGTCGATCCAAGCATTGTTGAGGCCAACCAAATACTGGTTCTAACAAGAGTACATTAAGTTATGGTCAGAGAAGCTCGAAACCAAGAAACAGTTGAAAATCAAAAGTAGACTACAACTACGCCTATCCCTCAACATATAGAGGAAGACTCATGGATGACCTTTATTAAAAAATTCTTGGTAAGCAGAGTCTTACCTCCAATCAATAATGAAGCTCGTAAAATTAGATATCAGGATCTGCATTTTTCCTTCTTTGATGGCATATTATACAAGAGAGGGTACTAGACCCCTTATCTTACATCTGTTTCCAAAAAGAGGGAATACGAGTCTCGGGCGAAGTACATGAATGATAATGTGGAGATCACTCTAAGGAGCTAAGTTAGTAAAGAAAGTGCTAGGGAATGGTTATTATTGTTTACCGGACTTCAAGATGCGCAGGAATACGTAAGAAAATGTGATAGACGTTAAAGGTTTGCTAGTATCCCAAGACTACCTTCCTATAAGCTTACCTTGTTAGCTAACCCTTGACATTTGATATATGGGGCATAGGTTTGATACGACCATTTCCTGTGTATAAAGGAAGGGCAAGGTACATCGTGGTGGAAATAGACTACTTCACCAAGTGGATAGAAGCAAAACCCTTAGCCACAATTACTACAAAATAGATGGTCACTTTTGTTATGAGGAACATAATTACTAGGTTTGGGATCCCCTATAATATAATTTCTAATAATGGAACCCAATTTGAGAGTAAAAAGTTTACGGAGCTTTGTGAAAGAAATGGAATAATAAAAAGTTTCTCTTCTGTCGCACACCCACAGTCGAACGGGAAAGTTGAAGTAGCAAATAAAAGCATTAAGAAACTGTTCAAGAAAAGACTACAAAAGGCTAAAGGAAAATGGATAGAAGAGTTATCTTTGGTACCGTGGGCTTATGGTACCTCATCCAGATCCCCAACAGTCCACACACCTTTCTCCTTAACCTATGGCTATAAAGAGATGCTCCCAATGGAAACAAAGGGTCCATCACATAGTAGAATATCATATGTGCCAGAGCAAAACAAGGAATTAAAAGAAGTTGCACTCGATCTTATTCAAGAAAGAAGAGATGAGGCAGCAGTTTAGTTCGCTACATACCGACAAAGGATTGTGAAAAATTACAATGTTAGGCTCAAAGAGAGAAACTTTTGTAAAAGGGATCTGGTACTGCAAGAGTAGTGGTTAACACCAAGGACCCAACATATGGAGCTCTGGCCTAAATTGGGAAGGCCCGCTAGTTGTACCATAAATCTTAGCTAATGGAGCCTACCGACTCTCAAGACCTGTTGGAAATCTAGTTCCAAGAACTTGGAATTCCAAGCATCTTAGGCCTTACTTTGTATAAGAAGTTTTACTTGTATAGCAAAATAATAAGCATTGTAATTATTATGAGAAGTAATAATACAATAAATTGGGCATAAGGATATTAGATGGCCCAAACCAGAATAAAAATCTCTGTGTGTTAATTTTACTAACATGGCTAACAACACTAAGTTGTATCGCACACAACTCGGCTTTTTAGCTAAATAATTACACTGGACAAAGTATATTAGACGGCCTGAACCAGTAAAAAAAACTATGCGCATGAATTAAGAAAGGTTGTAAATACACGACCTGACTTCACGGTCAAAAAATAGTCTGCCCCCAAACATGCCAAGTGCGCGAACAAAAGATGGATACAAAGCTTAAAATCTAGCAAATCCAGATGGAAAAAATTAAAAGCAAGTGCAAACAAGCTAAAGCTCACGATGTACTTATACTCATTTACAAGAAAATTCAATCTATATGGTTTCCTTATAGATATTGGCACAACCAAAAAAGAATGTATTCTACAACATACTTTTACAAAAGTATTCTAAACTATAAATTCCAAAATACTACTACGATTATGAAATATTAAGTCTAAGGAACACTATCCAAAAGTCGATTTGTTCTAATACGAAAAGTTTTCCTAGGGTCAAAGTTGGCACCTGTCCATGGATTCATAGGGTTTTCCCCAGTCACTACAAGGCCTTTTTTATTATAGAGAAAATCAAATCAAGCATAGGGTAAAAATAATTAAAAACATCTATAGCTCGTTGCAGAGAAATCTTCCCCATCTTACATATGATATTCTCCATTTTAATCATTTCCACAAGATCAGCAATTCGACCCTATTCTGGCGCATCAACAGAGGATACTACGACACTGAAGGCAGCCTGAGCTTCCTGCAGACGATCTTAGAGCTCATAAATCTTAAATATAGTTGTCCCTCTCATTAGTGATAAAGTCATTATTAATTTGGCCTTTGTCTTTTTTGAGTCCTTATAAAAACTATTTATGTGCATCTTCTTTCCATCCCTTTCTTTGTGTACGAGGGAGCAACTTTAGCCTCCGTCGTTCTAGCTGCTGCTTGTAATGGTCTTCCAATTCTCTAAGCCTACCTAGATAGTTCAGTTCTAACTTCTTTTTCCACTCATCCACCAATATGGCATCCATGCCTGCAGGAGGAGCAGTGGCCTTACCCGCACTGAGCTCCTTAACTACCTCCCTTCTTCAGCATCCTCCTTTTCTTCATACTTGTTGAGTAGTCTGGAAAGACAAGTTTTATATGGTTTTTCTTAATCCCTTTCTCTCCGCTTCATATACAACTCCGTAAAGTGCTCCACTTTCCTTCAACATCTGCCTTTGAATTTGCAACATCAAGCTCAACACGTAGTTTGATATTATATTGATATCGATGCTCATGCGCATCCTTATCTTTCTCAAATTAGAAAGGGCATTCTTCAGATTCCTTCGAGTTTATCATTAATAAGTGTCAGGTGGAGGTTCTCTTCCTCTAAAATTATAGTAGATGTTGTAGCTGCAACCTCAAATTCAGGTACGCCTGAGTCATTCGGGCAATAGATAGTGGGAACTGAAGGTGCATTGGATTTGGAAACTATGATTGATTCAGAGGGATGCCCACAAGAAAGGAGGGAAGCGACTAAGTTGATAACCATTGAAATTAATGGGATTTAAATTACACGAAGTTAAGTTTGGAAAGACGTATAAGACAAATTTTATATGAATTGCAACAAATCCCAAATAAAAGATATAATAACAGTACACAGGGTTCACTCCTCATTCGGATTCAAGCCTAATCCTAAACCATTCCATATAAGAGCTAGTGGAAAGGAACCGTTCTCTAGGACATAGCACCAGTGGCGCAGTACGAAGTCACTAAGTGCTTTTTTTCTTTAACTACTTGGTCAATTTTGGAAAGCAACCCTTGGGTTTCATCTTTAAGTTGCGCAAATGCCTCATCTAACTCTTTCTCTCGCCTACATATCGCTACTGCACTAAGACCAATGCAATCTATGGTTTTAGTTTGAAGTTTTTCCATGCTTTCCTTTAGGAGTTTAATAAAAATTACTTCCTTGGAAGACTATAAAAAAACAAAAGAAAGAAAACAACACGGTAATTCACAGTGCAGCGGCAAAACAGTAAGACGATCAAAGAAACTGGTCATGACAAGACTAGAAAAAGGAAGTTTACTTCATTACATACCAAATGGTTCGAAAAGTGAAGAAAAATAGTGTAATTATTTACAAAGGATAAATTAATTATATGGACTTATGAGGTAGAGATGACCTTAGTCCCCTTAGATAATGCAATTTCATCATCCTGCTGCAGCGAGATGTCTGGGGAGACTAAACAGGAAGCTTTATCCTTAGCCATCTCCTAACCCATTCGGTCTTACAATGGGCAATGGCCTCTTCGATTTTTTTGAGCTCCCCAAAGAAGCTAAGAATCTAAGATCAACCACGGTAGTGGTATCATCTTGGCAGTCGGCAAAAAATTGGTGCTTAACCATGGCATACATCTTGAAAAGCACCATGTAAGTAATCTGATTAAGCCTATCCTTAGACCTGGCCAGTTCCTAGGCTGTCCCCTCTAACTCCTTTTCTTTCTCCCCCAAGGCCTTATCGTTCCCTTCCAACTCCTGAATTTTGAGCTTGAAAGCCTCCTCTACTGCCTTCGTCACCACCTTAAGCTCTTCATTTACTCTGGTTTACTCGAAGGCTGCCACTGGAAGGTCAGCATTAAGCTTGGCAATTAGAGCAGTGGATGAGACCAGATCATCCTCATCCCTCTTCCGAACCTCGGTTGTTAAAGCCCCTTATCTATTATAGAGTAAATGTAAACGAGGTCAAAATTTCTAGAGTAAATCGTAATTGAATAAAGAAAAAAAGGAAGGCACTTACATAGGTCCAATTCCTTTCGAGCTCGGTAGCAAGTTCAGGGAAGGGAGTGCGGAAAATGGAAGTGCAACGAGATAAGATTAGGGGACAGAAGAAATATAGGATAAAACCATCCAAATTAGTAGGCCCTACCCTCTCGGCAAGATTGATGATAGGATCTTCGGGTAAGGCCAAGAAGTGAATGCTTGGATCTCGAAAGGATTAGAGAGGTGAGATGGGAAGTGCTTTTGAGGAAGGGAGAGAAGGAGGAGGAGGCGCATTAAGTTTCTTGAGAAATCGATCAGAGGTTTTAGTGTCATCCTTCTTTCTCTTCTCTCCCTTCTTCTTCTTTGTCGTCTCCAATCTCTTTGGTGGGGGATCATCAAAAAACACATTTGAGAGGTCTCCAGCCATTTTTCCTGCATTAAAAGGAGTTAGGATCAGTGATTATCTTTGCAAAAAAAATTAAGAAATATAATTTCATCGTCCAACTTATCAAATTATGCCTCTAGATTCATCCGCAGCCGAGGAGAACTTAAAGTTAGAGCGAGAGAAGTTATGACTAGTACGCAAAAAGTCGTGCCTATGTAGTGGCAACTCAGTAAAGAATAACTTAGTTTTCCTATCTTCTTCACCCAAACCCAAGATGTCCTTCCTACGTAGGGGTGTTAATCAGGCAGACTAGATGAACATTGTTGTGTTTATATCCTATCCTATAAGAGTTTTAGATGGAACGGACCAGATGTGACTTTAGCTCGGATACTCTTTGTACAAGCTGAATAATGGACGGATGATGTACGAACAATTCGTACAGATGAAATGTTGTATAAATTTTCTTGTCCTAATTCGTGTCATAAATGAGAAACGCACGAATACGGACATACGTTATTCGACTTCGAACCGAGTTGGACAACAGACACTTGTACAAAATTAACACCCTTATTCCTACAATATACGAACTACCCAGTGGCTTGATCGGAAAAGATAGGATGACTGCGCTGTAGCTGGAATGATGAAGGGAAGTTACCAAAATTTAAAATGAAAAAATACTGGTCACTCCATTTCTGGGTCTTTTGGGGAAAAGATGTGAGAATCGATTTCTTTATCTGAGCATAATAAAACCCATAATCATCCCTAGAAGGACTTCTGTAAATATCAAATAGAAATTGAAGTTCCTCACAGGAAGGAGGAGAACATTTATCCGCATAAAGGATGAAAGGCGATCAAAATGGAGTAAAAAACCGGGGCAAGTTGCATAGGAGTAATGCCAATGGCGAAAATCCATTCATGAAGAATTTGACTGGGGGGAAGATAAAGCCCATATCGCATATGCTCAGAAGTAATAGAAATAAAGCCGTTTGGAGGCATATTGATGCAATTAGGAGATTCAAGCACCATAGCTACATAACCTTAAAACCCGAAATGATCCAAAGTACCCTCTATTTCCCCAATTCAGTTATTCTAGATGACAAGGATAAAAGAGAGGTGTCCCCTCGGTAGGAGTAGTTTTCATTACAAATATACTGGGTCGATTACCGGATGCCACTAAGATATAGAGGAAGAAACAACAGGGAAAAGAATACCCTTACTTTTGTTCGAAAGAGAAACTGCTTATTGGAGCATATGAGGATTTCAACTAAGGTTTTCGAAAGCACGAAAAGAAATAAAAAAGAAGGAGAAGTACATATACTAACCTCGGTTTGAATCTCAGCCACAAAATTAGAATGATGGAAGAGCCCCAAAACATCAGTCGACTAATAACAGGGGAAATTAATACAAGAAACCATACAGATTTTCTTACGAGAGGATAAGACTAAAGTGACAGCTTTTTCAGAGAATCGACCAATGAAAAATTGACACGTGTAGTCGAGAATTAAATGTAAATTGGCAAAAAATACTTTTTTCCATTTGAAAATAAGAGAGAGAAAAGCAAGAAGTGATGGGTCACAGGAAAATATGGAAGTAGAGATAAGTCCATAGCGATCCTCAACCGTTGTAGACTTGCGGGGCGAGTGTTACACTCATATTTTCCAAACATATATAACGTCGAATTGATGCAAACATGAGACCAAAAAGAACTACTACCACAATAGAAGTTCAACTACGATGAGGAAACAAAGAAAAAAAGGGAAATCCAGGTAGTACTGTGCCAAAGTCTTAGCATAGTGACAAAACATAAGGACTGCATCGTTCCATTGTGCACAACGTCAATGCCATAATACTACGCCAGAGAGACAGCCACAAAGTATAGGGACTGCTCTATAACTCTAAAACTTACTTTAATGGGAAAAACTACGGCACAATCTTCAAGTATCAAATATGAAGGCTGTGTTGTGGTCCCGAAAGTAGGCTTTAATAAGTTAGAGCTACCACAATCTTTAAGTAATAATAAAATGTAGAGATTTGTGTTGCGGCCTAAAAAGCAATATTAGTTATATAGAACTGTGGTATATTCCTTAAAGTAATTATAATCAAAAAGGATGCACCGCAATCTTAAACTAACATCAAAATAACAGGGCAGCACTGCAATCCTTAAATTGACGCTAAAACAATAAGGATGCGCCGCAATCTTCAATTAACATCAAAATGACAGTGTTGTGCCGTAGTGCTTAAGTTGGCATTAAAGCAATAGGGATGCACCAAAATCTTAAAATAACATCAAAATGATAAAGTTGTGCCACAGTCCTTAAATTGACATTAAGTCAATAGGGAAGCGTCGCAACCTTAAGCTAACATTGAAGTGAGAAAACATCGCCGCAATTTCATAGAAGTACTACCTAACAAATACAATGACTCAAAAGATGAGGCAATAAGAAAAGGTTGCACCATGTCCATAAGCTAAACTATGCTCCTCAAATTCATGACATGAGCAAGCCAGGAAACCATAATTTCATGATGCGAAGAATTAATGAACTGGACACATGCACAGACAAGGCCTAATAGGAAAATATCCCCAACAAAGGGGAATAACAAAGTTATAAGTACTCCAGGACTTCATAGTCATAAATAGACAATTAAGAACTTCATTAACATCCTTGAAGTCACATAACTTGCATCCATCAATGACAAAACACGACACCGGAAGTAGTCAAAGCCAAACTGCATAGCTTAGTAAATAAGATTGCGCTGCCATGCTGAAGTCTGGTCATACCACCAAAACTCAACCTAAACTGTTCTAACAATAATATGGACTACAGCTCCTCCCACATAAAAGCAAAGCTTAAATAGGAAAGTCTTATAATGCTCAACTCCCACAGTCTTAAATAGATAAAAACCCATACAAGTCATGGTGTATTCAAAATTGGGTTTCCAGCTTCAATTTCAAGCTTTCCGTCCAAGTTCAAAATCCATCAACCCAAATCGAAGTTTCCCGCCGCACGTTAACAATTCGTGCACAGTAAATAAGAAAGATGGATGATCAACACGTGGCATAATCAAAAGGCTAGAATCAAAGGCATGGAAGATTGACGTAAGCAATCTGTGTAATTCTCTACTATAAAAAGATAGGCACTGTAGCAGAAAGGAGGAAGATTTTTGGATCGTTTTCTTTTGACCGCTGAAATAAAAAATTGTACTATCTGCCACTTTTGTTTGTACTAAGAATGAAAGAAGAAGATAAGGACGGTTTCCACATGGACGTAGATTCGTTAACATCTAAACCACGTAAATTCTTTGCCATTTATTACTTTTAGTACTATATTTTACTTTTATGTCTTTAATGCCTAAATTGGAATGTATTGCTTTAAAGACTTGGTTAAAGATCTTTCATGAAACTTCGAATATTTTCCTTATAATTGTGTAAACATTTATACAACATAATAACTTCCTTTAAAGACAACTTTAATATTTCTTAATCTTGCTGATTCATAACCACGAAAGCATTCAACATTGTGGTTACTTCAAAAATACTTGGGTGTTTCTGAGACGAAAAATCTCATTAACACATATATAAATATACACACACACACATGGAATTTATAAAATAAATATATATAATTATGTATATGTATATGTAAAATCATTAAAAAAATATTTTATAATTTATTTATTTTGTTACAAAATCCAAAAAACAAAATTAATTTTTTAGAAATAAACATATAAAATATGTATATACTTTTTTTTTGGCAAGGCCGACAGGGTTGAATGGACCCCGACCATTTTATTGCAGCACCAAAGGAACAAACACATACAACAGTAAGAAAACAGGGGGAAACTTGGTGCTACAAGCACAGGGAAACAAGAAAAGGAAAATAAGAGAAAAAAGGAGGAAACAACCCAGATTTTACATATGGAATGAAGCATGAATCCCAGGATCAATAGAGTATGATAGCAGACTCAACACATTCTTAATTTCGCATAAGATCCAGAGCTTGAAATTTTCATCAGATTTAGCATTAATGTCATCAAACAACCTCGTATTTCGCTCTCTCTAAACCGAGCTTATAAAGCTCTTCATAACTGTATTGAATGTTCTTTTTCTTTCCAATTTAATACCCGTCTTCTCAAATATCTTCTCCCACTCAACCTGATTATCAGTAGAGACATCAAAGCGTTGAAGCTTAGCCATAATGATAATCCAGATGTGTTTAATAACCGAGCATTCAAAGAAAAGGTGCTCAATAGTCTCAGGTAGCACATAACAGAAAGGACATTATATATCAACATTCATACCCATGCATGCAATTTTTGCTTTAGTCATCAAAGCACGATTTAGCACTTTCCAAAGCAAGAGATTTTCCCGCATTCTACTGTCATTGCTCCAAGTTCTCTTCCACCATTTCCAGGTAGAGCAAGAACTGTTCTTCATTATAAATTCATAAGCATTTCCTATCTTGAAGTTAGTCTTTTTCTCTCCCCATACTAAGCGACCAGCAGTGGACAAGGAAGTGAAAGAGCTAACTTTGTTCCATATATACTGTATCCGCGGATTAGATGAAGAAAACCAGGAGGCATGTCTTAGATATTGAATGTCTCTAACCCTAGTCGCAAAGTGTATCCCCATTTGGAGCATCTCACTGTAAGATAGCTGGCGGCGAAGAATGAACCCTTTGTCTAACCAAGGATCATCCCAAAAGCTCACACTGTATATAGGGTTAGTGTTCATTTGTATGTTAGGAAGAAACGTCTCCTTTATCTTGAAAATACATTGCCAAGTCCAGCTTAAGTTTTGAGGCTTAGCCATGCTCCACAAGCTCCTTCCCCTGATCACGTTCTTTTCAGACCACCTCGCCCAAAGGCTCTCAGTACAGTTGTAGAATGTGTCGATGTGTTTAGCAAAAGCTGCTATGTTCCATTGTTTTAAATTGTGTATACCAAGACCCCCCTTGTCCAGAGGCCTCTCTATTTTCTCAAATTTTATCGGGGCAATGTAATTGCCAGACGTTTTGCCCTTCCATATGAATCACATAAATGCACTTCTGATCATGTTTATTAGTTTGAAGGGTAGAATGAACGTTCTAGCCCAGTATACTTGCATCGAAAAGATGACAGACTTAATGAGAGTGAGTCTGCCTGCTTGACTGAGAGACCTGGTAGTCCAACAGTTTAGTCTAGCAGTTATCCTATCGTAAAGAGGAAGACATTGATTAGTTGTGATCTTCAATGTAGTCAGAGGGAGACCTAGGTAAGATATAGTGTTATGATTTTGAGTCAATCCGGTAATCTGAGAAATTTGATTGCACTGATCAGAATTAAGGCCAGCAATAATGATATCCGATTTGCTAAGATTAACTTTTAGGCCCGTCATAGTATAGAATTGGTCGAGAGTGTTCATAATGTTCATGACGGTGGAGATATCAGGTGAACAAAAAACAACAAGATCATCCGCAAACATTAAAGCAGAGATCTGAGGGTCCTTGCATGTAGGGTGAAGCTTGAATCCTCCTTGGTGGATAAGTCTATCTAACAGTTTCGTAAGTAGCTCCATGACCAGAATGAAGATATAAGCCGAGAGGGGGTCACCTTGCCTGTTCCCTTGCTTACTAACAAAAAAACCTTCATTCATACCATTAATATTAACAGAAAATGTCGGGGTGGAGATACATTCGTATATCCAAGCTATAAAATGAGGAGGGAAGTTCATATACCCCATTATTCGAACTATGCTGTTCCATTGCAGCATATCAAAGGCTTTCATGATGTCAAGCTTCATCATCGCTTTAGGGGGAGCATTCTTGCGTTTGTATCCTTTAATTAGCTCGTGAGAGAGGAGGACGTGGTCCAGTATGTTCCTACCAGGTAAGAAAGCAGCCTGATTATTGGAAACTATTTTTGGTAGAACATACTTTAATCTGGTTGCAATAACCTTAGAAATGCATTTGTAAATAGTATTACAACAGGAGATCGGACGATAATCATTAACACAGTGCGCATTCTTGAGTTTGGGGATAAGGGCTATGTTAGTATAATTAAAGGATCTGAATATTTTACATTTCTTGAAGAAGAGGAGAATGGCATTGGTAACATCGGTAGCTACAATCGACCAACAAGAAGTATAGAACCGCACATTCATCCCATCAGGGCCTCCACACGAATTCGTGTTAAGAGAAAACATGGCTTGTCTTATTTCGTCAGGGGTGACTTCATTGCAAAGAAAAGTATAGTCATCAGGACTAAGTCTGGGCAGAATGTCGTTGGGGATCTGGTCAATGTTCAGAGAGAAGTTGTTTATGTTATTGTACAGGGCAGAGAAGTGATTAACAAAAGCTTTCTTTACATCAGCTGGTGAAGAGTGGAGATCTCCATTCATATCAAAGATAGAGGTCATGTTTTCTCTTCTCTGGTTATTCTTAAGGGTAGCATGGAAGTAGGCACTGTTTCTATCTCCCTTCTCCCGCCATTTAATTCTTGACTTCTGCCTAATCATGTCATTTTCTTTAGCCAGGGCTTCATAATATTTCATAGATAGCGTACTCTCAGATTTAGAGAGATTTGCGTTATTAACAGTATCCATCATAGCAGATTGAACCTCAGATAGCTTTTCTTTTAACAGAGAGCTCAATTTATCACCTTTTCCATATCTGCTATACGCCCACTGCCTCCAGACTGCCTTCAACTCCTTTGTTTTTTCCTGCAATACAAACATATGGTTACCATTTTTAGACTTGTTCCAAACAGTTATCACAGTTGATTTAAAATCCGGTTCAGAAACCCAAGAATTAAAAATTTTAAAATTTGTTTTTTCTCTCTTGTCCGCTTCACGAAGGTGAATAATCTGAGGGGAGTGATCAGAAAGGAGGGGAGGAGGTAGATGGTTGAAGATAAGAGGCCATTTGGAAAGGGCACATTGGTTAGAAAAGGCATGATCAATCATCGAAAAGGTCCTGCATCCATGTCTCCTCTTATTATTCCATGAGTATTGCATCCCTACAGTCCTGATCGATAATAGTTCGGCATCGATGAGGGTGTCAGCAAGCGGTTTAATTTTAGATAGAGAGAGAGGGTTACCACCAGCTCTATCAGACAGAGGGTAGCTACAGTTGAAATCCCCCAGAATGATCCAAGGATGAGAGGAATGTCTGAGAGAAGGAATGGTCGACAGTAACGAGGTTCTCAAGGCAGAAGAGTTGAGAGCATAAACAAAGGAAATGTAGAAAGATGATTTGTCGGAAATATCAATGGCGAGACAGTGTATCATTTGGGGAGTTGAAAGAATGGGAGTTAATTGGACTTGGCTGGGGTTATATAGAATCAAAATCCTACCGTACGAAGATTCATTCAAATTGTGGATGTATTTCCAATTAGGATTAATGTATGCAGCTGCCTTGATAGATAAGGAAAGGTTTAACTTAGTTTCAAGCATTGCTAATATTGATAGATGGTGAGTCTTGATTAGCTGTTTACATTGATCTTGCTTGATGACACTGTGGCCACCACGTATATTCCATGCTCCAATGCAAGTCATCATTGGAAAACACGAGCATTGAGTAATTCGATCTTCATTCTCCTAGTTACAGCCTGCTTGGAGGACAAGTAATTCGGGATAGTAGCTGAAAGAGGAGTATCTTCAAAGCTGTTTTCTACCTCAGGCGAAGGGGAGATAGTCTGGATTCCTGTTTGAGGGGAGGTTTGCATGGAAGTGGATGGCATTTCTATGGGGAATGGAGGGATGTATGCTGCAGGAGGTTTGATTTTGGAGTATTTGTGTTGGGGAGATAGGGTTGGGGTAGTGACATTTTCTAGAGGTGGAGTTTGTTCAGGTTGAATGACACACTGATACGTTGTGCATGTTTTATCTTCTGTAAGCATTTTTTCTTTCATTCGAGCAGAAACACTGAGTTTGCTGATCTTGCCACTGTTCATTCCTTTTCTAATACCACTTGATTTAATTTCTTCTCCTTTTTCACTATCAGTAAATTGTCCTTCACCCCTGTTTCCAACATCCCAAGCAACCGGACTTAGATTCTCTATCATTTTTTGATTCTCCATATTATTCACTTGTTTTGATATACTTCTACTATCTTCTTTTTGGGTATTATAATTATCTGCTTCCTTTTGTTCCACTGCCTCAATGCTTTCACGAGCAACTCGACCATGTGAATCTTTTTTCTTACTTTCTTTTGACTATTCAATAATATCTTCCTCATCATCCAGATTAAGCAGAGCTGCAAATTTATTAGAGTTTAGGAGATTCCTAACCGATTCATTTTCTTCATTATTCCCCACTTTTTTGATTCCTCCCTCCTTACTCCCAGTGACAAGTTGAGAGCTAGCTGGATCAAAGTCATTCCTGATTTCATTTCTGCTTTCTTTATCACCACATAGACCAATACCATGCCTTTCACTTTTGTCCTCTACAACATTCTCGTTTTCCTCAGCGCTTTCTGAAATCTGTGCCTTTATATTTTCCTTATCAACTGTCTCTTTCTTATTTTTGCTCACGCGTTGCCATGTTCTGATATTTCTTTTCTGAAGTGGTATAACATTTCTTTTAACACGAGCTAGAACAGTAGTTTCGACCATGTTTTTTTTATTTGCAGTGTTTTTGTCTTCCTTTTTGGTAACATTTTGATCTTTATCCTTGTTGTCACAACTATCAGTTCTGTGACCAAATTTCTTGCACAGAACACACACATCTGGCTTCCACTGATAATTAACGTAGATTTTCTGATACCCTCCTTCCACTAACTTAACCATAAACTCGTCAGGAAGCTCCTTATCAGGTTTTATTTCCACTAAGCATTTCGCATAGCTCAGTCTCTCCTGCTTTTCCGTCATTTCGTCCATACATAACATCTTCCCCAAATGGCTACTAAGCCAGTTTATCCCAAGAGGCGACCAAGCATAAATTGGGAGGTTAAACATTTGAACCCATACTGGAACTGCAGTTATAGTGCCAGAGACATTACTTATAGATGCATCATAGGGTTTGACTATAAACATCTTGTTATTCATTATTATAGGATCACTTTGAAGGATCTTTGCTCTGTCTTCAGAACACGTGAAATTAAATAAGAAAATTGTGCCATCAGACTTGACCGTAACCGAGCCTTTTAATTTCCATATCTTTTTGAGCTTTAATATAACTGCAGTATAAGACAGCGGTTTGTCTAAGAAGAAACTAACCAGAGTTTCATTTTAGATAACAGCTCCAGCATCAAGAACTTCTTGCGTTGGAACTAATACATCATTTTCATACTCTGGATTCAGGTCAACGGGGATGTACTTCCCAGCATTCTTTGGTTTGTGCTTGAACAACGAAGTCCATTTCCGTTCACCTTGAGAAGGATTAACCGGCTCGCCGATTTGGGAAGAGTGAGATGAGAAAGGTGGTAAAGAAGAGATTGGGTCAGGGGGAACAAGGGGTGGGATTACAGGGGGCGCCTGGTTAGAGGGAGGCAACGACGGAGGTTTGGTAGAGTTTGCTGAAAGGACGGAAACGACCGAAGAGGAGGGGGGAGGAACTTCAGAACTGACAGAGGGGGGATGGGAAGGAACTACTGAGTTGACGAGAGGGGTATGGGAAGGTACTACTGAGTTGACGAGAGGGGTATGGGGAAGGACTCCATGGGCAGACATGAGAGGAGAGAAAAAAATTGAACTATTAAATATATGTGTGTGTTTGTGTCAATACATAAGTGAAATATATATAAATATATGTGCATACATCTAATAATACTCGCAAAAAAATTAATTTTACTAAAATTAAATTTTCGATCGGAAATTAATAAAAACTAAATTAAAAGTATTTTTGAAAATATAATTTTGTATTTTATGAAAAAAAATCTGAATGATATTTTAACACCTAAATATTTCCATAAATATTTTGTAATTTAAAATCAATTTTAAATTCAAACTATTTATTTCTGCATTTATATAAATATTTAGTTTATATAAAAGTTAATTTTTTTTATCGAAAGCATATTAAGTGTAAAATTAATTTTATAAAATTTAAAACATATTTTATATAATTGTTGATATTATAAATTTATGAAATTTTTTTAATTTAAATAATATTCAAATTATATATATATGTATAATAAATTTTGCCTAAAACCTTTCAGATATGAAACTATTAACATAAAATTTTAAAAGGTATCTTGTATGATATAATATTTAATATTTAAATTATGAAACTTATACGAATTAAAGAATAAATTAAATTAATATTGATTAATTTTTTTTATGCCGTGCGTATTAAGATTTATATATGTTGCAAAAAAATTGAAATCACATAAGCATATAAATATACAACCATCATAAATGTGATGATATCGATATATTAGATTCGTCGCCTATCGACTAAACATCATATGATATATTTATAATATTAATTTATAATCATAAATCGGAAACATACCTTCACCAAAGCCTATAGAATACACGTAGAAACGATGATACGATCTCCTTTGAATCCTATTCCAATCCAGAAGGTGCTAGCTTCGAATTGTTGACCATCGGTTATCGTATGACTGTTAATTTATTTGATTTGAGTTTGGAAATGGAGGAGAAGGGGATGATGAATTTTGGCAAGCAAAGCTATTGGTGGAGGCTCCAAAAATTAGTAGTAGAGTGAGGGATGTGATGCTTTTATAGAGGAGATACTAGAGAGATAAAGTAGGATCAAAATCCCCCTTTTTCTCTTACTCATTCTCTACCTCTTATCCCATCAAATCTCAAGCCTATTTCCGTCTTATGATCGCCCATTCCTGATCTCATCATGGCTGAAATCCTCTTGCCCCTTATAGGCTTCAAATCCACTTCAAGCCTGAACAAATTTTATCGCATTTAAATCCAATTTAAACAGGTTACGGTATCGTATATCGATTAATATGTTTATAACTATTATAAACACATTTATTAATATTGTTCAACAAATCAAATAAAAAATTTATAACTAATATTTCATAAATAATAATTAACTTAATTAATTTATAACAATTACAAATTAATTAAATCATGTGGTTAAAGGAGTATACAACATTTCGACTGTGTGACTCTTTAGATGTAAATTTGGTCAGCAATTAATATCGAACTATTCAATTATTAACATTCACACGTCACTTAGAAGGTGATGTGATATTTTGACCAAATTTATCTCTTACTTGGTTCCGATAACATCAAATTTACCCTGTTAAGTGTTACCCGGTAGTGACATTTATTTACGCTAATTCTCTTCGTCAAAACTATATCACCTTGGACTTATGGAATTTGGTAATGATCAAAATTTCAGTATCGTCCATATTCAACTCTATAGTCCAAACATAAAATCTTTAGTTCAATAATAACAATTATTATTAACCAAACTACTCTGGCCAGAGGTTTTGACTTTAAATTGACTTCAGTTGACCGTGATACTAACCCTATATAACTGAGGAGATGAATCCTCTCTTGAATAGTGTTTCACTTCCAATACTTCCACTCGACCCAAATATACTATTCGATGGACACCATGTCATGATTTGACTATAATCAAAGCGGAGCTTTAATGTTGAAGATTGGCAGTGTTCTCAAGTTGAGAGAACTGTGTAAATTAGTCACATCGATATTTTCTGTTTAACCTCAATTATATTAACTAATAGAAAACTATCGAGGGAGTCATTCCATAGTTATCCAATAACTATATGTACGTAAACCCTTGGTGCACCTAGCAGTTATGAGTAATACACTACCTAACATTTGGAGAGCGTTATGGACTCTAGTCTCAATGGATGCATCAATATCCAGTCTCGATGCATCTTAACTAGGATTAACTAAAATGATGTGTTTATTATATCATGATACAATACCCATGGTTACAACTATTTGTAATTATTATCACAAATATGTTATTTATCAATTTTCCATTAAATATATTTTAATTAAACATTTAATTTATTTATAACACATACCAAATATATAATAGGAAAAAAATACATTTATTGTAAATGAGAATTGATTACGGAGTTAATAATTTACAATAAATTATAGAATTGCCCCTAGGACATACCCCTAGCTCTTCAATCTCCCACTTGCACTTGAGGACAATTATGAAATCTCAATCTCATCCCTTCAATTAGCTTCTCGAAAGCCAATCGAGTTAGACCCTTAGTGAATGGATCTATTATGTTGTTCTTGATATATATCCTTTGTATCACGACCTCTTTCTTCTTAACGAATTCTCTAATGAGCTGGAAGTTCTGAAGAATATGACGTGACTTCTTGTATACTATGGACTCCTTTGCGATCTGTATCGTCGCATTGTTATCACGAAACAATGCCATTGGATTCTTGGTATCGGGAATCACTCCGAGCTAACTTAAAAACTTGTTTGCCTCTTTAGTTTCTTCATTGACGGTGATGTACTCGACCTCCATCATTGAATTAGCTACTGTCTCTTTCTTGAAACTTTTCCAACTTACGACTCATCCATTAAGCGTGACGATGTAACCAGACACTGATTTACTATCATCTATATCACATTGAAAGCTCGAATCTGTATACCTCTTTATAAGGAGATCTCCATTCCCGTATATTAGGAATAAGTAGGAGTGTAAATGGGTCAGACCAGACCGGACAGAGGTGTGTCTATATCCTGTCCTATAAAAGATTCGAACGGACATGGACCGGACTAGGTTTAAATTCGAACGTTGTTCATACGAGTCGGATAACGGACGGACAATGTTTGGATAATAGGAAAACATCGAACATTTTCAGGTGGATATATTTTTGTACATTTTTTCTTATCCTAATTCGTGTCCTAAATGCTAATCGTAAGGATATGGACCGGATGCCCTCAGACCGAGTCGGATGTAAGACAATCGTACAAAATTTACACCCCTAGGAATAAGTCACGGGTATTTCTTAAATACTTCATTATACATTTTATGGTCGTCCAATGTTTTTCTCCATGATTAGACTGGTATCGGCTTATGCATCTTAATGCATATGCCACGTCCAGCCTAGTACATAGCATAGTGTATATTATGGACCTATGGTTGAAGCATAGGGGATCCTCTTCATACGCTCTTTTTCCTCATCGGTATGGGGAGCGTCATCCTTAGAAAGAAAGATTGCAGATATTGGAACGTTTCCACATTAGGAATTTTCCACTAAACCTCTTCAATATGGTATCTATATACAGGGATTGGGACAATCCCAATAGCCTCTTAGATCTATCTCTATATATCTTTATACCTAGTATATATGCTGCTTCTTCCGAATCCATCATGGGGAAATTCTTGAAAAGTCAAGTTTTCACTTATTGTAATAACGAAGTATCATTTCCAATCAATAATAGATCGTCGACATATAGCACTTAATATACAATGGCTTTGCCCTGTTCCTTTCTATACATACATGCTTCCTCTTTATTTTGATAAAAACAAATTGTTTGATTACATTATCAGTAAACTTATTCCAACTCCTTGAAACTTGTTTAAATCCATAAATGGACTTTAACAACTTTCAAGCCTCGCCTTCACTCTCACTGAAAACAAAACCCTCGGGCTGCGACATATAGACGATCTCTTCCAAATCGCCATTTAGGAATATCGTCTTTATGTCAATTTGCCAAATTTTATAGTCATACAATGCTACAATGGCCAGCATGATATGGATTAACTTATGCATGGCTACAGGTGAAAAGTTCCCGTCATAATCAACACCTTGAATTTGACTAAATCCTTTCGCAACTAGCCTGGCTTTGTAAGTCTCTACTTCTCCATCTGCCTTTTTCTTAAAAATCCATTTGCAACCGATGGGTTTTATCCATTTGGGTACGTCTGACAAAGTCCATACTTTGTTTTTGTACATGGAATCCATCTCGGACTTCATTGCTTCAAGCCAGAGTGCAAAGTCTTTACTCTACAATGTTTGTTGGAAAGATAGAGGAGTGTCATCATCTAAGACACGGTCCTTTTTTCTCGTCATTCAAGAGGAAACCATGGTATTTCTCTAGTGCACGAAATTCCCTACTATGCCTTCTAATAGGTTGTGTGTTATCATATACCGGTTCACTCGGTTCTCCCACTAGCTCAGCCTCAATCCTTTTCTAAAATGATAGCATATGTATGGAAACAATCACTTTTTGTTTCTCTACATTGTAGAAAATACATCCCCTAGATTTCTTGGAATATCCTATAAACCTACACAAAGCTGATCTCGCTCTAACTTTTTAGGGCCAACTTTCTTAATGTAGGTCAGACAACCCCACACCTTCAAGTAATTGAAGTGGGATTTCTTTTAGTAACATATCTCATATGGCATCTTAGGCATAGATTTAGTGGGTACTAAGTTCAGCATATGCACTATGTTTTCCGATGCATATCCTCAATAAGATAGAGGCAACTCAGCTTTACTCATCATTGATCGAACCATATCTAATAGAGTTGGATTCCTTCACTCCAACACACCATTCTGTTGCGGAGTATAGGGTGGAGTAATCTAAGAGATAATCCTGTTATCCATATAATTTCAAAGCCAGAAATGATGCTATAGGTGATAGCGTCATAAATAAATTGGTGCTATTAAACCTTATGTTGAAAAGTAGTGTCGCACTTCATCACTTCGATGACAACACATCTCTTCACTGATGCATATCACCACATTTCATCACTCCAAGGCAAAAATCGAAGAAGTTGATAAAGAGGAACTAACAGTGTCGGAGAACAATGTCAGCCCACTTCACTGGTCATTAGTATTATTTGTAGCCAATGTCGTGCTCAATTGACTTCGAAGATAACCTCCTAGCAACTTTGAAGGTAGCCTCTAAACGAATACGAAGATGGATTCTCATCAACTTCGAAGGTTGGCGTTGAAAGAATAAGATGTCCCACTTCATCAGTAACAGGATGTATACCATCGACATCACAAGCCATCAATGAGTGTCGATGTGCCTCACTTCACATCTCATTCATGCAGGAACTCAAGTAGCATCATTGTCCAACAAGTTCAAAGACACTGATAGCCGCCAATGCCACAGTTTGAAGTTGCCACATATCTCCACTAAAAGGGTAAGATGAAGACTTAATACGTCACAACGTCGAAGTCACTAAAGACCTTACCGACTCTACCGTCGAAGTCGGTCCGTGTCGAAGACGCTTTCGCTACCCACACATGATTTTCAACTGTGAAGATAGTATGAAGATAACGACAACGAAGTCAAAGCCTATCGAAGACCAACATTGCTAAAGCGACGTCAACATTCTCTTGTTATCATCAAGCAAACAACATCATCAAAGTAGCCGAAGTCATTATTCACTCCATTTCCGAAGCCGATGATAAAGCACGACATCAAGTTTATGAAGAATATTTCTTAAAAGCATGTCGTAAGCTATTAATCAAAGTCGTATTTCATGATTATTGATGTTACATGGAATCAATACCAAAGCATGTCGAAGGCCTCGCAAAGAAAGAAGGATGAGATCATTTACAAAAGCTAATTCAAGAGGATCTAGTGTATTTTCTTTCATAAAGCTTCAAAAGCCTTCACATTCATTCACATGTTCCATAGCACCATAAGTCCCACATCGTCAATTGGAGCAAACATATCTCCTTCCAATCACTATAAATATAATGGTACCCCTCATGGAAAGGGGCACTTAACTTCTTTCTCTCTCTCTCTCTCTCAATTTTAGATTAGAATTTTTCTAAGCTCTCTTAAGAGCTTGAGAACTATTGTAATGACATATGACTAATGAAGAAGAAGGACATTGGACATTTGCATATAAAGACTTGAACAAATGTGTAACGATCCCGAATTTTATTAAGTTTAAATTTGTTAATAAATCTAAATTTTGAATAAAAAATTGTGAAATTAATTGGTAAACAAATTTGAGTTTCTCCGAATTCAAATAGAAAATGTGTTCAATCATTTGAATTTAAATCTTGTATATATATGTGAATATATATGTATATGTGCATAGATGAGTAAGTTTGAATTTATATATATATATATATATATATTGAGTTTAAATTTTAAGTTAAAATAGGAATTTGTTTATAAAGTCATACTATAAAGACAAGTCAAAAAGAAACAAATCAAAATTGGATGTGAATAATAAAATGAAACATGGCAGGAAACGAATGTACTAGATTGTAAAAGGAAACAAAGGTATATATGTAGACTTGTAAAAGAATGAAGAAAATAAAATATAGCTTGCAAAAGAAGATATAGCAAGTAGATAAATATATATATTTTGTACAAGTCAATTAATGCTCAGGCTAAAGAAGAAAAAAATCTCCAAGCATAATAAAAAAATCTTGTACCTGATATTGTACAAAATAACAACACTCTGTAACTTGTTTATATCCATCATCTTCTTCATTCAGTTTCGTCCATCAAAAACTTGAGAAAATCTGAAGCATATACTCTTGTAAAACTTAAACAAAATACAACTTAAACAACAACACAAATCAAAACAAACCAAAGATTAAAGAAGAAAGACTTCAGCTTGCAAATTTTCAAAGCCTGGTTCAAAAGAAGTAGCTCTGTTCATTTCTGGAAAATCACTGTGAGTAACATTACCTTTCTAAAACTTAAATATCTGAACTATTGGCATATATATCTGGAAAATGTTTATGTTGTAGAAATTTGTTCATATGTGTAATCTGTGCATGCCTATATCCCCTGAGATACCTCTGTTCTTGTTTCCCCTGACCCAGTTTTTCAAATTAAATCCTAATCCCTTGATTCAATAACTATTTAAGCTTAGAATATAAACAAAAGTTGATTGTTTGATTTTGATCTAGGTTTTAAAAAAAGTATTTAAGCCAAAACAACTTAGTACTGGCTCTGAAACTCAAGGAAACTGAGCAAACCATAATTTAGTCAAAATTAAAACATTCTAATTCATGAATCCAAGTATATAACCCGAATTCGTATGCTTAATCATGAATTTTAAAGCTTAAATCATGATTTTTAAAGTGGGAATGGAGGAGCAGTTTGGGATTGTCGAAATTTCTTGATTTTGGCATTCTCTGATGATCTACTAACTTGTCGAAGTCGAGGTCTTGTCTGGAGATGGAGGGACGAACGGAGATTGTAGGAAAAATAGTGGATGGGGGTGTAAATGAACGTGGTGACGGCGGCGTGCGGTTGAAGTTCCTAAACCTAGTTTTGGTGAGGTCGAGATCTTCGATTCGTTCGCCGTCTTGGATTGACCGAGTGTCTCATGGCTTTGGGAGATGGTGGAAGGGTTGATGATGAAGTGATGGCCGGAGTTTGGGATTTTCGAGTGGCCAGAGCTCCGTAGACGAGGCGTTTTCGATGATCAAGTTTTGGGTTCCAGGTGATCGAATAGCTCGATTTTGATTTTCAGGAGAGTTCGTCGATCTGGGTGGTCGGGTTCATCAGCGAGGTCATCGGCGACTTATGAGTGGTAGAGGCGATGGTCGGAGCGATGGCATTGGCCTGTGGGTTTATTTTGTTGGCTGTTGAATTTGGGAAGGTGGAGCTCGAGTTTGTACTCGGGGAAGTCAGGGGATGGCTCGAGTTTAGCGTCGGGTGTTCGCTTTGGGTTAACGTGTGTTAACAAGTTAAATTTAAAACAAAATATAGCAGGTTTTGGAAGAAGGGAAATGACTCGGGTTTGGTCTCAGGAGAATGACGAGTTGGCTCGGGTTTTGTCTCGAGTATTTGATGTTACAGTTTTAAACTTTAAACAAAATCAAGTTTAAACATTTCTTAACAAATTCCTTTAAAAATAATTATTTGTTTAAGTTTGAAATTAGTTAAAGGTTTTAAAATGAATTATATTAAAGTAATTAAGTTTAAAGTGGTTTAATATATATATATATATATCCTTTATTTTAAAATAAACTTTGAATTTGATTAAGGTTAATTTATTAATCAATGTGATTAATTAATGAATGTGATAAATTAATTAATGGGTAATTAATGAAGGTGATTAAATAATTACTTAATTGAAAGTAATTAGTAGTTAATTAATGGAAGTAATTAAGGAGTAATTAATTAGTTATTGTAATTAATTAAGAATAATTAATTAAGGTGTTTGATAAATTAATTTATATCAAATGATTTGTGATTAATAAATTAGTATTAGATAATTAATTCATAAGTGATTAATTTAATTGGAAATTAATTGAATTAATTAGAATTAATCCTGCTTATAAATGATTTTTGAATGCTTGACCTTACTTATGAATGATTGTATTGTATGAGATGCCTTGAATTGATTGTCCTATCTAATCTGTGATATTTTATTCTGTGGATTGAGCTGTGTGTAATTTATTCATTTATTTGTGATACATTTGTATATATATCTGTGATCTGTGAATGAACGATAAGCGTTATAGTTTATACCGCTTATCAAATATATGGTTGTATTTAATCTGTGATGATTTGTGATGTTGCACTATTGTGTGAAACCCATGGACCACACTTTTACACACACAAATATGGATTTCACGAGGAAATCGGTTAAGTCACAGATGATTTAAATTTAATGTTTTTGAAATTGAAATTTTAATTTCAATTGATTTTGGAAATGGATTTGGGTTAAATGTTAAATCTTTTGAGGGAGTTTTTAAGATAAAAGTTATTTTGAATAACTTGGTAAAGTTTCCAACTTAAATAATTTAATTTGAATTTGAATTCAAAATTTGGAATTGAATTCCATGTTTGGAAATTATGGTTAAAGATGTTAGAAATGTGTTTATATGAATTTAAACCATTTTAAAAGTATGATTTTGAGAATTTGAATTTAACCCAAGGACTTTAACTCGTATAAATGAATCAGATTTTCCGAAATGAAAACTATTTGTTTTCAAATGATAGAAGCTTTCATATAAGGAATGAATTTCCAATTTGTGTCAAAAGAATTTCAAGTTTGAAAGGAAAATGGTTTTTCGAGTTATGAATCAATCTTTGTGAAAGATTGTTGAACTTTGTTTTGAAATTGGAAGGGTGTACCTTTTGTATAAAAGGTCGAAATGGAATTGTTTTGAAGGCTATCAATTAAATCTTTGATTTAAAGATTGGACGAGTTAATCCAAATTGAAATGGATTTGGAAAATCTATGAATAGATCTTTGTGAAACTGAGTGAACTTTGTGAGATGAATATTTTTATGTAAAAGATTAAAATGGTAATGTGTTTAAACCATTTGAAAGAGAAATTTTGGGTAATAAATTGTGACTTAATTGAAATTCCAATATCCATATGTTTTTAAATATTACGCTCACTATTCGGTTTAGCCGGGAGAGGACTTTGTGTCATATAACCCATTCCGAATAGTGATACGACGTGAATGGATATCATTTGAAGACCGATGTTGAAGACCGGGTGTTTGCGAGAACGATAGGATAACCTATCGATTGTCTCTGCACTGAGTAGCTACGGTATAGAGATTTCCTAAGTGATGGGAAGTCCGATCGGGATTGTGAATACCCGGATTGCAAGGGCTTCTTTAGAAGTGCCTTCGGTTCTGTTCGAACCCGGAACAGAATTGTATGGATGTATGTCTGACACTACACTTTGAGATATAAAGCTGATTTTTTTCAAATACATTTCTGTTTGGTGGCGAAGATTTATTCTCTTAGCTTAACACCCTTCTCTAAGACGTACGAGCTCAGAGGTTATGTAGTTGAAGGCTATCAGTGATATACTCTCAATTTGGTAGTGTGGCATGCTAAGTGTTGCTATATGTTGCTGATCATTTGTTGATCAAAGCATGGCTTTGTGAAAAAGCGTAGCTTTGTGGACGAGACCTCATCGAGCCTCACAGACCGGTAATGGTCGAAACATGAAATTGCGGCAAGGTTTCAGGGGTAGCTCCCCTAGGGTATGTCCATTCCTTTTGGAAAAAGATGGTATCATGGTATGGAGCCCAGATTTTTTATCTATGTGGTTGCTCCAATCTCATTTGCTGTGTGATTGTTGCTTTGTGATCGAGAGCTCTCGGATAAAGGTCACAAACGACCGAGGGTGGCATATCTCAGGTTTACTACCCGGGAAGGGGGTAAATGGCCTTGTGTTGGCAGAGAGCAGTTGTCTCTCGGGGCGTCCCTCCAGAGGCGTTCCTACGTGGCATAGGAAGTTCCTTAGCCTAACCATTTGTTGGAAAATCCAAAGAAACAATACGAGCCATTTACGATTGCAATTTGTATAACCTGTCTCCTCAAGCGGCAGCTATAGCAGGCATAGTATAATGGTACCTATGCTGGCTAAGATTAATATTGTACTTTCGAAATGTTTCTGCACTATGCACTAGTAATAATATCAAAAGAGTTTTTCTTGCATAGGAAGCATGTTTGACTATCATAAGGAGAAATCTCCCCCATGTGTGCGATTGCATTGTGTGTGTGCCGGGAGGCCTTATGGTAGTTTCATTTTCCAAAAAGCATTGCGGATTTCAATGTTTAAAATTCTTTTGTTGTTTGTTTCAAAGATAAGCTGTTTTTTTGTTACTCACACCAGTCTCATGACTGACCCGGAGTTTATTGTTCCCTTCCTAAACTCTGGGTGCCCATAATTTTCCACACGGGCAGTCTAGAGTTGGGTTTTTCAGATAATCAGGTTTAGTAGATTATCGGGAGCCAGTTCAGTTTTTGGAGTTCACTCACGACCGACCTTGCTTATCTTGGTGCAACGTGATGGTGGTTCGAGCTTGATGTTGGAGTTATTGGTCTCATTCGCTTTGTCGGATCACTTGGAGTATCACTTCTGTTTTCCGATGTAGCATCTTTATTTATCTCTGATATTCTTGTATCATATAGATATCATTGTTGTATATCATTCTGGATATTGTATTCGTTGGAGTTGTATATGATATCATCTATTCCTTTATTCCGCTGTGTTGTTATACTTACTGTGTTATAAGCTCTGGAGAGCCAGATTCGGCATTTGAATCTGCGGCATTTGAGTACAAGTGAAGTACGGGTGCCGATTTTCGAAGGCCGAGTTCAGGATCTTCACAAAATGCATATTTGCATATTTGTACTTATTTGTGGTTGAATAAAGAGGACTTGATTTGAGCCTATTGGCATATTTGACTTATGGACTTGCCTATTTTACCCAATGACCTGTGGGCTTGCTTATTCTTCATTTTGAATTTATGGACTATGATTTAAACGGACTTATGAATTATCATAAAGCCAAGGAGTATATTTGAAACTTCTTCGAATATGTCACTTTGTACAAACTTTTGGGTGTTGGCGAATTTATTGTTTAACATTTTAACGTTAGAAGGAGGGTCCGAACCTTCGAATATTCAAAAATGACCAAAATACCTTAGAAAAATTTGAATTTCATATTTTGATATTTGAATTCACAGGAACTGACGGTTGGTAATGAGCATATGCAGGAAATATGAACAGCATGGACCACTAGTGCCCTGAACCACTTCCAATATGTTCAAACACAAATTGAATTTAGTCGACATCAAATTAAATATCACCCATTCAATACCTATTTCCTTTACAACTGGTATCGACTTAACTTGCATTGATTTCTCCTCATCAACATTAATAAAATCTTCTACTCAATATCAATACTTCCCCCTCTTCAACCATATACTCACTTATCTTCGACCGTCAGCATTGTCCCCTCTTTGACCGTCAATACTTATCTCTCTTTGGCCTTCAATATTTGGCTCTCTTTGACTTTCGATACTTCACGCTCTTCGACGGCCTTGACAATTTTATCTATTCACATTAGCTTTATCTCGCTCAACCAGATCTCGAAACAGCTCTCAATTCGTTTAGCAACAACATTGGTTTCGAATCTAAAAAGGAACGAATTTATAGATCTGAAGAAATTCGAAGTTGATTCAATGATTCGTGAAATGGATCTCGAAGTGGTTCAGTTAGTTTCGAAGCTATCAATAATTTTCGAGGTGACTCTGGAAACAGTGCTTGGAGTGATCTTCGAAGCAGTTTAGTTATACTCGAAGTGAAGTGAGCTTCGAGGTGATTCCAGTTCGATAACTCCCAAAGTGAAGTGATCTTTAAAGCAGTTGATAATTCACGAAGTCGTTTAATAAGCGGATCTTCGAAGTCATACAATGATTTTCAGAGATAATTTGGATAATCTCGATGTTGTTCAGCGATTCCGAGGGAGCGAGGTGGATCTTCGAAGTTGTTCTACAGCGAGGTGGCTCTTCGGAGTTGTTCTACAGTGAGGTGGTTATTGTCGAAAAGGTTAATCAAGTCAAAGGGGTTGTTGTCAATGAGGTTAATCAAGTCAAAGTGGTTTTCGAAATGATTGATGAAGTCATCCAATAGTTCCTGAGTATATTGTCGAAGTCATTGTTGTAAAATTTTCAAATATAATTTTTGGGATTTGGGTTTTGATTTAGAAGAGAAGGAGTAGAGAGAAGAGAAGGTGTGACGCTTAGCGAATAGGCATCTCTTTAATACTATAAATAGTGACGCCCAAAAAACGTTAGAGGTTTTTCCAGAATCTTCTACTTCTTCTCAGAGCAGTTTTTTACGACGTCAAAAAGTGTTACAAAACACTGCGACACCATTACTCTGTTTTGTGACGCCTCCAAGGTGTTGCAAACTCAGAAAACGTCGCAGAATTGCTCTCTTCTTCCTCTTCTATACAAATTGCATCATCAAAAATCATTACTAAAGTGTTCTTGGTCGGATCAAAGGCGTACAAACTTTGAATCCGATTTTGCTGTTATAGGGCTTCATTGAATCCTGAAAGTCGATAGTTCGATAATCCGTTTGTACCTGGTGGGTTGAACTATTGTCTGAAAGAATCTATTCCATAGATCATTGAAGTCGAAAGTACAGCATTATCTTCTTCTCATCGCCATCAAATTTGTTTCGAACCGCAAAATTCACAACAGTCATTCGGTCATCTTCGAAGCAGTTAATAACCCTTGAAGTGGTCAATGAGTGTAGTTAGTAACCAAAGTCGGAGAGGAGTCAGTATCAATGGTTATAGATACCGCTACTGTCGAAGGTAATCATTACCATCCATGTTTTAATGTTGCTGATAGTCTGCACCGCCAATCTATCTCAAGGTATGGGACATCAATTCTATTAAAAAATTATAGGTTTTAAGAATTGGTAATGAAAGATAAACTACCAAATGCTTTAGATCTTGAAAAGCAACACTTTGAGCTTCAAAAGTGACATTTCAAATTTTGGAAATATGTATCTTTAGTTTCGAAAATAAAAATGATTTCAAAGGAATATGATATCAAAAGGATTTGATTTCGAGAACTGATTCCAAAAAGCTTTCAGTTTATTGATTCCAAAGTCAAATGATTTCAAACTTATTCGAGTTTTAACTATATCAACACCACGTATAGATCTCCAGACATGTGTACATGATTTTGAAAAGCATATAGAGTCAATCTTGAAATTTAATGATTTTAAATTGCATATGCATGTACGTGAGAGATTTATGTTTACTTGGGTTTCAAAAACATTGTTCTTCAAATACATGAGATTTCATTAATGTCTAAGTTCCAAGAAATATGAATACGAAGTTTCAAACCATAAGATTTTGAATGTAGTAGATTTTGAAAGCATCAATGTTCTTAAGTACATATGGGCTTAGATATGAAGTTTTTATATGAGTGAATTTTGAATATCAGTTCCAAGCATGCATGAAGTTTCATACAGGTGAATTTCAAACATATGATTTTCAAGTAAATGTCAGTTTTGAATATGTATAAGATTCGAAATATAAAAAAAAGTCTTAAATATAAATGGGTTTGTGTGTGTGCATAATTATAAAAGCACTAATCTTTTGAAAACAAATACACGGTTTTGTATATGAAAACCGTATCTCTCCAGTTTTACATGCAACAAGTCTTCAAGGATATACTGCTTTGAATGTATAAATAAGTTTTATTTGTATCCAAATTCAAGTTTATATAATTTTATGATATCTCTAGCTTTTGAAAACATATCGGTTTCGTATATATGTTCAGTTTCAAATATGTATGGTTTCAAAAGTGAATTGCATGCAAGCCTTTGAGCACCTAGTTTCGCTTTGAATATATTTGGGTTTCGAATATATATGAATATGGTTGTGAATACCTATAGCTTCAAATGTATAAGTTTGGCATATATATGGCAGCATATGTATATGGTTGTGGGTACACATGTGGATTCGTAAATGGTGGTTCTAAATGCACTAATTTCGAGTGTGTTTACTATTAAAATTTTTGGGTATGGTATCTGATAACCACGGTCTCATACAATCCCAAGGATTCGAACATATACACTTGAGTTTCCAGTATATAGACTTTTGAGTATATATCAGTTTAAAAAGAAATTTTATACAGGAGTCCAAGTGTACATAGTTTTGGATATATAGAGGATAGTTTTGGAAAAGCATTCATCAGAAATCACGGTCATGAGCAGATAGTTAGGAGCGAATTCATCAAACCGGAGAGAAAGAAACTCAAGTATTCAGAAGTAAAATCGTTATCCAGTGCTTTAATTTCAAAGCTACAAAGTCCAAATTAAATCTACAAAGATCATTCAGAAAAGAATAATGAGACCACGAAGCGGAAAAACATATATCGGATTATAGCTTACTTCGAATTCCAAAACACTCATAATCCCGATTCCTACTTGGATAAAATTACTCTATATGGATTAACTTCAAGATCGCACGTCTTCAACATGACTATAATTTCTATTGAATCCTAAAAGTATCCGCGATCGCTATCTCAATATGAATTCAGCATGAGATCATTGCAAAGTATGTGAAATTATTATGGGATTTTCATCTACAAGAACAAAAATGTCAATTACCAACCAAATCACAAATTGCAATGAAAAGGAAAACTGCCTTTGAAAAGCACGACCTTACTAAAGGGTTAAAAGGTAAAAAGAAACTTCCAGATTTGATCAATGGATAAAAAAGGCTGAGTAAATACCTGAACATTAAAGAAGGATATCCAAGTGTCACAGATCTAAAATAAGAGGAAGGTCATTTCAAAAGAAGATTTAGTGCTCCAAAATTTGTGACAAATACTGAGAATCAATAGGATGGACTGCTCAGGCCAAATTGGGAAGGATCCCCAATTGTACACAAAGTAATCCCGCTTGGGACCAATCAACTATGATGACCGGATGACAATGTCATAACGAGAACACGGAATGTCGAACATTTACGGCATATTTCTCAACAATGGATGAATAAGAGAAAATTTTATCATCCCAGTCATGAAAAGGAGTAGGATACACCTAAAGTAAAAGACCTAGCCATCAAAGGCTTGACCGCAAGAGGTCCCAACCATCAAAGGCCTTAGGCATAAAAGACTTGATCGCAAGAGGTCCCGACCATCAAAAGCCTTAAGCCTTCAATGCTTGTTGTTATCCGACATTTTGGCCTAGCTATATCCGAACTGACTGGACAAGTTAAACTCGACTGCCATCAAGGCAGTAGTCCAGAGCAATGATTGTGGGTTCCAGAAATCAAATACAGATGATAATATGAAGCCGTGATCGAACAAAATCAAGAGATATGCTATATTGAATGTTCTAAGTATGGAATATAGTCTAATCTAGAATAGGGATGAGGTACGATACCTCTCTATCAAAGGGATCGGACTACTTAAGCTAAACAGTGCAACTCAACATAAAACGATTGATATCTCAAAATCCATAAGTCGAATACATATGATACTTTGGGAACAAGAAGTGAGGACCCTAGGGATCTCACTCCAAAAGGAGCAAGCAAGAGGGATCGACCCTCTTCCTTCTATAGGGATCGGCTAGAGTCGGATTAAATAACACATTGCAACAAAGATCAATCAGTAACTCAACATCTACAAGTCCAATTGACATAAAACTTGAAGGACAAGCATAATACAACATGGAGAAGCTTCCATAGGGATTGCAACCCCCAACTTCTTCGAAATAAGGATCAACCCGATCCCTGTTTCTTCGGATTTGGGCCATGCGATCCCTCATGTGGGTCCCAATGGATCTGGAGAGCCTTCTTCCAAATTTTCAGGAAAATATTTCACCATCTTCCACTATAAATATAGACTTGGTTGTTCATTGCTTGTTGTTTTGTATTCTTTTATAACTAAGGATTATCATCTGATCCCTTTTGTACTCAGTTTACAAAGTGATTAATAAAGCTATATCTTCAAAGTGGACATAGGCAAACAACGCCGCACCACTATAAACTGCTGTGTCTCTGTTATTTGCTTATTTCCTATTACTTTATTGTTATATTCTCTCTGTTTACATTAAATATTCTGCATTTATTCCTCTACTACAAATCTCTTGGGTGTTTGTGTCAATTTTTGATGCAAACATTTTGGTGCTTTCATTAAGAATTGAATTCTCAGTTTGATTGGATCTCATCATCTACTTGTGTATTTCCATATTCACGAGATAGATCCATCTTTCTACCGACAAGTTTCCTATTCTACTCAGATTTGAAAGAGATTTATAAGGAAACTATCTACAATGCCTCCTAGGAAGGAGGAGGCAATTGCTACCTCCTCACGACCTGCTGATGAAGTAGTAGAGAACACGAAGATCGCTCTACTAAAAGGTGGAGCATAGCAGTAAGCCACGGACGTACAAGCTTCCTTTGGAATAATCACTAACTCTAATATGGAGAGACTGCGGAAAGCGCTCCAAAAGACCTATGCAGAACTGCAGAAACAAATTTAAATTCATATTCAAGTATGCTCGAATACAAGGTCCATATATTCGAGTTCATTTCATAGGCAAGCCCTACGCATTTGATCACGAGTTTAAGGTCATGTACAATTCTCAATTTTATGTTCAAAGTTCAAGACCGATGCTCATTATCACGTTCAACCATGCGGTCAAGTATACGGGATCGGGTGTTTAATTTTCAGGCTCACAACGCCAGAAAATAGTTAAGTGCCCATAGGGGAAGGGATTGTACCCGATCTCTCCCCAAGGCAGCTCAATCTTGTATCACGTTCGCATTCTAAAACATCCATGACCGATCGATCACCTACAACAAGCGATCGCCCATACCGGCAGATTGGTGGTATACCGATTGTGCAACTCCATTTCCACATGACCGATCCCTACACCTATTCAATAGCTGATCCCTCCATATCTACACAACTGATCTATACACCCATTCAACAGCCGATCCCTCCATGCCTACACAACTGATTGTATGTCCACCGCTCCACTTCATCTCCACTGCATATCATACCGATCGCATCCACCAATGTGCGAGACAAGCCACTACCGATCCCCTGCAACCAAACCCTTGTTCACCGGTTGCTTTCCATTGCTTCACTCCATTCGCTCCATTAGTTTGACCATGGATTTGATCGAAGGGGGCTGCGGTTGATACAGGGATAGTTGAAGAATTGAATTGGTCATGTGTTTGAATGATTATGTCATAGCCTCGAGCTTCAATTTTAATGGCAAATGATAGTAAGAAGGAATCGGTGATAAATAAGTGCAAATAGAAGGGAACGGTGAAAGAATGAGAAGGAAGTGTTCGGTGAAATTTTTTGACTGAATATTAAGTAGGGGATCAGCGACTAAGTAAAATGTGAAGAAGAAAGGGATCGGTTCATTTTAAAAAAATATCCAAAACCCATGCCGCAGTGCAATGCCAAGCAATAGAGAGGAACCGCTACTCAAACGGTATTTTTTGAGGCAGGAGAACCAAGACAATATGACATGAACTAGGATTGGTTACCGGGTCAAGCTCCCAGAGTAGATTGTGACCGCTCTTAATTAACCAGCTTCCAAATGCCTGACTTAACGATTATGGTACGACGGCTTATTAGAGAAAGCCATGACCAGACTGACGATGATTGGAGCATCTCCCATAGTCGGAACCCATTCACTGAAGCCATTTTATGGGAATAATATCCAAGGAGATTAAACATGCCGACCATGCCGGTGTATTCTAAGAATATAGACCCCCGACAGCATCTCATGAAGTACGAGTGGCACATTGATTTTTCCATAGCGACGGCCGTAATCAAATGCTGATGCTTTCTCATATTCCACGATGGAGTAGCGATCATGCGGTTTACGCGATTACCGTCTAGGTCCATCTCCTCATTTAATCAACTGGCTAAGAAGTTCATCGATCAATTCAGAATGTGTGTGACTTGCCCCAATGATGCGATGTTGTTATCCAACTTATCCCAAGCGCCAGGAGAGCCGCTAAAAGACTTATGGTAGAGATTTAACACCGCTGTCACTAAAGTGAGCAATCCCAGCGAGAATATCATACTGATGGCATTGATAATGGGAATCAACCGTAAGACACACTTTGGCGACTGGTTACCTGGAGAGCCTCTAACGAACTTGAATCGTTTCTGTTACAAAGCGAACCAGAGCCTATGCAAGGAGGAGGCGAAGTGGACTAGGAAAAAGAACAATGCAGGCCCGTTGGCCAAAGGAATTAAAAGCGACGGGTAGCATGAAGGCCCTACATGAGAACTTGGATTCTAGGAGATGCCCTATAATCTCAAGATTCGACACATACACTCCATTGAACGATTCAATTGAAAGCATCTACTTGGCGACTCACGACTCGGAGCAGTGCAGGAAACCATCTTAAGAGAGTCCACCGAGACCTAGAGGAAGTCTGGGAAGTATTGTATATTTCACGATACATACAGTCATAACACTGATGATTGCAGACACCGCCGAGATGTGATCCGAGAGCCGATTCGGAAAGGAAAGAATCAACAATATGTGCACGCCCCGTAGAATGGCGGACAGGAGACGTCTGACCCTTACCAATAAAGACTTTTGATTATCAACTGGACCACCTATGGTTGACTACCGATTAAGAAGGGCTGAGGCAAAGTGACCAAGCACCCAGAGTTAGGCATCAATCAACCTCCGTGGACCATGATCGGACCTTTGGAGTCTCATCAAGACGAGCGTGGTTCAACCGCTCATCATCTATCGTATGCCCCTAACTTGGGGACAAGAGCTTGAAATGGAAAGTGGGTGTGAATCGACCATCCACCTCCTAGTCTATGCTTCAATTCCGCCAGAACATCTGTGCCTTGCTTAAAGCCCGACAAGGTCAAACCCCAATACAAAGTGGACGTGACTGGTCGTCTACTCAGCAACCTCCACACTTGGCTTAGAGATCAAAGAAGGACTTGGAGTGGATGTGATTCGACCATCCACTCCCCAACATGCGCTTGAAGTTCGCCAAAATACTTGTGCCTCTCCCGAAGCTCAGCGAGACCGGGATCTGACTAAAGTGGACATGATTTAACCGTCCACACATCAACACCTACCCTAGACACGGGGTGTGGTTTAGGAGCTCGACCTAAAGTAGGCTTGACTGTCTACTCATCAACCACCACTCTCGATACAACGACACAACTGCAGCTTGAAGTGGATGTGACTTGACCGTCCACCCAACAACTCTCTCCCTCGACTTGTTGGGAGTACGAAGCAAATTGGGCGAGACCTAACCGTCCAACCTAAGCATGGATGTGATCCGACCATCCATCGCCTACTCCCTTCCTAGACTTGATAGACGGAGCTACAATCACCAAGTGGATGCGAATCGACCGTCCACTCGCCAAATTCTATCCTCGGCACTGAGGGTAAAATTCCTTCCCGCAAATGAACATGACTCGACTATTCATTCGACAACTCTAACCTTGACCTATCAAGTGGTGTATAAACCAAAAATGGGTGTGACTGACCAGTCATTGATTAACTACGGTCCTCCAGTGCGGACCGGAGTATAAACACAAAAAATGTGGATGCGGTTCGACCGTCCATCGATTAACTCTGGTCCCCCGGTGCGGACTGGAGTATAAATACCAAAATGGACATGGTTCGACCGTCCATCAATCAACTCTGGTCCCCCAACGCGGACTGGAGTATAAATACCATAAAAAGTGGATGTGGTTCAACCGTTCGCTCTCCAACTCTTGCCCTTAAATTGGAGGCAAAGACACAACTCGAAGAGGATGCGGTCCAACCACCCGCTCCTCTTCTCAAGCTCAAATTTCACCAAGAACACTCATCTTACCCCCAAGGTTCGCTAGAAATAAGATCCGAATGAAAGTGGACGCGGTACGACCATCCACGTGTCGACTCCTACCCCGGATACAGGGGAAGTTTGAGAGCCCAAGCCTAAACTGGACGTGATTCGATCGTCCAATCCAAGAAGGATGTCATACGTCCGTCCACGACCTTGCTCGCACCTGAAGTACGATGAACTATTCAAACCTTGCTCGGACATTGGCAAGCCCGAAATCAACACAAAAAATTGGACGGGGTTTGGCAGTCCATCAATCAACTCTGTTCCCCAAGTACATACTAAAATATAAACAATGAAATCAGAGGCAACCTGTGCCCGTTCAACCGTGAATGAATGTAACCCGATAGTTTACTCGCCAACTCCAACCTTTTCCTTGATAGTTGGAGTAAAAATTCACCAAGAGGACGTGGTTCGACCGTCCACTCACTAACTCTAGCTCTCGGTTCGACAAAGGGGCCGTATATCAAAAAATGGACATGGTTTGATCGTCCATCGATAACTCTAGTTCCCAGAGCGCGAGCTGGAGTATAAACACCAAATAGGTGCGACTGACCGCCCATCAACAAACTCTTGTCCCCAGAGCGTGGATAAGAGTATAGGTAGAAAATGGACGTGGTTCGACCGTTCATCCATTAGCTCTCCCCTATAAACCGATAGGATGAGTATAAAAACATAGAATGCATGTGACTCGATCATCCGCTGATCAACTCCTTCCCACGATTCAACGGGAAGAACTCCAAGTAAGATTAAACGTGATACGACTGATCACTCTTTGACTTTCACCCCTGACTTGGGAGCAGAAGAAATGACTAAGAAAATGTGGTTCGACTATTTTTCGAAATAACTCCAGCTCCCAGAGTATGGACTAGAGTATAAACATCAAACGGGTGTGATTAACCGCCTATCGACTAACTCTGATGCTCGAAGTGCGGATAAGAGTATAGACAAATGAGTGAATGCGATTTGACCACTCATTCACTAACTCGGACCTGAATTCGAAAGAAAAAGTATAAACTCATCAAAGATGGAATTCGACCATCCACGAACTAACTCCACTAACTTAAGACTGAAAGCATGAGTACAAACTAATGAAAGATGAATGTGACAGCTCACTATAGTTACAGCTTAGTGTTCTTTATGACTCAAGGCTACAACCGAAAGAATGCTTAGAGATAGAATCATCGGATCGATGCCCAGGCTCATGAGCGACTAACTATCATTCCAACCTGAATGACGAGCAACAGATCGTGAGTACATTGAATGGAAAGTGTGTTACTCAAATATACAAGCAGATTCAAACCCAAAGCAAGAGCAAACTATGCAGCTGCACACAACACAAGGCTGAACACTACTCGACATTTGATTCGACGTGCTTCTATGCCTGATCTTCAACCATTGCAGATAATCACTAAAAGCATCTAGGACCCATCACTATCTGACCCGTCAGCTCATGACGAGATTTGAAAGTTCGACCGGAGCGACTGTCATCACATGTCGTCCTGATCGGCTTTCGCGCCATTGATTACGCATTAGAGAAATGCTTGAACATGGGGATCGACCTCAAATCCAACTGTCATTCTTCGCCCCTACATACTCCACCAAGTGTGGTCAGCATTGATCCCATCACCTATGCGACTTTGCAAACCCAATTAAGACGTCCTCCGTGCTATAGTTTAGTGTCATGTTATGCAGTTACATACAAGTACAAATATGCTAATCTATTCAAGTCTGAAGTGGTAAACATCCGATTCAGGGACATATGCTAGTTCAAGTATGCAAGTCATATATGGCATGTCCCATTATTCGATTTCGAGTTGACATGGTCTAATATGTTCATGTCAAACCAAAAACTGCTTAATTCCCACTAATATAAGGGATCGAAACAAATCCCATTGCTTGGGCAAATCCACTTAAGCATTTTCAGCTCATAACATAAGGTTAATATCTAGCAACAACACCACAGTCAATTCTATAAAGGTATAGACCCGAGAGATAAAGAAGAGGAGCCCAAAGAATCCAAGGCTGCACCCGCTAAGCTAACGATCGACATTACGGTCAGCCATGACGACCCATTACAGGTCCCGAAGATCGGATCGTAGCTTAGTGCAATGATGATAAAGGAATTAGCTGGCTTTCTCCGAACGAATCTTGATGTTTTTGCTTGGACCCATTATGACATATGTGGGATCTCACCGATTATCGCAAGTCATGCATTAAATATCGACCCGAGGCTTGTCTCGGTGAAACAAAAACGACGCGGCATAGATCCAGAGAGATCTGCTGCACTTAAAAAGGAGGTGGATAAACTCAGAAAGAATGGGTTTGTCTGTGACGCCCTTTACCCGAAATGGGTATCCAATCCAGTTCTTGTGAGAAAAGCTAATGGAAAGTAGCGGACATGAGTCGACAACTCAGACCTAAACAAGGCGCGCTCCAAAGACAACTTTCCACTTCCGAGGATTGACCAGCTGGTAGACTCAACCGCTGAATATGAACTTCTTGCATTTATATATGCGTACTCCAGACACAACCAGATCTTGATGCACGTCCCCAACCAGGAGCACACCGGCTTCATTACCGATCTAGGGCTATATTGTTATGTTGTGGTGTCTTTAGGATTAAAGAATGCTGAAGTTACTTACTAGAGACAGATCAATCGGATGTTCAAAGACCAGATCAGGCGATCGATGGAAGTATATGTGATGATATGCTCGTGAAGTCACGACGGTCAACCGACCACATCGATGACTTAGCGGAAATGTTCATTGTTCTTCGAAAATATGAGATGAAACGCAATCCCTTGAAATGCTCTTTCGGCGTCGCGTCGGGGAAATTTCTGGGTTTCATCGTTAACTCTCGCGGAATCAAGGCAAATCCCGAGAAGATTTAGGCAATTTGAAACATCCAAGTACCGAAGATGATTAAGTAGGTATAGAGCTTAAATGGGAAGGTTGCCGCCCTAAGCCGCTTCATCTCCAGGGCCATCGACAAGTGTATTGCTTTCTTCAACTTGATCGGGAGAGGGAAGAGTAACTTTGAATTAATGCAGGATTGCATTTATGCATTTCAAGCTCTAGTAGATCACTTAAAGAGACCGCCCATCATATCCAAGCCAATGGATCGTGAAGACTTATACATTTATTTAGCGGTGTTAGTACATGCCATAAGTGTCGCACTTTACTTGAAGAGAATCTGATCCAGAGGTCAGTATATTATGTTAGCAAGTGATTGACAGGTGCTGAGAGAAACTACCCAAAGCTAGAGAAGTTCGCATACTGCCTATTGATTGCGTCACGAAAGCTTCGCTCTTACTTCCAGGCTCAGCCCATCAATGTCTACACCGACCAGCCGTTACGACTGGTCCTACAACTACCTAAGACATTTGGGAGGTTGCTCAAATGGAATATCGAGCTATGCCAATTCGATATCACTTATCTCCCTTGGAGTGCTATCTAGGGACAGGCAATGGCGGACTTCGTAGCCGAATTCACTGCACTAGACGACTCTCTGGAGAGCATTGGAGAACCGACTAACCGAGGGAAAATGTACACGGATGGAGCATCCAACGATCAGCATTCTAGCACCAGAGTCGTGTTAGTGACTCCTGAGAAATGATCGATTTACTGTGCCCTAAAACTCAACTTTCCTGCAACAAATAACGAAACTGAGTATGAAGCCTTGATCGCCGGGCTCAAACTTACCAGAGAACTAGGAGTGAAAAATTTACAAATATTTTATGATTCATGGTTAGTAATATGCCAAGTCAGGGGAGATTATCAGGTTAGGATGCAACAACTTGCTCCTTATCTCGGTTGGGTCCAAGAGTTACTTGCCAACTATCAATCGAGATGTAGCTAATTACACTAGATCATGCGACAAGTGCCATATGTTTGCAAAAATTCTGAGAGCTCCACCGACAAAAAATACTCAAATGGTCAGTGCATAGACATTTGCCACTTGGGGTATTGATATCATCGACTCCTTGCCGATTTCTCGAGGTGGTGCGAAATACACCATTGTAGGAGTGGATTACTTCACCAAATGGGCTGAAGCCGAACCTTTATCTGCGATCGTAACAAAAAAAGTAATCAACTTTGTTGTCCAAAACATCATCTTTCATTTTGGTCTTCCTTAAACAATTGTAACTGATAGCGGGCCCTAATTTGACAATGCTAAATTCAAAGAATTCTGCCGCCAGCATCATATCGAGAAAAGATTCACGACAATTGCTCACCCTCAAGTTAATGGACAAGTCGAAGCTGTTAACAAAATCATAAAGTCCATTCTGAAGAAGCATTTGGAAAAGGCCAGAGGCAAGTGGGTCGACAAACTCCATTAGCATTATGGGCATACAGAACCACCCACGAGTCCGCGACGGGCCTTACTCCATTCTCCCTTGCTTATGGCTCCGAGTTCGTCATCCCTGTAGAAATTGGAGTCCCTTCTCATTAAGTGACTTATTACGACCCCTGTTTCATTATTAAAAAAAATAAAAAAGTAATTGCAATTAAACTACAAGGAATTGGTGATGACCCGTGAGCATACGATCACATCCGAGAGCCAACGACAGGAACGTGTACATGATCGTGCACGTGTGCATCCCAAAAATTCAATTTCTTGAAACTGATAGAAAATGAATTCTCACCTTGAGTTATTAGAGAAAAGACTAGATCAGATAACCAAGGCCTACTAGCTCAATGGAACTAGGCACAGATGATAACTGAGAGATTTCACTCCAATTTTATACTGACTAATATCGACCAAGCGTCACAGCAAACAAAGAGAGATACGACTCTTCGAAAAAGATAATTCAATGGAAGGATAACAAGTGTCCAAAAAATTGAACGAAATTCTTCCCGACGAATCTAACTTCCTTCGATTCAAAGCACATGATCATGTTCAAAACAAGACATACTTTGGGGGGCAAGTGTTATTCGGCATTTGACCCGGCTATATTCGAACTGACTGGACAAGTTAGACTCGACTGTCATCAAGGTCAGTAGTTCAGAGCAATGATTGTAGGGTTCAAAAATCAAGTACATATGATAATATAAAGTCATGATCGAAAAAAAATCAAGAGATATGCTATGCAGAATGTTCTAAGCATGGAACATAGTCTAATCTAGAATAAGGATCGGGTGCGATCCTTCTCTACCAAAGGGATCAGATTACTTTAGCTAAACAGTGCAACTCAACAGAAAATGATCGATATCTTAAAATCTAGAGGTCGGATATATATGAAAATTTGGGAACAAGAAGTGGGGACCCTAGGGATTCCACCTTAGGGATCGCACCCCAAAAGGAGCAAGCAAGGGAGATCGACCCTCTTTCCTCTAGAGGGATCGGCCAAACTCAAATTACACAATACATTACAACAAAGATCGATCAGTATCTCAACATCTACAGGTCCAATTGACATGAAACTTAAAGGACAAACATAATACAACATGGAGAAGCTCCAACGGGGATCGCAACCCCTAAATCCTCCAAAATAGGGATCGACCCCAATCCCTATTTCTTGGGATTTGGACCATCTGATCCCTCCTGTGGACCTCTATGGTTCTGGAGAGCCTTCTGCCGAATTTTCAAGGAGATATTTCGCCGTCTTCCATAAATACAGACTTGATTGTTCATTTTAAGGATCTTTATGTTGCTTGTTACTTGGTATTCTTTTATAACTAAGGATATTCATCTGATCCCTCTTATACTCAGTTTACAAAGTGATTAATAAAGTTATCTCTTTAAAGTAGACGTAGGCAAACAACGCCAAACCACTATAAACTGCCGTGTCTCTGTTATTTGCTTATATTTTATTGTTTTATTGCTATATTCTCTCTGTTTACATTTAATATTCTTCATTTATTACTCTACTACAAATTCCATAGGTGTTTGTGACAATTTTTGGTGCAAACACCTGCCATCAAAGGCCTCACTGAAGCACCTCCTAGAGGGAGGTTGGGTAAGCCTTTAGTGCCCGCCATTATATGGCCTCACTAATGCATAGGAAAAGCCTTCTGCGTCGTCATCAAAGACCTCACTGAAGCGCCTCCTAGAGGGAGGTTAGGTAAGCCTTTAGTGCCGTCATCAAAGACCTCGCTAAAGCACCGAAAAAGCCTTTAACCCCTGCCTACATGGCCTGGTTAAAGCGCCTCGTAAAGGGAGGACGGAGTTAGCCTTTAGTGCCTACCATCAAAGGCTTCACTAAAGTACCGAAATCTTTAAAAGGAAGATCGATCGAAATCAAGAGCCAAGTAGTGCTCCCAACCAATTAAAATTCGAGCCAAGTAGTGCTCCCAACCAATTAAAATTCGAGCCAAGTAGTGCTCCTAATCAAACAAAATCAGAGCCAAGTAGTGGTCCCAAGTCGATTAAATCCGAGCCAAGTAGCGCTTCGAACCAAGTCAAATCTTCTAGAGAAAGGTCCATCAAATATGAGCTAAACATGCTCCCCAACAAATACAATTTTCAGCTACCAGTAAGAGATTCTAGACTTTTGGTCTTCTACTATTAATACCAGATATGGGTTTATGGTCTTCTACTATTAATACCAGATATGAGTTTCCGGTCTTCTATTATCATTTTCAGATAAGGGTTTCTTGTTTGATAAGGATTTGTGGATTTCTATTATTACTGCCAGATGGGTATTTTCTGGACTTCCATTATTACTGCCAAGAGAAGAATATTTGGTCTTCTTTTGTTGTCAGATGGATCTCTGCTCTTCTTTTACTAGATGGATTTGTAGTCTTCAACTATTATCAGATGGACTCCTGGTCTTCCATTATTACAAAACAATTATCTAGACTTCTATTTGGGATATTTTGTCTTATGCCTAAAATTAATTGTCGGTCTGCCTTCCTATAATATTATCATATAACTTTCCAATTTAATTGTTCAAGAAATTAAGATTACCACATAATCTCCTAAGATTCTATTTGGGAAATTGCTAATATTCAATAATATATTGAAAATAATCCCGACTTATATAAATAACATGGGAAATTCCCCGACTACATGTTGATTCATAACTTGATAAGATTCGAAAAGGATCACTGAAATTTAAATATTAAGTTATAATGAAATTTTTTGGTTGTTTTATATTGTGCAGGAAAATAGGATTAGAAGGAAAGCTCCATGAAGAATTGGCAATGCAAAAGAATTCTTGGTTTTACTCTAAAGAGTAAAAAGCTTCTCTCATAAAAGCGAGGAGCTAAATGTTATCCATATAATTTCAAGGTCAGAAATGATGCTATAGGTGATAGTGTCACAAAGAAATTGGTGCTACTAAGTTTTATGTTGAAGAGTAGGGTCGCACTTCATCACTTTGATGATAATACATCACTGCCGCATCTCACCACATTTCATCACTTCAGAGGTAACAATTGAAGAAGTTGATAAAGAGGAACTAATATTGTCGGAGAACAATGTCAGCCCACTTCGCTAGTCCTTGATATTGTTTGTAGCCAATTCCGTACTCAATTGACTTTGAAGATAATCTCCTAGAAACTTTCAAGGTAGCCTCTAAACGACTTTGAAGATGGCTTCTCATTAACTTCGAAGGTTGGCGTTGAAATAATAAGATGTTCCACTTCGTCAGTAACAGGATGTATACCATCAACATTGCAAGCCATCAATGAGTGCCGATGTGCCTCACTTCGCATCTCATTGATGCAGGAACTAAAGTAGCATCATTGTCCAACAAGTTCGAAGACACTAATAGCTGCCAATGCCACAGTTTGAAGTTGCCACATATCTCCACTAAAAGGGTAAGGCAGAGACTTAATCCATGGCAACGTCAAAGTCATTAAAGACCTTACCGACTCTACCGTTGAAGCCAGTCTATGTCAAAGACGCTTTCGCTTTCCACGCATGATTTTCAACTACGTAGATAATTCCAAGATAACGACGATGAAGTCAAAGCCAACCAAAGACCATCATTGCTAAAGCAACGTCGACATTCTCTTGTTATCATCAAGCAAACAACATCATCAAAGTAGCCAAAGTCATTATTCACTCCATTTCCAAAGCCGATGATAAAGCACGCCATCAAGTTTATGAATAATATTGCTTAAAAGCATGTCGTGAGCTATTAATCAAAGCCGTACATGGCATCAATACCAAAGCATGTCGAAGGCCAAGCAAAGAAAAAAGGATGGGATCATTTACAAAAGCTAATTCAAGAGAATCTATTATGTTTCCCTTCATAAGGCTTCAAAATCCTTCATATTAATTCACATGTTTCATCGCATCATAAGTCTCACATCGCCAATTGGAGCAAGTATACCTTCTTCCAACCACTATAAATATAGTGGTACCCCCACGTAGAAAATGGTCATTAACTTATTTCCCTCTGTCTTAATTTTTAGATTAGAACTTTTCTAAGCTCTCTTAAGAGCTTGAGTACTATTGTAATGACATATGACCAATGAAGAAGGACTTGGACATTTGCATATAAGGATTTGAAAATTTTCATATTTTCATATTTGTACCTATTCGTGGTTGAATAAAGAGGACTTGACTTGAGGCTACTGGCATGTTTGACTTATGGACTTGCTTATTTTACTCAATGACCAATGGACTTTCCTATTCTTCCTTTTGAACTTATGGACTGCGATTTAAACGGACTTGCGAATTATCACAAAACCAAGGGTATATTTAGAACTTTTTCGAATATGACACTTTGTACAAACTTTTGCGTGTTGGCGAATTTATTCGTCAACAAATCCTATTATCTTTTAAATATTGTTGGAGCTCTTATCCAACGTACCCACCTCATCGATCAAATTAAAGGATTCTAATCTTGTGGTTCGTTTGATTTTCAACTTCATTCTCATACTCCTTAAACTTCTCGCAGACATCGGATTTGTTCTTCATAAGTTACACATATCCTAGTCTCAAGAAATCATCCATGAAGGTAACAAAGTAAGAACTATCATCTTTGGTTATTGCAGGAATTAGACCACATACATCATTATGTACTAGCCCTAAGAGTTCAACATCTTTCATTGCTTCCACTAAAGGGACGCCTAGTCATTTTTCCTTTTAGACATGACTCACGGGTGTCAAATGATTCAGAATCAAGTGACGGTAGAAAACCTTCTATTTTTAGTTTTTGTAGTCATCCTTTACTAATATGATCGAGCCTATAGTGCCAAAGATAGTTATTATTTATATTACTACTAGAACTACTCGTCGAACATACATGATTTGCATTGATCACATAAATGTCAATTCAAGAATACCATCGCAGATTTTATTTCCAATTAAACTAATGTTCATAACATTATATGCATAATGAAATATATATCCAGACTCAGACAATCTAGAAACATGAATAATTCCACAAATAAAGTCTTTTACAAAAAAGAAATTATTTAATATCAAAACAAAACCACTAGACAAACATAAATGAAAATCTTTTACTGTCGTTGCATCTACAATATACCCATCAGCAACTTGGACTCTCATTTCGTCATTTTCCACGCAATGACAGTTCCTAAGCCTATGTAACGAATTACAGATATAAGTTTCAAATCCTGTATCTAAAACCTAAGACATTTTAATGATTACAAAACTATTTTAAATCATAAATGTACCCGATGGAGTTACAGAACTGTTCTGCTTCTTTTCTTTCACAATCTTAAGATACTCAAAACAATTTCTCTTCCAATGTCCCTTCTTATCACAGTGGTGACATTCACCCTTGTCATCGGCAGCTTTCTTTCACTTCTTACCATCTCTCTTTCGCTTCTTCGAACATTCGAAGATGATTCCCTGTCTTTAACTATAAGCACAACCGATTGATCCTTAGATTGTGACTCGTTCGAGCTCAACGTATGGAGGAGCTCCATGAGATTCACATTCAGATTGTTCATATTATAGTTTAGTATGAATGTTACATATTGAGGGGTCAATAAACCAAAGATCAAGTCAGCCTGTAACTCATTGCTTATAGTCATGTCCAATGACACAAGCTTATCAATATAACCCTTTGTCATCAGCATGCAATCGTCCACCTTTTGTCCCTTTTGCACTTTGGTGTTAAAAAGTTTCTTACTAGTTTCATACCTTGTAGAATGAGACTGCACACCAAATAGTGCCTTGAGACTATCAAAAATATCATGGACAGACGTTGATTTGTGTTGCCCTTGCAACTGTTTGTCTAGAGTTGATAGCACGAATAATTGGGCGATTTCGAGATTAGCGGCCCACTTACTATAAGCAACATGCAGGTATTTGTGATCGTCATCAATGGGTCTTATCAACGGAGCACAAGTTACAAATGACTAACTCACTCGTATTTCAGAGCTATCTTTATAGCTTATAGCCAGTCGACATAGTTGTTTGGTTCAGTCAATCGATTGCTTTCATTGAAAAATCTTAGATTCAAAAAAAATTGCAAGTTTTAATGGGTAGATTATTAGGACATTAACATAGTAGATATTCTTATAATATTAGTAAAGTTAAACTTTACGTTCCATTTTACTAATAAGCTCCCACTAGCGTTTTATGTTTCTCCAAACCCTAAGTCGAAACACAAAAGTCTTTCGACTTCACTAGTAGGTGTTAGGATTCGTATGTCTTGGAACTGACCTTGAGGAAAGCTCAATAAATCATACTCCCACATATGATTGATAATTCTTATCGGTTGTATCATATAGAACTCCTAACCCGTAGTACTTTGTCCTAATCCCATTTTTACCTTGAGGAAAGATCAACAAATAAAGTAGGATTATTCACTCGGACCTACCATTTCACGATAGCCTAAGTATAATGCACATGAGGAAAGCTCAACAAATATGTGCAGTTATCTTATCATGTCTATTCAATATATTAATAGTACTACACATAACATCCCTAGCTTGAGGAAAGCTCAACAACTAAAGAGTATGCAAGAAATCTATTAACATATAAATGGTAGAGGACACCATTATAGTAAAGATTCATTATCTTTGATATTTATATCGAGTGATATTGACATGTAGAATAATGTAACCCTTATGAATTACTCTCGTGATTCAAGTGTCGAACACATTAGAAATCACGGTATAATATATTTACGTATGTATTTATCTCCTAAGTCTATTTGGATTTTTAGTGTTCCACCTTTAGTTTATACATTTATAATATACAAGTTTTATTTTTATATAGCTTTTATATTTTAAATTACTTATATAATAGTATTACGTATAGTTTTATATTAACTATTAATTAATTTTAATCAATTAACATTTTAATTAATTTATATTAATCCAATATAACATTTATATTGAATATAAATACTATTACTATTATACTATTATATATATATCATATATGTATATGTATATCATATATATATGTGTGTGTGTGTATTTTAATTTAACTAATTAATCTTTAATTAATTTATTTAATCAAACAATTTTAATTAAATTATATTAATTTCGAAAAATTATTTTATATACATACATTTATAATTATGATATCTTAAACATTTTAAAATATCAGAACACATATCAAGATATATAATACATGTATATATACTTTCATTAACTAACACATTTAATTAATTCATTTAATTCTTTTATTAATCTTATTCATAAAATTTAATTTCAAAATTAATTTATATTAGTTCTGAAACATTTTGAAAATATAATTATATTATAACTTTTATAATATACAGTACATATTGTTATAAATTTAACTATTAAATTTAAAATCTTATATTTTAGATTTTCAAATAATTTTGAAAAAAATCAACTCAAGGGCCAATTCAAATTGGGTATTTTCTATTAGGGACAACCCTTGGGCTCCAGTAGCTAGATAGAGCAGAGTACTTGATTACTCAAACCCAATCCTTCGACGCTACCTTTCTAGGTACTATACTATTTAGGTTGTGAGCTTAATTAGTTAACCCTAACATGACTAATTTAGACTGCATAGGCTATTAGAGTCTGATACCATTGATGAACTGGGCCAGCTTGTTGGAAGAAATGGGTGAATTTCAAATTTTTTACTATTTTGGATCTTTATTGGGCTATGATGTCTAAATCAAGGTACCATACTATTTAGGTTGTGAGCTTAATTAGTTAACCCTAACATCACTAATTTAGACTGCATAGGCTATTGAAGTCTGATACCATTGATGAACTGGGCCAGCTTGTAGCGAAAGAAATGAGTGAATTTCAATTTTTTTACCATTTTGGATCTTTATTGGGTCTATGATGTCTAAATCATCTAGAACATTTCTAAATTTCTTTTAAATAAAATCATTATTTTATTTTGAATTTATATTAGGTTTTGCATTATGTAATTAATATTGTATTATATATGTATGTGTATCATATACATATATATAAGTATGTGCATGTGTAATATAGCAATCCGTGTAAGGTTTGACATGCCCGTGTATAAGTACTTGGATTTACACCGCAAACAGACATGTTGGCCCCTCTAATATACAAACATATCATCCAAATATATGTTTATGTGCTTTAATTCATATACTCTCCTGATTCTGTGGATTATGACCCTTGTCTTGCATTGCTTTTTCGTCCTTTTGCACGTTTAGCTGGCAACGCTCCTTCGATTCCTGCCCATGTGATAGCGGACAATGGTGTCCCTTCCCCCTCTGAGGGGACCTAGTCGTTAGGTGATTTATTGTAGTTGTGGCATCTCTGTCACACTCCAGTGCTGCATTTTCCTTTTTTATTAGTAGTTAAGGTGCTTCTACCTTACTCCTGTATTAAATGTTTTATTACGTTCGTAACAAAAAGTGGACGGTTCATTATAAAACCGGCTGGCCTTACCAAAAAAATTATATGTTAGATACTACAAATATATATATAACCATATTTTATTTTGAATACTTTATATATTTATATTTGGAATTTATAAAATAAATATACATAATTATGTATATGTAAAATCATTTAAAATTATTTTAAAATTTATTTATTTATTTTGTTCAAAAATCCAAATAAAAATTTATAATTTTTTATATAAATAAACATATAATATATAATATATATATACACACACTTATAAATAATTTAATAATATATATATATATATTAATACATAAGTGAAATATATATATAGAAAAAAATATGTGTACACACATCTAATAATGCTCACGGAAAAAAACTGTTTTTTAATTTTTTAATTTTATTAAAATTAAATTTCCCATGGGAAACTAATAAAAATTAAATAAAAATATTTTTGAAAATATAATTTTGTATTTAGTATTTCATACAAAAATATGAATGATATTTTAACATTTAAATATTTCCATATATATTTTGTAATTTAAAACTAATTTTTAATTCAAATTTTTTATTTTTTCATTTATATAAATATTTAATTTATATAAAAGTTATAAAAATTTCGCCAAAAGCATATTTAGTATAAAATTAATTATATAAAATTTAAAACATATTTTATATATTTTGTATGATGTAATATTTAATATTTAAATCATGAAACTTATATGAATTAAATAATATATTAAATTAAATTTAAATTAAATTTTTTTATCATCCCGTGAATATTAAAATGTATATATGTTGCAAAAAAATTACATAAGCACACATATATATAACCATCATAAATCTGACGATATATCGATATACTAGGTTCGTCACCTATCGATCTAAACATCATATGATATGTGTGTGTGTGTGTAATATTAATTTATAATCATAGATTAGAAACATACCTTCACCAAAGCCCATAGAATATACATAGAATTGAAGATACGAGCTCCTTTGAATCCTATTCCAATCCAGAAGGTACTAGTTCGAATTGTTGACCACCGGCTATCGTATAACTGTTAATATATTTGATTTGAGCTTAGAAATAGAGGAGACGAGGAGGTTGAATTTAGGCCAGAAAATCTATGGGTTGAGGCTCCAAAAGGTAGTAGTAGAGTGAGTGTTATGATGCTTTTATAGAGGAGATGCTAGAGAGATAAAGTAGGATAAAGATCGTTGTTTTTTTGTTACTCATTCTCTACCTCTTATCCCATCAAAACTCAAGCCTATTGCCATCTTATGACCACCCGTTCTTGATATCATCATAGGCGAAATCCCCTTGCGATGTGGGCTTCAAATCCATTTCAAGCCCAAACAATTTTTACCACATTTAAATCCAATTTAAACGCGTTCCGATATTGCATGTCACTTAATATGTTTATAACTATTATAAACACGTTTATAAAATATTATTCAACACATCAAATAATTTTTTTATAAATAATATTTCATAAATATTAATTTATTTAATTAATCTATAGCAATTGAAAATTAATTAAATCATGTGATCAAAGGAGTATATATAATGTTTCAGTTATGTGACTCTTTAGGTGTATATCCAGTCAGCGATTAATATCGAATTATTCAATTATTAATGTTCACACATCACTTAGCAGGTGGTGTGACATTTTGACTAAATTTATTGTAACATCTCCCTACTTAGAGGCCCAAAACTAACGGCTACGGATGCTGCAGTCATCCATTGTTATTAATTTTCGACGATCAAATACGGCGGTGCTAGATTCATTGATACACAGATCATAGAATTATGGAAAAAATTTAACAATTCAAAACACATTTCTATATTCAAATCAAAACATTTCATGTTCATTACATAATCCCAAATTGTGTTATCCACTTTCAGCAAAATATAATTATTACAAATACGCTAAGAGCGACATATGAAGATGCCCCCTTGGTTGATCAAGTATATAGTAAGGCTCATAAATCTGCCGTTACATACAAACACACAGTACCCAAATTATATAGCACGTCTTCGGAAGCTTTATTCGTCTAAGAAGAGAACCTGGAAACCTTAAATCTCAAACTACTCAAAATCAATTGAGTACCCGAGAGTTTAAGGGGAAAACAAAAACTTCGAGTCAGACATAAAGTCTGGTATGAATAATAATCTAACATCTCAATCCTTTTTGGATATCTAGTGAGACCACGCCGCTTAGCGGAACGAGTTTTCCCCTCACTAGTATCCTAAAATCCTTTATAAAACCATATACTATACTCCTGCATCCACAATAGTTAAAACATACAATTTCAAAATATTATGATGATATGCATACTAGAAAATAGTTTAGTCTGACACTCTGTCATAAATATAGTTTCTAGGGTCACTATTAACCTTTTTGGTTTTCATGGGTTTACTAATAACCTTGTCATAATTAATAGACATTCTGTCTTATTCATAGTTTTCATGGGATCACTAAGAACCTATAGGCTCCTGCCGGTTAACTTAATCAATTCATGGGTCCCCTTGAACCTATTGGACCCTCAAATAACAAATCAACTTATCCTAGTTTTCATAGGTTTACTAGGAACCTATGGATTTATCCAGTAACTCACTTCACATCCTACTTTTCATGGGTTAACTAGGAACCTACTGATACATCCGTTAACCATCTACTTATCCTAGTTTTCATGGGTTTACTAGTAACCTATTGACTGATGTCAATTCTTAATCCGGATATAGTTTTCATGGGTTCACTACAAACCAATTAGCCTCTGCCAACTACTCTTAATACACAGTTTTCATGGGTTAACTATGAACCTTTTGGTATGCACCAAAAACTAAAAAGTTTAGGCATCCTATATTTTTGGTCACCTTGACTCCATGGATGCAATTCTACTCATTCAGGAGTTTAAGCAATTTATATTCACTATTGAGTTAACCTAGCTGGTTCTTCTGCCCCTTTTTCCCAAAATACAGTTATGGGTTATCATGTGAACATACTCATATTTGAAGAAGCAAAACAACACCTTAACAATACCACTCTTGTGGGTTTAAAGTCCTTGATATATATATATATATATATATATCATAACATAGTTAACCTCTTTAACATATATTTTTATCAAGGAGATACTTCTTCAAAATTACATACTTAAAGCCATTATAAAACTCCTTTATACAAGCTGTGGGTTTTCCTTTAAAATTAGAGTATGGATTCTCAAACCTTCCAAAACCAAACCTTTCGACCTTGTCGCAAGGTCTACAGAACAACCTTTTGAAACCATTCGACAATTTAAACCTTTCGAAATCAGTGGATTAAACCTTTCAAAAACTTACAGGGTTCAAGTTAAGACATCCGGAAGGTCCTCTTTTAAAACATTTCGAATACAAAGGAAGCAACCTTTCGACCTTGTCGGAAGGTCTACTTCGGAAGCTTAAATCATTTCATTTAAAACAATAGACCTCCGCCTTTTACAGCAACTCCTTCAAAAGCTTGGGTTATACTTCAATTATAATGCAAGGGTAAATTATTCAAGTCGAAAGCTTTGAAACCTTTCAAAAGCAATGGGAGAAGCGGTTGGGGTTTTTTTTTTAAAAAGGTAAACCTTTCGACTTAGCCGAAAGCTGCTGCTTTCGACCCCTTCAAAGGGTTTTAAAATAATAAAGGCGGTAGTTTTTTTCAAAATCTCTTTGAGACAACCTTTCAAAACCAAACCTTTCGACCTTGTCGAAAGGTCTCTTAAATCCTTTCAAAGCCTAACCTTTCGACTATGTCGAAAGGTCTTGTATATATATAACAACTTATAAAAATCAAACCTTTTGACTGTATTGGAAGGTTCAAAACAAACAATAAAAAGTGGCAGTAACATTTCGACTTTGTCGAAAGGTTTAAAACCTTTAAACATTTTACCTGGTTGAAGGCAATCAGGTCGAAAGCTCTAATTCGAAAGCAAAGCAGGTGAAAACTTTAGCTTATAAAACAAACATATCCCAATCTCTTTGGCCATCAACCTTTCGACTGCAAACCCTTCGATTCTATCCAATTCATTACGCACCAAGTACTTGATACCATATGCATTGGTTTGACCTTGTCAATAGGTTTAATCCTTTCGACTTAGACGAAAGGTCTGGGTCGGAAGGTATTATACCTAAAATGGTTGAAACATGCAAAAACATGATTTTCTTATTTTTTAACTTAAAGAAGGTAACATTTTTAACTATCCTGCCATTTTTATTAAATTCTCATTGGTTAACACTTTACTTTGAAAAAAAATGCTACCGCAAATTCAGATTTAAATAATAATTTTATTTTATAAAATTTCCCTTCTCCTTACATAAATATATATAAAATGTTTAAGTCTCATACCTTAAATAATTTTATATATTCGTCAAGACACTTAGGAAAAATCTAGAAAAATCCCAAAAAATCTATTTAATATGTTTTCCAACATATAAAAATGTCGAACCCAAATAATCATTATTTTTGCCGTAAATAATTTATAACCTAATAATTCATTTTCTTTACTAGAAAATTCGTATAAAATCCATATGCACTCGGAAAATTATAAGAATTGAAACCCATCTTCAAAATCATCTTTTCTATAACATAAAATTTTCTCATGGCATTTAAAAATCATATCATACCCTAAAACCGTGCACATCCCTTATTAAGCAACCTTGTTTAAACTCTTATAAATCATAAACAAGCATATCATCATTCAAAACATCATAAAACAGATTTATCCTTAAATCCAAAATCATTTGATGTAAAAATCAAAATAGAGATGTAGAAATTATTATTCACCTTGCTTGAGATAAGGAGATTAGAGATTGTTTGAGATTGATTTTCCTCTAGCTTGAATCCTAAGCTTTTCTTAAGTTTTCTTCTTCTCTTCTAATGGCTGGCCTTTCACACGGTTGTAAGTATTTTTGTTTTGGTGAAATGAACGTGTAAAACCTAATGAGAATAGTATAAGGGTAGGAGGTGTGGGCAGCTATTTACCCTAATGCCCTTATGTTTAATTTCCCAACCATTTATATAAGTTCATTAGTTTTAATAAGCACGGCCGCCTAATTAATTAATCAACCTCAATCCCCTCATCTACATTATTCTATTTAATTTATTCTAATTAAATCACATGAATAATGTCAATAAATTTAGGGGTGTTACAGGCTGCCCTCCTTAAAGAATTTCTTCCTCGAAATTCAGTAAGGACTAACTAGCAAACATAGCAATCATCTGTAACATCTCCTAACAACCATACTAGCCTATCTGACTAGCAACCAATCTATATAAATCTGATATAGACATACCATCAAAGCAGATCAGGATAAGCTTCTCGAATCCTGTCCTCTATCTCCCATGTACAGTCTTTCTCATTGTCGCTCCACTGAGCTTTCACCAACTTGACTATCTTGGTCCTCAACCTTTTCTCATCTCTAGCTACAACCCGAACCGGTTGTCTAACAAAAGTCAAATCGGGCTCTACTACCAAGTCCTCCAACTCTGTCTGAGGAATGGTAGCATCTGGATCATGCACATACTTACGAAGATGAGACACATGGAATACATTATAGACACCTGCCAAACTGCTCGACAACTTACTTTGTATGCGAGTTTTCCAGTCCTTTCTATAATCTGAAATGAACCAATATACCTCGGGGCCAACTTTTCCGATCTTCCAAATCGTACCACACTCTTCATCGGTGACACTTTAATGAAAACTCTATCTCCCACTAAGAACTCTAGGTCTTTACACCTCTTATCTACGTAACTCTTTTGTCTGGATTGAGCTTCCTTCATTCGTCCTCCGATTATTTCAATCTTTTCTAACGTCTCTCTAACCAAATCCGAACCAAAGACCAATCTCTCTCCAGTCTCTAACCAACATGCTGGTGATCTACATGGCCTTTCATACAAAGCTTCAAAAGGCGTCATTCCTATGCTAGTCTGATAACTATTGTTATAGGAAAACTCAATCAGATATAGGTGATCTTCCCAAGATCCACCAAAGTCCAACACACAAGCTCTCAATAAATCTTCGAGTACCTGATTGACTCTTTCTGTCTACCAATCCGTATATGGGTGATATGCTATACTCATCTTGAGCTTGGTACCTAATACCTCTTGTAGACTCCTTCAAAATTCGCTTGTGAATAATGCATCCCTGTCGTTGACTATGCTACTAGCAATCCCATGAAGTCCAACTATGTCTTCATGAACAACCTTGCTAGAAAAGGTGCCATCCTGGTTGACTTTACCGGAATGAAATGGGCACTCTTGGTCAACCCGTCCACTATAACCCATATGCTTTCGTTTCCTCTATTTGACCTTGGAAACCCATCAATAAAATCCATCGATATCGAATCTCATTTCCAAACTGGAATATCTAAAGGCTGAAGTAACCCACTTGGCTTCTGATGTTCGACTTTCACTTGTTGACGGTTAACACACTGCCTAACCCACAAGCCAACATCCCTCTTCATGCTTTCCCAATAGAAGCTCCTCATCATGTCTTGATACACCTTAGTCCCTCCAGGATGAATCGTAAACTTCAATCGATGACATTCTTCTAGAACTTCTTTCCTCAAATTCTCCACATCTGGAACACATAAGTGTCCCTTCTTTCTCAACCATCCTTTTTGGTCAAGCTTAAAATCATTTAGGTCATCAACCTTTGATTCTTCCTTAAGCCTTCTAATCCTCTTGGATAAAACTGGATCTTCTCTTTGCTTAGAAGCTATCCTTTCGATCAGCACCGGTTGAACTTCTAAACAAGACAACATGGTTGTACCCTGACTAGAACTTGCGGTAGATCTCAACTGCACACCACAACTGGCTAAAGCTTCTAGATCCTTTCATTCTGCCAACATCGCTAATACTATATTCTGATGTTTTCTATTGAGAGCACCAGCCACCTTATTTCCTTTCCTAGGAGTATACTCTATACCAAAATCATAAGCAGCCAAAAACTCTAGCCATCCTTGCTGCCTCATATTCAACTCCTTCTGAGAGAATAAATATTTTAATGACTTATGATCGGTATACAACTCAAATCTCTCTCCCAACAGATAATGCCTCCAAATATTCAAGGCAAAAATCACCACTGCTAACTCCAAGTCATGAGTAGGATATCTTACTTCATGCGATCTAAGCTGCCTAGATGCGTAAGCAATAACTTTGCCCTTCTGCATCAATACTACTCCCAATCCAGTGCCACATGCATCAGTGAGACTACCAACCCTTGGTTACCATCTGGAACAACTAGCACTGGCGCATTGGTCAACAAATTCTTTAACCTAAGGAATGCTTCCTCACATTTTTCGGGCCAAACAAACCTCACGTCCTTCCTGGTCAACTTAGTCAAAGGCGCTGCTATCCGTGAGAAATCCTTGATGAATCTCCGGTAATAACCTACCAGTCCAAGAAAAATTCTGACCTCGGTTACCGTCTCTGGTCTCTTTCAATTATTGACTGCCTCGGTCTTAACTGGATTAACTGACAATCCTTCCTCCGAAACCACATGACCAAGAAACTTAACTTCTCTCTTCCAGAAATGACACTTGGAAAACTTCGCCTTCAGCTGATTTTTCCTCAGCGTCTTTAACACTACTCTATGATGAATCTCATGCTCTCTTTCATCTTTAGAGTACACCAAAATGTCATCTATGAACACCAACACAAACCTATCCAAGTTCTCTTTGAAAACTCTGTTCATTAAATCAACGAAGAAAGCAAGCGCATTCGTCAATCCGAATGGCATTACTAACCATTCATATGAACCATACCTAGTTCGGAATGTAGTTAAAGGAATACTATCCTTCGCCACTCTCAACTGATGGAACCCCACCGCCAAATCCAATTGGGAAAATACTCTGGCTCCACTCAATTGATCAAACAGATCATCTATCCTCGGCAGAGGGTACCTATTCTTGATCGTCCTTTCGTTCAACCTACGATAGTCGATGCACATCCTTAATGACCCATCTGGTTTCTTCACAAACACCGCAGCTGCTCCCCAAGGCGAACTGCTTGGTCTGATAAAATTTCTTCCCTCAAGATCCACTAACTGCACCTTCAATTCCTTCATCTCTGTCGGTGTCATTCTGCTAGGTGGTCTACTAACAGGTTCAGCTCCCGGTACAAGATCTATCCGAAACTCAACAGCTCGTTTCGGGGATAATCCAGTGACTGGCTCAAATACATCTGCAAACTCTCTAACCACACGAATCTGGCTAAGCTCTTCTTCAACCTCCATGGCACTCAACAAAGCACAAACATTCTTACAGGAATTCTCCACTGAGAAAATGATTCGGTTATGACTATCTGGTCCCGATCCTGGCAAAATATCCTAGCCTCATACTTACCCAACCAATTCATACCTAAGATGATCCCCAAATCTACGAAATCATAAACATACAAACTGCATGCAAACTTATGACCTAACAAATCAAGTTCTAACTGGTCACATCTCATCCCAAGAGTTGCATACCCTCCTATTGGATTCGTAACCCTCAAGGACGTAACAAGGTATATGGGTTCTATACATAACATATCAACCAAACACTGAGATATAAATGAATGTGATGCACCAGTATCAAATAGTACCCTAGCAGGTATACTCTGAATCAAAAGCATACCTTCCATCACCGTATTTCCTTTCTCAGCTACAGTGGGTTTAGAAGAAGATGGTGCTCCAATAGCAAATACCTCCCTCTGTCCGCCCTTACTGGCTCTGGACACTAGTTCTTATAATGCCCAACTTGGTCACAGTTGAAGCATTTCACATTCTTCTTCTCCGTAGGTTTCTTTCCTTTACCAGTTCTGCACTCATGTGCATAATGGCCCTTCTTATCACACTTATAAGTTATAACACACCACATCAGTCTTTGCCTTCTTAGATGCCTCCCCTTTCTGGGCTCCTTTCTTCTTAAAGAATTTCTTTTTTCTTCCCTGATAACCCTGGGACTCTACTGGCTTTTCCCTAGTTGAAACAGCAAGCATTTCCTCATGTCGGACAGTCATTTCCACCATCACATGATAAGGTTCTCTAATGTGAGTCAAAGCCATCCTTCCTAGCTCTGGCCTCAATCCCTTCATGAATCACTCATTCCTCCTTAAATCCGTATCGACCAAAGCATAACCATATCGAGATAGCTCATCAAACTTAGCAGCATACTCGATCACAGACATCCGTCCTTGGACAAGGTCCATAAACTTCTGCATTAACGCTGATTTGGCAACCTTAGACAAGAACCTTTACTCAAACCTCCTCCTGAAGTCATCCTAAGTTAACTCTTCCTTTGGCACTCCGGCCGTCACACAATTCCACCAATGAAGCGTTAACCCTTGCAACTGTCTCGAGGCTAGCCTTCTCTTCTCACCATCATTCAAGCCTAAATCGGTAAAGATCCTTTCACAATTCAACAGCCAATTTTCTGCATCTACAGCATCTTCCGTTCCAGCGAACGGCTTTCCTCTTAGACTAACATAGTCTCTACTCAGCTTAGCATGGTTATAACCAGTTGGAACTACTGGATTAGCTCCTCCAATAATCCCAGGAGCTCCTGCTTGCAACAAATTAGCCAACAACTGATACACCATCCCTGCATCTATTGGTGGATTTCCAGCACCTACATTGGCCTCAGCATTTTGATCAGCATTGGCCTGCCGACCTTGGTTTCTTCGAGTATTAGGTCGAGCGTTTCCGTTGGTTGTGGTGCTTCCTCCACCCAGATTTCCTCTTCCGTTTCCTGCCTCCATATCCTCTTTCTCGTATATCTGCATACGAGCCTTAGTAAGATACAGAAGAACGGTCTAAGAGAAAGGAGAATACGTACTTAGATATATACCTATATATCAAATACAAATACGTTACTATAGTGTTAACCCAAAACCCCTGGTCATATTTTTAAATTCATTGGATTATGTTTGAAAAAGCTTTTAGGTTTAACTTTTCTTTTAAAGCTTCATAAACCTATGCTCTGATACCAACTTGTAACATCCCCTTACATGGAGGCTCAAAACTAACGGCTACGGATAATGCAGTCATCCATATTTATTAATCTTCGGGGGCCAAATACGGCGGTGCTAGATTCATTGATACACATATCACAGAATTATGGAAAAAAAATTAATAATTCAAAACACATTTCTATATTCAAATCAAAACATTTCATGTTCATTACATAATCCCAAATTACGTTATCCACGTTCAACAAAATATAATTATTAAAAATATGCCAAGGGCGACATATGAAGATGCCCCCTTGGTTGATCAGAGTATATATAGTAAGGCTCATAAATCTGCCTTTACAAACAAACACACAGCGGACAAGAAAACTCTAAATAGCTATTAGCCTCCTACATGTCTTCGGAAGCTTTATTCGTCTAAGAAGAGAACCTGGAAACCTTAATTCTCAAACTACTCAAAATCAATTGAGTACCCGAGAGTTTAAGGGGAAAACAAAAACTTCGAGTCAGACATAAAGTCTGGTATGAATAATAATCTAACATCTCAATCCTTTTTGGATATCTAGTGAGACCACGCCGCTTAGCGGAACGAGTTTTCCCCTCACTAGTATCCTAAAATCCTTTATAAAACCATATACTATACTCCTGCATCCACAATAGTTAAAACATACAATTTCAAAATATTATGATGATATGCATACTAGAAAATAGTTTAGTCTGACACTCTGTCATAAATATAGTTTCTAGGGTCACTATTAACCTTTTTGGTTTTCATGGGTTTACTAATAACCTTGTCGTAATTAATAGACATTCTGTCGTATTCATAGTTTTCATGGGATCACTAAGAACCTACAGGCTCCTGCCAGTTAACTTAATCAATTCATGGGTCCCCCTGAACCTATTGGACCTTCCAATAACAAATCACCTTATCCTAGTTTTCATAAGTTTACTAGGAACCTATGGATTTATCCAATAAATCACTTCACATCCTACTTTTCATGGGTTAACTAGGAACCTACTGATACATCCGTTAACCATCTACTTATCCTAGTTTTCATGGGTTTACTAGTAACCTATTGACTGATGTCAATTCTTAATCCGGATATAGTTTTCATGGGTTCACTACAAACCAATTAGCCCCTGCCAACTACTCTTAATACATAATTTTCATGGGTTAACTATGAACCTTTTGGTATGCACCAAAAACTACAAAGTTTAGGCATCCTATATTTTTGGTCACCTTGACTCCATGGATGCAATTCTACTCATTCAGGAGTTTAAGCAATTTATATTCACTATTGAGTTAACCTAGCTGGTTCTTCTGCCCCTTTTTCCCAAAATACAGTTATGGGTTATCATGTGAACATACTCATATTTGAAGAAGCAAAACAACACCTTAACAATACCACTCATGTAGGTTTAAAGTCCTTGAAATATATATATATATATCATAACATAGTTAACCACTTTAACATATATTTTTATCAAGGAGATACTTCTTCAAAATTACGTACTTAAAGCCATTATAAAACTCCTTTATACAAGCCGTGGGTTTTCCTTTAAAAATTAGAGTGGGTGTTTTCAAACCTTCCAAAACCAAACCTTTCGACCTTGTCACAAGGTCTACAAAACAACCTTTTGAAACCTTTGAAACCATTCGGCAATTTAAACCTTTCGAAAGCATTCAACCCGTATAACATAAACATTTCGAAATTAGTGGATTAAACCTTTCGAAAACTTACAGGGTTCAAGTTAAGACATCCGGAATGTCTTCTTTTAAAACCTTTCGAATACAAAGGAAACAACCTTTCGACCTTGTCGGAAGATCTACTTCGGAAGCTTAAATCATTTCATTTAAAACAACAGACCTCCGCCTTTTACAGCAACTCCTTCAAAAGCTTGGGTTATACTTCAATTATAATGCAAGGGTAAATCATTCAAGTCGAAAGCTTTGAAACCTTTCAAAAGCAATGGGAGAAGCGGTTGGTTTTTTTATAAAAAATAACAGGTAAACCTTTCGACTTAGCCGAAAGCTGCTGCTTTCGACCCCTTCAAAGGGTTTTAAAATAATAAAGGCGGTAGTTTTTTTCAAAATCTCTTTGAGACAACCTTTCAAAACCAAACCTTTCGACCTTGTCGAAAGGTCTCTTAAATCCTTTCAAAGCCTAACATTTCGACTGTATCGGAAGGTCTTGTATATATATAACAACTTATAAAAATCAAACCTTTCGACTGTATCGGAAGGTTCAAAACAAACAATAAAAAGTGGCAGTAACCTTTCAACTTTGCCGAAAGGTTTAAAACCTTTCTTTAAACATTTGACCTGGTTGAAGGCAACCAAGTCGAAAGCTCTAATTCGAAAGCAAAGCAGGTGAAAACTTTAGCTTATAAAACAAACATATCCCAACCTCTTTGGCCATCAACCTTTCGACTGTAAACCCTTCGACTCTATCCAATTGATTACGCACCAAGTACTTGATACCATATGCATTGGTTTGAACTTGCCGAAAGGTTTAATCCTTTCGACTTAGACGAAAGGTCTGGGTCGGAAGGTATTATGCCAAAAATGGCTAAAACAGGCTAAAAGCATGATTTTCTTGTTTCTAACTTAAAGAAGGTAACTTTTTTTAACTAACATGCCCTTTTTATCAAATTCTCATTGGTTAACACTTTACTTTTCTGAAAAAATGCTTCCACAAATTCAGATTTAAATAATAATTTTATTTTATAAAATCCCTCTTCTCCTTACATAAATATATATAAAACGTTTAAGTCTCATACCTTAAATAATTTTATATATTCATCAAAACACTTAGGAAAAATCTGAAAAAATCCCAGAAAATCTATTTTAATATGTTTTCCAACATATAAAAATGTCAAACTCAAATAATCATTATTTTTACCGTATATAATTTATAACCCAATAATTTATTTTCTTCACTGGAAAATTCATATAAAATCCATATGCACTCGGAAAATTATAAGAATTGAAACCCATCTCCAAAATCATGTTTTTTATAACATAAAATTTTCCCATGGCATTTAAAATCATATCATCTCAGTTTTACCCTAAAACCGCACACATCCCTTATTAAACAACCTTGTTTAAACTCTTATAAATCATAAACAAGCATATCATCATTCAAAACATCATAAAACGGATTTATCCTTAAATCCGAAATCATTTGATGTAAAAATCAAAATAGAGATGTAGAAATTATTGTTCACCTTGCTTGAGAAAAGGAGGTTAGAGATTGTTTGAGATTGATTTTCCTCTAGCTTGAATCCTAAGCTTTTCTTAAGTTTTCTTCTTCTCTTCTAATGGTCGGCCTTGCTTCACACGGTTGTAAGTATTTTTGTTTTGGTGAAATGAACGTGTAAAACCTAATGAGAATAGTATAAGGGTAGGAGGTGTGGGCAGCTATTTACCCTAATGCACTTATGTTTAATTTCCTAACCATTTATATAAGTTCATTAGTTTTAATAAACACGGCCACCTAATTAATTAATCAATCTCAATCCCCCTCATCTACATTATTCTATATAATTTATTCTAATTAAATCTCCTGAATAATGTCAATAAAATTAGGGGTGTTACATTTATCGCTTACTTGGTTTTGTTAAAATCCAATTTAATTTTGTTAAGCATTACCGGGTAATGACGTTTATTTACACTAATTATTTTCATCAAAACTATATCACTTTGGACTTATGGAATTTGGTAATGGTCAAAATTCCAATATCGTCCATAAAAAACTTTGGTTAGGATCATCTTAAGATAGTTGATGTGATATATTCCCACACAAAGTGAGAAAGGTCGGTAGGGATAATGTATTTAAGTGTAATCTATAATGTAATATGTTTGAAAAAGTAATAAAAAATGAACCAATTTTCAAAAATAAATAAATTAAAATTAACATATATTCTTGAGATTTCTTGGAAGAATAGGGTAACTATTGACTGAGGTTATTTAAATAATCTGAATTTGAGATTTTGTAAGTAAGTATAACACATGGATTTGAATATAAAATAGGAAAGAATTAAAGGGGGTGTAAATTATGTCAAAACCACATGTATTGGCTTTGATGATAACAACCAGATAAATATTAGTGTTGATGATTTTCTAAGTTTACGTACGATATATTCCGGGAAATACAGGAATCTATGAAGATATATTGCAGAATAATCAGGTAGAGATACAGTATACATATCAAGGCAGTTCAATACAAGAATTCAAGCACACGACCAGGTAGATCAGAAAGAATCAAGATCAATGAGATAAGAATAAGACTAGAAGACCAAAAAAATTTAAAGGCAAGGTTAGAAGAAAACATGAGACTCAAGGAACAAAGACTAGAAGAGTATAAGACATTAGTCGGTCGGTTAAAAAGTATATCGAGTCGTAGATTTAATTGTTAAAGATCCTGTAGCACTTCTTTGAGTTTTTTCTTTAAAAACTCTTTATTTTATTCTCCATAATTATTTTACAAAAGTTCAATTTTGGTTTTACAAGTTAAAAGGGTTAAAACAATTTTTATAAAGAAAGTAATGACACTAGGATATGTCGGCATATCCAATGATGTATGCCGACACACTAGCCGCTGGATGCAACATTTAAATTTAAACGAACGGACACTTCCTTTCACCTCTTCGTGAAAAGTCATTTTTCTTCATCTTCTATTTAAAGGCTTTGGACGACTAATTTTTCAAGCAATCCTCTCTCATTTCTATCACTCGCTACATTCTCATATTTTGTAGAAAAGTCCTATTACTCACGTATACTTATACTTTGCAAATCCACTCTCTTTCTTTCTATTTCCTCACGAATTTGCAATTTACTTAAAAATCGGAGAGTCTGCATATAATTCTCTATCATTTACTCTCTGGTTTTATCCTAATTCTCAAATAAATCAAAGATACATTATTGCTAGATGTTTATTAGAAGTTGTACTAAAGACTACTTGAAATTATGAATGAAAGATTCAGTTTCTTATAGGTATTACTCTACTATTTGTTTGTAAATGTGTGTCCCACCACTCGTAGAAAGTCATGATTATATAGATGACCTTGACCACCCGTGGAAAGTCAAGAGGACATGATTTCTTGTCATCTATGGAAGTGCAAGAGGTTAGGTGTGTCATACCACCCATGGATAGTCAGGATAGGTGTTGTTTGCCACCTGATTCAAAGTCAAGTTGTAAAGATGTACTTGTCACCCATGGTATTGTATGTTTGTTATAGTAGAACTATCGTATGGGGTATAGGACTGGAAGTGGATTAAGAATCCAACCAGTATAAAAAAATTTGGTGTCTTCTCTTACTTTTGGTGCATTTACTTTCTGGTTTTACTATATTACTTTCTGTGAATCTGATTCTGTTTTGATAAGTTCGATAATCACAATATAATTTGCTAACAATTTGAAAAACACTATTCACCCCCTCCCCATAGTGTTACATTAGTCTTAAGATCCATTCCGAACAGCGGTATGGTAGTGCATCCATATCCCCACAAAACATTGTAGAAATGTTAAAATGTAGGTATTTGAAGCTAAAATCGGGAATTTACAATGCAATGTGTGATATTTATTGTGATAAATGGACGCCAAATGGATGCTAATCCAATCACTTAACTCGTCTAACGTCTTTTATGTGATTCATAAGCATATCGGTTCTGACACTTCATATTTTTTGTCTAACATCTATGGCCCTCACTCCACTTCCGAAGGGTGTGTCCTTTGGGAAAGTTTAGATTTTTCCTCCCATATTAACGGTCATTGGGTTTTGGGGGCGACTTCAATATCACTAAATTCCTTTTCGAAAGAAACAGCTCGAGAGTATCCCCTAATATGGATGCTTTTAAATGACTTCATCTCCTCTGCAGATCTCATTGATCTGCCTTTAAATGGCTGTAGTAATTTTAAATGTAGATATTTAAAGTTAAAAGTAGAATTTTAAAATGCAATGTATGACAAATTTATTGAGATAAATGAATTATAAATTAAATTTGTATTATTGTTTTACGTGATTTACATATCGTAATCGAACCAAAAAAATAGTTTTACTAGTTTTGTTAATACGATAGTTGTACACATATTGAAATTGTCATTATTAGTTTTGTTAATACGATAGTTGTACACATATTGAAATTGTCATTATTTAACATTTATTAGAAATATTAATAAATATTAATTAACTGAATTTATATAAAAATAGTTTAAATTCTCAATTATGCAAGTAACCTAAATATATGGACTTGAATATAAAATTTTAAGAGATAACTAATGAATTATTTGCAAATTTCTAGGCGTACGTACCAAAATGTAAACTAATGGGAGAGATTTAATAAAATAAGTAATTTATAAATTAAAAGATTTGAAAATAAAATATAAAGAGAGAATTAAGAAAAAGAATGAAAACTCCTAAAATCAATAAAAGAGCTAGAAATTCATTTGTTTTACTATTAGTATTTAACTACTATATAACCCATGCATTACACATGACATGTTTTAAAAAAAAATCAATTTTTTTTAATGATTTGAATTTGTTATGCAATATATGTTAAATTTGTTAAGATAATGAGTATGCACTGAACCTATTATCCTTTAAGTATGTAATTTTTATTATGTGATTTATGTATTTTTTATTTGTATAAAAAATTAAATTATCATCATGGATTTATTATTTTTTAGCATTTAATATTTGTAAAGAAAATAAATGAAGGTTAGTGTTCTTAATTAATTTTAAAAATAATATTTTGATAAATTTCAATAGATAAATATTTTACACATAGATTTAGAGTTTAACATTCGGTTTTTAGTACATTTGTTTAAAAGATAAACGATATATACATTGTATTTCAAATATTGCTTGAAAGAATGAAAAAAGTACAAAAAAATCGAAGTGTAATAATGAATCAATATATTTTTATACCTTTAAAGCTCTCTTGTAGTTAATATCAACATCAGAATTAAGTATATTAAATTATCGAAGCAGTAAAAAAAATAGTTATTTTTAATCAAAAGTAATATTGATTAAAAGAAATGTCACAAGTTATATTATTATTTTAATTAAGTAAAAATAATAACTTGATTTTTAAGTCATTGTTTCATACCTCAACAACTCTTAAAATTTTCAAAAATAATTAACATATGCCACGGAAAGATAATAAAATACAAAAGGAAAATATTTCTAGTCAAAATATTGTACATTTTAATTCATTAACTAATGTAAATTACAAATATACGTAGTTAAAATTTAACGTTTCCACAGACTGTTTTAACTGAAAATATTCATTATTTTTCTAAGTTACAAACTACAATATTCATCACTTATCATTAATTTAATGTCATTCTTCGCAAAAATAAATTTTATTAATCACAAAGGATCCACTTGACGTACCAATTTTTGAAAGAAGAAAATGTTGTGTATGTTTGTAATAATGTACCTATTTCAGAAAGAAAAAATTATGTATACATGTGTCTGTAATGAAATACCAACTTTTAAAAGAAAATTATGTTTTTTTTATTATATAGTACTAAATTTAGAAAGAAATTATGTAAACTTCAATGTAAAATAATGTAAGAGAACTAAAAAAAAATTGTATATAATTATGGAAAATTTAATTTATATGGATTTGAATGAAATATTAATTTTACAATTTTTGCCAATAGCAATGTGGTATACAAATTAAATTGTTATTTTTCAAACTTATTAGACCAAGCAATAAATATGAGTTAATTGGATTTGTTTTAAAAAAAATTGGATCACTGAATTAATTTAAATATATGGAATGTCAATTAATATGATAAAACTTAAAAGAGAATTTTGTAAATAATTGTAAAAATCATTAGATATTGATATTTAAATGTAAAATGATAATCAATAAAACTCTAATAATAATAAAAATAATAATAAATTGTAGGGATTTGAAAATAAAATATTTGAAAAGAATTAAGTAGAAATGAGGAAATTATTAGAATGAATTAAAGAGTATGAAATTATTCTATTTTCATATTATTTAATAGTTTTTCTGTCACACATTGTATTATAATTGCCTCAATAGTCATTAACATCCAATAAATAATTTGATATAAAAATGAAATATTTGTTTTTGAACGTTTTTCGATATTCTATCAACGTATGACGTTCTTTTCTACTAAATACATAAAAGGAAAGTTGCCCAAAATCTTAAAATGTAAAATATGTTTTCACCTTCAGAATATTTTAGAAATGCAAGAAAAATAAAAAAACTTCAACCTTTTCAAGTTGCACAAAACACCCTTGGAATTTATGGAAATTCAAAGTCATTTAAAATTTTAAAAAAAATAAACATATTTAACAATAGAATGTTTATAATAATGTGTTTATATACAATTAAATCGCTTTCAGTGTATGTTGTCATGTTTACAATGCAACAATATGTTAATACTTCATTTTATTGCATTATTATAATATAATGATTTTAAATTTGTATGTGTTTGCTAATGTAACTCAAGTTATAGTTATAAAAATGTTATATTATATGAAATTAAATAATATTAACATATCACATATTCAAATTTCTATTACTTTTGCTTTTTTATTTGTTCCATCAAACATTGCATTTGATTTCAAGGTTTTTGATTTGGAATTTTAAATTTCGCATTCTAATGAATTTATACGTTATTTTATTTTAATATTAGAGACTTAATCTATAATCTATTAAATAATAGTAAAGCAAAAGAATTTTAAGCTCTATGATTAATTCTATGAATTATCTTCATTCCCCTTAATTCTCTCCAACTATAGATATTTTATTTTTAAAATCTTATAATTTATCACTTTACAATTATTATACTAAACTTCTCATACTATTTTATATTCAAATACCTACTCTTTTAATAAGTCTACAATTATTTATAAACCTTTCTCGATTCTCTTATATTTTACATCAAAGCCCACGTATTTAAATTAATTACATAATCCAAAATTTAAATTAATAGACAACCTTAGTCAACTAATATTTACTAACAAATTCTAAAAAACTAAAGTTTCAATATATATGCTACAGGCGTATCGACAAATTGGTATAAAAAGAACTTTTTTTATTTAGATATATGTGTGTGTTTGTGTGCGTATATAAATCACATAACATAAATTATATATATTAGCGATAAAAACAAATTTATTTTATAATTTATTTACTGAACGAATTTATCATACAATACATTATATAATTCTATTAACTTCAAACACTAAAATTTCAATTTTTTATACAATTACTTAGAAACCATTCTCAATTCTTTTCTGATATTTTACACTCAAGTCCATATATTTAACTAATTGTGTAATCTTAAATTTAAACTATTTAAATAAATTTGATTAACTGATATTTATTAATCAATCCAATAAATACTAAAAATATAAGAATTTCAATATACAATATTCATTTATATGTGAACAAAATGATAAAGTTATTTATTTATTCAGACATAAGGACATATAAATCGCATAACATAAAATGTGTACATAAATAACAATAACTCTTTTAATTTCAAATTTAGTTATCTTTAAATTTTTATTGTACATTATGTTACATTACATAACATAATTTTATTTTTAACAACCTTTAAAAGATAAATTTATATTTTACAACATTACTATGTAGATGCACAAATTACATCGATAAAAATTAGATTATATAAACATTTACTTTCAACATGTTATCAAACCATATCAAACTCATAACTCAACTAAATGCTACATAACATTATTTGCGATTATCAAAGTTGTAAGTGTGACTCTCCTATAACAACAGAAAATCTATGGTTAACTATGAAATTGTTTAAAAATGAAAACTAAATAATTGATCAAAGTTCACATGTAGATAAACGGGCATAAGATGCTCTTCTCAAGTACAAATATGTACAAAGCTCTTCGTAATTTTCTATGACTTTTCACAATCAACTTCTTATATTTGATAGTTATGTTGATTATTAATTCAAATTATTTAAATATATTAAATTAAATTAACATTCGTAAATCTATTTATAAATCCTTAAAAAATAACTACAAAAAAATTAAAACAAAAATGGTAAAGTTATTTATTCACTCATATATATAAAAAAAATATCATATGACATAAATTATTTACATCTATAATATTAAAAAATTTAATTTTTTTAGTAGGACATTAATTGCTACAAATATACATAGTTAGCGAGGATTGAATTTTCAACCTTACATCTGAGCATCACATGTCATTTTAATTTATGATTAATATATCACAATAAATTTATCATAAATTACATAATAAATTTCTAATTTTAGCAATAATTAAAATATAAATACAATTTTTTATTAACATCGCCGTGTGCAACGCACGGGTTACACACTAGTATGAAAAGTAAGAAGGTATTTTTTTTTCCCTATTATGATAACTAATAAGGGTGTTCTTCAAAAATTCAAATCTTAAAATGGAAAAATAGCTGAAAATGTATTAGTTATACTTGAATGAACAACTAAAAGAGATCTAAATTGAAATTTTAACAATTTAAAAGAAAATTTAACAACGTACCTTGAAAAGGACAGTAGTGTGTTGCAGCATTAGCAACCATTTTTTTCAAAGTCAAAATTCAGAGGTTACGACAACAAAATTAATTAATGATGAAGCTGCACATAAAAGGTGCACAAAACCAATAAATACCCAAAATATCAACCGCTTATATTGCATGATAATAGTAGAACAGGAATAAAAAGTAGCCATAAAACCAAGCTTGATCACAAAATAGTGGCCAGTGGGAGTAAAATTGTGATACTACAGCAAAGCCAAGAACTCTATAATAAAAATTTGGTATCACCAATACTGATCTGCCATCAATAAGATCTGGCAACATGAATAATAATAACGCAGAAAAAACTGAAGGCTACAAAAGAAACGAATAATAGTAAATAAGGTTTGTTTGCTGTTCAACGGAGCAAGAAACGTATAGCAGCAACACTGTCCCCTTTGTGTTCACGTAGAGTTCTCTCTGCTAGCTTTTTGTCCAACTGCTCACATATAAAAATACATGTGTAATAAATCAAATAGTAAACTTATGCAGTTTGCTTACTAAAATCAAGGACTGCTAGTTTAAGCGGTCAGATTTCTAGACTGTATTCTAAAGGTCATGGATTCGATCGACACCAAAATTGAATGCTCTGCTTAAATTACATACCGCTCTTGCTATGGAAAAAAAAGTGTGCTGTGTGGTGGTTGAAGAACAGCAGTCAAAATTTGTTTTATACGTGCAATTTAATACCCATTATGTTGTTCTACTTTTCAAATCTTTAACAAACACCTGCTTTTGGCCTAAAACGGCCAAATTAGAAATGAGAAAATTTAAGGCTACTGACCTCAAGCTCGTTTGCAATTATATCAACATCTGCGGAATTGATCTTCACTGCAGCCAATTCTTTTTCCCTGGAACCAAGAAAGAAAAAAAGAAAAAAGGCTCTTAAGGATTTGAAACCATGCTTAGCTGGACAACCATGTATCCTTTTAGCCAAATCACTTCATTTAGCTCAAAACTTCAGAAAAGCCTACTATTCTGGTTAAAATTATATGATCACTTTGTCAAAAGTAGAAAAATCAAACTCTTGACTCTGAAACCTCAAAACATGTTATCACTATACCACTATTAGATGTAGCAAACTTCCAACCATACAAATAATATCAAGTGATTATATCCAGAACTTCGTCAAAGTAGCATCTCAAAACCAATTTTGACATCATACATGATATAAGATATATTATTATATCCTCCTATTCAAGTCCATGTAAGTGAAACTTGGGGACTGTCTATTCACTGATGCTAATGCCTATCCCTGGGTTTTATTTTAATATCCTATAATATGCCCAAAAAATGGATTCTTTGCTTTTATTAAATAATTAATATAACTATTATAATATCCTATTCAAGCCCATGTCAGTAAAAACTTGGGGACTGTATTTAAATATCAAAAGGATGTGACAACCTTCTAAACAAATTCTCTAACTTCCGAAAGAATTTTTAATATTTATCAAAAATGACAAAAAAGCATAACAGAAAAACTTCTGTTTCAAAAGTGAAGTGAACTATAGTTCCAAGTTGTCACCGATTATTATCATTATTGGTACGTCAGTATCTTAAAATATATTATAATTTGTAGAATATAGTATGATATCATTATATCCCCTTAATTCTAATTAAGTAAAAACTCCGAAAATATGCATTTGTTTTTAAAAATATATATATAACTAATTTTAATTGTTTTCATGATGGTTAACAAATCAAAAATATAGTAGTCTAAATGAAAGTCTGTTTCCTCCATGATTCGTAATAGAACTAGTGAAACTGAACACAAATTTTGTCTGAACAAGAACTAAATTAGTCATTCAACGATTTTAGAGCCGATTTTTATCAAAATTTTCAAAGATACACCTGCATTGAATAAGTAAAGTTAAGCATATAGTCGATTTTAAGTTTAAATATAATAAACCAAATCAAAATCCGGGGGAGGGGTTCAAGGATTCTTTCTTTTAGTTGACTTGAATAATAAAAATAAAAAATGAGAGCAATTTGAAACTACATAAAAGTTCATATTATTTTGATTAAGCAACCAATATAAAACACTATATTTTGATGGTTAATTTTATCAACAAGAAATGATAACTGGTTAATTATCAACAACTGAATAAAATTATTATATAAACCTATAAAAATCAAATATACTGAATTAACTGACAATATTAATTGAAATATTTCCATGCAGATAGTTCCTTCTGTTCTAATCAAAATAATGTTCATTCCATAAAAAAACACATCATACGATGTGTTTGTAGAAAACGAACAAAACTATCAATTTTATATTTTGTTGAGTTTCGCTGATATTGTGATTAGCATATTGAAACGTGTGTTCTACAACTGCATAATATATTTCGTTTGGAAATAAACTAAACTAAAGTCTTTATATACGTTGAATCAATTTTCAAATATTTCCATGACAAACAGATGATAGTAAAATAAAATAAACACTATTCATTAAGGAATGAACCAATCTAGTAATTCATTACCACTAGTCACACCAAAATGGCAAATAACCTTTTAATGAATTAATATTAGTAAACTAAATATTCTTAAATTTTACCCTTTTTTAGTTATTTGTTGTGTTATAAAACCTCAAAAACAATTCGATAGCTCTGAAATCAGGTATGGTATTTATATCATCTTTTAGTCCACATAAGTAACAGTTCCGAAACCATACATTTATATTTATATGATAGAAAATTATAAGATGACACTTCGTCCAATTTCCAGCAATTTTATGATGGTTAGTGCATTGAAATTGCCATTAAAAAAAAGAAAACTATAATTTTGTTAAGAAATAAAGCAGACTATCTACACGTATTTTGTCCAATTTCCATAATATTTTGTACTCCACTGGAACTATAAAGAAATTAATGAAACTGAATAATTTTATGTCAAATATGAACAAATCAAATTATCTAATAATTTTGGGACAATTTTTAATAATTGGACACTAAAGATGCAACAAAAAACCCTTAAAGATATTTTCTATTAAAACTATCAACTTCATTTCAATTGATTTTCACCGATTTTGTGATCAGCGTACCAATATGTTAATATAAAATGAGATTTATTGTTATAATTTATTCATAAATAGACCAAAATAAGGCTATTATGGTAATCGTAAATTTACCATTACCATACTATTCCAGTCAATCGGCTACCATTATCGATTGATATCGGTTTACCAGTTTAATCGGTACGGTAATGGTAAATTTACCATTTTCTACGGTAAATTATCGGTAACATTTCTTCAAAACCAATGATAACGGTAAATTTACCAGTCTATTTAAAACACATGTATATTCATGTGATATGCTTTAATATAACATTTAGCAGCAAATAAATGACTAAATTTAGTTCGGTAATCAAGTCAAATAATGTCAAATACCCTTCTTCTTTTTTCATTTATGCCTTCTATTAATTAACACTATAAATAGTATACCGAACGTGCGCTATAGTGTAGAAATATGTCAAGTTATGGATTTTTTTGGACAAATGGTAATTTACCAGTACCAGTGTAACAGTTATCAGATTATCGGTATACCAGTCTTCGGTATAACAGCGATCGGTAACGGTAAGCAATTTTAGATTACCAGTAAAAATGGTACGGTAACGGTATTTATCAAATGGTAACGGTAACCAATACCATAACAGTCCTTTTCAACCGCAACTCCAGGATCCTGTCCAACAATCTCTTTACTGCTAGCAGCAGCCACAGTCTTCCTCGCACTCCCCATACTGCTTCTCAAAGATGATCTCAAGCTAATGCTACTTTCTTGCCCCTTCTTCAAATTCCTGGTCTTTGATAATTCAACTTAGGGCTGTTATGGTAACGGTAAATTTACCATTACCAGTCAATCGGTTACAATTATCGATTGATATCGGTATACCAGTTTAATCGGTACGGTAATGGTAAATTTACCATTTTATATGGTAAATTATCGGTAACATTTCTTCAAAGCCAGTGGTAACGGTAAATTTACCAGTCTATGTAAAGCACATGTATATCCATGTGATATGCTTTAATATAGACATTTAGCAGCAAATAAATGACTAAATTTATTTCAGTAATCAGGTCAAATAATGTCAAATACACTTCTTTTCTTTTTCATTTATGTCTTTTATTAATTAACACTATAAATAGTATACCGAAGATGCGCTATAGTGTAGAAACATGTCGAATTATGGATTTTTTTGGACAAATAGTAATTTACCATTACCAGTGTAACAGTTACCCTATTATGTGTATACCAGTCTTCGGTATACCAGCCGATCGGTAACGGTAAACAATTTTAGATTACCAGTAAAAATGGTACGGTAACGGTATTTGTCAAATGGTAACGGTAACCATTATCATAACAGCCATAGACCAAACTAGTCATTTAAGTTTTCAAAAAATTTCTTGAAAAATAAAAGCCAAAAACAGTAAAATGTATTAGTTCTTTAGGAATGAATCACTCGTTCTTCTCTAATATTATTCACGTCGAAATAACAGAAAACTCACTGACGGATCCCATTTTTGTTCAAAATGAAGAAACTAGCTATTATAAAATTTTAGCCATATTTTAACTTTAATAAGTTATATTATATATATAAAGGCTAAATAAATCGTATTTGATATTATATCCTCTTCAAGCCCACTAAAGTGATTATTTTGAACTTACGTACTTATATTACATCAAAAGATTTATATGATATCTTAACCAATTTTACCATTTTTGTGATAGATACACTGCTATTGTCAAGAAATAAAGTGAATTAACCATTTTAAATTATGGCAGTTTTCGTTATTTTGTTGTATTCATAGATTCAAAACATTTTTTATAGTAAAAAATAAATTGATGAACTCATCAGAAATCTATTACAATAAAGAACATGATCAATCGTGTTTGGTCAACGAAAACACTCAATTTTAAGACTAGAGAATATCTGCCTTATTTTACTAATCATTGTCCAACCAGTACTTTATAAACATACATTATTGTGCCTGGTGCATGGAAAATTAAGTCCATCCCTTGCCCAAAGCTGCTTGGACGGCCTCTTTGGCTCTCTTAACTAAACAGGCCTCATATTTTGTTGAGATGTGGTATATTTAAAATATCACGTGCTTTATAAATCAACATAGAATGTGGTTGGTTTGGTGGCCATTTACTTGGATATTTCTGCAAGAACTGGGTACGTTTGTCCAGTGTATGCACTAATTTTTCTTATCATTATTTTGCAATGGTCTTATGCTCGCATCCACAATCGATTTTACTTCGAAAAATATACATTAATATTTCGTATATTAAAAGCGATTTTCTTGTAGAACAACAAGTGCAGTCGGTTATTTACTGTGCACAATGAGAAAACTTTATAGAGCATGGCACTGCAAAAGGCATGTGGGTTTTTGAATTACGTGTATATGTTTGTGTATGTGTGTGCATAAAATAAACTAGACTACTATAATTATATTGCTTTTAATAAAATATATCAACAAAGTTTCATTTTATCATTTTGAAAAATTGTCATTGAAACATAATGTTGTAAGCATATATTTCAAGTAATTTTACAAGAAAAAAAAATCCAAAATATCGATAAATGTTTAATCATTTGTTTAGTAGATCAATTTTGAACTAATTTACCATTATTGTTTAGATAAATTTCAAATTATAAGTTTACAGCTAATTTTGTATATCTTAGGTGAAAAAATAGCAAGATCTGATATTTCATTATATTTTTTTTATGTGGTGTTATTTCAGTATACTTATTTTGTTTTCATAAGATAGCATTTTTGTGCGTTTTTATACAACTTTGGGTTTCTTTTCTCCAAAAAAACTGCAATTTCAGTTTTTATACAATTTTGTGCATGTGACTGTCTCAAGCAGAGAGGACTCGATATAAAAAGGTCATTATTTGAAATTTAAGGGAAAAAATAGTAAACACGATTGTACATTAAATACTAATTTTTATGTATTTTTGGATAATGGAAAGGAATAAAAACAAAAATCAGAAAGAAATTGACAAAAAAAAAACCACGCTCTTTCAGTGTCGTGCGCCTTGCACACTGCACCTTTTCATGTGCAATGCGCCATAGGTGCAAAAATGTGAAACCATGGCGTCCCTTTCACAACTATTAGTGCAGTCGACCATTTTAATTTGATAATATATATTATTTGTAATCTACCGTGGCATCCAAAATGACCGCTTGAGTCTCCGAATATTCAAGGCCAGCCCCATTGAAAATAAGTAACCGCCTAAGCAATGGGAGAAGCTAGGAATATAAACATTGAAACCAATAAATCTACGATAAGAGGCAATCACATAACAATTTTACACTTATGTTAAATGTTTCAACATACTACCCTGTTTGCGAGTTTTCATTTTCGTTTTTAATTTCATTTTTTGCAATTTGCGCTTCCTTTAGCTCTTAGAAACTAATTATTGCACCTGAGCTTTTTTAATTTAAATCTTATGGGACATAGTCACATATTAATATTCAACATGTTCAATTATTCTGAGAAAAAATTAATAACTACATAAAAGTTCAGAAATCCAATAAACACAATAAGCGACCACTTAAATCAAAATCGTTAGCATTAAGTGCTCGTTCAAAAAGAAAAATGAATCCACCTCAATCTCATTGCATTGAGGTCAGCTTCTTTAGACGAAGCTAGAGACGCCATGGCCTGGAAATACAATGAAAATATAATGAAAAACAATACAAGTAAAAAAAAATGAACAATAACAGCAGCAATCCTAGCTCAGGGAGCAAAAATCCAAATTATATATTGTTTTAATATTATCATTTGCGCACTATATTCAAGTCCGACTACAAGAAAGAAGAAGAAAAGACGTTCACCGATTGAACACGAGTTGAATCCAGCTGTCGATCTTCGACGCGATCAGTGAGCTTATCTAGCGCCTTGCTTTGTTGCTGCAAATCCTTTGAATCAACCACTGATTCCGCAGCAACTTCGTCTCCAGCTTCCATATTTTCTATTTTTTCTCGTTCTCCTTTTCTTTTTCACTCACTATCTCTTCGTTTTTCTAAACTCAACCTAGGGCTTTTCTGCCCTTTTCGGATATCTCTCGCTCATGATTTCTGGATTTGATGGGCTGAGCATATATGAAAATATAATTTTAAATAAAAGCCCAGTCAAGACAAATAAAGGTGCACTCCAGGTAGAGGTGGCCCGAGCAAGGTTTGTTGGCTTGATCCACACTATTTTCTCAATGCTAGATTAAACGACAAAATGGAAATACGGGACATGCAAATCTGGAAATAACGGTGGATAATAGGGTATCGTGTACAAAGCTGCGTCGTTGATTCCAGCATATTTGATTTTCTATTGTAAACCCTCTACGATAATCGGTTATGGCTGTATTATGGACGGACACCTCATATGCCGAATGCATGCAAACTTATTTCCCCTCCTACCCTGGTTTTCTATATCTGGACACGCACGCACGCACGCCCGTTACGGCACGCGTTTCGCGCGTGATGATGAATCGCATTTCGTGCGTGAATTGTTTTTTTTATAAATTGTTAATTTTTTATTGGTTTAAATTTTTATTTCTATTAATAATTGTAAAAAACGACTTTGAAAAAAAATTATTCGTAAGATCTTATTTTTAAGTGATATTAAGATAAGTGCGTTTTGAATTGGTAAAAAAATTAACTGTTATAATCTATTTTTAAGTAATATTAATATTTAATAATATTTGTAGAGGGCGTTTTTGGCAGTTAACGTTGATACCAAAAAAGTGTGACATCAACGGTATTACAACTGTTATTAAAGATAAAGATATACACATGTATGGTTGAGTGTTTGGTACTCTGTGAAAAATTGTTATAATATGCAGAGTAAAAGAAAGCTTCAGATATAGTTTACCTTCAATTCATGTTTTACTATTTGATATGCAGGTGAAGTTTGATCCTATAGCATAAACTCTATTATTAACCAGTACAACATGTTATCATCAAGAATTGATTTCTCGGTAAAACTTAAGTTATTTACTCTTTTATATTATATATGTTATACGTTATCTATACTGCAAACTAATAACGTTTATTCCTGAATTAGACTGAATTAGTGAGTAGACAATTCAGAAGATCTGCTGCAAAAAAATTATTTCTGTAAAGTACACTTCACAAAGAAGTAACGTTGTATCTTCAATAATTACTCTGAAAGCAATGGTTTTAAAATAATTTTTGTTTATCGTCTCAAGTTTTACTTACTATAACTAACTTTTATTTATTTCATATTTATCATATTACTCTAGAAGTGAAATTTTAAAATATCTTCATAGGATATGCGTATGTATGTATAACACTACAAAAGTAGCAGCTAAAAAATATCTTTATAATAGATGTTCTATATTCAAGGATGTTCCAACTGCTTTGAAGGGCCTAAGCAAAAACACAATTTTCGAAAAATATTTTAACAGTTAAAATTCTCATCTTTATGGTTTTAATTTGGATTAGACAATCCTTCATTGATTAATGGTCAATTAATGTTCGTAAAAATATACATTTATGGATTATTTTATCATTATTTAATATATATAGCTAAAATTTATTTATTACTAAAATGATGACAACATGCTATTTTTCTAACCATGGTTATTTAATATATAATTTTCAAAATAAATTATTAAGAAAGCAATAGATTATTTTTGTTGTTTGTTACAAGTAAACTTTAATTCACTTTATTGAAATTTAATTTTATGCAAGCTACATTTCATTTTATTTTCATGTAATCTATTTTTGCAATTGAAGTATATACTTACTGCATAGGATTTGCAAACTTGTTAATAATTTTTCAACTATAATATAGTATTCAATACTGTTATAAATATTTGTAAAAATTGAGAAGTTTGTTGTAAATATAACGAAATAAACTGTAACGACATGTATTTTATGTATCGAAGGATCGTAAGTATTATTTAAATTCATATTGGATCGTACGACACTATAATTTTGGAGGATACTGAGTACTACATTTTTTTATTCCGAGAAATTTTATCGGACGATTTTACCTTGAAAACTTATAACGGCTATAACTTTAGGGTTTTATACCACTTTCATTAGAAAGACATGATGGTTTCAAGTTCCTTAAAGTAGTCATAAAAGCGATTTGGACTTTCTAGTTAGAAGATATAGTTGTTTAAAGTTTGAAGGTTTTTGGAGCAGCTTAATGGGTAACTAATAAGATTAGGGATAGGCCCACTAACTCATATTGAGTTTTAGGCTATTAGAGGCTGAAATAACCTTCCTCAAATTATTTTTCCCATCTCCCAAATAGATAACCCCTTCTTTGTCAAAACCTTCTTCTTTCTCTTCCAAATCAAACTTAAGATATAGATTAAGGGTGGATTAGAAAAAAAATTAGGTAGATGCATTCAAATCTACGTTTTTAGGGAAAAAAAATTGGGTATTTGCCATTTATTCTCGAATTTACCTCGATTTACGTGTAATAGTTGGATTTTAGGGGGTTTGCTGAGTGGTTTATCATCTCACACCTTACTATATATGTATTTACATGTTTCAACATGTTTTGGATCAATTTTTAAAGTCAAACCAATGTTTTACTGTTGTTTAGGAATCCAATCTGAAGTAAATACGAAAATAAAATGGTTTTTGGTGTTCTAATCATGTTATTTGAATGTGTGATTGCCTTTCTAGATGTTAGGCTAAATTATAGATACATTATATGATGATTTCCATGAATTATTATATGTTTTACAGGCTTAAACGATGATTATTGCATGCGTGGTGCTTGTGTGTATGCTTGAATGGTTGAAAATGCTCATCGGAGCAAATTAGAGGTAGGAAGTGTAGAAACGAACTTCGATAGATAGCTCTAGGATGTTAAGAGTCATATCGATGCATAGAAAATGCACATGAGTCGAAGAATGGAGCGAAGCGATGAAATCGACGTGAAATCGGTGCTTGGATATGTTGGAACCGGGCCAACTCGCAGCGGAAGTTATGAGTGAATTTCAAAAAAAAAATCTTATTTGACCTTTCTTGGGTCTATGAAGTCTAATTTATTTAGAACATTTCTAAATTTTATTTAAATAAAATCTTTTATTTTATTTTTATTTAAATTTATAAATTGATAAAAATTTATTTAATTATGTTATGATATGCGTGTGTGTCATATACACATATATATGTGTGTGCATGTGTAACATATCAAACCATGTAAGGTATAACATGTCCGTGTATAGATACTGGAATTTACATCGCAATAGACACGTTAGCTCATCTGATGTGCAAATATATTGCCTAAGTGTATGTATGTATAAATATATACTACTAATTATATATAAATATTATATATATGTGTGTGTGTGTGTTTTCAAAAAAAAATGTATATACATACATATATACACACACACATTCAGATCAGAGGAACTTTCTTGTAAAGAGGAACTCTCCTGTAGAGAGGAACTCCCAAAACAAGGGGAAAACTGATAGGGCAGTCTGTTTTTGATATGGTTTTTAACGTCAATTACAACGAGACAATTCTGCTTTAATGTGGGTTTGCATAGATTTGGCCTGAAGCGTTTATTCAACTAATGTTTCTTGCTATCCACGATCGAACGTGAGAATGGAATGTGAAGAACCGATATATATCGTCAGTCCTAATCTACACGACTTGGAAGAAATCTGTTATTTTCAAGAGGCCAGTATACTAGACCCGAGCATCACTTTGAAAAGGTATTTTGGCATGGTATTAGTCAAGGATCTGAGAGCTATGGTGCTTGAACGTTCGCCGATGAAGATGACATTGATCGCAATGCATTTTGGTCGAAAGGAAAATCGAGAACCTTGGTTTTTCCTCATCTCGAGCTCCGTTCAGATCTGGATTGGATAGATGATAATCGATCAATCTAACATAAGGATAAACGAATTTTGGGTTTGGGAATTCTCTCACATCGACGTGGCCAGAAGTGAGGCGAGTGAGATGGAGATAATAGTCGGTTGCTCTCTTAATCAGAATATGCTTCGAGCCCTACCCAGAAGTAGATGGCAATGGCAATTACGCCTTTCGAAGAGGCACATGCAGAATGGTAGAAGAAGAAGGGTACGTGATCTGTGGTTATCTGAGTGAGCAGCTACTACATCATGTGAGGCACGTAGGTTTGCAACGGTTCAAAAGTAAATTCACATGATGAACCATGTTTTAGGTTATCCAAGGTAATGTGGACATAATACAACATGTGTATAACTTGGTATATTAGCTGTTGGCTATTCTCGTCAGGGTCAGATAGGGTACGCGAGCTATACTTTACGATTGCTAAGAAGATTGGGCTGAATGTGTTCATATACACTACTACGTAGTGAACTCTCCCGACTTAACAGAATTAACCATGATCAATGTTTTGATTTATGATGTAATTTATGTATATTTATTTTCTCGCACTATGCAGACCTGTTATTGTTAGGCTAAGTTATATGATTGTGCTTTGTAATTGTATTGATAGCAATAAATAGAACCCATTTTCAAAAAAAAAGTGTGTATATATATATATGTATATGTATGTATGTATGTATGTATGTATTATAGTTTTATTTAAATAATTTAATATAAGTATATAAGTATGTAAATATATATACACACACATACATATATGTTTATATATAATCATATGAATAAAATATTAATATTACACATACATATTATATAATAGACTTTTTTAAATATAAAGAAATTATTTATAAATGTTTGTAAAAAGAATTAAATTTTAAAGTCGTATGTAATACACACCTGTGCAGTTAAAGCTCTCTACCGCTCCATAGCGTTTGAGGTGCGAAAAGTTATAGCGGAGATATATTAAGGATATAACAGGATATAGCAGATGACTTTATAAAGAGGAATGATGAACATTCACATTGAAAAGAAGAACAAATATTACTTATTATTTCCCACCAAGCAAAACAAGTTATAATAAAGTAAAGATAAACAAAGTTGACACTTAAAAAGTTAGAACTAGTTATAATAACCAATAGCGTATATCATTGTTACATCAACTTTGAAGTTACCATAAAACTTAAAAGCAAGACATTAAGCAAAATGCTTATTTATAGGAAAGGGGGATATAGCAGCGCAACAAATCGGGGATATAGCAGATTAATGCCGCAATATCGAGGATAATAGCGGATCCGCTACCGCTTTATAGGAAATCGTTGCCCCAAAAGTCCGCTATGGGATATATCGAGAATATATCGGGGAATTGACTACACAGATACACACGGATATATATACATATATACATACACACACACACACACAAATAAACTACATAAAAAAGTCATTTTTATTTATAAGTTAAATATTTATATATAGCTGAGCGTTCAATAGCACCCCAAACAGTGTTGCTTCGTTATATCCAAACTCCAATTTAGTTTGGATATGTAAAGTAGTAGCCCCATGATTTCCATTACAAGCTACGAATTAAATCATAAGGGTAATGGAAAGAGAGAGAAAGTATTGTTATTTAATTCGAAGTTTGTGGTGGAAATCACGGGGCTAATGGGATGATGCATTATTTGAGGTTTCATTGAACGCTCTTATTATAGATACACATATATGCATAATAAAGTTTTATATATATATATATATATCAATAAAATACTCAAAAATATTTTGATAAATATAATAGACTAGGTCATGCGCATAGCTCAATAAATATAATTATTTTAATGTTAAAATATGTTTCATTTAAATATCCATGCAAAAAATATTAAAATATTAATTAAAAATTAATTTTTGACTTTTATTTCGAATTTTAAATTTCTAATAAATCATAAATGATATTTTATGCTTTGAAAAAAAATTACACAATTTTTCAATTTAAAATTAATTTTAAAAGGATTTTTGTATTTTCGACTACAATCTGAACATTAATTTAAAAATAAAACAAATCTTGTTTTGTCGAGAGTTTCTTTACTGCTAATATTGCTTTATAAAATATAAAATATGATTTTCATATTATATTTGAATTAATAAAATTAATTTATGTAATGTGACGACTCGGGTTTTCGAACCAGTAAAAATCGCCGAAAAATCCGTTCGTTCTAAATACGAATGAAAACTACCAACTTAATACAAAAATATTTGAAAAATATTCAACATTACTAAATGTATAAGATACAACTTTCAATTATACAAGTTATCAAAGTAATCATTTATTCTATAGTGTGCTTTAATACAAACCCAAAATCAAATACTACAAACAAACTGTAAACCTATCACTGTGCAACTCTGATGAGAAACATCAATATCCTTACCTACAAACTCAATAAACAATGTAAACGTGGAATAAAATAGTAAGCATGGAAGATACAACAATACACGATATATGGCAACCAATAAACAGAAAAATGTAATGTTATTATTGGGGCTGCATCACTACCACTTGTGACTGCCTACGTACACCTATCTAATTGAGTACCCAATTAGATACAGGATCAAGCCAACGTAGTTCTCCTACCGCAAATAGGACTCATGGAGCCTACGATGCACAAACAATATGCAATTCTAAAACTACCCACTTAGGCTTAATCTTCAATTTTAGATTTAAAATCTAATTAACTTTATTGAAATTATCTCTTTGGACTTTATTCTCGAATTCTTATTTCAAAACTTTTGAAATATATATATATATATATATATCTTTAATATTCAAACTAGTCCTTTACTTCGGGATCTGAAAACAAATCACCTTTTTGAAACGATATTAAAATACAAGCATACTATATGCTACCTGATCGCACTACTAGAAAAGGGTAAAATAGCGACAGCTGGGGCGACGGCTTCCGACGGCGATTTTCCGACGAGCCGTCGGAAAATCGCAAACATCAAGCTCCAGCCGAGCCTCTTCTTCCTCATTTTAGCATACGAAAAAAAATTCCCCAAATTTCCAAATTCACTCCCCCAAGCCTCCAATCACTAATTTCGTATTTTTGCATCCTCCCCGGCTACGTATTCAACCTCTCTTGCTTTCTAGCTCAGGCATAATCTCTTATTTTCGCGAAAAATTCAATTTTTACCATATTTCTATATTTGCATAAGTTGACAAATTAGGGCTAATTGGTGATTGAAATTGTTTGCAATAGTGTTATAATAGTTTCTTGCATTCCATGGTATACATATTTCATCTTTTATCGTGAAATTGTGAAAAATATGTATAATTTGCGGTTGTTCGTGTATATGTAAACCGTTGTGTATGCCTTGATTCTGCGATTGTATATGTGTGTAGCGCTGCTATCATTGTATTGTGTTAGTTGGAATAAGATAAAATGAATGCACGAGCTAGGAGTATTATATTGTACGTGCACGTATTGACTTATGCAAAAAAAAATGCATGAGTCTAAATTGTAATTGTGCGTATTGAAAAATGACAAAAATGTTAAACCAGTCTTAAGTTGATGTAATACGTCGAATAAACGTGTTAAATTAAAATATAGTTTTGTAAATGTGAACAATTAGTAAAACTGTATTTTTTCGTAAAATGTGCATATTTAATTAACTAATGTCTCTTAGAGAGTTTTTGGCCCCGTGTGACGAGTGTTGTACATGATCGTTATATAAATAGTCGTTTTTTTTCAAAAAACGACCATTTATATTCATCTGGTCCAATGTTTGTTGGATTTGTCCCTGTATTGGACAAGTTATGAACACAGTAAGCATTTACATTTTTTATACTACTTCGTCTCAAACGGTTCATAAAATTTCGGCCTAACTTTTCTTTTTTGTTTCCTGCGTACACGCATTTGTGTACAATGCAGGGAACAAAAGGGAAATGCTGCCGAAATTTTGTTGAATTGTTTGAGACGAAGTAATATACGAAATGTAAATGCTTACTGTGTTTGTAATGGGAAGTAGGATGCCCGACCATGGAAAAAAATATCTTTTTGTACAAAATTTTGTATCGATACATTAAAAAATAAAATGTGTCATATTTGAAATATTTTTTAATTTGTGAAATAGTTCTTTAAATTCAAATATTATACGACTATGAAATGATTGATTATTTTGTTTTTTAATTTTGTGACTTATTTTCTCAAATAGGAAAAATGATTGATTAAGATGGATGTACCAAAGAAAAGGACTGAGAAGCTCAATAAAAGAAGATTTTTATAATGGTATAAACGTATTTGTTGAATTCACTTTAAGTAATAACGGAAACGATCCAGAAATTCGTTGTCCGTGTAGTAGGTGTAGACATTTGAAGTATTTGTTACCAGATATTGTGAAAGTTCATTTGTGCCAAAACGGTTTCGTACCCAGGTATTATGTTTGGGATCGCATGGAGAAGTTGTAGCAAATACTTCTGTAGAGTCTGAAATTGTCGTTAACGAAGTAGTTACGACGACCCGTATAGAAATCATGGTCGAAGATGCAGCATGATCAATGTTTCCTATGGTTTAAGTTGACGACGATGATGGAAATGTTGAAGAACCAAATATTGAAGCAAAAAAATTTTATGATTTACTAGATGCTGTTAAGAAACCTATTTGGGATGGTTGTAAAAGCGGCACTCAGCTGTCAGTAATCGCAGAATACATTGCGATGAAGTCAAAATACAACATTACTGAAGTTGGGTTTACAGCTGTTGTACAAGCTGCAAAAAGACATATGCCGCCCGATAATCTAATGTGTGAAAATCACTATGAATTTAAAAAACTTATGTCGGCTTTTGGTTTACCTTATCAGAAAATAGATACATGTTTAAAAGGCTGCATGTTGTTTTGGAAAGAAGACGCAAACCTTAGAAATTGTAAAATTTGTAATCAAGAGAGATACAAACCAAGAAAATTTGTAATAATTACAGACGATCATACAGATTTTGGTCCTTTGATCGATGAATCAAATGTTTTGATAGAAGCGTTTAACAGTGCAAAGGAAAATATCGTAGAAAATGAGATCGAATCTGAATCAGAAGACGATGATGATTGATTAAAATCTGAATCTGATTTTTTTTCAATTGATGTAACTATGTTGAATTCTTGATGTATTATGAAATTGATGTAACTATGAAACCAAATCTATACGTTTACCATTGTTTACATGTTTTATGTCATTTCCATTTATCATCTATTTAGCAATTTTTATTAAAAATGCAATGTAATCTGCTTATCGTCGGAACATGAGACCCATTATGAATCAGGTATAACACACTTACATTTATATTTCCATTTCAGTCATTAATTTAGCAATCTATACCGTTGATGTCATTTACGTATGAAATATACTTCATTATCATGTTATTATTCTCTTTTGAAATGATGTGTATATATGTCACAGGATTACCATAATGTCATTTAGAGATAGGAGCTCTTCCCGATCAGGAGGCGATGGCAGTGGTCCATCGCAAGCATCACAGCGTCCTATAGTTTCATTAGTACTTAGAGCAGAGGGGTAAGAATTAAATTTTATTCAGCATCTTATTTTATTTTTTTGATATACATACATACTTATCTGTATCATATTTAAAAACAGGGGGTTCGACCTACTTCCCTCGAAGGTTGTGTTGGACGTTTCTAGAGCTTCTTACCGGAGTAGGATGAGTGCGTGTTGGCCGAAGTGGGATAACATCCCTCCCCACATAGTAGAGTGTATTTGGCAGGATGTCCTAGTAAGTATATTTATTGTTTATCGTTTACAGTTTAATATTCTTTTTGCTTTTTATCGTGAAACACAGGCTGAGATAGACATTCAGACAGATGGTATGCAGTTGGCATGAGGGTATTGGATGAAGAAGATGCATAAAAACCATAGGGACTCAATATCCGAAATCAAGAAATCAGGTAAGAAACCACGTTGGATGGGCGAGAGCGTATGACAAGCATGGTTGGGATTTTGGGAAACTGACGAGGCGAAGGCAAGTATACTAATTTTTTTAAAATTATCTGACTGGTAGTAAATATCAAAAAATACATGATCGATAAATAATGTATCAAATTTTGAATGTACAGGCAGAGTCGGAAAGAAACTCTGCAAACAGAAATAAAAATCTCGTCACTCATTGCGGAGGGTCGAAGTCATTTCAACGGTATCGGCAGGAGTTGGTAAATTTACTGAATGCAAGTTGTAAATAGTTTGGTCTATATAATTTCAAATATACAATAATTGTATGTAAAAATCAATTTCAGGAAGCTAAGGCGCATGGTCCCGTGGGCTATATGGACGTGTTTACTCGTACGCATGCTGTCGAGCATGTAAATCCGGACGGGACAGTTTCGTATACATGGCACGACAATAAATCCACCAAGAGCCATGTAAGCATATTTCATTTTATGCAGCATTAGTAATTTTTCTACATGTTAAAATATAATGAAAGAAGATATGATGATATTAATTTGTTAATACAGGAAAAGTTTATGGAGCAGCGCCAGAAACTCCTTGCTGATACGGGTCGAGATCAGCTGACGACGGATGAGGAGGATGCTATTTTTGAGTCAGTTATGGATCCATCGGAGCATGGCAGACGATACGGATTTGGCAATCAAGTGGTAAGTAAATAATATACTACGTATCATATAAGTTTTCAAATTTAGTACATTGGTTTTGAGTCACTTCGTTATGAAAAAATTATGCATTACCAAAGTATATTAATTCGTTACTTAAATGTCATTTCAAAAATAAAAATAACGAAAAAGACATGTTATTTAATTTAGTTTGCCAGATATATGCATAATTTTAATTCAGTATATACACTTACAGAGATCACACAGCTAAATTAAATATATATTATAGGCCAGCAGTCAGAGACGGGGTAGGCAGACTAGAGCTCAGATCGATCTAGCAGAGATCGAAGATTTGCGGGCTAGAGTGGCGCAGCTGGAGGAGCAGAACCGACGGCATGCCATAGAGACCACACAATTGCTAGACCAGCGTATCGCCGAGTACATGCAGCAGTATGGTGGCCGCTTCCTTTCCTCTGCTGGCTCAGGTTCGGGAGGAGATTGATTGATTGTTTTGGTCGGTATGTTTTTTTCTGTTTTATATGATTTATGTACAATGTTATGATACACTTAGCTATTTTGTTGCATAATTATGTGGATGTTGGGGATGTAGGAATTGATTAAACATTTGGTGTTGTGGATATTATTATGTATTATACATTAGTTTGGGTAATGGTTATGTGTTTTGACTTAATTTTATGTATTTTTTGTTCGGTGAATTGTGTATAGTTTGGTTTTTGATATTTGGTTAGAATATTATATATTGAATTCTGCAGTATTAGTGGAATAGTGTTTGTATGAGAAATGTGGATGGAAGACTATATTGTAGCAGAAATATAGAAAAAATGCAGCAGATTTCCAACGGCTTCCGACAGCTTTCAAGTTATATACTTCCGACGGCTTCCGACGACTTTCGACAGCTTTCAGATCATTTTTTCTGACGGCTTCCGACACTTGTCGGAAGCCGTCGGAAACCGTCGAAAAACCGAACGGCGAACTCTGTCGGAAGTCGTCGGAATTACTGCACCCCGACGCCTTATTTCCGACGGCTTCCGACGGTCGCCGACGGTTTTCAACCGTCGGAAAATGACGTTCTCCTAGTAGTGTCGGGAGGTTTCTAACCATAATAAGACAATTGGGTCCCAGCCTTCCGAAAAATAAATATAGATATGTATATCTCTCTACAACGAGAGCGGACTATACTGAGGCTATAGAACATCTGCACCTGCCTTGCCCGCATTTTTAGTTATGGGTTACCCAAATCTTTGGTAACATAACAAACCATTTTATATCTCGAATTGGCAAAATCATTTACACTGATAATTACAAATACTTCAAATCTATAACAATTTCTAGTTCCAACTCCTTTCAAAAATCATTTTAAAACCATGAGGTTTAGTCCTTGAACATCCTTTCGTTTTATAAAACATTGTTATAAAACCATTCTTTATATAAATCACTTTTATTATTTAATCGCTTCAAAATATTTATTCTCCAATATTTCTATTTTTTTCAAAAGAAACCATTTCACTTAAAAGATAAAATATCTTTTATTTCCAAAATTTTAATAAATATCTTTTATTATAATTCCTGTTAAACCAATATTTTTATCGAACACCTTATAGTCAAACTGTGAAATTCTAATCACAATGTGTTCGTATTTAATCATTCTCAATTTACTATCTACCCACCCCATGCATATAAAAAGGTAAACTGCTCATAAACTGGTCGAGCCTAATTCAAACAATCAATCAATGAAATAAACACAATAATAAATGATAATCAATGCTTTATTCTATCAAATATTTATAACTCTTTTTATTTTATCTTGGGTTAAAACAGTTTGATATTTATTTTGGAGCATCCGGGCTTTCCCTTCGACATATTCTGTCCCTCGTCCAAGTCTCCTTGGATCTCACAGACGAAACACGTGTACTAGTCGTTTCCGCATACTCCATTAAATATTTAGCTTCTAAATTTTAAAATACTTAATTAACCATCCAAATAGTCAAATAAGAAAATAAAACCATTGTTTTAGCAAACAAAGTAAACAAGCAATCAACAAGGGTTTTCAAACAACACTTAACACTTAAAGTTCCTTCAACTTAGCAATGATTTTAATGAACTTAAAGGAAGAAATAACTCACTTTGGATTCCACTCCGTCAAACTTTAAGGCAAGGAACTCCAGATCTAAACCATACTTCCTACCAATTTTACTAACTTTGTCACTACGGATTTTGACTGTAACTTCGCTACTATTTCCTGAAACTTCTTGAAATCCGGCTATAGCTCTACTATCCTAGAAGTTGAGATGAAAAGAGGTGGAGATGGCTTCTAGGTGGGCATGGCCTTGGGTGGATGGATGGAACTTACTAGCTTGAACATAACTCAAGTAGTATATTTTTTTGTCGATTATTTTTGCCATAACTTTGTTATGCTTTTGGAATTTTTTAAGAGAGGCATGGAAGTCGTTAAAGAGTGGAAGAAGAGCTTGAAAATGAAGAAGAAAGGTGTGAAAAAAAAAGTGAGAAAGTGTGTTGGTATTTATAGGAAAAATTTGATTCAAAATAATATTTTGTAAAAAGACCAAAATACTCTTTGCTTATACTTTAAGCAAACTAATTTTTTCAACAGTTAACATCACATTTCAAATCATTACTTTATATCATTTTCGGCTAAGTATTAAGTAAAGAATATAATAATTATGTTTGTTTGATTTAATGTTTACTTTTTGACTTTTTATGCTTACTTTTTGTTAATTAAATTCTAGAATGAAAACTACCGACTTAATACAAAATATTCGATAAATATTCAATATTACTAAATGTATAGGATATAACTTTCAATTATACAAGTTATCAGAGTAATCATTTATTCTACAGTGTGTTTTAATACAAACTCAAAATAGTGAGCAGAGAAGGTACAACAATACACGATATATGGCAACCAATAAACAGAAAAATGTTATGTTATTATTGGGGCTGCATCACTACCACTTGTAACTGCCTACGTACCCCTATCAATTGGATACCCAATTAGATACAGGATCAAGCCAACATAGTTCTCCTACGGCAAATAGGACTCATGGAGCCTACGATGCACAAACAATATGCAATTCCAAAACTACCCACTTAGGCTTATTCTTCAATTTTAGATTTAAAATCTAATTAACTTTACAAAAATTATCTCTTTGGACTTTATTTCCGAACTCTTATTTCAAAACTTTTGAAATATATATATATATATATATCTTTAATATTCAAACTAGTCTTTTACTTCGGGATCTGAAAACAAATCACCTTTTTGAAACGATATCAAAATACAAGCATACAAAACTATATATGCTACCTGATCGGGAGGTTTCTAGCCATAACAAGACAACTGGGTCCCAACCTTCCGAAAAATAATTATAGATATGTATATCCCTCTACAACGAGAGTGGACTATACTAAGGCTACAGAATATCTGCATTTGTCTTGCCCACATTTTTAGTTATAGGTTACCTGAATCTTTGGTAACATAACAAATCATTTTATATCCCGAAGTGACAAAATCATTTACACTAATTACAAATACTTCAAGTCAATAACAATTTCTATTTCCAAATCCTTTCAAAAATCATTTTAAGACCATCAGGTTTAGTCCTCGAAAATCCTTCCGTTTTATAAAACATTGTTATAAAACCATTCTTTATATAAATCACTTTTATTATATAATCGCTTCAAAATATTTATTCTCCAATATTTCTATTTTCTTTCAAAAGAAACCATTTCATTCAAAAGATAAAATATCTTTTATTTCAAAAAATTTAATAAATATCTTTTATTATAATTCCTGTTAAACCAATATTTTTATCGAACACCTTATAGTCAAACTGTGAAATTCTAATCACAAGATGTTTGTATTTAATCATTCTCAATTTATTGTCTACCCGCCCCATGCATATAAAAGGTAAACTGCTCATAAACTGGTCGAGCCTAATTCAAACAATCAATCAATGAAATAAACACAACAATAAATGATAATCAATGCTTTATTCTATCAAATATTTATAACTCCTTTTATTTTATCTTGGGCTAAAACGGTTTGATATTTATTTTGGAGCATCCAGGCTTTCCCTTCGACATGTTCCGTCCCTCGCCCAACTCTCCTTGGATCTCACAGACGAAACACGTGTACTAGTCATTTTCGCATACTCCATTAAATATTTAACTTCTAAATTTTAAAATACTTAGTTAACCATCCAAATAGTCAAATAAGGAAATAAAACCATTGTTTTAGCAAACAAAGTAAACAAGCAAGCAACAAGGGTTTTCAAACAATATTTAACACTTAAAGTTCCTTCAACTTAGCAATGATTTTAATGAACTTAAAGGAAGAAATAACTCACTTTAGATTCCACTCCGTCAAACTTTAAGGCAAGGAACTCCAGATCTAAACTAAACTTCCTACCAATTTCACTAACTTTGTCACTACGGATTTTGACTGTAACTTCGCTACTATTTCCCGAAACTTCTTGAAATCCGGCTATAGCTCCGCTATCCTAGAAGTTGAGATGAAAAGAAGTGGAGATGGCTTCTAGGTGGGTATGGCCTTGGGTGGATGGATGGAACTTACTAGCTTGACCATGACTTAAGTGGTATATTTTTTTGTCGATTATTTTTGTCATAACTTTGTTACGCTTTTGGAATTTTTTAAAAGAGGCATGGAAGCCATTAAAGAGTGGAAGAAGAGCTTGAAATGGAGAAGAAAGGTGTGGAAAAAGGTAAGAAAGTTTGTTGGTATTTCTAGGAAAAATTTGGATTAAGATAATATTTTGTAAAAAGACCAAAATACCCTTTGCTTATACTTTAAGCAAAATAATTTTTTCAACACTTAATATCACATTTAAAATCATTATTTTATGTCATTTTCACTTAAGTATTAAGTAAAAAATATAATAATTATGTTTGTTTGATTTAATGTTTACCTTTTGACTTTTATAACGCCTTTTGTCTTTTTATGCTTACTTTTTGTTAATTACATTCTAGAATTTTATAAGTATGTTTAGTAAAAGTAAACTTGATTAGTTAATTATATAATACTTATACTATTTGAATATATGTTCATATATAAGAAAATAAAGGTGCAACAACGTTGCGACAACTTTATATCGACAAAACGTTGATTTTCGACGAAATGTTTTACGGTTACATTTTGACGTTTTAGTTAAACTATTTATTTATGTAAACCAAATTTAAAAATAAATTTGTATAATGTTATTTAAAAATATAAACACTCATAAATTAGTTAAAATAATTTATTTAACCATTGAAACTTACTTTTCTGAAATCAAGATTTTATCGCTTTTGTCGATATAAGCAATTATTCCTATTTTCGTGCATATTTCTCTTTGCAAATCCTATCTAATATTATTTAAATCATAAAATATTTTATATTTTATAAAATTATTTTAAATAGTATATTTTAAAGTGGTCAAATTCTGGGTCGTTACATGTAATAAATTGATTTAAATAATATTTTAAATAATAATAAAATAAATAAAAATATTTTATCATTGTCGAAATTATCATAGCCCTAATACTTTACATATAAAATATATGATCACATTTGATTAAAGTATGATGCTGTAATTAAATATGAAAGGTGTACACACACACATTTATGTTTAAATAGGGAAAGTCTACTAGGACATAAAATGAAGACACAATTGGTGACATGATGGATTTTCACCATTGGATTACCCCTTGATTTCCACCTCCCATATAAGGACAAAAAGATCTAACAGTCCAGATCTTTTATGTCATCAACTGTGTTTTATTTGTCTCCAAATAGCCAGCCACATTTGAATACTATATATTAATTTAATAAAATAAAAAAATGGTTTTTTAGTTACAGAGCCATACTGACCTAAGACATATTTGATTAAAAAATAATAATTTATGCATACATATAACCAAACAATCTTGTGATAATATCAATGCATATCAGAATCGTCAACTAACTAACAATTTAAAATATATGTACATAATAAAAAATTATGATTGAGCATAAATAATTGTATTATGATCAGAAATATACCTCACTTCCAATGCCTTAAGGTATACCTTGAAATGATGATATCTGCCCATTGAAACTATTTTCGATTCAACAGAGTGATAGTCCTTGTACCATTGACCAACAACTATCGGATAGCGGCTAACTTGATTTGATTTGAACTCTAGATAGATGGAGACGAGAGTAAAATTTCAACTAGCGGAGACTTGAAATGGATGCTAAAAAAGATCTCAATCATATGAGGATAGAGATGCTTATATAGTGGGTGGAAAGGAGAGAAGTATGGATCTCATCTCTGACTCATTCTCCTTTATAATCAGCCATCCAAAATCAAGCCTTTTTCCCCATAATTTTAGTCGCCCCTAATATATGTTTGTGGCGAATTTACTAGCACCAATCACGGCTCAAACCCATTTAAAGCCCGAATGAATATTTTGCATTTTAAATCTTATTTTTAATGCTTATCGATATCGTATATCGATTAATGATTTATAATTTTTATAAATACATTTAATATTCATTTATCAAATCAAAATAAAATTTTAAAATAAAATTTCATAAATAATATTTAATTTAATAAGTTCATAACAATTATAAATTAATTAAACCATTTGGTCAAAGGAGAATTCATCGTTTTGGTTGTGTGACTCATCAGGTGTACTTATCTCAAAGGTCACTCATCCTTACAATACATAAAATGAATTGATAAGGAGTGATCGAAATTCATTGGACAAAGCATAATTAAAGACGAGTGAAGTTGAATTAAACTCTTTTTATAAGGCGTGTGCTTAAGAGTAGTACACCAAGGTTAAAATTAATATCATCCAAAGGATAGTTTACAAAACCATAAAAGATAAGAGTTTATAAGAAACCTCTACATATCCTGGGCCAAGGAGATGGTAAATTATGCGAATTGAAAAACTGCACGAAATAATTATATGTAAGGGATTTTGTATGAATCGTCCCACGAGAATTTTTGGAAACTATGGTCATTAGATGACTAATTTATGTTGTGAACATAAATATATTGTGAACTAATGCAAAATCGGTTTTATATAAAGCAATTTATAAAATGTTTATGAATGTCCATTCCATTGCATTGAGAAACAACTGTTATTTCAAGGAATAACAACTTCGTAGCAAAGAAATTTCTTTAAGAAATTATTGGCATTGAATGAATTTGGATATTATTTAAGGATAAAATTGATTACAAGAGATGAAATGAAACTGACCGACCTAGATGAACACAACACATTAGAACGTCTAATGAGTATGCTTGTATATCGAAAAGAAATCATGAGTTTCTTGTCAATGTCAAGAATAAATAATCCCTGGTTATTTAATTAAACCATTAAGAGTATTGACTCTATGATATGGTACGATGCACAGATCCAAAGTAGATTTTAAGTACATTATCAAAATATAATTTTGATAGATGTAGGGGTATGATCCATTGGCTGCTAACGTGTCTTTAAGAGAAAGACAAATGCAGTGGAATATAGTAAGCCACATTGATAAGAATAACATTGTTAATTTCAATTGTTGAAATTAGCATAATAGATTCACCATTCAATGCACTCGAGTTAGTTTAGATTTTACTCACAAAATTATCGACTAATATGACTTTGTGTATTGGTACGTATGTGTTGAAACTAAAATTCTAAAAAATGATTTAAAGTAAATTGTTTACACATAATAACCAAAGTGTCTCGAAGTCAGTGAGAGCGATATTGAGTTTGTGAGTTTTCGGATACGGTCCGAGAATGGATACGAAAGCATAATTCAAAATGCATTAAAATTGGACAAGTGTTTTGATAGAAATATCAAATAGTTTGATTATCAATCAAAATGCAGAGGAAGTGTGTATTCATAAGAAAAAACGTTTAAAAGGTACATAGATTTTTCTAAGCCATAAGTAAATAACACACTACTGATTGTTAATGATGTACTTGTGTTAATTATCTTTAGTTGTTTCAATACTCGACGTTGTATTTGTAAATGATGTCTTTTATAATAAGTATACAAGATATTGGAAATGTCCCAAATGATATGCAAGGACATCTTATTAAGATGTTTAATACGGAACATGTAAGATGATTCATTATACTTTTGCAATAGGAAATATCATACATGCAATGTTGTCTATGATATCGTGATTTGTTTATGTGTTTGAAACATAAAGCATATATCAAATCCAAATTGATATCATTGAATGGTTGTTTGAGGTGTTCTCGTGTATTTATAAAATACCATATATTTGTTTACAGAAATAATGAATTCCTTATGAAGGAGTGTTCGGACACAAATTTCATAAGTGATATTGAGTTTAATATGTCAATAATAAATTCAAGTTATGAATCTTTTAGCTGGAAATGTTCGAATGAAAGATCGTGGCTGATTTAACGAAAAAGGCTAAGTACATCGCATTGAATAGCACTAGAATAAAAATAATACATACAAATATAAATGCACAAATTTATAAGAGCCGAGGATAATTACAAATGTTGAGATTCTCATAACATTGTTATATGATAGCAATGTCACAATATAGTTCATAATAGAACCCAGAGCTCACTGGAAGTCGAGAGACATACTTCAAATTGTTCCACATGATAAAGGTAGTTTATCAATATCGGAGAGAGTTGATTGACAGAGTATGTAATTAAAACATTATAGCATACACTTCACTGAGGGACTAACCCAACTGGTTTTAAGGAAACCGATAGGAGAAGCTAGAATAAGATATCATCATTGACCGCAAGTGCAAGTGGAAGATTGATAGAGTTAGGGTATGCCCTAGGGGCAATTATGTAATTTGTTACGCATATCCAACTCAATAACTAATCTTGTTCAAAATAAAAGGTGTTTTTCTTTCTATTATAAACTTTATATAATGTGTTATATTAATTAACCGATTGAATTAAAAGTATATTTAATAGAAAATCCATAAATGGCATGTTTTGTGATAGTAGTTACAAAGTGTTGTAGTCATGAGTAATTTATCACAGTGAAAATAAATATACCATTTTAAATATTTCTAGTCAAGATGTATCAAGACTGGATATCGATACATTCGTTGAAACTAGAGTATGTAACACTCTCCAAAAGTTGGGTAATGTATTACTTATGGCTGCTGGAGGCACCAAGGGTTACATACTGATAGCTGTTAGATAACTGTGGAATGACTCACTTGATAGTTTTCTATTGGTTAATATAACTAAGGTCAAATAGAAAATACCGATGTGACAATTTTACACAAATCTCTTGACTTGAGAATACTATCGATCTTCAATATGAAAGCTTCTCTTTGATTATAGTTAGATCAAGGCATGATGTCCATCGAGTGACTTCAATTAGTTCGAGTGGCAGTATTGGAAGTCAAATACTATTCAAAAGAGAACTTGTCTCCTCGGTTATATGAAGTTAGCACGGTCAACTAATGTTAACTCAAAGTCAAAGCTCTGGCCAAAGCAGTCCGATTAATAATAGTGGTTATTATTGAACCAAAGACTTTGTGTTTGGAATATAGAGTTGAGTGTGGACAATATTGGAATTTTGACCATTACCGGATTCCTTAAGTCCAAGGTGATATAGTATGACAAAGAGAATTAGCGTAAATAATCATCACTATTAGATACCGCTTATGTAACGACCCACTATTTTGGACCATTCGCATCCGCACATGTCGGACTTGAATTGCTCAAAATACTGAATTGTTATTTTAAATTTGGCAAAACTTAGAATATACAGAAAATAAATCACAGATCACAGACACAGAGTAATATAAAAATGCAGCGGAAGCAAGAAATAGTAGTTCATGAAGCTACTATATATATACATCAGAGTTACAAGATACAACAGAAGTCTCAATATGATAATCAAGTATAAATCAGAATACATCACTGGAATCAACAGGATAACTGAAAGCGAAATAGATAGCTAGATCTCCAAGAAAGGCTCCAACTCCAAAGGTGAGTCTCGAATGCGGTACCACTCAGTCTGACCCGAGCGTAAAGTAAAACACAAAACACTCGAGTCAGGACATACATACTTATATAATGTAAACCAACTCAAGTGAACTGTAATATAAAGGTACAAGTAACTTAACGAATGCTTGGGATCGCCCAATCTTTAAGGATCCGTTAAACTATCTACTATGTAGTAATATTCGCTATTATAATAATGTCTATAATAAATTAATCTTACTTTTAAATAGCGTTAAGGCTTTACATTTCCCACCTTAACACATAATAGTCCTAGTAGTCTATCCAGTATTAGCATACCCCCAGATTGGGAGCTACCCTCAATACTCCACAGGCTACGGCACAAAACCCAACTCGTAGTAAAGCTCGATATGGTAGGTGACACGGCACAACAAGGCAATGCCAAGGTAGATATACCAATTATGCATCCGGGCTGGTGGAAATGCATAGCAGCCACTACCGCCCACCTCGGAACACACTCCCAATCAAAATCGAAGGGCGGCCACCAAATAAATCACAAAGTAAAAGAAATGTATCAAAGAAATGCGTCCGATCAGAGGTGCTACCTCATTGGCCCGAGAATCGCTCCTTTTTTAGCCACCTTATGCCAACTCACGGGAGTCGGGTCCACGTTCATACCTCAATAGGATCGTCGCCACCATCCTACTTCATTTTGGAATCTCCACCGCGTACACGGTTGTCAAAGTGGTTTTCAGTATCGACAGAGAGTATGCCCATATCCGATCCCGGTCTCTTTGCCAACCAATCGTTATTATAACCCATGGATATTTATTTCAAAATATAGTTTATACTCCAAAAATCAAACTATCATATCCATTTAAAAACCAAATACGATATCATTTCTATTTCAAAACCAAATCAGTACGATATCCTTTCATTTCAAAAACCCATAAAATATGATATCGTTTACATTCCAAAAATCAATAAAATATGATATCGTTTCCATTTCAAAAATCAATAAAAATATGATATCATTTAAAGAAATCCAAATTTCCAAATCACTGAATATTTCCTTCCATTATTTAACTTTAATTATTCCTTTAAATTATCTTAAACCAAAACCAGGTTATAAAGTCATATTCTCAAATCTTCATAAATTTTCAATTTCAATAAGTTTCAAATCAATATTTTTAAAGACCGTTCTTAATTAAATACAATTTCAATTACATTGTATTAACTTATAACTTCCAAAATGGTTTATATTTCACCTCAAACTTATTCATTTAAAACCATTTAAATTCAATGTCAAAATCTTCCAAAATAAAGTTTATTTCCAAAGTTCATTCGTTCAATTTTAAACATTGAAATTTCAAAACAGCAGCATTTATAAAGTGCTGCGGTAGGTATATTTAGTATATATCAAAACATAGTTCAAAATCAGAAACTACAACATTTCAGAACTGCTGTTACAGGTCTATTTAGTAATTTCAGCACATATTTCAAATTTTCAGAAATTACAGCACTTCAGAAATGCTGTTATAGGTCCTTTTAGTATATTTTAGTATATTTTCAGCCATAGTTCAATTTCCAAAAATTACAGCACTTCAGAAACGCTATAATTTCTGTTATACCCTTTAAAACAATATATCTTCAATTTTTCTCGTTTTTAACTTATCAAACTTATTCCACTTTTCAAAAAAATTATTTATTTATTTATTTATTTGGATATTACTTAACTTGTAAATTTTAATAAAATGACATTTTATAAATAAATATCTAATTTAAATTGAAATCCATTTGTTAAGTCAATACTTGATAAATTGCTTAACTTTTATTTCAACAAATAACTTGATATTTTATTTAACATACCCGTCTCAAAAATAAAATTTAATTTCCATTTATTTACTTAACTTAGAATTTCCACTTAAACCAAATTTCCAATCTCCAAATTAAGTCGTATTTCAAAAAAAAAACACTTCCATTAAAACATAATTATTCATTCCCCAAACATATCCACTTCATAATAAAATATTTTATCATAGTTAATATACAATCAAATTTCCTTTATAAATCTATTCATTTAGACCTCAAATAACTATGATTTCAAATTAAATAAATTTCATTACAAAAGTCCAATCAAAACTGCATTTCATTTTATCACTTCAAATTACATTATTTATTATACAAACCATATTCATTTCAAAACTAAAAATTTATTTCAATTACCATGTTAGATTTTTAAAATTCCATCTTAGTCAATTTAATTATTAAGTTATTTCTCACAATTAAAGTTCTTTAAATTACCATTTAATACTAAATAAAGATTTTAAATTACAATTTAAAACTAATTATTACTTATAAAATTTTAACTTGTTGGAAGCCAATATCTCTTTATATTTAAATCATTAAATCAACTTTTGATCAAAATTCCATATATTTAAAATTCAAAATACTTAATGCTTTTAGAAAACTATTATAAAAATTTATCCATGGGCCCGTATAAAATTTTCTAACATATGTCAAGTGATACGGATATGTATCATTTCAATCCATAATTTAAAAGAAAAATCCGGGTTCTATCATTTCAAACCCGCAATCCCAAGAAAAATAAATACGGTAAAATCAATAAAAATCACTCGAGCCTATCATTTCAGCCCATAGTGATTTTTCCTTATTCTAATGTTCGTTCGGGTATGTATCATTTCAACCCATAGTGATAGGGAACTTGCAGTGTGATGAACATGAAATAAATAACAGTATAACAAATAATATTATAACAAATGATATAACAGGCATATAAATAGCATTTAACATCATATAAATATATCACAGGCATGTATGAACATAACATATTATTTTATACAATTAACTTGTCATCAATTCACAATTATAAAAGTACGTATGTCTAGAGTGAATAACTCACCTTTTAAAGGCTAGAATTGAAATTCAAACCCAAATCTAAACTCCACAAAGCACGAAAAGGCACGACAAAGCACGACTAAATTCTTTTGAGTGGATGAAGAGTCAGATCCAAATCTTGTATACAAACAATTACACAAACATAAGTGTATAATTCAACATACAAGATTATGAATCAAACAATGAACAATATGGATCAAAGGGACATAACCTTTTGATAAAACAAAGCAAGATGCAAACTTGAGTGAAAAGAGAGCCCAAAATACACATCTTGTACATAACAAAATAAAGCAAACAAATATCCCAAACATAAGAACATGATTCGATACAAAGAATAGAGATTACAACAATGAAAAGATAGGAAATAAAATGACATAACCTTGATAACTCAAAGCAAGGTGATCAATACATGGCTTGGTTTGGTCAAAGTTTTGGTGGTGTTGTCTTCATGGTGGTCACGGCCTTGGATGGTGGTGAGGAGGAGGGATGATGGTCGGTCATGGTGATGTGGTGGAGATGGTGAGGTCGGCAATAGCATGGAGGCCAAGCCTATCTTGAAGGCAAAAGAGAAAAACAAAGAAATATGGAAGAAGAAAGCAAGGAGAAGCCATGGAATAACTTTCTGAAAAAATTTTCTTTCTCTGGAACGCAAATGAGATGAGAAACAAATTTTGTACGTGATTCACAAAGTGATGGCGGCTAGGGTTACAAAATTTAAACGGCTAAAGATGTGAAGACGAGTGGTTAGGAAATTAAAAGGCACAATTTAAGGAGAAAGAATCTTGTAATTAATTTATTCATAAATGCAAATGAAATGAGGAGTTTTGAAATGAGAAATAAATTTCTTGTACGTGATTTAAAAATGAGAAATACACGGCTAGGAAAAGATTTTGTACGGCTAAAGCAAGAAATAAAGAGGCCATGTAGATGAAAAGGCAAGAAATAAAGCAAATGTAACATATGCCTAATTAATCAAAGTAACGTATGTCTAATTGATTTGTTTTCAAGCTATTAAAAATAGATAAATCAATCAAAATCAAATAAATATAATCAAAGTTTATACAAATTAAAATAGAAAATAAAATTACAGAAAATTATTGCGTGAAAACACTGTAATTTATCCAGTTTAAAAAGTATAAGTTTTAAATTCCCAATAAATCCATATATTTGATTTCTCAATCTTGTTATTGAATCAACTATTAACTTATCCTCTTATGGGTAATATTAACATTGGTTTATATACTAATACATTAATAACTTCCCAATTCATCCAAATTTCAATTAATATAGTAATTAATTTCAGTTACTTACCCTTAAATTCATTTATTATAGATCACATTCCAATTAATTAAAATTGCTTCCAAAAATTTGATTTGGTTTAATTGCCATCTTTATACTAGGTCCATTATTACTCTATATACCTAGTTATATTGGTTTTATATCCCCTTTTTACATCTTAGATTTTGTATAAATGTTACATTTCTAAATGTGCAATCTGGTCAATTGTATGCATTAATTAAGGTTGAAAACCAATTAATAAAAGAGGTTTTGGACCAAAGGTCCCTATTCTCAAAGCTCATGCACAAAAAGTCTCTACTCATAAATCCATCTAAATTAGGTCCCTATTTTATTATTTTTTACCAAAATGCCCCCTTCCAGAAAATCGGCCCAGCATCGAAATCAGGGGCAAAAGTAGCATAAATTAGCTAAAAACTAAAATTAGGGACCTAATTTTCATAACTTTTTCGAGAGAGACTTTTCTTACATCATATTTCAATTCTGGGGACTAGACAGTCATTCCTTGTTAATAAATTTATCTTAGTTCCCTTCTTTTTACAAATTTATTACTTTATAAATAATTTACGTTTCTATTTAATTTATACATTCACATCTCCCGTTACTGCATTAACTCTCATTAATGACATTAAAGATTTCCTATTTAATTTATAGACTAAATAGGCAACTTATAATATCTGTTGCCATTACCATTAAATTTACACTTAAGTTTATCATATATTCACAAATTACCATAATTGCTTACCTAATATTGAATTCATTCACTTACTATCAATTATACAAATTTATTTATTTATACACCACATGCCCTTATTTACTTATATTTAAATTTATACTCAAATGTAACATTTACAACTAGATTAATAGACCAATTAAATAGTAACTTACAACCGTTACTATAACCTTTAATCACACTTTTGAATTCATTGTTCACAAACATATGTTACCATTCTTATATACCTAATCTTTATTCAATGGTCATTTATTTCATACTAAATCATTTATAAATTTTAATGTTTTCATTTTTTTCCTTACATAAATTTAGCCAAGTATAACAATTTACATTACTTCAATAAATTGTAATTTCATTTCAATTGTTAATAATTAGTTTTTAAATACATTGTTACATTTCATTTTGGCATTCATTTCATTATTAAATTACAAAGTTTTTTTATTTCTTCCAAATTTATTTACCAAAATCTTATTAAATTGACAACTTAAATTATTGAAAATTTACGGGTCGTTACAGCTTATAATAAGTACAATTGGATTTTACTAAAAAGATGTGTAAGCGATAAATTCGGCCAAAATATCGGATCACTAGCTAAGATGGTGTGTGAACGTTGATTTTTGAATTGTTCGATATTAATCGCCGATTTAATTTACACCTTTGAGTAACACAACCGTGATGATGAATACTCTAAATGAACCACATGATTTAGTTAATTTATAAATTGTTGTAAATTAATTAATATTTATGAAATATTAATTATTAAGCTTTATTTTATTTGTTTGAATATCATTAGCATTTAATAAAGCGCATATATAAAAGTTATAAACGCGCGTATGATATGCGATATCGGTAAAATATTTAAAATGGGTTAAGTAGATTAATCGCTACGTTGTATAGGAATTTTTGAGATCTACATGCATGATGAAAAAGGGAAGAGTTTCCAAATGCGATTTGAAATCCAAAAGAGCAATTAAAAGAAGGAATTAAATCTTTGTCATTTACTCCTCTTTATGACTCACCTCAATCTCATTTATGAAATGATTTTTGTCCTTTTTTCTTAAATTCTATTTATTCTGCCGAAAATATGAAGAGGAGAGAAATGATTAATTGGATTTAATTAGTAATTAAACAGGGAGATTTTAAAAAGGAAAATTGAAAGGTTTCAATGTTTCCTTTAAAACATATTCTCTCTTATTCAATCCATCATTATTATTTTCCTGATAAAACATCTTACCTTTTTTCTCTTGCTCCCCTACTTTCCTTTAATGGCCTCCATGAAAAAAAGATTCCCTAAAACAAATTCAAATATAAATTAATAACATTCAAGGTGGTAATAACATTCTTCATTCAAGGTGCAAATCTTAGACTTCATCTTTAGGAAATTCTAATTTAATCTTATATATATTCACCATCTTAATAAAGTCTAAATCCTACACATCCCACATATAATCTCATCATTTGTTTATTATGTTGACCCAAAGTTCAGATCTGATACATGTTAATTGATTATATATTCACTATGATAATACAAGTTGACCCTACATTTGCTATAACCTTTTCATCATATGTTTGTATTATATGTATATTAGGATAAAATTCATTTTGCAAGAAGTTTATATATGCTTAATTTGTCTAATCTAATTTTATCATTGTATTAGAAATTCTTATTTTATAAAAGGGATAAACAAACAAACAATTTTGGATTGGAAACTAATTTAATTGATTGATGTATTTTGCACCCCATTATATACACAAATACAAGTTAACTATATATGTAAATTATTTAAAATTACTTTAGAGATTGAATACGTGTTTCACATGTTTTTTGTTTTGAATACAATTTTGGTTGTTGTTGACATTTGTTTAAAAGTTGTTTCAATTCGAAAAAACATAAGTGGACTTTTTTTTCAAAACATTATAAACCCTTTGAATCCCTCTTAAGTCAAAGTAGATTTCATGTTGTTAATTTAATTTAAAAAATATAATAGATTACAAAGTTTATACACACACACAAATACATATATTATTTTAGTTTAAAACATAGTTTTCATTTATTCATATATGCATACATATATGTGTTCAAATATTCATTGTTTTAAAATAACATTAAAGAAAAGATAATGAAATGAGATAACTCCTCCACCTTTTCCTCTCCTTACTATTTGCTCTCTTTAACATAACTATCCTTTTATATATATGTAAACTTTTGATTAGGTAAGATAATTTTCTAACATATTATGCATAAGTAAATATAAGTAAATTAATGAAATGAGATAACTCCTCCATCTTTTCCTTTCCTTATTAATTGCTTTCATTAACATAATTGATTGTCCCTTGGAAATATATGTAAACTTTTGACTAAGTAAAATAACTAACTTATTATATATAAGTAAATATAAGTATAATACATATAAACATATGTTATTATTTTACATAATTTCAAAATAAACTATAAACAATAAAAGGCATATACAACGGGCGAATATGTCGTAGTGTAAATACCAACACCTGTATATGTACATATTAACTATATACACCGCTTATATATTGCACTTGCACTATATATACATGAATGTATTTGATACATTCATTATTATATATTTGAACTCAAATTAAATTTAAAACTCCTTTTACTTATGAAATTAAATAAAATATTAATTTTATTTAAAAGAAACTTAGAAAAGTTCTAAATGAAATTAGACTTCATAGGCCCATTAAAGATCCAATAAAGGATTTTTTTAAAATTTTCCCTTTAATTTCGCCGCGGGCTGACACAGTTCCTTCACCAACGACTTTAGAACTTTGGTATGATAGCTCTACAAATTATGATGGGTGTTTAGAGGTGTTCCAATGACGATGACTCAATAATGGGAGCTGTGATGAGATCCACAAGGACAAGTTCAACAATGTGGGCTTGTGAACAGAATTTGTGATGGAGTTCTACCTTATAGATAGGTGGGATGAAATAATGATTGAGTTCCATTATGGGGACGTGTGCAAAGGGATCATTGTTAACTTGAAGGTTTCTAGTATGCTCGTACTGAAGGGGTACGTGGGGATGCCTACTTGGATTACAATTGCATTCATATCTTATGACTGTAGATTACGCTGGATATTTGCGATTGTGAGTTTGGTTTCTAGCCTCATGAAGTGGCATGGATTCGAGCATTAAGAAACTAAGATTTGATTTGATCCTTGATTTAAGATTGTGTTATACGAGTTATCATATACCTAATGCACATGAGTGATGGTGAGGATTGTTTAATGAATACTATGTTTGTCATGGTTGTTTGTCACTCTAGGGTGTCTTGATGTAGGTAATTTTGACTGTATACCTAGATATTGGATACTATACTTTGATTGTAGTACACTTATATGATGATGATAGCAGATTAGCATATATCGATTGTTGTGTGCTAACTCTCTAGATGTAGGGACATGTCAAGTATGATTCTTCATACCCTTTGCCCCTATTTATTATATACGACTTTTATAGCATTTTGAGATGATGTATCGCTCTGAACAGACTACTGTCTAACCATAGTTTTATGTTTTTCTTATTATTCTCTCGAGTGCTTTTAAATGTGTGAATTAGGGATAATAGGTCTGGATAACACACGAAGCTATACGGAGTACGAACAGGAGGCTACACTTTCATATATCTATACTTTAGAGCTTACTATCGCTTATATTTCATTATGCAGTACTGTGAGGTTATATCAGTACTTGTATTTTTTTAGAGAAAGTTATAGAATTTATTTTGGAGATTTGGGATGTATAAATTCTTTTATTTTCAGTTTTGTCTAATCTATGAACCCATTGCACTTTGATATTCTTATTATGGTTCGTTTGATTAAATTACCATCTCACATGTTTTACATCTATTTGATTATTATATTTTGTCTATGCACTGTGAGATTTTATATAGGTTTTGTGTTTGGATTTTCGTTACTTACACCCTTGACCATCGCCTTACATCGGCTAGTACCTCCATAGCACACTCTGCAGGTATATTGGGTACCGGAGGTATAGGACGATCGTCACATTTGATATCATAGCTTAGGTTAAGCGATTCCGATTTAGGTCAATCTGCTAAAGCCTAAGTTGGTACTTGGATCCATTAGAGATATGGTAGGAGCTTTCGCGTTAGAATGGACCAAGTAATATATTAGAGAGCTTACTTGTTATATTTTGGTTTTCAAAACTATATCATAATATATATAATATATAAGTCGCATTGCGTTCAAAGACACCAGTTATTCCATTTTGAGGGATTGATCATTCTTATTACAACTTATAAGAATGAGTAGGATAATGAGGAATGTTGTTAGGACTTCTACTTCTAGCATAGAGCGGGGAGCGGGCGATTGGGTAACTATGAACCCCGATATGCAGGCTATGTTCAATAACATATTGAGGAACATGCTGCAGAATGCCCAAGGAGTTGCTTGTGCTGTGGGTGTTAGTGGTGGTGCTCTGATGCAAGCACCGAGGGCTGTTCCAAACTGAACAGGGATTACTCTACTTTAGGAGGCAAACCGTTTCTTGGAACAAAATCAATCATCGAAGTGCAGGATTTTTTAGTCACCTATGAATGCATCTTTGGGGATATGCAGTTAGAGGATGTGATGAAGAGAAAGTTGTCCTCTAGACAGCTTGAGGGGCAAGCTATGGAGTGATGGAACGCCATCAAGATTACTACTCCCGAAGATTATATTACTTGGGAGTGGTTTAAGGCAAGGTTTGAAAAGAAGTATATGCCTGCCCAAAAGTTGGTGCTCTTTCGAAAGTCTGTTGATTTGAGACGGGGAGATATATTTGTGTTAGAGTTTGTAGCCGAGTTCGATATGCTGTCAAGGCATGGCCAATCTTTTATCGATACTCCACTCAAGAAGAATGATAAGTTTATTGTGGGCCTGGACAAATACTTAGGAGAGAAGCTGGTGGAACATATCGATGAGTCCTTTGAGAAGCTAATGGAGAAGGCTCTTCGACATAAGAGTCTATATTCAAAGTCTGAGCTGGTTGTTGGTTCCAAAGATGGGCCAAAGTTGCAAGCATGCATAGGAGGCAAGAAGAAGTGGAACAACAACAACAATAAGGGGAAGCAGCTGCAGAACAAGGGTGGCTAGAAGAAGGGCAAGTGGGAGCATACCTTCTATAATTGCGGGTAGAAGAGCCATCTTGTCAAAGACTGTAAGGCAGAAGAAAAGAATTGCTACAACTACAACAAGCCTAGGTATATCAAGAAGGACCATCCAGAACCACCAAGGAATAAGTAATTTGTGTTTCTTATGCTTTGAACGTTGTTCCAGCTTCGCCGATTGCTCTATCAGCGAAGGAGAAGGGAAGAGCGTCATTATACATGGTATGCTTTCTATTTTTGATACACATGTACGTGTTTTATTCGATACCGAGACTTCACTTTCCATCATATCTAGTGATTTTGTAGATAGATTGGGATTGAAACCCGATATAGTTGACCGACCTTTGATTGTTGCAAACCCCGTTGGAGGATCAACTAGCCTATGCATGGTTTGTCGAGCTTAGCCTTAGATGTTTGTTTGTGATTGGATTGTTTTGGGTTTCATAGGGTTCAATATTATTTTGGGGATGGACTAGCTGTAGAAGTACGGAGTAGTGACGGATTTTAAGAGATCGTTGGTGATAATATGGATGAATGATGAGTGTAGATTGGAGATAGGCTGCCTGCCTGATGATGAGGTGATGGTTAGCTTTCTGTATTCGCTTGACATTCTGCATAACCAGTTGTCATCTAGGCCTATAGCTAGGGAGTATCCAAACATATTCGAGGAGGTGGCCGAATTACCACCACATAGTGAGACTGAATTCTGTATAGATTTAGTGAAGGATGTCAAACCGATTATTATGCTATTGAGGCATATATCGCCCAAAGAGTAGAGGGACTTGAGGTGTAGATGAGTGACCTATTATGATGAGGGTTCATTCGATGGAGTATACTGGAATGGGGAGCACCTGGAGTGTTCACCACTAAGGAGGACAGATCTTTGAGATTGTATGTTGGTTACCATGAGTCGAATAAGGTGATAAAGGAGAACAAGTAAACACTGTCGCATATTGATGACTCGTTTGATCAACTCCATGGCACTAAAATATTCTCTTAGTTGGACTTGGTGATGGAGTTTCATCAATAGAGAGTGGTGAAGGAGAGTGTGCCGATTGCAACATTTTGTATGTCAGTCTGGATTCTATGAGTGGTCGGTTATACCGTTCAAGCTAACCAACACACCATCATACTCTGTTGCTCTTACGAACCACATCTTTAGGGATCAACTAAATAAGTTTTTGTTTGTGTTCGTAGATGACATCCTTGTTTATTCGAGTATGGAGGAAGAACACACCGAGCATTTGAGGGTTGTGCTCGAGCTATTAAGGAAGCACCGATTGAAGCAAAATTTCAAAGTGTCACTTTTGGAGGAGGGAAGTGCGATCTTGGGTCATGTCATTTTTTAGCAGAGCATTATTGTAGATCCTACGAAGGTGGAAGCAGTCATGTAGATGTTTTTGCATACTTTTGTTATGAGCTTGACTACATCACCATCCAATTTATATGTTAACATTGTTCGTATACAAATTTTAACAACGTTGCAGTTTTAAAATATGGTTTTAACATAAATATTCCGATTAGGTATACGGTTATTACCCAACGGACTTTTTTAGGCCCGACGGGCCGGGCTCGGATATTGGGTTGAAATACCCTACGGGTTCGAGCCGGGCTTGGGTTTTAATTATTGTAATTGGACTCGGGTCTGGGTTTTATAATACCCGGACCGAACCTGACCCATTGACGGGCCTAGTTGTAATAGACACATATTACAATGTTTTTAATTTGCCCGTTGTAATATTTGCCTATTACAACTGTTTTCTGGTCGTTGTAATAGATATAGGGGTTCATTCATATTATTCCGTTGTAATAGACGCATGTTACAACGATTTTCTTTTGCCCGTTGTAATAGATATCGGTTTTACAACGGTTATAAAATGCCCATTGTAATAAATGCGTGTTAAATATTTTGATGATTAATAATTAATAAATAAAACACTTTCTTAAAAAACATTAATAATATTTATTTATTGATATAATAAATAATTTTTTATATTTAATATTTTATTATAGTTAATTATTAATAATTAGTAAATTACATTTAATATTTGTTATTTACATTTAATAATTAATAACTAAAATTAAATAATTAATAATTTCTATTATTAATAATTAGGACTAAAATTTAATATTTAATAATCAATAAGCAATATTTTGAAATTGTCTAAAATAAATTTATAAATATTCATTAAATTAGAAAACTTACAAAATAAAATTTTATAATTTTCACAAAATTTAAATGTTAAAAATTTAAAATTTTGAATTTATTTAAAATAAAGTTAAAAGTATTCATAAAATTTAACATCCATAAAATTTAAATACAATTAGAAAATATTCAAAATTTGATGGAAATTCTGAAAAGTTAAAAAATTGAAAATGCGAACAATACAAATATTATATTGCAATCTATTAATTTAATATGCATTTGAATGTTTATTTTTGTAAATATATTCTTTGGCATATTCAAATACAAGTTTTTTTTGATTCCTATCAAAAAAATTGGCTCCACTGTGCAAAAATTTTACCGTTACGAGCCAAATTTTTTTGGCTCCTAACTATGAAATTTTAGCTCGAACTACCATAAATGACTGGTCCATATACCACATTTTCTCATTCTTATTTTTCGTTCCTCTTTCTCACATCCTCTTCTTAATCCCTAATCCATACTCCCTCTCATTCTCCTCAATCCCTCTTGTGATGGGTTTGAAGTATTTGGATCCATAGGCCATAAAATGGAATCGGCCCGAGCGTCCCACTTGATTTTGTCGAAGAGGAGTAGATGCCTAGCCATTGACCATCGTGTTTTTTCTGGATCTGAGATGGTGGTACTTATTATCATCACCTATTGAAGCCGTGCTCGATTGAAAGACTACCGATTGTAATTTTACTTAACTCTGTTTAGAAAACTATCGTTTCTTTTATTAGCTTTGATTAAAAACAGATATACTGAAGCCATACTCGATCTGAGTGGTGGATCTGAGATGGTTTAGTTAGATTTGATTAAAAACAGTTGAAGTTTTGTGCTTTTGTTTAATGGATGGCTTATTTAGCAATATATTGGTTTTATTATTCATCGTATTGTGTTTATTAATGCAAAGAATATAATTTGAAATACATGAATCGAGACACATAGAGGTTTATGTATCTTTGTTTTCAGTTTCTTTTAATTCCTCATGGGTAATCTCTTCTTTCTCATGATTTCATGATCAAAGTACCTTCAAAATTATAACATGTTTATGTTATCGATCTTGGTTATGTGTTTGTTATTAGCTTGCTATGATATTGTTTGACTTGATCTTGAATAGCCAACATCCTTTTGCCACGATTCCAACTACAATGATATTTAAGAAGTTTTACCATACCTACTAAAGACGCAGGAAATATGCTTTAAGCATTACTATGTGAGGTGATGATGCATGTTTCTAGTTTTATCTATTATTATAACCGATTAATAGTATATGAGCCTTCTTCAAAATTCATTTCTATTGGTTGATGATATTTTATGTCTAGGTGTTAAGGGATATCTGACATTGTAGCTATAATTTCATGTAGCTACTAGTCCAATCCTAATTTGAGAACCAATTTAAGTGATTACTGTATTGTTTTCTTTCTTCTTAGTTTTGCATATTCTAGGTCTTGTAAATGTTTATTTTGCTGATGTGAAGGCTATGATGAGAACTTTTGGAACTGCAGTGTCAGGAGTTTGTTTTTCATCAACAAGAGGTGTGCATGAAAAGTAGTTTATCAAGCAACTCTTGCTTCATTTTTTGGATCCTCCATTGAATTAGCCATCAGAGTTGTGTCTAATATTACTGGCGGAAGGGACATAACATTACAAGCAGTTAACCGAGTTTACCAGGTGATTGGATTCTGAGTTATGAGTCTTAAGACCTTTCTTATCATAAAAGAATAAAATGTTTGATGTGTGTTTAGTGTTTGATGATAACAAAATATATATATAGAATTTTAGATGTGTTTGCAAATTTTATACACACAGGAATAAATATTCATTTTGAGTATGAATACTAATACACAGAATTTAACAGATTCAAAACAGTATTTTATTCAAAATAATATTTTATTCAGTACAATGTTTTTAGTTCATACACTGATTTCATACAGTACACTGATTTCATATTTACAGTTCACTCTCATTCATACAATTCATTGTTACATTTCTGTCCTCACTACATCACTCATACACTCAGTCTTCTACATCTGCATTGTCCGGCTCCAGTATTTGTCTTGTCTCCTGTGTACCTGTATAATTGATAATCTACAGCAGTAATCTGACATAAACAAATTTAATTTGCAAAAATATAAAATTTGTTTTTAAAAGCTGTCTCAGATATATGGGTTATCATCATCATTTTTGATTGTATAATATCTGTGCATATCAGTATTCATATCAGGGACAAGTAATCACGAGTGGCTGCAGTACACACGTATGCACGTGTGCACTGCCTCGCCAACTCGAGTGCACAAGGTCAAATCAAAATTAGATTCAACATAAGTGCAAATGGACTCAATCAAAATCAAAGCTATGTGATTTCAAGCTAAAGACCAGAGCAACCAGTGTCATCAACTACAGGAAATGAATGCACAGGGTAATGCAAAGACCAGTGATGAAAAAAATGGTCAAGCTGTAAAACCAAGACTACAGGCACAAGGTCAAGTGCACTAGTTCAAAAAGGCACCAAACAAATAAACTGAATGCAAAGATCCAATGTCTCATAAGACTCAAGCAGTGAAGTACAACAGTGAAGGCTACAGGTTCAAGTGACTCAAGAACAACAACTTCAGAGACTACTTCACAACCCAGACTCAACAAATATCAAAAGATAGCAGTACTACAGTTCAAGTACAACAATGTCACAATATAAGAACAGAATGAATGCCTGTACAATATGCAACCAGGGGATGAAAACAAAAGACAATATTCAAGTGCAGACTCAAGAGAACATATGCAACATGAAGCACTGCAATTCAAATAGCAGTACAACTGGAAATGGTCAAAGCTACAACATGCACATATAACCGAAACAACAGTGCAGTGACTACAGAAATGAACAAACAAGTTCAACAACCAAAGTCAGGTACAAGATCAACAATGTACAAGTGAGCACATGAACACAGCAGCTTCAATAAAGGTCTACAATGGCTACAGTTTAACAAACAAGTAAAGTTCAACATCACAATGTCAAGAGCATAAGAGTGTGCAGACATAAGCAATTGTTCAAGTAAACAAACACTATCAAGTCGAATGCAACGGAGAAACAAAGGCACCATCAATACAAACAGTGGAAACATGATAACAGTGAACAAGGAATGGGCAGAAAACTAGTCAAAGATCACCAGTAACCAAAATGTCAAGGCAGTGGTAAAAGTCAGATGATCAGGGACATGAAAGTCATAAACGTTCAAAAATCAGTTCAGAAGTCAAGAACAAGTCAAAGCCGTATAATCTTCAAATCAAAGTTGAAAAGGTAAAAATTATAATAGGAAAGTTTCTGGAACGACTGGTTTAAAAATCAGAAGATCGAACGATAAAAAATAAAAGCCGTGTATTCAAAGGAATTACCAAAAATATGAGAGAGTAATATCGGAAAGAATCAACAACGTGGTGATCAAGGAATACAAATCAGACGCCTATATAAACCACCCAAAATCATCATCGACTGTGTGGTGAAGAGCAGAGAAAATAAAACCCAATCATCACCGACAAAAGATCAAACAAACAAGTATAATCAGAACAGAATCGAGCAAACATACCAATTCAATTCCAGACTGAACGAAGCCGTAGCTTCGAATAAGAATCGCCAAAGGCAACGGCAATTCCAGAATTCCAGAGTCATCACAAATAAAACCACAAGCCAGAGCTACAAAGATCGACAAAGCCGAAGCTTAAAATTTGCCAGTGGAACGAACAGGGTAAAACCCTAAATCAAGATTCAAGGCAAGCATCGAGCAACGACGCCTCGATTCCAGCTTCAAGATCATCAGAGAATCGAGGGGCTAAATCACCAGAGAATCAAATACCCGAAAACCCTAAATCATCGAATCGCCATTTTTTATTTCTCAAAGGATCGGGCTGAAAATAAAAGGAATCGGGCCGCCGAAAATAAAAAGGGATCGGGTCGAAAATAAGAAGAAGCGGGCCAATAATTTTTAATTAAAACTAAATAGTGGGCCGGTCTATTATTAGGGTTTTAATTATTTTGGGCCAAGATTATTCTCTAGAGCAAAATTGGTTATCGAGTTTAAATCTCAATTTTGCTCCTGGTTTAAACTGTATTTTAGTTTTTTAGTTTGTATTTCTCAAAGTCCAATTAGAGTCAATCACCACCTAGGGTTTAGGTGTTGTCAGATTGTCTAGTTAGAATTAGTTCAGCGAGCAGGGTGTGCGAGTTTGCAAAGCTCTATAGGCGGGAGCAGAGTTTGCGAGTTTGCGAAACTCTATAGGCGAAGGAGGGTGTGCGAGTCTGTAGGAGTGTTTGTGAGCAAGAGCGAGTGTCTGCGAGTCTGTTAGAGTGTTTGTAAGCGGGGGACTGTTTAATTATAATAGAAATCTGGAAATGCAGCAGTAGGCAGGGGTTGCCGAAGCTGGGTAAATTTTGTGTGTGATTTACTTTACTGCATATTTATTTATCTGCTGTTTGCTTCCGCGTTTAATTTGAAAAAATTTGCGATAACCCTATTCACCCCCCCTCTAGGGTTAATCTAGATCCTACATAAAAAACTAGAAATATCATCTAGTGGCAAATAATGAAACTAAAGTTATAAATAGAGCCATGTTAGGCCAATTATAGTGAGATAATATATAATGTTTCCTTAATCTATTATATGAACCTTGTACATTATGTTTCTTTCTTTATTATTAGATCTGAACTGGGTATTTAGATATGATAACAAGTATTAGTTAAACTTGACAAAGGTGAAATTTTTAGGTGCCTTCATATTGATCTGAATCTAGACGCGTCGACAAAGCTCCATGAATTTATTCTCATATCTGGAGCATTCCTTCTAATTTTAGCTCAGATTCCATCCTTCCATTCCTTAAGGCACATTCATTTTATTTCCCTACTGTCCTGCTTACAGTGCGTGCTCAACCATTGGAGCTGTTTATGCAGGCAAAACATATATAAACTTCTATTAATTTGATACATAATTTCCTTACCCCTTTTACAGTATTTATTCTAACTACAAATTTCATTTATCGATTTACAGGACACTCCAGTCGAGTACCAGTGAAAGATAATACGATTATAGGTGATCCTCAAGATCGTGTATTTGGAGCCTTCTATGTTATTGCAATCATAGTAACTACATATGGAAATTGAATCATTCTTAAGATTCAGGTTTATTTCACTTTAATATATGCAAATATTTCACTTAAACTTATGAGGAAAAATATTCACAACCTCACAACATATGCATCTATGTGTTAAGTATATATGCAAATATTTGCTAATAATTTGAAAAGTAATATAAATTTTCATAAAAAAATCAGGCAACGACAGCACCTCTAGTAACATGAAAGATGTTCAAAAGGTTGTGCCTATGCTACACGGTAGTAGTTTTTTCATAACACTGTAGATTTCGTGTTACATTTTCTTATTTGTGTCCTATTTTATAATACCAAAATTACAAAATCCATTATTCTTCGATGGAAGAATGGACTCTATAACGGTTTGGTCTGAAAGTCAAAAGAAGAAAATACATTGGTGACGTGTTTGCCAAATTAAGTTTAGTTGACGATGTATGAATAATGCAAGCATAATGATCATCCAAAAATGATTTTAGGGTTGATGGAAATTTTGTTATTTGGGTTACTTATTTTCGGGCTTAAAAAAAGATGAACAAGTCTTTGACTTTCCATATTGTCAATGGGCTCATTTTTCATCCATGTATTATATATGAGATGTTCTATTCGTGTAATATCAGCAACTGAATTTTATCATAAACTCTTGCTTATGGTAAAATAATCTATTGCTTCTGGAACTAAGAGGATATAGATAAATGGTGAACGTAAAAGATATATTATTTGCTATTAATATGTCTTAATTATTGAAACAATTCTTCTTATGCAGAATGAATTAGCAATTCTGGAATTTATACATCTATTGGTAGAGACTATGGATCATCATTTTGGCAATGTTGTATCCGCTAATTTATAGGATCAATATTATACATTTTGCAGCAAGTATGAAAGGCATATATCTAGCTTTCAGATATGGAGTGTGATAGGGTATCATAGATACTCTATTGAGAACATGAAGAGCAAATTATCGATCATGTTAGGTAGATGGAAGAACATGATTGGTTGTAAGTATATTGAATGGTTGTAATATATAATTGTCTTTGGAGAAGAAATAGGATTTCATGTTGGTGAAACTACTGAAATTTTATAAAAAGGTAGTCTTTGTGTTACTCCACGCTCTGTTTAGTATATAACTTTTGACATTTTTAATCAACCCAATAATGTGCAATCTAATATATTTACGTATAAATTATTTTGGCTTTTTATTAATTATGAGTACGATCTGTGTACATGTTGCATCAATGGTCTAATTTTTTTAATTTTGCATCATTTTTAACAACGGGCAAAAATAGTTGTAATAGACATTTATTACAACGGTCAATGTTTGTTGTGGTTAGGCTAAATTGCAACGGTCAATGTCCGTTGTAAAAGACTTTATTGCAATGGTCTTGGATTGTTGTAAAAATGTTTATACAACGGTTTTAAACCGTTGTAAAAATTTTTGGGTCTATTACAATATCGCATAACACAACGGGCGTTGGCCCATTGCGAAACCCCTATTACAACGGGTATTGTCTGTTGTAAAAGGGGTATTTTGTTGTAGTGCATTAAATCGTTTCTTGTCGCCAAAAAACTCCGAGTAATTAGAACATCAACCATAATTGACGTGGATCTTTGCCAAGGCCAAACCACTCTACATCTCATCTTCTGTCAATTACACCAGTCACGCTACTTATTATTCTCTTAGTCACTCCTCGTTTCACATTTTAAACTACGGTCTTAGTAAGTAATGTTTGCTAAAATCCATCTTTAATCATCATTTCGCGTTTGACTAGAAATACAGTTGACGGTTATACAATATGATTAAGGATAAAGGTTACTAAAATTTTGCAGAATAATTATGCAAGAAAGGAATAATTTAAAATAATTTTAAATCATTCAACTTCAATATTTTGAGAAAATTACACTCAAGGTGAGATTTGTGAAATTTGAAGATAGTAGAATTTTTGAAATAGTTTCTACTTCCTAATTATGTAAAATTTACCATGAATTGTTTTTAGTAGGAAAAATAATGCTTATGAAGATTGAATGTTAAATAAATAAAACATTAAATTTATCATGTAATAGAATCATGAAAGATATATATTTTAAATAGGGAGTTAAATAAATAAAATGCCAAATATATATTTGTAAAACAAAATTTTGAAGAATGTATATTTAAAAAGTAATATCTTATGGTACTAAGATTATAAAATAAATAAATTGAAAATATATGAACAAATATTGTGTCTGTTAGAGTTGAGATTACTCGTGACCCTATAAAAATAAAATTGCATTTTTATCAATTTATCAAGAGCCGAACTCATAACCTCACAAAAAGTAAAAATATGTTTTTTGAAAATCGGGATTAAACTTGTAGCATCATCTACAATATAAAAGTATTTTGTTAAGAACAAGATTTGGAGTTGCGACCTTATATATAATTCAAATTTACATCATCAAAGATATTAATAAAGATATTCAATAAGATAATAATTGTATAAAGTTTTTTAGTGCAATTTTCGAAACTGAAAAATAGGTATAGTCCGTTTTCAAGAACTAACGCTGGTATCGTTTGTAGATTTTATTTACAACATATTATCTTATATTTTAGACTAATAAAAACGTAGTTATAAATATTGAAAGCTCATTGTCGTATTCTTAAGCATGTAATACAGAGGACAGGCTACTGTCATGACCATTCGAAATCTTCTCAAATATAAAGTACGATTCTGATATTTGTCCAATATTAAGTATAGAGACCATAGACAAATTCCATGCATCCAGATTGCAATAACTAATAATGACTTTAGTTGCCATGGTTGGCCCAATACAGTTAATGCGAACCAAGCCAGTTAGGACATTTTTTCCTTCTGTACACACTACACTACAATATAGTCACTAGTACATAGGACTGAAGCAGTAACGATTGCCTCTCTGTACTCTATAACCAGTTAGTTGAGTGTTAAAGTTGGCATTCATTTCATTCATTGCCCTCCCCTAACACAATCATGTAGTTGTCAATACGCGTAGAAAAGAATTATCCATCGTTACCATAAAGAAGCCAGCATATAGAAAAGCAACACTTGAGAAAGAAAAAAACGACAGGGATGAATCTATCCAACCAACCTCAATAAATTGTAAGCAGTAGAAATGTAAAGAACGTCAAATATGATTAGCTTTAGCCATGTGCAGTCCAGTTGCATTTGCTTGTAATAACTGACGTAGAGTTGTATATCTACAACCACCTCCATTTAATAGGGAGTCTATATAGTGATGCTAGTTAATCGACCGATTACATAACAGAAGGTTTAAGATAAGTAGAAAATGAGGAAAGTTTCAGCGACGATCGTGGTGGTATTAGCGTTTATAGCGGTGATAGGAGATGGTAGGAGGTTGGAGAAGGATAACTTTCTAGGTGGAGGAGGAGGATTAGGAGGAGGAGGTGGGTTTGGAGGAGGAGGAGGGCTGGGTCACGGGGGTGGGATAGGAGGAGGATTTGGTAAGGGAGGTGGGTTAGGAGGTGGAGGTGGTCTTGGTGGAGGAGGTGGACTAGGAGGAGGTCATGGTTTTGGTGGAGGGATAGGAGGAGGACATGGAATTGGAGGTGGAATAGGAGGTGGACATGGCATTGGAGGTGGAGCAGGTGGAGGTTCAGGAGGCGGTGGGGGCCTTGGAGGAGGTGGTGGAGCTGGTGGTGGAGGAGGTCTAGGAGGAGGGGGTGGAGCAGGAGGAGGCATTGGAGGAGGTGGTGGATCTGGTGGAGGATTAGGAGGAGGACATGGCATTGGTGGTGGTGCAGGTGGCGGAGCAGGTGGAGGAGGTGGTGCCGGAGGAGGTGCAGGAGGTGGTGGAGGTTTAGGTGGAGGACATGGCATTGGTGGTGGTGCAGGAGGTGGAGCAGGAGGGGGCATTGGTGGAGGAGGTGGTGCCGGAGGGGGTGCAGGAGGTGGTGGAGGTTTGGGTGGAGGACATGGCATTGGTGGTGGTGTAGGAGGTGGTGCAGGAGGTGGAGCAGGTGGGGGCATTGGTGGAGGAGGTGGTGCCGGAGGGGGTGCAGGAGGTGGTGGAGGTTTGGGTGGAGGACATGGCATTGGTGGTGGTGTCGGAGGTGGTGCAGGTGGTGGCGTAGGGGGAGGAGGTGGTGCAGGAGGAGGGTTTGGTGGAGGAGCAGGAGGAGGTGCAGGCGGAGGAGCCGGAGGAGGTGCTGGAGGCGGTTTTGGGGGAGGAGCAGGTGGAGGAGGAGGATTTGGAGGGGGTGGTGGTGGTGGTTTTGGTGGTGGTGGTGGTTTTGGTGGTGGAGCCGGAGGAAGGGATTGAAAATGTTATTAATCCATATGTTTGCGCGTTGAAGCATCAGATATTATGTTGAGATTTATTGTGTCGTGTATTTCAGTATTCCATATAGGTATATAGATAATATTTCATAATTATAAAATTATGCAGCTTCTGCACTGTTTGAGCTTCAGGTTGATATTATTTTACTTCTATTTAAAAAACTTTCCACCTCACTTTTTGAATGCTAAAAAGATGGGGTTATTTGTGTAATAATAAATATGATGAAAAGTGAAATGGCGTTTTCAGCATATGAGTTGCAAAGTAGTTGGTAGTCACTGTCAAATTAGTCTTCCATTTTGACATTTGGGCACTATTATAAATTTCATTGTTATCAACTATGCAAATATAAATAGAAATAGCAAAAAAATTAAAATAATTTGAATTACTATCGTAAAATGGGCCAAAAAGTTAAACAAACTAATTTAAAATAGTTCATATTTTCTAATTTATATTGCTATTACTTGCAAAACATAATCGTTAAAGTATGGAATAAATTTTGACACACACATTGTAAAACAATAATATATTGTTTGGTGATGATAAGTAGAAATCTTAAGTAATGCTTATGGGTTTTAATCAGGGACGGAACTATTTAGGAATTGGGGTGGGCGGCTGCCCACCCCAAAAAAAAAAAAAAAACATTCGTCAACGGTAGCCAGCCAGCGACTCCGGTTCCAGTTTCAGCCTTCAGTCCTCCTTCTTCAGTCTCAGTCCTCCTTCTCCAGTCGCAGTCCTCCTTCAGTCATTCTTCAGTCTCAGAAAAATCTAGTAAGTTCTCAATTTTAGATTTGAATTCCATAAACCCTAGTTTGCATTGTGAATTGTGATTGATGTTCTTAATTTTAGATTTAAAATTTTAGATTCGAATTTTAGATGTAAACATAAATCTAAACCCTAGTTACTAGTTAGACAGTACTCTAGCAATGAAGTTGCAACTTGCAAACAAGTACCAATGAATAGATATTAGCAATAGCATTGTATTTATAGCAATGAAGTGCTTGACCGATAAATTGACAGTAAATTGTTCAAATTATGCAGTAAATTGTAGCACAGTAGGCTATTTTGTTGATACCGGCAACAAGTATTTGTAGCACAGTATGCTATTTTGTTGATATCGGCAGTTGATATCGACAGCAAGTATTTGTAGCACATTAGGCTATTTTGTTGATACTGGCAATAAATTGTAGCAAATTATTTAATTTTCTTCTATTATTCGCCCACCGCACAATAAATTCCTGGTTACGTCCTTGGTTTTAATAGTTTCATACTAGGATTATATATCTTTTATTTATGCATCAAATGTATTTGAGGAAAACTTATGTTAGTTACCTAGCCAGACAAACTTGATATCATAACTAGTGCTTAACCTGAGCTTTGCTCGTTTAATGCTGATGAGCTCTTAGGTTCATACATAGGTGGGTTGGTTCATTATTGGAATGATTCATCAAAAAGTCGACCCTAATGAAACATTTAGGCATCTAAATTACTGTCATTCATCCACTCAACAAGATGAATGTTGCATACTAGTTTAAAGCATTTAAACGATCCTTGCATACTTGTTCATACTAAACTAAATTTCGTCTAGAAGAAGTAATTAACTACTGTGGATGATTTAGTCATGTATCATGTATGACGGTTGCCCACCTTTGTCTATAATCAAGCCCTGCCATTGTTTATGGGGCAAGCAAATAGCAGACTTTCAAATGCTAGAGCAAAAGATCAAATTATCCTCTAATATGTTATAGTATGATGAATATAATATTGGGAAGAGCATCCAGCTTGAGAAGTTGCATTGCAATTTCATCCATCATGAGTAAACGCACAAAAAATTGCTGTGTCAAGGCTGAAGGAGCAGCAGCATGCAAGGAAATGAGAGGTTGATATGCAAATAGTCGAGCATGAGATGGAGCAGCACATGCAAAGAGAGGAGCAGCACACGGCATCAAACCAATATATGTTGATCACGAGCCGGAAAAAATGGACTATTGCAAGGAATGTGGAAGGACTGTTGCATGAAACTGACAGAGATATTTGAGGCGTGTTGCTACGACAAGCTGCATTGCCCAGCCTTTAAACCAAATGGAGAAACGTACTTTCAAGATCAGTTACCCTTTATTCTTAGTACAAAGTTTGACATTAATGTACAGGCTGAATAGCCTTGTTAGTATGCATCATTTACGCCTTTTTCCCTCTCTTTTTATGGTGTTAGTATGCTTTCTAACTTACCTTGTCTTTGTCATATTAAAATATATTTTTTAATAACACACATAATATTTTGTTCGATATATTATTAGTTTATGTTTAATCGAAATTAATAAAAATTACAACAAATATCTATTTTTTGAATATTATATTACTTAACGTTCTTTTGTTGTACTGGTTTAAAATAGTTAATTTTGACACCCACATTGTAAAACCTTTTTTTCATATTCTTAATCCAAATGACAATTTGAATGCCCAAAAAACATATAATTTTTCTGATTTATCGCTTTTTAAATTTAAACTACAATAAACGAAATATAGTATATCATGAATTTAGCTGGACACAAAGAACGAAATTATTTTCCATCTTTGTTTTTAACTATAAAAACTAAAAGCAAAAAGAAAATAAGAATCATCAATTCTTACCGAGTTTATGTTTTGTTTATAGCAGTCCCAAAGTAGACATTAACCTGAGGATCGAACAAATTATGCCTCCGAGGGATGAAAACGATATTTACAATATTTCACATATAAGCAAATAAATTAATATGAAAATTAAAATAAGAAAAGTAAAGGACACTACTACCCAAGTTCGAACTAAGGTAATTCATTAATGCTCCGAGATTACTACTGTAATTAAATACTCGATCTTTTACAACATCTGCAAAGTTATAAATTCCGCTGGAATGAATATATAACCTTACGCCTCTCGATTTAGTATTAAGATTTAAAGTGTCCAAAAACGAAAAGTTCATTTTATGCGAAATAAGCAAATCTTTAATACACAGAAGTAACGGTATATTAAGTTGCTAACTGCTACAACAACACAAGCACAACAAAATATAATCACTTGTATCTCATAAAGTTCAGATGCCACCGAAAGTTATATGCTACTGAAAGTTCTAAGAGAACAACAAAAACAAGTAAGGTTGCTCAGCTAGCCACAATAGATGTCTAAAATTCACTTATATTACAAGAAGTTCATATATGCCATTAAAATATCTAAGAGAAACACGAAAAACCAAGTAATGTTACTCAGTCAGCCATCAGACATTATATGTATACAACTTAAGCTCGAGTGCATGGATGAAAAATATTGATTTCTGTCTTTGCTTTATGAATGCAAACTTGCTTGACAATGAAGAGACAATACATCAGCAAACCAACAAATTTACCAAACTAGGAAAATTCATAGCATATGTATATGTGCTAACAACATTCATAGCGGCTAGTAAAAGTTAACACAAATAGGTCCTTACCAATCGATACTCCAGTAAGTTCTACATATATTTCCTCTTATTTCAAAATAATCAAGTTTAACAAAACAACTGAAGGAATTCGACATCTTTAATGGTCCAGGATTCTTCTTTGAATAAAAAATTGTGGCGACCATATCCTACCATAGTGTCAAGTTTAATCTAAATACAAACACTATGAAACTTATAAATTAGAAAACTTATTTACTAAACATGTAGCATAAATATTAGTTATATATACAACAAAAATCAATTAATATAGGGATATTAAGTAGCAGATGACAAACATATTGACTAATAAGAGCATTACAATAGTTTATATTTTCTTTTACAATAAGAGTGGTATATTTATTAAAATAAAGCAATTGTATATTTGTATGTGTTAACAACGTTCATAGTTGGATAAGGTGCATTGAGGAATATAAAGGTGAAATTAAAAAATAAAAATTTACTTCTTTTAATTTACACAATATCTTATTTTATGTTTATGTGAATAAAATGTATTTGTATTAAATCAAATTTAATATTTATTAATAAAAGAGTTTGTATAATATTTTAATTTATTTAAAATATTTATTTGTTTGTTAATATTTAATAATTTTAGCTCATGAACTAGCAATAAGCTTTATAAAAAATAATCAAATATTCTCTGCATAAAGATTGATCTTCATAAAGCTTATGACTGCATAAATAGTGACTTTGTGATTCACATGGTTAAATGTATGAGTATTCGGTTACAAATTTACCCAGCTAATTAAGTTATGCATCACTACCCAACATTTTCTGTATTGCTTAATGGAAGTTGCTATTTTGCTAGTTCAAGAGGCTTGAGACAAGGACAACTACTCTTTCCATACTTATTTTGCATTGCTATGGAACTCTTGGGTATACTGTTTTACATAGCTTATCAGAATATACAATCCCATTTATAACATTGATCCTATTATCTACTCACATATTATATGTGACTCACATATTATATGTGACTCACATATTATCTCTCATTATCACTCACATGTTAGAATAAGAATTATCCATCGTTACTAGGGCTGCACACAACTCATATCCAACCCGACCCAACCCACCAACCCGACTCAACCCACGTAAACTCAACCCAACCCATCCTAGTTCAGATCGGATATGAGTTACAATTTGTAACTCATACTATATATGGGTCGGGTGTGTTATTTTGTTCAACCCAACCCTACTTTAACCCAACCCAACCCTATATTAAAAACCTAATTTAATATCAATACACTTAAAATTAGAATAGTCTAATCCTAGAATAATGTTTATGTATTCTACAGTAAATATACGAAAAAGCATATTTTATGTCAACCCAAACAAGAAAGAATTTGGCAAAGATATTCCAAAGGGCATTTTAATGTATTTTAAAATAGTGAATTAATTTCATATGATGTGTTTTACAATGAAATTTTAATAAAATATATGTTATAATGAATTAGTTAGTTTAAGTACGTTATGCTAGCTAAAATCTAATATTATGTTGAACATTTTAATGTTATTTTTTGAAAATATTCCCTTATATTCTATTTTTTATTAGATTCACGCAACCCAACCCAACCCTACTAAACCCGATCCAATCCATACTTCGACCCAACCCATATCCAACCTCATATAGGGTCGGATACGGGTTGAGCTACCTTAAACCCATAGCTATGCGGGTCGGATGAAATATTTGGTCTGACCCGATACAACCCATACTTTGTGCAGCCCTAATCGTTACCATAAAGAAGCCAGCATACAGAAAAACAACAGTTGAGAAAGAAAAAAACGACAGGGCTGAATCTATCCAACCAACCTCAATAAATTGTAAGCAGTAGAAATGTAAAGAACGTCAAATATGATTAGCTTTAGCCATGTGCAGTCCAATTGCATTTCCTTGTAATAGCTGACGAAGTGTTGTATATCTACAACCACCTGCATTTAATAGGAAGCCTATATAATGATGCTGGTTAATCGACCAATAACATAACAGAAGTTTTAAGATAAGTAGAAAATGGGGAAAGTTTCGATGATGGTGGTGGTGGCATTAGCGTTTATAGTGGTGATAGGAGATGGTAGGAGGTTGGAAAAGGATAACTTTCTAGGTGGGGGAGGAGGATTAGGAGGAGGAGGTGGGTTTGGAGGAGGAGGAGGGTTGGGTCATGGGGGTGGGATAGGAGGAGGATTTGGTAAGGGAGGTGGGTTAGGTGCTGGAGGTGGTCTTGGTGGAGGAGGTGGCCTAGGAGGAGGTCATGGTTTTGGTGGAGGGATAGGAGGAGGACATGGAATTGGAGGTGGAGCAGCTGGTGGATTAGGTGGTGGAGGAGGTCTAGGAGGAGGAGGTGGAGCAGGAGGAGGAGCAGGAGTAGGAGCAGGTGGAGGCATTGGCGGAGGTGGTGGTGCAGGAGGTGGAGAAGGAGGGGGCATTGGTGGAGGAGGTGGTGCTGGAGGAGGTGCAGGAGGTGGTGGAGATTTAGGCGGAGGACACGGCATTGGTGGTGGTGTAGGAGGTGGTGCAGGAGGTGGAGAAGGAGGGGGCATTGGTGGAGGAGGTGGTGCAGGAGGTGGTGGAGGTTTAGGTGGAGGACACGGCATTGGTGGTGGTGCAGGAGGTGGAGAAGGAGGGGGCATTGGTGGAGGAGGTGGTGATATTGGAGGTGGTGCAGGCGGTGGCATAGGAGGAGGAGGTGGCATTGGAGGAGGAGGAGGTGCAGGTGGTGGAGCAGGAGGAGGATTCGGTGGTGGTGCAGGAGGAGGAGCAGGAGGAGGTGCAGGTGGTGGAGAAGGAGGAGGCTTCGGCGGTGGCGCGGGAGGAGGTGCAGGAGGAGGTGCTGGTGGTGGTTTTGGAGGAGGGGCAGGTGGAGGAGGTGGATTTGGTGGTGGTGGTGGATTTGGTGGTGGAGCCGGAGGGAGGGATTAAAAATGTTATTAATCTATGTATGTTTGCTTGCTGAAGCATCAGATACTACGTTGAGATTGATTATCGTGTGTATTTCATATAGGTATATAATAAGACTATTGATATTTCATGATTATAGATTTATGCAGCTTCTGCACTGTTTGCGCTCCAGGTTGATACAATATTTCCAGGTGTTTCAAACGACCAATCCAACCGCTGTTCGATCAAGATTAACTTTCGATCTTATAGCGTTACAGTTTTGAAAATTAAATAATCTTATGCGTGTATTAATTCGTAATACAATCTCAAAATCATAAGGAAACCTTTAGACTAAACACTTTGAACTACATAGTTCTTCAAATTTGAATAAAAATTATCGTTTCACTTCTTATTTTTCACATAATAAAGTTAACAAATAATTTCACGATCTTAACTAAATTACTGAATTATTTTATCAATTTTGGACAACACGATACATTATTAATGTACATTTTATAAATCAATATTTATTTATGTTAAAAAATAAGGAACTCTACAATTTTGCACTAAAAAATTGTTATAGAATTATTTTAATTGACATTTGTTATCAAATGTTGAAAAATAATTGTTTAAAATGTAAATATGTAAATTATAATTAGTTAACATTAAGTGAAATAATTTTAGATTTAAATAGAAAAAAATAAAAAAATAACGATACGTGCGGTTCTCACGGTCTAATCGGTTGTACCACTGGAACTTTTGATTTTGCATCAAAAAGGTTCGGCTCTAGGTCCCTCTCTGAAATTATGAAATTTCCAGGTAGAAAGGTGGTCATACGTGTAATAATAAATATGAAAAGTGAAGTGCAGCATGTTTCGGTTGCAAAGTTATTGATAGTCACTGTCATATTACGTCTTCCATTTTGACATTTTTGCACCATTGTATATTTCATCCTTATCAACCAAGCAAATATGCGGTTTCACTCACCTGATCCATTTTCCATGATCCCATAGATCAAAATAAATCTCCCCCACTGATCTTTTACTTTTAATTTTATTAAAAATTAAAAAAGCAGCAAATGAATGGGTGGATTTCAACGGGTTTATGCGACTTTGGGAAATTGAGACTAAATGATTATTTGCCGCAAATATATGTACAATTAACAAAATGATCGAAATAATTTAATCACCGTAATCCATAGTTTCGAAGACCGAATGATATCAACGCAATGCAAGGACAAAGATTCTAGTGGTTCAACCGACTAAACCATAAGAGCCACGACAATTCTTATTTTTTGTTTAAATTTAAAATTATCAGGAAATTATTGTCAAGGATAAAAAATTTCAACATTTTAACGTCAATGACAGACCTTCAGTATTTTAGCCTGAAAGACAACTTTTTTTAGGTATCAGTTTTTACAGTTTTTAGGTATCAGTTTGTAGTTATCGTATCAGTTTTTAGGTATCAGTTTCTACTTCGGTAACAGTTTTGAAAAAATGTTTGTCATTATGAATAATTTTGAAATAATGTTTGTCCTTATGAATAATTTTTAGAAGAATGTTTGTCCTTTTGGTTAAAATATTGAGGTAGTGTCCTTGAGGCTAAAAATATACAAATTTTTGTTCATTAAATTAATTCCCCCTTAACAGCTAATGTAAAGTTTTAACAAATTATAATTAATATATTGACTTTTAAAAGCTATTATTTTTGAATTTGACGATTAATATTAATTTAACTTTTTGTTTAACAAGTTTCTTAGCGTAAATGTGTAAATTTCTGAAATTTTTAAGATAAAATAGATTCGGTTAAATAATGGTTCGTAATATGTACACCAATAACGTACCGTATAATTACAAATTGACAGGAAAATACAATAATTTGATGGTTAAGATTATGAAATTACTGTTAAATTAAATGTGTGAATAATTAAAAAGTGAAACGAAGTTTTTTGTCCAATTTGAAGAACCGTGCAGTTCAAAAATGTTGGTTTGAAGGTTTTTTTTTTAAGTTTTGACATTAGAGTGTTGGTTTATGTCCGCACAATGTTATTCGATTTTTAGAATCGTTACGTTCTAAGGTTGAAGCTTAACCGTGATGAACCGCGGTTGAATCGGATCTTTAAACAACCGCTATCATCGTTTGTCTTTTCTTTTTTTCTTCAAACTTTGTATTGCTATTACTTGCGGAACATTACCAGTAATCCATCAAATGACTCACCCCAAAGGTAGAACATTGGACAAGGCACGTGGTAAAAAATTGCTTGACACGAGTTCGAATCTGGATGGCTTTTTAGTTTTTTTTTTTAAACTATGGAATAGAAGCCAGTTTAAAAATATTTTGGGTCATAATCACAATCCTGATGCACAAAAACTTTACAGTACAAATTTTCTGGTTCATCGCATTTTAAATTGAAACTAACGTTATCTTTTTAAAATTCATTCTTTTTTATAGTCTTATCAGTAATCACATTAACTAATTCGTATAAATGGATAGGGCCCAGCTGAGCCCAGAAGTGGACCCACCCTCGTGATGAAGCTCTAATAAGGTGACAACATAAACCAAAACAAAGCATGAAAAGACATTCTTATCATGAGTTTTACAGCATGAAACGTAAATTGTTTTTCTACAAATAAACGCACTAAAAAAAATAATTCGCACAAATATTTAGTTTGTTCGAACTAAGTTTCAATATCTATTTTTTTTTGTTACTCTTAATTTGTATTTCTATTATTAATGAATAAAGAATGAAATTGTAAAGCAAGTTTATATACTAAATCTTATTTTTAAGTGATATTAAAGTTTGACAATATTTGTAGATGAACATTTTGAATTTGTAAAAAAAAATTAATTGTTAGATCATATTTTTGAATGATATTAATGTTTGGTAATATTTGTAGATGGACTTTTTGAATTTGTAAGAAAAGTTTATTTGTTAGATCATATTTGTATGTGATATTAAGATTTGATAATATTTGCAAATGGACGTTTTTGATAATTCACGCTGACACCATAAAAAATATGACACCAAATGTATTGCAACTATTATTAAAGATATTCTTAGTGTATTGCTAAGACCATCCGAGTTTATGGTTGAAGCTACCACGGTCGGCGGTTGCCTGCCAACCACTGTGGTAAAAAAAAAGTGGTCGGTGGTAGCCCCTAGCAAAAAATCATGTGCCTTTAGCAACACACTATTTTATCATATGGAATTAATATATGTTTGGGGTGCCTTCACGGTCAAATTCTGGCACGTTGTCGTTCGCGTCATGTTGGACGCGTAAAAGGTGGAGTCTACAAAATGACATGTTTGAATCAATCGTAGAAAAACTAATGGTTGACATCAGACGCGTCTGACGTCAATAGTTAATTTTGAACGAATCTGGATCTTGTAGACACTTTCTCAACTAAGAGACGTGAAATACGTCGTGAACTCCAAAAAACTGATCGGGAAGTGCTACACGTTCGCATTTTTAATCAATATACTTCAAAATTTCAAAAATCTCAAACATGAAACTTTTAGAACAAATTCTAAGCTTTCTGGAACATCTAAGATTATTGAATTTGGAAAAAAATGAAAAAATTATGCTTAAAACCCTTGGTAAACATATACCATGCACTGAGATTATACTATACTTGTACCCATCCTTATAGTTAAAGGATGAATTCCCTTATGCACTTATATTCTTCTTATCTTATTTTAGGCTTGGCGGGTTATTACCGCCGCTTTATCAAAATGACAGCAGTGTTGAATCTAGACTTCTGAACCGTTTTAAGCATAACTTTTTCATATATTTTTTCCAAATTCAATAATCTTTGATGTTCTGGAAAGCTAAGAAATTTTTCTAAAAGTTTCATGTTTTGAGGTTTTTGAAATTTTGAAGTTATATTGATCAAAACTGCATTTGATTGTTGCTATCCCGAGAGCAAAACTATTATTTGCTCTGATACCAAGCTGTGACGCCCCATCCTGAGACCCATATTAACAAAGAGAATTACATAGTAATTCTGTCTGCTAATGCGGAGAATAGGGCTGGTTAAGAGCGACCATCATAGTCTAGAAAGTCACGAACAACAGGAATCCGAGACACATCATCATCATAGTCTCGAGATTCAAGAGAGAATAGAGAAGCTTCAGAATCACCATCTAGCTCGCGCATGTCCTCATCCTCGCAAGTGTCTCAATTGCAAGCAAGAGGGACACATGATTTCTACTTGCTTTAAGAAGAAGAAGGATGCTCGTTCTGGTAATCTGAATGTGGCAAAGGCTTTTGGTAGTGCTTCTCAGTCTCGAGGTATATCTCCCACTATTTTGGAGGATTCTATATTGTTCCATGATCGTTCTATTAGAGTGTTCTTCGATACGGGTGCGTCGCATTCATTCGTATCGAAGGAACTCGTTGATACTTTACAGTTGGATGTTTCTTACTTGATTACTTCGTTGAGGATTGCGAATCCTATCGGGGGATCCGCAACCCTTAGTATGCTTTGTGAAGATGTTGAGATCCTTATTTGTGGCTTTTCTTTTCGTGCGAATCTGCACGTGGTTCCTTCTCTTGGTTTTGATATGATATTGGGTATGGACTGGCTAGTTCAATACGATGCCAGGATTCTATGTTTAGAGAGAATCCTATACCTTCGACATCCCGACTCTCCTGCTTGGTTGTCTCTTATACTTCGGGACATTCATTTTTTACCTCCCTGTTTTATGTTATTCTCTCTTCTTCCTCCTTCCCAACATCAACCTCGGCTACAACTTGCAAAACACAATAGTATTTTGAGATAATTTTCGATATACTCATCTCATTCTCATTTCCGTTTAATTTACATTTTTTTTGAGTTTTTTTGTTTTACAGAATGACCGACACTGTTAAGAAAAACTAACGTCGAATTCCAAAGAATTGATCCAAACAAGCTACAGTATAGTTCCTTCGTTGCGCGGTTGATGCCTATGGAGCTTTTGGAACCAACAAAAGAGGCATATATGAGAAAATTGCATCTGCATTGAATGTGGCTTTTGCGACTATTTCGAATGAAATACATATAATGGACGATCAACTTAGTTACAAATACGATGGACTAAAGAAGCAATGGTCTGTATGATAGAGTTTATGTAACAAAACTGGCGCAAGATGGGATTCAGTGAGGCGAACGATTAGCGGAAGTGAGCAATGGTAGGCCGATCGTATGAAGGTAGATTTGATCACTTTTCATTTGTTTACGAGTTAGTATTAAATTTGTTATCTTTTCCTTTTCTTTTCAGGAGCTTGGCTCCTCAATTATAAAGCATAGGAAACACCTAATTGCTCTTATGGAGTTACTGCATCAAAATTTTCAATGTGCTATTGCAACGGGAGCAGATGCATTCACACATGGTGTCAAAGAAGATCAACTGCATTCTTTTCCCCCAGAACAAAACACCAACACACCGTTCGATGCAACATGAGAAATTAATGGATTTTATACTCCACTTGAAGACATCAACACACAACTGTCACAACAGCCTACAACAGCACGTGGTTGAGGTTCATCTTTCGAAACTTGTGGTAAGTGAAGGCGAACGGAGGATTACGAGAAGTTAAATGATATCATTGATATGATACATCAAAGAGATTTGAAGAAAACTCGTTTTGAAACCTATAGTCCCTCCTAGTATGCTACTTCCACTCCTAATCCTACTCATCCTCATATACTGCTCCCCCTAATCTTGTCCAAGTGGACAAACCGTTTGCGGCCTTCAAAGATGTCATTCATCATGTGATGGAATTTGGAGAAATTCATCTGTCTAAAGTTGTATCACTACTCAAGATTCAAAATAAAATGGAAGATTTTTTTGATTTGGAAGATGACGAAGCCCGGAATTGGCTTCTGCTGGAGATAGAACATTCATAGCACACGATCAGATACCAGCAGTTTATGATGGGACGTCCACCGGCCTACCCATTGTCTCTCCATCTACCTACCAACCACATACCTACCACGTGACTTCTAGTTGTATTTCATTGTATTCCGTTGTATTTTTAGTTTTATTTGCATTTTTATTTCAATTTCTAGTGATTAATAAAAGCTGCCTTGTTTAATTATATTATATAACTACTTAATTAAGAAATTTAAAAAAAATGAAAAAAAATATTTATAACAAAACAATTAAAATGCCTCCACCACAACAAAATACTCATTCGCAAATGGCAATGCTTGTTGCAATGGGCCCATTACAACTGGCAGCCGCAAGTCTTAATATGTGAAATCATAATAGGATGATTACATTTTATAACTGTTTATGAAGGTTGCAAGTGACTATTGCAGTTGTAACGACCCGCAAAATTTAATGGTTTTAAAAGTATATTTAACTGGAAATTTTGTGAATTTTTAATAATTGAATTTTGAAATAAAAATTTTATATTTGAAATACGTCTATTTTAATATAGCAACTGGAAAATTTTCATCTGATAATATTAAAGTTTATTTTCCTATGAAATTTTATTTCAAATCAAACCGGTTAATAACAGTGAATTTAAAAGTTTTCCGAAACCAAAATATGTCAACAGGAGAAAATTTATTCAGAGCATTCTGAATCAGACTGTGAAATTCGTTTCGCGAAATTCGGACGTTTCTAGCTCCATTTGGATTTTTCCGTTCAAAATAGCAGCATTTTCGGTACCGATTATCGACTTTTGATCGGATGATCGTACCACCAATATCTGTATACTGTTTTGATCGTCTCATCGTGCTGATCTCTGCAGTATATTTATTTTTGTATTTTGAGATCCGATACGCGACGGAAATGTTGATAACAGCCCGTTGTAACGGTACCACTTTTTAACTTTTCACTTTCCTTCGGTTTCAAAGTTTGAAACGTGTTGCCCAATCATATTAATTTGCTTTTATGTGTCAGCTGAATCAAAGCAACGTGACCGTTGCTATTTTATTGCTTTTATACCCTTTGGATGTGACTGTTCAATGGTTCTTACTGTTTATATCTTCCTTCATATTTTTTCCAGCTTTGCCTTCTTCAGATCCAATCTCCTTGTCCCATTCTTCATGCCGTGAACCCATTCGCAGATCTCTTCCCCTCCTCTTTTCCCTCTCCCTCCTTGCTCAACATTTCCACATCGTTCCCCTCCCATACTCGGCCTGTTCATGCCTCCACCACCCAAGCACTAATTTCGACAGCCGAACTCCCACTAATATACTACAGCACATGTCTCCAACCACCTTCTTCGCCACCCAATACATCGCCTCCCTCCGACCTCGCAGTGTGCATGGTCCACTCATTTCCACGCAAACCGGCCTCATGCGTTCACCTCTTCGCAAACAAACGACACCCCTCTACGCCGCAGTCTATGGTTGAACCGCCTCTTCCTCATAACAACCCTCACCCTCGGCCCTTCCCACCACCCGAGCACTCGGCCTCGCAACCGTAGCCGAACAAACCCGCATCTGGTCCTTCCCATAGCCGTGTAGCCTTGATGGATAAGTGGAGGTGAATATATATATGGTTAATATATGTTAGTTATGTATAAAATTTCGACAGTGTGTATTTACATCTGTTGAATCCAATGTTAGTATTCTACCTAATAGTATTTATATCAGTAAGTTATAAATATATATATATATATATATATACTATATATTCTGTTACAATGGAAGTTATAGTTGTATGTCAGCTTATGTAATATGTTTGTGAAGTATTTTATAAATTTTTATATGATACTAATACGTATGCCTTACCGTTTATATATTTGCTTATATATGTATATAACATGTCTTTTATATAGATATAATTTATATAAGATTTATATATATGCTATAAAATATTATCTGTTAAGTTTTATGTATTAGTTTATAAAAGTTACTGTATATGTATATAAGCGTACATAAGTTATATCGGTCTTGTCTTTGTATATATTGGTAGTAAGAGTTTTTGCAGTACGTATTAAGTATAATATTTATATAGTATGTTTCGAAGGCATATAATATATACATTGTTTAATGATATGCTGTACAAGTTGTTATGGCAGTTATATATATGCGTATATGTACATTTTGTTTTAATAAGTAAGCTATTTGGTATATACATAGTTATATATAATTTATACCTATATACGTGTGTTTATATAATTTTATGACTTGTTTTTACAGTTATACAAGTCTTGGGACAGCTGTATGTTTATATGTGTCGGTTTTTATATTTGACGGTATTTATATACTGTGGTGAAAAATTATTTTTAACGTATAAGTTAGTTCATTTATTTTATCTATATTAACAGATTTACAATTTGTTTTATTTTACATATGAATTTATGTGAGTCTTAGATATTATCATTTTGATCTTAAATTTCATATGGTTATATATTAATATATATATATAAGGATATGGGGGTTGTTTGCTTTGATTTGTAAATAATGATCTTTGATTTATGGGTAAAATTTAAATGGTCTGGATATATATATAAAGATTTTTTTTTCTTCTTTTTAATATATGCGTTTGATTAAAACAATTGATTTCTCAATTATATATATATATATATATATATATATATATATTAATATTTGTTTTAAATATAAAATATTGATTTGAAAATAAATATATGATATATATAATCTGTTTCTATCTTGATGATTCTAATTTGATTCCGTCTATTCCTATCTATCAGCTTTGTCCGTCGAACTTGTGTCCATTGTGCTTTATTTTGGAATTCGTGCTTGGTTTCGCAACTCGTTTCATTCTCGTTCATCTATAGCCTCGAAAGGTGAGAAATCACTCACGATTAACGTTCTTTTATTTATTAAATTCATTTTCAATTGAAACGACAATTGAAATATTACTACTGTTAGTTGATTTCATTGCTGTTATTACTATTATCTGTAACTGTTCACCTGTGACATCTGACACCAGTATCTGTTATATTATTATTGATGATATATGCATGTTGTTGTATTTTATATTATCTATTATCACTCTGCAAGTTCCCTGTTAGTATAGAATTCACTATGGGTTGAAATGATACATACCCGAACGGACTTTAGAATAGGAGAAAATCGTTATGGGTTGAAATGATAAACCCAAGCGATTTTCATTTGAATTGAAATTGGGATTACGGGTCGAAATGATATCTAATCGTATATATTTAATTTCGGATTGAAATGATAAATATCCGTATCACTTAGCCATATGATAAATATATATACAAACACCGTTGGTCCATATATATATATAAATATTTTGAAAATGAATTCTATGGTTTTGGAAAGAAATATATGGTTTTAATAAATGTTGAGGCTTAAATTATTATATATAAATGGGAATGATTGATTTAAATACATATAATATGTTGAGTATTTAAAATATATTTCAAAATAGATTTTGGTAATAATTTGAATAAGTTAAGGTTGGGAAGATAATTTGAATTTAGCTGAAATTGTATTCAATAAAGAATTTTATTTAATTAAACCGATTTGAAACTTATTGAAATTGAGATGTAAGATATGATTTATAACTTGAGTTTGAATTATAAGTAATCTAATGAATATTTCTTGTTTAAACAAAGTTTAAGGAAATATTTAGTAAAATGTAATTTAAGGCTAGTTAAATGATATTGAATTTATTAAATGAATATTCCCTGATTAAATAATAAATGAAGTTAAATCAAGAGCTATATGAAACTGTTAAATTTAACTTTGAAAATGTTGAATATTAAAGCTTTGAAATATATTGAAAAAAATAAATAGTATATTTAGAACTGAATTGATGAATTGAGCTTTGAATAAATTTGAATTTGGAATTTGAGTTAATTTGAATCGATTTGTGAGACTTGAGGAAATTATAAATACTTTACTTTATAAATTATTTAATAAACATACACTATTTTGGAAAATAGATATATTTGAAATGAAAATGATATTTTGATTTTGAAGTAAATAAATTTAAAATGACCACGGTGTCATAGTGTATATTCCCACCTTGTAGATAGTTCTACAGATCCTTAGAGGATGGTTATCCCAAACATCCTTTAAGTTAATTGTATTTCAGTTGATATTTCACTTGAGTTGGATTTATTGATATAAGAATGTTAATCCTGACTCGAGTGTTTTGTGTTTTGCTTTACGCTCGGGTCAGACCGAGTGATACAACATTTGAGACTCACCTTGGAGTTTGGAGCTTCATTTGGAGATCCAACTATCAATTCAGCTTTCAGCTTTCCAGTTGATTTGTTCAGAGAGGTCATCTATTCGTACTGAAGACTTCACTGTATTTGAGATATTCGATTGTATTTTATTTTAACTCAGATGGTTATATAGTAGCTTCATGAACTACTATTTTATCTATTCCGCTGCGTATTATTGTATTACTCTGTGTCTGTGATTCTGTGATAGATTGATTTATTTACTGTATATGATGAGTTTGCCAAATTTAAATTAACAATCCACTGTTTTGAAGTATTCGAGTCTGACATGTGTGGATTTATTGTCGATTTGAATGGTCCAAAATAGTGGGTCGTTACAGTTGGTATCAGAGCTTTGGCTCTAGGCAAAACTTAGCATATATAGTAAATTTATTTACAGAATCACTTTCGTTCGAGTTTGAATCTCTTCCTTTTGACTCGATTTCCTTTGAACTTTGGAACATTCCTTGCGGTTCCAAAATTCATTCTTGTCTCTCCCGATTTGTATTCTTTTGATTTTAGAGTATCCCATAACTCCACTTCGAATGATCTCTATAAGAATAGGCGATCCCACCAATCTTTGAATGATTTGTGAAGGGGTGAAACTCCTTCACAATTGGCATTGATTCACCGGAGATTTCTATATCTTTGGTTTAGATGCCGCTATCTCTTGCGATCGAATGTTGATTTTTTTTGGAATTCTGCATCGATCTTATTCCTGAAGTCACGGTTGACCCTAGGGTCATCCACGATTTATATAAGTATATTCATCTTCTATTTTGAAATTTAATTATCTCATCTTCGTTCGAGCTTATCTTCGAATCACAATTCTATTTGATTAAGAACTCCTCTAATTTGAATCTCTGTCTTTGTTGAAATCCATTCCTAAATCATCCTTTGAAAATCGGGTTTATTCGTATTTTGGAAATTGTTTTATATATCGAAATTTTATAAGTATGATTATATTCTATATATAAAAGTGAAAATGTTTTCGGTAAGGATTATATATACCTTTTAAAAATAAGAATTTGAATTTTTGAAAGGATTTGAAATTTTGAAGTTATATAAGAAATTGATTTATATAAAAAAAATGATTTATAACTAAAGGATTTTAAATTTGAAATTCGAGAATTGAACTCTGGTATTCTAAAATTGGTTTTAAGATTTTGAAATATATAATAATAATATGATTTAAAAGTATTTTCCGAATAAGAAATATTTCAAATGATTTTAATAAGTTTCGAATGATTTCAAAGAAATTTCAAAAGAAGTTTGAGAAAATAGAAGTCCAGAACCCACTTATGTCGCTGGAAAATAATTTCGGTGATGAGTGCACGCATCATCGACATTGATTTTCGAGTTTCAGAGTGAGGGATAGGCCACTTCAGTAGCTTTGCTATGCGAGTGATTTTGTGAAACCATTTTGATGTCAAATTCCGAAGTAAGATTTGATATTCGAAAGATATATGTATATATATATATATATATATATATATATTTGAAATGATTTGAAGTAAGCCGGTGTTCAGTCCTCGAGTTTCGGATTTGATATAACCTATCTTTTGAAATTGATTTACTTATTTGTTGATTTCCAACTCTTGAATTTGAAAATGATTTCTTCAACTATTTCGAAGGTTCGAGCACTTCCAAATCAAGGTTAACTTTTCAAAGCTAAATTTTTTGAAAAGTATGAATTATTTGGTAAAGTATATAAATTTGTTTTGAATGTTTAAGTATGAAGTAATATGATTTAAATAAGTTGAAACTGTTTTGTTAAGTATATGAATAAGGCGAATTTTAAAATTTTCTAATATGAAATTTAGATTTGAAATGTTTTGAAAAGAATTTGGTCTTCAAAATATTTTGAATAAAATTTAGTTTAAATGTTTTAACTTAGTAACATCTTTATGAAACTATATATTTAACAAGTTGGAATAAATATACAAGTTGTACGTATGCTGTTTTATTCGCATAATTAATTTGATCCAGGTTTGAGTACACAAGTTCGAGGTGAATTACACCATTTCGTGTCAGGATTTTTCATTCGATTCTTGATGTCGAATATTTGATATGGATTTTGGGCTTGATTCTAGAATTCTCTATCGTAGTATATGGCTATGCAAGGAGACTGATGGCTTCTAGTCGAGAAACCATATCGAAATCCGCATTAGGGAAGTCGAATGGACAATACTAGTTCGAAAACGAACTTGTGTGATCGAGCGAGCGATCAAATGTGATTCTGCGAAATGACGACGTATGTACATCTTATATTCTAATAACATTGATATATTTTGACGCTGAAATTGAAAGCTGTCGGGATAGAATATCTTTATTTACTAAAAGAAAATTTCCAATTTAAAATTACAAAGATATATAACCCATAAAAGCAAAGATATTCAATCCCATATAGCTCTTCATACAGCGAAATTTATTTTGAAAATTTGATCCTTATATACGATGGACCTTACGTAAGTATAAGATGATTTTGAAAACATTTGATTTTGGAAATGAATTGTTTGACTTAATTATATTGATTTGGAAATTTGGATTTATTTTCTAAATCTATTATTTTGGAAACCTTGAAACTAAAGATAATTAATTTGAGAAGAAATAATTTGGTGAAATTGTATATGATTTTGAAACTGAACTGATATTAAAACAAATTGAAATTTGAAAACCTTGTGTTACTAAATACTTGATTTGGGAGTTGTCGAACTTATATAAAATTGATTTGTATGAGTATGAAATTGATTCAAAAACTATGGATTTGAAAAGGTACTCAATTTGAAGTGAAATCTTATATAATTGAAGTCTATATAAGTATGATTTGATATACTATTGATTTTGGAAAGTATTTGATTTGAAAATTTAATCTTATATATAATGGATTTTATATAAGTACGATATTTGAAAGTGATTTGAAAAGGTACTATATGATACATATTTTCGAAGTAAAGATATGGAAAGTGCCTTCTGCTTGATATCCGATTTGTGGCCACATCTTGGATTCATTCTATCGATATTATTCTCTCTGATTTTTGGTTTTCCGGATATGATACTCGAGTGTCCTTCGAATTCCATGGCGTTACCCATGGTCTTACGAACTCAACTGCATAGCGTAATTCGTAAGGCAGTGATTGCTTAAAAGGTACGGATGTTTCCTGGGGGATCCAGGCGTAACCATTGTGTATCTGCGATCTATGGTCGTGTTAGTGGCGTAATCCGCAAGGCAGAGATTGCTTAAGGGGTATGGATGTTTCCTGGGGGATCCAGGCGTAACCATTTTTATGTATCCTGCGGTCCACCGTTTTGTTATCATGGCGAAATTCGCAAGGCAGTGAATGCTTAAAAGGTACGGATGTTTCCTGGGGGACCCAGGCGTAATCATTGTGTATCTGCGATCCATGATTTGTTTGTTTTTTGTTTGGATTGTACTTTCCATATTTGTTTAAAAAAAAAGAGGTTTTCCAGTATTTTTCACTAGGTGTTGAAACAGGTCTACTAAGTACCTGGAGAATTCTAGTTTTGCGCCTGATCAACGTACTGCCAGAATCTGCAGGAACGAGGATAAACTTGTTGAAACATCGAGTTATAAAAGTATTTTCGAAAGAAAATTTATTTCGTTATAAAGGTATTTTTTTATATAAGTATTTCCAACAAAGAAAATTTTGTATCAATATTTGGAATCAAAACCCTTATGGTTCTAAATTAACTATTCATGCCCGATTCTATTCCTTTGAATCTACCTTATCTGCTCAGCTTTATTTATTCACATATATTCTGTTTTTCCAAGTCCTCCTTCTTTTCCTTGTTGACTATATCCCTTTAAAATATTGTTTATTTATATACTACTTGGTTTAAATAAAAAAATTCAACGTTATAAATATTTTAGAAGTATTAATTAAATAAAAACAATTTAAAGGTAAATGATTATTGATTTATTAATAATACTTGAAAAGTAATTTTGATAAAATTTATAAATTAATAAATTATGAATTTAATGTTTTCAAATAGCTTCTTTGTAAAAATAAGTAATAACGTAAATAATTGTTTTCAAATATTTTTCATATATTTATAGAGGTGTTATTTAAACATAAATGGCATTTATAAAGGAAGCAAGAAATTTGCAAAAGGGTTTGAAAAATATTAAAGCATTAAAGACAATTGAATTGCAAATGAAGTTTTCAAATTTAAGTAAAATTTATATAGTTCAAATTGATTGTTTAATCTTGACTTTCAATCTACTTTTATTTCTGGTTGTTCTATTCTCCTACCACCTTCCTTTTCGGGGACCAAAAGTTTTGAGTGGGGGAGAGTGTAACGACCCGTAAAATTTAATGGTTTTAAAAGTATATTTAACTGGAAATTTTGTAAATTTTTAATAATTTAATTTTGAAATAAAAATTTTATATTTGAAATACGTCTATTTTAATATAGCAACTGGAAAATTTTCATCTGATAATATTAAAGTTTATTTTCCTGTGAAATTTTATTTCAAATCAAACCGGTTAATAACAGTGAATTTAAAAGTTTTCCGAAACCAAAATATGTCAACAAGAGAAAATTTATTCAGAGCATTCTGAATCAGACTGCGAAATTCGTTTCGCGAAATTCGGACGTTTCTAGCTCCATTTGGATTTTTTCCGTTCAAAATAGCAGCATTTTCGGTATTGATTATCGACTTTTGATCGGATGATCGTACCACCAATATCTGTATACCGTTTTGATCGTCTCGTCGTGCTGAACTCTGCAGTATATTTATTTCTGTATTTTGAGATCCGATACGCGACGGAAATGTTGATAACAGCCCGTTGTAACGGTACCACTTTTTAACTTTTCACTTTCCTTCGGTTTCAAAGTTTGAAACGTGTTGCCCAATCATATTAATTTGCTTTTATGTGTCAGCTGAATCAAAGCAACGTGACCGTTGCTATTTTATTGCTTTTATACCCTTTGGATGTGACTGTTCAATGGTTCTTACTGTTTATATCTTCCTTCATATTTTTTCCAGCTTTGCCTTCTTCAGATCCAATCTCCTTGTCCCATTCTTCATGCCGTGAACCCATTCGCAGATCTCTTCCCCTCCTCTTTTCCCTCTCCCTCCTTGCTCAACATTTCCACATCGTTCCCCTCCCATACTCGGCCTGTTCATGCCTCCACCACCCAAGCACTAATTTCGACAGCCGAACTCCCACTAATATACTACAGCACATGTCTCCAACCACCTTCTTCGCCACCCAATACATCGCCTCCCTCTGACCTCGCAGTGTGCATGGTCCACTCATTTCCACGCAAATCGGCCTCACGCGTTCACCTCTTCGCAAACAAACGACACCCCTCTACGCCGCAGTCTATGGTTGAACCGCCTCTTCCTCATAACAACCCTCACCCTCGGCCCTTCCCACCACCCGAGCACTCGGACCCGTAGCCGAACAAACCCGCATCTGGTCCTTCCCATAGCCGTGTAGCCTTGATGGATAAGTGGAGGTGAATATATATATGGTTAATATATGTTAGTTATGTATAAAATTTCGACAGTGTGTATTTACATCTGTTGAATCCAATGTTAGTATTCTACCTAATAGTATTTATATCAGTAAGTTATAAATATATATATATATTTACTATATATTCTGTTACAATGGAAGTTATAGTTGTATGTCAGCTTATGTAATATGTTTGTGAAGTACTTTATAAATTTTTATATGATACTAATACGTATGCCTTACCGTTTATATATTTGCTTATATATGTATATAACATGTCTTTTATATAGATATAATTTATATAAGATTTATATATATGCTATAAAATATTATCTGTTAAGTTTTATGTATTAGTTTATAAAAGTTACTGTATATGTATATAAGCGTACATAAGTTATATCGGTCTTGTCTTTGTATATATTGGTAGTAAGAGTTTTTGCAGTACGTATTAAGTATAATATTTATATAGTATGTTTCGAAGGCATATAATATATACATTGTTTAATGATATGCTGTACAAGTTGTTATGGCAGTTATATATATGCGTATATGTACATTTTGTTTTAATAAGTAAGCTATTTGGTATATACATAGTTATATATAATTTATACCTATATACGTGTGTTTATATAATTTTATGACTTGTTTTTACAGTTATACAAGTCTTGGGACAGCTGTATGTTTATATGTGTCGGTTTTTATATTTGACGGTATTTATATACTGTGGTGAAAAATTATTTTTAACGTATAAGTTAGTTCATTTATTTTATCTATATTAACATATTTACAATTTGTTTTATTTTACATATGAATTTATGTGAGTCTTAGATATTATCATTTTGATCTTAAATTTCATATGGTTATATATTAATCTATATATATAAGGATATGGGGGTTGTTTGCTTTGATTTGTAAATAATGATCTTTGATTTATAGGTAAAATTTAAATGGTATGGATATATATATAAAGATTTTTTTTTCTTCTTTTTAATATATGCGTTTGATTAAAACAATTGATTTCTCAATTATATATACATATATATATATATTAATATTTGTTTTAAATATAAAATATTGATTTGAAAATAAATATATGATATATATAATCTGTTTCTATCTTGATGATTCTAATTTGATTCCGTCTATTCCTATCTATCAGCTTTGTCCGTCGAACTTGTGTCCATCGTGCTTTATTTTGGAATTCGTGCTTGGTTTCGCAACTCGTTTCATTCTCGTTCATCTATAGCCTCGAAAGGTGAGAAATCACTCACGATTAACGTTCTTTTATTTATTAAATTCATTTTCAATTGAAACGACAATTGAAATATTACTACTGTTAGTTAATTTCATTGCTGTTATTACTATTATCTGTAACTGTTCACCTGTGACATCTAACATCAGTATCTGTTATATTATTATTGATGATATATGCCTGTTGTTGTATTTTATATTATCTGTTATCACTCTGCAAGTTCCCTGTTAGTATAGAATTCACTATGGGTTGAAATGATACATACCCGAACGGACTTTAGAATAGGAGAAAATCGTTATGGGTTGAAATGATAAACCCAAGCGATTTTCATTTGAATTGAAATTGGGATTACGGGTCGAAATGATATCTACCCGTATATATTTAATTTCGGATTGAAATGATAAATATCCGTATCACTTAACCATATGATAAATATATATACAAACACCGTTGGTCCATATATATATAAATATTTTGAAAATGAATTCTATGGTTTTGGAAAGAAATATATGGTTTTAATAAATGTTGAGCCTTAAATTATTATATATAAATGGGAATGATTGATTTAAATACATATAATATGTTGAGTATTTAAAATATATTTCAAAATAGATTTTGGTAATAATTTTAATAAGTTAAGGTTGGGAAGATAATTTGAATTTAGTTGAAATTGTATTCAATAAAGAATTTTATTTAATTAAACCGATTTGAAAATTTTGAAATTGAGATGTAAGATATGATTTATAACTTGAGTTTGAATTATAAGTAATCTAATGAATATTTCTTGTTTAAACAAAGTTTAAGGAAATATTTAGTAAAATGTAATTTAAGGCTAGTTAAATGATATTGAATTTATTAAATGAATATTCCCTGATTAAATAATAAATGAAGTTAAATCAAGAGCTATATGAAACTGTTAAATTTAACTTTGAAAATGTTGAATATTAAAGCTTTGAAATATATTGAAAAAAATAAATAGTATATTTAGAACTGAATTGATGAATTGAGCTTTGAATAAATTTGAATTTGGAATTTGAGTTAATTTGAATCGATTTGTGAGACTTGAGGAAATTATAAATACTTTACTTTATAAATTATTTAATAAACATACACTATTTTGGAAAATAGATATATTTGAAATGAAAATGATATTTTGATTTTGAAGTAAATAAATTTAAAATGACCACGGTGTCATAGTGTATATTCCCACCTTGTAGATAGTTCTACAGATCCTTAGAGGATGGTTATCCCAAACATCCTTTAAGTTAATTGTATTTCAGTTGATATTTCACTTGAGTTGGATTTATTGATATAAGAATGTTAATCCTGACTCGAGTGTTTTGTGTTTTGCTTTACGCTCGGGTCAGACCGAGTGATACAACATTTGAGACTCACCTTGGAGTTTGGAGCTTCATTTGGAGATCCAACTATCAATTCAGCTTTCAGCTTTCCAGTTGATTTGTTCAGAGAGGTCATCTATTCGTACTGAAGACTTCACTGTATTTGAGATATTCGATTGTATTTTATTTTAACTCAGATGGTTATATAGTAGCTTCATGAACTACTATTTTATCTATTCCGCTGCGTATTATTGTATTACTCTGTGTCTGTGATTCTGTGATTGATTGATTTATTTACTGTATATGATGAGTTTGCCAAATTTAAATTAACAATCCACTGTTTTGAAGTATTCGAGTCTGACATGTGTGGATTTATTGTCGATTTGAATGGTCCAAAATAGTGGGTCGTTACAGCAGTAAGGATTTTTTACAACGGTTAAAAGCAGCTGCAATAGGTTCTTTTACAACTATAAATGCCAATTGCAAAATAAGTGCAAAAATGAAAAAACAAAATTAGTTGCCACTTATATATTATAATACACATGTAACAATCACTACAACAAATATATCATATTACAACATCGATATTTCTGTTATTATAGAATACAATTTTTTAAACTGCGTTTAAGAACTACTTGAACAAAGAACATGATTTCAAGCCCAGGAAATGATACCTCAACAAACTGCAGGCCACCCCTATTTTCTCTGCTGCCCGATCCAAAGCTATTCAATGGATCATCAAAGTATATTCTTTTCTAATATTATCTCTTTTAATTTACCTTTCAGTTTCTAACTCAGTTATATATGAACTCATTTTTGAAATAATTGATATATGTTACAGTCCCACAGCGACTAAAATTCCATTATGAAACTGCATTTGCTGTTGTGAATTAGTTCGATCGCTTCTTTTCTACTATCAATGTATGGGATACATGGATGGCAGAGTTGATAGCCATAGTCTATCTTTCTATTGCTTGCAAGAATGAGGAGATTTATGCCCCAAATTTATATGAAATCTAAATACTTACAACTAATCAGGGTTTAATTTGAATCATAAATTGATAATATTGTTGTATGCTTGCTTTGAAAGTTTCACTCATGAAGTCAGAAGATGTAGAACATGTGTATGAACTTGATACTATTGTTGAAACTGGGCCGGCCTGCAGCGGAAGTTATGAGTGAATTTCAAGTTTTTATTACCCTATTGGATCTTTATTGGACCAATGAAGTCTAATTTATTTAGAACATCTCTAAATTTAATTTAAATAAATCATATATTCATTTAAATTCATAAACTGTTGATATAAATTTATTTACTTTATTTTCAATTTATACATATGTATACATATGTATCATATACATATGTGTATGTGTGTGCATGTGTAACATGATATTCCATGCAAGGTATAACATACCCGTATATAGATGTTGGGATTTACATCGCAACGGACATGTTAGCATTTCTTATATGTATTGTACGTTGTCCAAATATGTGTATACATTTATACTTATTATATATAAAAACCCAAGTGTGAATATATGTGTGTGTGTGTATGTACGTACGTAACCGTGTGAATGGAGAGTGGGCAGAGCGGGAAGGAGGTCCTCATACGGAGTCGCACAATTGAGCAGTGCGAGAGACTGGAGAATGGGTCGAGCCCTTGGGACTGACAAAATCATAGACGAAGTCTTTCTTCTTTTTTCTTGGAAAGGAGGGCGCCTTGGTATGTTATCAAAAAAGGAAGGTGGAGGTGCATAGCGACTTCGAATGACAAAATCACTGACAATAGTTGAGGGGGGAAGGAATGGTCAATCGTTAAGTCAAGAATGACTTCTTTGTTGGCGACCAATATATTAATTGGGGAAACCACGCCAGTGATAGGAAAAGGCAACCGGAGGTAGTGTAGCTGTATACTTAGGGAGGTATACTTAGCTTCAAATAGCAGGCTTCTCATGGTATCACCTAACGGACTACTAGATGTTATGTTCACTCTGGCTTCAGTAAAAGGAAGCCCCGAATTAATATCCTGGCATATTTCGGGGCATTGGTTTGTTTATTTTGAATATAAATATTACTTACGTACGTATGTATGTAAGTTATGAGAAAATATTATAGATATATCTGTACGTAAAATATTATAGTGTTAAATATTAAATAAACGTATATATATATGTGTGTGTGTGTGTAAGATATAAGTTTAATTTATATTTTTTATTAATAATTTTTTTAAATATGTGTGTGTATATACATATACATATACATATACATATATATGTATATGTATATATTAAAGTAACATAATTTCATATATATAACAATATGTATATATAAGTATAAATATAATATTTTTTGTAAATATGAGTTAGAATAGTTTATATATAAATACAAAAATTACAAAACTTAAAAATTATATTTTTTATTCCAGATCGATTACAAAGCAGATCCAAATTTAATTATAATTTTATTATAGTAATATATATATATATATATATATAAATATATATTATGAATTAGTTAGTCAAACAACAATAAATAAATGATAACAAATATTTAGAATTTTCAAATTTCAAAAAATTAGTAATGATATTTTATAGCTTATGAAAAAAATTCATATTTTTCTAAGGGAAAATTTCATTTTTTTATTAATTAAATACTTTCACTTGAATTTTAAAATGATTTTTAAAAATATAAAAAATGGTTTAAAAATCTAATTTTTTGATCGAGAGCTTCTATGATGATAATTTAATTTTAGAAAAGTTAAAATTGAATTTTTGAAATAATTTATTTTATATCAATTTATTAATTCGTATAATGATTAAATAATAATAAAAATATTAAATAATTACCAAAAAAATTATTTTTGATCATTAGAAATCATAATTAATCTAAATATACAATTGAAAAATATTAATTTAGTTATTTATATGATATAGTTATGTAGTTAAATACAAATCATATAAACAAATTAATTAACATATTAATACATGTATATATTAATTAAAATATAATGATTTTGGCTGTGTGTATCAGATCCTTAGTGAATTTTTTTTATTTGTAAACATACACACATAACCAATCAATATGTGACAACATCTATACCTATAGGAATCTTACCCAACCAACAATACAATAATTACAATATATATATATATATATATATATGTGTGTGTGTGTGTGTGTGTGTGTGTATGTATGTATGAATAGTATACATTTATACAGAGGTTATGTACCATATATATATAACTAAACACTTACCTAAGTCCACCTTTTAACGATGAGTTCTCCTCTTTTTAAACCTTCTCGATTCTACAAATTGCTAGTCCTTGAACCACAGACCTTTTTGCTATCAAGTAGGTGTTAATTTGAATTGATTCGATTTGAGTCTTGTTGGAGCATTAAAAAGGTGTAACTCGACGAGATAGGAGGCAGCAAAAAAAGTCCTTCTAAAGTTAGGGTTAGGGTTCCTTTTATAATGGTTGAATCGGAGAGAAAAGTTGATCACATCACATGTCTTTTCTTACTAAATCTCTACCATCCATCACAAACCCTTTTTACTCTATTTTGGCCGCCCCTTATATCTATTGTTTGCTAACAAAATTTTGCCTCCAACTTCATGGGCTAATAGCCCAAGTAAGCCCAAGTAAATATATTCAATTAAATCCAATTTAATTCCTTATCAATATCTCACATCGATCGATATATTTATAACTATTATAAATATACACAACAATGTTTATTCCTCAAATCATATTCAAATTTTATAATTAATATTTCATGAATATTAATTAATTTAGTTAATTTATAACAATTATAAACTAATTAAATCGTTTGGTCTAAAGAGAATTCATTATTTCGATCGTGTGATTCGTGGTTGTAAATTCGACCAGCGATTAACATCGAACTATTCAAATGTTAACTTTCACATGATACTTAGCAGGTGGTGTGATATTTTGGCCACATTTATCGCTTACTTAGTTTCGGTAAAATCCAATTCACTTTATTAAGCGTCAACCGGTTGTGCCATTTATTTTACACGAATTCTCTTTGTAACAACCGGGGATTTTGGTAATCTAATTTTGAATATTTAATTAATTTTACTTAATAAAATATTGGTTCAAAAGCTTAACAACTCGAATTAAATCATAGGATTGTTTAAAAATCTTTGAATTATGAATCATTAATTGAATAATGATTTAAATATTTGGATTTTAGATTGAATATTAATTCTATGGATTAAATGGACTTGTTCAACTCCTTTTAAATTATAAATAATAACAGTGAATTCAACTTGTAAAGTTAATTACAGTAATAAATGATTCAGATAAATAATCAGGAAATATATTTTTATTTTTACGATACGATTCTTGTTGACGTATTTTTAATTTAATTTATTTGAATTTTTCCATATTTTTTAATTGGGAAAATATTTAAATTGTCGTTTGACGATTTTCAAGCAAACGGCAGTGTTTTTGTGATTTTACAGAATTCAATAACCAGTGTATATTTTTATTGTTTTGGGGTCGCGTTGCTGTTCTGAACGCGACCGTATTTTTGTTTTGTCATTTGGAGTCCGTACGCAAATGGAAGTCTGTGCGGTGAGATGCCGAAAAATTTAAATTAAATATAACCAAACTCATAACATTTCATACCATTAGCACACTTCTTTGTCTTCCCCGTACTCATTCATTTATTCATGTTTTGGGAGAAAAAAAAAGCAAGCTTCATCATTTAAAAATAAAAACCAATGTAAATAAAATTTTGAAAATTGCAAAACATAGATCTTTGCATTGCTGAAGCCTAGATCTACAGGTGAACGTGATTTGCAGGGGTTGCGGCATCTCTGTGCAATGCTCGACAGTGTACACTAAAGTTTTGGTGGAAGTTTGAACTAGGGTTAAGGTTTTTGGGTGGTAGGGACTTCGATTTGCGAAAGGGAGGATGTAGTGGTCTTTGTCTTGGCGAGGTGCACCTGGTGGTCGAAACTGGAGGGGTACGGTTCATCTATGGGGGGTCGCGACTGTCGTGCTACTGTAGAGGAGGAGTGATGCCACATTTTTCTTAGGTAGTCCGGGTTGGCTTTCGAGGGGTCGGGGAGGTGCGGTTTTTGATGAGGAAGATGGCGACGGTGTTGGTTTGGTTACTCGTGGTCGGTGGAGGGAGGTACGGCGAGGTGAAGGCATCAGCAATGGTGAAATAGGGAACTGGAGTTGAAGCAGAAGTTAGTGGAGGGAAGAGATGGGCTGAAAATTGGTAAAGGGGTAGTTAGATTTTAATGAGTAATTAAGAAATATATTTGTTTAACTTATTCAATAGCTTATAAATTCTATAAATCGATCATACAAGGTCCGATTGAGACGCCATCAGTCGCGTTAGAATCGTGTGGCCGTACTCTAAGTGATGGAGTTGAATTAGTTGCATTTGGAACTAGCTGAATTTTGAGCTATAATCGAACGTTGTTCGACTATAGACCAAACTAAACGCAAAAGCGACAGCTGAAATAATGGTGAGTTAAACTCACCTTTCTGATTTACCAGTATAATATCGTGTAGATTAAATTTATTTATATCTGCTTGAATTGATTGAATTTGCTGGTTGATTGAATTTGGTATAGGATCATGATATAGCATCTTGAAATGCTATTAGATTGGTTGAATTTGATCTAGAATCGCGATATAGAATCTTGAAATGTTATTAGATTGTTTGAGTTTTAAATTTGTATTCAAACTTGTTAAGTAATGGTCATATATGAGGTGATAAATTAATTTTGGTTAATATAATTACGCTGTTTAAAATTATAACGTAGTTAATGTAAGTATACTTCCTAGTGTTATCTATTTGGCCAAATAGACATCATTTAATAAATACAAGAGTTTAACTTTGAATGACATTGGTTAGCAGAATAAATCTCTGTTTTGCTATTATATTAATTCGGACATTTATTTAAGTGTCAACTGATTGTTAATTATGGATTTTGTTACATATATACTTGATTATGTAAATATTGGCAATTTGACATGAGAAGTTTTGGAAGGTAATGGTAGCTTGTTAAGTACCATTGGGATTGCTGAGCCTTTTCTAGATTTGGAAACTTTGGATTTGATTAACTTCTAATTTTATAAACTGGAAGAAAAATGTTTTAATTATTACTATATATATATGTACATATATATACAAGGAGCCTTATTTATAATTAATTATAAATGTTTGTAAAAAATTATTTTTGTAGGCTAATTACTATATTGTCTATAGTGTTTTAAAATAATTATTTATTTAATGTTTTTGAAGAAAATAACTATTTTGTTATTAGTAATATAAAAACTACTTAATTATTTCATTAAAAATATTGTCGAAGATAATTAATTTTATTTAAAAGGTTGTTTAAAGTTGTTTTATTTTATTTACTTATTGTAGATGTTTAAAGGTTTAAGAGTTTATTTATTATATTATTAAAATGTTTTTAGTTATATTTCTTTATATTATTTAAAAATGATTAAAGCTAAGTTTATGATATTTTAGTATTTATTATAAAATAAATAAATGGTTATAAAAGGATTTCTTTTTATAAAAGGATTTATGTAAAGGAGTTTATAAACTTGGGAAAGGAATTGAAATTGGAAAAGAGTTGGATCTTGAAGGATTGTGAAAAAGAGGATTTTATTGGTTAGTAAAAAAGGAATTTTATAAACGGGTTAGGAGATTATAAAAGAGTGCTTTTATAAATAAAAGTTGGGAATTTATATGGAATTCTATAAATTGATTGTGGGAATTTATTAAGAAGATGTTTTTAAAATAAAAACAAAAGAGAGTTGAAGAAAGGGAGGGTATTTTGGGATATTTATACCTTTGTTTAAAGGATACTTATGTGTTATCATTTTAAATATGATATTGAAATAAGTAAATCATCCTAAGCGATCGGTTAACATAATTATACCATTTTGTAAGTATATGGGAAAGGTTCTTCAAGTTCAAAAAGAAAGATTTGAAAATATACTTATACCGTTAAGATAAGTACATGGTTATATTTTCTAAGTATCGAAAATATTTCGTTTTGTGAATATGCTTATTTTGTTGAGGTAAGTATATGGAAGTGATTTCCAAGTATTTGAAAAGTGATTTTAAATTTATGAATGTGAGGCTCAATGGGTTCCATGGGAAATGAAATCTATGATTTGAATGTTTGTTATTCGATGGTTAAATAACCGACTATCGAATTTGGACCAAAAGTAACTTTGGAAATATTTAGGAGAAACACGCGAGTTATATGGCACAGTCATCTCCGATGATGCTATATTGTGCGTATAAATCTCGTTTCGTTCTTTTAGGCCTATGATAAGGAAATCCATCCACTAACGGTTAGGATGTGATCTCCGATCTTATCTTTGACTGTTTATTTCCTAAAGAACCGGGGTTGAGTTTACCGAAAACTATCGAATGTTGTTTCGGAGAGACCGAAATCGGATATGTTATCCGAAAACCACTTTGATCCAACGAATGCGTTTTCGAATTGAAGACATCGTGCAGAGCATGGAATCGAAGATAGAGATGTGAAGTGCAAGGGCTAATCACTACTAATCCTGAGGGTGATTCCAAAATGGATGTAGTAGGAATAGTGCCTTCGGTTTCGTTCAGTCCCAGAACGAACTTGTATGGATGAATGCTATCAGCATATTGTCATTGGAAGGCAATGAGCATTCTAAGTGTAAATGTTCTTGAAAGGTAATCATAGCCTCAAGCCCCATCAACCGGAAATGACTAAAACATGGGAGATGTAGCAGGGCTAAGTGGGTCGCTCCCAAGTGGAGTGTGATCATCCCTATCTAGAGTCTCTATTATCTCTCATTTGCATGCTTAGGGCCCATTAACAGAGGGGTGATCTTATTCGGTACTATCCAACAAGGGGTAGGTCGATTCTATGTTGGCAGGGGACCCAAGCGAGGTCCTCGGTGTTATTTTATCTAGAGATGCACCGTGATGGGCGGTACCCCAGTAGCACAATCATTGTATGGAATCCATTCTCCAATAAGTGCCTACGGACTTGATTGTATACCTATTATGCTAGAATTTAATAATATGACAATTTCGGCTATGATTAATAAGTAATTGTATCAAGACACTATTGTAATATCAGAAGATTTCTAATGAAATGTTTTAGTTGTCGTAAGGTAAAAACCCGTCTGTGTTTATGTGCGGCGTGGTCTTACGAGATACCTTTGTTTTCAAAGGTTTTTATAACTTTAAAATTTAGTTGGGTGTGTTTCTCACGTTGGTTTACCAGACTGACTCGGGTGTTATTTTATTATAATGCTCGGGTCATACCAAGCATATTTACAGATTTCTTTGGATGCATTGGAGCTCAGGCGATGAGTTGGAGGTCTTCAAGTCGTATTCTCGTATATATTTATTTCCGTTGTTTTGTTGATGAAATTATCTGCAGTTGTGAGGACAGATTGTTATAACTGTCCAGGCTGATAATTGTGATTGTGTTGTACTCTGATGGATGTATGTATATAATAGTTTCTCTTTTGTAAAAAAATCATTGATATTATATTTTATATACGTTGTTCTGCTGCGATTGTGAGATTCTTCATTGTTTTAGTTCCTTTTCTCTTCTTCTTCTCTTCTTCTTTCTTCTTACTTCTTTCTTTCCCATAACTATCCGTCTTTCTGTTTGATTTGGGTTGGACATGTGTGGTTTATTGTCAACTTGAATGGTATGGAAAAGCGGGTCGTTACACGTGGTATGAGAGCCAGGTTGAGCGAACACGTAGGCTTTGGTGGGGTTAACTCATTTAAGATAGGGCAAGTGAGACCCTAGGATGAGTTTGAGTGTGTGTGTGTGTGTGTGTGTGTATATATATATATATATATATCTGAGCGCGTATTTGTTAGTGATATAAAAATGTTTTATATTGTGTTGATTTATCAGTTGAGTGGTTATGAATTTTGGTCGATGCAGAAGGAACAACTGTATTGATATGTGTTTCTAAACACTTGAATAAGGCAAATCGACATAGTATTGTTTTGAATTTGGGGTAAATGAAATAATTTTACCTAGATTATATTTTATATATAAAAATAATAATTTTCAGAAAATTAATATAGTTATACATGCGTGTTTGGTTGTTAGAGAATGATAATATTCAATTATTATCATTTATTGTTTATTGTTTGTGCTTAGGTAGTTTATGAGCATTTATTATTGATCAAATTAAATACGAACACCTTGTGAGTTCAGTTTCACGGCTTAACTATAAGGTGTTCGATAATAATGTTGAGTTGAATTTTAAATTATAATAAAAGTTGTTTATTATAACCTATACAAAGACAAACAATTATGAAGAGTGAAATTATATAAGTAGTATTTATGAATATTAGTTTATAAATAAGGATTAGAACTGAGAATTTGAGAACTTAAATTCTGGTGTTTTGGAAATTATTTTTGAGAAGTTTGAAAGAATAAAATAGTATTATTGAAGAGTGTTTTGGAATAGAAATTTTCTTAAAATTTGGTTATAAATAAAAATGGGTTTAAACCGAGAAATTTAGAACTTAAAAACTAGTGTTTGGAAATTGTTTTCAAATTTTTGGGAAATAATAATAATAATGGTATTACTTTGAAAGTATTGATTTTAAAAGGTTTTACAAGTTAAAAAGCACTGAAGAACTTCAATCGCTGGAAAATAATTCTGGTGATGACTACAACATCATAGGTGTTTATTTTCGAGTTTCTAAAGTGAGAAATTGCTACCGTGACAGAAGTAGGTTATTTAATTGTTTTGGGTAAAGAAAATTTGTTTAAAAATTCCAAAAATATGATTTGATACACAAAAGAATATATGGATATCATCATCATCATCATCATCATTATTTTTTCAAATGATTTGAAATAAAAACCGGGTTTTAAATTCTGAAATTTTCAGCTAAGTGAGATTATAGATTCATGTATCTTAACCATTTGGATAGTGGATTGGTGTATCTCATTTCAGGACATTGTTTGGTAATTTCATTTATTGAAATAAAAAGGAATTTTCGACGCTTTCAAACAGTCGGGACTTCCAATTTGATATAGACACTACAACAAATACTGAGATTTGCAACTAACCATCCGCACATTTGGCAACGGTTAATAACCGTTGCCATTTAGCAACGGTTAATAACCGTCTTAGTTCAGTTCGCAACGGGTTTTTCTTGTTGCTAATTGGGAACGGTTATTAACCGTAGCTTCTTTGGAGACAAATGATGGCGGTGAATTTCTTCCTTTCGCGCCATAATTTTTGGCGCGCTTCGTTCCAATTAGCAACGGTTTTAAACCGTGGCTAATTAGCAACGGTTATTAACCGTCCCAATCTTTTAGCCGGCCCAGTGGCAAGCCCACCAAGCCCCTGCCAACTACGCCGGGCAACACCCAAAATCTGTTTTACTTCACAGTTACAGCTCAATAGCAATCTCCATGTTGGCGATCTGCTCGAACCCAAAAATACTAGGGTTTCAAAAATCATCGCTGCATACTCGGCTATTCCATCAGCCATCGTCGGCTCAAGCTTGCCTCCTACGCGATATTTTCTACTGCTGATTTGAAGTCCTGCTACAGTCTCTATACTGCCACTGCTAATTAAGTATGCGAATTTCTTGTTTTGAGTTGTCTAATTTTCTAAAATTGAGTCGCCCTTATCTGTTTTACTTCACAGTTACAGCTCAATATCAATCTGGCGATCTACTCGAACCCAAAGAAACTAGGGTTTCAAAAATCAACGCTTTCTAAATAATCATCGCTGCATACTCGGCTATTCCATCAGCCATCGTCGGCTCAAGCTTGCCTCCTACGCGATATTTTCTACTGCTGATTTGAAGTCCTGCTACAGTCTCTATACTGCCACTACTAATTAAGTATGCGAATTTCTTGTTTTGAGTTGTCTAATTTTCTAAAATTGAGTCGCCCTTTTACTGCTTTAGATTTCATTAACCTTGAAAACGCCTGAAGCTAATAACTTATTAGTATTTAGTTATAAACAAGTAGTTTTCTGTAAATAATCGTTTAGGAATTGAAATTTGAAAGCTGAAGCTAAAAAACTAATAATTATTTAGGAACTGATACTTACATGCTAGTTAGACATAGTTGCTTATAGTGACTGCTAGAGTATAAGTTGATGCAATGAATTTTGTTTTACTAAATATGAGAAGTGGATAAAATTGTTGTTAATGGCGCAAACCAAGTATCAGGAGAGGGGTAATGCATAGACATTACTCTGGTGCTACAAAATGGCGCTGTTGTAATGGCAAATTTTTTGGAAACAGTTTGATGCTAATGTTAAATTTCAAGTGAAATCAAAAGAATATTCATCTGTTTAGTTAATATCAGAGTTGAACTTGGTGGAAAGCCATAAGATATTGTTACCCATGATTTTTTATTAGCTCTTGTTATTTTCTTTCAGTATGTCTTTTAGTATAGACAAACAATGGATGAATCAATCTAATCGAAGAAATACAGAATATGTGGAAGGTGTGAGAAATTTCGTTAAATTTGTTGCTGAAAACGGTGGCAATAAGGAAAAGTATTCGTGCCCTTGCACGCGGTGCAAAAATGAAGATACATTCAAATTAAATGACATTCATTTTCATTTGCTTAGATATGGTATTGTTCAATCATATACCGTGTGGTGTTTTCACGGAGAAAGAATACCGGAGAAGCCAAAACAACAACCGGTTAGTCATGCCACAAATACTGATGAGTCCGAACATATTAGGATGGAGGATTTGATCAATGATGCAGATAGATTCCATCATTTTCAACCTACAAGTCAGTTTCATGATAATGCTAATATTGGTGAGCAGTTTACAGATAAATCATTTTTTGATAGTGCAACTGCAACAGAGCCATTGTATCCTTCTTGTCCAAAAGAGATTACAAAGTTGTATGCCATTGTGAAACTGAATAGCTTGAAGACCCAATACGGCTTTTCAGACAATGGTGTGACTGCAGTACTCGAATTCATAAAGGAGTTACTCCCCGAAGGTAACACGCTACCTTCAAAGTACCCCGACGTAAAGAAGATCATTAAGCAAGTTGGGATGAATTACATAACTTATGATGCATGCATTAATGACTGCATCTTGTACTGGAAAGATAATGCGAACAAAGTTTCATGTACAAATTGCAACGCACCAAGATACAAGACATCATTCGACGAAGAGAGAAAAGCTACCACAGTACCTCAAAAGACCTTAAGACATTTTCCTTTAATTTCTAGATTGAGAAGACTGTATACTGTACCATGGATAGCAGAAGCGATGACCTGGCATGGTCGTGCCAAGTCCGGTACAACCGTAATGCATCATCCGCGTGATACTTCTCAATGGAAAACTACAGATTCTTTTGATTCTTCGTTTGCTGCTGAACCACGAAATATCACGCTTGGAATAGCAACAGATGGTTTCTGTCCGAATGCTTCTTTAACTAACCCTTACAGCTGTTGGCCAGTAATTGTAGTACCATATAACCTTCCTCCGTCTTTGTGCATGAAAAGAGAGTTCTCAATGTTAACACTGTTGATTTCTGGGCCAAAACAACCGGGGAAGGATATTGATGTTTATTTAGAACCTTTGATAGACGAGTTAAAGCAGTTATGGGAAGGAGTCGTTACATTTGATTCATTTATGAAATCTGAGTTCACAATGAGAGCTAGAGTGTTGTGGGCAATCCATGATCATCCTGCTCTTGGGACTTTATCGGGATGTACAACTCACGGCTACTTTGCATGTCCTCTTTGTGGAGAAGAAACTACATCTGTTTATCTCCCTGAAAGTAAGAAGATTTGTTACATGGGACATCATAGATTTCTTCTGTCCGGACACAAGTTTCGATACGATAAGACAAATTTCAACAACGAGCAAGAACTTAAGCGTCCTCCAAAACCACTGACTGGTTATCAAGTTGAAAAAAAGGTAGCGAATATAAAAATGAAAGTTGGTAAAAACATACCGGAAATTGGTCGAAAACGGAAAAAGACAATCGATGAAGAAGTTCCTGCATGGTATAGGAGGTCGAAGTTCTTTGATTTGCCATATTGGAAAACAAATTTGACCCGACATAATATTGATGTTATGCATACGGAGATGAATGTCACGAAACATTTGATCAACACAATTATGAACCATAAAGACATGTCAAAAGATGGGATCAATGCACGGAAGGATTTGAAAATCATGGGTATAAAACAAAAGTTGTGGGTGATAGAAGATCCTGAAACAAGTAAAGTAACCATACCAAATGCGACTTTCACTTTGAGCAAAGAAGAAAAGATACGGTTTTGCACCGTTTTGAAAAATTTGAAAGTGCCGAGCAAATTCTCTTCGAACTTCCATAACAATGTGAGCATCAACCCTCCTGAACTAAAAAATATGAAGTCACATGATTACCACGTCATAATGCAACATTTACTTCCGGTATTGCTTCAGCATTGTTTTCCGCAACATAAGGATCTACGGAATGCTATTCACCGCATTAGTCTCTTTTATAACATTTTGTGCTCAAAGGTGATCAACAGGGAACATCTTCTAAAAGCAAAGGCTAGTTTGGTAGAAGCAATGTGTGTTATTGAAAAACATTTTCCGCCTGCATTTTTTGATATCAGCATTCACCTTATGGTTCATTTAGCCGATGAAGCATTGATTTCTGGTCCTGTTAGATATAGGTGGATGTACCCATTTGAACGGTAAATTACTAATTTTAGTTATGTACATAATTATTCGATTTAAATAGCTATTGATGTCTACATTTTACAATTATTCATCTTCATAGGTTGATGAAAACATATAAAGGATATGTGCGCAACAAAAGATATATTGAAGGGTGTATTGCAGAAGGATATATTGTACAAGAAGCTAGTCTTTACTGCATGGAGTATATGCCAAAAGGAGGTGCTGGCACTCATAAACATACCCGTGAAGCGTTTTTAGACACACACTAAGTAGAAGCAACATAGCAGAGCATACAATTTAAGGTAAAATAATAATCATTCGAGTTAAGGGCGATGTTTTCCAAGTACCAACTCCAAGGTCTATACCAAGGTCAGATAAGCACCCAGGAAATACCGCTCTTAAAACCGAATGACGATACAACCAAACATCCATGACTCTGGCTATCACTGTTAACATTGTTGCGATATCACCGTTAATTGAATGACCGGCACATTCTTTCAGCCGTCCGTCAAGGGCTAATGGTAACCCCGGTTCTAGACATAACTCCTGCACGTCATCGTGACCCGTGCCTAGGATTATCGAATCTACCCAGAGTACTTGACCATCAACTTAGTCTTTTGGGCGTCCCCATGTACTCTTGCTTAGAGCATGCTAGAACCTTCAACAACGATGAGATCTCAACCTCCTAGTCATCCTCCTCGACGACTATTGCCATACTAGCTCAAGCGCCTCTCGAGCATCCATTATCCTCAACTCGAATCATATCACCGAGTTATCAACATGCTTGGAATGATCCTGCCTGGATTAGACCAAGTCTTCATCATATGATGCCTCGCTTCATTACATCCTCGCAAAGCTTCATCTCAACTTCACATCATCAAATCTATGCATAGGAGCTTCATCATCCCGCTACATATGCCACGAGCAGCTTTTCCAATTCAAGAGCCTTTCCCTTAGCTTTTGAATCACCTTCGATCTAAATCTAATCATCAATCATCTAGTTCACAACAATCAATCAAATCAAACATCAATCCAAGTAATCAAGCATTCAAAAATGATCTAAGTAGACAATTATAACAATAATGGCATTTTCGTAATTAAAGAGTTGAAAGTCCAACAAGTATGAAAACATGGATTATATCTCTACAAACTTGATGAATGAACTTGCATAGGTTAACATATGATAAAATGGATGTAACATCATCATGAACAATGGATCTATAGGGATCTATACATAGGATGAAGAAAATGCATGGAAATCTCTATTTTAACACCAAATCGAGCCAACAATCCGATATACTCCTTTGGATCCGTGTGAGAGATAATCACCACTCACCAAATCACCTAAACAAACCCAAATCAACACGCTTCAGATCTGGACAGCAAAGGATCAAGCTTGATCTATCACAAATCCGCTTCAAATGAAGAAATCTCTCTTGAAAAGATGAAGATCTTCAATCTAAGCTCTTGAATCTTCGATCTTGATCTTCGATTTGGATGGATGGAAGCACTAGATTAGAGTGGAGAAAAGAAGTGAAGAAGTGTAGAAGTCGAGCTCTCAAAATGGCAGCACTTCGTCGCTTCAAAATCCGGATCCCAAAAAGTGAGAACAACCCCTCCTATTTCATCAGTTAATCGACCAAAGATGTGAAATCCTGAACTTCGAGGACGAAGTAATTGCAACAGGTACTATTTTATTAAAATTTGAAGAAAATAATATGTTGCAAAGTCAGTGAATGCTTAACTTCGTGAACGGGAGAGTGTATCAGGAAACATACAGGTCAATTTCACGTCAGGGTTTAGCGATCGAGAAAAAAAAAACGCACATCTTTTCTTTTGTAAAAAGTTCACAGTGAACGTAAGAACCAATGCACCCATCATCTCTGATTCTGCCTGTACATGTTCTCTGACTCACCAAAACCACATCACATATTCATCTCCAATACAATCTGTTACTGCTACCTTCCCTGTCATACTGCACATACAATATTCATCACTTCACCAACTGTCAAGATAACCACCAACTTCTATCCATAACCTCCAAACTGCTATATACATCACTGCCATACTTCTCATTAATCGCTTACAAACTGCCAATACTTCACAATCATATTCCTGCCACTTCAACCAAACTACTACAACACTTCGAGCAACTTCAATAATACATCACAACTGCTATTTCATATCATTGCTGTTTCATATCACTCAACAAACAATACTTCTACCAATACATTCAACTTACAACTGTCAACATCTGCCACTACCCTGAACACACTTCACTACATAACATCCATAGCAACCCCCTGCTGTCATCAACTGTTCAGCGCCACCACACTTCAACCACAGCATCTTGATTGCCTGAATCTAGTTATGTATTTGATTCCTTGTAATCAGCGATTAGCGTTGAGCCTTTGTGATGATAAGCAGTGACTACTGTTTCTACCATTTATATTCTACGACAGCAATTTTTATGCCACGAACAGTTACTTTGCTTAATACAAGTTTCCAGTAGTGATAATACCCCCTGTAACAGTTTCCAGTAGAATGACTTATGCTTCGATTTGCACGCATTTAATATATATGTTGCTTGGTTGCCAAAAAAATTCTCTGTAATTCACTTCTGGCATTAAACCCAAGTCATTATTAGGCAAATTTGGGTCTAGTTCATATGCTATGAAACTTGGGCCATCGCTGCATGTTTGTGAAATGGTTTTGGGTAGCATGAGTTTTGTTTTTTGTTAGTTCTGTAAATGAAAATCCATATATTCACTCCAAAAATGCTTATATAACAGGTACTATATGTCGAGATTCCACAGCATTAGTAATTCATGGAAAAGCAGTACCACCCACATATGAAAAAGTGCTGTTGGATAAAATTTTATTGCCGAATGAGCTAACCGCCAAAATATGTCGACAATTTACCGAGACCTTTGGGGATGTTGGAGTCGGAGGTTATGTGAGCCATCAAAAGGGTTTGATACGATATCTTTAGTCGGAGGTATTGATATTTCTGACTTGTTCTTTGCATATATTGCTGATTTTCTTTTGTTTTCCTGTACACAATAGTACACACAGTCATGCATACATAAATACAAGCATGCAAGCACCTTTCACAATTTACATTCAAGACTTATCACATGCAAAATAGATATATCAAGTTTTAAGAATTTATAAGGGTGGTTTGCTCACCTGGATAGTTTGACAGAGAGGAAAGAGAACCTGAAAAAGATTTCAAAATCTGGAAATTGAGGCTTGATCAAATTTTCTTTATCCTAACCGTTGTTTGCTTTGAATTGCTTTGTACTAGTAGTCTTGGCTTTAGTTAGATGTATATATATATGCCTTGTACTTGTAGTCTTGGCTCTAGTTAGATGTGCAGTTTGCTTTATTACTGCCTGGTCTGTCGTAGATGTACACTTGTAGTTTCTTTTACTGGTCTGCCTTTGATCTTGTTTACAGTCTGGCATAGTATCCATACGCATTTGGTCCAACCAGTTTGTTCTTGTATATCATGTGATGGTTAGTTTGCATCAGTTATTTATGCATTTCAGTACAGTTGCATTCTTGTGCTTTGTCTCTGCATTCACTTCAGATATACTGACTTTTGTTTTCATCCCCTGGTTGCTTGGTACATTTCTGTAGCTCCACTGATGGTCTATATTGTGTTGAGCTTCAAGTCTGCACTGCAAATCATTTTGCCTCGAGTTTGTAGCTGCACTGCAAATCATTTCTGTAGCTCCACTGATGGTCTATACTGTGTTGAGCTTCAAGTCTGCACTGCAAACATTGAAGTCTGAAAACTGGAATGCTTTGCCCTGTAATTAATGAAATCTTTGTACTGTAGTGTAATAAACAATGCAGTGTAATAAGTATGATATTCCGGCACGGTAGTATTCTGTTTGCAAAACAATGAGTGTAATTATAAGTTTGATAATAATATTATATGTATGGAATATGTGCGATATGTTTATAGTGCTTGTGTACCAATATTTTGATATATATTGATATTCTGGTATATATACTGAGATATACGCAGTAGTGAGTTACAGATGTGATTTTGTAGGGGCAGGAGCAAACACTATGTGCAACGGTTGTTAACCGTTGCTTTATGTGTGACTTGGGTATAAAGAAACGGTTTTAAACCGTTTTTTACTAGACATAAAGCAACGGTTTATACCCGTTGCTTATTGTCCATAAAGCAACGTTTTATACCCGTTGCATATTTCCCAATTTGCAACGGTTAATACCCGTTGCCTTTGATCCAATTTGCAACGGTTTATACCCGTTGCCTTTGACACAATTTGCAACGGTTTATACCCGTTGCCTTTTGGACATAAAACAACGGTTTTTTCCCGTCGCTAAATTCAACCACTCCTGTAATGAAGACGGTTTTTACCCGTTGCTTTTAGACTTAACAACGGTTTACACCCGTTGTTAATATCTTATAATGGTGTAGTGAGAAATTTAAGCTAAGTGTTGTGAGAGAACATAAGAAAATAAGTTTTTTTAACTTATAACTTTGAAGAGATTGAGATTTTAAAACAAGATTTAAAATTGTTGAATATTCATGTTAAGTAAAAACAAATCTATTATTGTATATATACAACCTTGGAATATAAAAGAGCATTTTGCAAATATAAGCTTGAGTAATATTTCTCAAGTAAAATATTTATTATTTGGAAGTAATAGAAACCTTAGGAAATGTTTTATTAATGAAGATAAATTTTTACAAAATGTTTGTAGGCTTAAAGTAATATGTTATAAAATGACCTAGAAAATAAGTTCTAAGTATTAATTAAAAATATATACTTAAGTTTAAATATGGATAATAAACATAAGTGTGCTTTATAAAATGTTATAATAAACTTAAGTATGGAGAAGCTGTAAGATGAAGTTGTGGCTTTTGAAATGTGTATAAACTTGAGTTTTAAAGTGTTGATAAAACTAAGTTGTGTTTTATAAGATGTTTATAAACTTAAGTTGTGAAATATTTGAGTTCTTAAGTAACGTGTTCTGAAATGGGTTAAAATAAAAATAGCATTTAATGAAAATGAATTTATGAAATAGTTCATAAATAATTTTATTATTAAAGGGAGTACACCAAGAAATAGTAAAGGTGAATTAAAATAATTGGTGTGGTCATGAAAAGTAAAGTTGGAAATACTATTGGTATAATTAATTGTGATTTAAAGTAAAGGCGAATTAAAAGAATTTGGTATAATTAAGGAACCAACTGAAAATAAACACATGTATTGTAAGAAGACCATTTAATTCACATAATTGATTTTGATCCAGATTCGAGTACACGATTTGGAGGTCATTTACACCGATCCGAACAAGGATTTTTCACTTGATTCTCGACGGCGAACACTCGATATGGATTTCTGATTTGAATCCAAAGTTTTCTATCATAATATATGGATATGCTAGGAGAACGGCGATTTCTAATCAAGGAACCGAATCGAAGTCCACACTAGGGAAGTCAAGTGGACGATATACTAGTTCGGAAGTGAAATCGTGTGGTCGAGTAAGCGATCAGATTTGATATTGCGTATGGATGGTATATGTGCATCTTATGGACTTATAATAATATAAGTTTAACATTTGGAAATGTAAATTATTTGGTTAGATATATTTGAAATTGAGATGCAGGTTTATGGAAGCAAAGGCTAGTTTGACGCCTTTGGTTTTATGAGTAGAGTAATTTGCCCGACAAATAGGTACGTGTTTATTTTTGGTTTGGATTGATGGTTTTATGCACAGATATGGGAGGCCACTTGGCTTTTGTTTTCTTTTGTTGGATTGGCATGTAGTGGCGATTTGTAGTTTTTTCGGTCGAGCCGTGCAAAGGAGACGCTGCCAAAAAATTTCATAATTTTAAGACTTAGAAAAATTAATAACCTATTCCAACCAATCGATTTTGAAAAGTTAAAGGGTTTAAATACATTTTCCTTACCTTGACAATTTCAGGGACGAAATTCTTTTAGGGAGGGAGGGGGAGAGTGTAACAACCGGGGAATTTGGTAATCTAATTTTGAATATTTAATTAATTTTAATTAATAAAATATTGGTTCAAAAGCTTAACAACTCGAATTAAATCATAGGATTGTTTAAAAATCTTTAAATTATGAATAATTATTTGAATAATGATTTAAATATTTGGATTTAGATTGAATATTAATTCTATGGATTAAATGGACTTGTTCAACTCCTTTTAAATTATACATAATAATAGTGAATCCAACTTTTAAAGTTAATTACAGTAATAAATGATTCAGATAAATAATCCGAAAATATATTTTTATTTTTACGATACGAATCTTGTTGACGTACTTTTAATTTAATTTATTTGAATTTTTCCATATTATTTAATTGGGAAAATATTTAAATTGTCGTTTGACGATTTTCAGACAAACGGTAGTGTTTTTATGATTTTACAGAATTCAATAACCAATGTATATTTTATTGTTTTTGGGTCGCGTTGCTGTTCTAAGCGCGACCATATTTTTGTTTTGTCGTTTGGAGTCCGTACGCAAACGGAAGTCTGTGCGGCGAGATGCCAAAAAATTTAAATTAAATATATCCAAAATCAAAACATTTCGTACCATTAGCACACTTCTTTGTCTTCCCCGTACTCATTCATTTATTCATGTTTTGGGAGAAAAAAAGCAAGCTTCATCTTTAAAAAATCAAAACCAATGTAAATACAATTCTGAAAAATGCAAAACATAGATCTTTGCATTGCTGAAGCCTAGATCTACAGGCGAACGTGATTTGCAGAGATTGCGGCATCTCTGTGCAATGCTCGACAATGTACAGTAAAGTTATGGTGGAATTTTGAACTAGGGTTAAGGTTTTTGGGTGGTAGGGACTTCGATTTGCGAATGGGAGGATGTAGTGGTCTTTGTCTTGGCGAGGTGCACCTGGTGGTCGAACTGGAAGGGTGCGGTTCACCCATGGGGAGTCGCGTCTGTCGTGCTACTGTAGATGAGGAGTGATGTCACATTTTTCTCAGGTGGTCCGAGTTGGCTTTCGATGGGTCGGGGAGGTGCGGTTTTTGTTGAGGAAGATGGCGGCGGTGTTGGTTTGGTTACTCGTGGTCGATGGAGGGAGGTACAACGAGGTGAAGGCATCGGCAATGGTGAAATAGGGAACTGGAGTCGAAGCGGAAGTTAGTGGAGGGAAAGATGGGCAGAAAATTTATAAAGGGGTAGTTCGATTTTAATGAGTAATTAAGAAATTTATTTGTTTAATTTATTCAATAGCTTATAAATTCTATAACTCGATCATACAAGGTCCGATTGAGACGCCATCAGTCGCATTAGAATCATGTGGCCATCCTCTAAGTGATGGAGTTGAATTAGTTGCATTTGGAACTAACTGAATTTGGAGCTATAGTCGAACGTTGTTCGACTATAAACCAAACTAAACGCAAAAGCGACAGTTGGAATAATGGTGAGTTAAACTCACCTTTTTGATTTACCGGTATAATATTGTGTAGTTTAAATTTATTTATATCTGCTTGAATTGATTGAATTTGGTCTAAGATCATGATATATCATCTTGAAATGCTATTAGATTGGTTGAATTTGATCTAGGATCGCAAAATAACATCTTGAAATGTTATTACTTTGTTTGAATTTTAAATTTGTATTCAAACTTGTTTTAAGTAATGGTCATATATGAGGTGATAAATTGATTTTGATTAATATAATTACGTTGTTTAAAATTATAACGTAGTTAATGTAAGTATACTTCCTAGTGTTATCTATTTGGCCAAATAGACATCGTTTAATAAATGCAAGAGTTTAACTTTGAATGACATTGGTTAGTAGAATAAATCCCTGTTCTGATATTATATTAATTTGGACATGTATTTAAGTGTCAATTGATTGTTAATTATGGATTTTTTTACATATATGCTTGATTATGTAAATACCGGCAATTTGACATGAGAAGTTTTGGAAGGTAATGGTAGCTTGTTAAGTACCAATGGGATTGCTGAGCCTTTTCTAGATTCGAAAACTTTGGATTTGATTAACTTCTAATTTTATAAACTGGAAGAAAAATGTTTTAATTATTACTATATATATATACACACAAGGAGCCTTATCTATAATTAATTATAAATGTTTGTAAAAAATTATTTTTGTAAGTTAATTACTATATTATCTATAGTGTTTTAAAATAATTATTTATTTAATGTTTTTGAAGAAAATAATTATTTTGTTATTAGTAATTTAAAACTAGTTAATTATTTCATTAAAAATATTGTTGAAGATAATTAATTTTATTTAAAAGGTTGTTTAAAGTTGTTTTGTTTTATTTACCTATTGGAGATGTTTAAAGTTTTAAGAGTTTATTTATTATATTATTAAAATGTTTTTAGTTATATTTCTTTATATTATTTAAAAATGATTATAGCTAAGTTTATGATATTTTAGTATTTATTATAAAATAAATAAATGGTTATAAAAGGACTTCTTTTTATAAAAGGATTTATGTAAAGGAGTTTATAAACCTGGGAAAGGAATTGAAAGTGGAAAAGAGTTGGATCTTGAAGGATTGTGAAAAATAGGATTTTATTGGTTAGTAATTAAAAAAGGAATTTTATAAATGGGTTAGGAGATTATAAAAGAGTGCTTTTATAAATAAAATTTGAAAATTTATATGGAATTCTATAAATAGATTGTGGGAATTTATTAAGAAGATGTTTAAAAAAAAAAGAGAGTTAAAGAAAGGGAGGGTATTTTGGGATATTCATACCTTTGTTTAAAGGATACTTATGTGTTATCATTTTAAATATGATATTGAAATAAGTAAATCATCCTAAGCGATCGGTTAACATAATTATACCATTTTGTAAGTATATGGGAAAGGTTCTTCAAGTTCAAAAAGGATGATTTGAAAATATACTTATACCGTTAAGAAAAGTACATGGTTATATTTTCTATGTATCGAAAATATTTCGTTTTGTGAATATAATTATTTTGTTGAGGTAAGTATATGGAAGTGATTTCTAAGTATTTGAAAAGTGATTTTAAATTTATGAATGTGAGGCTCAGTGGGTTCCATGGGAAATGAAATCTATGATTTGAATGTTTGTTATTCTATGGTTAAATAATCGACTATCGAATTTGGACCAAAAGCAACTTTGGAAATATTTAGGAGAAACACGCGAGTTATATGGCACAGTCATCTCCGATGATGCTATACTGTGCGTATAAATCTCGTTTCGTTCTTTTAGGCCAATGATAAGGAAATCTGTCCACTAACGGTTGGGAGGTGATCTCCGATCTTATCTTTGACTGTTTATTTCTTAAAGAACCAGGGTTGAGTTTACCGGAAACTATCGAATGTTGTTTTGGAGAGACCGAAATCGGATATGTTATCCGAAAACCACTTCGATCCAACGAATGCATTTTCGAACTGAAGACATCGTGAAGAACATGGAATCGAAGATAGAGATGTGAAGTTCAAGGGCTAATCTCTACTATCCTGAGGGTGATTCCAAAATGGAGGTAGTAGGAATAGTGCCTTCGGTTTCGTTCAGTCCCAGAACGGACTTGTATGGATGAATGCTATCAGCACATCGTCATTGGAGGGAAATGAGCATTCTAAGTGTAAATGTTCTTGAAAGGTAATCGTAGCCTCAAGCCTCATCAACCGGAAATGACTAAAACAGGGGAGATGCAACATGGCTAAGTGGGTCGCTCCAAGTGGGGTATGATCATCCCTATCTAGAGTCTCTATTATCTCTCATTTGTATGCTCAGGGCCCATTAACAGAAGGGTGATCATATTCAGTACTATCCAATAAGGGGTAGGCCGGTCCTGTGTTGGCATGGGATCCAAGCGAGGTCCTCGGTGTTATTTTATCTAGAGATGCATCGTGATGGGCGGTACCCCAGTAGCCTAATCATTGTATGGAATCCATTCTCCAATAAGTGCCTATGGACTTGATTGTATACCTATTATGCTGGAATTTAATAATGTGACAATTTCGGCTATGATTAATAAGTAATTCTGTCTATACACTATTGTAATATCAGAGGATTTCATATGAAGTGTTTTGGTTGTCGTAAGGTAAAAACTCATCCGTGTTTATGTGCGGCGTGGTCTTACGAGATACCTTCATTTTCAAAGGTTTTTATAACTTTAAAATTTAGTTGGGTGTGTTTCTCATGCTGGTTTTCCAGACTGACTCGGGTGTTATTTTATTATAATGCTCTGGTCAGACCGAGCATATTTACAAATTTCTTTGGATACATTAGAGCTCAGGAGACGAATTAGAGGTCTTCAAGTTGTATTCTTGTATATGTTTATTTCCGTTGTTTTGTTGATGAAATTATCAGCAATTGTGAGGACAGGTTGTTATAACTGTCCAGGATGATAATTGTGATTGTGTTGTACTCTGATGGATGTATGTATATAGCAGTTTCTCTTTTGTAAAAAAATCATTGATATTATATTATGTATATGTTGTTCTGCTGCGATTGTGAGATTCTGTGTTGTTTTATTTCCTTTTCTCTTCTTCTTCTCTTCTTCTCTTCTTCTTTCTTTCCCATAACTATCCGTTTTTCTGTTCGATTTGGGTTGGACATGTGTGGTTTATTGTCAACTTGAATAGTATGGAAAATCGGGTCGTTACACTCTTTGTCAAAACTGTACCGCTTTGGACTTATGAAATTTGGTAATTGTTAGAATTTGAATATCATCCATATTCAACTCTATAGTCTAAACACAAAGTCCTTAGTTCAATAATAACAATTATTATTGATCGAAATGCTCTGGCCAGATACTTTAACTTTGAGTTGACTTGAGTTGACCATGCTACTAATCCCATATAACTGAGGAGACGAACCCACTGTTGAATATGCTTCACTTTCAATACTTCCACCCAACGCAACTATAGTCACTCGATGGAATGTCATGCCATGATTTGACTATAATCAAAGTGGAGCTTTCACATTGAAAATCCACAGTATTCTCAAGTCGAGAGAACCGTGTAAATAAATCACATCGATATTTTTTGTTTGACCTTAGTTATACTAACCAAAAGAAAACTATCAAGTGAATCGTTCCTTAGTTATCCAATAACTATTAGTACGTAACCTCTAGGTGCCCCCCAGCAGCCATGAGTAATACACTGCCCAACATTTGAAGAGCATTACGTACTCTAGTCTCATTGGATACATCGATATCTAGTCTCAATGCATCTTGACTAGGAACATTTAAAATGGTATATTTATTTTCATTGTAATAAATTACTTACAGTTACAACACTTTTCAACTACTATCACAAAATGTACCATTTATGGATTTTCTATTAAATATACTTTTAATTAAATTAATTAATTAATATAACACTTTATATTAAGTATATAGTAGAAAGAAAACACATTTTATTTCGAACAAGATTGGTTATCGAGTTAGATATATGTAATAAATTACATGATTGCCCTTAGGGCATACCCTTAACTCTATCAATTATCACAAGCATGGAGTTGAAAGTGCTTGAAGCTCTAAATTATGGACTTGTTTATGTAAGATGCCAGAAGGCGGAGCAGTCATCCCAATCAAACACCTCTCATATGAAACATGCTCCAACCAAAAGTACGCCCTAACCCTAAAAGCACCTCTAACACCGTACAAAAATTTACTATTCCTCACCTCGTTCAGAATCTGCAAAGCAAGCTGATCGAACAAGTACACTTCGCTCGAGATCATATGCACCGACTCCAATCTTGTCTCACTTCTCCTCTGTCGGAACGGGATGAACCCTTTAGTCACGATGAGCCTGCCACGGTAGTAGAGCTCAATGCTTAAATCCTCGTGCTTGACGTCAATCTTGGAATTAGGGTTAGAGAGGTTGGCTAAAAAGGTGAGGTCTCCGTTGTAGAAGTTGGAGGAGTAGAGGGTGGCACTAGAGATGTCGAATGAGGGGATTCTAGATTTGATAAGGAGGAAGGTGAAGTGGGTGGAGAGGATGGAGAGGAGGGTTAGGATGACGTAGAAGATGGCGCCACACCATATGATCCGGTTGGTCCTCTGGTGATGCCCAAGAAGGCCTAGGAACGGTGGGTTGTAATTGGAATTTTATTTAGCGATTTTGGGTGTTTTTCTTCGAAGCAGCAAGGATTAGATTTTCAATGGGAAGAATGAGACGCTGGAATGAACAAAGAGTGGTCACATTGAAAATTTGGGGTTGGTGCCAAAAATTTGGGTGGATTCAAAAGTTTGCGGTTGGAACCAAAAATTGAAGTTTAAAATTTGGGTTTGGACCCAAAAAATAAAGACTTGTATATGTCAAAGAAGCGAGTTGCAAAAGAAATTTTTACATATGAAAGCAATATTTTATAAAAAAACTATTAAATATTAATTATTAAAGTTAATTATTCAATAGTTATTATTAACTATATAATATTAATTATTGAATATATTTATTACTTCTTTTTAGACAATATAGTTGTTAAATATTTATTAGCAAGATCGCTCAATAAAAAAGTTGGTGTCGAATTTACAACTTTTGGAAAATATTTCAGAGTGGAGCCAAAATTTTCGTTACTTAGAGCTAAATAAACTTATACATGTCAAAAAGATAGTTACAAAAAAACTTATATTTTGAATTTTTTTTAAACAGTTTTGAATTTTACGAAAATTCGAATATTACATGAAATTTAAAATTATTTAATTTTATATTTTTTTTAGTTTAGAATTTCAAGAAAACTACAAAAATTTATTTTTAAATTTTATGAGTGTATTAAATTTTATAAATATTTTTAAATTTACTTTAAATTTTTTAAAATTTACTTTAAAATTTTTAAATTTTAAATTTTGAATTTTATTAAAATTTTTAATTTTTAATTTTAATTTTTATGAATGTTTTAAATTTTATGAAATACGAAATATTAAATATAATTATAAATTAAATTATTAAATATTAAGAATTGAATAATAAATATTACTTCTTAATTATTAAGGATCACTTATAAATCATTAATTATTGAAAATTAATTATTAAGCGGTAAAAATTAAATATTAATTTGAAATTTTATTTATTAATTACAATTATTAAATCTTTAATATTTATTATTAATCATTAATTATTAATCACCGGTCTTAATTATTAATAGTTAATTTTCAATTATTTAATAGTAGTTATTGATTCTCGAATATTAAATATTACTTCTTATTGATCGGTAATTAATTATTATTTATTTCTTCTTATTTATCAGTTATTAATTTATTTTAGAAAATTTTAATTACTTTGAAATAGTAAATATTACTATTATTTATATCTTAAATATCAAATACTAAACAATAAATAGTGGGAATTAGCCACAAGGGCATCTTTAGCAAGTGAAATTATTTTCTAGGACACACAGCTAAAATAATTACTTTTAAGGAAAATACACAAAATAATTAGTTTCTAGGGCCTAAAAACCTATGAAATTATGTCCTTGAAAGTAATTATTCTGCTGACTTTGCCTTGAAAGTAATTATTTCAAATGCGTGTCTTAGAAATTAATTGGACTGTAAAGTTTGTCCTTCTGGTGAAATGCCCCTAATAAATATTACTTCTTAATCATTAAATATTAGTTACTATTTGTTATTAGTTACTAAATATTAGTCTTAATTATTATCAATTATTAATTACTTATTAGAAATTATTTTAAAGTTATTATTAATTATTAAAAACTACTTGTTATTTATTAATAATTCATTATCAATTGTTGCTTATTACTTCTTAATTATAATTGAATATTAATTATTAAATGCTACTTATTATGTATATATTATTAATTATTAATAGTAATTATTAATCATTAATTATTAATCATCAATTATTGAATATACTATTAAATAGTAAATTAAATATTACTTAATTGTTAATTATTAAATACTAAACTATAATGAATTATTAAATATTAATTAGTAAAATATTAGATTAATTAAATATTAGATGTTAAACGTTATTAATTATTAAAATTTAATCATTAATTATTTCATAGTAATTTTTTAATATTAATTATTAGTTATTAATTGCAATAAATATATATTAACTATAATTTACTAATTATTAATAATTAACTATAATAAATTATTAAATATAAAAAATAATTATTAATTACTTATTAGTTATTAGTTACTAAATATTAGTCTTAATTATTATTAATTTTTAGTTACTTAATAGAAATTATTTAAAAGTTATTATTAATTATTAAAAAATACTTCTAATTTGTTGATTATTAATTATTAATCGTTGCTTATTACTTCTTAATTATAATTGAATATTAATCATTAAATACTACTTATTTTGTATATATTACTAATTATTAATAGTAATTATTAATCATCAATTATTGAATATACTGTTAAATAGTAAATTAATTATTAATTATTAAATATTAAACTACAAAGAATTATTAAATATTAATTAATAAAATTGTAAATTAATTAAATGTTAAACATTAATTATTAAAAATTTAATTATTAATTATTTAATAGTAACTATTGATTGTATTTATTAATAACTAGTTGTAATTAATAATTATTAACTATAATTTACTAGTTACTAATAATTAACTATAACAAATTATTAAATATAAACAATAATTATTGATTATTGATAATAATTAGTAATTATGAATTATTTATTGATAATCATTAGTTATAATAAATTATAAATAATGACATACATAAGCTATCATTTATAATTATTAATTATAAATTAATATTTACAAATTATTAGGTAAGTATTAATTATTTGTTATTAACTAAAATATCCAAGTGAAAACCTTTGTGTTCACTTAAATTTTTGTTTGTAGTTAACAACGTTTATTTGAAAGTGGTTACACAATCACTTAAATCTTATGAGTAAGACAATAGTTATAAATAAATATTTACAACGGTCAAAATTAATTAGTTATTATAGATCTCTATTACAATCGGCTAAACAAATAGTTGTTAAAAATACGTTAATGACAAGTGGTAGGAAAACATATTTGTTAAAAATACGTTTAACTCGGTTGTCATTAAAAATACATTCATTACAACTGCCACAAAAACCATTTGTTAGAACCTTTTGTTACAAATTTACAACTGTCAATAAATACCAGTTGTCAAAAAACGTTTATTACAACTATTGTTTGGCGGCGGTTGTAAATAACTAGTTGTAATATGGTCAGTTTCTTGTAGATCTCTTTTAGAATGTCCTTTCATACACAAGAATGCATTCCCCTTTCGCGAACCATTCTCATTTCATTCGTCCCTCTTTCAAATGTCACTTTCATATGCCCCTTTCATTTCGTTCAAGAGCGCATCCGTACCATTTTCCCTTTTATTAAGTCTCCTAATGCATACCTATTAAGTGCAATCTAATGAAACTTTCCTTCCATTAAATTTTTAACTTTAGGCTAAGAACACATAAAAGATATATAGCCAAGATATTACTATATTATGTAAATTATAAGAAATTTTGCATTCGACTTATTGCTTACCAATAATGTGAATTCATTATCATTATTATTAATCCACTGAGAATATATTCCTGCTACCATTTCATGCATGCTCTATTGACTATTGTGGTGCTCAACTGGTTTCTCATGTATAAGTTGAATATCATACAAGCACACAGATAATGGGGAAAGAAAACTCTAAAAAGATATATATATATATATAGCTTGAGTGTACACATTTGATTTAGTTATGAGCGCACATGACGTTAACTAGTATGAACCCCAATATTAATTAAAGATAATTACTTCAGTGTTTAATTGAATGCCAGAAGTTCAAGCATGATCAACGGAGATAGAGAACCAAAATTGCCTGCTTATGAGTTGCAAACGTCACATTTAATAAGAGTGCAAAATTTAATTTATAGTGCTATATCTTTAATAATAGTTGTAATAGCTTTGGTATCACACTTTTTTCGTATCAACGTAAACTACCTAAAAAGCACATCTATGTATTATCAAATCTTAATCACTTAAACATAGGATCTAATATTTAATAATAGTTGTAATAGCTTTGGTGTCACATTTTTTTGGTATCAACGTGAACTACCAAAACGCCCCTCTATATATTATCAAATCTTAATCAGTTAAACATATGATCTAATATTAAACTTCTTTTAAAAATTCAGACACCCTAAAAGTAGGATCTAACAATTAAACATGCTTTATAAATTCAAAACGCTTATAAAAATCTTTAATAATAGTTGTAATAGCTTGGGTGTCACACTTTTTTCGTATCAACGTGAACTACCAAAAAAGCTCATCTATGTATTATAAAATCTTAATCACTTAAACATAAGATCTAATATTAAACTTCTTTTAAAAATTCAAACGCCCTAAAAGTAGGATCTAACAATTAAACATGCTTTATAAATTCATAACACTTCTAAAAATGGAATCTAAAATTAAACTTCCTTTACAAATTCAAAATATCTCTTTACAAATATACAAATCTCAATATCACTTGAAAATAAAAAAAATCATTTTTTTGACTGATTTAAACATACACAATTTTTAAGGAAAACAATTCACGCGCGAAGCGCGTGCCGTAACACTCGTACTATAAAAATGTAATGAAAAGGTGTTTCATACCTTGTACACTAATCTAGTTTCTATATACCCCTCTCTCTCTCTCAAATACATTTGGTTCTCTGTACTCAACCGACTGAGTTCGATGAATATTAACTATAACCAGCTAAGGTAGTTCTTGCTAAACTTATAGTATCGTGGAATAAAAGCCTATGATATTTACAGTTGTTACAGTGCAACCAAATATTCACCGCTACAACAATACAAAACATTAGATTTTTAACATTTATCTAAGTTCAAAAAATTGATATTACCTTCAAATACTAAAGTGGACTTTGAAACAAACTAGCACTACAAGAAACAACAGGAATTTTGACAGCTGAAAACCGTCGAAAACAGTCGAAAGCCGATGGAAATAACCGTCGAAATATTGGCCGTCAAAGAATTGTTATTCGATGAAATTTTTGATGGCTCCATCGTCCCATTTCCGATGGTTTTCGACAATCCTACCGACGGCTTTCGATGACCCGTCGTATATACGTGAAAGGTCACGGCTATACCAATTTGTGTCGATAACTGTCAAAAGCCGTCGATATGTTGCTACCAGTAAACCGTCTGAAATCTGGAGTGTTTTTTTATTATAACAGTCATTCAACTCCTAACAACACATATATAACAATATATTTTGCAGCTCAATTTCACACATATAAATCATATATATCAAAGCCCAAATTACATATATCACAGCAATGATAAAAAAACTTCAACATATACAATAAATCAACCTCAAACATCTAACAATATATTCAAACATCTAACAATACAATAAACCAATCACAACCAATCTTAAATCAGTCAACATATCAAAATACATCTAACACCACCTCAAATCAAACTCACACATCCAACATCTCAAAATGTACCATACATATCAAATCACATCAACCTCACTCATCTCATAATATATGTAACCCTCAAACTACCTAGTAACAAAGTCAAACTACCTCACCCATCTCAGAGTGCATATATGTGCAACATATCAATACAAACCCAAAAAAAATCATACTTATCAATCCTGATCATCGCCTCAGGATCCCGCGGATGAAGGAAATGTGTCATAATGCTGCATATACGCAGCAATGCGCTCGCTCAGTAATTGGATCATCTCCACAGATCGATGCCTATCTTGGCTCTCCAGCTCAGCAATCCTAGCTCTCAACTTTTCAATCTTCGCATTGTCTTGAGCTTTTTTAAAGTGGCTTTGCCTGCATCTAACCTGTAACACTGTTTAACAAAGTGTATGAATTACAAATAGTGTGATTAATAAAATCAATGTGTTATACGTTATTCATAAATATACTATACATAAACATTACCACTTGTTTTCCAAAACCATAACGTCTATTCCGCGTTGGTGGCTCCATGACAGCGTTAAAGATTTAGTCCTCCTCGTCAATGGTCAACTATTCCTGTCCTGTTCCCTCAAGCAGTTTTTCTCGTTCTTGCATGAATTTATTCTGCGATTCCAAATAGAATTACGATTAAAATTCATACTACATAATTTAATTATTTATAACTTATTATTTAAAGTGATTATTAATAACTTATAATTTAAAATATGCTTATCATGACCTCTTGTGATTTCGTGTCATGCCATATTATGTTATTGTGCTATTTTCATTGACATGCTCGATGGCGTGAGTACGAGTAAACACGTCTACGTTGGAGATGGGACGACCACACTCTCCTTCTTGAAATAATTATTATGTATTATATATATATAATTAACATTACACAATGTAATAATAAGTATTTATAATCGCAAATAATAAATTTACCAGCTCTTGACGGTAATACTGGAATAACTTCGAAACCTCTTGGTGTGTGACGGGTTCTTTTATTTCTATTTTGAGAATTCCTCTCTGACTCTGCCTATAAATGTAAAATGAAATTATATTTCATATTTGTAAATTGATGCAATTATTATACTAATTCTACTAAATTTTTAAAAATATACGAGACTAGTAAATTTACCTTCGGTTCTGGAGTTTTCCAGTAACCAACCCAAGCTTGCCATGTGCTTCCACTCATCCAATCAGGATTTCCCCCCTTTTTATGCTCGACATCATATCGCGGTAGTTTTTTCGCATTTTTTTCATACAGTAATTTCTGCAAAGAGCAAGGTCGGATTTCTATAAGTCAATCGACCCTTGCACATTGAAAAAAAATAGGTTATAGATTTATACTTAGTCAACAAATTGTACATTGGTTATATATAAAATGAAATACATATTTACACTTACGATGAAATCATGTCATATACACTCTAAATATGGAGTGGGATATTATCCTACCTAGGCCAGCACGCAGTCATTCTGCTCTTATAGGCAGCCTTGGAAACATCGAGAACAACATCAGAGGGCTCCAGCTGAAATCCCCTGTATTAATTATAATATGGACCTTTGATAAATCATGAATAATATATCATACATAAAATATTTATGATGCTACAAAAAATTTGATATTTACCCACTCGTTTTACTCACTAATGCAACTATGGGACGTTCTACCTATGATGGGCCACCGCCATCGCCTTTTGCGCTGGTCCCTCTCTGACTAGAAGAGGGGGAACCTGATGAATGAGACAATCTCTGACCTTGAAACATAATACATGTCACAGACATATCATTTTATTATGGAGTAACATATCATTTAATTATGGGAAAATATATCATTATGAGAAAATATAACATTAATAATCACAAAAATTACATTTTACTAAAATGTACATTAATAATCAGTCTTCGACATTTTCTGATTCAGACTCGGTCACGTACTCCATATCGTTTTCCTCTGTAGTCTCAAATGCTTCTACTAAAATATTTGATTCATCGTTTAGAGGCACAATATCAATATGATCGTTGGTTATTATTAGTTCGTTATTTTGCTCAAGATCTACCTGATAAGCTTGTTCGTTTGAAATATCCTTTCCATCAAACGTAAACCTTGCATTTGTTTTAAAAACTTCTGACTAATCCACTTTATCTCTTTTTAGAGATGGATACAGAGCATAATGAACTTGTAGTTCTTATTTAGCTAGTACAAAAGGATCATACTTATGGTAATGCGAATTATATTTTATTTCAATAAGATTATAATCTTTGTGCACGTTTATTCTAAATTTGGAACATTGCAAAACCAATTACATCAAAATATCCACAGGTCGTATAAAATATGTCAATTCCAAAACCAGCGTTAACATGCCGTAAAAACCATTCATATGATCATCTGGATCATCACTACCTTTAAAAAATACATCGGTATTGTTAGTTAATTTTTCGATACCATATTCTTTGGTGTTGAATCTAAATCCATTGACGAAGAATATTAGATATGACTTGACATTTCTTTTTTGTACCAATACAAGATATTCCATACCATCGTCGACTACACAATTTCTCGGATCATAAACATAGTTTGAAAACCAATCGACGAATTCTTTACTAAGATCGCCGCATGGATGTTGTGATTCGTAAATATTGCAAAAATTATATATTGAACATATTTTCAAGTACGATTCAAATAAATATAAATTTAAAAATTCACATATCGAGAATTATTAAGTAACAATATCTAACGGATGGTGGAACTTCAGTGCAATTAAGAAGTAAATATGATTTTGATACATGGTAATCTATGTCAACTAACTATATTTCTGTACATTTTCATGGAGATCGACCATGTTGTCTAAAAATAGATAACATCACTTAAGAAGAATCATGTTCAATGCCTTCATCATTACGTAGAACACTTTCAAATGATAAGTTCACATGGCCACTGAAATAATGATAGAAAAATATAAAGCTTCTTCTTTGAATATGATTTGCAAATCAAACCTTCAACTCGTGTTTTTTATCTAACTTTTTTCTTCAAATGATTCAAGTACCTAATAAAAAATTAGTTCAAATTAAATTTTACTTATGTGATTAAATTAATATTTAACATACTCAATATTATTACCACTTAAATGGATACATCCATCCATATTGCATAGGACCTCGAAGACGTGCTTCAGATGAAAGATGAATAGGTAAATGCTTCATTACATTAAAGAGATCCGGAAGAAATATTTTCTCCTATTTGCAGAGCAGTATAGGGATATATACTTAAGGTTTATGTAGACATTCAACTTTTAACGTAGTCGAACAAAGCTCTTTATAAAATAAACTAAGTTCCGTTATAACTCTCTAAACTTTTACGGGTAACTGTTCTTTGAAAACGACGGGTGACAAATTTTCTATCATTACGTGGCGATCATGAATTTTCATCCCACTCAGTTTATTGTTTTTAAAGTCGATACATCTACGAAAATTAGAAGAAATCCCATTGGAAAACCTTATCCTTCCACCCATTTTAGCACAAGTTTTACTTGGTTATTGTCTAACTCATAGCATGCTTTGGGTTTTTTAGTGTCATTTGGCTTGATATGAAACTCGGGATGCTTACATAATTTTTCTATATCACGTCTTGATTTCAAGTCGTTATAGTCTTCTCCTTAACGTTCAAAATTGTATTAAACACATCATCAATCACGTTTTTCTCATTGTGCATCATGTCAATATTATGTCGAAGTAAGTGATCTTTCCAATAAGGTAACTCCCAAAATATAATTTGTTTGCACCGATTATTAATCATCGATTTACCTGAAATTTCAATTTGTACTCCAGTTTCATGTATCTTTGGATATTCCTTTACAAGATCGTATATTTCTACGCTTGACCAAATCGTTGATAGTTGTCTACAATCTGCTCCATTAGCCATGACTTTTTTTATCTCTTCTAAAAGTATGATTAACATGGAGAAAACAACGATGGCAATCAAACCGTGAAATTTTCTTCCCATGCGGTAAAGCAAATGCTGATGTTTCTTCCATGAAATAAGGACAAGCTAAATGACCGGCCGTACTCCAACCTAAAAGTATTGATAAGCAGGAAAATCACCAATAGTCCATAACAAAGAAGCGAGCATAAGAAAATTCTTTTATTGAAATTTTGTATGTTTCAACTCCTTTATGCCACAGTGTATTCAACTCTTTAATCAATGGTTGTAAATAAACATCGATTCCTTTTATCGATCATCAGGGTCAGGGGCGACAATAGTGAGAAAAACATATGGAGTTTTCGTACACATTCATGGAGGTAAATTATAAGGTGTAACGATAATGAGCCAAGCTGAATATTTAGAACCAAATTGAGAGAATGGTAAAAATCCATATGTACACAAACCAAGTCTAATATTACGGCTCTTTGCTGCAAAAGCGGGATAAGTCTTATCAAAATGTTTCCATGTTTCTCCATCGGCTGGGTGTATTAATTTACCTTCTTTCCATGTTCTCACACTGTGCCATCTCATATGTTGTGCGGTAACAGAAATGCATATATATAACCTTTGAAATTTAGGAGTAATGGGTAAGTAATGCATTTTCTTATATGGAACTTCATTTTTCTTCTTTTTTCTTGGTTTGTATCTTTCCTCGTTACATACTCTGCACTTTCTAAGATTGATGTCCTCTTTCTAAAACAACATTCAACCATTTAAACATTTGTCTTTCTTTTGGTACGGCAAACCGAAATCAGACATAAGTTTTTTCACTTCATAATGATTTTCGAACATTAAATTATCGGTGACATATGTCCTTTTGCAGCTTTTACAACAGCTGTAAATTCTACTTCTGTGAAGTTGAATTAAATTTCATAGTAATGTATTCGGCAGTTACAAATAATTGGATGTCATTTTTATAGCCATCCCAAAGGGATTTCTTAGCAACATCCAATAAATCATAGATTTTCTTTTTTCCAGTATTTGAATTCTTCTTCGACATTTACATCATCATCAATTTCAACCATATGGAATATTGATCGTGTTGCATCTTCAATCGTATCTTTTATGAGATTCGTCGTAACATTGTCATTACCCACCTTCTCCTCATACACTACAAGATTAGGTGTAACAAGTTCTCCATGATGATTCCACAAAATATTCTGGCACAAAACTATTTTGATACAAATGTACTATAACCATATCCGGTTTCAAATGCTTCAAATATTTGCAGTTACTACACGGGCAATGAATTTCTTCGTCGTTTCTATTATTACTTAAAGCGAATTCAATAAATATGTATAGGCCATTATAAAAATGTTCAATTATTGAGCCTCTCATTCCCTTTCATTGATACATCCAGCTTCTCCAATCGACAAAATAATTGACCATTTTTTCCTATTCCAAAAATTACGATGGAAATTCAAAAACTTATTGATCATTTTTTGGATTGACATTTTATTTTTTAATTCATTTATACATTTTAATGTTTTATTAATAAATAATATGTTATCATTATTCACTAATTTGTTTATATTTTAATTTTTTACTGATTATATAATATATCATTCTTTTAACTTTTTTTTATAAAATCTTATATATTTTCAATTTTAACAAATTAAGAATATAACATTATATTTTCACTTCATTATTTTATACTTTTGATGGTCGATCATCTTACTTCTCATTACAAACACAATAATAATTACATTTCGTAAATCATTTCATTTTAAACGATTCAACAAAATTTCGGCAGCACTTCCCCTTTGTTTCCTATATCATACACAAATGCATGTACACAAGGAACAAAAAAGTGCTGTCGAAATTTTATGAACCATTTAAGATGAAATGATCTACAAAATTTAACTACTATATTGTATTTGTAACTTGTCCAATACAGAGATAAATCTGGCAAATACTATATCAGATGAATACTGATGTCTGTTCTGTAATAAAAACGACTATCTATATAACGATCAAATACAATACTTGTCGTACAGGGTCCAAAACTTTCTAATGGATTTAAAAAAATAAAGTACATTATACACTAATTTATTTATATTATCATCAACACTAATTCATTATTTGAATTCATAACAATTAAAAAGTAATTAAAAATTGTTTTTTTCAACATTTAGCTAACACTAATTTGAATTTATTACACGGTAATAAAAAATTAACATTATACACTAATTTGTTTATATTACCACATATCACATACACGTAAGCTAGATTTATATATAATTAATGATATGAACTAATAAAGGATTATGTAAACAAATTATTTTCATCGATATTTTAGCTAACACATACACTAACTAACATTAAATTATATTGCACTAATAAGCACATGCGTACACTAATCAACCGAAATTATCCCTAATTGTGCATTAATTATAAGATTTAAACACTAATAACCATAATTGACATATCTCAATCAACCAATATTCAATTATAAAGATGAGTGCTCTCCTCAAATCGCGGACCACTCTTTCATCAAAAAGTATATTCAATTATAAACAATCAATGTGCTATTATCAACAAATATAACCACAAATTAACAATAATTTTACCATAATTCGGATTAATTAGTTTAGGGAAGAATATATCTGATTTTTGATGAATTGAAGCTGTAGATGTTTGGAGATTGCAAATTGATGAAGATTCTGATGGATGTTGAGAAGGGGCGGGGGTCGACGATGGAGCTTGGTTGAATTTAGGGAGAATTTGAGGGGTGTTGGGGAGAAAATAATAAATTAGGACGGGCTCGGCTATAACTATAATCATGACATTCTGATGGTTTTCGATGGCTGTCGACGGCTTCGATCGGCAACGATTTTTTAACAGCTTCCAATGGTAACTTTAACTATACAATTAAATTTTCAATCTTTTTAAATAAATTTAATGTAGTTTAGTTTATTAGAAAATTTTAATTCGTTGTAAATTTTTAAAAAGTTTACACTAACGCGCTTTTGTTTCCAACAATTAAAAAGGTTATTTTAATTCGTTATACAATAATTTTTTAACGATTTGATAATTAATTGTGAATTTTAAATGTATTTAACATAATAAATTCATATAAAATAAAATATTTGGTAAAAAATTAATTTGCTGAATTTTGCGTTCATCCACGGATTTTCGGACATATAGTCAAAATATGAAAGGAAAATAAATAGGTTTAAAGAATCAATCTCCATTTTTCAAATTTATAGTCGTTCGTCGACATTCAGACTTAAACCTTTCATTCGAAGGTAAAACGATCTTCAAAAAAGACAAAATTCAAACCATATATACTATATTATGTATTTATCTAATCGATACAGTTGGATTTGAGAAAAAACATATAGAAAAAAAATTACATTTCTAGTATTTTCCTTCTTTTTTGTCGGTTCTAGTCATACGGATTGGATAAATACATTATAAAGTATACGTGATCCGAATTTTGTCTCGTTTAAAGATTGTATGGCCTTCAAACGAAAGGTTTTTAATCCAAATGTAGACGAACGACTATAAATTTGAGAATTAGAATCGACATCCTAAATTTATTTATTTTTATCATATTTTGGAAGTAGGTCTAAAATACTGTGGATCGACATAAGATTCAAAAAATTATTTTTCTTTCGAATATTTTCTTTTATATGAATTTATAATGTTAAATTCATTTAAAAATTCATAATTAGCTACACAATGGTTAAAAAATACATTTAAATTCATAAAACAGTTATGCATTATAAATTTCACAGAAGTTGTATAATGGACGGGCTGAAGTCGTATAGATTGATCTTTTGAGTTCGATTTTCAATTAAGCTATATATCTAGTTACACAACAAAAGGTTATCGACGACACTAATTTTATTAACCGCACCGTCATAAATTTAGTAATAGAATAGATATCATCTTTAATTTTTAGGAATTATATTAATATTTTTAAACAAATTTCAAATTTATATAGTTAATAAGTTAAAATAATGTGATAAATTAAATTAATTAAAATACATAATCGTCGAAAGCCGTCGAAAATGAAATGACGGAGCCGTCAACGGCCTTCGGAATGGTCTATTGCTATTTAGCTCATTTCTAGTAGTGTAGTAATGTAACAATCTTCGCTAACAACCAATTAAAAAGATACAAAAGACACATATGTTTCTTTTATAGCACACCTTCACTTCACTTGACATGAACAATGATATATCAGCAGCAAATTAGTTAGTTATTTACCTAAGCACGTGTTAATCCAAAAAATGGATAAACATCCATAAATCAGATGAAAGCACCAGTTTTCTTAAAAGTAAAGGAAAAAGAAAAAAAAGTAAAAGGAAATATAAGAATTTTTATAGTGGTTCGACGTAATCTCCGATCTACGTCCACTTCGATCTTTTTACTAGTTGCTCTCTCTCTTTGGATTACAACTACTTATCTCAGATCTGACCACAATCAAATGGATTTCATATTTACAATAGAGTTTCTAGTTTTTTTGTGTGTTACTAGTACTAAGAATTTGCCGATCTAAGTCTTAGAACAACAAATAGTTGTTTCCTAGGCGACTTTAATAGAGGAGAGGTTAGAGGTGAAGAAAGAGCAGAATCTCCACGGTTAGAGAATCCAAATCATGTTTTAGTTGCTCTATGATTTGTATTTATAGGAAAAGCAGGCATAATGGATCAAAAGCCCGCTTGAAGTGAAGTCCATATATAAGCCTGAAGTAGTGTGGAAAATTGTAGGATCCCACGAGTTATGGTTATAACTCAGTATCGAGTTATCCCTTATAACTTGGACCGAGTTATCCCCTTAAGGATAGACTCATTCTTTTCTTTTGGATCGTGCTTCTTGCTTCATTTTGGGGTGTCCCTTGTGTTTTTGTAGATCAATGGCTTGTTTTGATGATTGTTCCTTCATAACTTGGTTTGTTCTGTAGTTCACAGGAGCTAACTCTTCAATGCTTGAAAGAAGTCATCCAGAATCCTATGAAATAACTTGGGCATGCATGAAAGAGGCAGATGATCACTTATACAAAGTTGCAGGGGTTGACTATGGAGCATGATAAATCAATACCGACCTATGGTGATAACTCGATACCGAGTTATGGACTTGGCATATTTTTGGCTGGAATCATCACGAGCTATTTTCTTAGTTCATTTGAGCGTGCCTTCTAGATTTCAAGTTGTTTCGTCCAAATTTGAATCTCCTTGGTCCAATTGAAATCTTCTTTGCTAAAAAACGGGTTAACACTTTCCCCCTAAAGTACGCCTTTAATATGTAAGGTGTACTTTGCTCAAGAACAAATTCCGGAAATCAGTCTTTGATAGTCGAGCTCTCTGGCAATTCGTTGATCTTAATCTTGGTAAATCGTCCGGTTCCTTTGGATTCTCTAACAAATTACAGGCCATTTCAAACCTCATGTAGCCTTAGACTCTAGTCTCCGATTAAGTGTGGTTCGTACATCACAATCATTCCAATTTTATTTGAGGTTATTACATTACATATCCAAAAATGTCCCATGTTCATTCGGGATTTATCAGTTTTATTCTAATTACAAGGAATTCAAATCCTCAAATATGTTTCCATTCTAAGGTTCGATCTCTTGGATCATTCTGCATCCAAGTTAGCGTGCGATCTCTTCGGATCATTTGTAATTCAATCTTGGATCGATCCTTTGAATCGTTTAATGTTTAAGTTAAGGGGATGATCTCTCCATTCCCATCATAAGGTTTTGATCTCTCCGGATCCTGGCCGAGTTTGTTTGCTCTCCGACAAAGGAACCCAACGACCAAGCAAGCCCATCCACTCACTCTTCGGCTAGGGGACTTACTTCTCATACAAGCCCATCCACTTGCTCTTTTGCAAGGGGCCTGCACTCCGCCCTCCAGTCCCGACTATCCAACGAGGGGACTTTCATCCTGCACTCCGATCTCCTCTCTTTGGACGGAACTTAAAGCGTTTAATATTAATCATCAAATTCAATGTGGATTTTTCAAAAAGTCAAATATTAAAATCAAAGCAAATAAAAATAAATCCTAATTATTCATCCTAGACATTTGAGTCAGAGCGTGCCTAGGGACCAATCTAGGTCCCGTACATGTGTAAGTGATCCGAGGTCATTATCGTCCTAAATTTTCATCTTAGGCATCCGACTTAGAACATGCCTAGGGACCATTCGGGATCCCGCACATGTGTAAGCGGCTTGAGCTTATATTACATAATTTATTTAAAGTCAAGGTAAAGGAATCGAACTTGACTCCAATCCATCTCGATCACGGGGTTGTCATCTAATGGAAGTCTCTGATCCATAACTTCATTCTACCCCCCGTTTCCATGTTGAGCTTCTGGTTCCAGCTCCTGCTATCATGAATTCGTATTTCGATTTGCCATTCTGGCTCCAACATTGTCCGTTCTAGGCATCAAAGCTCATCTTAGATCCACATCGATCGTGCTCCCGAGTCATGGGAGCATTGTTTCAGTTCACTTTGCTCTATCTCCAAATGCTCCTGTATTGGTTTTTGGTCTTTTGTTCTAAGTTCCAGCTACTCTGGCTGTTTATTGTTGAACCATCCTTCTGAAAAATCCCTTCAGCATTTCTTGTTGTTAATCCATTATTCCATCTTGCCTTTCTTTCATCATTTTCTTTGTCTTTTCTCTGGTCACGTAGATGGACTATGAGAATTTGAAGACACCTCCTAGCTGCCCTCAAGCTTTTTTTGACTTCTTCCCACCTTAGATCTAGTGTTAGGCCTCTTTATCTTCTCCAAATCTCTGATTCAAGCTTCAAGTCTTCGGATCTAGCTTTTTGATCTCAGTGAAAGCACCAAAATGTTAAGCCATAAAATGGATCAACACCCAAAAATCAAATGAAAGCACCAATTCTAACAAAAGTAAAGGAAAAAGCATGAAAAGCGAAAGGAGATACAAGAATTTTTATAGTGGTTTGGTGTAATCTCCGGCCTACGTTCATTTCAATCTTTTTTTTGTTGCTCTCTCTTTGGATTGCAACTACTTATCTCAGATCTGACCACAATCAAGTGGATTTTAAATTTACAATAGAGTTTCTAGGTTGTTTGTGAGTCACTAGTACTAATAATTTGCCGATCTAAGTACTAGAACAACAAATAGTTGTTTTCTAGGTGATTTTAATAGTGGATAGGTTAGAGGTGAAGAAATAATAGAGCCTCTGCGGTTAGAGAATTCAAATCATGTTTTAGTTACTATATGATTTGTATTTATAGAGGAAGTAGGTATGATCGATCAAAAGCCCGCTTGTAGTAAAGTCTAGATATTATCCCGAAGTAGTGTGAAAAATCGTAGGGTCCCACGAGTCATCCCCTTAGCGGACACTCGTTCTTTTCTTTTAGATCATGCTTCTTGCTTCATTTTGGGGTGCCTCTTGTGTTTTCGTAGATCGATGACTGTTTTGATGATCGTTCCTTCATAACTTGGTTTGTCTGTAGTTCACAGGAGCTAACTCTTTAATTCTTAAGATAAATCGTCCATAACTCTAGGAAATTATTTGGACATGCATGAAAGAGGCAGACGATCACTTGTGGAAAGTTAGAGGGGCTGATTATGGAGCAAGATAACTCAGTACTGACCTATGGTGATAACTCGGTACCGAGTTATGGACTTGGCATATTTTTGGATGGACTCTTCCCAAGCTATTTCCTTAGTTCATTTTAGCGCGCCTTCCAGATTTCAAGTTATTTCGTCCTTGTTTGAATCTTTTGGGTCCAATTAAAATCTACATTGCTAAAAAGCAGGTTAACAGCATGCAAATTCATATGTATCTGTCAATGACCTCCATTGATTTGGCTACTAACTAGTAAAAGATAACACAATATATTCCACTTTTTTCCCACTTGTTTCCAAATAATCAAGTACAAAAAACCTTAAGGGTTCAGATATTTTCAAGGATTAAGATTTTTTGTTCAAATAACAAATTTCGCAAACTACATTAACTATTATGTCAAGTTTGATCTAAAGAATCAGATGGAATACACCTGTCGGTGTAACAAAAATTAACAGTACGAAACTTATAAATTGTAATACTTTACAAATTTACTAAACATGTCACATAATAGGGCTTAATTATACGGCGAAAAGATGCAGTCGTTTAAAATGGCGATACACATTAGCAATATAAATGTTTTTTTATTATTTTTACCTTGTGCTTGATTTGATTTTCTCTATAATAAAAAAGGCCTTGTGGTGACTGGGGAAAATCCTATGAATCCATGGACAGGTGCCAACTTTGACCCTAGGAAAACTTTTTTTATTAGAACAAATCGACTTTTGGCTGGTGTTCCTTAGACTTAATATTTCATAATCGTAGTAGTATTTTGGAATTTATAGTTTAAAATACTTTTGTAAAAGTATGTTGTAGAATACATTCTTTTTTAGTTATGCCAATATCTATAAGGAAACCATATAGATTGAATTTTCTTGTAAATGAGTAGTAGTGTAGTAATGTAACAATCTCCGCTAACAACCAATTAAAAATATACAGAAGACTTGTATGTTTCTTTTATAGCACACCTTCACTTCACTTGACATGAACAATGATATATTAGCAGCAAATTAGTTAGTTATTTACCTAAGCACGTGTCAATCCAGAAAATGGATAAACACCCATAAATCAGATGAAAGCACCAGTTCTATTAATAGTAAAGGAAAAGGAAAAAAAAGTAAAAGGAAATATAAGAATTTTTATAGTGGTTCGGCGTAATCTCCGGCCTACGTCCACTTCGATCTTTTTACTAGTTGCTCTCTCTCTCTTTGGATTACAACTACTTATCTCAGATCTGACCACAATCAAATGGATTTCAGATTTACAATAGAGTTTCTAGTTTGTTTGTGTGTTACTAGTACTAAAAATTTGCCGATCTAAGTCTTAGAGCAACAAATAGTTGTTTCCTAGGCGACTTTAATAGAGGAGAGGTTAGAGGTGAAGAAAGAGCAGAGTCTCCACGGTTAGAGAATCCAGATCATGTTTCAATTGCTCTATGATTTGTATTTATAGGGAAAGCAGGCATGATGGATCAAAAACCCGCTTGAAGTGAAGTCCATATATAAGCCTGAAGTAGTGTGGAAAATTGTAGGATCCCACGAGTTATGGTTATAACTCAGTATCGAGTTATCCCTTATAACTTGGATCGAGTTATCCCCTTAAGGATAGACTCGTTCTTTTCTTTTGGATCGTGCTTCTTGCTTCATTTTAGGGTATCCCTTGTGTTGTTGTAGATCGATGGCTTGTTTTGATGATTGTTCCTTCATAACTTGGTTTGTTTTGTAGTTCACAGGAGCTAACTCTTCAATGCTTGAAAGAAGTCATCCAGAATCCTATGAAATAACTTGGGCATGCATGAAAGAGGCAGATGATCACTTATACAAAGTTTAAGGGGCTGACTATGGAGCACAATAACTCAATACCGACCTATGGTGATAACTCGATACCGAGTTATGGACTTGGCTTATTTTTGGTTGGAATCTTCACGAGCTATTTTCTTAGTTCATTTGAACGTGCCTTCTGGATTTCAAGTTGTTTCGTCCTCATTTGAATCTTCTGGGTCCAATTGAAATCTTCTTTGCTAAAAAACGGGTTACCACTTTCCCCCTAAAGTATGCCTTTCAAATGTAAGGTGCACTTTGCTCAAGAACAAATTCCGGTAATTAGCCTTTGATAGTTGAGCTCTCTGGCAATTCGTTTATCTTAATCTTAGTGAATCGTCCGGTTCCTTCGGATTCTCTTACAAATTATAGTCCGTTTCAAACCTCATGTAGCCTTAGACTCTAGTCTCTGATTAAGTATGGTTCGTACATCACAATCATTCCGATTTTATTTGAGATTATTACATTACATATCCAAAAATGTCCCATGTTCATTTGGGATTTATCTGTTTTATTCTAATTACAAGGCATTCAAATCCTCAAATATGTTTCCATTCTAAGGTTCGATCTCTTGGATCATTTTGCATCCAAGTTAGCGTGCGATCTCTTTGGATCATTTGTAATTCAATCTTGGATTGATCTTTTTGAATCGTTTAAGTTAAGGGGATGATCTCTCCATTCCCATCATAAGGTTTTGATCTCTCTGGATCCTTGCCGAGTCTGTTTGCTCTCCGACAAAGGAACCCAACGACCAAGCAAGCCTATCCACTCACTCTCCGGCTAGGGGACTTACTTCTCATACAAGCCCATCCACTTGCTCTTTTGCAAAGGGCCTGCACTCCGCCCTCCGGTCCCGACTATCCAACGAGGGGACTTGCATCCTGCACTCCGATCTCCTCTCTTTGGACGGAACTTAAAGCATTTAATATTAATCATCACATTCAATGTGGATTTTTCAAAAAGTCAAATATTAAAATCAAAGCAAATAAAAATAAATCCTAATTATTCATCCTAGACATTTGAGTCAGAGCGTGCCTAGGGACCAATCTAGGTCCCGTACATGTGTAAGCGGTCCGAGGTCATTATCGTCCTAAATTTTCATCTTAGGCATCCGACTCAGAACATGCCTAGGGACCATTCAGGATCCCGCACATGTGTAAGCAACTTGAGCTTATATTACATAATTTATTTAAAGTCAAGGTAAAGGAATCGAACCTGACTCCAATCCATCTCGATCACAGGGTTGTCATCTAATGGAAGTCTCTGATCCATAACTTCATTCTACCCCCCGTTTCCATGTTGAGCTTCTGGTTCCAGCTCCTGTTATCATGAATTCGCATTTCGATTTGCCATTCTGGCTCCAACATTGTCCGTTCTAGGCATCAAAGCTCATCCTAGATCCACATCGATCGTGCTCCCGAGTCATGGGGGCATTGTTTCAGTTCACTTTGCTCTATCTCCAAATGCTCCTGTATTGGTTTTTGGTCTTTTATTCTAAGTTCCAGCTACTCTGGTTGTTTATTGTTGAACCATCCTTCTGAAAAATCCCTTCAGCATTTCTTGCTGTTAATCCATTATTCCATCTTGCCTTTCTTTCATCATTTTCTTTGTCTTTTCTCTAGTCACGTAGATGGACTATGAGAATTTGAAGACACCTCCTAGCTGCCCTCAAGCTTTGTTTGACTTCTTCCCACCTTAGATCTAGTGTTAGGCCTCTTTATCTTCTCCAAATCTCTGATTCAAACTTCAAGTCTTCGGATCTAGCTTTTGTTCTCAGTGAAAGCACCAAAATGTTAAGCGATAAAATGGATCAACACCCAAAAATCAAATGAAAGCACCAGTTCTAACAAAAGTAAAGGAAAAAGCAGAAAAAGCGAAAGGAGATACAAGAATTTTTATAGTGGTTTGGTGTAATCTCCGGCCTACGTTCATTTCAATCTTTTTTTGTTGCTCTCTCTTTGGATTTTAACTACTTATCTCAGATCTGACCACAATCAAGTGGATTTTAAATTTACAATAGAGTTTCTAGGTTGTTTGTGAGTCACTAGTACTAATAATTTGCCGATCTAAGTACTAGAACAACAAATAGTTGTTTTCTAGGTGATTTTAATAGTGGATAGGTTAGAGGTGAAGAAATAATAGAGCCTCCGCGGTTAGAGAATTCAGATCATGTTTTAGTTACTATATGATTTGTATTTATAGGGGAAGTAGGTATGATCGATCAAAAGCATGCTTCTAGTAAAGTCTAGATATTAGCCCGAAGTAGTGTGAAAAATCGTAGGGTTCCACAAGTCATCCCCTTAGGGGACACTCGTTCTTTTTCTTTTAGATCATGCTTCTCGCTTCATTTTGGGATGCCCCTTGTGTTTTCGTAGATCGATGACAGTTTTGATGATCGTTGCTTCATAACTTGGTTTGTCTGTAGTTCACAAAGCTAACTCTTTAATTCTTAAGATAAATCGTCCATAACTCTATGAAATTACTTGGACATGCATGGAAGAGGCATATGATCACTTGTGGACAGTTGGAGGGGCTGATTATAGAGCAAGATAACTCAGTACTGACCTATGGTGATAACTCGGTACCAAGTTATGGACTTGGCATATTTTTGGATGGACTCTTCCTAAGCTATTTCTTTAGTTCATTTTAGTGTGCCTTCCAGATTTCAAGTTATTTCGTCCTTGTTTGAATCTTTCGGGTCCAATCAAAATCTACGTTTCTAAAACGCAGGTTAACAGCATGCAAATTCATATGTATCTATCAATGGCCTCCATTGATTTGGCTACTGACTAGTAAAAGATCAAACAATATATTCCACTTTTTTCCCTCTTGTTTACAAATAATCAAGTACAAAAAACCTTAAGAGTTCAGATATTTTCAAGGATTAAGATTTTTTGTTCAAATAACAAAATTTGCAAACTACATTAACTATTATGTCAAGTTTGATCTAAAGAATCAGATGGAATACACCTGTCGGTGTAACAAAAAGTAACATACGAAACTTATAAATTAGAATACTTTACAAATTTACTAAACATGTCGCATAATAGGGCTTAATTATACTGCGAAAAGATGCAGTCATTTAAAACGGCGATACACATTAGCAATATTGTTAGGAAGCAGCACAAGATGTGTGTGTGTCTAGCAGAAGTGAGGTGTAGCCAATCCTTTCATATATTATATCTATGTAAATGTATATATGTGTATGTATGTGTGTGCACGCATGCACACACATGTGTATGTGTGTGTGTGTGTATGTATGTATGTATTGTTGGTAAGATTTTTCATCTTACAACACTCAAACTGACGATGAGGTAATTATCGTACTAATTAACTCAATGGTTTTGAATTAGCAAAATTAAGTGATATTAAATTTGTCGTTAAGTAGTAATTGTGTCGTTGGATTCTTACACAATTAGGTAGTTGCACTTTAAGTGTTTGTTAAAATGTCAAATCTCACTAATATTTAATTCTAATACAAATAAAGTAAGATTCGGTACTGAAAACTAGACACGTAAATAACAAAATGCAGGAAATAGTAAAGAACACAAGGAATTTACGTGGTTTGGATGTTGAGGAATCCTATATCCACGGGAGAAATTTCTCTTTCTTCCTTTATATTTTCTGGCATAGATTTCAATGACAGAGTGTACAATAATTTCTTCTTCTTAAACCTTAAAAGTATCAAAAAAGTGGGAAAGGCCTCCTTCCTGCTACAGTACCTTTTCTATTTATAGTGTAGAGATGTACGCGATTCGCTACAATTGTTTTCTTGCCGTTATGCTTCAGCCCTTGGATCGTGCTAGATGTCATCTATCTGCATCATCTATTTGATATACTCGGATTGCTAACGTGACTTTGGTAGGAAGTTTGAGATGAAGGCAGAAAATCCTGAAATCGAAGCATTAATATCTAAAATTGGAGTGGGAATATTTGAAATCGTGGCAGGAGACTTTAAATTTGAATTGGCTTTGCATATGAGTCCTTGTGATGGGATCTATCTGCACCACTTCTTTCTATCAAAAGTGAGCTATCTTATCTTTATCATTTTGTTTTTTGAACGAAGTAATGAGCCATGCCTTTGTTCTACTTTGAGCGCCATTGGGATTAATGAGGTTGGTTCTTGCTATTTGAAGCACTTCATTTGTAATATACTGTGTTGAGATGGTTGTAATTGGACTGTCTTCTCCAATTTGATGTGTTGATTTTGACATTTATGTTGGGGATTGGTTGGATTGTGTTGCCTGGTTTGAGCTGCGGTGCTAGTTAAAGTTACCTTGCTCCTGCTCTGGCTTGTTCTAGCATGCTCTTGGCAAGAGGGTATGCAAGCTACTATGATCGGACACCTACTTCTTTGCTTTTCTCTAACTAGCTAGACCTGCGATAGAGAGAAGTTTGGTTAATCTGGTGTGCAGCCCTTGGAAAGCTTTTGGTTCCTTATGGTACTGCTCAAGGAGTCCTCCATAACTGTAGGACAGATCTGTACCTGAAATAATTAGCAATGTAAAGTTCTTAAGATTAGTAATTGGACCTAACGGTTCCTTTGGATGTAAAATTGTTTTCCTCTGTTGCTATTCTCTTTTTACTCCCGCGTTTGTTACATTCTGAAGGCGATACATACTTCACTTCATTTCGATGACAACGCGTTATGTTGGCACAGACCGAATATTTTCTCGGCCTGATTTATGAGCGTAGTACTTCACCTCGTTGTGACTTCGTGCTCTTTAGCTATAGTTTTTTTAGTTGGAACAAAGATTACGGCCGTAGGCTAGCTCTCATGTTCACTGGTCGTTCTTACGGCTTTGCGCCTCATTCGGTCTGGTTTAGCACAGCTTGAAAAATATGGGTGTAACATGTGCGTGCCAGCATTGAGCATAAGGATGATAGGAAAACTTAAGAGAATTGATTAACGACATTATGAATTTAATAAAACACTCGAGCGGTCTGTATCTTAGATAAAACTGTTACATAAATGTACAGCAATCAATTATCATTTGATTGCATCCTCTGCTTTATCTTATGTTTACATTCATAAAACTATTCGTCCCATGCCTTTCTAACTATTCAAAGTGAGCAAATTTATCATGTGAGAAATATTTTACCTACAAAACAACTTGCATTTATCTTCCTACTTTCCAATGACATATAAGTCACTTTTGCATAATAATTCCCTTGAGAATATATTCCTACAAACATTTCATATTATTCTAACAATTTAAGTATCCAACTGGTTTCTCATGTTTTTGTTAAATATCAAGCACATTATACATTCAATCAACTTATATAAATAATGGTGAAAATAATTGTAGAGAAAAAAAATCAGCGCAAAAAAAAAGACTTCGATTTTTGTTATGATTTCATGTTACTCGTTAAAATATATAATTCATTATCTATACGGAACTCAACAATAATTAGCTAGACTAGATTGCTAATTCAGCGTATAATTGAATGCTAAAAGTTAAATCGACTGAGATATAGGACGCATTTGCCTATTATGAGCTGTTAATTTCACATTTAACATAACATTGTTCATTATTTCTATATACGCACGCATTGTTTTGATTAAGAATAACTTTTGTTAAGTGTTGCAATTATAGCTTCAGTAAATAATATTAGACTTCCATTATTTTCTTCATCATATAGAAATCGTGCGTTGATAAAAATGGCAGAAAACCTTAGCCCTCGCTTTCCTACCCAGCCGCCACCTTCCCCTCCTCTTGTATCACTGTCACATCTGTCCAATTCTACTCATAAAAATAGCATCGACGATGAGGGTTTCACCCCTGCAATATCCAAGAGAGCTGCAATGAACTTTAGACGATAACAGAATCCAAACCAACACCCTCCTTGACCGAAGAAAAGCACGGCTGAAACCAGTAGTGACCAAACAGAAAGCACGTGTAACCAAAACCCGTCAATTAAACCATGGAAGCGGTCATAGACGGCGAAAAATCCCAATCGGAACACCATTGCAATTCTATACACCAATGGACTTCAGCCAGAGATGCGCAAAGATGACAAACTTTGGTTTACATTCCTGAGAAAACAGTCCTGGTTTAGTTTACATTCCACAGATAAACTGCAGAATAAAGAGGTGCAGGAAATGCAAACTGCAGAAGAACCACTGCAGGAAACAAACTTTAGATATTGCATATAAATAACACAAAGAGAACCCAAACCCATAAGAGTGCAAGCATCCAACAAGACTATCCAGTATGAAAACAGAATAGAAGACAGTGGACAGACGAAAATGTGTTTGAGTTTAAAGCAAAACAATGCACCAACATGATGGAAAACCCCGACTGACATAGGGATAAGTCCCAGAAGTCATTATGTAATTTGTTATATATATTTTACTCGATGATCAATCTTGTTTGAAATTAAAGGTATTTTCTTTCTATTACATTTTTGATATAATATGTTACATTAATTAATTAATTAATTTAACTTGAGGATATTGTTGACCTTCGATGTGAAAGCTCCGGTTTGATTATAGTTAAATCGTGACATAACGTCCATCGAATGACTATAGTTGGGCCAAGGGAAAACATTGAAAGTGAAACATTATTCAAGAGAGGATTCAAATCCTCGGTTGTGCGAGGTTAGTATTATGGTCAACTGAAGTCGACTCAAAGTCAAATTCTCTGGCCGGAGCATTTCAGTAAATAATAATTGTTATTATTGTACCAAGAACTTTGTGTTTGGACATAGAGTTGAATATGGACGATATTGGAATTTTGAACATTACTAAATTTCATAAGTCTAGAATGATATAGTTTTGATGAAGAGAATTAGTGTAAATAATCGTCACTAATGGGCAATGCTTATAATAAATAAAATTGGATTTTATCAAAAGATGTGTAAGCAATAAATTCAGTCAAAATGTCACACCACTAGCCAAGGTGACGTGTGAACACTAATATTTGAATTGTTCAATATTAATCACTATCTGAATTTACATATATGAGTCACATAACCGAAATGATGAAGATTCTGAATGAACCACACAATTTAATTAAATTTTAATAGTTGAAAATTAATTAAATTAATTAATATTTACGAAATATTAATTATTAAATTTTTGTAATTTATTTGAATACCATTAGTATTTAGTAAAGTGCGTATATAAAAGTTATAGATCTGTGTATCGATTTACGATATCGGTCGAATGTATAAATTTGATTTAAACAGAATAAATACTAAAAAAGGCTTTAAATAAATTAAATTAATTAATATTTTTGAAATATTAATTGCTAAAAAATTTCTTATCTAATTTGTTTGATTTCCGTTAGTATTTAATAAATTGCGCATAAAATAGTTATGAGCGCGCATATCGCTATACGATATCGGTAGAAAATTTGAATTGGATTTAAATGGGAATAATGCTAATTAGTTTTTAAAATGCTTGGAGCCCAAATAGTCCATGTAATAGCTGGCCTGGGGAATAAGAGGGATCTTTTGTTTTGAATGAGAAGGAAATATTGTCAAAAAGGAGAGGAACCAGCATATATTAAATGCCACATTTATTTCCTCCATTAATGAATTTTTCTTTATTGTCATTTGCCTCTTTTATTCTCATCTTCTTCGTTAAAAATTTCAACATTTCCATGGGGATTAGTATACAAAATTTCAAAACAAAAGAGAAAAGGTGGTTGTCTCTATATTATTGTAGATTTGGAGATCGATTTGAAGAATCCAGAAATTCTTCTTCATTCAAGGTGTATTCTCTAGGCTTCATCCTAAGGAAATTCTATATACTTATGTATCTTTTAATTTTGTTTATATCTCTTTAATTCACTATCTCTCCCTTATGTTCATATATGTGAATTTGGATTTGGATTTGAATGTCTTAAACCCTCTGCTTGAATCAATTGTATATTCTTAACATGAAAAAAAAACCCTTGCTATGTTCGCTAATATTTTATTAACAACAATAATAGTTTCTTTCTATGTTCTGTATGTTTATTTATCCTATTTGTTTAACCTAGATCACGATCCTTTTAATTTCATTTTCTCTGTTCTGTATGTTGATTCATCCATGTATAACCTACATCTAGACCTTCTTATCACGAATCTATATATTCATATGTCGTCTGATTTTATCATTGTTGATAATAATAAAAAACTAAATTGGATTTTGGAATACACTTTGTTAATAAGTCGGTCTTTATATTAGAAGATTTTGACTTGAATGTTTACACATAAATTGCTATGTGAGTAATACTTTAAAATAATTGCATTAATTGATATTTGTTATTAATATAATATGATGACTTAATTGTGTTGTGTTTTAAATCATTCTAAATCATGCTTTGCTAATTGAAACAAAAGGAAAAGATTAAATTAATGATTTATTCCTAGTTTTTCAATTATACCTAGTCTAGTACCAAATCTTTGTTTAAAAGGAAACATTCTATTTCACAAACTACCTGTACATTATTTTACTTTGTTTCAAATTTTGCTTTGTTTGTATGTGTACATGAATTTATATATATATATATATATATATATTTACATAATATCATTTATGTGTGTGTATTTGCATTTAACTCAAAGTTTTCAAAAGCGGTTTTGTATAAGATATAATAGTAAACTTTTAAACTACTTTAATCCAACTCTGTATTCTTTGATCTGTAGCATGTAATATAAATAAAGTCTATTTCAATTTAAACTGCTATGCTAAATATTCAATGTGTATCTATATATACATTTATACATGTAAACATGCATACATATACATACATACATACATATATATATATATATATATATATATAAATATAATAATTCATGTTTTAGACGACAAAGGCATATATAGAGGGGAATTGTGTCTGTTGCGGTGTAAATCCCAACACCTAAACAACGTTCACATTAACTATTGTTAACCCAAATAATGGATCAACACCCAGAAATTAGATGAAAGCACCAGTTCAGATTAAATAAATAGAAAAACAGTAAAATGAGACACAATTTTTATAGTGGTTCGACGTAATCTCCGGCCTACGTCCACTTGAATCTTTTATTAGTTGTTCTCCTTTTGGATTACAACTGTTTTCTTAAATCTAACCACAATCTAGTGGATCTCGGATTTACAATAGAGTTTCTAGGTTGTTTTTGAGTCACTAGTACTAAGAATTTACCGATCTTAGCTCTAAAATAGCAAATAGTTGTTTCTTAGGTGACTTTAATAGAGGAGAGATTAGAAGTGAAGAAGTAGCAAAATCTTCGCCGTTAGAGAATCCAAGTTCTATTTTGGCTTTATGGTTTGTATTTATAGGGGAATTGGGCAGCATAGAGTCAAAGGCCTAATAACAATGAAGTCCAGGAGATAGTTCGGAGTCACACCAGGAGAGCAAAGCTAATATGAGTTAAACTGATAACTTGGGGCCGACCTAAGCCCTATAGGTCGGACCTGAGTTATAACCCTTGGTGCAATTTGCACCACACTACTTGCAAGTTGTTTCCATCTTCTAGTTGAGTCGTTCGAGCCTCTTTTCCATTGCCTTCGAGTTGGTTCTTGCAATCTCATTGATATTCGCTTTCCTTTGCTTCATTCCAGTCAATCCTTAGAATAATTCGTAAAATCTTTGGAGAATCACTTGATCACAAATCAATGCAGTAGCATGAATAGCGCGTGAAGTTATGGGAGTGAATGGGGAAGCATCCATAAGTCGAACTTATGGTCTTTTCGGGGCCGAGTTAAGGTGCATGATCCAATCATGGTGAAAATTTTCCAAGTCCTTCTTTTGCCTCTTTTAAGTGCTCTTTCCAAGTTTCAAGTCGTTTCGATTCAGTTTCAATCTTCTAAGTCTAGTTAAAGTTGCTTTGATGATAACTCGGTACCAACCTATGGTGATAACTGGTACCGAGTTATGGACTTAGCATATTTTTGGCTGGAATTTTCTGGAGCTATTTCCTTAGTTCATTTGAGTGTGCCTTTCAGATTCCAAGTCATTTCGTCCTCGTTTGAATATTCTGAGTCCAATTAATATCTGCTTTGCTAAAAAGTGGGTGAACAACTATGTACACTTTTCATATGTTGCACTTACACTATACATATGGGTGCATTTGATATGCTTATAATAATTTACAATTAATTAAAATTAAATTAAACTAATAATAATTTGAAGAAAATTTTAAAAGATAAATTTAGAAAAGTTCTAAATGGATCTAGACTATATACGTCTAACAAAGATCCAATATGATTTTTTTTTGAAATTTACCCATTCCTTCAAGTGTGGGCTGGCCCGGCTCCATCAATGGTATCGAAGCCCAATAGTCTATGCGGTCTAAGTTAGTCATGCTAGGGCTAACTAATTAAGCTTGCCCACTTCGTATGATATTTAAAAACGTAAAGTTTATGATTGAAATTGGGTAATCAAGTATCTCGTCCTACCTGGTTACCGGCCTGTCCTAAAAGGTGTAGTGAGCCTAATGGTTGCCCCTAATAGAAAAATGTCCAATTTGAATTGGGCCTTAGGCTAATTTTCAAAATTGTTTTAAAAATCAAATAAAAGATTTTAAATTTAAAAGTTAAGTCTAAAAAAACATGTTTATTATAAAAGTTGCAATACAACATAAGTTTTCAAAATGTTTGAAAAGATAATGATATTTTCAAAATGTTTGAAAATATTCAAATACTAATTCCAAAATTTAAAATTTATTAATAAGATTAATAAAATGAATTAATTAGATATATTAATTAGTTAATACTTATATACAATATTATATATATTGATATATGTTACATTATTTTAAAGTTTTTAAGATAACACGAGTACACATGTATGTATATAAAATAAAATTTTGAAATTAACGTAATTTAATTAAAAAAAATTAATTAAATAAATTAATTAAAGGTTAATTAATTAAAACACACACACACACACATATATATATATATAAGATATACGTGTTACACTATAAATGTTATAGTATGTATATGTGTGTGTATATGATATATATATATGTATGTATGTATATGTAGGTATTACTATAAAGGTTGTAGTAGACATGTCCAATGTAAAAGTTGTACGGGAATATTAATATAAAATTAATTAAACTACTAATTAATTAAACTACTAATTAATTAAATAAGATTTAATTAATATAATATTATACATAAGACTATTATATAAGCAGTATGAAATATAAACGTTATATAATAATAAAACTTATATGATATGAATGTATAAACTAAACATGGAACATTAAAAAACCCTAAATAGACTTAAGGAATAAAAACATACATATATGTACGCATACCATGATTTCAGTTATGTCCGACACTTGAACCACAAGGGTAATTCATAAGAAATATATTATTAAATAAGTCGATATCACTCGATATAATTTATTGAAGATTATGAATCTTTCATTATTATTTATATATTAACAGATTATTTGCATACTCTTTAGTTGTTAAGCTTTCCTTAAGGTAAGGATGTAATGTGTACTACTATTAATACATTGGATAAACAAGGTAAGATAACTATACGTATTTGTCGAGCTTTCCTCAAGGTATGTGCAATATACTTAAGCTGTCGCGAAATGATAGGTCCAAGCGAATAATCTCACTTTACTTGTTGATCTTTTATCAAGGTAAAGGCGGGGTTATGACAAGAAACCATGGGTTAGGAGTTGTATACGACACAACCGATAAGGAGTTATCCATCGGATGCGGGCCTATGATTTGTTGAGCTTTTCCCAAGGTCAGAATCCCAAGGCATACGAGTCATAAACCCATCAGTGGAGTCAAAAGACTTTTATGTTTCGCTTAGGATTTGGTGAAACATAAATGAATAATGGAAGCCTTATTATAAAAATGAAATGATAACATTTAATCTTTATAATATTGTAATAATATATGTTATATATTGTTAGAATAATCTATATTGATAAATTTATGCATTTAATACGATTGATAAAATGTTTATCAATTAAGATATACAAATGAACTGAATTGAAGCTTGACAATAGAAATATAACATATACAGTGGCGTAGCCAGGATTCTATCTTGGGAGGGTCACATATAAAAGAAAATTGGAGTTTTCATGGACAATACCTACGATTATTTTAGCCTTTAATTCAAATAGTTAAAAAAGGGGAGAGAAACTAATCAAAAATATGCTCATAGCGGTAAATAATTCATAATAGATTATCAAACAATCATAACTTAAATGCTGATAAAATAATTTATTAAACAATAATTTTAAAGTTACAAACCAATTTAAATAATAAGAACGCAATAATTTATTAGAAGAAAGAATATATGATTTGTGTTACAAACATTTTGATATTTTCCAACTAATTACAATTTCAAACTCATGAATGAATTAATGGTAAGGAAGGCAGGGTAACCAAATAGAAATGATGAGTTCATGGTAAGAAAACATAAGTTGTTGGGAGTAGAACACGCAAAATATCTTATCCAGTACAATAGATTTTCGTCTTCTATTCACATACCATCCCTTTCAAAATTTAGGGTTCAAACCCAAGAAAGTATCTTCAGTTTATTCGACAATAATACTCAAGATTTCTGGCAGGGTCACTTGCCCTCCCCAGCCATAATGTGGCTCCACCTCTGCATATACTTACTATTAAATACTTCTTACATGTAAATGTATTTTATACCCATGCAAGTGCCTAATTTTATAACTATTTAATACGCTCGTAATTTGATCGCTTGCGTGTTTTTTTGGTCAAGACCGTGTATTGCATTGTATGAGTTCCGAAATAAAAAACAATACAAGAATATGGATATTTGATCCATAAACTATCACATATAAGTGTTATATGGTGAATGGTCATAGTTTATAATGTACGATACTTTGATGAAATTAATTCATTCAAAGCAAATAAATAAACCATACCGTGAGATCTATTCAATTTGATTGATTACAATGAGGATCATATTGTGTTAAAACATCAGGTGCATCATATTTGACGTCCTTGAAGGTTAAAGATGATCAAATGCATTTTTGTAAAGTGTTCGTTATAATGTTGTACTAAGGATATTCATTTGAACAGTTCAACCATTTAAAAAGGAAAATGAATGTATAAGAGTAGATGTGATTTAAGGTATAGTTAGGATGATGCGAGTGAATAGTCACCTCTACTTCATAACGTAGCAACGAAATCAAGAATTGTAATAATGACGATTGATACTTAACATTGGAATACGAAATATGATTTCTATTCTGAAATATATTTAGTATAGAAAATTGTTTTCTATGAGATTTATTTCTTTGAGTTCAAAATATTTGATCAAAACTCTCCATTGTAAACTAGTTGCAGTATATGAAATAAATGTTCTATATTAAGTGGATGATTGACCTCCACATTCAGTATGTTGTTATAGTAATGGCCGAAATAGTGGGAGCATGCAATATAATACTTATTGAGTGCATCATGTTATGAAAATTGTTTTCATAAAACATTCCGCACATTATTTATAGAATAAATATATAATGTGGTATTTGTTTTCACAACAAAAGTGATGCATTGAAAATACTGAAGTATTAAAAATTATTTACAATTATTTTGGGATTATAGACTAAGCTGTAGTTTTGAGAAATAATTTTTATTATATGATTATTAATCATGTGATACTGGTAGTTCTATCTCAAACAATTAAGGCTATACACCCATTTAGTGGGAGCGTCATAGGAGTTGATGAACTCTACGGATTAGTACAAGTAGTGTATACAATCATAAGTCTATTAATATCAAAACTGTTCCACATACTTCATCATATTCACCGATGAACTATCATAGATATAGCCATGTGTATTTGATATGCATGTATGAGTCTATGATAAGCTTATAGAATATAAAATAGAAGTAAATAATATAACATGCAACAGAAATGATTCGATTTGATCGAACAGGTAAGTATATTGGAAAGAGTTCCATATGTACCTAATATGAATAAAGATTCAGTCTCAAAGATCACTCTTCCCTATAATACATAATGATGTATTGATAAGTAGTAATCGAACTTTGTTGGACAAAACGCGATTAATGATGAGTGAACTTGAGTTAAATTCATTCTATAAGGTGTGTACGTAAGAGTAGTACACAAGGTTAAAATTAATATCATCCAAAGAATAGTTTACAAAACCATACAAGATAAAAGTTTTATAAGAAACCCCAATAAATCGTAGGCTAAGGAGTTGGCAGGTTGTGTGTGCCGAAAGACTGCACGTAATTATTGTTCGTGAGAGATCTTATTTGAATCTCCCCAAAAGGAGTTTGGAAAGGACTGTCATTGAATGACCTATTTATGTTATGAACATAAGTTTTGTAAACTAAAACCAAATCGGTTTTCTATATAAGGCAATTCGTATAAAATTTATGAATACCTATTCATTACACCGAGAAACAACTGTTGTTTCAAAAAGAAATTTCCTTGAGAAATTATTGGTAGTGAAATAGATTTGGATACAATCCAAAGATGAAGTTGATTATAAGGGATGAAATGATATTAATCAAACCTGAATGAACATAACACATCGGAATATCTAATAAATATTCTTGCACATTGAAGAGAGACTATGGGTTTCTTATCAATATTGAGAATAGATAATCCTCAGTTGTCAATTAAACTATTAAGAATATTAACTCTATGATATGGTATGATGTAAAAATCTAAAAAGAATTCCAAGTAGGCTATCAAAATATGATTTTGATAGTCATACTCGAAGGAATGTGATCCATCGACAACAATTATATCTTTAAGAGCAAGACCAAAGTAGTTGGAATTTAATGAGCAACATTGATAAGAATAATCTTGTAAATTTCAATTGTTGAAATTAGTGTAATAGATTCGTTATTCAACATAGTTAATTCAGATTTACTCATAAAATTATCGCTTAGTATGACTTTGTATTTTGGTATATATGTGCTGAACTAGAAAGTTCTAAACAATGATTTAGAGTAAATCGTTTATACATAAAAACTAAAGTGTCTCGAAGTTAGTGGAGCAATATTGTGTTTGTGAGTTTTAGGATATGATCCGAGAATGGATACGAAAGTATCAAAATTGAACAACTGTTTTGATAGAAATATCAAATAGGTTTGATTATCAATCAAAATGCAGAGGAAGCATGTGTTTATAAGAAGAGCGTTCAAAGGTACATTGATATTTCTAAACTATAAGTAAACAACACGTTGTTGATTTTTAACAATGCACTTATGTTAAAATCAACCTTAGTTGTTTTAATGCTCGACGTTGGACTAGTAATTGATGTCTTTTATAGTAAGTATAAAAGATATTGGGAATGTCCCAAATGATTTACAAAGGCACCTTATTAAAATATTTAATATGGAACATATAAGATGGATTTTTTATGCATTGGCAAAAGGAAGTATCATACATGCTATGTTGTCTACGATATCATGATATGTTTATGTATTTAATACATGGAGCAAATATTAGATTCAAATTGATGGTTGTTTGATGTTCTCGTGTATTTATGAAGTACTGGAGATTTGTTAACAGAAACAACGAATTCCTTATGAAGGAGTGTTCAGACTCGGACTTTCGTAACTGATATTGAGTATAATATATCAATAATAAATTCAAGTAAATAATCTTTAAGTTGGAAATGTTTCAAATAAAGACTGCAGCTGATTCAATGAAAAAGATTAAGTACATCGTCTTGAATAATGCCTTAGTAAAAGCAATGTTTATAAATGTAAATGCACAAATTTATAACTGAGTTGAGGGTGATTCCAATTGTTGAGGATCTCATAACATTGTTATATGATAATAATATCACGATATAGTTTATAACAGAACTTAGAGTTCACTGGAAGTCGAGACATTAATTGTTCCACATGATAAAGTTCGTTTATCAGCGTCGGAGAGAATTGATTGACAGAGTATAATTGAAACATAATAGCATACCCATTCACCGAGAGATTGTCCCAATTGGTTTTTTTAGGAAAAAAATTGGAAAGGTTGGAATAGATTCCACAATTGACCCTAAGTGCAAGTGGGATATTGATATAGTTAGGGGTATGTTTTCTTTCTGTTATATACTTAACATAATATGTTATATTAATTAATTAATTTAATTAAAAGTATATCTAATAGAAAATCCATAAATGGTATGTTTTGTGATATTAGTTACAATCTGTTGTAATTATGAGTGATTTATCATAATAAAAATAAATATATCATTTTAAATATTTCTAGTCAATATGTTTTGAGACTGGATATCGTTACATCCATTGAGACTAGTGTACGTACTTGAATTATACCATATTAATCGCTGATTGAATTTACACATATGAGTCACACAACCAAAATTATGAGGATTCTGAAGAAATCACATGATTTAATAGATTTTTTAATGGTTGAAAATTAATTAATATTTATGAATTATTAATTATTAAATTTTATTTAATTAATTTGAATACCATTAGTATTTAGTAAAGTGCATATATAAAAGTTATAACGTGTGTATCGATGTACGATATCGTAGAATGTCTAATTTTAATTTAAATAGAACAAATACTAAAAGGGGCTTTAAATAAATTAAATTAATTAATATTTGTGAAGCATTAATTGCTAAAAAAATTCTTATTTGATTTTTTGATTTCCATTAGTGTTTAATGAAGTGCGCATATAACAGTTATGAGCTCATATTAGTATATGATATCGATAGGAAATTTAAATTGGATTTAAATATGAATAATATTAATTGATTTTTGAATTGTTTTAGAGTACAAATAGCCCATGTAATAGCTGTCCTTACTTGAGAAATAAGAGAGGTCTTTTGTTTTGAATGAGAAGAAAATATTATTAAAATGAGAGGAATCAACATATATTGAATGCCACCTTTATTTCCTACTTTAATAAATTTTTCTCTCTGTCATTTGCCTCTTTTATTCTCATTTTATCTTCTAAAAAATTCAAAATTTCCACAGGTATTGGTATCCAAAAATTTCAATATAAAATTCAAACAATACAAAAGAGAAAAAGGTGGTTGTCTCTAGATTATTGCAGATTTAGAGATCGATTTGAAGAATTTAGGAATTATTCTTCATTCAAGTTGTATTCTCTAGGCTTCATCCTAAGGTAATTCTATATATTTGCATATCTTTTAATTTTGTTTACATCCCCTTAGTTCTTTACCTCTCCCTTATGTTCATATATATGAATTTGGATTTTGATTTGAATGTCTCAAATCCCCTGCTTCAATCAATTGTATATTTTTATCATAAAAAACTTTTTCTTGTTCACTGCTATTTTGTTATGAATAATAATAATAATTTCTTATCTCTGTTTTGTATGTTTATTTATCCTGTCTGTTTAACCTAGATCCAAATCCTATTAATTTCATTTTCTCTGTTCTGTATGTTGATTCGTCTATGTATAATTTAGATTTAATCCTTCTTATCACGAATCTTTATATGCCTATGTCGTCCGATTTTATTATTTTTAATAGTAATAATAAACTAAATTGAATTTTGAAATACTCTTGTTAATAAGTCAGTTTTTATATTAGAAGATTTAGACTTGAATGTTTATACGTAAATTGCTATGTAAGTAATACTTTGAAATAATTACATTAATTAATAGTTGTTGTCAACATAATATGATGACTTAATTGTGTTATGTTTTAAATCATTCTAAAATATACTTTGCTAAATAAAACAAAATGGAAAGATTAAATTAGATTTATTCCTATTTTTTCAATCGTATCCAGTCTAGTACTAAATCTTTGTTTAAAAAGAAACATTCTGTTTTGCAAACTACATGTATATTATTTTACTTTATTTCAAATTTTGTTTGTTTGTATGTGTACATGAATTTATATATTTACATAATATCATTTATGTACGTGCGTGTATTTGCATTTAACTCAAAGCTTTCAAAAGGGGTTTTGTATAAGATATAATGGTAAAGTTTTAAACTACTTTAATTAAACTTTGTATTCTTTGATTTACTGCATTTAATATAAAAAAGTCTATTTCAATTTGAACTACCATGCAAAATATTTATTATGTATCTCCATATACATTTATACATGTAAACATACGTATACATATATACAAACATACATATATAAATTAAAAAAATTCATGTTTTGGACGACGAAAACATAAATAGAGGGGAAATGTGTTCAATGCAGTGTAAATCCCAACACCTAAGTAACGTTCACATTAACTATGTACACTTTACATATGTTGCACTTACACTATACACACATAGATGCATTTGATGTACTCATCATAATATACAATTAATTAAAATTAAATTGAACTTATTTTTAAACAATTATAATAATATGAAGAAAATTTAGAAAAGTTTTAAATGAATTTAGACTAAGTAGGCCCAACAAAGATCTAATATGAATTTTTTTTTGAAATTCACTCGTTTCTTTCATTGCAGGCTGGCCCGGTTCCATCAAATCCTACATGGCAGAACATAGTAAATCACTTGAAACAAAAGGTAGAAAATGAAATAAACTAAGACAAATGTGCATACTCCTCACATTGAATCAGGGGGTAACCAAAATCATCTTAATTATTGAATTTTCTAGTCTGTAAAGTATGAGTCTAAGTTTACTTTTTAAGCAATTCGATGTTTCACTAGTTATTAAGCAAAGTCGAGTAGCTTTAGTAAGATTACTAGAAAATAAATTAACAGAAAATAAAATTAAAGAGGTTCCCCTTGTCTTAAATAAGGATCGGGATTATGTATATAATAATGAGCAACATGAAAAGGGAAGAATCATGGTAATGTCGGACAAAAGCAATGGATGCTTCAGTATTACACAAATGTGAACAATACGTACCATTTCTAATGAATAATAAGCTTGGCATGGCCTTCATTTGTACTATAGTACTAGTGTGAACCCGTGCTACGCACACGGATTTCAGTTAACTCTTTTTTGTTATTAATAAAAATGGGTCTTAACAAATTTACCTTTAATTATAGTCAAATTCACTTCTAAAAGTTCTCACCTTCAGTTATAGTCAAATTTACTTCTAAAAGTTCAAGATCCATGCCGTATACTCTTTTGATTTAGCAAAAACATACTAAACATAAAAATTAGTTAATTATGTTATAACATGAAAATCTAATGTTGTATAGTGTTCAATCATAAAGAATATTTTCATAGAAAAGAAATATATTTCTACATGATTATTGGCAAAAATAAACAACTCATTCCACAATTCACAATTACAGTTTGTAAAAATATTTCAGTATATAACCTCAAAACAAACACCTAAAATATACTATAATTGATGTCCTAATAAATAAGCATAAAATAATTGCTGAATGACTTATTGTTACAACCTCCCTGAAACATTTTCAAAGAGGGGGGGTCACAGCACACCCCTACCAAACATCTTCTCCCGTCCTCCAACATCATCACCCACCAACGTCCCTGCAAATACAAAATGTTAGTTTATGGAGTCCTTTGACTTGACAAAAAAAGAGAAAACGGAACAAATTTATGAACTTGGGGTAAAAAAAAATCTCCTTACTATTACTACATAATTTCCAGATGATTATATCTAAGCCTTATTTGCATGACATTCAACTTATCCCACCAAGTAAAAAGTATTGCTTTTGATGTCTGATCACCTTCATAACTTATTTACTTGATACTCAACTTAGGCCACTGAGTAAAAAAATATATTGCCTTTAACGCTTAAATTGTATTGAGTTTGCCATCCATCCAACCCATGATTATTTAACATACACTTTAACCTATGACTTCATTCTAATACAGAGTATGACCATCTTTACTTTCCATGCATTGGCTTTATAATGATCCTAGAGTGGAATATCAGTATTTTGCAAATACTGATAGTATTTTTTTGATCTAATGGCCAAGTAAAATAACAACAAAATCATTGGTACATACTATATGATAGCCATCTGCAACTATAAACATTAGTCATGGTTGCTATTTTCAATACTGCAAAGGAAAAGTCCAATTTCATAAAACAAATTATGTAGTAGAATTCTATTGCTACAACACTTAATGACATTAGCATGGATTCAACCCAAATTTAAGGCATCTCAAATGATGCCAAAGCTTTAAATAGGGATAGGGTCAATTATAGGATTTGTAGGGCTTCATTAATGTTTTGCAAATTACAGTGCAAGAGATGGCTATATTTTATCCTAAATGTTGTTTATAACTTTGAAAATAGTTAAAATATTGTAGTCGATTAAAATAAATCAAGTACTAAGAATCAGTTTTCACCAAAGCATAAAGTATATGAGTGAAGAAACACAACAAAAGGCAACTTAGATTATTCAGCATAGGAGGAAATACAAAAGAGATGGATTCTTGAATCGACCTCCTAACCTTACCCATGATTCAAATTTAATTTTCAATTATATAATTTTATGATGTTACCAAGAGATAAACTTCTTCCAAATCTTAGTAACAGTACAGTTATAGGAAGGCATTTGCAATATATGAATAGTTTTCAACCATTGTTCAGTCTTATGCTTTCCTCAAGTTTAAATACATGCATTTTGAGCCAATGAATTCTGGAATCTTTGGAGAATATGTGAACTTTAGTCAAAGTGGAAAATGATATGCTAAACTGGAAATAGTTAAGGTTAGAACAAAAGTAAACGATAATTTGAGAAATCATTTGGTCTACATAAAAATAATATAATATAATAGATGAGTAAAATAATTTGTTAGATAAATAACAATATAAAGAGAAAATTTGAAGAACATAAAGTACCATAAAGGGAAGCCTTCTAGAACATGTTGTCCAAAGATAAGAGATTGTCAATAAGGCATGGTTTCTGGCTTTAGTATTCTGGGGATAGTTCACGAATCTAGGGCAATAATGATTCCTATATTCATGCACTGCAAGAATTTCTATGATAAGGAAATACTGTTGTAACATTGAGAAACATACATAAGCAGATAAGCCTTGAATTAATAGTCTAAGGGGTACGGTACGCCCAATCTATTTCATAATTTACATCCTTGCTTTTTCAAGAAATTGATGATAGAAGCAAAATTTATAAAGTTAGAGCTTGGATGGTGCAATTTGCAACTTAATAATGCAAATCGATCATTCAATTTTTGCGTTGTCAAACAATGATAATATCAGGTAAACAAAATTGTACGCTTCATAGTGATCATATAAAATTATCGTATAGTTTATGCCAAGAATAATTATTTAATGCAATGCCCTAACTATTTTTTGTACATACTGCAATTGGAGGAAAAACGATGCAATAGTTACCCAAATTTAGGATCAATTCTCATTAGAAAAATGGTGTAAAAGTTCGAATTTCATGCGTTAAATAGACGCAAAAATATACCGAATAAAGTTTTGCTCAGGAAGGTTTTTTAGGAGTGTAAGGTAATATATGTTTGGTTAGCAATGAACTGCAGCATTATCTGTTGCAAGTTATACATAAGTTTTGGATAAAAGGCCGATGCGTAAGTATATAATTTAAATACATAAATGGACAATGATGTTCAAAAATTGACGCAGTGAAAACACATTAGCATAAAGTTCAATATGTCTCCTAGCTAATATGCATTGTTAGTATGATGACATTACGTTGTTGGTTTAACATTAACAGAAAAAACAACGTAAACTAAAATTATAGTAGACACATGGTAAATAAAAGCACAACCTAAATTTAAACAGTGGTACAGAGCTGCTAATATACAAAAGTGGGCACTTGTTATTATTATTAAATCTTACAATTTCCCAATTATGGTTGACGATAACAAATGTACCATGTCATGGCAGAGGAAGTAGTGGAGAGATTTAACTACCATATGAAGCTAGATATTCACTTTAGATAGTGAAGGCTTTTGTACCTGCAAACTAAAAGGCAAAAATATCAAGCCTTGTAATAATATATAATATACCTTTGTATCAGCAATATGCATGTTGAATTATCAAACAACAATGTAGTTGAACACCTTCTGGAACACCTTGGTTAAGCTGGTTACATAGATTAAAGGAGATAGCAAATGAAAATCGATTTATTCATGGAGAATGGTTGGGGAAAGAACAGTTTTTAAATTGCATAGTGAAAAATTCCTAAAAAAACACAAATCAGTTGAGTTTATGTTACAGCTCAGTGGTATTGGTTAATGCGAAGCTGTGCTACGCACACAGATTGGATTAGAGTTTTTTTTGAATGAAATTGACTTGCTTGTTTAATTGAATTAATATCACATTAATCGCTCTTGCATGTGGAACTAATCCTATGACATTTAGCGGTATGCTTAAGCCCATTAGCATTATGCTTAAGCCCATAGTGAAAATTTGATGAATGATTAATTAGATAAATAGAGTAATGAAATAAGCATGAAAGTCATCGCATGGCTTATATTATCATTCATAGAAAGTTAAAAGCATACTCTTACATGTCGACGCTATTAAGCATTCTGATACTAAAATTACACACAAAAATTTGTAATGCAAAGCAATCGACAAATTATAATACAAACTTAATCAGCTAACTATATACATTAACCATCCAAAATTACTGGCAGCATGATTATTGCATCATTTCCTTCTTCTCTTGTGGCTATCTCTATTTCCTTCGTGTTTTTCATCTTATAACTACAAAAGGTGCTTGAGAGTTCTTTCCAAAGTGAATTTGAGCCACTTAATATGAACTGTACATTCAAAAATGCATTGAATAGTTGAAAAATAAATAAATTTATTGAGAACATGTATAAACACTTTGTCAAGTTAATAATATCTTTTACCTTAATTGATAATTGGGATATGTTCACAGCTTTTGGTTCTACCTATGTCCATTCGTAGGACATATATGACATATATAATAGATGCGAGGAGGGTTTTTCATAAACATATTCCAGCCATGTCATGTCTACTTATGTCCATCTGTAAGAACCATATGACATACACTTATATAAGTAATTACAGATGCAAGGGATGAAAATGTGTTGATGATTCTAGTTGGCACCTTTTAATAAGAGTAACATTACTCTTTTCCCTTGATTTGTAATTGCCGACTTGTAAAAAATAGATTGCTATGTAGAATTTTTTTACTGATGCCATATATGTAGTATCAAATTTTCTATTCATTCATAAGTCAACATAGCTCATATCTTCTTCAAAAGTAGAAAGTATTTTAAGCTCATAAAACAGAAGGCATTATGGCATAATTACTTCAAAGGTGGAGACATGTTATTTGACATAATGGAATTACTACTGGTGGTAACTTGAAATTTAAATATTTGATGAGTTATATATATATATATATATATATATATATATATATACCACCTAACAAAAAAAGGAGCTTTATTCCATGAAAAAAATAGACATTGCCATTTAGGTAATTAGATAAAACCCACAAACCCATACCAAGCCATGTATCACTTTTTTTTAAGAGTATGCAAGTGGTTTAATCATTTTCTACTTGCTTTTAACCATCTCCATTGAAACTGCTTCCTTCATTTCATCTCAAGATAAATGTTTACTGCCAAATTTAACAAACTGGACCTACCTATTACATCTATTCTAGAACAGTCATATTTACTGTTCGCAATGGTTCAAATTTGAGGAAAGATGATAAAAATAAGCCTTTATATCTGTTAAATGACATCTGCAATATTAAATCTAAGTATATGAAGTATATCAATCTTTAGCACGATAATGGAGTACAAAAATGAAATACAATGGGGCTTATCAAGGTTCATAATGTATTAAACACGAAATTTTGAGCTTACCTACAACTGTGTTTAAATTGCTCCATTATTCATAAACCATGCATGCGATTTATAGAAAAGTAGAGTAGACAGATTATATAACAGGAAGATTATATGGTACATCATAGTAGTAGAATCTAGTAGAATCTAGTAGACAGTTAAGGAGTAGTCATTAAGCCGGAGATCTTATTTGTATCAATATTAGTAGAATCTAGTAGTCTTACTACTCTTACGGTATGTATAACAGACCAACAAATTTTGGTTCTCCCAAGAATGAGGGTGATAGATTTTAGCATTATGATTTAGAGGCACCTCATCTAGAACATATATAGGAGCACATATGTTGTGGCTGAATTTTGTTCATGACCAACCATCACACTTTTCATCGGGCTCTTTGTTAATCTTATGAAATTTAAAGTCGCATTAACAAATTCAGATGTATATGCCAATAATAAGGCATGTTTAAGCAATAAAAGTGGGTGTTTATGATATCAGGTCATTTTTGATTAATTTACATGTTTATTTACTTATTTATTTTGATTTTTTGTTACTAACTATCTAACGCCCCAACTATGAAATGAATTTTATTGTCAAGGTATATAGTAGTTGAAAGTCCTTTATTTTTATAAAACACGTAAAAAAAATTCTACATTCTACACTTGATTGTTTTTGGTATAAAAACCAGAAACATTATATGCATGAAACTTATGCTGAAACCCGATTTACACTTGAAATTTCAAAGCGTGAGAGATGGTTTGGAATAAGTTCTTTTTCTGAATAAATTTGGAAGACATTTTCCTCTACCAAAATGGTTAAGGTTATAAATTAGAGACAAAAATATGGATTATTCAATTGTTCATTCAGAAATAGGCCATGACTATAGTGGATAAAAGCAGATTTGGTAACTTGACACTCTAGTAAAAATCTGACTCCAGTAAAATTACCTCAAAGGTTCAGTCAGGATTCTCGCAACATGCTTCCCACTTACAATTGAAGCAGCAGTTATTCATTTGTAGCTCCTCATCCTTAGCTTGGTTACACTCGGCGAGCTCCTACTATATAGATTAGCTACTTTATTTACTTCACTTTCTGTTTTATCCTCTGCCTGAATGTGCTCAATTGGCATCTTCTTTCTATTATACCACTAAGACATTCTTCTTCTTGCTTTAAGTTCTCTTGTTAGGTATGCTACTCATTCATGCAGTCGTGTTGTCCTTAATTTTTTCTATGTTAATTATTTTACCCGCTCATGCTGTCATCAACCTCTACACCATATTTGCATGGATTTAGTGCCAACATGTTGTTGCACACTTTCTGCTGCATCAATTTTAAAATGCTTGCATAGCCTTAGTGCCTTTATGATGTTGCTCAAGTATTGTCGCATCAGTTTTGAATGCTCTATGCCACTTCAGATCGTAAGGCATATCAGTTTAGAAATGCTCTCAATTTTTCCTTTTCTTCAATATTGCATTTCACATTGCCACTTCAGACCTGAACTGCCCTCTATCACTTTAAAACAGCAGTAGTCACACCTTACTGCACCCATACAGCTTGATATTTGGGTGAATATATATTGGATATGTAGTAATTTCTAGCTTAACAGATAGTGTGCATACCATTTCCTCTACTCTATGCATTTCGTTTCATTTCTAAGGCATCTACCTTTTTTCTACCAACTGCAGTTATGGTCCACTGCTTGCATCTTCCCTTCCTACCAGGCAGAGTTGTAACACAATTCTCAGCTCATTCATTATCTAACCGTGTACTTCAAGCTTCATGCACTTCCTTATACCACAACTCAGTCGTCCAGTCCACATGATACATACTACAACTCATCCACTGCTACATATCGCCTTGTCCACTCTCCATAATTTGATCTAGCATTTTATCGATCCTTTGCATTGCATTGCAGTCAAGCTCTACCATGTGTATTTGTATGATCTACCCTATCCTTGTCTCAGCAGTATCACAACCAGTGTATTTGTGTTGCAGTCGAGAGACGGTTCAACCTATATCTACTTTACTCGGTTGTTTCCAGTTTTTCAGTCAAAGCATGGTTCAATCTACACCTCTATTCCACTCCATCATTCTCTGTTTTATAGCCAAGCCATCTTGGTTGTAGTCGGTATTTGGTAAACACATCATTGAATGCCAATATGATGCTACATGCACTTGCATTTTTTGTTCAGTTCTATTTTGTAATATCTCTTTTTATTCAATTACTTCCTATTTTGCATTGAAAGCGAACATGAAAGCCATCCCGGTTCCCTCTAATGGTTGCAGTCTGTCCCTATTTATTCAAATATGTCAAATTAGAAAATAACAGTGAAAGTATACTTTGATTATGGTAGGAAAAAATACCTTGATATTACCACAAAGAAAATAATATTGATACAACAGTGTAAGTATGGAGTATGGTGATGATAGTGCATCACGGAAGAATTAAAAGGATTTGTGGACCTTTAAAAAGATAAAACTGAACATTGAAGGTATATAGCAAAGACTAATAGTCTAATATGCCACTTACTCAGAAGCTGATCATTTTGTTAATTTAATTCATTATATCATGATAAAATATGCTTCATTCTGAAGCTAACTGATTTCAAAATTTTAATTGATTATAAGCTATTAGTTACGAATCTTCAGTAGTTAAAATTTTGTATGTGGTGGAGATTTCATCCGTTCGGAAGGCCGTTGATCAAATCATACATTCATATACCTCAAGGAGTTGTAATTAATCATGTTAGTATTTAAATTTTTGTTTTCTTATTATAATTGTTTCATATGCAGACCATTTCATTGCAATTGGTAATAACTGACTCATGCAAGGACTTGTGAATATATAATACTAAAAGCCTATCTAACATCTCTTTGAACATTAATCTTCGTTATGAAAGTGATGATCTGATTAGAGGCTCCATAAGCATGAGTTCCTATACATATAAGAAAACAATCTCCATTATGAAAGCTTTTCTAATTAGAAGCTCTAGCTGGTAATATCAGATATTGTACCAAGTTTTAAATTACATTGCAAAGATCCAAGTAGAAGCAAACCATTTCTGAAACGCAGTAAAATAAACCAAATTGTATCACATTCAAATGCACATAAGCATGCCCATCTTATCAATTAGTTACTGTTATTATTATCAAGACAATGATAGCGCATTTTACTTCATAGTTTTCAGGTCACCACTTTCTTATACCACTATAGTTGTCCACAAAACCAACATATAAATAACTCGATATAAATATATCGATATGTTTTATTATGACTATAGTTTCTTATTAACTTCATACTAAATATAATCAGCATGAAGAGAAAAATGTACTTCTTCTATGTGTACAATATTTAAACAGCCAAGCAAAAAAGAAAGATTTTAAATAGCACTTGTTCAATATGAAGTAACTGATGATGGAAAACACCTTTGTACTCTGTGCTTATATCCAGAAAACAAAAAATTGATGACTCCGTTATAACACATAATAGACATTGACATATAATATAAGCCTGAACCTTGCCATAGATTAAATCAATTGGATATCAGTATATTCATTACTATAATAGCCAAATTCATATAAGATCCTAATGAAAACAGAGTTTGGGAATAGAGTGCAAAGTATATAAACATGGTGCCTAATCAAATTAATCCACAAACACAAATTTAAAAACTTAAGGGAAAGTCAAAACTGCAGGTTAGGGTTCAGTAACAATGAAAACAGTTGCCTTTCTAAATGAACACCAAGATAAAATACATCTAATAATATTGTGATGATCGTCCTGTTGACGGAGCAGGAAATATAAACAGATGTTATATTTAGTTATGCGGTTTAGTAGTGCATTTATTTATACAATCGACGTTAAAAAATTAACTATGCTAAAGAGCCCATGGCAATTTAAAAATGATGGTAATACCAGCAAAGCATATTTGTGCAGTAAATAAGTGGAAAATAATGAAATTTCATGCAGACCGAACATTGATGTAGTGCTAACTTTTACTTATGTGTTTGCAATATAAAAAATATATGGTTACCTTCTTTGGCCAGAAGTTACATTTATATTATAGTTGAACAATAGTTAACATGATGGAAACTTTTTTTTTCCCTGATGATAGCAACTTGGGTAAAATATAGTTATGATAGTTTCAGTATTAAGAGCTTATCTAAAAAAATATAAGAAAGAGAAATAATCTTCATTTATAGCATGTCATGTAACCAATAACATATTTGTATCGGTAAAGTGGGTCTTTGTTGCCATACTATTCTGTAAATATTCTTTGCTATGACAGCATGTTACATTGTATTTGTTAATTTTGGCTTAAAGAAACAAAATGGTAGATTCTAGAAATAATGATTAATAAATAATGTTGAAAAATGATAAATTGCAGGTGCGTGATAATCAAAGCTTTAATTAAATGGTGAGCGTAAATACTCTACTACATGGCAAACATATATTCTCATAACTTTCTTCTCGTAACTGTGACATAAGCCGCAGCGGAAAATGTAACATATATTCTACCTATCGAATTGTTCAATCACTTCTTAACAGTAAAATATATCTTCTAAAGAAGTTACTCTTAACTGAAAGATTAAATGATTCCCATGTTCACCGTAACCAACTATAAGGAAACCAGATATCAGATCAATTTCCTAAGAAATTTGAAGTTACACTTTACTTTGGGATGACTGCCGTGAAGTATTTGAGTTGTATTCGAAATAATTTATTGCACTGATATTGGTTCAAACATTGGAGGTTCAGCAGTTGGTTTTCGATTGGACAGTCTATTGAAACTTGCAGATATCCGGGCAACTAATAAAAAAATGACACGTATGCACTATCTGTGTAAGGTACAAAATGTGTGTACTCATTCATATGGTTCCTTTTGGTTTATTATGGAATTTCATTTACAAACACAGTTTTATGTAATTAGCCAACTAAGGGTAGGATATTGATCTTCATACCAGATAATGCTACTTCCTGGGTTTCACCTTAAGATGTTACAGAACAGTATACAACAACCTGTTCCTTTATGAAAAATTTATTATTTTTGCATGGAGAAAGTTGTATTAGCTCGGTTCTGAATGATCGAAATATTCATAGTGTACAGAGGTTTCAGAAGCTGAAAAGTGCAAATGACTGAATAATTTAAAATTAATATCTCTTTTTTCTCGAATTTTTTTTCCTATACCGAAGTAGTAAATTCATAGATATTACAAAATATGAAAAATGTATTCATCCATGCAAAAAGTCATCGATGTAAAATTAATAAACCTGTGTAAAAAAATCATACCTTAAAACTATAACGGCATGTTTTCTGCTTGTACATTTGCTCCTACATAAATGCAAATGAAGAACAGTGAACTAAACATGTTAAATAACTTGAGCGTAAAGTATATAGTTATAACATATAGTGACTATAGGTCTATGCTCATGATAATCAGGTGACAGAAAGATTAAGGATCATAACTTCAATAAAATCCAGGTTAATAAGTCATTTTCTAGTATTCAAATTCAAGAATTGGTTCTCATAAAAAAAATCAATAAAAGCCACAACCGCTTAAGTTACTACAAATACTAATTTTTATATTATATTAGCAGCCAATGATTATGTTTTTATATTTATATAAAATAATCAACAATTCAGTTTAGATTTCTACAATTCGTCTAAAGCACTCCAATATGCAGTAAGAAACACTAAATTTCTGTTATCAGGAAATGATAACAAAATACACAACCAACAACTGCACCACTTGCCCCAATTGAAGGACTAACATAAAGAATAATCTGTTAGGGCTCGTATACTCTTTTGTTTTGAACAGGAAAGCAATGACAACATAATGGATTCATAAAAAAAATTAGGTTTTTTTTTACCTCCAATTGGATATTGACGCAGGCAAACAGCACGTACAACTCCTCTACATGTTTAAACGCAAGCCGACCAAGCATCTCCGAGATCTATTACAGTGAAAGCAGATGTAAAACAGTGGCAAGCAAGGAAAGGCAATAGTGGAAACGGATGAACACGCGAAAACGATTTTGACGTCGAGGGTAGGGTTTGTATAATGTTCGACGATGTGGGGGCAGAAAGCGGGGGTAAAGGAACGGCTGAGTTAAAAATCGAAGGGAATTTAAGATTCCCAACGAAACGAAGGAAAATGGGGGAAGAGGAGAGAAGCGGAAGGGATTTGATCGATTTCAGGTGGAGGAAATTGGGAGGAGGAGTGAAGATCTGGAGAGAATAAGGTTTTGTTGAACGAAAAGGGAAAAATAAAAATACGTATTGGTTCGAGACTGTTCAGTTGCCAAATTTCAAAGGGGCCTGTGTGAGCTTGAAAGTGAACTCACTAATAATAATATAGTATAGATATACTTATAACCGGACAGAAAAAAGAAAAGAACTTTTCGAGTACATCAAGCAATCAAAGTGCCTTGGGTAATACCGGGATATTTGCATGCTAATATATACTTCCAAGATTGAATTACCAATACATTCATAGTTCTAATGCTAATGCTGATTTTAGTGATTATATTGTGGTAGCAAATCTTTTTGAGCAACAAGGAACATGAAACTATTACACATTGAGATATGGATTGGATATGTCAATACATAACAAAATATATAGATTATTTATCCATATGGAATGTATGATAAATTTCCAAATTTTTCTGTCCACTTTGCAAATCACTCAACTAGTGACCACATCCCCATCGTATTTAATTTTCAACTCAAGGGCAATGCATGAGGAACAAATATTTTAGATATAATTATTCGTGGCACTACAAATCAGGATATAAGGAGTTGACTGAAACTGAATATAATAACGCATACATTGGAAATCTTTTATTCTAGCTAATAACAAAACTTAAAAGTGTAAAAATTTGTATTAAAGAATGAAATATGGGAAATTAGTCAATCCAGAGTTATATTGAGGAAAGAAATAGATGAAGCATACACCCAACTTGTCAATAACCCAAATGGTGAGAAAAAACTACGATGTATAGACAAAAAGTGGACCAACTCTCTGAAATCTACATTCTCAAGCAACTAAGAGCATGTTGATATCAAAAATGAAGTGGATAATATAGGTGGATAAAGAAACATAGTTATTTCATTCGAGTTTTCATAGCCTAGATCAAATCAAACTAGTAAGGTAATGCAGGACTCACAAGGTAATTGGGCTAGTATAAATGAAAAATTAAACAGGGAAGCCATACGCTATTTCTCAAATATGTTCAATTCAAATACTATAAATCATAATTTCTCACATGTCATATGTAAAGGAATTCTTATAAAAAATGTTATAGAGGAAATAGACAAGCCATTTGAACTGGAGGGAGCAGAACAACAGTTTTCCAGGTCCAGGTAGGCTCAACTCAAATTTTATAAAATGCATTGGGAACTGAAAAAAAGTGAGGTATTTCAAGTAATGTTCAGAATACAATAGTCTGGTAAGATTGTAAAAGAAATAAATGATATATTTGCTTATTCCCAAAAAATGCGGACCCACGAACTCTATCAGATTTTAGACCAATCTCTTCTTGTAACGTAATTTACAAAAAATTTGCAAATATCTTATGCAATAGGTGAAGAAAAACTTAAATATCTAATATTACGTAACCAAAATGCATTCATCCCTGGTGGAATTACTTCAGAAAGTTCTTTACTTGCATATGAAATTGTAAGGGGGTTCAATAAAAGACTTCAAGTAATTTAGGCATGCATGCATAAAACTTATCACAAAATTAGTAGGAAATTCATATACCGTATATATATGTAGCTCTGCTTGGGACTCTCTTCAAAGTTTGCAAATATGATATATGAATGCATCTCCACTACCGCATTTTCAATCCTAATGGATGAAAGTCCACCAGGACACTTCGGCGACAATAGGGGTATTAGGCATGAAGATCCATTTTCATCTTGTCTATCTATTTGCAATTGCAATACATTACTTCACAATTTTATTAGACATGGAATATCATGAGGAAAACATAAACGCTATCATTTCTATTGAACCTACTCTTACACATTTACTATATGCTGATGACATACTAGTATTTACAAAAGCCAGCACAACAAATGCAAAAAGTACTGCCAAATTTTTGCATATGATAAAGGATTATATGTGTCTAGAAATGAATGAACAAAAAACCACTTTGTTCTTCAGCAAAGGGACAAAGAACAGAGAACAAACCAATAACATGTTAAAAGTCCGAACAGGGAATCTACCAATCACATATTTGATAATTCCCCTATCTCATAGAAAACTAAAAGCAAGTTATTTAGTATTCTATTAGATAAAAGAATAGATAACTGTGAAAATAGAGCACTCAAAATTTATGGTAGAATTGAATTAATTAAAACAATGATCTACCTAATCATTATGTTTTGGATGCAATTCTTCCAGCCACCAGCATTCATCATAGCTAGAATAAATTCTATTTGTTCTAATTTTGTACGGAAAAGCAAACATCACAACTTGATATGAAATGATATATGTAAACCAAAGTACAAAGGTGGTGTAGGTTTAAGAAAGTTAGAAGACAACACAAAGGCAGTGTCATTATAGTTCACTTGGAGATATTTGCAAAACGACTGCTTATGCGCACAATGGATGGTAGATACTATAAATATAAATGTTTTTAGACAGTTCTTGAAGATAATAACTCATCATATACTTGGAAATTATTACTCAAAATAAGACATCGAACACAAGGAATCATAAAGAGAAAATTTGGAAGTGGAGAAAACACTAGCTTGAGGTTCGATCCTTGGATCAATAAAAATATCATTAAAAGACTTATTAGGGTGCCAAGCTACTACAATCATTAGAGGGTCCAACAGGAAAGTCCCATCTCTCATATTTAGTGAACAATACAGAGAAGGCATTTCAAGTTTGTCTAATCATATTACCAAACAAATTCAACCTATACCAATCAATCGAACCCACGGGGAAGACTCTTTGCAATGGAAGCTTTAAAGTGATGGCGAGTTCACAGTTTTATTAGCATTGGAACAAATCAGAGAAAACCCTCATAGTTAGTATTGGGGAAATTTTGAATTAACATTCGAAACACAATAGAAATAATAGGATCGTGTTAATGGTGAGGTAGAACAAATAGAAAATTAATACCCCAAAATAAGCAATCATAGATGTAGAAACAAAAAAAAATCACATACGACATTTATAGTGGTTCCACTATCGTGGGATAGTGTACATTCACTTAAGAAGAGGATATTTTATTACTTTATGAGAAAGGGAAATTACAAGATTGATAATGGAGGTAAAGAAGAAGAATATGAAAAAATAAAACTTTAGATGATTATCCAATCTATAAAGAATGACTATCTTTATATTTAGATTATTACTTGGGGTTGGAGTAATTGATTTATGGTAATAAATCAATGCCCCATCAATTTTTCTATTCGTATGGGAAATGTTTATATGTATGATTTTTTCAGTTTCCTCCAATACACATACGCCTAATAAAATGCCTTCTTTAATCAATTGATTAGGAAATTGATTTATTACTTCCATCTTCAAAAATAATTCACCTTCTCATATAAATAATTAATTGTCTTCTTTAATGGAATAAAATATGAAATACATTTGGGTCACAATTCCACATGACTCAAAATATCTCCAAAATCTATTTTAATATGGAAATATTATATCATCAAAATTTAACAATCTCCACCTTGATACTATACTTCATGCAAGCCTAGCAACTCCACCTTGATACATACTTTATACAAGCCTACCAACTCCACCTAGATTCTCATACTTCAAGCAACTCTCAGACAAAACACCATAGATACTTTTCCAATGAGCTTCGGCATAACCATCACCCATTGCACTTTGCCAACAAACTCTGGCAAGGCCAGAACCCACCAACAAAGTGTTGAAAGTACCATCTCCATAAATAGAACCTATCAATCTCCACAATGAAAACAAAAGTCTTCATCTACCAGCTCACTTCTCTCATGTGCTACCATATTACACCTAGCACCTCAATAATCAGATCAAGTTCGATCAATGCTTGAACTTTGCAGTAGGCATGACTTGGTAAACATACATGTTGCATTCTCCTCCATGTGAATGTTTTGAAGACGAGCTAACTTTTCTTTGTTCATCGAGACAAGAAGGGACTCTCTCACCTTTATATGCTTCGTCCTTGGGCCGAAAGCCAGATTTTCATCTAAATGAATTGCATTTGACTATCATAACTCACCATAACTCCATCATATATGAAGCCCAAATCACACACCAGTCGCTTCAAGTAGAGTGCCCCCTTAGCTACTTCAACAACAGCTATCAGCATTGCCTCTATAGTAGCCAAAGCAACTATCATCTGCAGCCTAGCTCTCCGACCAATAGTTGTCCCTCCAAGGGTGAACACACAATCAGAGGTCGACTTCCTTCAATCTCTATTTCCGACGTAGTTATAATCACAAAATATGACCAAGCTGAAATCTTTATCTCTGCCGCCAAAAACAAGCCCATAGTCTAGAGTTCCTTTAAGATATCTAAAAATATAGTTCACTGCCTCCCAATGCATCTTTCCCAGATTTTCCATATATTTTAACTAATCCAACAGCCTATGCAATACCAACCTAGTGCAAACTATAGCATACATCAAGCTACCAAATGCACTCACATTTGCACCTTCTCTATGTAGGCTTTGTTCTTCTTTGAGATTGTAGAGCCTTTACTATAAAGTTGTATGTGCAAAGGCATGGGTTTACTAATTGTCTTTGCTCCCTACATGCTAAACCAGGCAAGCACCTTCTGAATATATTCCTTTTGAGTGAGCCTTAAAAGTCCAGGCTTAATATCTCTTTAGATTTCCATCCCCAAAACCTTTCTTGCTTCCCCAAGTTCTTTTATCTAGAATTCTGCCTTTTGTTTCAACTTCGATTCATCCTTTTCAGCTTAATTCTTGGAAGCAATTAACATATATCCACATACAAGAGAAAATACACTAAACAACCATTCTTTAAATACTTAAAATAAACATATCTATCTTTGATACTATGATCAAAACCAAGTAAAAACATAAAAGAATCAAACCTCTTATAAAACTGTCGAGTGAATTGCTTAAGTCCATAAAGCGACTTCTTCAACTTGCAAACCCAATCATCTTTCCTCCGTATTACAAATCCTTCTAGCTGCTTCATGTAAATGGTCTCCTCCAAGTCACCATGCAAGAAAGCAGTCTTCACATCAAGTTGCTCCAACTCCAACTCAAATTAGAAACTATGGCAAATAAAACCCGGATGGATGTATGTCTCACTACATGGGCAAAAATCTCATCATACTATATTCTCTTCCTCCGTGGAAACCCTTTTGCAACTAATCTTGTCGTGCATCTTCCTTCATCCTTTGCCTTAAACACCCACTTACAACTTATGGCTCGGCTTCCCTGAGGTAATGACACCAAAACACAAGTCTTGTTCTTCTTTAAAGGCTGCAACTCCTCCTCTATATCGCAAATCCACTTCGAGCTATCACTCAATTACATGGCTTCTTCAAGGTCAAATGGCTCATCATGAGTGCATGTATGGCATAGTTAAATTGATCATCAAGGTCGAGATTTGCATATTATCAATCTCCATACCTCTCAGATGGCCTAATAGTCCTACGAACGACTCGAGTAGGTATAATACAGCCTAAAATCATTTCAGCTCCACCTTGAATTGAACTTCCTCTAGCTTCATGCACATCACAATCACTACTAAAAGGAACATGTTAACTACTCTGTGATATCTCCTCAATGGCTGAAATGTAGGAACCTCTTCCATCTCCTTAAGCCTATCAGAATAAACTGATGTGATGAGTAAATCTTCCTTAGACTTGAACATTGCAGATTCATCAAAAATAACATATCTGTATTGCACAATCTTTCTATTAATCGGGTTTGAAACAATATACCCTTTGACTCCATCTATGTATCCCATAAATATTCCCTTGTATGTTCTTGCCTCTAACTTATCATCACCTGTAAGGTGCATATACATAGGACAACCAAAAATACGAAAATAACCAAGATACGCAACTTTTCCCCACCACTTCTCCTCCAAAATTTTCCCATCTGTGGCTGAGCATGGATTTCGATTTATAATATGCTCTGTAGTCGACAAACCTTCAGCCCAAAACCCTTTAGATAATCCTACCGTCAATCTCAAGCAACGGGCTTTCTCAAGTAGAGTCTAATTTATCATCTTAGCAACCCCACTGGATTGTGGATCACTAGGTGTATTGAAATGTCTTTGAAAATCATGCCGCTTACAAAAATCAAGGAACTCCTTAAAGACAATTTTTTTGGTATTATCATACTTAAGCACTTTCAACTTGCATCCAGACTGGTTCTCAATTGGCGCCTTCCAAGCTTTAAATTTCTCAAAAATTTCTAATTTGTCCTTCATCCCATACACCCAAACATTTCGAGAAAAGTCACTAATGAAGGAAATAAAATATGTAACAACCTATATTCTACGTATCGGAGGATCGTAGAATATTAATATTATTTTTATATGAGTTCGTATGATTTTATGATTTTGGAAAATGACTACTAGAGTCATTTTCCATCTCAGGATTTTTAGTGGATGATTTTGACTCTGAAAATCTTATATGGCCTATAACTTTTGATTGAGCCAAACAATGGTCTGGAACCACTTCTATTAGATCGAGATGATGGTTTCTCTTTCTGTAGAGTGGTCTTGGCAGGAAAAAAGACTCACGAGTTATGGTTGTTTAAAATTTTACTTGATTTTGGGATAGATTAATGGGAAATTAGTGAGTTAATGGTTAGGCCCAAAGTTCATTTTGGGATTAGCATAAGGTTGGGGCTGATGGGACTTCTCTCCATCATTTCACACTTCCCAAAAATAGAGAGAATACCTCCCATTAACATTTTCTGGTAAAATATTACCATAAACCCCATTTAATTTGCCAAAACGTGTCATTATTAGAAGATTAGCCAAATTAGCACCTTGGATTAGAGATATGCTATTGGGGATCATCTTGGAGCTACTGTTCATTCTTGGATTTTGTGGATCTTTGGACTATCTTTGGAATGCTTAGGATTTAGGTGAGTGGTTTTAAGTCTCTACTCACCAATTAGTCACTATATGATGTTTAATGATGTTTTTAAACAATTTTCGAACTCTAAATTATATTTTAAACCTTCTTTAATCACACATGTAAATTTCCAATGATTTAGAAAACAATTGTAAATTTAGTATTTTTATGGATCTCCTTTGTTCTTACGGTTCTACATTTGGATTTAGGCTTCATTTTGATATGTATAGATGTATGCTTGTTAGAATATATTATGTATGATGATTGCTTCAATGTATAACAACCAACACCCAGTGAGCCTGAGTTTTTGCTAAATCTAATATCCAAGTCCACCAGTGTACGGATCATTGGTTTGGGATCCTACAAATAAATAAATAAATGCATATCAGAGCACTATCGATATAATTCACATCATAATATTAAAGTATAATAAAGCATATAGTTACCGAACAAGATTGACACTTCCAATATCTAGTGTGGTTGTCAGTGCCGAGCATGCATATGAAAACCTGTCCTTCCACCATTCCTGCCTTGCGCCAGTACATATCCCTCTAAAGCTATCATATGTGCTGTAATGAGGAGGAGGGTCGGAAAAATGTTCTGGTGACTAGTAAATTAAACATTTTACACAAAACACTAGTTTATGTCGATTTCTTTCCATCACATGTTATGTCCTTTTATTTTACTTAGTCGTCTCGACTCTATATACGCGTATGATACGCCCTACTACCCGAAGTAGACCTTAACTACATACGTATATTTAATATATATAGTACAACATTCCCTTTTGGACTCAGATACTATCTCCACTAGTATCCCTTACATAACACTCTGTCAGGATCCATCATCAATACAATATCACGTCTCGTCGTCGTGTATACCAAGGAACTCACGCATTGCCTAACGACGGCATCATATAGTTTAGCCATATTCTATTCTGCCTTGGGGATTTTCTGCTACTCGACTTCCTATTGTGGACTTAACTCACAGACTATTGGGGACTCAGCTCCTCGGACTATAGTGACTCAACTCCACGGACTATAGAAGACTCGGCTTCTTGGATTATTAAGGACTCAACTCCATGGACCACCCCATTACATTTGAAAGACCTTTCTTAAGGGTTATTTAACCTTGCCTCTAATAAACAAACTATCAGATAACGATGGCAGTGTGCGACCTAACATGACCTACAGTAGTAAGAGGTGTAACACGTTAGGTGTAACCCTCATCTTCCCGCTGACTGCTCATGACTGGTGACGTTCTCGACCTATGTACAACTCCTACTCCTAATATGGTACCAACACACTGACATAGCGCCAATCTTTGCTTACCATCCCATTTAGATTGCCTAATGCAACCAAGGCAATACCCCTCCTAAAAGATTGAAGAAAACCCTATAGAGGAATCCCTTCATCTATACGCATCGTATATAATTCAATGGGTCCTACAATTTGATATGTCTCACATCAGTATAATGTATATACAACCATTGGTAGCCCCTTGCGCTGGGCAGACTTCTGTTGTGCAACACTACTCACCTCGCATTCCAACCAATTCTAATGACTATGCCATTCTTATCCATTTAAGTTATTTACTAAATATAATAATTCACATCCGTCATAAGCGCATACTTGAGGCTACGTATATATATGTCATATATATATTCACTCATATTTGTTTGATTATTACGCTTCCAATGTTCAACTACTAATAGCATTTCTTACATTTTCCTGCATTTACTTCTTACCCAATTTAATGTCATTTACCATTTTCTTTTAAAAGATATAAATTTCTTTTCCATTTACTCCTATTTTTTTTATTGAACTTCTCTTTCTGTCCCTTTTTAACATTTACTACCCTCTCGGTTTTAGTGAACTTTCCATACACATTTTATTTTAAATTATCACTTGCCTACTTTTTTCATCATTATTACTTGACTTCTGTCTCACTTATATTTTATATATTAACTCTTCTCTTAGACCGTTATTATTATTATTATCATATTTACCATTCTTTAATTTATCCTTAGGGATTTCTATGTTTTAATGCATTGAAATTACATCTCTTGTAACACCCCTAATTTTTAATAACATAATTCAAGAGATTTAATTAGATAAATTAAATAGAATAATGTATATATTAAGTGATAAGGGGATTGAGATTTGAAAATAAAACTAAGGGTCGTGCTTAATTAATTAAATGGGCTTAAGAATGGTTTGTAAGCTAATTAAATTACATAAAGGCATATTGGGAATTAGCCGCACCTTACCCTTATATAACCACGGCGCCTACACCCTCCATTCACGTTCATTTTCTCATTTTCTCATTTTCAAAAAATTTAAAAACGTAAGAAAAGAATAGGAACCGGCCATTGTTAAGGAAGAGAAATTCAAATCAAGCTAAGGAATTAAAGAAAGGGAATAAATCTTAATCTCAATCCAATCTCCATATCTTAATCAAAGTGAATAATAATTTATACCATCTCCATTTTGTTTTATGATCATATTTTTTCAGATTTAAGATTGAATTCGTTTTTATGATGATTTGGATGATGATATGCTTGGATCATAATTTGTTAGATTTAAACAAGATTGTTTAAATATGATTTTCCACGGTTTTAAGGGTAAAACCGATTGAAATTGATGTTTAAATGCCACAGAATTTTTTTATGTTATGTAAAACATGATTTTGGAGTTAGGTTTTAATTTTGATAATTTTCCAAGCTATGGAAAGAATATTATGAATTTTCAAAGGAAAATATGATCAAATCGGATTTAAAATTTATTTCGATTAATTCAGGAAGAATTTGGGTCTGAAATTTTGATATGTTTGATAACATGATGAAAGTGAATATTTGTAATTTTTGGGGATTTTTCCTAAGTGATTTGCTATGGAAATTAAATTATTTTCGAAGAAGGACTTATTTGCATTATTGGTTTTGCTTAAGGAAGGGCTTATTTGCTAAATTAACCTTAGTTTATATATGAAATTAAGCGGCGGTTATTTTGGTAAATGATTTGAAAAGTTGAGGTAACCAATCACATGTTTACACATGGGCAGGTTAGTTAGAAAGTGTTTGCTTTAACTAGCATTAAATTAGAATTACCCAGAAAAGTGGGTTCTGCCTCAATTAGAAGTACCTTTCGACCCATAGATTCCGCCATCAATCAAGTCGAAACCCCACAAAGCCGAAACTAATACATAAAGTATCACTTAGATGGTATGTAGTGGATTTGAGGAAGGCGGAAGATAATGTCGAAAGCATAGCTTCCGATGGGGTCGAACTTAGTTTTACTTTTAAATGAAAAAGCACCAGCCTTGTTTTATTAAAGCTTTCGAAGGAGTCGAAACATATGCTTTGGAAAGGGGTTTTCTAATAGCTTTCAAAGGGGTTTCCATTTAATGTTTTAAAAGTATAGGCTTTTGAATGGGTTCCTTTATTTATAAAATGATGCTTTCGAAAGTAGTGGTTCCGACTTAGTCGAAACCCAGCCGTTGTTCTTTTGCCTTTCGAGTGTGTTGAAGCCATCAATGCTTTCGAAGGGTTGTCCTTGTTTTAAACTCATGCTAAGCCACTTCCTAAATGCTTTCAAAAAGGGGTTAATAGTTTTGAAGGCAATGGCTTCGAAAGAGGTTTCGAAACCAACCTTCAAGTGTTTCACCAAAATGATTTATGCTTTCGAAAGGATGGTACCGACGCCATCAAGTTTTCACCAATACTTTTATATGCTAAAGAATGGTTTCGAAAGAGATACTTTCATTTATATTCACTTTGACCCAAATGATATTTTTAAATATAAACCCAATGGTTTCGAAAGGGGTACTTTCAATGGTTTCGGAAGGGATACTTCCAAAGGTTTTGAAAGGGGTGCTTTCAAAGGTTTCGAAAGGGGTACTTTCAATGGTTTCGAAGCTATGATTCTAAGAGTTAATAAGTAATACTTTGGTACATTCGAGAGGTTTCGAAAGAGAGGTTTTAAAGTGTTTCGATAGGCAGGGGCCTAATGTTTGAAAAGGGATTTATATACTTTCGAAGGAGGTTATCCAGTGAGGTCGAAAGCAAAGTTTTGAAGGTTTCAAAAGCCTTAGTTTTTCAAAACAAATAACCCAATCTCATATTTAAAAGAAAACCACGACATAAATAAAGTGTTTTGAAATGGAGTTTTGAAGAAGTTTTCCTTGATCAATGGGTTAAAGGGATTAACCAAGTTTTATATAAAAAATGAATTCCAGGATAATAAACCCATAGGAGTGGTATTGTTATGTTATTATGTTTGATTTTTCAATATATATATATATATATATATTCACATTATAATGAACCCATAACGGTAATTTGGGAAAGGGAAGAATAACTAACTAGGTTGACCCAGTAGTGAATATAAATTAAATTAATTAAAGATATTGGCAGCGGGCCAATAGGTTCATAGTAAGCCCATGAAAACTGTGTATAGGAAAAGATATTGGCAGGGGCCAATAGGTTTATAGTAAGCCCATGAAAACTATGTATATATAAATGAAGATGTCTCGAAGACAGGTTCATAGTTAGCCCATGAAAACTATGATTTGATATTGGCAGGGGCCAATAGGTTTGTAGTTAGCCTATGAAAACTATATCCGGATTAAGATATTAATAGAAGTCAATAGGTTCCTAGTCAACCCATGAAAACTAGGATAAGAGGAAAGATATTTGAGTTACCAATAGGTTCAGGGAGAACCCATGAAACAGTAAAGATGTTGGCAGGGGCCAATAGGTTCTTAGTGATCCCTTGAAAACTATGTAACTGGACAGGAAGTCCTTAATCGTTAAACAAGTTATTAGTAAGCCTATGAAAAACAATAGGTTAATAGTGACCATGTAAACTAGGAATGAGACAATTAGTCAGAACAAATGGGGATAGAAAATCCAGAATTGATTTACTTGTTTTTGTATCATCATATTGTTTTGAATTGTTTTAACCATTATGGATGCAGGAGCACAATATATGGTTTTATAAAGGTTTTAGGATACTAGTTAGGGGAAAACCCATTCCACTAAGCGACGTGGTCTCACTAAAAATCTAAATGGTTTGAGATGGTAGATTATTATTCATACTAGGCTTTATGTCTGACTCAAAGTTTATGTTTTCCCCTTAAACTCTCGGGTACTCAATTGATTTTGAGTAGTTTGAGAGTTGAGGTTTTCAGGTACCTCTTAGACGAATAAGCTTTCGGAGACGTACAGGAGGCATGTTAGCTATCTAGAGTTCTCTTTCATTTTGATTCCGCTGTGTTGTTTTTGTAAAGGCAAAGTTGTTAAATTGCCAATATATGCTCTGATCATCCAAGGGGGCATCTTCGTATGTCGCTCTTGGCGTATGTTGTACTAAGTATATTTTCTCTGAACGTGGTTCTCGTATTGTGATTATGTAATGAATTTGAAATATTTTGGAATGGAATGTGGAACTTGTTTGATGTTTTAATTTTTTTCCATATTCATGTGTTTCTGTTATATCAATGTATATAATATTACTGTATTTGGTCGTCGAGGATTAATAACTATGGATGACTACAGCATCCATAGCCGTTAGTTTTGGGCCTCCATGTAGGGGATGTTACATCTATCACCAAAAGAAAAGTTTAATATAGTAACCTTAGGGAAATGGATAACATGCATTGATTATTCAGATTTGAACAAGGCATATCCAAAAGACAGTTTTCCTTTTTCGAGAATCGGCCAGCTGGTGGATTCAATGGAAGGACATGAATTGCTATCTTTCATGGATGCATACTCGGGATATAACCAAATCCCGATGCATATTCCTAATCAGAAACACACCAGTTTCATTACCAATGTTGAATTGTACCGCTATGCAGTAATGGATTAAAGAATGCAGATTCTACTTATCAGTGCTTAGTCAACATGATGTTTAAATATCAGATTGGAAAAATGATGGAAGTGTATGTGGATGATATGCTCGTGAAGTCACGACGATCAAACAACCATATTAGAGACTTGGCAGAAATGTTCGACATCCTCCGACATTACATGATGAAAATTAATCCTTTGAAGTGTTCTTTTGGCGTTGCATCGGGAATATTCCTGGGTTTTATTGTTAATGCCCATGGAATAGAAGCTAATCCCGAGAAGGTTCAGGCTATCCGCGATATCCAAGCGCCAAGGACTATTAAAAAATTACAGAGTTTGAATGGGAAAGTTGCTGCCCTAAGCTGATATATTTCCAGAGCTACCGACAAATGCATTACCTTTTTTGACTTGATTAGGAAAAGAAAATGAAACTTCGAATGGACACAGGATTGTAAAGATGCATTTCAAGCTTTGGTAGATCATTTGGAGAGACCCTCCATCCTGTCAAAGCTAGTAGATCATGAAGATTTGTACATTTATTTGGCCGCATTGGCACACGCTATAAGTGCCACGTTGCTTCGCAAGGAGGATCGAATCCAGAGGCTGGTATATTACGTCAGCAAATGATTGATGGGAGCTGTAATGAACTACCCGAAAATAGAGAAACTGGCATACTGACTGCTGATTACATCATGAAAGCTTCGTCCATATTCTGGCACACCCGATCAATGTTTACAGTGGCCGAGCGTTACGACAGGTCCTACAACGACCTCAGACGTCTGAAAGGTTACTCAAGTGGAATATCGAGCTCAGCCAATTCGATATTACCTATCTCCCTCGGAGGGCTATTTTGGGTCAGGAACTGACAGATTTTATAGCAGATTTTACTGCGCAGGATGATTCTCCGGAAGGCAGCGAAATCCCTACCATACGGGGGAAATTGTATAATGATAGAGCGTCTTATGATCATTTTTCTATAGCTTGAATTGTGCTTGTAACTCTTGAAGATCGATCAATCTGTTATGCTTTAAAGCTTGATTTTTTAGCGACAAACAGCAAAGCTAAGTATAAAGCTTTGACTGCTGGACTTAAACTCGCTAGAGAACTCGGAATAAAATCTTTTGAAATATTTTGCGATTCGCAGTTGGTATTTTATCAAGTTAGGGGAGATTATCAAGCTAAGGGACAACAGCTTGCCTCATACCTTACCCAAGTCCAAGAGTAGTTCGCAGAATTTGAGTACTATGGCATTTCACAGATTCCATGGGATTGAAACCGAGATGCTGATTCATTGGCAAAGTTTGCTAGCACCGGCAATGCACAGCAGATGGGCTTGGTTCTGGTCGAAGTATTAAATGTCCCAAGTATAACCATGATGGAAATCGACCTGACACAAAAGGGAGCCTGAGAGGGAATCATGGATGACTTCGATCAAAGATTATTTGCTACATGGAGTCCTACCAAACCAATGAAATGAAAAGCGATAAGTCCTCCATAAAGCTTCGTAATATGTCATGCAAGAAGGGATTATGTAAATAAAAGGTTTTTCAAGTCCCCTGCCCCGGTGTGTCACTCATGACAAGTCCTAAAAGAAGTCCATGAAGGGTAATGTGGTGACCAAAATGGGGGGCAAACTCTGGCAAAGAAAATACTCCGTTACGGGTATTACTGGCCAACTGTCAATCGAGACGCCGCTGACTATGTAAGACAATGTGATAAGTGCCAGATATTTGCAAAAGTTCCAAGAGCCCCGGCAATGGAAATCATGCAAATGGTCAGCCCATGGCTGTTTGCCATGTGAGGTATAGACATTATCAGTTCTTTACCAATCTCTAAAGGTGGCGCAAAATATGTTATCGTCGCAGTTGATTACTTCACCAAATGTGCTGAAGCGGGACCTTTAGCCATGATCATAACCAAGAAAGTAATCAACTTTATTGTCCGAAACATCATAATTCATTTAGATCTTCCGTGAACTGTAGTAACAGATAATGGGACTCAATTCGACAGTGTTGAATTCAAAGACTTCTGTCGGAGATAGCGTATTGAAAATATATTTGCAGCGATCGCTCACCCTTAGGCAAATGGATAGGTTGAAGCTGTAAATAAAATCATAAAGTCTATTCTAAAGAAGCATTTGGAGAAGGCTAGAGAAAGGTAGGTGGATGAACTCCCTACAACACTGTGGGCTTATAGGACCACCCGCATGTCCGCGATTGGCCATACTCCATTCGCCCTTTCTTAAGGTTTCGAAGCCATTATTCTTGTTGAGCTCGAAGTTTCTTCTCATCGAGTGACTTACTACAATCCCAAAACAAACAAAGACCGCCTCTTGGAATCTCTCGATTTTATAGATGAGAAGCTCCGAGAAGACGATCTGAGGGCAACTGCACATCGACATTGAGTCGTCCGATATTACAACATTAAAGTCCAACCTAGAACCTTTGAAATCGGCGATATCGTCTTGAAACGGTTTTTCCTACCCCATTGCACATGAATCCAATCTAGGAAGGAACAAATGCCATTGAACAAAGACTTGGAGAGGGAACTATAAAGCTAGCGACTGTCGATGGCATCTCACTTCCAAAGGCATGGAATAGCGAGCATCTACGATGCTATTTCACTTAGTTTATTTCTTTTTCATTTCAGTTGTGTTTACTTTCAGAATTTGCTTTTGCATTTATTTCCCAGATGTGTAATAAGACAGTTTATGTTATTCCTTTCCATTTAATGAATAAAGTTTCGGACTTCCTTTATATTTATGTTTAGCATTATGTATTAGTTACATGACGAAACTGATTGATGTCGATATGTACGAACAGGCTCCCAAAGTTTGAAAGTAATCAATTACGCTAGTTTCGAATGGGACTAAACTAGATGAGCTTGGTCCACTTGTTTATTTGATAACCCTCATTCATAATCCAATGGACGGGATACACAATAAGGAATGAATGTGGCTCGACCATATGATGATCGAATAATTCCTGCCAAACTATGGAACTGAAATAAAATAAGAGCGACCGTGACACGACCGATTGCTCGCTAAATCAAATCCCAAATCCCTGGGGGGCAAATCAATCAATTAAGGAGAGTACGATCCAAATGCTCTCTAAAATAACTCTAAGTCCCCAGAGTGCGGACCGGAGTATAAATGCAAATCGGGTGTGAATCGACCACCCTTGAAATAACTCTAAGCCCCCAGAGTGCAGACCGGAGTATAAACGTAAATTGGGTGTGAATCAACCACCCACGAAATAACTCTAAGTCCCTAGAGTGTGGACTAGAGTATAAACATAGATTGGGTGCGATTCGATCACCCGTCAACTAACTCTTATCCCTAGAGTGCGGATATGAGCATAAACAGATAGACGAGTGAGGTTCGACCATTCACTATTCCATGAATTCCAGCCCGAAACTGACAGGAGGAGTGTAAACTCGCTAAGGATGGAGTTCGAAGATCCAACGTATAACCCTGCTAACCTAAGACTGGGGGCAGGAGTATAGTTACTCAAAAACTGCTGAATTCGACGACGTAATACAAAGGCTCGAGCTTAGCATTTGAAACAATTCAAGGCTATGACCGCATGGAGCCTTGGGATAGCGCTAGTGGATTATTACCAGAATTAATGAATAACGAATTACAAGTACATTGAATGGAAATTAATAGTTCAACTACTTAAATAGCAATTCACTCGAAAGCTCAATAGGAAACAAAAACTTTTATTCACATGATAGGTTTCAAGATTGTGGTACAAGTTATTTCAATAAACCGGGATTCATACCCATACAACCACAACTAATAAAAGAAATGACGAACAAACAGCTATGCAAATTATGTACACACCGAGCCGAAGTGATGGCTATTTCTTCGACCTCCTCTGCTTTTTGGATTTTTCGAGAGTGGTGCCACTTGAGACCCCAATGTTTCTCTTTCTGGATCCTTTGCCACCTTTTGTAGGTGAGCTTATAGTGGTAGGAGGAAGTTTACTAGGAATCGACCCGCCAGGTGGAATAACTTGTAGTGGCACAAGGTGTGGATCGTCGTTGTCCACCTCGACAGGCTTAGCTTTAGCCTTTTTCTTCATTAACTCCTCCTTCTTGATACGCTCTTTCAAGCTAATCTCATCAATGCATTCAGAAGCGCCAACAATCACGACATTGTTAGATTCATCTACTGGGTGCGGATCTTCAACCTTATCATCATTAAGAGCTTCGATGACTTGAGCATCGGGCCCTGATACATCAATGGCCGCGGGAATCTTTGCTAGTTTCTCTTGTTGCTCCATATCAGCATCGCTTTTAGGAGTTTGACCGGGACCCGAAAGACCTGCAAAATTTGTTAATACAACGAGATAAGCCTTAAACCATTGGGCAAGAAGAACAAAACCTCTCATAAATTGGAGAGTAAAGTGGAAAACCCATATCCGGCTGGCTCTTGGTGGTAGCTGTAGCGTCCCCTTCCAAAATAGGGGACAACACTTTAGATTGATAACTGGGCTTATCTAGATCATAGCTCAAGTCCTGGTCCGGGCCAAATGAAACCGATGCTCCAACCGTTTGGGAAGAAGAGAGACCCTTAGGATCGGCCTTGGAGGGTCCAACAATATGTTCCCTTTGGTCAGAAGGCGCAGAAACATCAAAGTATCAAAGTCCTGTGGCAGCAAGATCTAGGGGTTTGTTTCCGCGGAGGATTTCCCATACTAATTTTTCTTCATCAAACTCAGCTCCTCCCAGCTCCCTCTTTTTCATCTCAATGATTTGCTCCCAGGCTTCAGCAAGTGATTCGAGATAACCTTCGCCAAGAAAACTCATGGGGCGATGGATAAGGGCTTTGGTGTTATATTTGATGATCAATGGATCAAACAAGTCCTTGATTTCATTTCAGCCGGATTCCTTAGCATCTTCTACTTAGGTTTCAATTTCTTCCATCATCTCCTTACGACCTACCTCTTGTGCCTTCTCTTTAAGAGCTTCTATTTTGGAAAATTGCTCATCAAGTTTAATTTTCAGGCTCTTGGCTTCGACAGCCTCTTCGTAGTACCTTTGCGATTCTTCATGGGCCTTAATTTTCTCTTCCCTTTCTTTCTTGAGAAGCTTTTTGAGTTCCTCGACGTGCGAGCGAAGACATCTTTTCCCTTTTGCAAGGAATCTTTTTCCAGAGTGAGTGCGCCACTGCGATTGAGGGCAGCATCGCTTTCTTATGGGAAGCTTCTAAATGGCTCACTGCCTTTGACGTTTCCTTAGCACTTTTCTCTGTCTCGGCAAGTCTTGTTGTTAATTCCAACAGTTCGTCATCTTTGTGTTTTATTATGTCTTTATCATGTATCGCCTCTAGCTTTAGATGATCTATTTCATATTGTCACTCGATTGACACTTCAGAGATTTTTTCCGCCAAGTGTTGAAACGATTCATGCTGCACGAACACATCATTAACACACGTGAGAGAACTTGCTTTGGCATACCTTAGGATCATATATACCGTGGGAAGGAATTTAAGCCAATCGAAATAGATTTTTGGAAAAGTGGCCTTAAACTCGACCAATTTCTCCACTGTAGAAGTGTTAGAAGCAGCGGTCGGCAAGGATAGATCGAAAGCGACAATTGCATGCTTGCTTAATCTATGGTTGCTAGACTACTTAGAGCTTGAAGAACCAGAGTGTTGCTAACGTGATGCGGCAATTTGTGGGCCGCGGAAGGGAGGCTGGTCTCTGCTATAAACAGGAAAATTAGGCCGATCTCCCTGGTGAGATGTCTGAGACTGAGACTTGAGCTTGAAAGAGGAGGATTCCCTTGAATGATAGCCTTTTCCCATCCGTCGTATTTTTCGCTTTGCCTGCTAGACTCTTTGTCGTGACTAGATTGATAATACGTCGAAGAACTTCTTAAGAAATCAAAGGCCCGGGATTGAGTCATTGCACCTACAAAGGCCAAATGAGAACATGTAAGTAACTATTGTGCAAAGGATTAATGAAGTACATGTAGTAAAGTGCACGTGGTCATGAGTGTCCTAGTGTTCCCCTCTGACAGACCGTAGGCTATAGCCTTGCTTATGGGTGTTCTCTCTCCTTTATCACCAAGATGAATGACTTCACTGCTCCTAGAAGGAGAATTAAGCCCTTCGATATTGATATTTGGAAAGTCGTAGGTCATAATATCATCGGGAATTTGGAGATTTGAAAATCCCTTCAAAGAACTTTCCAAGTGTTGGGAAGATGATTCTTCTTCAATAGAAGTAATGATGAATTCTGGATCTGTGGTAGTTTTTCTTCTACGAAGTTTGTACGCCAGCTTCTTATTTCTCTTGGTGGGTGTTTGAGATTACACGCCTTGTGGCTGTTCAGCCATAGGCGCCTTGCCTGGGCCCTCATCAGCGTTGCTCGGTTTATTAGCCTGGAAATCCCTAATCTTACCTTCTTTAATGTCATCCCAAGTTCCCTCGGTTGGGGGCACAACAGGATTAATGGCATCCCTTTCTTTCTTTGTGTCATTTCTCGGCAATGCTGCACTTCCGGAGAGCCCAATGCTATGATCCTCTTCCAACAGCCCGAATAAAGATAGTAACTCATCGGTTACAAGAAGTTTGATGTCCCTGTCTTCGACAGGGGTAGCGCGAATAGCGGCGACCGCTCTTGAAAAACTAATGCCTTCAGGGCATGGGCGGACAGCTGTAGGAATCCCAGATGTTAATAGATTCAAAAATATGACTTGGATTAATGGGCTTAAGAATAAAATGAAAGTAACACTTACGTCCTTCCAACCATCGCCTTGCGAAGTTAGGTGGACATGGAACACAAAACCACTCATGCTTGAACAGAAAGAGTTTATTCCATGCACCTGTTAGGAATTAGCAGTTTAAAGTTGTAAATGAATCTTATGTCCTCGGGAGTTGGCGGACGAAGTAGAATGCTCATGAACAGCAGAAAGGTTTAGTGTAGGAAGGCGTAACTGTTCGAATGGAGTTGAGTGGGAGCTATTCCAAGACATCTCAACATCTCTCAATAAATGAATTAAAGGGCGGTACGCATCCGGTACAGCACATAAACTTGTTACACGCCATGTACCCCTCCGGGGGCAAGTGAGGGCTATCATTTATTGAAGGAACTAGAATGTCTACAAACGAAATTTCATGTATGGAACACAGCCTGTGAAGGGCCGCCTCACCAACTCGGGAGGGTTGAGAACCTATCGGGTTATCTAAAAGAATTGTGCCCTCTACTGCATCAAGAGTAGTACTTATATCATCAGTCGGGAGGACTGGAACATCTGAAAAAAGGTTGACCGACGGGCTAGAAACTTCCGTCTGTTCTGCTTGATGACTGGGAGAAAGCCTGTCGAATATTGTTGTAGAGCTCGATTTTGCTTCAGGATCGGTGTGCTACATGGCCGGTTCGGAAGACATAGTAGCTAAACGCTCTGAGCGTCTGGAGTCCATATTAGATATACTCAGTAGATAATTGAGGTTAGAAAATTTTACCTGTTCCCCCTCCCCCCCCCCCGTGTTAAGTGTAAGCTAGTGCAGTGTAGTGAAGTGTATAGTAGAAATGAACAGCTTAGAATCAGAAAAACGAAGTAAAATGATAAGACTTTGGATTCTGGCTAGAGTGACCGTCATCGTTGATTGTCTCGACTGGTGGAGAGATTGATTGGTTGTAAAAACTTTAGGATCGACTATCGGTATACCAAAGTGTGAAGTTCGTCGCTTAAGTCCATTTGTGTTTTTAGTGTATGTTGAAAGTTCTAAGGATTTGTTGTTGAATCTTGAGTTCAGTAGTAAATATGCAAGTTTTAGTGTTCATCATCATCATATGTTCGAGTTCATTTGGATGAATTAGTAGTAACTATTTAAACAAGTAAGGTTAGACTAGTTTATAAGTTCAAAGAACCCCTACAAGTCCTTATGCCGATCCTTGTATAACGAACCCTATATACCAATCCCTATATACCTGGCCCTACATACTGATCCCTATCCCAAAGCTTCTCTATCGATCCCTCTCTTCACCCTTATCCCACCGATCCCTTCATTTCACTATTCTTAACCTTTCTTTCACCAAAATTCCATGTCGATCCCTCGCGAATGCTCGATACGTCACACATAGCAATCATCATTGCTCTCAAGGTTGATGGCGATCATAATCAAAGGAGGGATCTGCATAACCACGTCTTGCAATGAACCCTAACCGAACCCTCCTTTTTTCCTCCCTTCTTCCTTCTCCTTACTTATTCTGCCGAACCCTATCCACCAGTGATTCATCTCCTCTAGGCCGCTTCGATCGATGTGTCATCATGGCCTCGAACGCCATCATAATCGCTAGCAACATGAATCCAGTACCTCATCGTATAATTGAAAGTTATAGTTTGAAAACTTACCTATGTGAATGTTTAAGTTAAAATGGGGTCGAGTGTTTGGGGATGTTCGAATTGGAAGGGAAGAAGAGACGAGTTTATAGGACAGGTTGAATCGCGGATGGATTTAAGGCTCGAGGTTGGAAAGTTCAGTTTCGTGGATTGAGAACGAGGGTTCGGTGCATAGACAGATGTTAGGAAAAATAAAGTAAGGGAGTTAGAAAGGTAAAATGATGGTTTATAAAAGGAGAGGGGGTTCGGCGCGCAAAGCAAGGGAAGTTGGTTCAAAATAATAATAATAATAATAATAATAATAATAAATAAAAAGAAGGAGAAAGAGAGATTGCATAGAAAGGACTGATCCCTATGAGCAAAAAGGGAAAAAAGGGGAGAGAAAGGGATTGGCTAAACATAGGCTGATCCCTACAAATGCTTCTAAAAAAATGAATGGTGAATGAATGAAAATATGATTATTAGGGTTCAGCTATAGACATGTACATATAAAATGTAGGGAAGTTGGTGATGACCCGTGAACTTGTGAGCACATCCGGGATCCAGCAACAAGAACGTGTATATGAACATGCACGCGTGTGACCCAAAGGTTCAATTTTTTGAAATCGACGGAAATTAGGATCAAACCTGAAGCCTTCCAGTCCGAGGCTAGAACTAACAGCCAAAACTTGTTAGTCTAGTGAAACCAAACTTGTGAATATTAACTGATGGAGTATAGCCTTGGATTTATACTATTGGAAATTGAGCAAGCGTCATGACGATCGACGAGAAAAATAACAGCTTGGAAAAATAGTTCGGCAGATGGATAGAAGCTATTCAGAAAGTTGGATGGATTTCTTGTCGATGACTCTAACTTGCTTCGATTCAAAGCTCGTCATGTTAATCACAAGACGCACTTTAGGGGGAAAGTGTTACCGGCATTCTATCCCAGCTATATCGCACTAATTGCATGAGTTAGATCCGACTGCCATTAGGGTCGATGATTCCAAAATGATGATTGTGGGGGCCGGAAGTCAAGTATAGATGGTTATATGAAGTCAGAATTGAACGAAATTGATAGATATGTGACGTAGAATGCTCAAAGTATGGAATATGGCTCCTTGGATGGAAGGGATCGGTATAGGTTGGCTCATGAAAGAGGGATCCACATAGTCAAGAGGGATCAGCAGGCTTTACTGAAGAGGGTTCGGCATGCATCAAGGTTCAAGTGCATTCTTGCGTACGATGACCAATATCACAAAATCTACAAGTCAAATCACTATGAAATTTGGAGAGCAAGGTATATGAACCCTAGGGAACCTACCCTAGGGATCGCATATCAAAATGACAAAATGGGAGGGATCGGCATACATCCATGTAGAGGGTTTGGCAGCAAGCAGTGCACAAGTAATATCAAATCAAAGATCGAGCAATAACTCGAGTTCCAGTAGTCCAAATGACATAAAAATTGGAGGCTAAAAAAATTTTAGCATAGAGAAGCTACCATAGGGGTCACTGCCCAAAAATCGACCAATTAAGGGATCGGTACCGATCCTTCCTCGTTGGGAATTGGACCTAGCGATCCCTCTAGTGGGCCATTGTAGGTTAGAAGGTCCTTTAGCAGAAATTTCAGAGAGGTTGGTGGTCATCTTCACCTAAAAATACTGGACTGATGGGTCACTTTGAGGATCTTTACGTTGCTTATTACTCTAGAATCTATTGTAATCAAGTGTTTGCTGTTTCCTACTGCTGTAATCAGACTTATAAGTGATTAATAAAGCATAATCTTCAAAGTGGACGTAAGCATACAACGCCAAACCACTATAAATCTCTGTGTCTCTAATTACTTCTTTTTATCTATTATTAGATTAATCATTTCCTCATTTTAATTTAATTTTTCTTCATTACTTATCTACAAAAATCTTCTCTTGGGTGTTTATGACCAATTTAGTTGCAAACATTTTAGTGCTTTCACCAAGAACCTTGATTCTCAGCATGTTTAGGATCTCATTGTTGCTATTGGATTGATAAATCCTCTAAAGGAGATCTGCAGTTATCTTCAAGAAGTTGTTAATACTACTCAGATTTGTAGAAATCTAAGCAAGGCTACTAATAATGGTAAGACATACTAGATTTACTTCGCAGAACGTGGAAGGAAATGAGAATACTAGCATTCACCAAGGAGAACCATGCAATCAACCAATAAATGTGAATGCTGATCCAGTTGAAGTTCAGAGTCCCACTGATTCTATTATAAGAGCTGAATTTCATAATTTAATGAGAGAGCCGATGGAGAGCCATCGACAACTAAATCAAAAATTTCAGACTAATATCAACTTGATGAACCAAATCAATCGGCAGCAGTTGGGGAAAGCTAGGAGGGATCCCACTCCTTACTCAGCATCGAAGAGTTCTAGCTCATCAGATGAGTATCACAGGCGTAGGCGTCGCAAAATAGATGAATATCACGTAGAAACTTCGAGGCATCAACTTGCAGACCATCGTGATATGCCAGGATCGATCGATGCTGACCCCTCCATAGGGATTGGTACCAATCCCTCCACCAGAAGAGAGAATTCATCCATGCCTTATGACAATCAAGCTGGAGCTGCTATGGTTGGTTTGGATGTTGGAGTTCAATTGAATCTTGACCAAGCTCTTCCTCGGAATGGCGATGAAGTGAATTTACAAGATACACATCGGGAAGATGGTGAACCTAGAAGGCGTGAAACGGCCCACAGACATCGATCGGACCATTCGCATGAGGTGGAGCGCGACCAACGCTTGGCACCAACCTCCAAACGTTGGACTTATCGGCAATGGTCAGACAGTTGGTGAGAGAGAGCCAGGGTTTGACAAACAATGACTGGGGAATTTCAAGAAACCGTACCCCATTTATTGATAATTTTTTACATGTGGAATATCCGAGGAGGTTCAACATTCCATCAATGCCCGCCTACGAGGGAAAACCCGACCCCAGGCAGCATATCATGAGATACGAATGGCTGATGGATTCTGCACGAGCGGATGATGCGACAAGTGTAGATGCTTTCCCATAACTCTCTTTGGAATAGCGACGATGTGGTTCACAAGGCTACCCCCGAGATCAATTTCTAGATTTGATGATTTGACAACCAAGTTTGTGGAACAGTTTCGGATGCACGCAACTCGTCCCAAAGATGTGATGTCCCTGTCCAGCGTGATTCAGGCTCCAGGATAGGCGTTGAAAGATCATTTGAAGAGATTTCATATAGCTGTTACGAAGGTCAGTAATCCGAGTGACCATGCGATAATCATGGCCCTGACGAGAGGGATTGATCCAGAGTCTGAGTTTGGCAATTGGTTAGCCGGTAAGCCCCCCGCAACATTGGAGCGCTTGTACGCAAAGATGGGTCAGTATTCGAGAAAGGAGGAAGCCATGTCCTCTAGGAAAAAGAATGTTGTAGGACCAAGTGGAGAAGGAGTACAGAGTAACATTGCAATAAAATAGTCTAATGACAGCTCTGGAAAAGTCCAAGTAAATGTCCAGAATAAACCAAATCAGCAAAAGAGAGGCGGAGATAGAAATCGAGAACAAAAGAGGGATTCTGGATGAGGGAAGCCTAGGATTCCGATGTATAATACTTACATGCCTACGTCCTTAGAGAATATCTATCTGTCTACTTGCAATACCATGCAGTATAGGAAGCCGCCTCCAAAGGAATCAACAGAGAAGCAAAAGCAAACCAGAAAATATTGTCGGTTTCACGAGTGTTATGGGCACAATACAAATGAATGCAGACATCTTCAGGATGTTATAGAAAAACAGATTCGAGAAAGGAAATTACAACAGTTTCTGAAAACCTGCAGGATGGCGGGCAGGGGAGATCTGACCCCAACCGAGGACAAGCGCCATGTAGGGCTGAGGAGCATGCACGGACTGGTGGAAGATTGGTGGTAAATATGATAGTCGGAGGACCGCACCCAGCTGATAGGAGCGCTATGCTAGCGTGATTAGGCATGTGGATTTTGAGTGCTGTTCGAATACGAAAGATGGAGCTCTGGCAAAACAGCAACGTACGATGGTAGAAGATATTATGTTTAGGAACAAAGATGCAAATAAGGTTGAGGCTCCGACAATCAACCCAATTGTCATTTCGGCCATGATTGGCACCGTTTAGTGAGAAGGATAATGATTGATTGTGGAAGTTCAATAAATATAGTTATCAAAAAGGCTTACGATCAGATGACGATGGAAGCCAAAGATTTAAAACCGTCTAAAGCTCGTATACACGGTTTTAACGGCGTTGCAACTAAAGTCGTTGGTTATGTCGAGCTACCCGTGGAGTTGGGAGAAGGTGAATGAAGGAGAGTGTGGATCTTACCGTTTGTTGTTTTGGATGTTGACTCTCTATACAATGTTTTTCTGGGTTGACCGGCCCTAGCCGAATTCTGGGTAGATCTTGCCTTATGGCATTTGACTTTGAAGTTTCCAATTGATAATGGTGTAGGAGTTGTTCATGGAGACCAAGCGACTGGACGTGCCTGTTATGTTGCTGAGTTGAGGGTTGCTTAGTATAGAGAAAAAGGTAAGGGTGCGGACAAGATTGTCCGCATCCAAGCTACCGAAAATTGACAACTAGCGTATGAGCCTTGGCTCGGGTGCCACAGTCGGTTCTATAGAGACATATATCCGAGAGATGAGGAAGAGGAGCCCAAAGGACCAAGGATGCACCGGCTGAGCTGACAATTGATATCATGGTCAGCCACGACGACCCATCACGGGTCCTAAAGATTGGATCACAGCCCAGCCCCTTGATGATGAAAGAACTTGCTGGTTTTCTCCGAGCGAATCTAGTCGTGTTCGCTTGGATTTACTCTGACATGTGTGGAATCTCGCCTGCCATTACAAGCCATGCATTGAATATCGACCCTAGGCATGTCCCGTGAAGCAAAAAAGATGTGGCATGGATCCGTAGAGATTTACCGCTCTTAAAGAGGAGGTAGATAGACTAAAAGAAAATGGGTTTATCCACAATGCCCTCTACCTTAAATGGGTATCTAATCCTGTACTTGTGAAAAAAGCAAATGGGAAATGGAGAACATGCATTGATTATTCAAATTTAAACAAGGCATGTCCAAAAGACAGTTTTCCTCTTTCGAGGATCGACCAGCTGGTGGATTCAACCACGACACATGAATTTCTATCTTTAATGATGCATACTTAGGATATAACCAAATCCCGATGCATATTCCTGATCAGGAGCACACCAGTTTCATTACCGAGGTTAGATTCTACTGCTATGTAGTAATGCCGTTTGGATTAGAGAATGCAGGAGCTACTTATCAGCGCTTAGTCAATAGGATGTTTAAAGATCAGATTAGAAAGATGATGGAAGTGTATATGGACGATATGCTTGTGAAGTCACGACGATCAAACAACCACATTAGAGATTTGGCAGAAATGTTCGACATCCTCGGACATTACAAGATGAAAATTAATCCTTTGAAGTGTTCTTTTGGTGTTGCATCAGGAAAATTCCTGGGTTTTATTATTAAAGCCCGTGGAATAGAAGCTAATCTTGAGAAGATTCAGACTATCCGCCATATCCAAGCACCAAGGATTATTAAACAAGTACATAGTCTGAATTAGGAAGTTGCTGCCCTAAGCCTATTTATGTCCAGAGCTACCGACAAATGCATTCCCTTCTTTGACTTGATTAGGAAAGGGAAAAGAAACTACGAATGGACATAGGATTGTAAAGATGCATTTCAAGCTTTGATAAATTATTTGGAGAGACCTCCATCTTGTCAAAGCCGGTGGATCATGAAGATTTGTACATTTATTTGGCCTTATCAGCACATGCTATAATTGCCGCATTGGTTCACGAGGAGGATCGGATCCAGAGGCCGCTATATTACTCAGCAGACGATTGACGGGAGTAGAAAGGACTATCCAAAAATAGAGAAACTGGCATACTGCCAGCTGATTGCATCACGAAAGCTTTTTCCATACTTCCAGGCACACCCGATCAATGTTCACACCGACCAGCCATTACGACAGGTCCTGCAGCGATCTGAGACGTCTGGAAGGTTACTCAAGTGGAATATTGAGCTCAGCCAATTCGATATTACCTATCTCCCTCGGAGGGCTCTCCGGGGTCAGGCACTGGCATATTTTATAGCATAGTTTACTGCGTAGGATGATTCTTCGGAAGGCAGCGAAATCCCTACCATACGGTGGAGATTGTATATTGATGGAGCATCTAATGATCATTGTTCTGGAGCTAGAATTATGCTTGTAACTCCTGAAGATGGTCAATCCGTTGTGCTTTAAAGCTTGATTTTCCAGTGACAAACAACAAAGCTAAGTATTAAGCTCTGATTGCTAGACTTAAACTCGCTAGAGAACTCGAAATAAAATCTCTTGAAATCTTTTGCGATTCGCAGTTGGTAGTTTACCAAGTCAGAGGAGATTATCAAGCAAAGGGACAACCGCTTGCCCCATACTTTACCCAAGTCCAACAGTTGTTGGCAGAATTTGAGTACTATGACATTCCGCATATTCCATGGGATTGAAACAGAGAGGCTGATTCATTGGCAAAGTTTGCCAGTACCGACGATGCACAACAGATGGGCTTGGTTCCGGTCGAAGTATTAAATGTCCCAAGTATAAACACGATGGAAATCGACTGGACACTAGAAGTGGAGCCTGAGGGGGAATCGTGGATGACTCCGATCAAAGACTATTTGCTACATGGAGTCCTACCAGATTAAAGAAATGAAAAGTGACAAGTCCTCCGTAAAGCTTCACGATATGTCATGCAAGAAGGGATTATGTACATAAAAGGTTTTTCAGTTCCCCTACTTCGTTGTGTCGCTCATGACGAGATAAAACGTGTCCTAAAAGAAGTTCATGAAGGGGAATGTGGCGACCACAATGGGGGCAAACTCCGACGAAGAAAATACTTCGTTACGAGTATTATTGGCTAGCTATCAATCGAGATGCCGCTGACTATGTAAGACGATGTGATAAGTGCCAGATATATGCAAAAGTTCCCAGAGCCCCGTTGACGAAAATCACGCAAATGGTCAGCCCGTAGCCGTTTGCCATGTGGGGGTATAGACATTATCGGTTCTTTACCGTCTCTAAAGGTAGCACAAAATACGCTATCATCACAGTTGATTACTTCACCAAATGGGCGGAAGCAAAACCTTTAGCCATGATCACAACCAAGAAAGTAATCAACTTTATCGTCCGAAACATTATATGTCGTTTCAGTCTTCTGCGAAATATAGTAATAGAAAATGAGACTCAATTCGACATTGTTGAATTCAAAGACTTCTGTCGGAGATATTGTATTGAAAAGAGATTTGCGGTGGTCACTCACCCTCAGGAAAATGGATAGGTTGAAGCTGTAAAAAAAATCATAAAGTCCATTCTAAAGAATCGTTTGGAGAAGGCTAGAGGAAGGTGGGTGGATGAACTCCCTACAGCACTGTGGGCTTACAGGACCACCAATAAGTCCGCGACTAGCCATACTCCATTCGCCCTTGCTTACGGTCCAAAGCCGTCATCTCTGTTGAGCTCAAAGTTCCTTCTCATCGAGTGACTTACTATGATCCCAAAACAAATAAAGATCACCTCTTGGAATCTCTCGATTTTATAGATGAGAAGTGCGGGGAAGCCGATTAGAGGGCAGCTGCACATCGACATTGAGTCACCTGATATTACAACATTAAAGTCCGACCTAGAACCTTTGAAATCAGAAATATCATCCTGAAATAGTTTTTCCTACCCCATCGCACATGAATACAATCTAGGAAGGACCATATGTCATTGAACAGAGACTTGGAGAGGGAACTTTCAAGCTAGCGACTGTCGATGGCATCACACTTCCAAGGGCGTAGAATAGCGAGCATCTACGATGCTATTTTACTTAGTTTATTTCCTTTTCGTTTCAGTTGTATTTGCTTTCAGAATTTGCTTTAGCATTTGATTTTACAGATGTGTAATAAGACAGTTTATGTTATTCCTTTCCATTTAACGAATAAAGTTTTGGACTTCCTTTATATTTATGTTTAGCATTATGTATTAGTTACATGACGAAACTAATTGATGTTGATATGTACGAACATGCTCCCGGAGTTTGAAATTAATCAATTACGTTAGTCTCCAATGGGACTAAACTAGATGAGCTTGGTCCACTTGTTCATTTGATAACCCCCATTCATAATCCAACGGACGGGATACACAATAAGGAATGAATGTGGCTCGACCATCTAATGATCGAATAAATCCTGCCAAACTATAGAACTGAAATAAAGTAAGAGAGACCGTGACACAATCGGTCGCTCACTAAATCAAACCCCAAACCCTGAGGGGCAAATCAATCAATTAAGGAAAGTATGATCTGACTGCTCTTCGAAATAACTCCAAGTCCCCAAAGTGCGTACCGGAGTATAAACGCAAATCGGGTGTGAATCGACCACCATTGAAATAACTCTAAGTCCTCAGACTGTGGATTGGAGTATAAACGTAAATCGAGTGTGAATCGACTACCCGCAAAATAACTCTAAGTCCCCAGAGTGCGGACTAGAGTATAAACATAGATTGGGTGCGATTCGACCACCCATCAACTAACTCTTATCCCCAAAGTGCGGATGACTATAAACAAATAGATGATATTGAGGTTCGACCATTCACTATTCCATGCACTTTGGCCTGAAACTGATAGGAGGAGCATAAACTCGCTAAGGATGGAGTTCGACGATCCAACGTCTAACCCCGCTAACCTAAGATTGGGGGCAGGAGTATAATTACTTAAAAACCGCTGAATTCAACGGCGTAACACTAAGGCTCGAGCCTAGCGTTTGAAACGACTCAAGGCCATGACCGCGTGGAGGCCTTGAGATTGAGCTAGTGGATTGTTACTAGAATTAATGAACAACAAATTACAAGTATATTGAATGGAAAGTAATAGTTCAACTACTTAAATTTCATACGAAAGCATAATAGGAAACAAAAACTTTTATTCACATGATAGGTTTCAAGATTGTGGTACAAGTTATTTCAGAAAACCGTGAATCATACCCATACAACCACAACTAATAAAAGAAACGACGAACAAACAGCTATGCAAACTATGTACACACCGAGCCAAAGTGATGGCTATTTCTTCGACCTTCTCTCCTTTTTTGGATTTTTCGAGAGTGGTGCCACTTGAGCCCCAGATGTTTTTCTTCCTAGATCCTTTGCCACCTTTTGCAGGAGAGCTTACAAAGGTAGGAGGGAGTTCACTGGGAATCGACCCACTAGGTGGAATAACTGTAGTGGAACAAGGTGTGGATCTTCGATGTCCACCTCGATGGGCTCAGCTTTAGCCTTTTTCTTCAGCAACTCCTCCTTCTCGATACGCTCTTTCAAGCTAATCTCATCAGTGCGTTCGGAAGTACCGGTAATCACGACATCATCGGATTTATCTAATGGGTGCGGATCTTTAACCTTATCATTGTCTAGAGCTTCGATGACCTGAGCATCGGGCCCCGGTACATCAGTGGCCACCAGAAGCTTTGCTAGTTTCTCTTGTTTCTCCATAGCAGCATCGCTTTTAAGCATTTGACTGGGACCCATAAGACCTGCAAAATTTAAACATGGAGATAAGCCCAAAACCATTGGGCGCGAAGAACAAAACCTCTCATAAATTGGAGAGTAAAGTGGAATACCCTTATTCGAATGGCTCTCGGTGGTAGTCGGAGTGGCCCCTTCCAAAATAGGGGACGACACTTTGGATTGATAACCGGGCTTTCTAGATCATAGCTCAAGTCCTACTCTGGGCCAAAGGAAACCGATGCTCCAGCCACTCGGGAAGAAGAGGGACCCTTAGGATCAGCCCTCAAGGATCCGACAATATGTTCCCTTTTGTCAGAAGGAGCAGAAACATCAAAGTATCGGGGTATCGCAGCAGCAAGATCTAGTGGTTCGTTTCCATGGAGGATCTCCCGCACTAATTTTTCTTCATCAAACTTAGCACCACCCAGCTCCCTCCTTTTCATCTCAATTATCTGCTCCCAGGCTTCAGCAAGCGATTCAAGATAACCTTTGCCAAGAATACTCAAGATGCGATGGATGAGGACTTTGGCGTTGTATTCGATGATCAATGGATCAAACAAGTCCTTGATTTCATTTCGGTCGGACTCCTTAGCTTCTTCTACTTGGGTTTCAATTTTTTTGATCATCTCCTTGCAGCCTTCCTCTCATGCCTCCTCTTTAAGAGCTTCTATTTTGGTAAATTTCTCATCAAGTTTAATTTTTAGGATCTTGGCTTCGACAGCCTCTTCGTAGTATCTTTACGATTCTTCCTGGGCCTTAATTTTCTCTCCATTTCTTTCTTCAGAAGCTTCTCTTGTTCCTCAATGCGGTGGGCCAAGACATATTTTTTTCTTTTGCAAGGAAATTTTTCCAGAGCTAGTGCCCCACTGCGATTGAGGGCAGCATCGAGTTCTTTCTTAAGATGATTATGTCTTGTTATCAATTCCGATAGTTCGTCATCTTGGTGTTTGATTATGTCTTTATCATGTATCGCCTCTAGCTTAAGATGATCTATTTCGTATTGTCGCTCGGTTGACACTTCAGAGATTTTTTGCGCCAAGTGTTGAAATTATTCATGCTGCATGAACACGTTATTAACACACGCGAGAGAACTTGCTTTGGCGTGCCCTGGGATCATATGTAGCATGGGAAGGAATTTAAGCCTATCGAAATAGATTTTTGGAAAAGTGGCCTTAAGCTCGGCTAATTCCTCCGTTGTAGAAGTGTCAGAAGCAATGGCCGGCAAGGATGGATCGAAAGTGGCAATTAGATGCTTGCTCGATCTACGGTCGCGAGATTGCTTAGAGCTTGAAGAACCTGAGTGTTGCTCATTTTGATGCGGCAATTTGAGGGCCGTGGAAGGGAGGCTGGTCTCTACTATAAACAGGAAAATTAAGCTGATCTCCCTGGCAAGATGTCTGAAACTGAGACTTGCACTTGGAAGAGGAGGATTCCCTTGAATGATAACCTTTTCTCGTCCGTCGTCTTTTCCCCTACGCCTGCCAGACTCTGATTCATGGCAAGATCGATAATATGTCGAAGAACCTCTTAAGCGATCGAAGGCCCGAGACTGAGTCATTGCACCTGCAAAGACCAAATGAGAACATGTAAGTAACTATTGTGCAAAGGATTAATGAAGAGCGTGTAGTGAAGTGTACGTGGTTGTGAGTGTCCTAGTGTTCCCCCCGACGGATCATTGGTTGTAGCCTTACTTATGGGTGTTCTCTCTCCTTTATCAGTAGGATGAATGCCTTCACTGCTCCTAGTAGGAGAATTGAACCCTCCGATATTGATATTTAGAAAGTCGTAGGTCATAATATCATCAGGAACTCAGAAATTTGAAAATCCCTTTAGATAACTTTCCAAGTGTTGGGAAGCTGATTCTTCTTCAATAGAAAAAATGACGAATTCTGGATCTGCGGTAGTTTTTCTTCTGCGAAGTTTGCACGCCAGCTTCTTTTTTCTCTTGGTGGGTGTTTGAGATTGCGTGCCTTGTAGCGATTCGGCCACGGGCGCCTTGCCTGGGTCTGCATTAGCGTCCCTAGGTTTATTAGCCCGGGAATCCCTAATCTCACCTTCTACAATGTCATCCCGAGTCCCCTCGACTGGGGGCACGACAGGATTGGTGGCATCCCATTCTTGCTCTGTGATGTTTCTCGGCAGTGCTGCACTTTCGGGGAGCCCAATGCTACGACCCTCTTCCGACAGCCCAAATAAAGATAGTAACTCATTAGTTACAAGAAGTATGATGTCCTTGAATTCGACAAAAGTAGCACGAATAGCGGTTTCCACTCTTGAAAAACTAATGCCTTTATGGCGTGGGCGGACACCTGTAGAAATCCCGGATGGTAATAGATTCATAAACATGACTTGGATTAACGGGCTTAAGAATAAAATGAAATTAACACTTATGTCCTTACAACCATCACCCTCCGAAGCCAGGTGGACATTGAATAAAGAACCACTCATGCTTGAAGAGAAAGAGTTTATTCCAAGCGCCTATTAAGACTTGGCAGTTAGGCGAGGGTTCAAGAAAAAACGTAGGAAGGACTTCCTGATTGCCGTTTAAAGTTGTAAATGAATCTTATGTCCTCAGGAGTTGGCGGATGAAATAGAACACCATGAAAAACATAAAGGTTCCGTGTAGGAAGGCGTAACTGTTCGGATGGAGTTAAGTGGGAACTATTCCAAGATATCCCAACATCTCACGAATAAACGAATTAAAGGGAGGTACGCATCCGGCCCAGTACATAAATTTGTTACATACCGTGTACCCCTCCGGGGGCAAGTGAGGCCTGTCATTTATTGAAGGAACCAAGATGTCTACAAAAGGAATTTTAGGTATGGAACACAGCCTGTGAAGTGCAGCCTCACCAATTCCGGAGGCTTGAGAATCTATCGGGTTATCTAGAAGAATAACACCCTCTACTGCATCGGGAGCATGACTTATATCCTCCGCCAGGAGGACTAGAATATCTGAAAAAAGGTTGACCGACCGGACAGAAACTTCTGTCTGTTCTGCTTGATGACATGGAGAAAGCCTACCGGATATAGTCACAGAACTCGATTTTGCTTCAAGATCGGTGTGCTGCATGGCCGGTTCGGAAGACATAATAGCTAAATGCTCTGAGCGTTAGGAGTCCATATTAGCTATACTCAATAGGTAATTGAGGTTAGAAAAGTTTGCCTATTCCCCACGTGTTAAGTGTAAGCTAGTGTAGTGTAGTGAAGGGTATAGCAGAAATGAAAAGCTTAAAATCAGAAAAACGAAGTTAAACAACTATACTTTGGATTTCGGCCAGAGTGACCGTCATCGCTGACCGTCTCAACTAGTGGAGAGATTGATCGGTTGTAACAGCTTTGAGATCGACTATCGGTATATCGGAGTGTGAAGTTCGTTGCTCAAGTCCATTTGTAAGTTTTTAGTGTATGTTGAAAGTTCTAAGGATTTGATTGTTCAATCTCAAGTTCGGTAGTAAATATGCAAGTTTTTGTGTTCATCGTCATCATATGTCTGAGTTCGTTGGGATGAATTAGTAGTAATTGTTCAAACAAGTAAGGTTAGACTAGTTTATAAGTTCAAAGAACCCCTACAAGTCCTTATGTCGATCCCTGTATACTGAACCCTATATACTGATCCATGTATACCAGGCCCTACATACCGATCCCTATCCCAAAGCCTCTCTACTGATCCCTCTCTTCACCCTAATCCTACCGATCCCTTCATTCCACTATTCTTAACCTTCCTTTCACCAAAATTCCATGCTGATCCCTTGTGAATGCTCAATACGTCACACATAGCAATCATCATTGCTCTCAAGGTTGATGGCGATCATAATCAAAGGAGGGATCGACATAACCACGCCTTGCAATTAACCCTAACCGAACCCTCCTTTTTTCCTCCATTCTTCCTTCTCCTTACTTATTTTTCCGAACCCTATCCACCAGTGATTCATCTCCTCTAGGCCGCTTCGATCGATGTGTCATCACGGCCTCGAATGCCATCATAATTGTTAGCAACATGGAATCCAATACCTCATTGTATAATTGTAAGTTATAGTTCGAAAACTTACCTATGTGAATGTTTAAGTTAAAATGGGGCCAAATGTTTGGGGATGTTCGAATTGGAAGGGAAGAAAAGACGAGTTTATGGGACAGGTTGAATCATAGATGGATTTTAGGCTCGAGGTTGGAAAGTTCGGTTTCGTGGATTGAGAACAAGGGTTCGGTGCAATGGTAGATGTTAGGAAAATAAAGTAGGGGAGTTAGAAAGGTAGAATGATGGTTTATAAAAGGAGAGAGGGGTTCGGCGCGCAAAGCAAGGGAAGTTGGTACAAAATAATAATAATAGTAATAAATAAAATGAAGGAGAAAGAGGGGTCGGCATAGAAAGGTCCGATCCCTGTGAGCAAAAAGGAAAAAAAAGAGAGGGGGGATCAACTAAACATAGGCCGATCCCTACAAATGTTCTAAAGAAAATGATTGATGAATGAATGAAAAAATGGTTATAAGGGTTCAACTATAAACATATACATAAAAAATGCAAGGAAATTGGCGACGATCCGTGAATGTGTGAGCATGTCCGGGAGCCAACAATAAGAACTGTAAATGAACGTGCACATGTGTGACCCAAAGGTTCAATTTTTTGAAATCGACATAAATTGGGATCAAACCCGAAGCCTTCAAGTTCGAGGCTGGAACAAACAACCAAAGCTTGTTAGTCTAGTGAAACCAAACTTGTGAATATTAACTGATGGAGTATAGACTTGGATTTATACTATTGGAAGTCGACCAAGCGTCATGATGATCGATGAAAAAAATAACACCTTGGAGAAATAGTTCGGCAGATGGATAGCAGCTATTTAGAAAGCTGGATGGATTTCTTGTCGATGTCTCTGACCTGCTTCAATTCAAAGCACGTCATGTTAATCACAAGTCTTACTTTGGGGGGGCAAGTGTAACCCGACATTCTAGCCCGGCTATATCGCACTAAATGCACGAGTTAGATCCGACTACCATCAGGGTCGATGATTCCAGACTGATGATTGTCGGGCCCGAAAGTCAAGTACAGATGGTTATTTGAAGTCAGAATTGATAGATATGCGACATAGAATGCTCAAAGTATGGAATTTGGCTCCTTGGATGGAAGGGATCAGTATAGGTTGGCTCATGAAAGAGGGATCTCCATACTTAGTCAAGAGGGATCAACAGGTTTCACTGAAGAGGGGTCGGCGTGCATCAAGGTTCGAGCGCATTCTTGCGTACAATGATCAATATCACGAGATCTACAAGTCAAATCACTATGAAATTTGGAGAGCATGGTATATGGACCCTAGGGAACCTACCCTAGGGATCGCATATCAAAATGACCGAATGGGAGGGATCGACATACATCCCTATAGAGGGTTCGGCAGCAAGTAGTGCACAAGTAATATCAAATCAAAGATCGAGAAATAACTTGAGTTCTAGTGGTCCAAATGATAAGAAAATTGGAGTCTAAACATATTTTAGCATGGAGAAGCCACCAATGGGGTCGTTGCCCAAAAATTGACCAATGAAGGGATTGGTACCAATCCCTCCTCATGGGGAATTGGGCCTAGCAATCCCTCTAGTGGGCCCATGCGGATTAGAAGGTCCTTCAGTCGAAATTTCAGAGAGATTAGTGGTCGTCTTCACCTATAAATATTGAGGAATCATTCTGAGGTTCTTTACGCTTCTTATTACTCTAGATTCTTTTGTAATCAAGTGTTTGCTATTTCCTTTTGCTGCAATCAGACTTATAAGTGATTAATAAAGGATAATCTTCAAAGTGGACATAGGCATACAATACCGAACCGCTATAAATCTCTGTGTCTCTGATTACTTCTTTTTATCCGTTATTAGATTAATCATTTGCTCAGTTTAATTTAATTTTTCTTCACTTACTTCTCTATAAAATCTGTTCTTGGGTGTCTGTGACCAATTTAGTTGCAAACATAGACAATAAAAAATTTGGTAAATATCCCTATTTTATACATCTTTTTTTAGGCGTATTCCTTGTTATCTCAAACGGTACACTTTTATTTATAAATTTGGAATTTGATAATCTGTAGAAATTCACATTTCAACAGCTTATATTCCAATAAATTAAAATATTACTTAAACCCCCACTATTTATTTTGATAACTTAATGCACCTTTTTACATGCAAAAGTCATTAAAATCTACAAATATGGAACTATCAAATAATTTATAAGTTTTTGGTACTACTACTACTCAATCCTAAATTCAGGGACTACCACCGCCAAATATTTTCCAGAATCACATATATACAATATATATTTCAAGTTTTCAATCACAGACTATGTAGGCAGCGTTTATAAATTCATTACATATATACAGTTTTAGCCTACAATTGTTGTTTCTTTTGCAAACAGGAATGACACTATATATATAAAGCAACCAGGTGGAAATATGAGGAAGGCGGTTCCCTTTTGATCTTGTTGAAGGTGTTTGTTTACATTATATGGAAGGAATGCAATTTGAGATGCTTTGAAAACAAGGAGAATTCTGTAGTTATTTTGTTTGCAATTCTTAGGAAGGATGTTAACTGAGCACTTGTTAATTCTTCCTTTTCTTTTTGCAGAAATACAATTGGAAGGTGGGATTAGCTCTTTGTTTTTTTGCTTTTGTTATGTGGTTGTCTTTTATTTTTCTTCTGTATTCTTTTTTCAGCCCTTTCTTGTCTTTTTTCTTTGGGGTTATAAGTCTGTTTATAACCTTTTTGTTATAGTTTGTGTGTTAATAATACTGGAGGGGATAGTGTAAACCCCTGCTAATTTGTATGTTAATAATACTGGAGGGGACATTATATACCCCCGCCAGCTTTTCTTAAAAAAAATTTAGCCTACAACTCCAATTTATATTTTAGGCATACAGGAATAGATTTATGATGATATAAACCCAATATTATATAAAAATATATAATTTCTCACTCACCTTTTTAGCTTTCAAAAACTCTAGATCCAATCCCTGTTATTCAATTTAACTCCCTTTTCTCCCTATTTGAATATGAATATAAACTACCTTAGCAGAAGTGTACATATAACTATCAAAAATATAAATCGGTGAAGAGATTTGGATTTTAATTTAAATTCTAGATTCAGATTTATAATTTACTTTGGCTTTAATGATTTGTCTTGACCATATTCTTATTCTCAATCATCATTCACCATTCTCAACTTGTATATACAAATATAAACCACACTATTTTTAAGAATTAAGAAATTTGTGGAGAAGAGAAAATGGAAAAACTTCGCCATGCTTTAGAAAAAATAAGAAGAAAGTGAGGGCTTATGCTCGTATTTATAGGGGTTCAAATTAATATCAGTCGTTAGATTAAACTATTTTAAATCCGGGCCGTTCGGCAATGTCAAAAACCTTTAGTCAATAGTTCAATCAGTCGATCGCCACCCCAATCGGTCGACCGTTAGTAGTCGAACGACCTGAATTTAGGGTCGAACGGTCGTATTTATTTTTGGTAATTTATTTTTCGCATGTAAAATTTTGTTAATTTCTTTCGGTTTTCACCCGACCGGGATAATTTATTTCCATGTTAACCTTTCTTATACCCTAAGCAACTGTTAACGTTAATTAATTTATGTTAATTACTTTCTGTTTTCTTAATAACATATATGTTTATTTTTGACTCGAATTATTCAAACGCAAATAACTATTTCATTCGAATTATTCAAATGCAAATAAAGTGCATATATATTTATTTTTGACTCGAATTTATTTCCACGTTAACTTTTTCATTCCTCTTTTCCACTCAAAAACCTTTTTATATAAAACTTTTGAAATATTTGGGAAAATTTTGAAATTCAAAATTTTATTACAAAATTTTTAGAAAAGTATTTTATTTTCCAAAACCAAGAATTTTGAACAAAAATTTTCGAAAGTATTTATTTAAAACAAACCATGCCACATCCTACGCAGTCGGAATTTGGTCAATAGTCTAACATCCATAATGGACTTTATCCTACTACGCGATAAATTTTAAATTTTCTAAAACCTTTTCTTTTACCTTATAATAACAACCAACATGCGAGTTCATTTATAAATTACATCTTTCAAGGTACAGGGACACTAACCCGTGACTTCGCAAAATGTCATTTTACTGTAACCCACTTAACTCACCTTTCTGGCTTCTAGCAACTAAGGTTAATCCGTTACTTCCATCATCACCACCAATTATAGGCTGAACTGTGCATTTCCACTTTGTAGTGGGCTAAAGAATACAACTACGCATATATAGAAATACTCATTTGAAAATTGACTTAGCGAAATAACTTTCCTCACTATTTATCTTGCCCTTCTTAATTTTGAGCCAACCAATGTCCTCTATATGTGTTTGCCATTTGAAAATTGACTTAGCGAAATAACTTTCCTCACTATTTATCTTGCCCTTCTTAATTTTGAGCCAACCAATGTCCTCTATGTGTGTTTGCCATCTTATTACCCTTCGTTACTATCTTCTCTTAATCCATATCTCTTGATATTACCCTAAAACCTTTGGTTTCTTTATCCTTGACCTTTCTTGCGAGCTTACTCTAGAACTCACAAAAGTATACTTTGATACCATTCATTATTCATTTGTGGGTTTCTTATGTCTTGCACACATGTCTAATAAAACATTCCTAGGTTCTCACCAATATTTCTTACACTCTACAAGGATTCCTTGTTGTTACTCTATGAGTAGTCATCGCTATCTTCTTCATAGCCTTATCTTTTATTTCGTCTTACCTAGGCAATCATCCTTATCTACTCCATATTAAAATTCTAGTTTTGTTTTCACCACTTTTCAAAAATAAAAACTTCCAAAATTTTTGAAGTATTTAATCCTAAAACTTCTAGCTTTAAAAGGTACAATTTTAGAAATTTTTTAATAAATTCAAAAATAACTTGGTGTCTTAACTTTTTGGATTTCTGAATTTAGCTTGCTAATTAAGTCCAAAAGAAATGTTTGCAATTTAATTTTAAAAAGTGCTTTCCTTTTTCTTCAAATCAACTTTTCCTTGTAAAGGTCTTTTCAACAATAAGGATTTTTCCTCTAAAAAATTGGGATTTTTAACTTAAACCATTTATCAGGATTTTATTTTAAAAACTCAATTGTTATACCACTTTTCAAAAACGCACTTTACAGTATTTCCAAAACATCTTTTATAAATTTTAATCAATGAACACTAGAGTAGATAAGGACAACTCTCACTCTACTATCTTCTTATCACTCATGTTATCTCCACCTTCAGCCTTAGCGGAGGCTCTACTAGCATTTTATAAGGTGCTCTAAAAGATGTGTGCAATTATCGTACCCATTATGAAAACTATCCTTTTTTTCTTTTAATTTCCTATATTGTTTCTAGTTACTAACAATATTTCATATAAATTTCTATTTATATTTTATAATGTGACTACTATTTAGCCTTCTTCTTCCTAAGCTTCTCTTATTTAAATTACTTATATATATATATATGATTTTCCTCTCAATTGACCGTCCTCTTTCGGAACATTGCAGTGCATTCACCTATTGCTTTGTTTTTGGATTTTAATCTTCTTTCCCATTCTTTTTTTACCCTATTTCAAACTTATACCACTTCCTATTGTCCGCCCCTTAAAAAGAATTTCACCACTTAAAATTTTGCTTCCTTTCCAGAAATACCAACGAGCTGTATACACTCTATATTTTTTTTCAAGAGTGACTTTTTATAAATTTCACTAATTTTTTTAGGGGAAATTAATTTAAAGGACAAAAATTTGTATATTTTTAGCCTCAAGGACACGACCTCAATATTTTAACCACAAGGACAAACATTCTTCTAAAATTTATTCATAAGGACAAACATTCTTCCAAAATTATTCATAAGGTCAAACATTTTTGCAAAACTGCTACCGTACTAAAAACTGATACCTAAAAACTGCTACCGATAACTACAAGCTGATACCTAAAAACTACTATTAATAACTAAAAACTGATACCTAAAGAAAGTTGTCCTTCAGGCTAAAATATCGAAGGTCTGTCCTTGAGGCTAAAACATTGAGAAATTTTGTCCTTGACAATAATTTCCTGTTTTTTTATCTCTACAATTTTTTTATGTACATAAAATATAAATATTTTTATTTTTACAAAAATATAATGTTTACCTACTTTCCAAAATAGGGTTTTCTACCTTCAATTTACTCCTTTGAATATCATTTCAAATATATTTTTCTCTACTTTTAAAATCATTTCCTCTTTTATTAAATTCTTTCATATTAGGTCGGACTTAGAGTGGATTTTTATTTATCCCTTCTTTTGGACTTTTCCTCTTTCAACTCACTTATTAACTTATCTCCTTTTTTCAAATATTAAAATCCGGTTATCATCTTAGAGTGACTGCTACACGCCTTCCTTCAGGAACTTATTTCTTTCGGATATCTACAACATATAGACTCTTACTTCCCATTTATCTGGACCTACTGTACATCATATATCGATAATCCTACTAGGATCTACAACCATTGGGTATCAGGGGCCTAACATGAGAGTCACATACTATCCAGCTTCAGGGATTTTCCATACGCTGCACCCATGCTCTTATTAACTCAACGTCGTTCCATATGACCTATTTCTCATAGGGTAATCGGGGTAAGTGTACGTCTTCAACTTCATCCATCTTTCCGACTCATAATCGACGTATCCGTCTTTTAAGGATATGGTTGCAACTACTCTATAGTTGAAATTTATAGGATTTGGCATAAAATATATTTATGATTATAGGTAAAAAATAAAAATATGCTCACTTGATGTTTTCTAATTTTTAAGGTCAACTAACCTAAGGTCTGATACCAAATGTAAAAACCTGCACCCTAATGGGTCTAAATTTCCGCTAAATCGAAAACCCAAGTCCATAAAAGTATAGATCGTTGGTTTGGTATCCTGCAAATAAACAAATAAATGCATATCAGATCATTGTAGATATAACTCATAATGGGATAGTAAAGTATAATAAATCATATAATTGCCGACCAAGATTGCTAACTCCAATATCTAATGTCCTTGTCAGTGCCGAGCATACATAAGGAAACCTGTCATTCCACTGTTCTTGCCTTGCACTGGTACCTATCCCTCTAAAGCTATCCTGTGGGTTGTAATAAGGAAGGGGGGTAAATCGTAATTTTACACATAACTCTAGTTTATACCAATTGCCTTCCATCACATGTTACGACTTTTTATTTTACTTAGTCATATCGACTCCATTTACATGTATGATACCCCCATCTACCCGAAGTAGACCATAACTGCACAAATATGTATATAAATATATATAGCACCACAATTCTCCTTTGGACCCAGATATTACCCTCGCTAGTATCCCTCACCCAACACCCTATCAGGATCCATCGTCAATGCAGTATCATGCCTCGTTGCCGTGCATACCAAGAAACTCCCATAGTGCCTAATAACAATGCCATATAGTTTAGCCATATTCTATCTTATCTTATGGGTTTCTAATGGTTTGCTTCCTATTGTGGACTCAGCTCCACGGACTATAGAGAGCTCAGCTCCTCGGATTATTGTGGACTCGGCTTTATGGACTATTGTGGACTCAGCTCCATGGACTATTGTGAAATCAGCTCCATGGCCTACCCCATTTGTTTTGAAAGACCTCTCTTAACAGTTATCTAGCCTTACCCCTAACAAATAAACTTGCCAACAACTTTGGTGGTACATGACCTAACATGGCCTACACTAGTAGGAGGTGTAGCCCTCGTCTTTCTCGCTGACCGTTCATGACCAGTGACATTCTCGACCTATGTACAGCTCCTACTCCCTTATATATTACCAACACACTGAAATAGCATCGATCTTCGCTCACCGCCCCATTTAGATTGCCTAATGCAATCAAGAAAATAACCTCCTAAGAGATTGAAGCATACCTTACTTGGGTATTCCTTTACCTATAGCAAGCATATATAATTCCATGGGTTCTACAATTGGATATGTCCCACATCAGTATAATGTATACACAACTGATGGTAGCCCCTTGCGATGGGTAGACTTCTATTGTATAACACTACTGACCTCCAATTTTAATGACTATGTCCTTCTTAACCATCTAATTTATTTACTAACAATAACAATTCACATTCACAATAAACGCATACTTGATGCTACATGTGTGTGTGTGTATATTCATACTTGTTTGAATATTACGCCTCTAATGTTCAACTATGAAGAACATTTCTTACTTTTTCGTGCCTTTACTTCTTACCAATTTAAGGTCATTTATCACTTTCATTTACAAAGATCTAAATATTTTTTCCATTTACTCCCATTTCTTTTTATTGAACTTTTATTTCTATCCTTTTTAACATAAACTACCCTCCCGTGTTTAATGAACTTTCCATACTCATTTTATTTTAAATTAACACTTGTTTACTTTTTTCATCGTTATTACTTGACTTCTGTCTTGCCGATATTATGCATGTTAACTCTTCTCTTAGATCATCATTATTATTATTACATTTACCATTCTTTAGTTTATACTTAGGGATTTCTGTACTTTAATGCATTGGAATTACATCTATCCTAAATGGACAGGTTGACATTGTAAATTTCTATATCTTATCCAAAGGAGAATTCGTGTTACGTTTGGAATTACAGGGAATTATTATTTTCATAATTATTGAAATAGATAGTACAAAATATGGTAAATATCTCTCTTTTATACATCTCTTTCTTTTAGGCATATTCCCTATTATTTCAAACGTTGCACTTTTATTTATAGATTTTGAACTTGATAATCTATAGAAATTCAGTTGCAACGCCCTATATTCCAATGAATTAAAGTATTACTTAAATCCCCATAGTTTATTTTGATAACTTAATTCACTTTTTTACTTGCAAAAGTCATTTAAATCTACAAATCTAAAATTATCACTTAATTTATAAATTTCAAGGACTCTATTACCCAATCCTAAATTCAGGGACTACTACCATGCAATATTTTCCAAATTCGCATACATACAACATATATTTCAAGTTATCAATCATAGAAGATGTAGACAGGGTTTGTAAATTCATCACACATATAAAATTTTAGCCTATAACTCCAATTTTTATTTTAGGCATACAACAATAGATTTACAATGATATAAATTCAATAATATATAAAAATATATAATTTATCCCTTCTATTTTTAGCTTTCCAAATCTCTAGATCCAATCCCTATTATTCAATTTGACTTTATTTTCTCCCTATTTGAATACATATACTACAAGCGTACATATAACTATGAGAAATCTAGATCAGAGAAGAGATTTGGATTTATAATTTAACTTGGCTTTGGTGATTTGATTCGACCCCATTCTTCTTCTCAATCATCATCCACTATTCTCCACTTATATATATATATATATATATGTATGTATATAGACTATAACTATGTTTAGGAATTAATAATTTTATAAAGAAGAGAAAATGACAAAGCTTCGCCATGCTTCAAAAAATATGAGAAGAAAAGTGAGAAGTTTGGCCCGTATTTATAGGGGTTCAAATCAATACCGGCCGTTAGATTAAACTATTTTAAATCTTGACCATTCGGCCACGTCAAAAACATCCAATCAACTTTTCAACTGGTCGACTATCGCCCCCAACCAGTCGACCGCTTGTGTTCGATTGGCCCAAGTTTGGGGTCGACCGGTCATATTTATTTATGGTAATTTATTTCCCATGCTAACTTTTGTTAATTTCTTTTCGTTTTCGCCCGATCGAGATAATTTATTTCCATGTTAACTTTTCTTACACCCTAAGCAACTATTAATGTTAACTAATTTCTTTTAATTACTTTTTGTTTCCTTAGTTACATATATATTTATTTTCGACATGAATTATTCGAACGCTAATAACTTTTTGGTTCGAACTACGATCAAAAAACTTTATATATGAAAATTAATCAAAAAATCACCACGGACCAAATGGTGTAGGTTTTGTAGCCAAATTAGAAGTTTGTGAAAACTCTATTTTTCGATGTTATTATTTATTAATTAATTTCTTTTTAAATTAATCTTCATAAAAATTATGATGTGTTACAGAATGTGTGATGTTTGTTAGGTAGAAAAAGCCAATCGAATGGCAATTTAGTTTTAGGAATGAGTTATGGATCGGTATGGATCGATGAGTGATGATCCATAGATTTGACTTGAACCAAACTTGGCGCGATTGATATGGGTCAACAAGAAAGGCATCGTAAGGCCACATTTTAAGTTTCAAGTCATTTGGAGTTCATTTTCTCGAGTTATGGATGGATCGATGGTCATTTGAAGGCTATGGATTGGTAGAGAATTGCTTCGGGGCATGCTCGAGTCATAGGATGGACCGCTTTGAATTATATGAGTGTTTGCTTCAAATCACTAGTTTGCATGGATGGATCGCATGAGAAGGTGGAAGAAAAATCTAAGAGATCGATCGGTAGTGCGCATAGATCACTAGTGCCTATGGATCAGTGTCGATCCATTAGCTTACTTGGTTTGTGATAGATGTTGGGCCAATGGAGCAAGGGAATGGGAAAATTGGCTAAGGAATGGGTCGGTGGCCATGAATTGTACCGATCATATGGCACCGATCAGTGAAGGCGATGGATCAATGAAGGGGAGTTTTACGTGATGGAGCATGGATTAGTTATGTGAAGTATTGGATCGAGGTAGGCATGGATGGATGGTGACTTGGATCACTGGTGATGGTTCGGGCCTTATGGATCAGTAGTGATGGCATGACATATGGAGTTGGACTTCGAATTCTTCCCACACTTGCTTTGAGACATGATAGTGTTTTCTTTGAGTCTTGGGTGTATGTTTGCTCAAACTTGTGACAAACCAAACACTTAGCCAAATATGGCCAAGTGTTAGATCGATATCGAACCATAGGATTCGGTTGAGATTTCGACAACGATGATGCACGATGCAATGATGATGCACGATGCAATGATGATTACATGATGCGAAGTAATGGCTTCGACAATGGACAGATGTACTTCAAGACGTAGAGTAGAGGACTATGAGTCGAATTGAGGGGAATGTTGGAGGGAGGTTACGAGATGTATGATGATATTCTATGATTAATGATGATTGTAGAGAGTCATCTCAACAGCGGCGACTTCATGACGGGAGTTGTAAGACTAGTTCCAGGATGCGCTCTGCTATAGATGACGTGTGCAAAGTGATCATGGAAACTCGAGGGTTTGGAGAGTACTCCTAAAGAAAGGGTAATATAAGGTACCATTCGGACCATGACGTGTCCCAATCTCCATGAGGGACAATCTACGGACGATCTTGACCATGGATTAACCATGACGGGAGATCTAGTTCCTGGCCTACTGAGTGGCATGGATTCTAGTACTGAGGAACCGGTACGTTAAGTAGTCTTGGACCATGATAGGTCATTCGAGCATCACATATCTAATGAACTGCATGAGTGAACATGAGGATGGATGATGATGGTATGTTTGCTTTTATTGGTTATCACCTTAGGGATGTCAAATGATGCCAATGTTGGGATATAGACACTTGGACAACCTTAGCACTTTGATGTATAATATACCCATGATGACTATGATGTAGAGTAACATATATCTTTTGTATGCGCTAACTCTGTGGATGTTGGGATAGGTCAGGTGTGATTTCCATAGCACTTGTCCTATTATATTAGTTTATTAGTATTTAGAGATTTTCTACCGCTCACACCAGACTGTTGCCAGACTCAGGATTTTATGGTTTGCTTCCTATTATTCTAGGTACTCTTAAATGAGTATATTATGGATATTAGGTCTGATGATAGAGGATGAGAAGGAGGTCACACTCTCGTATTGCTACATTTACTTACTATGATTTGCTATTCCTCTGCACAATGTTATGGAGTTTGCTAGTGCCTTTATTACTTAGAGACAGGTTGTTTATGAGTTATTATTTGATGTAACTATATCACTTATGCTGTATATTATATGGATCTACTTACTATAATTTCTATGATTCATTCAATTATTACTGTCTCGCCTATTTTATATATGAGATGTTTATTATAATACTTTATTCGATGCGCTATGAGATATACGACATGTTCTGTGATGTTTTATTTACCTTACAACCTTGACAGTCGTCCTACATCGATCAGACACTTTCTCAGTGCACTATACGTTTATTATTGGGTGTCGGTGGTGTAGGGTGGTCGTCACAAAATACTTTGCTTCCCTAATGGAAGTGGTAGCTACTAGTGTCCAGACGTCCGTTTGCACATAATCAAATGTTATCTTCAATCTATGAAGTTCAACTCCAAAAGGTACCTTCATCCACTTTCCTAAAAAACGCACTCCTAATTTTAATTTAACATGTAGAAGCTTTCTCTTTTGATCATCTTTCATCTACGAAGCAACTCCAAGCCCTTTTTTGAAATATGACCCAATCAGAGATGCCAAAGCATTGTGGCATCCAAAGTGCGAGAACTGCCAACTTCAACCCAAGGCTTTCCAAGCACAGCGGTTCCTTTTAGCAAACAAAAATTCCAACATAGTTCCTTTCATCAAGACATGCACACCCCTAGAAACCTTCAGACTATATTTCTCTATAGTCACCTTGTATCCCATGGATGCAAACTGCCCCAAATAGATCAAAGACTTTCAAAGACCTAGAACATAATGGATGCCTGTCAAAGTGTGAAGAACTCCATCAAATATATGAATCCGTACAGTACCCTCTCCCATGGCTCTACAAAAAACATCATTTACCATAACAATTACGCTTCCATCCTTTCCAAAAAAAGAGCTAAAGTAATCCCTACTTGGGGTCATGTGCAACGAAGCCTCTGAATCAAGCACCCAATGGTCTGATACATCCATATTGCTGCAGTCAACAAATTATCAGATGCAATATTCTCCACTGCAATTGATGAAGATCCATTCTCTATCTTCATCTTCAAGTCCGGATAATCTCTTTTCCAATGGCCTAGTTTCTTACAATGGTGCTCTCATTAATCTCTTGACTTTCCTCTCCAACCGTTTTTGAGTTTTCTAAACTTGGAATGCCCCTTGGGATTCCAATTCTTCTTCTTATCTCTTCCTCTCTCAACGAATAGACCCTAACTACTACTTCCTCCTCCACCTTCACTCATATCCTTCATATGATCCCTTAAGTCTTCAGATAGCAGACCGGACTTCACATCTTCTATCATCAAAGTGTCTCTCCTATATATCCAACTGTTAGCGAAACCTGCATAACGCTCTGGAAGGGAATACAAAAGAACCATCGCCTTCTGCTCTTCATCCACCTTCAAATCCACAGTCTACATCTTTATCAAAAGATCATCGAAGAAACCGAGATGTGCCTTTATTGAAGTACCCTCTCTAATCTTCATGATGAAAAATGCCTTCAGCAAAATCATATGGTTAGGGAGTGATTTCTTTATGTAGAGATTCTCTAGCTTGGTCCAAATTCCTCTAATGGTGGCTTCACCGCTAATCTCAGAGATTTCATTCTCTCCCATGGTCAACTGTAGAGTAGTAAAAGTTCATTCTTCTCCTACTTCTTCGCGGCTGAAGTAACAACGGGAAATTTCTTAGTGTCAAACACAACCTGATGAACCATATTCCTCTTTAGAACAACCTTTATCGTCCATTGTCACTTCTCAAAGTCATTATTCCCATTCCAGTTTTCTATTACCTACTAAGATCCTAAGGCAACATAAGAACTTTTTTCACCTGGTTTACTTTCATCTTCTGCCATACTACCTAACACCTTTCTTCAACAACTAAATACTCTAATACTAGACCGTTGAGAAATTTTTGATTAACACCCCAAATGCAGTAGAAATAATAGGATCGTGTTGATGGTGAGGTAAAACAAACATAAAACTAATATCCTAAAATAAGCAATCATAGATCACAGATGCACAAATAGAAAAGAAAATTACACATAAGATTTATAGTGATTCCACTATCGCCGGATAGTGTATATCCACTGGGGAGAGAAGATTTTATTGCTTTATGTGAAGAAAATTATAAGATTAATAATGAAGGCTAAAAAGAAAAATATGAAGAAACACAACTTGAGAGGATTATCCAATCTCTAAAGAATGACTATCTTTATACAGAGATTATTAATTGGGTTGAATTAATTGATTTATGATATTAGATTAATGCCACATCAATTCTCTTATTCATATGAGAAACATTTACCTATTTGATTTTTTCTAGTTTCCTCCAATATGCATGCGCTTAATAAAATGCCTTCTTTAATCAACTGATTAGGGAATTGATTGGCTACTTCCATCTCCTAAAAAAATTACCTTGCCTATGTATATAATTCACTGCCTTCTTTAATGCAATAAAAGAGGTAATATATTTGAGTCACAAGTCCATATGGCTCAAAATATTTCCTAAATCTACTTTAATATGGAAATATTGTATCATCGAAATCAATAGTTAAGAATGATCTTCCAATATTTTGAATATTGTGTGCGCACTTAAAATGGAAATTTGGTATATTTTAGCAAAATTAGATAAATTCGACACCAAAAACAAAATAAACAGATGGAATACAACTATAAATCTGGAATGCAAACCATGCATATAACATCCTCCACTTCAAGACTAAAAATAGACATCGATGATGTTGCAGTCATCACCGGAATCATTTCCAGATGACAAAGTGAGTTCGGTATTGTTGCACAACATTAAGTAAACAAAGCAGCTAAATAAATTTCCATTACAAAATTTTGTTTTATATGATTCATTACATCATCATTAATTCTTTTTGTTACCATGTAGGGGTAAATACAATAACAAAATAAGATTAATGTCATGTTTGACAGATGGAGATGCCAACACAAAACATAACCAGTTATAATTCTTGGTTTTACACAGCGGAATTTTCAAAGTAGCTTTTTTTGCTAGATAAGCCTCCTGCTTCGTCTTCAAAATCATCATTCGTCCTTCCAAAAGATACATGTCTAATCCATAAACTCGACCTACTCGAATGAGTACCCATGAGTGTATGTGGAATAATAAAACCACTAGTCAGATATAAAGCCTGGTGTGAGTAAAATCTTTACCCTAAGCATCCATGGTGAGACCACGACGCGGTAGCACGGAACGGGTTTTCTCCTCACTTTCTCATCATAATAATTACATCATAGGATGTAAACATCATTACATCAAAAGCAACCGTGTGCATTACATTTAATCCATAATTGTACCTTACACTTTTCATCAAATTATGAACCATGTCATATTAATTCTTTCAATTTAAATTACGTATTTGCTATACTTAATAGACAGTCATGAACGAAGTCATCCAATCATCCATCATCCATTCAAATATCACCAAATCTCTTCTTTTAGGTGTTCATCTTAAGTTATCATTAACTTACTTTAGTGATTACCTTCCTAGGCCTACCTATTACTTTATCTTTTCTCGAATAACTCATCTGATGAAATGGCCACTCATTCCACCATGGGAGCCACCCTGACTCTTCTAAGAGGTTTGAATGTAAACATCCTGAATACATTCCAGTAAGCATCCTTGCTGAGCATAAGTAGCTCCTCTTAGTCCCTGAAACATTGCTGTTCAGATTGATGATTCATTCATTTATTTATAACACCACCCTGATGTTTCAGTACCCTAACATAACTCCATTTAGAGTTTTTATAAATGTTCTTTGGCTCAACCTTGTCGTGGCACCCTGCCATATTGTTAGTAACTTGGGTATTGGTTTTGATGATAAAAACTATGGGACATTATATAAAATATAGATACTGATGTTTTATCAAGTTATATATAGTATATAGTGCAAGATATTAGACATGTATTGATTAAGAAGACTGTACAGTATCAAGAGTAGATTCAAGATGCTGATATAAAGTTTCAGGGGTTTAAGAATTAAGACTCATGAGTAATGAAGAGTTCAAGATTTCAAGATATTCCAGATAAGTTATAGAGTCATAGAATTTATGTTAAAACCCTGATAACACTTTCCTGATCTCTCTCGCATTCTCTAAATTTTGTTTTAAATTTTTTCAAATATTCTGGTTTTAAAATAATCTTTTCAAAATATTTTCCAATATGATTTTTAGTCTCTTACTTATAAAGATATCAATTTACTATTTTTAAGTTTATATATATATATATTGAATTTTTGTTTATATTTTAATGAGTTATAATTATATTGATTTATATATATATTATTGAATATTCTTTTTAAATCTTTCAAAAATTATTTTATAAAGTTTTGTTAAGTTATATTTCGATTAAAATGCATGTAAACTATATTTAAATGATTCTATAAAGTATCAAATTATTTTACAAAGCAACGGATTTTCAAAATAATATTTTTAAAGTGTTTTTCAAAATATAAAGGAATATGTCGACATATCCTATCCATGTATGTTGACATAGTGGCCGTAAAATTCACAATTCAAATTTGAATAGAAGCGACTTTTCGTCTAATCTCTTCACGAATGGACATGACTGTTGTTTTCCTATATATGCCAGACTTCGAAACCAAATTTTATTAAATACTTTCATATTCTTCTCTCCTCTTTTCACTCTCTTGATTTCTATATCAATTTTTACCAAAACTCTACCGAAAATCAACCAAAATCAAATTCAATTAGTACCAATTTGATTCTCCTTCATCTACTCTCTGGTTTTTCTCATCTCTCTCAAGATCAAAGTTGCTATTTAAGAGTTATAGGATCAATTTTAATCAAGATCAAAGATATGAGTCTGTAAACTCAATCGAATCATACTCTTATACTTTGTGGTGTGCTTAGTATCTCTGAAATCCAAGTAGGTGTGATTGTTGCCTGTAAAACCAATTAGGTGTGCTTAGTAGCCCGTAAATCTAGTGGGTGTGCTTGTAACTCGAAAATCAAGTGACTCTACCCAAAGGCGGGATTCTGGAGGGTGTGTCTCGTAGCCTTGAACCGAGATTGTATTTGCATTTACTAGTTAAAAAGAAATCCATACAAGGAATTGTGCGGGACTAGACGTAGGGTAGCTTCGAACCAGTATAAAATTCTGGTGTGTTCTTTCCTTTTTACTTTTACTGCATTAACTTTTATCTGTACTTTGATTCTGTGATTGTTAATTATATCATTCTAAGTAAAATCTTAAAGAATTTAAAAAATGTTCGTATATTCCACTAATCACTATTCATCCCCATATAGTGTTAATTTAGCCTTAAGATCCCTATTCCGCAGACTCACATTTGGTATCAGAGCATTGGTTTTCAAAGTATTCATAATCTGATTTTTTTTAAAAGTTTCAATGGCAATTTTTGATAATATTTTTAACACTATTTTCGAAAAGATAATTTGCAAAATCATCATAATTTTTTTCATAAATTTGCACTTATTCATTATAAAAAATAATGCTATCTTTTGAAAAGGTATGAATTGCAGGAACAGATGTGTTACATGGCTTTTGATAAACAGACACCTGATGATCAAACTCTACAGATCAAAAAGGACAAATGGTATTGGATAGTGGATGTTCAAGACACATGACTGGAAATTCGGAGATTTTTGAAAGCTATAGTTTACAAAGATGGTAGATCGGTAAATTTTGGAGACAACTCTAAGGGATATGTGATTGGCATCAGAAATGTAGGTAATTATAAAACTCTTAATATTTTTAATGTTTTGTTAGTTAGGAATTTAAAGCACAATTTGTTGAGTGTTAGTCCATTTTGTGATAAGGGTTTCAAAACTAACTTCGTAAAAGATAAATCTCATATTGAAGATAATGATTCATACATTATCTTTGAAGGCATTAGGAAATGAAACATCTATATATTAAGTATGAAAATCTCAAATGATAACTTGTGTCTTTTAGCTGAATCAAGTGACCCTTGGATTTGGCACAAAAGATTTGGTTATTTGAATTTCAAACTAATATCTAAAATTGCTGAAAATGATCCAGTTAGAAGTCTTCCCAAAATGAATTTTAAAGTTAATAATTTATGCGATGCATGTCAATTAGCAAAACTTAGAAAAAGTTCTTTTAAATCAAAAGTTATGATTTCTAACGCTCAACCCCTTGAACTTCTTCACTTAGATCTTTTCGATCCCGCACTGATACAATCTATAAATTACAGTAGATGTCTATTTGTAATCGTAGAGGATTATTCTAGGTTTACCTGGAAGATTTTCTTAAAACTTAAAAGTAAAGCTTTTGAAAATTTTAAAATCTTTGTTAAATGAATTCAAAATCAAATGACCAGTAAAATTAAACTATTCGAAGTTATCACGGTGGATAACTCGAAAATGAAAATTTTGAGAATTCTGTAATAAGAAATATATAACTCATAATTTTTCATTTTCAATAATACCACAACAAAATGGAGTAATAGAACGTAAAAATAGGACGATTCAAGGGTGCACTAAAACTATGCTAAATGATAGTAATTTACCTAATTTTTTTTGGACTGAAACAGTTGGTAGTGCACGTTCTATATTAAATAGAATTTTAATAAGACCATTAAATAAGAAAACACCGTATGAGTTATTCTATAATAAAAAGCCTAAAGTATCATACTTTAGAATTTTTGGTAGTAAATGTTTAATTTTAAATACTAAAGATAATTTGGATAAATTTGATGCTAAATCGGATAAAGGAATCTTTATTGGATATAAAAATAGAAGTAAAACTTATAGAGTTTTCAATACTAGAACTAATACTATTGAAGAGACATTACATGTCTCATTTGATGAAAATTTTAAAGTTTATAATCCAAAAATCGATAAAGAAGAAAATATTGATAACCCCAACAAAATAGTGATAACGAGATTACCGAAAACAAAAATAATAATAATTTAGAAAATTCATATCCAAATGAAAGAACAAGATACTTGAAAGATCATCATATAGAAAATATACTTGGAAATATTGAATCTGTTGTTATAACTAGAAGTCAACTAAATAAAATGGGCAATGTTGCTTTTGTTTCAACTATTGAACCTAAAAATCCAAAGGAAGCATCAACTGATGGTTCATGGATTCTTGCTATGCAAGAGGAATTGAATCAATTTACAAGAAATGATGTATGAAAATTTGTCCCAAGGTCCAAGGATAAACCCATAATAGGAACTAAATGGGTATATAGAAACAAAATGAATGAACATGGAGAGGTTGTGAGAAATAAAGCTCGATTGGTTGCATAAGGTTATTGTCAAGAAGGAATATATTTTAATGAAACCTTTGCACTTGTAGCAAGATTAGAAGCTATATGAATTTTACTCGCTTTCGCTAATCATAATAATTTAAGGTTACATCAAATGGATGTTAAAAGTGCGTTTTTAAATGGTTTTATTAAAGATGTATATGTAGAACAACCCTCGCTTTTTGAAGAAGGAAACCTACCTAATCATGTTTATAAATTAAAGAAGGCGGTTTATGGTCTGAAACAGGCTCCAAGAGCTTGGTATGACAAACTTAAATCCTATCTATTACAATCAAATTTTGAAATAGGCAAAGTAGATAGTACACTTTTTATTAAAAAAGATAAAAATGATATCCATATAATACAAATATATGTTGATGATATCATTTTTAGATCAACAAACGATAAACTAAATAAAGAGTTTTCATAAATAATGACTAAGGAATTTGAAATGAGTCATCTGTGAGAACTAAATTATTTTCTAGGATTACAAATAAAACAACTATGTAATGGAATTTTTACTAGTCAAGAAGAATATGCTAAAGATTTAGTTAAGAAATTTGATATGTCAAATACCAGTGATAAACCAACTCCCATGGCACATAATGAAAAATTAAATAAAGAAGAAAATTCAAAAGATATAGATCAAAAAGTATATAGAGGAATGATTGGATCACTACTCTATATAACTGCTAGTAGACCTGATATAATGCATATTGTTTGTCTCTGTGCAAGATAACAATCTTAACCTAAAGAAACTCATTTAAAATCCATAAAATGAATTTTGAGATATGTAAACAACATATTAGACTATGGATTCTTTTACCTAAATGAAGACTCCTTTGAATTAATTTCATATAGCGATGTTGACTATGCTAGTTGCAAATCAGACCAAAAAAGTACAAGTGGAACTTGTCACTTTGGGACACTTTATGGTTTCCTAATTTAGTAAGAAGCAAAACTCTGTTTCTCTATCTACGACAGAAGCAGAATATATTTCAGCAGCATTAACCTGTTCACAGGTTATCTATATGCAACAAACATTAAAAGATTTTGGTTTAAATTTTACTAAATCACCAATATACTATGATAATACAAGTGTGATCAATCCATCTAAAAATCCAACTCATCATGCTAGAACTAAAAATATTAATATAAGACACTATTTTCTAAGAGATAACGTAAATGAAGAAATAATATCGCCTGAATTTATAACACTGAAAATCAAATAGCTGATATATTAACAAAACCATTGAATCAAACATCCTTTACTAAGTTAAGAAGAGAGTTAGGAATTTGTTATCTATCGGCAATATAAAAATAATGAAGTAAAAATTATAAAATATAAAGAAAAACAAAATAATCAAAATAATACTATGTATGTCGATATACCCTAACCTTATGTCGACATATAACGGTAGTTTCTGATTTCTAAATTTCCCTATAAAATTCAAATGGGTGGTTTTATAATAACCAAAATTTGAATTTCCTCTTTATTTTTCTGTATTCTCTGTGTTTTAAACTTTTGCAAATAAACCATGGCCCCTTCTAATCCCAAACATTCTAGAGAAGTGAATTCATCATTTTCCTTCCCTTCTCCTACCCAAGGCCCCTTCCAAAACACTACTATGGACAAGATCACTAAAATGGAGCGTGCAATGAAGAATATTCTGAAAATGCATACTGAAATTCAAGTGGTGCAACTTCATATGACCAAAGAACAAGAGAAGCAAAGCATAATTATTCGCAATGTGCAAAAATATCTATTGGATAATCCTAAGAATCCAATAGTCATTGAGGATGATTCTACAAATTTGACTATTCATAACGCTATTTAAGACAGCGATGCTGAGGAGGAGGAAGAAGAAGAACACATGGAGGAAGATGGCGATGTTCGATGCATCAGAAAAGTACGTTACGATCAAGATGGAAATCTCGTAGAATAAAAAGGGAACTTTTGCCTACATTATCTGTAACGAACCGATATTTTGGACCATTCGCATCCATTATAAGTGTATAGGTAGACACTCATGCCGGAGTTGAATTGCTCAAAATACCGCGTTGTTAATTTAAATTTGGCAAAACTGAACATATACAGTAAATAAATAATCACAGATCACAGACACAGAGTAATAAGTGCAGCGGAAATAAAAGAGATAGTAGTTCATGAAGCTACTATATGAATATATAAAATACATCAGAGTTTACAACAGAAGAGTAATACGATACATCAGATACAAATCAGAATACATCACTGGAATCATCGAATACTGAAAGCAGAATAGATTGCTGGATCTTCAAGCAAAGCTCCAACTCCAAAGGTGAGTCTCGAATACTGGTACACTCAGTCTGACCCGAGCGTAAAGCAAAAACACAAGACACTCGAGTCAGGATTAACATTCTTATATTAATAAATCCAACTCAAGTGAAATAGCAATTGAAATACAAGTAACTCAAAGGATGTTTGGAATAACCATCCTTTAAGGATCCGTTAAACTATCTACTATGTAGTAGTGTACGATAAGTAGATAATGTCTATCAGTAATAATAAGATATCAAAATAGTGTTAAGTCATGGCCCATTCCACCCTTAACACATTTTTATTCCCAAAAGCATATACAAGACCGTAGTTTCCCCAAAACTGGAAGTCACCAGAGGGCAATCCATATACTAAAGGTACAAATCAAAATCGTAGTGGTCGCGAATAAATGGAATACAAGTATGACAAGGCACATGAGGCAATATCCAAGGTAGTGATACTACCGTTCGCCTGATCCGGACTGGTGAGAACGCAACGCCGCAGCGCCCGCAACACCATGAAACAACACTCCCAAAATCAAGGGTGCACCAATCGACAACAAGTATAAGTAGTTCGAAGAAGTGTGTCCACTTGAGGTAGCTAATCCTCCATTGGCCCGGCACAGCTCCTGTTTTAGTCATTTCCAATTTGACACAAGTGTCAAGGCTATCCATCATCGTTCTCTTTCTTCAGTCATCACGTACATCATTCCAACCACTTCATTCTGGATCATCACTCCGCGCATAGTTATTAAAGTGGTTTCGGTTCAGATAGAGAGTATATCCATTACCGATCCCGGTCTCTTTAATAACTTTCGTAATTATTACACCGATTGGTCGTTTATATATTTCAAAAACCAAATCAATTTCAATTCAATTAGAATTCGTAAATCAACATTTCATTTGTCTTTCAAACCAATTTCCAAAAATTCACGTTTCAAAACATTCAAATTACCATTTCAAGATCTTATAATTCAATTTCAATTTCCTTTAAAACAATTCAAATATTGATTCAAGTTCGTATATAAGATTCATTCCGAAATCACTTAAATAAATTTTATTTAACATTCAAATCAATTTAAACTCATCTATCGATTTCATTTAATATTCGTTAGGTAAATTTGTTATTCAAAACAAATTCCGTTATATTTCCAATCCATTATTTAAATTCAACTTCCTTATATCAAAACTTACAAATTGAATTAGATTAAATCCATCAAATCAAATTATTTACATTTCAAGCCTTACATTAATTCCAAAAATATCACATTTTCATTTCTTGTTAAAGAAATTCAATTTCACTTATTTACTTACTTAAATAATTTTCCAAAACTTAATTAATAAAGAAACTCAATTTCAATTATTTACGAAGTAAAATCCACTTATTCAAAAGTTCAATTTTTCTTATTAAAGAATTTCAATTCAATTTAATCATTTAATAATTCAATCTTATTTAATTATTAAATAATTCAAAACTTAATTATTAAATAATTTCAAAGTTTAATAATTCCAAACTTAATTATAATTTCAAACTTGATTATTAAATCGTTTCAAAGTTTAATAATTTCAAACTTAATTATAATTTCAAACTTGATTATTAAATCATTTCAAAGTTTAATAATTTCAAACTTAATTATAATTTCAAAATTAATTATTAAATCATTCTCAAATTAAACAACATTCTTTCATCGATTACATTGTAAATATTTTGTTTCAGATTATTAAATATTACGATTTCCTTTCATCAAAAATTCAAATTTCAACTTCATTTCAAAACCATAATATTTATTCAAATAAAATCCTTATTTTATTTTTAAATCAAATTTTTTTTTGACCAATCGGTTTTATTTAATTTTCTATCCTAGGTCAAAGTTCAACTTGGGTATTTATCATTTCAACCCGATTCCAATTCAATTCAAAATCAAAGCATAACAAAGGGAACTTGCAGTGTGATAGCTGGGATGGTGTCAAAGTAAATAACAAGCAATAACAACAATCAATAACGATCCAATAATCAATTCAAATAATCCCGAAATAACCGTATTAATTCGCATTGTTATTTGTACGAATTAATATAATTATTTCTAGAATCTACACTATCATTTCATGCAGATTAAAGATTATTACATTACGGTTTTCACTTGTCATCTATTACAATTTCATACATCATCAATTTAACAACATACATTCAGTGGTTCAAGTTGTAATTAAGCAAATCATACGTGTCAATAGATTTAACAGTGAAAGGGGTCATATTATACAAATTTAACTAATCAATTTTAAACATTTAACTATTCTATATCGAGTTCAATTGCATACTATTTATCAATTTACATTAACAGTTTAACGTCCAATATAAACATCAACAATCAATCAATTATCAGCCAAACAGTATTATCATTGCATAAATAATTAACGGATAATGGTGTCAGATGTCACAAGTGAACTGATACAGTTAATAGCATATATAACAGTGTAATTAACTAACAGCAGCATATTTCAATTGTCGTTTCAATTGAAATCAGATTTAATAAATAAAAGAACATTAATCGTGAGTGAGTGCTCACCTTTCGAGGATTGATGGATCTGACAAGGAAATGAGCTACGAATTCCAAAGCAAAGTGAAATGGGCACGAACTGACGAACAAAGCTGATCAATAGGAAAAGACGAAATCAAATCAAAATAGGATTGATGAAGATAAATTTTATATAAGCGAACATATATATATATATATATATCCATTTATAGGCAAATAAAATCATATTATAAATTCTAACACATATTTATTTCAAATCAAAATTTCACTTTAAAACAAAATAAATCATAAAAAAAATTCTATATATAATTTTTTTATCTGAAGTAAATTAAAACCCAAATTTCCAAAATACTTTATAGATATGCGTGCACTTCCCAGAGTACTCGTAAACATAATATATGCCTATACATATAAAACAAATAGATCTATGTATGCTATGATGTATACAGTAAACACGTCTGTACAAATATATTTTAATATTATATCTACCCGACCTATATATTGCACTACCATATGTCAATTCATAAAAATTAAAATACAGTATCATATAACTGAAATATACAAATACGCGAGACAGCACCAAACCTTAACATATATATCTAGTAGTATGGGCCCATAGTTTATATTTCATAACCAGCGAAATAGACAATGTATCCAAAACCCAACCCAAATGCACTTATAAATTCTTGTATAAACTAATAGTTTAACACAAACAACTTGCATACATATTTTAAAACTTATAAGCTTCACCTGTAATCAGCATGCGCGCATATATATAATATATTATAAACCATCACAACTTACAATAACGTATATACAAAAAAAAATCAAAAGGCATGCAGACCCATCAACGATGTAAAAATATATAAGCTACAACTCTTTATATACAAACTCTGTATATGTAAATCGAATTATGCAGCATAACTTATAATATTTGAAATATATGATTACATTTACTTATTAAAACGAGAAGGCGTACATATATATAGTCTTTGAACTCAAATTTTATACTTGAAATCTGGAATACCAAAATATTTGAAGTTATTATAACATACATATATATATATATATATACTTTACAACAGTTACTTTAAAACATAGTTTGAAACAATGAAGCAAACTCATATGCTTATAACACTGGTAGATTAATTACTTATATAAACTAATGTAAACAAGCTATATATATACGAACAGAACTATATAAATCTTATGTATATTTATATATAAACTACATATTGTTATCATATAAAATATATATATACATACCAATATATATAACTAATACAACTCTTCTAATATAGATTTCAAACTGTTCCGGTCACTAAAACAAAAGTATTATATATAATTTGACAAGTCAAGACAAAGCTTCAACATACTATAAATATATATACTTTAAAACCATATGCGAACAATTATAATATGTTAGCATTAATAAGATATGCACAGGCAAACGAGATACCTCTGTAATACATATATAAGTAAATGGAGATACTGTTTATATGAAAAGCACATACATTTATGTATAAAAGCCGAAGGAATTTGCAGTCGAGGTCGAGTTGGTGCATGCGGATCAAGGAGGAAAGTTGCCGGGCTCGGGTTTGGCTGCCTAGCGCGTGGAGGTGAAGGAACGAAGACGGTGGCGACGAGGCTGCTGCTAGGCCGAGGTGGGGCTGTTATGTCAGCGGCGAAGGGAAGGAAGCGGGTCGACAAGCAAGTGTCCGGTGGCTTCATGAGGTGGAGATGTGGATGGGAGAGAGTGAGGAGGAGATGGTGGGTAGGCGGGTCGCTTTCGGGTGTTCGGGCGGTTGCAAAGGAAAAGTGGCAGAGCACGTGGTGGTGTGGAGCAGCAGGCCTGGGTTTGGAGCAAGTTCATGAAGCCAAGTCGAGAGGGGACGGGAAGATTTGATGATGCGGTGTCACGAAGGTGGAAGCCAAGGGACGGTTTGAGAAGGGAAAAGGAAAAACATTTGGCTTCAGGGGAAAAACATGCAAAATGAAATGGTGAGAAATGAATGGCTGAGGCTTGGAAATATGCAACATGCATGAACGTGTTAAATAAATGAATGTACTTATTTATTACATAAGATGGAATTCCAAAAGAATAAGAAGGGAAAGAGACGCACATAGGTTAGGGAGATAAGTGGCCAACAGCTTATAAAGCAACACATATTTGTTTTATGTTATACTGGTTTCAGGGCAAGATTAAAATGAACGAAGAAAGAAATGAAATGGCAACGCACAATAAATTTAACCAATGGAAAAGTTGACCAGTCAAACATTGAATTTTGGAAATAAAAGGAAATGGCTGTTAGGTTATACGGTGGAAAGCGAAAAGACAACAGGGAACAAAACAGGAACCAGATACCCATACGGTTAACCGTTTCGCGGATTTCGCTGCGAACCGGACTTCAAAACGCAAAAATAAATATATCGTAGAGATCAGCACGATGAGACGATCAAAACGATATACAAATATTAGCAGTACGATTAATTTATAAAAATTCGAATTTTCTAATAGCGTAAAATGCAAGAAAAACGCTGAAAAATAAGATCGACGGAGCCAAAGATGTCCGAATTTGGAAAAACGACAAACTGACATCTTGCTCAGAAGATGATTTAGAATTTTTCTATGTAAAAATATTTAGGTTTCGGAAACATTTTACTTTCATCGCTTTTTCTTTAACTGATTAAATTGAAATTTACACGCGAAATAAACTTTTATATTTTCGGACGGAAATTTACCAGTTGCTATGTTAAACTGGACGCATTTAAAATATCAAATTTTTATTTCAAAATTTTATCGTTTAAAATTTTCACAAAATTACAACTAATTACGTTATTAAAACAGTTGAAATTTACGGGTCGTTACACTCTCCCCCACTCAAAACTTTTCCTCCCCGAAAAGGAACGAGGTAGGAGAATAGAAACAACTAGAAAGAAAAACAGATTTGAAATACAAAATAACAATTAATTTAAACCATATAAATTCAGATTTAAATTAACTGATATTCAATAATTTATTTAATCCATTTGATTTCACTAAAATCAATCTCAACTATTTCTAAATTCATTATCTTATTATCCCATTTTCTTCAATTTACAATTTCTAAAACCATAAATTTTGAATAGTCTTTTATTATAATCATATTTTCTTCAACAATTTTAAATTCTTCTTTATTCCAAATTACTGTTAAGTTTATTTCACTTAATATATCTTATTACATATATTTAAAGCATATAAATTAATTTAAACCATATAAATTTCAATTTAAATTAATTTATATTCATTTATTGATTTTAAATTCAAGGTATTTCCATAAGTTGATCTACTTTCAATTTATTAATTAACCTTCAAAACAAAATTTATTTTTCAATTATCTTATTATTCTATTTATCTCTGTTAACATTTTATAATTAAAATTTAAGTGTATAACATTTATTATAACCACTCAAATTTTATTTATAAATTCAATTTATATTATATATTATCCAATTACATATTCAACTTCTGAATGATTTAGGTAAGTTGTATTAGAATGCAGTTGAACAATATACAAATAGAATTTTCCAAATTCAATTATTCAAGTTTAAATATTTATTCCAAATTTTGGTCTTATTTATAATTAAAATCATCCTTTAGCAAAATTTAAGAATTAGATTCCCGATTTACTTTAAACAATTTAGAGATATATATAATATATTTATATCAAATCAAATTAAATTTTAAAATAAGATCAAAATATACTGAAGAAATTCAAATCAAAATATATTTTTCTTTTCTCAAAACAAAACCGTAGCAAAGCTACAGAATGGTTTCTCCACTTCGAAACTCGAAAATGAATATCGATGATGCGGCCGTCATCACCGAAATTATTTTCCAGCGACAAAGAGAAGAGCACTAATTTCAACATTTTTAAAATTCTTTGAAACCGGTTCCTATTTAAAAATGCTTTAAATAATATATATTAAAATTCTTTGGAATTAAATTATAGTCAAAATACTTTTAAATAATGTGCATTTTAAACCTTTAAAATCATAGTTCGAAATCATTGGAAATTAAATTCTCAAATTCTTGATTTAATTTCATTTCAAATTCTAAATCAGTTTATAAACCAAGTTTATAAATTCATTTATCGAACAATAGATGATAATCAAATATTATCATTTCAAACAACCAATTTAATTAACTTATTAAATTCCAGAAAATTTTACTAATATATTTATGGTATAATCATACAATTTTATTTTATTTACCAAATTTGAAAACAATATTGTGTCAGTTTGCTTTGCTCAAGTGTTTTGGAAATCCTATTAATAGCGTTGATCAGACGAATCGATCGGAAACCCAAATCAACATCAACAACTCAAACAACACGATATATTTTAAAACATTTTAAATATAATTTACAAATACACTTCCTCGCTCGACTATATAAGAATAGATTTCAAAGCAAAGATAGAGATTCAAATTTTTGATAGACTCAAATCAAAGAGAATTTCGATTCGAAGATAGGTTTGAACAAAGACGAGATAATTAAATAACAAAATAAGGCGATGGATAAGTTTATATAAATCGCGGGCAACCTTAACCGGGTCGACCGTGACTTTAAAAATAAGATCGGTGTAGAATTCCGAGGAAAATTGACATTCGATCTCAAGAAATAGAATTCAGGTATATCAGGAGATAGATAGCATCGTAAACCGAGGATACAGAAATCTCCGGTAAATCGATGTCTATTATAAAGGAGTTTTGCTCCTTTACGAATCATTCGAAGATTGGCGAGACCGCCGATCTATTATAGATATCATTCAAAATGGAGTTATGGGGTGCTCCAGAATTGAAAGAAGACGAATAGTGAAGGACACGAATGAATTTCGGAACCGAGGGGAACGTTCCAAAAATTCAAAGGAATTGAGTCAAAGGAAGAGATTGAACTCGAATGAAAGTGATTCTGTAAATACATTTACCCTATATGCTAAGTTTTGCCTAGAGCTACCAAAGCTCTGATACCAACTGTAACGACCCGCCATTTTGGACCATTCGCATCCATTATAAGTGTATAGGTAGACACTCATGCCGGAGTTGAATTGCTCAAAATACCGCGTTGTTAATTTAAATTTGGCAAAACTGAAAATATACAGTAAATAAATAATCACAGATCACAGACACAGAGTAATAAGTGCAGCGGAAATAAAAGAGATAGTAGTTCATGAAGCTACTATATGAATATATAAAATACATCAGAGTTTACAACAGAAGAGTAATACGATACATCAGATACAAATCAGAATACATCACTGGAATCATCGAATACTGAAAGCAGAATAGATGGTTGGATCTTCAAGCAAAGCTCCAACTCCAAAGGTGAGTCTCGAATACTGGTACACTCAGTCTGACCCGAGCGTAAAGCAAAAACACAAGACACTCGAGTCAGGATTAACATTCTTATATTAATAAATCCAACTCAAGTGAAATAGCAATTGAAATACAAGTAACTCAAAGGATGTTTGGAATAACCATCCTTTAAGGATCCGTTAAACTATCTACTATGTAGTAGTGTACGATAAGTAGATAATGTCTATCAGTAATAATAAGATATCAAAATAGTGTTAAGTCATGGCCCATTCCACCCTTAACACATTTTTATTCCCAAAAGCATATACAAGACCGTAGTTTCCCCAAAACTGGAAGTCACCAGAGGGCAATCCATATACTAAAGGTACAAATCAAAATCGTAGTGGTCGCGAATAAATGGAATACAAGTATGACAAGGCACATGAGGCAATACCCAAGGTAGTGATACTACCGTTCGCCTGATCCGGACTGGTGAGAACGCAACGCCGCAGCGCCCGCAACACCATGAAACAACACTCCCAAAATCAAGGGTGCACCAATCGACAACAAGTATAAGTAGTTCGAAGAAGTGTGTCCACTTGAGGTAGCTAATCCTCCATTGGCCCGGCACAGCTCCTGTTTTAGTCATTTCCAATTTGACACAAGTGTCAAGGCTATCCATCATCGTTCTCTTTCTTCAGTCATCACGTACATCATTCCAACCACTTCATTCTGGATCATCACTCCGCATAGTTATTAAAGTGGTTTCGGTTCAGATAGAGAGTATATCCATTACCGATCCCGGTCTCTTTAATAACTTTCGTAATTATTACACCGATTGGTCGTTTATATATTTCAAAAACCAAATCAATTTCAATTCAATTAGAATTCGTAAATCAACATTTCATTTGTCTTTCAAACCAATTTCCAAAAATTCACGTTTCAAAACATTCAAATTACCATTTCAAGATCTTATAATTCAATTTCAATTTCCTTTAAAACAATTCAAATATTGATTCAAGTTCGTATATAAGATTCATTCCGAAATCACTTAAATAAATTTTATTTAACATTCAAATCAATTTAAACTCATCTATCGATTTCATTTAATATTCGTTAGGTAAATTTGTTATTCAAAACAAATTCCGTTATATTTCCAATCCATTATTTAAATTCAACTTCCTTATATCAAAACTTACAAATTGAATTAGATTAAATCCATCAAATCAAATTATTTACATTTCAAGCCTTACATTAATTCCAAAAATATCACATTTTCATTTCTTGTTAAAGAAATTCAATTTCACTTATTTACTTACTTAAATAATTTTCCAAAACTTAATTAATAAAGAAACTCAATTTCAATTATTTACGAAGTAAAATCCACTTATTCAAAAGTTCAATTTTTCTTATTAAAGAATTTCAATTCAATTTAATCATTTAATAATTCAATCTTATTTAATTATTAAATAATTCAAAACTTAATTATTAAATAATTTCAAAGTTTAATAATTCCAAACTTAATTATAATTTCAAACTTGATTATTAAATCGTTTCAAAGTTTAATAATTTCAAACTTAATTATAATTTCAAACTTGATTATTAAATCATTTCAAAGTTTAATAATTTCAAACTTAATTATAATTTCAAAATTAATTATTAAATCATTCTCAAATTAAACAACATTCTTTCATCGATTACATTGTAAATATTTTGTTTCAGATTATTAAATATTACGATTTCCTTTCATCAAAAATTCAAATTTCAACTTCATTTCAAAACCATAATATTTATTCAAATAAAATCCTTATTTTATTTTTAAATCAAATTTTTTTTGACCAATCGGTTTTATTTAATTTTCTATCCTAGGTCAAAGTTCAACTTGGGTATTTATCATTTCAACCCGATTCCAATTCAATTCAAAATCAAAGCATAACAAAGGGAACTTGCAGTGTGATAGCTGGGATGGTGTCAAAGTAAATAACAAGCAATAACAACAATCAATAACGATCCAATAATCAATTCAAATAATCCCGAAATAACCGTATTAATTCGCATTGTTATTTGTACGAATTAATATAATTATTTCTAGAATCTACACTATCATTTCATGCAGATTAAAGATTATTACATTACGGTTTTCACTTGTCATCTATTACAATTTCATACATCATCAATTTAACAACATACATTCAGTGGTTCAAGTTGTAATTAAGCAAATCATACGTGTCAATAGATTTAACAGTGAAAGGGGTCATATTATACAAATTTAACTAATCAATTTTAAACATTTAACTATTCTATATCGAGTTCAATTGCATACTATTTATCAATTTACATTAACAGTTTAACGTCCAATATAAACATCAACAATCAATCAATTATCAGCCAAACAGTATTATCATTGCATAAATAATTAACGGATAATGGTGTCAGATGTCACAAGTGAACTGATACAGTTAATAGCATATATAACAGTGTAATTAACTAACAGCAGCATATTTCAATTGAAATCAGATTTAATAAATAAAAGAACATTAATCGTGAGTGAGTGCTCACCTTTCGAGGATTGATGGATCTGACAAGGAAATGAGCTACGAATTCCAAAGAAAAGTGAAATGGGCACGAACTGACGAACAAAGCAGATCAATAGGAAGACGAAATCAAATCAAAATAGGATTGATGAAGATAAATTTTATAAAAGCGAACATATATATATATATCCATTTATAGGCAAATAAAATCATATTATAAATTCTAACACATATTTATTTCAAATCAAAATTTCACTTTAAAACAAAATAAATCATAAAAAAAATTCTATATATAATTTTTTTATCTGAAGTAAATTAAAACCCAAATTTCCAAAATACTTTATAGATATGCGTGCACTTCCCAGAGTACCCGTAAACATAATATATGCCTATACATATAAAACAAATAGATCTATGCATGCTATGATGTATACAGTAAACACGTCTGTACAAATATATTTTAATATTATATCTACCCGACCTATATATTGCACTACCATATGTCAATTCATAAAAATTAAAATACAGTATCATATAACTGAAATATACAAATATGCGAGACAGCACCAAACCTTAACATATATATCTAGCAGTATGGGCCCATAGTTTATATTTCATAACCAGCGAAATAGACAATGTATCCAAAACCCAACCCAAATGCACTTATAAATTCTTGCATAAACTAATAGTTTAACACAAACAACTTGCATACATATTTTAAAACATATAAGCTTCACCTGTAATCAGCATGCGCGCATATATATATATATATAATATATTATAAACCATCACAACTTACAATAACGTATATACAAAAAAAAATCAAAAGGCATGCAGACCCATCAACGATGTAAAAATATATAAGCTACAACTCTTTATATACAAACTCTGTATATGTAAATCGAATTATGCAGCATAACTTATAATATTTGAAATATATGATTACATTTACTTATTAAAACGAGAAGGCGTACATATATATAGTCTTTGAACTCAAATTTTATACTTGAAATCTGGAATACCAAAATATTTGAAGTTATTATAACATACATACATATATATATACTTTACAACAGTTACTTTAAAACATAGTTTGAAACAATGAAGCAAACTCATATGCTTATAACACTGGTAGATTAATTACTTATATAAACTAATGTAAACAAGCTATATATATACGAACACAACTATATAAATCTTATGTATATTTATATATAAACTACATATTGTTATCATATAAAATATATATACATACCAATATATATAACTAATACAGCTCTTCTAATATAGATTTCAAACTGTTCCGGTCACTAAAACAAAAGTATTATATATAATATGACAAGTCAAGACAAAGCTTCAACATACTATAAATATATATACTTTAAAACCATATGCGAACAATTATAATATGTTAGCATTAATAAGATATGCACAGGCAAACGAGATACCTCTGTAATACATATATAAGTAAATGGAGATACTGTTTATATGAAAAGCACATACATTTATGTATAAAAGCCGAAGGAATTTGCAGTCGAGGTCGAGTTGGTGCATGCGGATCAAGGAGGAAAGTTGCCGGGCTCGGGATTGGCTGCCTAGCGCGTGGAGGTGAAGGAACGAAGACGGTAGCGACGAGGCTGCTGCTAGGCCGAGGTGGGGCTGTTATGTCAGCGGCGAAGGGAAGGAAGCGGGTCGACAAGCAAGTGTCGGGTGGCTTCATGAGGTGGAGATGTGGATGGGCGAGAGTGAGGAGGACATGGTGGGTAGGCGGGTCGCTTTCGGGTGTTCGGGCGGTTGCAAAGGAAAAGTGGCCGAGCACGTGGTGGTGTGGAGCAGCAGGCCTGGGTTTGGAGCAAGTTCATGAAGCCAAGTCGAGAGGGGACGGGAAGATTTGATGATGCGGTGTCACGAAGGTGGAAGCCAAGGGACGGTTTGAGAAGGGAAAAGGAAAAACATTTGGCTTCAGGGGAAAAACATGCAAAATGAAATGGTGAGAAATGAATGGCTGAGGCTTGGAAATATGCAACATGCATGAACGTGTTAAATAAATGAATGTACTTATTTATTACATAAGATGGAATTCCAAAAGAATAAGAAGGGAAAGAGACGCACATAGGTTAGGGAGATAAGTGGCCAACAGCTTATAAAGCAACACATATTAGTTTTATGTTATACTGGTTTCAGGGCAAGATTAAAATGAACGAAGAAAGAAATGAAATGGCAACGCACAATAAATTTAACCGATGGAAAAGTTGACCAGTCAAACATTGAATTTTGGAAATAAAAGGAAATGGCTGTTAGGTTATACGGTGGAAAGCGAAAAGACAACAGGGAACAAAACAGGAACCAGATATCCATACGGTTAACCGTTTCGCGGATTCCGCTGCGAACCGGACTTCAAAACGCAAAAATAAATATACCGTAGAGATCAGCACGATGAGGCGATCAAAACGATATACAAATATTAGCAGTACGATTAATTTATAAAAATTCGAATTTTCTAATAGCGTAAAATGCAAGAAAAACGCTGAAAAATAAGATCGATGGAGCCAAAGATGTCCGAATTTGGAAAAACGACAAACTAACATCTTGCTCAGAAGATGGTTTAGAATTTTTCTATGTAAAAATATTTAGGTTTCAGAAACATTTTATTTTCATCGCTTTTTCTTTAACTGATTAAATTGAAATAAATTTACACGCGAAATAAACTTTTATATTTTCGGACGGAAATTTACCAGTTGCTATGTTAAACTGGACGCATTTAAAATATCAAATTTTTATTTCAAAATTTTATCGTTTAAAATTTTCACAAAATTACAACTAATTACGTTATTAAAACAGTTGAAATTTACGGGTCGTTACATTATCCCCATTATCCCATTCACAAATCTCCATTCATTAGAAATTCACATTAGATAATATTTGATTTGCTTTGATTGCTTTGAATGTGTGGTATGTATATTTGATTTGATTTTGACAAGTTTACTTCGAAATTATATGTACAGCTTATGATTTGCCTACTTTGTATTGTAAAAAAATGAACGGTCACCGAAGACTAACGGACACCGCTCATCTTAGGAAGGTATGGGCCACCCAGTCCGCAACCGCAAGCTTGTACAGCTTATCGCAGTCCCCCTTGGACAGTCCGCAATACCGGGTGAGATTTACTTGGGGCAAAGGTGCACAGGCCAGGGCTCGAACTCGGGACCTATTACCAGGTAGCGAGAACCCCTAACCACTGCGCCACTAAGGCGGACCCTACTTTGTATTGTGATATTGAATGAATATATAGTTTGGTATGGTTACTATTAATGATTTGTGTTATCACTCATCATTTCTTATATATCTTTATTTTCATTATTGTCATAAGTATCTTAGTTAGGGGAGTTATAGTTTTTAGTTAATTATTTTTGTTGATGACAAAGGAAGAGAAATATATAAAATCTAGGCATAGATTAAGGGGAAGTTTTGTAACTTGGGGAGGGGTGTGGGTTATATTATATTTTATATACAAATTGTCATCATCAAAAAAGAGGACATTGTTAGTACCTTAGGTATTTGTTTTGATGATAACAACTATAGGACAATATATAAAATATAGATACTAATGTTTTATCAAGTTATATATAGTATATAGTATAGGATATTGGACAGGTATTGTTTAAGAAGATTGTACTGTATCAAGAGTAGATTCAAGATGCTGATATAAAGTTTCAAGAGTTCAAGAATGAATACTCGTGAGTATTAAAGAGTTCAAGATTTCAAGATATTGCAGATAAGTAATAGTGTCATAGAATTTATGTTAAAACCCCGATAGCACTTTTCTGATCTCTCTCGCATTCTCTAAATTTTGTTTTAAATTGTTTTTAAAATATTCTGGTTTTAAAATAATCATTTCAAAATATTTCCCAAAATGATTTTCAATCTCTTACTTATAAAGATATCATTTTAGTGTTTTTAAGTTTATATATATATATATTGAATTTTTGTTTATATTTTAATAAGTTATAATTATATTGATTTTTATATATATTATTGAATATTCTTATTAAATCTTTCGAAATTATTTTATAAAGTTTTATTAAGTTTTATTTTAATTAAAATGTGTATAAACAATATTTAAATGATTCTACAAAGTATCAAATTATTTTACAAAGCAACGGATTTTCAGAATAATATTTTTAAAGTGTTTTTCAAAATACAAAGGGTATGTCGACATATCCAATCCATGTATTTCGACATAGTGACTGTAAAATTCAAAATTCAAATTTGAATGGAAGTGTCTTTTCGTCGTATTTCTTCGTAAATGGACATGATTGTTGTTTCCCTATATATATTAGACTTCCAAACTTATTTTTATTAACTCTTTCTTATTCTTCTCTCCTCTTTCACTCTCTTGATTTCTAAATCGATTTTTACCAAAACTTTCCCGAAATTCAACTAGAATAAAATTCAATTATTACAAATTTGATTCTCCTTCATCTACTCTCTGATTCCTCTCATCTCTCTTAAGATCAAAGTGTATTCAAAAGTTATAGGATAAATTGTAATCAAGATCAAAGATCTGAGTCTGTAAACTCTATCAAATCATACTCTTATACTTTGTGGTGTGCTTGGTATCTCTGAAATCCAAGTAGGTTTGATTGCGTCTTATAAAATCATTTGTGTTTTCTTAGTAGCCCGTAAATCCAGTAGGTGTTCTTGTTGCTCGGAAATCAAGTGACTCTACCCAGAGGTCGGGATTCTGGAGGGTGTGACTCATAACCTTGAAATCAAGATTGTATCATTTACTAGTTGAAAAGAAATCCGTACAAGGAATTGTGTGGGAAAAGATGTAGGGTAACTCCAAACCAATATAAAATCTTGGCGTGTTCTTTCCTTTTTACTTTTACTGCATTTACTTTTATTTGTACTTTGATCCTGTGATTGTTTCTATGATTGTTAATTATATCATTTCAAGTAAAATCTTAAAGAATTTGAAAATTATTCGTATAATCCATTAAACACTATTAATCCCCCACTCTAGTGTTAATTTAGCCTTAAGATCCCTATTCCGCTGACTTACACATATACCATTGGACTTTAGACTTAATAGCCAAGGCACTCTGCCATCTAAAACCACTATGAGTTGGTATATCTTTATGATCATGATTCGACCCTCTTCTTTCATTAATTGGTTGTGTACTCTACACATTCTTTAGATAGAAGATCATTTGTCTTTGATTAAATGGTACCCTATCATTTATTAGCTTCTCTAAGCTTTCTTCCATTTCAAAAACAAGTTAACGCAATTTTAACTTATAAAAACCTTCCATTATTTCATACCTATAAAATAGTCAATTAACACTTGAAAACCGTCTTCCAAAGTGAATTCATTTTACTTAGAAAATTATAGCATCCCAAGCTATCACAAATAGAACATAGTTACCACATATTGGCTATCCTATAGCCATCGCAAGTCAAGCCTAGCTATTGCATATTAGCTATCCCATAGCCACCGCATGTTGATTTTCCTACAATCGCTTGTTGACCCTCAACTAGCCATCGCATGTTAATAGTTTATTCAGCTATCACAAATTGATAACTTCCCAACCCATCACACGTTGAGCCCCAAATTGTTATCGCATGTTGACACTTCTCCTAGTTGTCGTAGGTTGATAGCTTCACTAGCTAATGCATGTTGAGCTTCAAGGACCTGTCACAAGTTGACTTGCCGAAGCCATCGCAAGTTGCTTATCATACAGCTATCACTAGTTGGTTGCTATTGTGAGTTGAGCTCTAGGAGCTATGGTTCGTTGGCTTCTAATAGCTGTCACAAGTTGACATCCTATTTGCTGTAGCAAGTTGGATACCCATGGGTTATCGTTGGTTGATATGGCATTTCCGCATATAGTTTGAAAACCGTTTTGTTACCTTACTTAGTAATTACTTTATATCAAATCTCATTTGGTGTCGAATTCTCATTGGTCCATATATCTCTTTTCAATTTCCATTTCAGAACTTTTAATTACAACTTAGTTAATTAATTAATTATCTTTAATCAATTAATTCTTCCCTTTACCAAATAATTAATATAAAATCAGAAATAAAAGGGGAAAATCCCAAAAAATCACCAAAATCCAATTTATTATATTTCACCTCATTTCCAAATTACTGGTCTTACTATTTTTCCTATTTCTAATAATTAATTTTACCAAAATTAACCATTTTATCAACTTAGAAAATTCATAATAATTCTAAACAAATTCCACAAATCATGAAACTAAGAACCCATCATTGTTTTATCATTATAAATATCATATTAAATTTTCGAAGCATATAAATATGATTAACTCATGTTTTAACCTAAAAGATGAACATTTTCCTTTCATTTAAATTTCAAACCACGTTCCAACAAAAGTTTAATCACTCAAACACATTTATCATCATCAAAATCATTCATTTCAAATCAAACCCAAATCCCAAACAGGTTAGGAACGGTTTTAAGGAAAGTTTTACTCACTTTGATGAATAAAACCTTGTTTTTATCTCTTTTCCTCTTAAAGATGAAAGCTTTGATTTTTCTAGCTTTGATTTTCTCTTCTCCTTACTTCAAAATGGTAGTCGATGTGTTTAGTTTTAAGGATTTGCTTTGTAAATGAAAATAGTGTGGAAAGAGAAAATAGGTTAATGATTTTGGCTTGAGCTATTATCCCTTTTAGCCTAATCTCTCCAATACATCTCCCCTAACACAAATTCTTCTCATTCTAAAACTTAATTTATCCATCTTCATTTACAAAGCTAACTTTAATTGCTCTAATTAACCCTAGTCCATTCAAGTAACTTTTTAAAGTGTCCCTCACTTAATTAATCAAATCTTCCTTAGGCAATCCTTGCAATTAAATAATTATATTTACTCATTTTATGATTTCCTCTTATTATTAATCTAATTTAATTTTCCATATTATGGTCCCTCCAAAATATGGGGTGTTACGGTCTCCCCTTCTTTATAAAGGTTTCATTTCCAAAATTTCGATAAAGAAAAACAAAATTGACACCAATACCCTGAAAATGTAAAGTCATCATCATATAAATACACATAAGTACAAAACATTATACTAGTACCCTACTAATGTAAACCATCAATCATTAAATATAACACATTAGTGCAGCTACTAACACATAATCATATCATATCATGGATACACTACTACCTTAAAAGTATATATAATAAACAAAACAAAGCACTCTGCCGTAAGCTTGAGTGTCTAAAACAACTCGGGATAGATATTCCTAATCTGTCCTCTTCCTCACAGATACAATCTTTTTTGTCATCACTCCACTGAACGTGAACAAGTCTGATAACTTGGTTCCTTAACTCCTTCGTATCAAGACCTACTATCCCCTTTGGTCATCTCATATATGTCAAATCTGACTCCATGGATAAGTCCATTATCGCCTTTGGTTCCACTACCGAAATTGGGTCATGTTCACATTTCCTCAAATGTGATACATGAAAAACATTATGAACAACCTCTAAACTACTTGGTAATTCGACTCGATAGGCTAGTTTACCAATCCACTCTATCATTGGAAATGGTTATACGTATCTTGGTGACAATTTCCCTGCCATCCCACAATGCAGAACTCATCGCATTAGAGAAACGTTCACAAATAAATGATTCCCTACCATGAACTCGAGCTCTTTCCTCCACTTGTCGACGCAACTCTTCTTCCTTGATTGTGTTGCCTTCATTCTGGTGCGAATCAATTCTACTTTCTATGTAGCATTTCTTACCAAATTGGGCCCCAACACAAGCTATCCCCTATATCTACAAAAAACTGGCGACTTACACAAATTACCATAAAGCACCTCAAAGTGTGCCATCCCGATACTCAAACGATAGCTATTATTGTAGGCAAACTATACCAGACGTAAATGATCTTCTCACGATCCTTCGAAATCCAAAATACATGACCATAGCAAATCCTTAAGTTTAGGGTTCACCCTTTCGGTCTGACCATCAGTCTGTGGGTGGTAAGTCGTATTCAGGATCAACTCCATACCAAATGCAATATGCAAACTTCTCTAGAACTTACTAATAAACAATGGGTCTGTATCACTCACTATACTGCTCGAAATCCCATGAAGTCTCACCACGTTCTTCATATATAGCTTCACTAAGCTAGCTACCATCCTTGTCGACTTCACGGAGATAAAGTGGCCACTCTTAGTCAATCTATCGATTATTATCCAAATGCTAGCATTTCCCGTCCTCGACCAAGGCAACCCATCAATAAAATCCATGGACACTGAATCCTATTTACAAGTCAATACATCCAATGGTTGAAGTAAACCGCTCGGCTTCTGATGCTCGGCTTTTACTTACTAACAAGTGAGGCACTTCTTCACGCATTCTTCTATGTTTCTCTTCATCTCTTCCCAAAAGAAGACTCTCTTCATGTCACGATACATTCTTCATGCCCTCGGGATGAATAGTAAACTTAAACCGATGACTTTCTTCCAAGACTAACTTTCAAAGGCCTCCTAAATCTCGAACATATAGACTTCCTTTCTTTCTAAGCCATGGATAATTTATTATGAATTTTGAAAGGAAGAAACAGATAATTTGGTTTTAATATTAATTACGGTAATTATATAAAGTATTTTGCGTTCGAAATTTATATATGTTAGAAAACATATTAAAAGTGAATTAAGATGATTTTGGGGATTTTTCCTAAGTGATTTACTATGGAAATTAAATTATTTAAGATAAGGGACTTAAAATGTTTTAATTTTTTTGTAAAGGAGAAGGGCTTATTAGTAAAACAAATCCAAAAGTAATTTGAGGAATTTGGCAGCCTTTTAGAAAAAGATGTTAGTAAAGGATTTGGCAACGAACCATATTTTGACAAATAAGGCAAGTAGGTGAAAAACATTACTTTTAAGGGCTAAAAATCAGTTTTTCTTGGATTTACTACTTTGCCACTTCCATATACTAGCTTTCGACACCATACCTCCATTGAAGAACCTATTTGAAACCAAGGTACGTGGTATCAAGTAATTAATATGTAGTGCATTGGAGAAAGGCAGAAGGTATAGTGTCGCAACGTTACTTTCAAAGGGGTAGAAGATACTCTTATTAACTTTAAAGTTACTTATATTTATAAAGGATACTTTCGAAGGGGTTGTATTAGCTTTCGAAATAATCAAACTTGCCTTTGTTTTAGAAATGTGCTTTCGAAAGGGTTGTCGCCTTTCTGTTTTTATATAAGCTTTCAATTGAGTTGTCGTGTATTAAGTTTTGATAAGGAGCTTTCGAAAGGATAGTTTCTTCTGAACCTAGTCGAAACCTAGCTGCTATCTTCATACCTTTCCAATTGGATAAAGGCCGCTTTGCTTTATAATCGTATAACAATGAGTTCAAAAGTGAAGCTTTTGTTTTATTAATATTGAAGCCACTTCCTAATGCTTTCGAAAGGGTCCCTGTAGTCACTTATATTAAAGGTTTCGAAGGTAGTGGTTTTGAAGCTATCCTTTTCCAATTATTTTACTTAAAGATCATTACTTTCGAAAGGGAGGTTTCGAAGCCATCTGTTTCTCCAAATTCTTTTACTTGGAGATTAAAGTTTTCGAAAGGGTTCATTTCGCTTATGTTCACTTTGACTTGGAAGTTATACTTAAGGTTAAACCCACTGATTTTGAAATAGATACTTTCATATGGTTTCGAAGATATGCCTCAATTAATTCTACTTGAACTAAGTGGTTTTGAGAGATAAGCTTTAATACTTTTGAAAGGAATGTTTTAATGGTTTCGAAAGAAAGGTTTTGATGCTTTCGAAAGGGATGTTTGAGTGTTTCGAAAGGCATATGTTTAAGTGTTTAAAAAGAAGGTTTGCATACTTTCGAAGGATATAATTAAATGGTTTCGAAAGATATGGCCCAAGGATTCGAAAGCCTTAATTTTCAAACAAGAAACCCAATCTAAATTTTTAAAGATAAACCCATAGCAATATGAAAGAGATTTTGAAATGGCATTTAACACTGGTGTTTTGAAAAAGCTTTCCTTACTAAATATAATAGGTTAAAGGTATTAACCATAAATGTTTATATTATTATTTTGTGATCAGTTATCATGTATGCTTCTTTTGTAAACATATTCACTTTATATTGACCCATAACTGCATTTTGGGGTGTTAAGGGAAGGGTAGCCAGCTAGGTTGACCCAGTAGTGAATATATATTGAGTTAACTCGTGTATGAGTAGAAGAGCATCTAGGAGGTCAAGTAGACCATAATATAGGATGCCTAAGACTGATCAAAGAATTATTGGTTTAGACAGGTTCTTAGTAAGCCCATGAAAACTATGTATGGAAATAGTTATTGGCGGGGGCAAATAGGTTCTTAGTGATCCCATGAAAACTATATTCGGATTAAGTTATTGAGGGATATCAATAGGTTCATAGTGCTCCCACGAAAACTATGACATGAGAGAAGTTATTGGAGAACCCAATAGGTTCACAGTAAGCCCATGAAAACTATGATTGGAGAAAGTTATTGGTAGATACCAATAGGTTCTTAGTGAGCCCATGAAAACTATAAAACCGGGTAGAAAGTTCGTAAGCTTTGAACATGTTATTTGTCAGCCCATGAAAACTAATAGGTTAATAGTGACCCTAGAAACTATAACTGAGACAGATAGTCAAATGAATGGGGATGAGAAATCCAGAATATATTGCATGTTTGCATATCATCATGATACATTTTATTATGTTGTGTCTTAACCATGGTGGATGTAGGTGCATAGTATATGGTTATTATAAATTTGGTTAAGATACTAGTGAGGAGAAAACCCATTCTGCTAAGCGACGTGGTCTCATTGGATATCTATATGGCTCGAGATGGTAGGTTATTATTCATACTAGACTTTTTGTCTGACTGGAAGTTTAAGTTTTCCCCTTAAACTCTCGGTGCTCAATTAACTTTGAGTAGTTTGAGAGTTAAGGTTTTCAGGTTCTCCTTTAGACGAATAAGCACGGGATTATTGTCATCTAATAATGATTTTTGCTGATTTGATTAGTTATGGACACTGGAAGTTTGCAACAACAGGAGGCCCAAAATCCGCCTCTTCCCATAATAGAGATGCCGACTATCGCAGCCGAAGTTATAAGTCCAGCTTCGGATGAGCTACCAGGAGCAACCTTCATCGGTAATCCATAAGACTTTGTCCCATCCAATATCTCTGAGGAAATGCTAGGTAGGATTTTCACAAGGCATGGGTTGTCGAGGGATGACGTTCTACTACCAGGGGCAGAAGACATACCCCACTCTCCCCCGGAAGGGTATACCGCTCTTAATAGATTCTCCTGCACAGCTGGGACACTCCCTCCATTCAACCAATACATCCGGGAAGTGTTATCCTACTTAAGGATTGCTCCGTCACAAATGCACCCGAACGAATATGCTTCACATAACAGCTTATTTATCATCTTCATGGAGCATCTTTTTCGACCCCTGGCTCCAGAGAAAGTCTGGTACCTGTTCAATATAAAGAGCTGAGGGGATAATCCATCTTTCACCTTCTTAGAGGCAGTTAGGAACTGTCAGGTCATGATTGGAGTATGGACCAAGCTAAGTTATTTCAAGATTGAATGGTTCTACGTCCGATGTCCACCGGGTATCACCAGACGGTGGCTAGTCAGGCGTAAGTACTTCAACTTTTATGCCGATTGACTGGATAATCTTATTTGATGTTGAATCTATTACTTCTTTCTTTCACAGCTTCGATTCCGTGACCCGTAGGCGATCAGTTTAAAGAGATTGTAAGGGTTCTTCAAAGAGTGCCCATTGTGGATAGAGGAATTGACGAAGTCCTAACGGATGAGAATTTGAGGGCCGTTGGGTTGATTGGTGGAAATCAAAGCATCGGGCTTAAAGGGTCTCTTAGGGTGGTTTCGACGAGGCAAGTTAGGAGGAGAGTTCCCAGGATAGTGATCACCGAGCAAGGTGACAATGAGGATACGCCCGCCGGGGATGAACTCGCACCCGGGCCTTCACAAAGCCATCGACATTCTGAGTGAATAAGATAGGCGCCGCTCTCGATCACGCTCTCCTCCACCCAGGGTTTCATTGCCACCCCCCAGCTTTGGAAGACAAACTGTTGGATCCTCGCGCCAGCTAGTGCCTCCACAAGTTCCAAGACCTGGTGAACATCGCCATACAACTGGGGTGGACACTTTTATCGCTACCACTTCAACGACTGCAGAGATCACAAGGGAGGGAGCCGCTCGAATTTCTCAATTGCGAAGAGAGTTAACTAACTTCTGTTTCGACGGCTTCCAGTTCCCTCCAAATTTGAGGGTGCTCCCAAATACGGCAGAGAAAATTGTACATGACCATGTTTATCATGCCTTTGGTCAATATCACGAGTGGATGAAAACCACAGAGAAGGCCTCGGCTGTGGCATTTGAGCGGGCAAAGAAAATTGAGAAGCTACAAGGAACTATCGCCAAGAAATATCGAATAGTCACGGTGCTCACTACTGAAAATGACACTTTGAGGAATTCTGAAACAGAGGCTTTGAAGAAAGTTGACGAGGCCAACAAGGACATGGAGTGGATGAGGCAGGAGCTCTTAAAGCTGGTAGACGATATGGGCCATAGGAATGCCATCGTTACAGTCGGGAGGGATACTGTGCTCAAAGAGCTTATGGAGCTTAAGGCGAAATACGATGAAGTTGTTAAAGAAAAGGAAGAGGCAAACAAGGCCGCTCAGGAGGCATGTGACCAAACTGTTGAGATCAAAGGTGAACGGGATGCGGCGGTGCTAAAGGTTCAGGAGGCCGAGGCTAGGATTGAAGCCGAAGTCGGGGCAGCGGAGGCCAGGCTTGAAGGTGACATGGAAGATCTATTAATCACCTATAATGTCAACGTCATGAAATATCGTGACTTGAGCTGGCTCAATGATTACCCGACTCACCTACATAATGCCTGGCGTCGTTTTTTGGCTGATGAGAAAGTAGAGCATCATACTGAATCCATTGATGAGTTTGAATTGGAGAACCAGGTGCTGACTGAGGACGAGAGAAGAGTTCTCCATGATGCCGCTATCATATTTGAGAAAGAGAAACTCGCCACTCAGCATCCAAAGGTCGGAGAGGGTTCTGGTGTTGAGCATCATGACACAAGTTCTGAGATTCCTATGCCAACCCAGCTTGAATCTACCTCTGTAGTCGATCCTCCACCTGTGCCTACCTACAATCCCGATCAACCGCAATTGTCTCCGACTCATGAGCACGTCTCTGAAGGAGCCCCGGCTCCACCCACGAGCCAACCCGAGGAAGGTACTCTGAACACTTCTCGAATTCATTCTAAGTCTGGAGTATTATCAGAAGAAGCCACTAATATTTTTTCTTATCTTCATTCAGTAATAGGAGCTACACCGGCCGTGCCCCCTGCAACCCAAATACAGCATCAAGAGCAGAAGGCTGTGGTGACGGAGGCGACGACTACCACAACTATCGCATCGACCGAGGAAGTTCATGTGAGCGCTTTTATCTTAACCGAACAGATGATAGAAGAACTCCTCTGTTATCAGAGCGATCCACTTACATATTTGCCTTTTGTCGCGAGCGAAGGCGTGTTCACAACCAGCTCCTCGGCCCCAACTGCCAGAATTCCGCCATACACTCAAGCAGCTCATGATGAGGCGATAATGGCAAAGATCAATGCCGAGATGGCAAGTGCCGCACTGGGCGGTAGTATGGGAGGTGGTATGGCAGGTCCTGGCCTGGCTCCTTTACGCATGATCTCTCCGGGTGGTATAATCATCGTCACCAGGGTACCTCCCGTGTCTCCTCATGTAGAAAGCACCCCCTTTCCTCCGACCACGCACTTTGAAAGTGTTCCAATTTCCGTGAGTTCGAAGGAGGAGATTACAATACTTCTCTCGGCCGGGGATAAGTCGGGTAAAGGCAAGAGCTCAAAATGGCACCACAGTGGCATCTCAAGTGGGTCGACGCCGAAGGAGAAGAAGAAGAAGCCTAAGGAGTAGGTGTGTATCTTGGTGTCCCCTTTTTTGGTAGATAGGTAGGAGTTACTTTTTTGGTTTCTGTAGGCCGTGTATAGATGCAGGTTCGGCCCCTGCTTATAGGGATTTTTGAAATAGGCTTCTTTTTGTACTCACTTTTGCTTCCAAAGAATAGATGGAATAAAATCTCCTTTTGTTTTTTAGCATAACTCAGAGTTGATTTGTCTAAGCGTTTCAGTACTTGAATTTTTATTTAATATATTTGTGAAGCTTTATTCTCTGGGTTGGACTTGTGTTTGGTTGTTATGTCCCGGAATCATGGCTTCGGGCCGTAACCAAAAGTTAAGTGGATTCTCGATGTTGTACTGTCCCGATTAGTAGCTGGTGCTGGAGTTATGCCCCCAGTCCCGGGGATGAAGTGAAGTGGTCGGATGATGATTGTTTTTCACCTTCGACGCTTTTATTTTTACTTAGTCAGAACTAAGTTGTTGTGAGATGAGTTCGAGTGGTCGGATCACACTCGCTCATGTATCGACAATCGCATCCACAATCTGGGGATTAAACTCGCATGCGGGCGGTCGATCACACCTGGTTAATGTTTAAAGTTACGTCCACACTCCGGGGACTTAAGTCGTTTTTCGGGCGGTCAGTCACAACCGTTTTAATAATCGGAATTGCGTCCATACTCTGGGGACTTAGATTGAATTGTGGGCGGTTAGTTCATGCCCAATTGATGTTTATACTCCAGTCCGCGCTCTGGGGACTTAGAGTTAGTTGGTGAGCAGTCGGTTCACGTCCAATCGATTTTTTTACTCTAGTTCGTGCTCTGGGAATCCGGAGTTAGCTAACAGACGGTCGATCACATCTATTTTAAGTTTTTGGTATCTCGTTCGCACTCTAGGAAGGATAAATTGATCAGGATCGTGGATGGTCGGGTCACATCCACCCTGAGTAAACAAGCGAGGTCGTGGGTGGACGGATCCACCCTCCTCGAGCTTGTGAATGTGAGAAGCGAGGTCATTTGATGGACGGGTCCACCCTCCTCGAGCTTTTGTGGTACATGGGCAAAGTCGTGGGTGGATGGATTCACCCTCCTCGAGCCCACATTTATAAGTTTATACTCCAGCTCGCACTCTGGGAGTCGGAGTTAGTTAGAGGATTATCGTGTATCAATCCTTTTTGGCTTCAGTGTGGTAGTTTGCCCTTGAGCTCGAGTTTCACTTAGTGAGTGACCGGTCATATCACAGCCACTCCCTATTTGAATAAGTCCCACCGTAGGATGGAACTTAGCTCTCCGTGCATCGTGATGGTCGCGGGATGCATTTCAAGAATCACTACTCTAGCTCAAAGAGATTGCATTTTATTGCTAAAATAAGAAAGTATGGCAAAGTCGGTTGCCTTATTACAAATTCAAATTTCGAAATGCATAAACAAATTGCAAATGAAAAGCAAAATAAATGAATAAACAAAGCCTGTTATGTGTAGTAGCGACGAAGACTTTCGCTCTTCCAAGCTCTCGGCAAAGTGAGACCATCAACGGTTGATAATTTGAATGTCCCATCTCCAAGTCTTCATTCAATAACATACGGTCCTTCCCACGTTGGCTTCATATGCGAAGGGACCGGATAAATACTCTTGAGCATGAGATCGCTAAGTTCAAAGGTTCGGGGTCAGACCTTAGCATTGTACAACCAGGCAACTCGACTTCGGTGCATGGCTGCCCTCAAATCAGCCTCTTCATGCTTCTCGTCTAATAAGTCCAAAGATTTGGAAAGCAATATGGCATTTGTCTTCGAATCATAGTAAGTCACATGATGAGAAGGTACTTCTAGTTCGATCGGAATGACGGCTTTCGAGCCGTAAGAAAGTGAAAATGGAGTGTGGCCAGTTGCGGACTTGTGGGTAGTTCGATATGCCCATAGGGCCATGGGAAGCTCATCAACCCATTTGCCTCAGGCCTTTTCCAGTCGGTTTTTCAAAATGGATTTGATAACTTTGTTAACAGCTTCGACCTGTCCATTCGTCTGAGGGTGAGCAACGACCGGGAATTTTTTCTGAATATGGAAACGTTGGTAGAAGTTCTTGAACTCGACACTATCGAATTGGGCTCCGTTGTCAGTGATAATGGTATGTGGGAGGCCAAAACGACAGATGGTGTTGCAAACAACAAAGTTGATTACTTTCTTCGTCGTGATATTCCGCCCATTTGGTAAAGTAATCAACTGCGACAATGGCGTACTTTGCCCTACCTTTAGTTAGAGGTAAAGGTCCAATTATATCGATGCCCCACGTGGCGAACGACCATGGACCGACCATTTGAGTAATTTCAGTAGGCGGGGCTCTTGGTATCCAAGCATGTTTCTGACATCTGTCACAATTCTTGGCATAGTCTGATGCGTCCCGATTCATAGTCGGCCAATAATACCCATATCAGAGTATCTTCTTAGCAAGGGCTTGCCCCTTAGTGTGATCGCCACATTCTCCCTCGTGCACATAATATAACACTCGTTTGATTACGTCATGGGTGATACACCAGAGTAAAGGATTAAAATATCCTCTTCTATACATGACTCCATTCTGGATAATGAACCGTGAAGCTTTCCGAAGAACTTGCCTTTTCTCACTTCTGCGCTCGGGCAAAGTTTCGTGCTCGAGATAGTTTCTGAAAGGGGTCATCCATGACTCTTTCTCGGGTGTGGCTTCATGAACCCAGTCTGTCTCTATCTGATCGATACTCAGAGAGGTAAGTGTCTCAATAGAGACAAGTCCCATTTTCTATGCTTCACCCGTGCTGGCCAGTTTTGCCAAAGAATTGGTCTTCTGGTTGTGATCTCGAGGTATGTAATAGATGGCATAATCATCAAACTGATTCAATACTTCCAAGACCTGAGCAAGATAAGCAGCCAACCTCTGGTCTCTTGCTTGGTATTCTCCCCGAACTTGACATACGACCAATTGCGAATCGCAGTAAATTTCCACGGCAACAATTTTCAAGTCTCTGGCGAGTCTGAGTCTGGCAAGTAAAGCTTCATATTTGGCCTCGTTATTGGTTGCATGGAAATCTAACTTCAAAGCATAACATACAAATCGACCTTCTAGGGTTTCAAGTACAACTCGAGCGCCTGAGCAACGGTCGTTCGATGCACCATATGTGTATAGCTTCCATATGTATTTGGGAGATTCATTGGTTTCGGGCAAGTCCTCTGGTATAGTGAACTCAGCAATGAAATCCACCAGAACTTGTCCATGAATAGCCCGCCTTAGCATGTAAGAAATATTAAACTGACTCAACTCGATGTTCCACTTCAGTAACCTACCAGACGTCTCAGGCCGTGTAAGGACCTATTGTAATGGCTGGTCAGTGTAAACTATGATAGGATGAGCCTGAAAGTAGGGACGGAGCTTTCTCGAGGCAATAACAAGACAATAAGCTAGATTTTCCAACTTCGAATAGTTTCTCTCTACTCCAGTGAATCGTTTGCTAATGTAATAGACCGGTCGTTGTATCCGATCCTCCTCTCGAATTAATGTAGCACTAATTGCATTCTCTGACACTGCCAGATAGATATATAGTTTCTCATGATCAGTCGGCTTTGACAGAATAGGTGGCATAGATAGGTGTCGAACCAGTGCTCGGAATATGCCCTCACACTCCTCAGTCCATTCAAAGATCTGCTTTCCTTTCCTGATCAGGTCGAAGAAGGGAATACATTTGTCGGTGGATTTGGAGATGAACCTGCTTAATGCTGCTACCTTCTTGTTGAGGCTTTGCACTTGCTTTATAGTTCTGGGAGTTTCGAGATTCCGAATCGCCGAGATCTTCTCGGGATTGGCTTCAATTCCTCGAGCATTGACAATGAATCCAAGGAAATTTCCGAAGGTGACTCCGAAGTGACACTTCAACGGGTTGAGCTTCATTCGATATTCTTGGAGGATATTGAACATCATTTCAAGGTCTTTGATGTGATTAATGGAGAGTCAAGACTTTACAAGCATATTGTCCACGTACACCTTCATAGTTTTCCCGATCTGGCTGGCAAACATTCGATTAACAAGCCTTTGATAGGTCGCCTCGGCGTTCTTAAGTCCGAACGTCATCACTTTGTAATAATAAAGTCCAATATCGGTGACAAAGATGGTATGCTCTTGATCAGGTAGATGCATCGGTATCTGATTGTAGCCGGAATACGCATCCATAAAAAAAAGAGCTCATGTCCGGCCGTTGAATCTAAAAGCTGATCAATTCTGGGAAGTGGGAAACTATTTTTAAGGCATGCTTTATTTAGATCCGAGTAGTCCACCCAAGTTCTCCATTTCCCGTTTGGTTTTCTGACAAGCACTGGGTTGGATACCCAATCTGGATATAATGCATCTCGGATAAACCCGTTTGTCTTGAGTTTATCCACCTCTTCTTTCAGGGTGGTAGATCTCTTTGGATCCATACCGTGCCTCTTATGCTTGACCGGGACATGCCGCGGGTCAATATTCAATGTATGGCTCGCGATGTCCGGCGAGATCCCACACAAGTTTGAGTGTGTCCAAGCGAACACGTCGAGGTTTGCCCGGAGAAATTCAACCAATTCCTCTTTCATCTGTTGGCTTAGCTGAGACCCGATCTTTATCACTCTAGAGTCATCATCATCATCGATTAGAACATCGATCGTCAACTCTATCGGGGAAGCCCGACTGTCTTTGAATTCCACTTCATTATCATCATCTCTCGGATCGATATCTTTTAGGAATTGGTTGTGGCGCCCGAGCATAGGCCCAGGTGTTAGCTGTCAATTGTCGGTAAAACGGACGCAGAGAGATTCCTATACGTCCTTGCCCTTCTCTTTTCACTGTGCCTCCCGCAGCTCAGCAACATAACAGGGGCGTCCAGCTGCCTGATCTCCCTGAACTACTCCAACCCCATTGTCAGTGGGGAATTTCAAAGTTAAACACCAAGGGGCAATAGCTGCCCTAAATTCAGCCAGGGCCGGTCGGCCTAAGAAAGCATTGTACGGCGAATTAATATCCAACACAATGAACTGCAACATTCGGATTCTCCGACGTTCTCCAACTCCCAACTCCACTCGTAATTCTACCAATCCAGAGGGTATAGTCGCACTTCCATTGAAACCATGTATACGAGATTGACACGACTTCAGGTCCTTTGCTTCCATTTTCATTTGGTCATACAATCGCTTGAAAAGTATATTCACTGAGCTTCCACTGTCCACTAAGATTCTCTTCATCCAAGCAGGAACTATCTGAGCTGAAATGACTAGTGGATCAATGGTATGGGCTTCGATTCTATCGGCATCTCTGTCTCGAAAAACGATGTCGTCTGTCATCGTCCTCTGTTGTTTAGCTAGAGCCCCATCATCAAGATTACTGCAATACTTGAAGTCTGCATACCTAATCGAACTGGCATACAACTCAATTTCCCTCTAGCTTTGATCCAATGGATGAGGACCACCACCAACAGTTTTAATCACTAACCTCCCGCCAGCACGCGCGGGTTCCTCCGGCCTAGCCTGATTCGGTACTTGATTTTGATTTGATGGGCCCGCACCTCCAGCCTGTGGCGCCCGAACAAATTGTTCCAACTTCCTATCTCGGATTAACTTCTCAATGATATCCTGTAAATGGTGACATTTATTGGTATTGTGCCCATATCTATCATGGAATCTATAGAATTTTCCAGATTGAATCTGCTTTCGGATGACTGCTTCGGAGCAGGCTTCTTATATTGGCCACTATTATAGGTTTGCAAGTACATATTATCCAGGGATGTATTCAAAGGAGTATAGGTGTCAAACATGGGAGCACTACGTCGTGGTCCGCGATTTTGATCCCGCTTCTTACCTTGATTCTCATCACCATTCTGTTGATTCTGCTTATTCTGTATATTTAACTGCACCTTTCCGGAACTCTCACCGGTTTGTTTCACAGCGACATTGCTCTGGATCCCTTCTGCATTGGGCCCTGCATCATCATTCTTCCTAGACTGTTTCACATCTTCCCTCCTCAAGAACTAGGCTGCTTGGAATAGAAACGGTCCAATGATGCATGGGGTTTTCCAGCCAACCAGTTTCCAAATTCGGAATCAGGATCGATTCATTTAGTCAGTGCCATCAATATGGAATTATCATTAGGGTTACTGATCTTTGCGCAAGCGGCATGGAACCTTTCCAAATAACGTCTGAGCATCTCTCCAGGAGCTTGAGTGACGCTAGATAAGGTGTTCACATCCTTAGGTCTTGTAACGTGCATACGAAACTGTTCAACGAATTTCGTAGCTAATTCATCAAAGCATGAAACAGATTGGGGTGGCAAGCGAGTAAACCACATAGTCGCGATGTCCCCTAGAGAAATTGGAAAACTTCTGCATTTGACCGCATCGTCAGCTCTCGCGACATTCAAAAGCCATTCATACTTCAAAATATGCTAGTTAGGGTTTGAACTCCCTTCGTAAATAGGTAAAGTTCGCATTCTGAATCGACGAGGTGATTCGGCATAAAGGATGTCATTAGTAAAAGGTGTAGGACTTTGGGAGATACCTGAGTCGTCATTGGAGAGGCCCCGACTTTCACGATTCATTTGATGAATCATGGTCGGTATGTCTTGCATCTGGACATTCTGAGCATGTTGGGCAAAGGTGTGGTCAGGTTCCACAATGCGAGGATGGCCCGGGCGCGATCGATGGTCCATACCTTGCCACCTTGGCTCTAGGTCTTCGAGAACATAGGGTTCAGGAGTACGATTGCATTGACGAAGGTTTGGATCTGTTCGGTTTCAAATGTCAGCTTCCAAGTTGATAGCGGCGGCAGCAGCACGGTTATCAGTGATGTAATAAGAAATTGTCCCTCTTCTGGAGGAGGGGCCTGCCTGGTGACTAGCAGATGGACCAGGTTCTTCTTGTCCCAGATTTAAAGTGCGCTGATGCCCGGGAGCTTGCGCGTAGCTTCTATCCAGTCATGGACGTGTGGATCTGTGATGGTAATTGAAAGAAGCAGAACTCTCAGTGGATGAGTAGGAAGCTTGATCCCTCCTGGATCTCCTTTGCCTTTCCTGATTCAATTGGTTGGTTAACTCTATGTTGGCACAGATCTACTGGGTAAGCTGCTGGCGACTTTGGGTCGGTCTTGCATCAACATCTGAAATTCCTCCCTGGTGATAGGGCCTTGTGGATATGAAGGTCCCACTGAATTCTGACCCGTAGCGGGTTGCTGCGCTGGATTATGTCTATCTCTTCCTTTCTGATCCACATCGGTTGAGGTAGTCCTTGTAGTGACCATGGTGAAGGGTGAAGCTCTCTCCTAGACTTGATGCAAATCTGAATAGGATGGAAGAACTTCTGAATGTGAGATCTGGATCTTCTCCTTAGATTCTTGCAATCCAACAATGGTAGTAGATCCAAAGAACAGGAGAAAAGCTGGGTTTTCTCAGTGAAAGCACCAAAGTGTTTGTGTCAAAATTGGGCACAACACTCTTCAGGCATGTTTGAAGAGATTAAATTGAAGAATATAAATGAAAAATGAGGCTAACCTAACAAACACACCAAAAAAAGACAAACAGAAGTATAGAAACACGAGGATTTAGAGTGGTTCGACGTTGTTGCCTACCTCCACTATGGAAAGTTGCAGCTTTGTTAATATTACTCGCTGATTACAGATGTTTACAACAGTACAATCGAGATACAACAATGATTTCGGTAGAGTATCGGCGTTCCAACGCCCAAAAGTCCCTTTTCTGAAGGCCTTGGACTGCTATTTATAGGTGTAGGCTGCAAATATCTCGCCCCAATCTTGGAAGACTCCTTCTCTCACGTGGGTGGGCCTACGCGATCGATCCTCGGACATTTCGACTCGATCCATGATCGATACGTATCAAATTCGTATCGATCTAAAACACCTCCTTTTGGGCTGAAATCAATCATGAGCATTCTTGGGATGGTACGCAAGCTCCTGTGAAAATTTGGTGGCATTTGGACTTGTAGATTTTGAGTTATGATCGATGCAAGTTTGTGTTTTCAATGTATAGCCGAGCTCGTATCGATACGTTCGTATCGCTTCCATTCGTATCCATGGGACACACGTGATTGCTAGATGACGCGGCGCTATCTTCTAGGATCGATCAACTTTTCAAGCCGAGTGACCGAGTCTCACTTCCTTTTAGGCCTTGTTTGTATTGACCAATATAGCTTCAGTCATAACCATACACTACATTCCATTTCGTATCGCTCGTGGATTGCCTCTTCGTATCGATTGACAAGTGGTCCTTCCGTATCGGTTATAGGATGGTTGATTTCGTATCGATAACTAACGAACGATACGAATCAAGTAAATAAGGGACTGATACGAAACATGCTAATCATGTTCAATACGAAATGACTCCAGATTGATGGACACAAAGGATTGTAGTGGGCGACCGATACGAACCAAATTGTGTCTGTTCGATGGAAACGTTCTCAAACTGCTTAAGGAATGGATAAAAAATAAAGGTTTGTGAGTTGATGGTTAAGAAGACCTCATGGATACGAACGTGACCGCCTTTTTTATTTTGATGGATACATATTTGCATGGATACGAATGGAGTTGTTTTCCTCAACCTTGATCGACCAATATCTTGAGCATACGAACTCCGATCGACTTGAAATTTTGGATGCCGACTCTCATAGCTTTGCTTGTGGTGTCTTGTCAATTGTAGCTTGATCCAGACTCGGAAAAAATTCGCCAGTATCCATAATGAACCTATGGATAACCGATCTTCGGGATGGACTGTCCTTGGTTTCTAGTTAATTTTTGGTGTCACGACCTTGCCAAAAGGATGGATAGGTTCGTATTGGTATTCATCGATGACATTTTAATATCTCTAAGGAATAAAAAGAGCATGAAGTTCATCTTAGAATAGTGCTTGAGACGCTAAGGCAGCATCAGCTAAAAGCGAAGTTTTCCAAGTGTCATTTCGGGAAGAAAGAAGTTAAGTTTCTTAGTCACATGGTTTCAGAGAAAGGTCTATCAGTTGATCCAGATAAGATCGAAGTAGTTAATAACTGGAAGAGACCAGAGACAGTGATTGAGATTAGAAGTTTTCTTAGACTCACTGGCAATTAACGAAGATTCATTAAGGATTTCTCGAGGATAGCAGCACCTTTGACTAAGCTAACTAGGAAGGACGTGAATTTTATTTGGTCTAAAAAATTTGAGGAAGCATTCCTTAAGTTAAAGCATTTGTTAACCAATGCGCCTTTGTTAGTAGTTCCAGACGGAAACCGAGGATTAGTAGTGTATGCCGATGCATGTGGAACCTGATTAAGTGCTGTGTTGATGTAGAAAAGTAAAGTTATTGCCCACGCTTCACGACAGCTTGGACCGCATGAAGTGAGATATCCTACTCATGATTTAGAGTTAGCAGCGGTGATTTTCGCATTGAAAGTATGGAGACATTATCTTTTAGGAGAGAGATTTGAGTTATATACAGATCATAAGTCCTTAAGGTATTTATTCTCTCAGAAGGGGTTGAATATGAGACAGCAGAGATGGCTAGATTTTTTAGCGGCTTATGATTTTGATATAGAGTATACACTTGGAAAAGAAAATAAAGTAGCAGATGCTCTTAGCAGAAAACATCAGAATGTGGTGTAAGCTATGTTAACGGAATGGAGGGAACTAGAGGCTTTGACTACTTATAGTGTGCAGTTAAGATCGACTACTAGTTCTAGTCAGAGCATTGTCGTGGTATCTTGCTTGGAAGTTCGACCAGTACTGATCGAAAGGATTGCTTCTAAGCAGAAAGAAGACCCATAGTTAGCTGAAAAGATTAGAGGGCTTGAGCTTGGGTTAGAGATTGATGATCTAAAGGATTTTAATCTTGACCAGAGGGGATGGTTGAGAAAGAAGGGACGGTTGTGTGTTCCGAATGTTGAGGATTTAAGAAAAGAAGTTCTTAGGGAATGTCATCGATCTAAATTCATGATTGATCATGAGGGAACCAAGATTTATCAAGACATAAAGAGGAGTTTCTACTGGGAATGTATGAAGATGGATGTTCGCCTATAGGTAAGGAAGTGTGTGAATTGTCAACAAGTGAAGGTCGAACATCAGAAGTCGAGTGGATTGCTTCAACCTTTGGAGATACCAGTTTGGAAATGGGATTCGATATCCATGGATTTTATGGACGGGTTGCCAAGGTCGAGTCAAGGAAATGAAAGTATATGGGTCATAGTTGATAGGTTGACCAGGATTGCCCATTTCATTCTAGTTAAGTTAACCAGGACGACACCTGTTTTAGCTAAATTGTATATGAAGAACATAGTTAGACTGCATGGAATTCCTAGTAGTATAGTGAGTGATAGAGATACTTTGTTTACTAGTGAATTCTAGAAGAGTCTACAAGATGTGTTAGGTACTAAGCTCAAGATCAGTACTGCATATCACCCTCAAACAAATAGGTAGATAGAAAGAGTCAATAAGGTACTCGAGGATTTGTTAAGAGCTTGTGTGCTAGACTTTGGTGGATCTTAGGAAGATCACCTACACTTAGTTGAGTTTTCCTATAATAACAGTTATCAAACTAGTATAGGAATGGCGCCTTTCGAAGCTTTGTATGGAAGACCATGCAAATCACCAACATGTTGGTTGGAAACTGGAGACAGATTAGTCTTAGGACCAGACCTGGTAAGAGAGGCAATGGAGAAGATTGAGTTGATCCAAGGAAGCATGAGGGAAGCTCGGTCTAGACAAAAGAGTTATGCAGATAAGAGGCATAAGGATTAAGAATACTCAGTTGGAGATAAGGTTTTCATTAAAGTATCACCAATGAAGGGTGTGGTATGATTCAAAAAGTTAGGGAAACAGGCACCGAGATATGTTGGACCGTTCTCGGTTATAGAGAGGATCGGAAAGCTCGCATACAGAATAGAGTTACCGAGCAGTTTGGCAGGTGTCCATAATGTGTTTCATGTGCATTATCTTCGTAAGTATGTGCATTGGAAGACTTAATAGTAAAGCCAGATCTGAATTTTGTTAGGCAACCAGTTCGGGTTGTAGCGAGAGATAAGAAGAGGTTAAGAAACAAGACTGTCAAGTTGGTGAAAGTTCAGTGGACCGATAACGAGAAGGACTATACTTGGAAGACAGAAAACAGGATTAGAGATACTTATCCTGATCTGCTTTAGGTTATGTTCTATATTTGCTTTATATAGACTATTTGCTAGTCAGGTAGGCTTGTATGGTAGTTTGAAGATGTTACAGATTATTATTATGATTAGTATTTAGTCCTTACTGAATTTCGAGAACGAAATTCTTTAAGGAGGGGAGCCTGTAACACTCTTAATTTTAAATAACATTATTTACGAGATTTAATTAGATAAATTAAATAGAATAATATAGAGAGTAGGATGCTAAGGGGATTGAGATTTGAAAACTAAATAGAGGTCGTGCCTTAACTAAATGAAATCATAAGAATGGGTTTATAGAATGGTTTAATAAGTTAACTACTCAAGAGAGTAAGGCAAGAATATTATGGGAAATATCCATATACCATAACCCCATAACCCCTAAACCCTTACCTCATTCTCATTCACGTTTTCCACAAAATAAAAACATAAGAAAAGGAGCTTCAAGGTCGGCCATAAACCTAGAAAAAAAGAGAATCAAAATCAACTAGAAGCTTAGGATTCAAGCAAGGAAGAATCAAGCAAGATCAAATCTCAAGTTACTTATCCAAGCAAGGTGAATAATAATTAAAACCATCTCATATATGTTTTTATGAACATCTTAATTTTGGATTTAAAGTTTTAAAACCGTTTGGATGATTTGAACGATGATATGCTTTGATTATATGCCATGTTTGATTTAAACAAGTATGTTTATAAAATGTTTGATTCGATTTTAAGGTTAAAAATTGTGTACAATGGGTTTCGAATGCCATGAGGATTTAATATGTTATGTAAAACATTATTTTGGAGATAGGTTTAAATTCTCATAATAATCAAAGCCATGGATAATTTATTATGAATTTTGAAAGAAAGAAATAGATAATTTGGGTTTAAAATTAATTATGGTAATTATATAAAGTATTTTGGGTCTGAAATTTATATATGTCAGGAAACATATTAAAAGTGAATTAAGATGGTTTTTGGGGATTTTTCCTAAGTGATTTACTATGTAAATTAAATTATTTAAGATAAGGGACTTAGAATGTTTTAATTGTTTTGTAAAGAAGAAGGGCTTATTAGTAAAACAAATCCAAATGTAATTTCAGGAATTCGGCTACCATTTAGAAAATGATTTTGGTAAAGGATTTGGCAACCAACCATATTTTGATAAATAAGGCAAATAGGTGAAAAGAAATTACCTATAAAGGCTAAAAATCAGTTTTTCTTGGATTTACTACTTCGCCACTTCCATATACCAGCTTTCGACACCATACCTCCACTGAAGAACCCATTCAAAACCAATGTACTTGGTACCAAGTAATTGATACGTAGTGCATTGGAGAAAGGCGAAAGGTATAGTGTCGAAAATTTGCTTTCGAAGGGGTAGAAGTTACTCTTATTAACTTTAAAGTTACTTTTGTTATAAAGGATGCTTTTGAAGGGGTTGTATTAGCTTTCGAAACAATCAAACTTGCATTTGTTTTAGAAAAGAGCTTTCGAAAGGGTTGTCGCCTTTGTTTTTTAAGATAAGCTTTCGATTGAGTTGCCGCATATTAAGTTTTGAAAAGGAGCTTTCGAAACGATAGTTGCTTCTGAACCTAGTCGAAACCTAGCTGCCGTCCTTATACCATTCGAATTGGTTAAAGGCCACTTTGCTTTATAATCTTATAACGATGAGTTCGAGAGGGAAACTTTTGTTTTATTAATATTTAAGCCACTTCCTAATGCTTTTGAAAGGTTCCATGTAGTCACTTATATTAAAGGTTTCAAATGCAATGGTTTCGAAAGGGCGTTTTGAAGCTATCATTTTCCAATTATATTACTTAAACATCATTACTTTCAAAAGGGAGGTTTCAAAGCCATCTATTTCCCCAAATTCTTTTACTTGGAGATTAAAGTTTTCGAAAGGGTTACTTTCGCTTATCTTCACTTTGACTCGGAAGTTATACTTAAGGTTAAACCCAATGATTTGAAAGAAATACTTTCATATGGTTTCGAAGCTATGCTTCTATAAATTCTACTTGAACTAAGTAGTTTTGAGAGATAAGATTTAAAACTTTCAAAAGGAATGTTTTAATGGTTTCGAAAGAAAGGTTTTGATTCTTTCGAAAGGGATGTTTTGAGTGTTTCGAAATGCATATGTTTAAGTGTTTTGAAAAGAAGGTTTGCATACTTTTGAAGGATATAATTAAATGGTTTCAAAAGATATGGCCTAAGGTTTCGAAAGCCTTAGTTTTCAAACAAGAAACCCAATCTCAATTTTTAAAGATAAACCCATGGCAATATGAAAGAGATTTTGAAATGGTATTTAACTCTGGTGTTTTGAAAAAGCTTTCCTTGCTAAAGATAATAGGTTAAAGGTATTAACCATGTTTCATTTGAGAAATGATTACAAGGAAATTTAACCATAAATGCTTATATTATTATGTTGTGATCAATTATCATGTATGCTTCTTCTATAAACATATTCATTTTATATTGACCCATAACTGCATTTTGGGATGTTAAGGGCAGAGTAACCAGCTAGGTTGACCCGGTAGTGAATATATATTGAGTTAACTCATGTGCGAGTAGAAGTGCATCCAGAAGTTCAGGTAGACCAGAATATAGGATGCCCTAAGACTGATCAAAGAATTATTGATTTAGACAGATTCTTAGTAAGTCCACGAAAACTATGTATGAAAGTATTTATTGGCAGGGGCCAATAGGTTCTTAGAGATCCTATGAAAACTATATATGGACTTAGTTATTATAGGAGATCAATAGGTTCATAGTGCTCCCACGAAAACTATGACATGAGAGAAGTTATTGGAGAACCCAATAGGTTCATAGTAAGCCCATGAAAACTATGATTGGAGAAAGTTATTGGTAGATACCAATAGGTTCTTAGTGAACCCATGAAAACTATAAAACCAGATAGATAGTTCATATGCTTTGAACCGGTTATTAGTCAGCCCATGAAAACTAATAGGTTAAAAATAACCTTAGAAACTATAACTAAGACAGATAGTCAAATGAATGGGGATGAGAAATCCAGAATATATTACATATTTTCATATCATCATGATACATTTTATTATGTTGTTCCTTAACCATTGTGGATGCAGGTGCACAGTATATGGTTATTATAAAATTTGGTTAAGGTATTAGTGAGGAGAAAACCTGTTCCACTATGCGGCATGGTCTCACTGGATATCTATATGGTCTGAGATGGTAGGTTATTATTCATACCAGACTTTTTGTCTGACTCAAAGTTTATGTTTTACCCTTAAATTCTCGGGTGCTAAATTAATTTTGAGTAGTTTGAGAGTTAAGGTTTTCAGGTTCTCCTTTAGACGAATAAGCTTACGGAGACGTAGAGAAGGTAAGCTAGCTATTAGAATTTCTTTTCTGTTTGATTCCGCAGTGTTTTGGTTGTAATGGCAAAGTTGTTTAATTGTCTACGTTTAGACTCTGATCATCCAAGGGGGCATCTAGGAATCTTCATATGTCGCTCTTGGCGTATTTTGTAATAATTATATTTCTCTGAACGTGGTTCATGAATTGGGATTATGTATTGAATTAGGATTATGTAATGAATTTGAAACATGATTTGAAGTTGAATGAGAATCTGTTTTATGATTTTGAAATTTTTTCATATTCATGTGTTTCTGTTATATCAATGTATCTAACATTATCGCATTTGGTCACCTAGAATTAATAACCATGGATGACTGCAACATCTGTGGCCGTTAGTTTTGGGCCTCCAAAGTGGGGATGTTACATGCCTCGATCCCTACTTTATATAGCATTCTGCCTATAATGCACCCCGCAAGAGGCTAACGTCTCCAACGTCTTTCATTCTTCAGTCATGGCTTACACTCCACTCTTTTGCTTCTTACTCATAGCATCAACAACCTTGTTCTCCTTTCTTGGCGTATATTCTATACTGAAGTCATATGCCGCCAAGAATTCTAGCCATCTTTGCTACCTCATATTCAACTTCTTATGAGAAAATAAATACTTAAGAAATTTGTGGTCCATATACAACTTGAACCACTCTCCCAACAATTATTGTCTCCAAATCTTTAGCACAGACACTACTGCTGCCAAATCTAAGTCTTGAGTCAGATATCTAACCTCATGCGGCCACAATTTCCCTGATGCATAGGCTATCACTCACCCTCTTTGCATCAGCACTACTCCTACACCTTTTCCACAGGCATCTATGTAAACTAATAGACCTTAGTTCCCTTTAGGTATGATCAAGATAGAAGCATGTCAATAACTTCTTCAATATCTAAAATGACCCTTCATACTCATCGATCCATGCGAACTTCTCGTTCTTTTGCTTCTATACGCAAGAAATCTTGAATGAATCTACGGTAATAGTCAGCCAATCCCAAGAAACTTCTCATCTCTGCGATTGTCTTTGGTGCCTTCCAAACATTAATAGTCTCTATCTTTGATGGATCCAATGCCAATCCATTTGAAATAAGATGCCTAAGAAACTTAACTTCTTGTTACCAAAAATGACATTTCAAAAACTTTGCTTTCAGCTTGTGTTGTCGCAACTTCTCCAATACCAATCTAAGGTGGACTTCATATCCTTTCATCCTTAGAATACACCAAGATATCATCAATGAAGACAAAAGCAAATCTAACCAACTGATCGTGAAAGATTTAGTTCATAAGATTAACAAAGAACGTAGTCAATGGTAACTATCTTCTACTACCCTCAGATGATGGAACCCTATCGTCAAATCTGGCTGCGAGAACACTCGAGCTCTACTCAACTGATCAAATAGGTCATCTATCCTAGATAATGGATAATAATTCTTCACTGTTAACTCATTCAGCTTTCGATAATCAATGCACATCCGTAAAGATCCATCCGATTTCTTTATGAATATCGCATATGCTCCCCATGGTGAACTACTTGGCCTAATGAAACTTTTGTCTTCAAGTTCCATCAGTTGCTTCTTTAATTCCTCCCTCTCCTTGAGCGGCATTCTACTAGGTGGCCTACTAACAAGCTTTCCTAAACATCAAGTCTATTCGAAACTCGATTGCCCTCCTTGGTGATAATCCCATCACAGGTTTGAAAACGTTTGCAAACTCCCTAACCTCTCGTACTCTACTGATCTCATCATCTTCTTCCATGGCACATATCAACAAATCCGACTTATCCTTCACAATGTCCAAAGGTATCATAATTCTTTATCCACCTTTATGATTTCATAAGGCGATGATCCTACCTTCACAATAGAACCTAGCATCATTATGCCCTAGCTAATCCATACAAAGTCCACCAAAATTGGCATAGGTTAGTTGCTATTAATGGAACAAAAATTACCCCATATCCTATGAAATCAAACACATATGGATCACAAACGAACAATTGTCCACACAAACCAAACTCAAGGTCAATGCACCTTAATTCGAGAGTGGCATACCTACTAATCAAATTAACCATACGTAAGGAGTAATCAAATAGGTATTATTTAGTTCTAACCAATCAAATAAATCTTTTGAGATGAAAGAGTGAGTAGCACCAGTATCAAACAGAACTCTAACTGATATACTAGAAATCGAAATCATACCTCCAGGCATACCTTTTCATTTCCCCTCAGCTGTCGGTCTAGATGTAGGTCCTTTCAAAGCATAAACCTTTGCCTACTTTGCTTTTGGACAATCCCTCTTCTTGTGGCAAGGTCTATTACAGATGAAGCACTTTGCCCTGTCCTTGTTCTCCGTCTTGGTACATTTGGTGGAATGGTGTCCCTTTTGTCTATAGTTAAAACAAGTAATGTCTTCCACATTTGGCTTTTGAGCTCCTCCTCGAGAAGTCTTTCATCCTTTCTGGTTTTTTGCCCTTTTGATAAATATTGAGTCTCTTTTTGTGCCCAACCTTTTATCTTAACATCAGCCTTTTCTCTTTTCCTGAAATAAGTGATCATATTATCTCTCCATTTCCAACACCATCTCAAACGGAGCAATATATAAGCCATCACCACATGGTTCAACCCCCATCAGACCCTTCATGAACTTCTCATTCTTCTTCAATGGAGCACTGATATGCTCCATTCCATACTTCAAAAAATCATTAAGGCGCTATATATACTCTACCAAAGTCATCTCCCCTTGTTTCAGGTCCAAAATTCCCTGCACAATGCACTCTTCTGATATTCAGGGATAAACCAAGCCTCGAATCGCTCCTTAAACTGTTCCCAGGTTATATCCTCCTCTAAGACCTCAGCAATTATAGCCTATCGCCAGTTCAACGCATCTACTTGAAGCTCATAAGAAGCCAACCTCCTCTTATGAGCATTAACATACCCCAAGTCTCCGAAGATACGTTCACAAACCTTCAACCAATTCAACACTTCTAGAGCGGATTCCTTCCCTGTAAATACTTTCCCTCCACTGCTCTTATAATTCCCGTGACGTCTTAGAAAAGTCCACTCCTCTTGGTACTACTGATCTCGTCTCAACAACTTCAACTAGCTTTTGCCTTGTCATCTCCATCATAAATTGACGAAACAAAGCATTCATATCCATTCCTCCTTCGGTTGGGGCAGGCACTTGAGTACCGACTTTAATACGAACTTCTGGGGCTACCTTCCATCCTTGGCCATTACTTTATGTACGATCAGTTCCCCTACTTAGATTCACTGTAGTACTTCCTATAGTCAAACTTCGGTTACATAGGTCCATTCTTGCCTTCGGAATAATCAGCGGTTCATAAGAAACGGAAGTAAAGAGAGTGAGAGCAATTATAGAAGGGTAGATATATATATATATATATATATATATATATATATATCAAAATATAAGTACATCGAATATCTAGCGTATACCCTCCCAAAGGTGTTCGTTTTCTACTACTTAGTTTCTACTTACCTTTGTTTTACTTAGGTGTTCCCCCAACCTAAGCTCTAATACCATATTGTAACATCCCCCACTTCGAGACACGAAAATAGAGGTCGATGATGCTGCAGTCATCACCGGAATCATTTTCAAGCAACAATGTGAGTTCAATATTATTGCACAACATTAACAAAACTTAACGGCTAAATAAATTTGAATTATGCCAATTTGTTTTATGTGATTCATTACATCATCATTAACCCTTTTCTTTCCCATGCAGGGTTAAATAGAAGAAGAAATTAAGAGTGGTGTCATGTCTGACATATAAAGATGTCAACATGACACATAACCAGTTATAAGTCCTAGTGTTGCAAGGTGGAATTTTCAAAATAACTATCATTTGCTAGTAAGCCTCCCGCTTCTCTTTAGGATCTTTATCTGTCCTTCCAAAAAATACTCGTCTAATCCATAAACTCAGCCTAATCGAATCGGTACCCATGAGTTTATGGGAAGTAATAAAAACACCGGTCAGATATAAGGTCTGGTATGAGTAAAATCTTTACCTAAGCATCCGTAGATACCATGCCATTGTAGCATAGAACGAGTTCTCCCTCACTTTCTCATTATAATAATTACACCATAGGGTTGTAACAACATTACATCAAAAGCAACCATGCGCATTACATTCAGTCAACAAGTTTCCTTACATATTTCATCCAATTATGAACCATGTCCTATTAATTATTTCAATTTAAATTAAGTGTTCCCTATGCTTAATATACAGTCATGAATTAAGTCATATAATCATCCATCATCCATTCAAATATCACTAAAGCTCTTATTTAGGTGTTCATTTTTAAGTTATCATTAACTTACTTTATTGAATACCTCCCTAGGCATGTCCATCACTAATTTATCTTTACTTGAACAACATACCTTATGAAATGGCCACTCGTTCCTCTCGAGGAGCCACCCTGACTCTTCTAAGAGGTTGAATGTAAGCACCAAGAGGACGTTCTAGCAAACGTCCTTACTGAGCGTCACTAGCCCCTTTTAGTCCCTAAATCGCCATCGTTCATGTTGCTGATTCTTCCATTTATTTATAACACAACCCTGATGTTTTGGCATCCTACAATGACATCCTTCCATAACCCCCCTTAGAGTTTTTAAAAATATTCCTTAGATTGAATCCTATCGTGGCACCCTACCAGATACTATTGGACATTAGACTGAATATTCAAGGCATCCTTCCATCCAAAAACTCTATGAGTTGGTATATCTTTATGATCATAATTCAACCTTCTTATTTCATTAATTAGTTGTGTATCCTACACATAATTTAGATAAAACATCTTTTTTCTCTGATTAAATGATACCTTATCATTTATTAACTTCTCTAAGCTTTCTTTCATTCTAAAAATAAGTTTGCACAATTTTAATTTATAAAATCCTTTTATTATTTTGTCCCTATGAAATAGTCAATTAACACTTGGAATTGTCTTCACAAGTGCACTCATTTTACTTAGAACATCATAGCTTCCCAAGCTATCCCAAATAAAACTTAACTATCACGTATTGTCTATCCTATAGCCATCGCAAGTCAAGCCTAGCAATCACATTTTATCTAGGCCATACCCATCGCATGTTGATTTTCCTAGGCCATCGCTAGTTGACCCTCAACTAATCATCGCGAATAGATAGTTTATTTTATCTCTTGCAAGTAGTGCCTTTATAGGCTATCGCAAATTAATAACTTCTCCATGCTATCACACGTTGAGCGTCAAGTAACTATCGCAAGATAACTTCCCTACACCGCCGCAAATTGATTATCATATGCTATTGCTGGTTAGTAGCTATCGTGAGTTGAGCTCTAGGAGCTATCACTCATTGCCTTCCAATAAATGTCGCAAGTTAACATAGGTTGAATACCTATGGTGGTTATCATAGGTTGATATGGCATTTTCGTAAATAGTTTGAAAACTATTTTATTAACTTACTAAGTAATTACTTTATACTAAATCTCATTTAGTATCGAATTCTCATTGGTTAATATATCTCTTGTAACGACCCGCCATTTTGGACCATTCGCATCCATTATAAGTGTATAGGTAGACACTCATGCCGGAATTGAATTGCTCAAAATACTGCGTTGTTAATTTAAATTTGGCAAAACTGAACATATACAGTAAATAAATAATCACAGATCACAAACACAGAGTAATAAGTGCAGCGGAAATAAAAGAGATAGTAGTTCATGAAGCTACTATATGAATATATAAAATACATCAGAGTTAGAACAGATACAACGGAAGAGTAATACAATACATCACTGGAATCATCGAATATCTGAAAGCTGGATAGATAGCTGGATCTCCAAGCGAAGCTCCAACTCCAAAGGTGAGTCTCGAAAGCTGAACCACTCAGTCTGACCCGAGCGTAAAGCAAAATACAAAACACTCGAGTCAGGATTAACATTCTTATATTAATAAATCCAACTCAAGTGAAATGGCAATTGAAATACAAGTAACTCAAAGGATGTTTGGAATAACCATCCTTCAAGGATCCGTTAAACTATCTACTAGGTAGTAATATACGCTAAGTAGATAATGTCTATCAGTAATATAAAAAAAATATCAAAATAGCGTTAAGTCATGGCCCATTCCACCCTTAACACATTTTTATTCCCAAAAGCATATACAAGACCGTAGTTTCCCCAAAACCGGAAGTCACCAGAGGGCAATCCATATACTAAAGGTACAAATCAAAATCGTAGTGGTCGCGCATAAATGGAATACAAGTATGACAAGGCACATGAGGCAATACCCAAGGTAGTGATACTACCGTTCGCCTGATCCGGACTGGTGAGAACGCAACGCCGCAGCGCCCGCAACACCGTGAAACAACACTCCCAAAATCAAGGGTGCACCAATCGACAACAAGTATAAGTAGTTCGAAGAAGTGTGTCCACTTGAGGTAGCTAATCCTCCATTGGCCCGGCACAGCTCCTGTTTTAGTCATTTCCAATTTGACACAAGTGTCAAGGCTATCCATCATCGTTCTCTTTCTTCAGTCATCAACGTACATCATTCCAACCACTTCATTCTGGATCATCACTCCGCGTATAGTTATTAAAGTGGTTTTCGGTTTAGATAGAGAGTATATCCATAACCGAATTCCGGTCTCTTTAATAACTTCCGTAATTATTTCACCGATTGGTCATTTATTTATTTCAGAACCAAATCAATTTCAATTCAATTAGAATTCGTAAATCAACATTTCATTTGTCTTTCAAAACCAATTTCCAATAATTTACGTTTCAAAACTTCAAATTACCATTTCAAAATCTTATAATTCAATTTCAATATCTAATTAAAACCATTCAAATATTGATTCAAGTTCGTATATAAGTTTCATTTCGAAATCATTTAAATTAATTTGATTTAACATTTAAATCAATTTAAACTCATTTATCGATTTTATTCAATATTCGTTAAGTTACCTTATCATTCAAAACAATTTCTATTAAATTTCCAATTCATTAAATCAATTTCTTAAGTTCAACTTCATTAAAACAAAACTTACAATTTTTGAATTAAATTAAATTCGTCAAATCAAATCCTTTAATTTTCAAGTCTTACATTAATTTCAATAAATCACAATTTCATTTCTTGTTAAAGAAATTCAATTTCACTTATTTACTTACTTAAATAATTTTCCAAAACTTAATTAATAAAGAAACTCAATTTCAATTATTTACGAAGTAAAATTCACTTATTCAAAAATTCAATTTAATTTAATCATTAAATAATTCAATCTTATTTAATTATTAAATAATTTGAAACTTAATTATTAAATAATTTCAAAGTTTAATAATTTCAAACTTACTTATTAAATCATTTCAAACTTTAATAATTTCAAACTCAATTATAATTTCAAACTTGATTATAATTTCAAACTTAATTATCAAATCATTTCTCAAATTAAACAATATACTTTCATCAATTACATCGTTAATATTTCGTTTCAGATTATTAACATTTTCCTTTCATTAAAAATTCAAATTTCAACTTCATTTCAAAACCATATTATTTATTCAAATAAAATCTTCGTTTTATTTTTAAATCAGGTTATTGACCAATCGGGTTTTTATTTAATTTCCTATCCTAGGTCAAAGTTCAATTTGGGTATTTATCATTTCAACCCGATTCCAATTCAATTCAAAAATCAAAGTATAACAAAGGGAACTTGCAGTGTGATAACTGGGATGGTGTCAAAGTAAATAAACAAGCAATAACAACAAACCATAACAATCCAATAATCAATTCAAATAATCCCGAAATAACCGTATTAATTCGCATTGTTATTTGTACGAATTAATATAATTATTTCTAGAATCTACACTATCATTTCATGTAGATTAAAGATTATTACGTTACGGTTTTCACTTGTCATTCAATTTAAAATTTCATACATCATCAATTTTAGCAACATACATTCAGTGGTTCAAAGTGTAATTAAACAAATCCTACGTGTCAATAAATTCAACAGTTAAAGGGATCATATTATACAAATGTCAGTTAATCAAATTTAACATTTAATTATCCTATATCAATTTCAATTGCATACTATTTATCATTTTAACATTTACAATTTAACGTCCAATATAAACATCAACAATCAATCAATTATCAGCCAAACTGTATTATCATCGCATAAATAATTAACAGATAATGGTGTCAGATGTCACAGGTGAACTGATACAGGTAATAGCATATATAACAGTGTAATTAATTAACAGCAGCATATTTCAATTGTCGTTTCAATTGAAATCAAATCTAATAAATAAAAGAACGTTAATCGTGAGTGAGTGCTCACCTTTCGAGGCTAGATAGAACAAGAGATGACACGGATACGCACACTGATACGGATACTGGAATTGAGTTACGAATCCAAGCACGAGTTCGATGATCAAAGCTGATAGATAAGGCATCGAGAAACGATTAGAATTATTTTGATAGAACAGACATTATATAATCATATTATTATTATTATTTCCAAACCATTTTGATTTTAACACATAGATCTAAGATCACTAAACCCATATATCCTTGTACATATAGACTAATATATAACCATATGAAATTTTAGGATAAAATGATAATATATATATATATAATCTATATAAATTTATCTGTAAAATAAGACAAATTGCAAATCGGTTATAACATATATATAAATCAGATATATATAAAATTAAGTCATAACCAAATATACATGTATATATTACTATACTATAAATATACTAACAAAACAACCACAAACTATAACTTACAGCGAAAACGTTGCTAGTATATATATATAATGCACGATCAAGTATATTCATATTAGTATCAAATTCATATACAAACCTAACATATTATATAGCTAAAAAAAATAGAACCCAACACATATATACGCAACAGCAAATAGCTTATGTATATCCAACAGCAACATACGAATATGCCTTTTAAAATTATACCTAAAAATCTTTATTCCCAAAATATATTACAGTTATTGTTAACATATATATACATACCTACTTCAAAACAAATTCTTTAAAGACAAATTTACATAAAACTTCAGATATACCACACTTACATATATATATACAATACAACACATTTAATATTAGCTATATAGACATATATGCATAGCTTAGACAAATGTACAACTCATATATAGAGCAGGTCATATTATTATATACGAAAGTGAGTATATATACAAAAATAGAAGCACAGCCCGTATAACTAACATATCATATACAAACTGTAAGATAATTTTGGGCTCGGTCATATCATATTATAACAAATGCAGACATTATGTAAACTTAGATAATTCCCATACATTAATATATATAACAACTAGATATATACAACTGTATATTTATATATCATATAAAATATTAAAATACTTTCAGGCAAGTATGTTTCTACAAACTGATACGTGCATACAAGCTATATAACTATATGACTATATATATATATAGCTATTAATATAACTGATATACTGTTAAATAACTATCAGTAGAAGAAAACTACAACATAACCCATATAAACTTTATATTCAAAACAGAAAATATGATATACTTTTTTTTTGTAAAACTTACACAACATAAAATAAAGTATATAACATACCATACATTCAAGTTGCCGAAGGCGGAAAGGAAATGATGGCGGAAAGAAAATAAAGGCGCGCGAGGCCGAGTCAGGTAGAGGCGGCTTCAGCATGGAGGTTCGGACGCTCGGTACGAGGCGAGATGGGAGGTGGGCGGAGGGACAGGAGAAGGTGGCCACGGCCATGGCTGGCGCGAGTGGGTGGGTTGCGAGTGCGAGCGGAGGAGGGTGTTGGCGTTGCTGCCTTGAGTGCAGGCGAAAGGGTAGTGAGTGGAAGAAGACGGTGGAAGGCTTGGTTGGACCGGAGGGCGAGGAGATGGCGGGCTGACGCACGCAAGTGGACCTGAGGGGTGAAGGTAGGCTGGTGTGCGTCGAGGCGGGTTGTGGTGACGCGGCTGTGGATGGGCAGACGTGTTGATGGGCAGTGCGGCACGTGGGTGATGGGGTTCGGTTGGTGAAGGAGGGGGCTTGGGCGGAGGGTGAAAGGGAGAGGGAGGCGGAAGCGAAGGTGCAGATGAGCAGGCGACCAAAGAAATCATGCCTTCCTTTTTCTTTTTTCTTTTTTTTTTCTTTTTTTTTAAGGAAGAGGTAGTGGAATAGGTTGGATCAGAGGAAAAATTGAGCTGCTTGGTGATGAAAATGGAAGGTGGAAGACAAATGAATGAATGGACGTGGGAAAATGTAAAGTTGGTGAACCGGTGAAATTGGGATTGACAAAAGTATGCTGTCAATGCCAACATATAATTATGAATGGTTTGTTATTTTCAAGCAGAGGAGCCACCGCATAGAAGTAAAAAAGGAAGGCAATGAAACCATGCGATTGGAAAATAAAAGGTCACAACATAAGTTTCCAAGAAATAATAATAACTATAGGCCATCGGCTGTTAGATTTCTCAAAGTGGACAATTGAAAGGGTAGAAACCAAAAAGGCTCAGAATGCGGAACCGATACGGCTGATTCGTCTACCGATTCCGTCGTGTACTGAATTTCGAAATTGACAGTTGAATATACCGTAGAGATCAGCATGACGAGACGCTCAAAACGGTATATAGATATCAGTGATACGATTGAATTATAAAAATTCGAATTTTCTACCAGCGGAAAACGCAAGAAAAACGCTGAAAAATAAGATCGACGGAGCCAAAGATGTCCGAATTTGGAAAAACGACAAACTGAAATCTTGCTCAGAAGATGGTTTAGAATTTTTCTATGTAAAAATATTTAGGTTTCGGAAATATTTTAATTTCAACGCTCTTTAAATGATTAAATTGAAGTGAATTTACGCGCGAAATAAACTTTCATATTTTCGGACGAAAATTTACCATTCGCTATGTTTAACTAGACGTATTCCAAATATTAAATTTTTATTTCAAAATTTTATCGTTTAAAATTTCACAAAATTTCAACTAATTACATTATTGAAACGGTTAAATTTACGGGTCGTTACATTCTCCCCCACTCAAAACTTTTCGTCCCCGAAAAGGAACGAGGTAGGAGAATAGAAACCACCAGAAAGAAAAACAGATTTGAAATACAAAATAACAATTAATTTGAACCATATAAATTCAAATTTAAATTAATTGATATTCAATAATTGATTTAATCCATTTGATTTCACTAAAATCAATCTCAACTATTTCTAAATTCATTATCTTATTATCCAATTATCTTAAATTTACAATTTCTAAAACCATAAATCTGAATAGTCTTTTATTATAATCATATTTTCTTCAACAATTTTAAATTCTTCTTTATTCCAAATTACTGTTAAATTTATTCTACTTAATATATCTAACCACATATATTTAACCCATTTAGATTAATTTAAACCATAAAAGTTTCGATTTAAATTGATTTATATTTATTAATTGCTTTTAAATTCAAGGTATTTCATAAGTTGATCAAATTTTAATTTATTAATTCTTTCAAAACAAATTTATTTCATTATTAACGGAGTTTTACTTATTATCCTATCTAACTCTGTTAACATTTTTATAATCAAAATTTAGTGTATAACATTTATTATAAACACTCAAATTTTATTTATAAATTCAATTTATCTTACATATTATCCAATTACATATTCAACTTCTGAATGATTTAGGTAAGTTGTATTAGAATGCAGTTGAACAATATACAAATAAAATTTTCCCAATTCAATTATTCATATTTAAATATTTATTCCAAATTTTGGTTTTATTTATAATTAAAATCATCTTTTAACAAAATTTAAGAATTTGATTTCCGATTAACTTTAAAAAACTTAGAGATATATAATATATTTATATCAAATCAAATTAAATTTTAAAATAAGATACCTATATATAGATAAATCAAATTATACTGAAGAAATTTAAATCAAAATATTTTTTTCAAAACAAAATCGTAGCAAAGCTACAGAATGGTATCTCCACTTCGAAACTCGAAAATGAACGTCGATGATGCGGCCGCCATCATCGAAATTATTTTCCAGCGACAAAGAGAAGAGCACTGATTTCAACACTTTAAATTCTTTGAAAACGATTTCTATTCGAAAATACTTTCAATAATATATACTTTAAAATTTTAAAACCAAAGTTCGAATCACCGGAAACTAAATTCTCAAATTTCTGAATTAAATTCATTTCAAATTCCAAATTAATTTATAAACCGTATTTATAAATTTATTTAGAACAATAAATGATAATCAAATATTATCATTTCAAACAAACAATTTAATTAATTTATTAAATTTTTAGAAAATTTTAATTATAAATATTTATAATATAATCATACAAATTTATTCCATTTACCAAATTTGAAAACGATATTAATTTACAAATACACTTCCTCGCTCGACTATATAAGAATAGATTTCAAAGCAAAGACAGAGATTCAAATTTTGATGGACTCAAATCAAAGAGAATTTTGATTCGAAGACAAATTCGAAAGAAAAGATAAGATGATTCAATAACAGAATCGGGAGATGGTAAGTTTATTTAATTCACGGGCAACCTTAACCGGGTCGTCCGTAACTTCAAGAATAGGATCGATGCTGAATCCCGAGGTAAATCGACACTCGATCTCAAGAGATGGGATTCAGGTATAGCAGGAGATAGATAGCATCGTAAACCGAGGATACAGAAATCTCCGATAAATCGATGCTATTGTAAAGGAGTTTCACTCCTTTACAAATCATTCGAAGTTTGGTGAGACCGCCGATTCATTATAAGGTCATTCGAAGTGGAGTTATGTGATGCTCCAGAATTGAAAGGAGACGAATAGCGAGGGACACGAATGAAATTCGGAACCGTAGGGAACGTTCCAAAATTCAAAGAAATCGAGTCGGAAAGAAGAGATTGAAACTCGAATGAGAGTGATTCTGTAAATACATTTACCATCTATGTTGAGTTTTGCCTAGAGCTACCAAAGCTCTGATACCAACTGTAACGACCCGCCATTTTGGACCATTCGCATCCATTATAAGTGTATAGGTAGACACTCATGCCGGAATTGAATTGCTCAAAATACCGCGTTGTTAATTTAAATTTGGCAAAACTGAACATATACAGTAAATAAATAATCACAGATCACAAACACAGAGTAATAAGTGCAGCGGAAATAAAAGAGATAGTAGTTCATGAAGCTACTATATGAATATATAAAATACATCAGAGTTAGAACAGATACAACGGAAGAGTAATACAATACATCACTGGAATCATCGAATATCTGAAAGCTGGATAGATAGCTGGATCTCCAAGCGAAGCTCCAACTCCAAAGGTGAGTCTCGAAAGCTGAACCACTCAGTCTGACCCGAGCGTAAAGCAAAATACAAAACACTCGAGTCAGGATTAACATTCTTATATTAATAAATCCAACTCAAGTGAAATGGCAATTGAAATACAAGTAACTCAAAGGATGTTTGGAATAACAATCCTTCAAGGATCCGTTAAACTATCTACTAGGTAGTAATATACGCTAAGTAGATAATGTCTATCAGTAATATAAAAAAATATCAAAATAGCGTTAAGTCATGGCCCATTCCACCCTTAACACATTTTTATTCCCAAAAGCATATACAAGACCGTAGTTTCCCCAAAACCGGAAGTCACCAGAGGGCAATCCATATACTAAAGGTACAAATCAAAATCGTAGTGGTCGCGCATAAATGGAATACAAGTATGACAAGGCACATGAGGCAATACCCAAGGTAGTGATACTACCGTTCGCCTGATCCGGACTGGTGAGAACGCAACGCCGCAGCGCCCGCAACACCGTGAAACAACACTCCCAAAATCAAGGGTGCACCAATCGACAACAAGTATAAGTAGTTCGAAGAAGTGTGTCCACTTGAGGTAGCTAATCCTCCATTGGCCCGGCACAGCTCCTGTTTTAGTCATTTCCAATTTGACACAAGTGTCAAGGCTATCCATCATCGTTCTCTTTCTTCAGTCATCAACGTACATCATTCCAACCACTTCATTCTGGATCATCACTCCGCGTATAGTTATTAAAGTGGTTTTCGGTTTAGATAGAGAGTATATCCATAACCGAATTCCGGTCTCTTTAATAACTTCCGTAATTATTTCACCGATTGGTCATTTATTTATTTCAGAACCAAATCAATTTCAATTCAATTAGAATTCGTAAATCAACATTTCATTTGTCTTTCAAAACCAATTTCCAATAATTTACGTTTCAAAACTTCAAATTACCATTTCAAAATCTTATAATTCAATTTCAATATCTAATTAAAACCATTCAAATATTGATTCAAGTTCGTATATAAGTTTCATTTCGAAATCATTTAAATTAATTTGATTTAACATTTAAATCAATTTAAACTCATTTATCGATTTTATTCAATATTCGTTAAGTTACCTTATCATTCAAAACAATTTCTATTAAATTTCCAATTCATTAAATCAATTTCTTAAGTTCAACTTCATTAAAACAAAACTTACAATTTTTGAATTAAATTAAATTCGTCAAATCAAATCCTTTAATTTTCAAGTCTTACATTAATTTCAATAAATCACAATTTCATTTCTTGTTAAAGAAATTCAATTTCACTTATTTACTTACTTAAATAATTTTCCAAAACTTAATTAATAAAGAAACTCAATTTCAATTATTTACGAAGTAAAATTCACTTATTCAAAAATTCAATTTAATTTAATCATTAAATAATTCAATCTTATTTAATTATTAAATAATTTGAAACTTAATTATTAAATAATTTCAAAGTTTAATAATTTCAAACTTACTTATTAAATCATTTCAAACTTTAATAATTTCAAACTCAATTATAATTTCAAACTTGATTATAATTTCAAACTTAATTATCAAATCATTTCTCAAATTAAACAATATACTTTCATCAATTACATCGTTAATATTTCGTTTCAGATTATTAACATTTTCCTTTCATTAAAAATTCAAATTTCAACTTCATTTCAAAACCATATTATTTATTCAAATAAAATCTTCGTTTTATTTTTAAATCAGGTTATTGACCAATCGGGTTTTTATTTAATTTCCTATCCTAGGTCAAAGTTCAATTTGGGTATTTATCATTTCAACCCGATTCCAATTCAATTCAAAAATCAAAGTATAACAAAGGGAACTTGCAGTGTGATAACTGGGATGGTGTCAAAGTAAATAAACAAGCAATAACAACAAACCATAACAATCCAATAATCAATTCAAATAATCCCGAAATAACCGTATTAATTCGCATTGTTATTTGTACGAATTAATATAATTATTTCTAGAATCTACACTATCATTTCATGTAGATTAAAGATTATTACGTTACGGTTTTCACTTGTCATTCAATTTAAAATTTCATACATCATCAATTTTAGCAACATACATTCAGTGGTTCAAAGTGTAATTAAACAAATCCTACGTGTCAATAAATTCAACAGTTAAAGGGATCATATTATACAAATGTCAGTTAATCAAATTTAACATTTAATTATCCTATATCAATTTCAATTGCATACTATTTATCATTTTAACATTTACAATTTAACGTCCAATATAAACATCAACAATCAATCAATTATCAGCCAAACTGTATTATCATCGCATAAATAATTAACAGATAATGGTATCAGATGTCACAGGTGAACTGATACAGGTAATAGCATATATAACAGTGTAATTAATTAACAGCAGCATATTTCAATTGTCGTTTCAATTGAAATCAAATCTAATAAATAAAAGAACGTTAATCGTGAGTGAGTGCTCACCTTTCGAGGCTAGATAGAACAAGAGATGACACGGATACGCACACTGATACGGATACTGGAATTGAGTTACGAATCCAAGCACGAGTTCGATGATCAAAGCTGATAGATAAGGCATCGAGAAACGATTAGAATTATTTTGATAGAACAGACATTATATAATCATATTATTATTATTATTTCCAAACCATTTTGATTTTAACACATAGATCTAAGATCACTAAACCCATATATCCTTGTACATATAGACTAATATATAACCATATGAAATTTTAGGATAAAATGATAATATATATATATATAATCTATATAAATTTATCTGTAAAATAAGACAAATTGCAAATCGGTTATAACATATATATAAATCAGATATATATAAAATTAAGTCATAACCAAATATACATGTATATATTACTATACTATAAATATACTAACAAAACAACCACAAACTATAACTTACAGCGAAAACGTTGCTAGTATATATATATAATGCACGATCAAGTATATTCATATTAGTATCAAATTCATATACAAACCTAACATATTATATAGCTAAAAAAAATAGAACCCAACACATATATACGCAACAGCAAATAGCTTATGTATATCCAACAGCAACATACGAATATGCCTTTTAAAATTATACCTAAAAATCTTTATTCCCAGAATATATTACAGTTATTGTTAACATATATATACATACCTACTTCAAAACAAATTCTTTAAAGACAAATTTACATAAAACTTCAGATATACCACACTTACATATATATATACAATACAACACATTTAATATTAGCTATATAGACATATATGCATAGCTTAGACAAATGTACAACTCATATATAGAGCAGGTCATATTATTATATACGAAAGTGAGTATATATACAAAAATAGAAGCACAGCCCGTATAACTAACATATCATATACAAACTGTAAGATAATTTTGGGCTCGGTCATATCATATTATAACAAATGCAGACATTATGTAAACTTAGATAATTCCCATACATTAATATATATAACAACTAGATATATACAACTGTATATTTATATATCATATAAAATATTAAAATACTTTCAGGCAAGTATGTTTCTACAAACTGATACGTGCATACAAGCTATATAACTATATGACTATATATATATAGCTATTAATATAACTGATATACTGTTAAATAACTATCAGTAGAAGAAAACTACAACATAACCCATATAAACTTTATATTCAAAACAGAAAATATGATATACTTTTTTTTTGTAAAACTTACACAACATAAAATAAAGTATATAACATACCATACATTCAAGTTGCCGAAGGCGGAAAGGAAATGATGGCGGAAAGAAAATAAAGGCGCGCGAGGCCGAGTCAGGTAGAGGCGGCTTCAGCATGGAGGTTCGGACGCTCGGTACGAGGCGAGATGGGAGGTGGGCGGAGGGACAGGAGAAGGTGGCCACGGCCATGGCTGGCGCGAGTGGGTGGGTTGCGAGTGCGAGCGGAGGAGGGTGTTGGCGTTGCTGCCTTGAGTGCAGGCGAAAGGGTAGTGAGTGGAAGAAGACGGTGGAAGGCTTGGTTGGACCGGAGGGCGAGGAGATGGCGGGCTGACGCACGCAAGTGGACCTGAGGGGTGAAGGTAGGCTGGTGTGCGTCGAGGCGGGTTGTGGTGACGCGGCTGTGGATGGGCAGACGTGTTGATGGGCAGTGCGGCACGTGGGTGATGGGGTTCGGTTGGTGAAGGAGGGGGCTTGGGCGGAGGGTGAAAGGGAGAGGGAGGCGGAAGCGAAGGTGCAGATGAGCAGGCGACCAAAGAAATCATGCCTTCCTTTTTCTTTTTTCTTTTTTTTTCTTTTTTTTTTAAGGAAGAGGTAGTGGAATAGGTTGGATCAGAGGAAAAATTGAGCTGCTTGGTGATGAAAATGGAAGGTGGAAGACAAATGAATGAATGGACGTGGGAAAATGTAAAGTTGGTGAACTGGTGAAATTGGGATTGACAAAAGTATGCTGTCAATGCCAACATATAATTATGAATGGTTTGTTATTTTCAAGCAGAGGAGCCACCGCATAAAAGTAAAAAAGGAAGGCAATGAAACCATGCGATTGGAAAATAAAAGGTCACAACATAAGTTTCCAAGAAATAATAATAACTATAGGCCATCGGCTGTTAGATTTCTCAAAGTGGACAATTGAAAGGGTAGAAACCAAAAAGGCTCAGAATGCGGAACCGATACGGCTGATTCGTCTACCGATTCCGTCGTGTACTGAATTTCGAAATTGACAGTTGAATATACCGTAGAGATCAGCATGACGAGACGCTCAAAACGGTATATAGATATCAGTGATACGATTGAATTATAAAAATTCGAATTTTCTACCAGCGGAAAACGCAAGAAAAACGCTGAAAAATAAGATCGACGGAGCCAAAGATGTCCGAATTTGGAAAAACGACAAACTGAAATCTTGCTCAGAAGATGGTTTAGAATTTTTCTATGTAAAAATATTTAGGTTTCGGAAATATTTTAATTTCAACGCTCTTTAAATGATTAAATTGAAGTGAATTTACGCGCGAAATAAACTTTCATATTTTCGGACGAAAATTTACCATTCGCTATGTTTAACTAGACGTATTCCAAATATTAAATTTTTATTTCAAAATTTTATCGTTTAAAATTTCACAAAATTTCAACTAATTACATTATTGAAACGGTTAAATTTACGGGTCGTTACATCTCTTTTCACTTTTCTTTTCAGAACTTGTTAATTACAATTTCATATTTAATTAGTTAATTGTCGTTAATCAATTAATTCTTCACGTAACCAAATAATTCGTATAAAATTAAAAATTAATGGGAAAAATCTCAAAAGTTCACTAAAAATCCAATTTATCATATTTTACCTCATATAAAATTTTAGGTCAAAATTATTATTTTTAATAATTAATTTTTTTAAATTAACCATTTTCTTAACTTAGAAAATTCATAACAATTCCAAATAAATTCTATAAATCATGAAACTAAAAATCCATTACTGTTTTCTCATTATTAACGTCATATTAAATTTTTGAAGCATACAAACGTGATTAAATCATGTCCTACCCTAAAACATGAATATTTTCTTTTCACTTAAATTTCAAATCACATTATAACCAATGATTAATCATTCAAACACATTTATCATCATCAAAATTATTCATTTCAAATCAAATACGAACCCAAACAAGTTAAGGGTTTTAGGGAAAATTTACCCGCTCTGATTAATAACTTTGTTTTAATCTCTTTAATTCTTAAAGTTGAAAGCTTGAATTCTTCTAAGTTTTATTTTCTCTTCTCCTTGCTTCAAAATGGTGATCGGCCTTGTACAGTTTTTAGGATTTTGTAAATGAAAGTAGTGTGGAATGAGGGAATAGGGCTAAGGAAATAGGTTAGTGATTTTAGCGTAGGCTAATATCCCTTCTAGCCTAGTCTCACCAATACATCTCCCATAACACAAATTATTCTCATTCTAAAACTTAATTTATTCATCTTCATTAACAAGGCCAATCTTTAATTGTTCTAATTACCGTAGGTCAGTTTAATTTACTTTCTAAAGTACCCCATACTTAATTCATCATCCCTCAGACAATCCTTGCAATTAAATTATTATATTTACTCTTTTTATAATTTCCCCTTATTATTAATTTAATTTAATTTCTCATATTATGGACACTCCAAAATATGGAGGGTTATAAACCACCCACATTATAAAAATTTCATCCTCGAAATTTAAACAAGGAAAAAAATTACACTAACACCCTTGGTCCATTCAATTAACTTTATAAAGTGTCCCACACTTAACTAATCAAATCTCCCCTAAGCAATTCTTGCAATTAAATTATCTTATTTATTTCTTTAATAATATCTACTTATTATTAATTTAATTTAATTTCCCATATTATTGACCCTTCAACATATGGGGGTTATAGTCTCTCCTCCTCATAGAAGTTTCATCCTCGAAATTTCGATAAGGAAAAATAAATTTGCACTAACTCCCTAAAAGTGCAATGTCATCATTGTATAAGTACACACAAGTACTAAAGATTACACTAGTACCGTACTAATGTAAACCATTAATCATCAAATAAAAAGCATTAGTGTATCTACTAATACATAATCATATCGTATCATGAATCCACTAGCACCCTACTGGTACATACAATAAGCAAACAAAGCACCCTGCTGTAAGCGTGAGTGTCTAAAACAACTTGGGATAGATATTCCTAATCCTATCCTCTACCTCCAAGGTATAGTCTTCTTTGTCATCACTCCACTTGATGCGAAAAAGTAGGATAACTTTGTTCCTTCACTCCTTCGTATCACAATCCACTATCCCCTTCGGTCCTATCATATATGTCTAATCTGACTCCAAGGATAAGTCGTCTATTGCCCTCGGTTCCACTACCCAATTTCGGTCGTGCACACATTTCCTCAAATGTGATATATAAAAAATATTATGCACACTCACTAAACTACTTGGTAATTCAACTCGATAAGCGAGTTTACCAATCCGTCGAATCATTGGAAATGGTCCTACATATCTAGGTGCCAATTTCCCCGCTTGCACAAAGCGCATAATTCCTCGCATAGGATAAACCTTCATGGATACATGATTGCCTACCATGAACTCAAGCTTTTTTCTCCGCTTGTCAGCGTAACTTTTCTGCCTCGATTGCACTGACTCCATTCTGGCACGAATCAATTCTACTTTCTCCATAGAATCTCTTACAAAATCCGGCCCCAACACAAGTCTATCCCTTGTGTCCAACCAAAAAACTGGCAACTTACAGGGTCTACCATACATCGCCGCAAATGGTGTCATCCCGATACTCAACCGGTACTTATTATTTTTGGCAAACTCTTATGCAAATGATCTTCCCAAGATCCTACGAATTCCAAAACACATGCCCTTAGCATATCGTCTAGTACACGGTTCTCTCTTTCGGTCTGACCATTAGTTCGTGGGTGGTAAGCCGTACTCAGGCTCAACTTCATACCTAATGCATTATGCAAATTTCTTTAGAACTCACTGGTAAACAATGGGTCTCTACAATCTACAAACTTCTCCCAAACTCAACTTCATACCCAATGCACTCAGTAAGTGGTGGCTAACACTTTATTCTGATGCTTCTTACTCAAACCATTGGCAACCTAGTTCCCCTTTCCAGACGTATATTCTATACCAAAGTCATATGATGTCAAGAATTCCAGCCATCTCTTCTACCTTATATTCAACACTAAGAGAATAAATACGCAAGGGATTTATGGTCCGTATACAACTCGAACCGCTTTCCAACAAGTAATGTTTCCAAATCTTTAGTGAAAACACCACCATTGCCAACTCTAACTCATGAGTAAGATATCTAACCTCGTACGACCTCAATTGCCTTGATGCATAAGCTATCACTCGCCATCTTTGTGTCATCACTACTCCCAGAACTATTCCAAAGGTTTTTGCATACGATACTAGATCCTGATTCCCTTCAGGTACGATTAAGACAGAAGCATTCGTTAATAACTTCTTCGAGACCTGAACTGAGCCTTAACACTCATTGGTCTATAAGAACTTCTCGTTCTTCCTAGGTAACTTAGTCAAGGGTCCTGCAATACACGAGAAATCCTTAATGAATATGCGGTAATAGCCAGCCAATCCCAAGAAACTTCTCATCTCTATGACCGTCTGTAATCACTTCCAACCATTAATAGTTTCTACCTTTGATGGATCAACTACTAATCCATTCCCTGAAACAATATGCCTAAGTAACGTAAATTCTTGTTTCCATAAATAGCATTTTGAATAATTCACCTTCAGCTTGTGTTGTATCAACATCTTCAGTACCAATCTTAGATGGACTACATGGTCCTCTTATCCTTAGAATACACCAAGATATCAATAATGACGACTAACACTGGTCCATCCAACTAATCATGAAAGATTTGATTCATATGATTAACAAAGAATGCAGGGGCGTTGGTCAGTTCCAATGGCATAACTAACCAGTCTGTTCCTTGTTCGAAACTCGGTCAATGGAATATTATCTTTGCTACCTTCGGTTGATGGAACGTCATCACCAAATCCTACTTCGAGAACACTTGAGCTCCACTCAACCAATCGAACAAGTTGTATCCTAGCAATGGATAACGATTCTTCACTGTTAACTACTCCAACTTTCGATAATCAATACATATCCATATAGATCCATCTAACACTTTTGCGAATACCGCAGACACTCCCCATGGTGGACTACTTGGCGTATTGAAATTTTTATCTTCAAGTTCCACTAGCTACTTCTTTAATTCCTCCATCTCCTTAGACGACATACTGCTAGATGGTCTACTAATAGGCTGTTTCCTCGGCATCAAGTCTATTCGGAATTCAATTTCCCTCCTTGATCGTAATCTCATTATGGGTTTGAAAACATCTGCAAATTTCCTAGCCACTTATAATCTATTGATCTCATCATCATCATCTTCCATAGCACATAGTAAAAAAATTGACTTCTCCTTCATGACATTTAAAGCCATTGTTATTCTTTCCTGACCTCTAGGATTTGTTAAGGTGAAGACCTATCCACAAAATAGACTTTAGCATCATTACGCACCAACCAATTTATACCCAAAATTAACCATACCCCTACGAAGTCAAACACATATAGGTTGAAAACAAATAATTAATGTCCATGCAAATCAAACTCAAGGTTAGTGCACCTAAATATGAGAGTGGCATACCCACCGATCATATTAACCACATGTAAGGACCTAATCAAATAGGTAGTATCTAGTTCTAACCTAACAATCAAATCATTTGAGATGAAAGAGTTAGTAGTACCAGTATCAAATAAAACTCTAACTGATGCACTGGAAATCAAAATCATACCTCCAAGCACACCCTTTCCTTTCTCATCAATAGTCGGTCCAAACGAAGGTCTTTCTAAAGCATAAACCTTTGCCTTCTTTACTTCCGAAAAATCCCTCTTCTTATGGCTAGGTCTATTACAGATGAAACAATTTGATATATAATTGCTCTTTGGCTGGGCATACTTTGTATAATATTTTCCCTTCCGTCCGCAGTTAAAACAAGTAACATTTTCCACATTTGGCCTTTGAGCTCCTCCTCCAGAAGTCTTTCCTACTTTTTGATTCTTTTTGCCCTTCTGATATAGATTGAGTCTCTTCTTCTACCAACCCTCGGGCCTAAAATTAGCCTTTCTCTTCTTGAAATAAACGATCATGCCTTCTTTCCATTTATGCCACCATCTCAAATGGGGACAATGGATGGGCCACCACCTTGTGATTCAGTCCCTTCGTTAGACCCTTTATGAACTTCTCATTCTTCTTCAACGGTGTATTATGCTCCCTAGCATACTTCAACAAAGCATTAAAGAACTGGATATACTCTGCCAAAGTCATCTTCCCTTGTTTTACGTCCAAAAATTCCCTTCACAATTCATTCTTCTAAGATCCGGGGATAAACCGAGCCTCGAATCACTCCTTAAACCGTTCCTATGTTATCTCCTCCTCTGGGACCTTAGCAATTACAGCCTACCACTAGTCCAATGCATCCTCAAGAAGCTAATAAGAAGCTAACCTCCTCTTTTGAGCATTATCATATCCCAACTCTTCGAAGATACATTCACACACCTTCAACCAATTCAACACTTCTAGAGCAGTTTCCTTCCTCGTAAATACTTATCCTCCATAGTTCTTACAATCTTGTGTCATCTTAGAAAAGTCCACTCCTCTAGCTACTACCGGTCTTGGATCAATAGCATTAGCTGGATGTTTCCTCATCATCTCCATCATAAATTGGGGAAAAAAGAATTCATATCCATTCCTCCTTTAGTCAGGGATGGCACTTCAGTATCAGCTTCAATATGAACTTCCAGGGCTGCCTTCTATCCTTGGCCATTAGTTTGTATATTGTCAATTACCCTACTAGGATTCACTCTTGTACTTCCTATGGTCAAATGTCGGTTACATAGGTCCATTCTTTTCATCAGCAAGGGTTCGTAAGAAACGAAAACAAAGGGAGTGAGAGTAATTGTAGAGGGATAAACATATTCTTCTATATATTTATATCAAAATACAAGTACGTCATATATATAGCATATACCCTCCCTAAGGTATTCTTTTTCTACTAATTAGTTTCTACTTAGCCATGTTTTACTTAGGTGTTCCCCAACCTAAGCTCTGATACCATGTTGTAACATCCTCCACTCCAAGACCCAAAAATAAACACTGATGATGTTGTAGTCATTACCAAAATCATTTTCAAACGACAGATTGAGTTCAGTATTATTGCACAACATTAAGTAAACAAAGTAGCTAAATAAATTTTTATTACACAAATTTTTTTAAATGATTCGTTACATCATCATTAATCCTTTTCGTTCCTACACAGGGTAAATACAATAAGAAAAACAATAGTAGTTTCATATTTGACATATGAAGATGTCAACACAACACAAAACCAGGTACAGTTTATGGTTTTGCACAGTGGAATTTTCGAAACAACTTTTACTTGCTAGGTAAGCATCATGCTTCTTTAGAATCTTTTTTCGTCTTTCTAAAAGATATCTGTCTAATCCATAAGCTCTGCCTACTCAATTGAGTACCTTGAGTTTATGGGAAATTACAAAAACACGGTTTAGATATAAAGTCTACTTTGAGTAAAATATTTATCCTAAGCATCTATAGTGGGACCATGCCGTTGTAGCATGGAATGGGTTTTCCCCTACTTTATCATCATAATAATTACATCGCAGGATGTAAACAACATTACTGTAAAGACCCATTTCTTCGACCTTCGAAAATCGACATTAATACATCATCGGTATTCACGTGCTGTAAATCCAAGTGTTGTAGAGGCGGTTCTTTAAAGATAAGAAAGAAAAAAAGACGAAACATAATTTTGCTCGAATGGAATAACATATATTATTTCAATATAAAATCTTTAAGCGGAAAATTTTAAAATACATTTATCAAAGTCAACCTAGATTCAGCTTGGACAGTTATAATTCATGTCCTTACACTTGCTGAAAAATGACACAATGTAGTAGAAAATAGAATATGTCCATATGTTGATGAAGATCTCCAACTCTCCTCCAGGAACATCAAGCATCTTCAACTAATCCTGAAACTACTCGGATTTGACCCGAGTATAAAAATACCCGGACCAGTCTGGAAAATCAGCGTAAGAAAAACAAATCTTAAATGATAGTGTCATAGATCAGAAATTGGTGACAAAAACCTTTTGAAAAGAAGAGTATCCCATAAGACCACGCTACACATAAACATGGGTGGGATTTTACCTTATGAAAAATAAAACATTTTTATCAAATTATTTGATATTATTTTTAATGACATTCTTTGAAAACACTTTTCAAGTAAATATATTCAAATAACCGAAATTGTTACCATTATTAAATTTTAGCATACTGGGCTCTACAATCAAAATGGCAGGCACGTACGTATTGGAGAACGGATTTCCAACAAATGACCATGCACCTTCTGGTAGTACATTTCTAAAGGAATGTACCGAGACCCAACTGATGGTCCTCTAACAACACAAGACCAGCCTACCTCTAACTAGATAGTACTGAATATATCATCACTCTGGTCGTTACCGACCCATCCGAGCGTGCTCTAGCATACACCACATAATTTAAACCCGAACGTTATTGCGGATAAAAATATATCTAGAAGGGGATGATCATACCCTAATGGTTGCAGACCACATAGCCTTGCCGAACCTACCATGTTTTAGTCATTTCCGGTTGCAAGGCCAGAGGTAGCGATTACCTTTCATAGAACATCAACTTTTCACTTTGAATGCCGCATTGCCATTTCATAATCACACAACTAATGTCTACAAACGTATAACTCCTGAACTCGTACATATCAGGAAAGGGTGTTAAGCTAAGAGAAGTTTCCTTCTCCGCCACCAAACAGATGATACGTTTATAGAGGTCAATCAATGTGATTTTAAAATGCAATATCAGACATACGTCCATATAATTTGTCCAAGAACAGGACAAACTAAATGCACTTCTCCTGCAACATCCTATCGGGAATTACCCCAAGGATGAGTAGCGATCAATCCTTGCAAATCGAAGATTTTCATAACTCAACGATACCTTACCCTATTTTGGGTAAGGTACTACTGCGTTCTTAATCTTTTCTTACTCTTAGAGTGGCCAAAGACTTTGGTCTATTCCATAACATACAAATTGGAAAATTATTTAATCAACATAATCAAAATTTTCTATTAGTATAAATGCTAAAATAGATCCATTGCTTTGATCTTTCAAACTACTCTATTCTTTTGTTTCTTATGATGTTTTTGCACAATGGAATAGAAGCTTTTCTCACTACTGCCACCATAATATATGACATGGTAAATTTCACCGAGGGTCTAGTGGTAATTTGCCCAAAATCATGAAGATCTTTGTCTTCAATGATCTTTGTCTTCATCATGTTTTACTCCGAAAACGTAAATTGGTTCGAAGTGGTTTTCAGATAGGAATCACCCAAATCTGATCCTGGTCTCTTCGAAATCCAATCATCGATAAAAATGTGAATATGTGTATACAGGATTTGTTATGCCTCTTTTCATTTTATCTTTTTACTGGTTAATCAATACCCTTTTAGCTTTGGAAATCTTCAAGTCATTTACTTAGGAAAATTTAATTCCTAATCTAATAAAAATTTCCTCTTTCTGAAATAAGTCTTAACTGGGCCGGAAACAATGTTATTTAAGACATCGTTTACTGTAAACCCAAACTAGTTATATTGAGTAAAAGATTAGACTAATCATACTTTCCATATTCAACTCGTACTATTCGTGTGATAACGGTGAAATCACCTTTTAAATTCTCGTGAATAGTACACATTCCCTCCTCGGAACTTAATACAGAGTTTGGCCAGAATATTCCTTATACTATAAAAATTGCTTAACTATTTTTTTGCAAATCTTAAATATGATCTTTTCATTTAGAACATCTGGGATTTCCTTTCAATCTGTTCCACCCCTCGCCTAAAAAGAGAATAGGAGGCCAGGTAAGTTCAGGACACTGGTTGCTCCATTCTTAACCTTAGTTACACATCTTGTTTTACCTTTCTAGATTTCACAAGCGGGACAAATGTACTAGTCATTTCTGCATACTCGATTTATCTCACATTCCATACTTTTTAAGGAAAAATTCCAATTATTGTTTAAGTGTTATAAACAATTTCTCTTAACCATTTATTTAAACTTTCATTTAAACTGTTGTAGAAAAGTGCCGTGGATAATGTTCTAAAAGCTTATTTGATTAAAAACAACTTTTCTATCATTTGAAAATTCATATTTATAACTCAAATCTCTTTTAAAACATTTTAACAGATTTATCAAATTTATTTCATATTTTTAAACATTTACAAATATTCATTTTAAAGAATTTTATACTTTGGTCACTTAACTGCAAAAGCGCGATTTTCCTGAAAATTTGATTTGGTCGTATCTTAAAATCTACAGGATGAAATCTTGGTTTTCCTTTTCCATTTGAAAACTATGGTTATAAGGATTTGAAAAATTCTTATTTCGAAGAATTCCGACTCTGTTTCTATCCTGCACATTCATATATCTTTTCCGGCGTGAAATCGCGAACTACCGTTACGTGATGCGCCTTATTTTGACTTATTTTTCACTATTTTTCAAAACTTCTTCAAATTGCATTTTATTATTTATAAAACATTTATAAACCATTTTAAATCAGTACTTTACTAATTTTATTCATTAAAAACTCATTTTCACTTTATTTCCAAAATATTCCATATCTCATTATTTTAATATTCAAACTTCCATTCCTTAAAACTTTTTAACTATACGAAACCATATGCTATTTACTTTTTCAAAACGAATCCTTTTTCTATAGTTAATCTAAAAAAGAATTAACCATCCTTTGTATACCATATAGGATTTAAAAGAAGTATGGTTTTAAATCAATTACGGATTAACTATGACTAATAAAGTAGTTATAACCAATTTTTAACTATGATGTTGATAAAATCAATATTAACGACCATACGTTTATCCATACAACCAAATTCATTTGAGCATCAATATTACAACTAAATGGTGTCAATTTATCGTAAGGATATGAACTTGAATATCATAGCATGACAAAAATAGGATTTTAAAAGATAAGAGCTCATTTTCATTTGATATGTTTAACTATATATATTACTTCTTACTTCTTAAGTAACCATCAAACATCATTAGTTAACCAACCAAACATCATAACTAATTTTAATATTCATGCTAACCATTTTATAATTAATTTCAAATTATAAGAAGTATGTATTTAAATCGAGTTCTCACTATTAACCAAATCGTTTTGCTTCCTACCAACATTCATTATAACAACACTTCATTATCATTTTCAATTTCAACCAAAGATCACTAAAACCATCCTTTCTTCCTCTTAAACTACATGCCTATGACCTCCTTCCCCTTCTTTACTCATGGCTACCTTCCTCCTTACTTGATCTCAGCCATACAATCCTCCACATTCCCCAAGGTTCGACCTCCTCCTACTCCTTCCCTTCCTCCATCATTCTTCTACTTTTTAGGTGCTAAACCATGTTTTAATGGTATTCTAAGGTCTTTGGCAAATTTTGGTGGACTCTGGAGTTGGTTTGATATGTTTCTAAGAAAGTTAGTATGGAGATAAGAGAGAAGAAGAAACCATTAAAACTCTAAGGAAGAAGAAGAAAGCTAAGAAAAGAATGAATGGAAGTGTGAAGAAATGAAAGCATAAGGGTCCATATTTATAGCCTTAGAAGCTTTAGCCTTTAAGGAATGTAATTTGACAAACATACCCTTCATTAACCTTTAAGTGAAACATACCTTTTTAGCACTTACCATTTTCACATCACATCATTTCTTTATGTCATCTTTACTTAATACTTAAGAGATGTATTTGGTTGGAAAAGTGGATTAAACTGAAGATTTGTTTTGATTTTGATGTGATTTGATTTGACATTTGCTTTTTGATTTTTGTATAAATATCTTACTTACTTACTATCTTTAATTAATTATATACTTATTCTAAATAATCTTATTAGTGTTAAATACATTCCTATTTGTTAAATCTATGTATATGTCCAAATGTGTGCAACAACATTGCAACAACTTCCGTTTGATGAAAAGTTGAAAAATCCGAAAAACGATCGTCGGTCACATTTTTAGTTTTTAATCAAACTATTTATTTATGTAAACGAAAATTAAAAATATGTTTCTTATCACCTTTAATTAATTAAAACAAGATTATTTAGGTTATAAAAGCCATATTAATAAAATTAAAATCCAATTGTAAAAATACGACGTCGATTTGTCAAAGTGCGACGAAATTTTTCAGTTTTATAAAATAAGTATATATATAGTTATAAAACTTTTATCAACCAATTATCATTATAAAACAATTTAAAAAGAGTTATTTATCTTTTAAAACATTCATTGAATGTATATTTTATTTTATCGCAAACCGACTTTGGTCACTTTTTGACCAAAATCCAAACTTCTTGATTTTGTAATCAAATTCTAAAAAAAAGTTTATCATTCCTTTTTATCACATAAAATATGATTATTTAAATTTGAAAATTCTATATCTGAAATATTCCATTTTCAAAGGGGTAAAATTACGGGTCGTTACATTCTCCCCTTCTTAAATGAATTTCGTCTTCGAAATTTAACCAAATCTAAAACCCAAAAGAGTTTGCCTAAAGTATTTATCTTTAATCTTAATTATGTAGGATATACATAGATCATTTGCATGAAATATATTATTCGAATACATAACTTTTCTTTTAAACTAGTATTGATCCCCCGATCCTCTAGTGCAGACTCTGATCAGGCTCAGAAACTTTTATTTTCCTTGCATAGGTCTCAACTATGATAGAAAACTCAAGTACCCAACCACAAACCCTCATCAATGCTCACCGTCAAGAATCGAGTGATAAATCCTTTTTCGGACCGTTGTAAACACCTCAAAGTTATGTACTTGAATCTTAGATCAAATTTGTGTGACAAAATGATCCACGTATAACTTATATATTTATTCCTATTGGTTTTTCTTAACTATACTAAATTCTTTGTATTCACATCCTTTATTATTTACATTTATTTTTTCCTTAGTATATTTTGTTTGGTACTAATAACACTTAGGAACCCTTCCCTAAAATTTTACTTAAATTTATAAACACCTACAAACACAACTTTAGTTTAATCAACCCTTTAAAATTTTCGTTTCATAACCATTCACTTCACACTAAATCCATTTTTTTTGAATTATCTCATACAACATTACTTAAGTGTATAAATAGTTCATGACTTAAATCGGGATGTTTAACAAATTTAAAACTTGTTATAATTTACTATCATCTCAAATTCATAAGTTATATAACTTATTCCTTATACTTTTATAAAACACAGCTTCCATTACCATATCAAATTTTAGAAATCCTGACTGTCCAAAATCGCTGAAACATCCATTTTATCCTATCAATTGTGATCCAAAATTATCTATGGTTTAAACACTTTTATAAAGATGTTTCTTTATTACTAATCAATTTATTAATTAATGATCCACATTATCTCTTAATCTTAAGAAAATTATATAGATTGAGTAACTCCAAAATGATACCAAGGAACTGGATACTACCAATAGTATCATATATCTCCTTAATCCGAAGGGTAATACTTAAGAGAAGTATTTACCATTCGAACACATCTCCTGTCCATTTTTCTTTACTTTCAAATTAGTTATCCTAAGATACTTATTTTCAAATCCTTTATTTGAAATAATACTATACGTATTTTTTTAACAAGTTATTTACTATTACTTTTTTTATTATAAAAACCCCGTTTATAATCTATTTCTTAAAATCATCATAACTTCTTTTTAATCATATTAAACTTTTAAAATTCTTTTCCAAAATACCAGGATTTATATTCTCAAAATTTATATAAAATACCTTCCTAGTTTACTTTTACAAAATCATTTTATTTGCAAAACATGCTCATAAATTTGTTTATCTTAAATTTCTTAACCTTAAACCAGTCTTATTATCAAACACCTTATAGTCAAATCATGAAACTTAATTCATAAAGTATTTGTACCTAAACTTTTAAATCAAACAATCAATCAACTAATGATAATAACTGAATATTGTCATCCCTTAACAACCAAATACTCAATAAATAACTATATCATTTTGAAAATATCTTTTATATCCAAAATATAATCCTAGGTAAAATTATTTCATTTGCCAAAAAAGTTAAAACAAAAATCATTTTATAACATTAACAAATACACGCTCATATGCATAATACTCTCAACTCATTCTAGGGTGTCACTTACCATATCTCTAATGAGGTACTCATCTTAAGGCATTACTAACCCTATCTTTGATGAGTCTTTAACCCTATCAGGCTTAGGTGTTCATTCAACCTAAGCTTTGATACCATGTTGTGATGACCCAACTTTTCAACCCTCGGAAATCGACACTAATACATCCACGGTATTCACGTGCTGCAAATCCAAGTGTCGGAGAGGAGGTTCTTTAAAGATAAGAAAGAAAAATAGACAGAACAAAATCTTGCTCGAAAGGAATACATATATTATTTCAATTAAAAACCTTTACAGCGAAATTTTAAAAAATACATATATCAAAGTCTAACCTAGATTCAGCTTGGACAGTTATAATACATGTCCTTACACTTGCTGGAAAAAAACAACACACGATGTAGCAGAAAATAGAATACGTCCATACGATGAAGATCTCCAGCTCTCCTCCGAGATCTCCAAGCATCTTCAGTTAATCCCGAAACTCCTTGGATTTTATCCGAGTATAAAAATACCCAGATCAGTTTGGCAAACCAGCGTGAGAAACATGAATCTTAAATGACAGTGTCATATATCAGAAATTAGTGACAAAAAGCTTTTGAAAAGAAAGAGTATCTCATAAAACCATGCCGCACATAAACATGGTTGGGTTTTTACCTTGTGATAACTAAAACATTTTATCAAATCATTTGATATTATTTTTAATGACATTCTTTGAAAACACTTTTCAAGTAAATATATTCAAAAAGCTGAAATTACTACCATTATTAAATTCCAACATACTAGGCTCTACAATCAAAATGGCAGGCACGTATTGGATAATGGATTTCCAACAAATGACCAGGTAAGGGACTACCTTCCAACAGTACATCTCTAGAGGAATGTACCGAGGCCCAACGGATGGTCCTCTACCAACATAAGACCGGTCTACCTCTAACTAGATAGCACGTAATATGTCTTCACCTCGGTCGTTACCAACCTATCCGAGCAAGCTCTAGCATACACCACATAATTTAAACCCAAACGTTCTAGCGGGTAGAAATATATCTAGAAGAGGATGATCATACCCTAATGATTGCGAACCACATAGCCTTGCTGCATCTACCCAGTTTAGTCATTTCTGGGTGTGAGGCCTGAGCCGGCGATTACCTTTCATAGAACATCAACTTTTCACTTTGAATGCCACATTGTCATTTCATAATCACACAACTAATTTCGACAAACGTATAACTCTTGAGCTCATACATCTCAGGAAAGGGTGTTAAGCTAAGAGAAGTTGCCTTCTCCGCCACTAAACAGATGATATGTTTATAGAAATCAATCAATGTGATTTTAAAATGCAATGTGAGACATTCGTCCATACAAGTTGTCCAGGAACAGGACAAACCAAAGGCACTTATCCTACCACATCATGAAGTAGCCCTACATCATGAAGATCTTCGTCATCAATGATCTTTGTCTTCAACATGTTTTACTTCAAAAACGTAAATTGGTTCGAAGAGGTTTTCGGATAGGAATCACCCAAATTCGATCTCGGTCTCTTCGAAATCCAATCATCGATAAAAATGTAAATATGTGTATACATGATTTGTTATGCCTCTTTTCATTTTAACTTTTTACTGGTTAATCAATACCCTTTTACTTTGAAATCTTCAAGTTATTTACATAAAAAAATTTAATTCCTAATCTAATAAAAAATTCCTCTTTCTGAAATATGTCTTAACTGGGCTGGAAACAATGTTATTTAAGACATCGTTTACTGTAAACCCAAACTAGTTATATTGAGTAAAAGAATAGACTAATCTTGCCCAGATAAATTTCCGTATTCAACTCATACTATTCATGGAATAACGGTGAAATCAACTTTTAAATTCATGCGGATAGTATAAATTCCCTCCTCGGAACTTAATATAGAGTTTGGCCAGAATATTCCTTATACTATAAAAACTTACTTAACTCCTTTTATTTTATTTTTTGCAAATCTTAAATATGATTTTTTCATTTAGGGCATCCGAGCTTTCCTTTTGATCTGTTCCACCCCTCGCCTAGAGAGAGAAAACAAAGACCTAGTAAGTTTAGGGCATTGGTTGCTCCATTTCTAACCTTAGTTACACACCTTGTTTTACCCTTCTAGATCTCACAGGTGGGACAAATGTACTAGTTGTTTCCGCATAATCAGTTTATTATTGCATTCCATACTTTTTAAGGAAAAAATCTATTTATTGTTTAAGTGTTATAAACAATTTCTCTTAACCATTTATTTAAACTCTTATTAAAACTGCTGTAGAAAAGTGTCGTGGATAGTGTTTTAAAAGCTTATTTAATTAAAAACAACTTTTCTATCATTTGGAAATTCATATTTATAACTAAAATCTCTTTTGTAACCAACTTTTAACTATGATGTTGATAAAATCAGTATTAACAGCCATACATTCATCCATATAACCAAATTCATTCAAGCATCCATATTACAACTAAATGGTGTCAATTTATCATAAGGGTACGAACATGAATATCATAGCACAACAAAAATATGATTTTAAAAGATAAGAGCTCACTTTCGTTTGACATGTTTAACTATATGTATTACTTCTTACTTCTTAAGAAATCCTCAAACATCATAGTTAACCAACCAAACATCATAACTACTTTTAATATTCATCTAACCATTTTATAATTAATTTCAAATTATAAGAAGTATGTATTTAAATCGAGTTCTCATTATTAACCAAATCGTTTTACTTCCTACCAACATTCATTATAACAACACTTCATCATCATTTTCAACTTCAACCAAATATCACTAAAACCATCCTTTCTTCCACTTAAACTACATGCCTATGACCTCCTTCCCCTTCTTTACACATGCCTATGTATTTAATTTATTTGAATTTAAATTATAGAAATTGGATTAATTGCAAATAACGAAGATTAAATATTTAAATATATTACGTTAATGGAAATTAAGATGAAATTTGAGAATATTAATGTAATAGATCATGAACAATGTTAATTTCATCTATTTGATAAATATGGATTGAATAATATGATGAAAGGTCAATTAAATGGAATTATTGGAATTTTAATTCATAATTTCTGAATTTAATGAAATTGAAATTTAACACTGAAATTGATAAATTAATCAACTTTAAATTGACATCTAATTTTTTTTAAATTATTGTAAATGGTTAAGAAATCAAAAATGATAGAAGTTGTAAAATTTTTAATTTAAACTGGAAAATTTGATTTAATTAATTTTAATATTAATTTATTTAATTAACTGAAATATAGCCATTTTGGCTACTGTCTCGAATTTCGAAGAAACCAGTTTCATCGGATCCGTAACAGTGAATTTTTGTAAGATTTCAAGTTTCGTAACGATCGGACTTGTCGTTTGATTGTACGGACTAGAAACGCCTAGAAATCAATTTCATTAAAATCAATTGAAATCTATTTGAAATAAGCTGATTTTGGCATAACTTCTTCATACGATGGAATTAGGACCTGAAACCAGTTCCGTTGAGTTTAAAATATTTGAAAATATCTATTTTGATATATGGGTTGACCCATTTTCGTTCTGGAGATAGAACGGGCTTTTTGGGCCATTTATCGTTCAACGTGTAAATCAATCGTGTCCATTCATCTATTTTCTGTTCTACCTATAAATAGCTCATTATAAACCCTAATCGTTTCTCATTCCTATTATCTATATGTATAATTTTATCTGCTCCTCTCTTGTCAATGGCAGAAACCAATTCAAACTCCAAACGCTAATTCAATTGCAATTTCAAATCAAATTAAATTCCAAAAAAATTTAACTCCTCCAAACCCTATCAAATTATATACCGTTTTGAAGCTCTCGACGAGAGCATCTCAATTCTGTGATTCGTTTTTCAATTTGAATCATTGTTTAGTCAGAAATAAGGAATTTATTTTCGGCCGTTCGTAGGGTAATGCCTCGTTTAACGGTGGATCTACATCGTGATGTCGATCGGAGGGCATGTATCCGAAGAAGGTGTCGAGGCAAGTCCATCCATGCAGTCAATTGGGTTTAGAGGTGCCTGGATTTTTCCATAATTGACGTGGAAGTTCACATGGTCGGTCACGGTGGAGGGGGTTTGGCAACGCCGCTCGGCCAGGGTAAGGTCGGCCTGGGTTGTGGAACGCGACGGCAGTGTCAGATCGAGGCGATCCCGCCTCAGGTGGTCGGCGTTCGTGAATAATTGCTGGCGGCTGTTAGAGATCGCATGTTTCTGGAGGCCGTAAGGTTTCGCTTCGAGACAAACAAGCTGGTGACGTGTGATATTATATTCTTATTTTAATTATTTTCAAAATTCAAACCGTATAATCTTCTAACGAGCATAACTTTCGCATACGAGGTCTAATTCACGCGCGGTTTCTTGCGTTGGGATCGTATCAGAATTCCGGACATTTTAACACAGGTTTGGACGAATTCTAAGACCGTTCAAATTTTGGGCTAAAACTGAATTTAAATTCGATTTAAATTCAAAGGTGAGTGTTTTAACCCACTCACAACTTCTAAAATTTCTTATGTTTGTTAAATTTAATTTATGATGTGATTAGGATTTTTTTATGACTGTTTGGTATATTTTGAATTATCATCTCGGTTAATTTGAATTTATTTGAATAAAATCGTTATTTATTTTATTATTGAATATAAATTGCCAGTTTAATACCTGTTATTGATTATCGGTTCTATATTAATATTTATTGATTGATTTGGATGATGACTATGATGGATGTTGATTATTGATATTGGATGAATGGATGTTGTATTTTATATCGTTATAAACTGCAAGTTCACTATGAGTTGAAATGATACATAACCGAATGATCAATAGATTAAGGAAAAATCGTTATGGGTTGAAATGATAGACTCGAGCGATTTTATGGATTTGATATTTTCAGGATTGCGGTTTGAAATGATATATAACCGTAATATTTTAAATTGCGGATTGAAATGATAAATATCTGTATCACTTGACCCTAGGGTAGAGAATTATATACGGACACCGGATTGGTTAAATTTAAATGATTTTGAGTCCTTAAATTTTGCATTGAGTTAAATGATATTTTGAAATAAGAATTTGATTAGATAAATTGAATTATTTTGGAAATCAAGTTTAAGTTGGAATTGGAATTGATTTAAAGGAATTCTTTAAAGGAATAAAAATGAAATTTTAAATTTGAATTTGAAGTATAAGTGAAGTTATCGAGAAATGACTTATTAAAATGGTTTGAAATATAACTTTGAAATATATTGAAATTGGAGTAATGCGAATTGATATTTGAACATGGATTGAAATGATATAAAATTCAATAGTTTATTGAAATGTTAAATTGAAAGGTTTAGAATTTGGTTTGTTGACTTGGAAATTTAAAATGGTCCAAATGCGTTGAAATAAAATGAATAGTTTAATTTGATATAAATTCCAAATTCATGTTTAATATAAACTGTTTTAAAAATATATTATTTCAAAATTTCAAATTATTAAGATTTCAAAGTATTAAACTATTTTAACCTGTATTAATTATATTAAATCATTTTAACCTATTTTTAAACCATTTAATTTAGTGAATATTAGGCTCAGGTCCCAAGTAAGTTTCAAAATACACAAAAACCCCAGTAAAAAAAAGTGTGTAAATTAGGTCCCTAGAATTAAGTTACTAAGTAATTGCATATAGTTATGCAATTTTTTTGGTGAATAATTGCGGAATTTTCCGCAACTTTTTGAAAAAATTGCGTAAATTTCTGCATTTTTTTGGGTGAATAATTGCGGAATTTTTCGCAATTTTTTAGATGAATAATTGCGGAATTTTCCGCAATTTTTTGATATAATTGCATAAATGTCTGCAATTATTCACTGAATAATTGCATAAGTGTATGTCATTATTCAGTAACTTAATTCTAGGGACCTAATTTACAAACTTTATTTTACTGGGGTTTTTGTGTATTTTGAAACTTATTAGGGACCTGTGCCAAACTGTCCCTTTAATTTATTTAAACTAATTAACCTGTTTTAACTTATTTTAAATATAATTAATCTAATTTAAAGCTAATTAATCTATTTTAATTATATTTAATCTATTTTAAATCTATATTAACTTTTATAACTATTTATAACTATTTAAAACTATTTTCTTCTAAATTCCAAACTAAGTAAAATGGATGGGTTTATATTCAAATTCTCGATTTTTAAGTGAATATGGTCAATAATGTTACAACCTAAGTTGGGATTTAAATAACATATTTGGTTTATATGATATTTCGAAATGAGAGTTTAGCCTATTTTGGAAATATGACTTTTGAAAGGAAATATAATTTCGAACTATGATTTCAAATGTGATACGATTTCAAAGGTGAATATGATTTCGAAAGTAAGTAATGATTTCGAAAATGATATGATTTGAATTGAATATGATATTTTGATATCAATTATGAAATGATTTTGGAAATATAAAAGAACCATCCGGTGTGTAATAAGCGATTGGTTGTTAAAGAGACCAGGATCAGATATGGGCATACTCTCTGTCGATACCGAAAACTACTTTGACAACTGTGTACGCGGTGGAGATTCCAGAATGAAGTAGGATGGTGGCGACGATCCTAAAGGTATATACGTGGACCTGACTCCCATGAGTTAGCTTAAGGTGGCTAAAACAGGAGCAATTGACGGGCTAAGTGAGGTCATTCCTCCGATCGGCCACATTCCATCGATACTATATTCTGACTTTGCGATTTATTTGGTGGCCACCCTCGATTTTTTTTTGATTCGGGAGTGTGTTCCTAGGTGGGCTGTAGTAGCTGCTATGTGTTACCACCGGTCCGGAAGTGTAATTGGTATATCTACCCTGGCATTGCCTAGTTGTGTCGTGTCACCTACCCTAGCGCGCCTTCTACGAGCTTGGTTTGTACCATACCTATGGAGTGCCCTTTGATGGCACCCAGTACGGGTGGGATTACGGTACTGTATAGACTATGGGAATATATAAAAATGTGTTAAGGGGGATATGGTTAACGCCTTAACGCTATTTTAATACTTTTACTTTACTGTAGACATATTATAATAGTGTATTGTACTACATAGTAGATAGTTTAATGGATCCTTAGGAGATGTGAATCCCGAACATCTCTTAAGTTACTGCACTCACGTTAGACACTGGATAGGAGATGTCAAACCCCGTAAACATCTCTGATGCCGTTTACACTTATATTTATTTACCGTTGATTTGACTTACATAAGATCTTTTAGTTCTGACTCGATTGTTTTGTCTTTTCAATTCGCTCGGGTCAGCCTGAGCATTTCGGGATTTGAAGACCTTATTTCTGGAGGATGAAGACGAAGATTTGTACTACTATTATTTACTATATTTATTCCACTGCATTCATATTGTTCCACCGCATTATCATTTATTTATCTCTGATATGTGTAACTCTGATTTTGTATTGTATAAGTATAATCTATTGTTTTGTATACAGCTTCATGAACTGTTATTTGATTATTATATTTTGTCATTCCACTGCGAGATTCTGTTTTGTTTTTTCTTTCTCTGCTTTTTCTTATTCACCTCAATAACAATCCGCCCTTCTGTATGGTTTGAGTCGGTATGTGTGTCTGCTTAAAGCGTACAAAAAGGCGGAATGTTACAGTTGGTATCAGAGCTTTGGTTTAGCGATAACCTTAGCTTTGTGGGGTCAGACTCATTTTAAATAGGGTAGTAATACCCTAGGATGAGTCGCTGAGTGTATATATATATATATGAGAGAGCGTATTTGTTAGTGTTATAAAAAGGTTTTTATATTGTGTTAATTTGTTCCATTTTGTATTTATAAATTCTGGTTGGTGCATAGGACACTATGGCATCGATAGGGATTTCTAAACACTTAATAGGACAAACCGACACAATATTGTTTTGAATGTAGGTAAATGAAATAATTTTACCTATTGTATATTTTTATATAAAATAATGATTTATAAATAATATAGTTGATTGTAATATACTGGTTGTTAGGTAGTGAAATTTATAAATTTTGGTTGGAAATAGATTTGAAAATAAAATAAATGAAATTTGGAAATTTAGAACTTAAGTTCCGGGGTTTTTGAAAATTTCTTTCGAATGATTTTGGGATATAATAATAATATTATTAGAAGTATTTTCTGACATAAATATTTCAATATATTTTGAAAGAATTGTTTTAATGAAATTTTGGAAAGAAATAAGTTATGTACTCCCCTCCCCGTCGCTGCAAAATAATTTCGGTGATGAGTGCACGCATCATCGACGTTCGTTTTCGAGTTTCAAAGTGGGAAGGTCGTGTAGTAATTTTACTACACAGTTGTTTTGATAAATTAATCTAAATCTTTAATTCCAAGTATGATATATATATATATGTGTGTGTGTGTGTGTGTGTGTGTAAAGATATGATTATATATTATTTTAAAATAATTGAAATAAAACCTAGTAATTTAGTTCTTAAACTTTTGTAAATCTGAAATTGAAATTATTGTAATGAATAAAATTTTACTATATTAATAATTGGAAATTTCTAAAATGGAAATAAGAAATTTTATGTAAAATAATAAATGAAATAAATTAGAAACTGAAATTTTGCAAACTGTAAATAAAATGGAAATAAAATATAAGAAATGGTAACTATTAAACATGTATTTACTAAAATGAAATAAGTCAAACTTGTGTAACTTTCAATTGCATTCTTAAAGACATATATATATAACTTACCAATTATAAAGGTTTATTAAAAGAATATGTAATGAAAAATTTTTCAAGTAAAACTTATGTAATAGAAGTGTTCAATGAAATTTACTTTTATAAATAAGAAATTTGATATGAAATAGTTATAAACTTGAGTTAAAATTGTAATACTACTAATTAAATGAAATAGAAAATGAGTACTGTAAGTAAAGGATTTTGAACTTAAGTTAATATTGAAACTATTTATAATTAAAGTAAATAATAAAAATGAATGTAATGCAATAAAAAGAAATTGACATGAGATGAATAAATGAAAATTAATTTTTGTAAGTAATAAAGGAAAATTAAAGGAAATAAACGTTGAATGAATGAATGGAAGTAAAATTTTGTAAGAGATAAATGTAAGTTAAAGAAATAATCCTTGTATGAATGAAAATAAAAATAAAAACTGTAAATGTTGTGAAAGAAATTTAATAAGATAACTCAAGTACATTGTAAATTATTGTTTGTTTGGTTTATGGGTTGTTTGGGTAAAGATACTTTTAATTGTTTGGGTGTATGGATAATCTATTGAGTTTATCTAAGACTTTTGAGTAAATGGTATACTTAGTAGTTATTTGTTATTCTATGTGATTAAAAGTGTCTTAACCCGAACGAAATATTTGTTTTGGTTGATATGGATGGATAATTGATTTGTGTTGATTTCATATGATGATTGTATGATGTGGTTGCCAGTGATTGTTGTTTATATTGATTTGTTTGTTAGTGGTTGAAACAACGTTAAACATTTCATTTTATGTAATTATTAACCTCTTTGGATTATATAAGTGAAATACAGGTTATGGAAGCAATTGCTACTGCTTTTGGTTTCGTAATTAAGCGTTGTTTGCCCGACAAATAGGTACGTTCTCAGATTACGGTTTTCTAGCGATATTATATTGTTTTTCCACAGTTGGGATATATTATTTTGAAAATTATGATATATATTATTATTATTGATATTATTATTTTCTCCTGAGCCTCTCCGTACAAAGGAGACTCTACCGAAATTTTCTGAAAATTTTGGACTTAAAAAATTTTATGAAATGTTTTTCAAAGTTTTGTCAACTTGAATATAAAGGATTTAAGTGTTATAAATTGATATATTTTATTTAAATTATTTAATTTTGTAAATTAATTGTTTATAAATTTAATATTTTGAATAAGATATATTGATTACTTAAAATCCTTCTTTCCCCTTCTCTTTCCTTTTCGAGGAAGAAAAGTTTTGAGTGGGGGAGAGTGTAACGACCCGTAAATTTTCGATAATTAAAATGGGTAATTAAATAAGATTTGTGATTTAATATTGAAAGAAATAAAAATTTGTAAATTATAAATGAAATAATAACTAAGATGAAACGTAACAAGGTTAATATAAGTTAATAATTAATGAATTGAATGAAATTCCAACTAATGAAAATAATTTAAATGTTATACTTGACTATAAATTGAATATAAGGAAACAAGTGTAGATATTGAACTAATTGATGAATCAGTATATAATTAATGATAATTGGATAAAAACAGTGTTATGTAAGCAATTGTAACATTTGTTTGTTAATAATAACTTATAAGTGTAATTAAAAGTTAATGGTAACAATTATTGTATATTACCTATTTATTTAGCCTGTTAATTTAAATTGGAAATAAATTTCAATAAATGCAATTAAATATTATGTTAATGTAAATTAAGTTAATATTCGGAAATGATGTTAAATTTATTTATAATATGATCATTGGTTGAATAAAAAGAATGGAAATCAAGAGTTATTAATTTATTTGAATTTAAATTATAGAAATTGGATTAATTGCAAATAAAGGAGATTAAATATTTAAATATATTACGTTAATGGAAATTAAGATGAAATTTGAGAATATTATTGTAATAGATCATGAACCATGTTAATTTCACCTATTTGATAAATATGGATTGAATAATAGGATGAAAGGTCAATTAAATGGAATTATTGGAATTTTAATTCATAATTTCTAAATTTAATGAAATTGAAATTTAACATTGAAATTGATAAATTAATCAACTTTAAATTGACATCTAAATTTGTTTAAATTATTGTAAATGGTTAAGAAATCAAAAATGATAAAAGTTGTTCATTTTTAAATTTAAACTGGAAATTTTGATTTAATTAATTTAATATTAATTTATTTAATTAACTGAAATATAGCCATTTTGGCCACTGACTCGGATTTCGACGAAACCAAATTCATCGGATCCGTAACAGTGAATTATTGTAAGATTTCAAGTTTCGTAACGATCAGACTTGTCGTTTGATCGTACGGACTCGAAACGCCTAGAAATCAATTTCATTAAAATTAATTGAAATCAATTTGAAATAAGCTGATTTTGGTATAACTTTTTCATACGATGGAATTAGGACCTGAAACAGGTTCCATTGAGTTTAAAATATTTGAAAACATCTATTTTGATATATGGGTTGACCCATTTTCGTTCCGGAGACAGAACGGGCTTTTGGGCCATTTATCGTTCAACGTGTAAATCAATCGTGCCCATTCTTCTATTTTCTATTCAACCTATAAATAGCTCGTTATAAACCCTAATTGTTTCTCATTACTATTATCTGTACGTACAATTTTATCTGCTCCTCTCTTGTCAATGGCAGAAACCAATTCAAACTCCAAACCCTAATTCAATTGCAATTTCAAATGAAATTCAATTCCATAAAAATTTAACTCCTCCAAACCCTATCAAATTATATACCATTTTGAAGCTCTCGACGAGCGCATCTCAGTTCTGTGATTCGTTTTTTAATTCGAATCACCGTTTAGTCAGAAATGAGGAATTTATTTTCGACCGTTCGTAGGGTAATGCCTCGTTTAACGGTGGATCTACGTCGTGATGTCGATTGGAGGGCTTGTATGCGAAGAGGGTGTCGAGGAAAGTCCATCCATATAGTCAATTGGGTTTAGAGGTGCCTGGATTTTTCCATAATTGACGTGGAAGTTCACGTGGTCGGTCACGGTGGAGGGGGTTTGGCGACGCCGCTCGGCCAGGGTAAGGTCGGCCTGGGTTGTGGAACGCGACGGCAGTGTCAGATCGAGGCGATCCCCCCTCAGGTGGTCGGCATTCGTGAATAATTGCTGGCGGCTGTTGGAGATCGCGTGTTTCTGGAGGCTGTAGGGTTTCGCTTCGAGACAAACAAGCTGGTGACGTGTAATATTATATTCTTATTTTATTTATTTTCAAAATTCAAACCGTATAATGTTCTAACGAGCATAACTTTTGCATACGAGGTCCAATTCACGCGTGGTTTCTTGCATTGGGATCGTATCAGAATTCCGGACATTTTGACGCTGGTTTGGACGAATTCTAAGACCGTTCAAATTTTGGACTTAAATTGAATTTAAATTCGATTTAAATTCAAAGATGAGTGTTTTAACCCACTCACAACTTCTAAAATTTCTTATGTTTGTTAAATTTAATTTATGATGTGATTAGGAATTTTTTATGACTGTTTGGTATATTTTGAATTATCATCTCAGTTAATTTGAATTTATTTGAATAAAATCATTATTTATTTTATTATTGAATATAAATTGCCAGTTTAATACCTGTTATTGATTATCAGTTCTATATTGATATTTATTGATTGATTTGGATAATGATTATGATGGATGTTGATTGTTGATATTTTCAGGATTGCGGTTTGAAATGATATATAACTGTAATATTTTAAATTGTGGATTGAAATGATAAATATATGTATCACTTGACCCTAGGGTAGAGAATTATATACAGACACCGGATTGGTTAAATTTAAATGATTTTGAGTCCTTAAATTTTGCATTGAGTTAAATGATATTTTGAAATAAGAATTTGATTATATAAATTGAATTATTTTGGAAATCAAGTTTATGTTGTAATTGGAATTGGTTTAAAGGAATTCTATAAAGGAATAAAATTGAAATTTTAAATTTGAATTTGAAGTATAAGTGAAGTTATCGAAAAATGACTTATTAAAATGCTTTGAAATATAACTTTGAAATATATTGAAATTGGAGTAATCCGAATTGTTCTTTGAATATGGATTGAAATGATATAAAATTCAATAGTTTATTGAAATGTTAAATTGAAAGGTTTGGAATTTGGTTTGTTGACTTGGAAATTTAAAATGGTCCAAATGCGTTGAAATAAAATGAATAGTTTAATTTGATATAAATTCCAAATTCATGTTTATTATAAAATGTTTTAAAAATATATTATTTCAAAATTTCTAATTATTAAGATTTCAAAGTATTAAACTATTTTAACCTGTATTAATTATATTAAATCATTTTAACCTATTTTTGAACCATTTAATTTATTTAAACTAATTAACCTGTTTTAACTTATTTTAAATCTAATTAATCTATTTTAAAGCTATTTAATCTATTTTAATTATATTTAATCTATTTTAAATCTATATTAACTTTTATAACTATTTATAACTATTTAAAACTATTTTCTTCTAAATTCCAAACTAAGTAAAATGGATGGGTTTATATTCAAATTCTCGATTTTTAAGTGAATATGGTCAATGATGTTATAACCTACGTTGGGATTTAAATAACATATTTGGTTTAATATGATATTTTGAAATGAGAGTTTATGCTATTTTTGAAATATGACTTTTGAAAGGAAATATAATTTCGAACTATGATTTCAAATGTGACACGATTTCAAAGGTGAATATGATTTCGAAAGTAAGTAATGATTTCGAAAATGATATGATTTGAATATGATATTTTGATATCAATTATGAAATGATTTTGGAAATATAAAAGAACCATCCGGTGTGTAATAAGCAATTGGTTGTTAAAGAGACCGGGATCGGATATGGGCATACTCTCTGTCGATACCGAAAACCACTTTGACAACTGTGTACGCGGTGGAGATTCCAAAATGAAGTAGGATGGTGGCGACGATCCTAAAGGTATATACGTGGACCTAACTCCCATGAGTTAGCTTAAGGTGGCTAAAACAGGAGCAATTGATGGGCTAAGTGAGGTCATTCCTCCGATCGGCCACATTCCATCGATACTATATTCTGACTTTGCGATTTATTTGGTGGCCACCCTCGATTTTTTTTTTGATTCGGGAGTGTGTTTCGAGGTGGGCGGTAGTAGCTGCTATGCGTTACCACCGGTCCGGAAGTGTAATTGGTATATCTACCCTGGCATTGCCTAGTTGTGCCGTGTCACCTACCCTAGCGCACCTTCTATGAGTTTGGTTTGTACCATACCTATGGAGTGCCCTCTGACGGCACCCAGTATGGGTGTGATTACGGTACTGTATAGACTACGGGAATATATAAAAATGTTTTAAGGGGGATATGTGTAACGCCTTAATGCTATTTTAATACTTTTACTTTACTGTAGATATATTATAATAGCGTATTGTACTACATAGTAGATAGTTTAACGGATCCTTAGGAGATGTGAATCCCGAACATCTCTTAAGTTACTGCACTCACGTTAGACACTGGATAGGAGATGTCAAACCCCGTAAACATCTCCGACGCCGTTTACACTCATATTTATTTACCGTTGATTTGACTTACATAAGATATTTTAGTTCTGACTCGACTGTTTTGTCTTTTCAATTCGCTCGGGTCAGTCTAAGTATTTCAAGATTTGAAGACCTTATTTCTAGAGGACGAAGACGAAGATTTGTACTACTATTATTTACTATATTTATTCCACTGCATTCATACTGTTCCGCTGCATTATCATTTATTTATCTCTGATATGTGTAACTCTGATTTTGTATTGTATATGTATAATCAAATGTTTTGCATACAGCTTCATGAACTGTTATTTGATTGTTATATTTTGTCATTCCGCTGCGAGATTCTGTTTTGTTTTTTTCTTTCTCTGCATTTGCTTATTCACCCCAATAACAGTCCGCCCTTCTGTATGGTTTGAGTCGGCATGTGTGTTTGCTTAAAGCGTACAAAAAGGCGGGATGTTACAGTCACATTTTCAGTTTTTAATCAAACTGTTTATTTATGTAAACGAAATTTAAAAATATGTTTCTTTTCATCTTTAATTAATTAAAAAAAGATTATTCTGGTTATAAAAGCCATATTAATAATACTGAAATCCAATTGTAAAAATACGACGTCGATTTGTCAAAGTGCGACAGAATTTGTCAATCTTTATAAAATAAGTATATATATAGTTATAAAACTTTTATCAACTAATTATTAATAATTTAAAAAGAGTTATTTATATTTTAAAACAGTCATTGAATGTGTATCCCATTTTATCGCAAACTGACTTTTGTCACTTTTGGACGAAAATCCAAACTTCTTGATTTTGTAATCAAATTCTAAAAATAAATTTATCATTCTTATTTATCATATAAAACATGATTATTTAAATTTGATAATTCTATATTTGAATATTCAAAATAAATTAAATATTCATTTTCAATGTGGTAAAATTACGGGTTGTTACAATTACATTGACTATGTGCATTACATTCAATCCATAAGTTCACCCTACATTTTTCATCCAATTATGAACCATATCATATTAATTCTTTCAATTTAAAATAGGTAAACCCAATATTCAATTTACAGTCATGAACCAAGTCATCCAATCATCCATCATCTATTCAAATATCACCAAATCTCTTGTTTTATGTGTTCATCTTTAAGTTATCATTAACTTATTTTAGTGATTATCTTCCTAGGCATGTCTGTCACTAGTTTACCTTTTCTCGAACAACGTCAGCTGGTGAAATAGCTACTCATTCCACCATGGTTGCTACCCTGACTAGATACACCTAGACTTTCCTCAAAGATTAAATGTAAGCTCCTTGGATACATTCCAGAAGTGTCCTTCATGAGCTTCAATAGTCCTCTTAGTCCCTGGACCGTTATCGTTCACGTTGCCGATTCATTTATTTATAACACCAACCTATTGTTTTGGAACCCTACCATGGCACCCTGCCATAACCCCTCTTAGAGTTTTTAAAAATGTTATGAGGTTGAACTCTATCGTGGCACCCTGTCATATAACAGTGGACGGTAGACTTAATAGTCAAGGCAGCCTACCATCCAAAAACTCTATATGTTGGTACATCTTTGCGATCATGGTTCAACCCTCTTCTTTCATTAGTTAGTTGTGTACCCTATTCTTTAGATAAAACATATTTTATGTTTGACTAAATGATACCCTATCATTTATTAGCTTCTTTAAGCTTTCTTCCATTTCAAAAATTAATTAACACAATTTTAACTTATAAAATCCTTCCATTATTTCATCCCAATGAAATAGTCAATTAACACTTGGAAACCGTCTTTACAAGTGCACTCATTTTACTTAGAAAACCATAGCTTCCTAAGTTATCCCAAAAAGAACTTAGCTATTGCATATTGGCTATCCCATAACCATCGCAAGTCAAGCCTAACTATCGCATATTGGTTGTCCCATAGCCATCGCATGTTGATTTTCCTAAGCCATCGCGAGTCGACCCTCAACTAACCATCGCATATTGATAGTTTATTTTAGCTATTGCAAGTTTAGCCTCTATAGGTTATACCAAATTGATAACTTCCCAAGTTATCGCATGTTGAGCCTCAAATGGCTATCGCAGATCGACACATTTCCTAGCCATCATAGGTTGATAGCTCCACTATCTATAGCATGTTGAGCTTCAAAGTAGCAGTCGCAAGTTGACTTACCTAAGCCATTACAAGTTGATTTTTATACAACTATTGCAAGTTGGCAGCCATTATGAGTTGAGCTCTAGGAGTTATCGCTTGCTGGATTCTAATAGCTATTGCAAGTTGACATCCTACTAGCTATCGCAGGTTGAATACCCATAGGGTTATCGCAGGTTGATATGGCATTTTCGCAAATTGTTTGAAAACTATTTTGTTACCTTACTAAGTAATTGCTTTACGCCAAATCTCATTTGATTTTCATACCTTACTAAGCAATCACTTTACGCCAAAACTTTAATTGATTAATTTAATTAATTTAATTAATTAATTCTTCTCTTTAGCAAATAATTCATTTAAAATCGAAAATTAATGGGAGAAATACCAAAAAATCCAGTTTATTATATTTTACCTCATATCATAATTTCAGGTCAAAATTATTGATTTCATTATTTTTAATAATTAATTTTGCTGAAATTAACCATTTTATCAACTTAGAAAATCTATAGCAATTCCAAATAAATTCTATAAATCAGGAAATTTAAACTCATTATTGCTTTATCATTATAAACATCATATTAAATTTTTGAAGCATATAAATGTAATAAATCATGTTTTACCCTAAAACATGAACATTTACCTTTCATTTAAATGTCAAATCACATTCCAACCAATATTTAGTCATTCAAACACATTTATCATCATCAAAATCATTCATTTCAAATCAAATCTAAACCTAAACAGGTTAAGAAGGCTTTTAGGGAAAATTTTACTCATCTTGATTAAGGAAACCTTGTTGTAATCTCTTTTCATCTTAACGTTAAAAGCTTGAATTCTTTTAGCTTTGAATTTCTATTCTCCTTACTTCAAAATAGTGGTCGTCCTTGTATTGTTTTAGGATTTTTTTTGTAAATGAAAATAGTGTGGAATGAGGGAATCGGACTAAGAAAAATAGGTTACTGATTTTGGCTTAGTCTAATATCCCTTCAAGCCTAGTTTCACCAATACATCTTCTCTAATACAAATTCTTCACATTCTAAAACTTAATTTATTCATCTTCATTAACCAGGCCAACTATAATTGTCCAAATTACCCTTGGTGCATTCAATTACTTTTTTAAAGTGTCACACACTTAATTAATCAAATCTCCCTCATGCGATCCTTGCAATTAAATGATTATATTTACTCTTTTTATAATTTCCTCTTAATATTTATATAATTTAATTTTCCATATTATGGACCCTCCAAAATATTGAGTGGTAGTGTGAAATCAAGGAGAGGAGTACATAGATCCCTTATTTTTTGAATATAATCATTCGGCAACATTATGGTAAAGCATAAAGGATAAGCTGCAAATCCCATTAAATGCAAACTACAATTTGGATGGAAATTTTCACAAAATTTCACAAGTAGTTGCAAGAACAAATCATACCGCAAATTAATCTATACTATACTATTATTACCGAGTATGATTTCAAGAGCACACAGGCCTTCTTCATATTTTGTCAAATGAATAGTCACGTTTTTAATTTCTTTCTACTGTAACCAGCTCTCCACTTTCTTCTTTATCCTCCAAACCCTAGATATTAACGTCCCTCAAAGTTATGCATTTTCCCATCTGCAGACGTTGACCTCCTCTCCTATGCTGTCGCCAACTCTTCAACTCCAAATATTCGCTTGAACGACAGCCAATCGCTTTTTGATTTTGTTTCATTTTCCCTCTTTTGGATATTAATCGGAATAAGAGAGCAGCTACAATCTAGGTATACTTTTTCAATTTCCTTACAGATTTAATCTTAGGCATTTATTTAGTTATGATTCTCATTGAATTTATGATAATATTTCAGTTTTATTATATTTTCTTTCTTGGTGACGACCGAGCCCAAGCCAACTGCAAGAATTTCAATTTTTAACTGTACTTCATAGACTATTATTTATTTTGGTTTGGTTACTGAAACATAAATATTTTTGATTTTTGATTACTTTTATATCCATAAATTACAATAGCATACTACATTGAGTACGTTCTAATGGCACGTTATGGTGCTCTTATTATTTTTTGTTCACAATATAATCTTTTATAAGAGTCATTTACATAGTTGATTTTACACTTATTTTGTACTATAGATTGTGAGCTAAATCGGCAAAAGAAATGTAGACAAATGCAAATTTGATCAAGCTCCTAAAACTATTTCAAATGTTGCTTTGGAGGTTTGTTTCCGATTTCACTAAGAGTTTTATTTTGCATCAAACATATCAACAATTTGGTATATAAACATCTTTTATAATGTTACGAAATATTGAATGTCAAACTATAAAATTCTTATACAAAAAATATACGTTGCAAAGTTAAGTTTTTGTTTGTTTGTTTGTTTACATTTACTGGCTTTATTTAAAAATCATTGGCTATCCCTAGATACAAAAAATATATAGTTTGACTCAAAACATTGGTTATCCCTACGTATTCTTGATTGCTTTTCGCGTATTCTTGAGATAGTTCAGCTTCACAGTATATACTCAATCATGCAACCATTTATTTATTAATAAACTATAAAATTATTGTACAACAATTGGTGGTGTGGTATATTATTGTGTACAGTATGAGTAATAAACATAAATCTAGAATATAGGCTTCATAATAGGTTATGTACTCAATTGTTTCCACTATTTTATTATTGATAAACCTTGAAATTGTAATAACTTGGTAGTTTATGCATTTTAACATTGTAAGCCATTTGGGTATTTAACTGTTATGAGTATTTGGCAATTATTATTGACCCTCGATTGTTTAACTGCCTTTTCTTCTTCTTCTAAATGATCTTACATAACTCTAAAGTTATTGTTAATCTTACATTTACTTGAAAATAAGAAAACAAACCGGACAAGTTAACATTGCATCCCATAGATAAGTTGTTTCAAATTTCAATTCTGGCCATAATTCAACGATAATTTATTTGTTTTCTATTTTTTCAAATTTAATCACTATATTTTATCTTATCTTTTCTCTATTTAGGAATTTAAACACTTTCCCTTTTTAGTTATGTTATTCAAATCCACCGCTAAGCACCCTTTATTAATAAGTGAACGTTTCTAGAAAAATTAATTACCTTGATCAAGATTCTTTTGTTCCATCTCTTTGTCCCTCACTACCTATCCAACTCGTTATTCTTTCTTAAATTCCAAATTTGAACATTTCTCATTTTATTTTTATCTAAAATTTCCCACTTCCAATTTTCCTTGCCTCTTTAAATATGGAGTCATGGCGAAGTGAGTATATCTATCTACATTATTTGTTTTTATCAAGCTTTGACTTCAAACATCTAATTACAAATGCAAACAAATTCCCTTGCTCAATCTGAAAGTGTTGTTTTTATTTATTAAAAATTTGCATTAATGAGCTCAAATTATTTTTAGTGGACTTATACAGATAATTAACATTTTTTTTCAAACTTTTCTACCTTTGAATTAGCAACTCTTTTCTATTTTGATTTTTGCACCATTCTTTTCTTCCAATTTCTCTATCATCACTTTTTTGACATTCAAGTAACATCGGTTATTTTATTTTTTTATTAGGGTTCAGGTTTCCTTTATGATTATAAACTTGAAGCTTTTACTCTCTTGAATTCTAGAATTTTTTTAAAACCAAGTATATTGGATGTTCTCCCAAATCCAAGCTCAAACCATTTTATATTCATTTGACTTCAGTGTTCATCTTTGAATTTTTGAATTTGTTATTGCTACAATTTTACAATTGGATACAATACCATTTGATTTTGGTTTTCAATTGTAAATGGAATAATTTTCAATAATATTAGTTTGGACATTTAGCATGATTTCTCCGATTAGGGTGACTTTTTGTGGGTTAACTGATAGTTATTTTTGAGAACTATTTACCTGCAAATATAACCGATAAATTTGCAACTGATAGTTATAAATTCAACTTGAAGACATTACATTTATTTAAAAATACAATCGTAAAATGAACTTAATATTTATGATAAAATTAATTCTAAAATTGAGTAGAAAGTTAGAGTACCATGTTATGATAAGAAAACGTTGAGTGCTATTATTTTGGCTACTCTTACAACAACATTTTTACTATAAAGAACTAATGATACTACTACATGAACGGTTTAATTTTGTTTTGATGGTAAGGCAGTTGCGAAAACCATGAAAGTCATAAAAACTTGAAAGGTATGCACTTAAATGGTTTCTTTTCTTTGTTTTTGTTTTATAGAAAAAGTTTGGTAAACTTAGTAAGCATGTATTGGGCATAAGATTGTTTATTTAATGGGTTTTCAAATTTTTGAATTTTTGTTATAATCAAAATCATGAACTTAACCATTATTTTAATACACGAATGACTGAAATTATGAATTTACTGCCAATTTATGATATACTCCATAAACGTATGTTTTATATAATATATTGATATAGCATTGGAAGCTACCAAATATTTCTAATCATTTAATAAATGGTAAGAAATATTCTTTACCAACATGTTGTAGTTTTGCCAAAATATTAAGTTCAATACTGGATTTAAACAGGAATTGTTGCTTGCCCTTTTCCCTTTGCAGTATGAAAATATTTTTTATGAGACATATAATATAAATACTTCTCTTTTACCATTAGTCTTTAATATTTGCAGTTAACTCTAGATTTATTGCTTGACCACCAAGTTTGATGGAAATTATGTATATATGTTATTTAATTTTGGATAATTGACATTCATATGCGTAAATCTCTACCAGTGAAGTTAGTGGAAAATTATCCCCTTGAGATAATTAATGCTAGGTCGATTGTGGTTGTGTGAAGGTTGATGTCCCTAGAGCTATATTAAGGTTAGCATGCTTAGTTCAGTAGCTTTGTTAGATTATGCTCATGACGATCACATGTGTTATTCATCAACATACATTTCTGATTAAAAATTAAATACCTATATATCATAATAAATGAATTAATTTTAAATCATTGCAATGAAACTATAACACAACTAGAATACTTTAAAATCGGGACGGAGCATGGAGTCGGCCGGAGTCGGCTCCGTCTCCTTTTTGGAGTCGGTTGGGGACGGCATAATATTTTATTGAACTTTGCGTCGGCTGGAGTCGGCCTGTAACGGCTAGAGACGGCTAGCGTCGGCTATTTAATTATTTTCTCAATCTACTTCTTATATACACCTATTTCATTTGAAAAAATGAAAAACAATACTAAAATGGCCAAAAAAAATAAAATTGACATTTATGATTATTAATATTCACCCAATGACGGGTCGTGATAGGTTATATTGGTATTTTCGATGATATATGTTCATGTAATTCGAAAAGTTATCGTTGTTGAAAATCTAACTCGCACGACCAATCGATGCAACTGTTAGTCGATCCGCTATACAAATTCGATAAAGGTGGTTATATGTAACATTTTAAAGAATTAAAATAATTTTTTAAACCGTTGGGTAATCAATTATGATTTTTTAAATGTATTTGGTATAATAAAATTATATAAAATAAATTATGCGGCGTAAAAATAAATTCTTTGGATCTTATGTCGATCTAAGGAATTTTGGAGATGTTTCCAGAATATGGTTAAAAAATACATGAATCTGGGGTGTCGATCTTGAATTTCAAATTTATGGCCGTTCGTGGACTTTCGGACAAAAAACCCTTCGTTCGAAGGCCGAACGACCTTCCAACGAGACCAAATTTGAACCAGGGATGCTTTGTAGTGTTTTAATCGAATCCGTACGGATGAATTCGCAAAAAAATCATCGCCTACAAAATTATCGTAGAAATATGTCATTGTCTAGGAGTTAGCTATAACACTTATAATATAAGTATTATAGCTAACTCCTACAAAATAACATATTTCTGGGATAATTTTATTTTCGATGATTTTTTTGTGAATCCAACCGTACGGATTCGATTAAAACACTACAAAGCATCGCTGGTTCAAATTTGGTCTCGTTTGAAGGTCGTTCGGCCGTCGAACGAAGGTTTTTTGTCCGAAAGTCCACGAACGGTCATAAAATTAAAATTCAAGATCGACACCCCAGATTCGTTTATTTTTTAACCATATTCTGGAGACATCTCCAAAATACTTTAGATCGACATAAAATCCGAAGTATTTATTTTTATGCCGCATAATTTATTTTATATAATTTTATTATACCAAATACATTTAAAAATTCATAATTGATTATCCAACGGTTTAAAAAATTATTTTAATTCTTTAAAAATTTACATATAACCACCTTTATCGAATTTGTATAGCGGATCGACTAAAAGTTGCATCGATTGGTCGTGCGAGTTAGATTTTCAACAACGATAATTTTTCGAATTACACGAACATATATCATCGAAAATACTAATCTAACCTATCACGACCCGTCATTGTGTGAATATTAATAACCATAAATGTCAATTTTATTTTATAATGTAGTAGTGTTTTTTATTTTTTTGAACGAAATAGTTGAAAAAAAAAGAATTTAAAAAAAATACGGCTGATGCAAGCCGACGCCCTACGGGCCGATGCAGGCCGACGCCAGCCGACGCCATGTCGCGATTACAGGTCTCAGCCAAACCCTTCTTCCTCACTTTCTTTGCTCACCAAAAAAATGATTTTTACTCTTCCCCATCACCGATTCCGACCCTCTCCAGCTGTCACCCTTTGTCGTTGTCGCCGTAGACGCCTAGAACTCGCCGGAACTCACCGGAATCTCTTCTTCTTCTTGAATTTGGTAATTTTCTAAACCCTAATTTCGAATTAAATTGTTTAATTAGGTTTAAATGTACATTATTGTGATGATAATTGGGTGTAGGCATTGCTAATTTAGTGTATTAGGTTATTTTTAATTAGTATGAAATCGTTGAATTTGAAAGTGTGAATTGGGAATAATTGGGGTGTAGGTATTTAGAATTTGAAAGTGTGAATTGGGAATTGGGAAATGGGAATTTGAAAGTGTGAAAGTGTGAATTTGAAAATGTGAAAGTGTGAATTGGGAATAATTGGATGTAGGTATTTTAGTCTATCTCTAGCTAATATAAATAATTTAAACGAAAGTAAGACAGCAACAAAGCCTTTAGTCCCAAAAGGCTTTGGTAAATTAGAAAATACGATAATAATCACATAAAACTTCTGATGCAAAGTATATATGCGTATAAGAATAGAAAAGAAATGCTGTTGAAATTTCTAATAGTAGATATGGTGAATAATAATAATGTTACGACGAATCCAATAGTAGATATGGTGGAAGATGCAGCACGGTCAATGTTCCCTACTGTTCAAGTTAATGATGTAAATGTCGAAAAAGAACCGATCGAGGGGGTGAAAAGAATTTATGATTTACTGGATTCTGCGAAAAGACCATTGTGGGAAGGTTGTAGTAGCAGAATAGAATTGTCAGTTACTGCCGAATACATTACTATGAAATCAAAATTCAATTTTACAAAAGCTGGATTTACAGCAGTTGTACAAGCTGCAAAACGACATATGCCACTCAATAATCAGATGTGCGATAGTCATTATAAAGTGAAAAAACTAATGTCTGCTTTCGGTTTGCCCTACCAGAAGATAGATACATGTATAAAAGGTTGTATGTTGTGTTGGAAAAATGACATTAATCTTGAAAAAATGCAGAATATGTAATGAGGAAATATACAAACCAAGAAAAAAAAGGAAAGGAAGTTCCATACAAGAGAATGCATTATTTACCCATCACTCCCAGACTTCAAAGGTTATATGCGTCGTCTGCGACAGCATCACATATGAGATGGCACAGTGTGAAAACGCAGGAAGAGGGGACTTTGATACATCCATCGGACGGAGAAGCATGGAAACATTTCAATAAGACTTATCCTGCGTTTGCCGCAGAGAATCGTAATGTGAGACTTGGTTTATGTACAGATGGATTTTCACCATTCTCTCAATTTGGTAGTAAATATTCGTCTTGGCCTATTATCGTTACACCTTATATTTACCTCCGTGGATGTGTATGAAAACTCCATATATGTTTCTTACGATTGTCGTCCCTGGTCCTGATGATCAGACACAAGGAATCGATGTTTATCTACAACCATTGATCGAAGAGTTGAAAACATTATGGTATGAAGGGGTGGATACATACGACGTGTCGAAAAAAAGAATTTTCGTATGTTTGCATCTTTGTTATGGACTATTGGTGATTTTCCAGCTTACGCAATGCTTTCAGGCTGGAGTACGGCCGGTCGTCTGGCTTGTCCTTACTACATGGAAGATACACGGGCATTTTCATTACCGCATGGAAGGAAAATTTCATGGTTTGATTGTCATCGATGTTTTCTCCATGTTAATCATACTTTTAGAAGAGATAAGAAAAATTTGTAGTAAATAGAGCAGAGAACAGACAACGACCAACGACTTTATCAGGTGAAGAATTATATGAACTAGTTAAAGAATATCCGAAGATACATGAAAATGGAGTACAGACTGAAATTCCAAGTAAATCAAACTCGCATAATTGGTGCAAACAAAGTATATTTTGGGAGTTACCTTATTGGAAGCATCTCTTACTACGACATAATAATTATGTGATGCACAATGAAAAAAACGTGTTTGATAATGTGTTTAATACAGTTTTGAATGTCAAGGGTAAAACTAAGGACGATCTCAATTCAAGACGTGATATAGAACAATATTGTAAACGTCCCGAACTTCATATAAACCCTAATGACAGTAAAAAAACCCAAAGCATGCTATGAGCTAGACAGCAATCAAGTAAAACTTGTGTTGAAGTGGATTGAAGATGTCCTGATGGGATTTCTTCAAATCTTCGTAGATGTGTTGACTTAAAAAACAATAAATTGAGTGGGATGAAAAGTCACGATTGCCATGTCATGATGGAAAAATTTTTACCCGTTGTTTTCAAAGAACTATTGCCCGTAAAAGTGTGGAGTGCTATAACAGAATTAAGTCTGTTTTATAAAGAGCTTTGTTCGACCACGTTAAAAGTTGAGCGTATTCGTAAACTTGAAAATGACATCCCTATACTGCTCTGCAAACTTGAGAAAATATTTCCTCCGGGATTATTTAATGTAATGTAGCATTTACCTGTTCATCTTCCATATGAAGCACTTCTTCGAGGTCCTATACAATATGGATGGATGTATCCATTCAAGAGGTAATTATGAATATTTGAAATAATAATTAAAATTTGAATTTGATGTAAGTAAATTTTAATCGAATAAATTTTATAATAGGTACTTGAATCATCTCAAAAAAAAGTTAGACAAAAAGCACGAGTTGAAGGTTCGATTTGCAAATCATATATCGAAGAAGAAGCTTCATTCTTTTTCTCTCACTATTTCAGTGACCATGTGAACTTATCATTTGCAAGTGTTTCGTGTAATGATGAAGCCGTTCGACAAGATTGTTCTGAATCAATGTTTTCTAATTTTAGACAGAATGGACGAGCTGCTGGAAAATGTGTGGAAATATGGTTAGACGATAGAGATTACCATATAGCACACACATACGTTCTTCTTAATTGTGCTGAAGTTGCACCATTTATTAGGTAAATATTGAATGATAATTCTCTATAATAGTACATATTTGCATTATTTACGAGTTACCCAATTTAAATTGAATTTGCACTTAATATACGTATACATTTATTTGCAGTATTTACGAATCAGAACATCCACTTGGCGATCTCAGCAAAGAATTTGCTAACTGGTTTACGAAATACGTTTATGATCAAAGAAATTGTGTCGGTGATGAAGGATTGAAACGTCTTGCGATAGGACCAAAAAGAAATGTCAACACTTATCCAATATTCTTCGTGAATGGATTTAAATTCAACACCAAGGAATACGGTGGTGAAAAAATGACTTATAACAGCAGTGTAATTGTCAAAGGGATTGATGATCCAGATGAACATATAAAAGATTTTTACGGCGTCTTAACACAGGTTTTGGAATTGACATATTCTGTCCAATCTGCAGAAAAGGTATTTTTATTCAGATGCAGTTGGTTTAGCAATGTTCCGGGCTCTAGTATCAACGTGCACAAAGACTATAAACTTATTGAAATAAACCATAACTCACGTTACTCAAAGTATGATCCTTTCGTGTTAGCCAAACAAGCATTACAGGTTTATTTTGCTCCCTATCCATCACTAAAACGAGATAAAGCAGACTGGTCAGCTGTTTTTAAAACAAAGGCAAGATTTACACTTGATGGAAATAATATTCCAGACGAAGCAGCTTATCAAGCAGATCTTGAGCCAAATAATGAATTAATAATAACTGATGATCATGCTAATATAGGGCCTTTGAACGATGAATCAAATATTCTAATAGAAGCATTTGAGACTTTAGAAGGAAATGACGATATAGAGTACGAGACCGAGTTAGAATTAGAAAACGACGAAGATTGATTATTAATTAGTGATGATGTAATGTATATAAGATGGAAATTTGTATCGTTTGTTGTATTATGTCAATTCTAGAACCTATGTTAATGTAATGAAAATTCGTATCATTTGTTGTATTATTCTTTTATTATTCTGCTATGAGCTATGTGTATGTGATTATTAATCAGGCATGTTTTCTAATTATGAAATGATATATGTTTTTTTCATTATATGAAATGATATATATATATATGCATGTTTCTAGCAGATATTATGTCACACAGCAGGCGGTCCCAAGGTTCACGAGGCCATGATCATGGCGAGGGTAGTAGCGGTATGGCCAATAATCGCCAGAGAGCATACCTAGTGCCGAAGACTGATGGAGGGTAAGTATTTAATTTACTGCAACTTCATTATATTATTTAGTGCATGCTACTAGTATATTTATGATTTAGTAACTAACAATATCAAAATGTATTCAGGGGTTTTGATTTACAGCCATCCGAGCCCATTCTAGCTGTGTCTCGAAACAGCTACCGTAGTAGGATGACGGACTTGTGGGAGCATTGGGATAGTATCCCACTTTTTATTAGAGATGCCATATGGGCGGACCTCCAGGTAAGTATAAAATTCTAATTAATTTGAGATTGACATATTTGATCTTTGAAAATTAATATGCAATTTATATAATTCATTTAAATTTCAACGTACAGGTGTCCTTTATTGTGGATCCCGAAGATCTCGGGATGTTCAGGACGCACTGGGAGAGGAAGATGAGGAAAAACTATAGAGGTACGCTCTCCAAGATAAAAGAGGCCGGTAAAAAGCCAAACTGGATGAGTGAAAATCTGTATGCGCGGTTTCTACAATATTGGGAAAGCGAAGACGAGAAGGTAAATTTTCTACTTTCATATGTCTGTAATTATAATTCGTTTAAATATTTATATAATAGTTAAATTATACAGGCAGTAGCATCGAGGAACTCCACAAACAGGCTTAGGAATCCTGCAACACACCGCGGTGGATCCAAGTCTTTTCAGCAATATAGAGAAGAAATGGTAAATATAAAAATTGTTATTTGTAATTTACTTATATACATTCTTTAATCATATTTAATTTCAGACGAGGGAGAGAGGTGGTGTTGCACCGTCTCATTTGGACGTCTTCACCCGAACACATGCCGTCGAGCATGCAGATGAACATGGCAACGTAACATATGAATGGTCAGACGCCAAATCAGCAAATATCCGGGTATAAAGACTATAAATTTTTCCTCTTATTTAACAGTACATTAAATTGAATATTCATCTTCTCAAAATTATATTTCTAAACACAGGACAGATGCGATCAGGAGATTGCTCGCGTGCTTGTAGAGTCTGGCAGGGAGCAGTTGACCGTTGAGGAGACAGACAGGATATTCGCTTGTATTACCGACCCGTCGACCAGAAATAGATTGTATGGATATGGCAATCAAGCGGTAATATTTATTGAATTTAATTAATTCATTAACCAGTTTATAAATTTTATTGAATATTACGTATAAACTATAACTATGAATTTATTAATATACAGGCCGCGACGCAAGTCGCTTACAATAAGCAACAGGCTGAAGAAACAATAGCGGCCCTGCAAGCACAAGTCGCCGAGTTGAACGATTGGAGGAAGACTGGATTGAAGCAGCAACTAGACGAGGCGATTGTTGCTTACTTGGCAGAGCACGGGACGAATATGCCGCCATCACAGGGATCTGGCGCTGATGATGGTTGGGGTGAGTGGTAGCATGTTTTTATATATGTTTTCTGATGAACATTTGGCTGAATTTTGTAAATATTATGGATATTTGTGATGATGAACGTTTGGAGATGTATGGACGTTTGGAGATGTATATTGATGTTTTGTGGTTCTTAGTTGGACATATTTTTGATGTATATTGTTGTTTGGTGTAGTATATTTGTGGAATATATATGATTGTGTGGATGGATGGGAGAAAGGGGTGCTGGAAATACAATTTTTTTTTACCCAGATTAGAGTCGGTTAGCGTCGGCCTATTGGTCACCCATTTTTTTTACACGTGGACTATTTTTGCGTCGGCCGAAGTCGGTTAGCCGACTCTAGCCGACGCTAAATTAGGGGACGGAGCCGTCCCTTTTGCTGTCGCCATTTCACTTGGCGACGCCCTGTTTAGCGTCGGCCTTTAGCGACGGCTCGAGTCGACCGAACTCGGCCGTAGTCGTCTATAGACCGACGCTAAACAGGATTATCCTTGTAGTGTAAATTGTAAATTGATAATTGAAAAGAATTATGGGGTTTTGTTCTATACTAGGGTTAAAGAGCAGCGGAAAGAAGTATGTTTGAGTTAAATAAACGCCTTATTGGATTCCTACTTTCCATGATAATATTTAGCAAGTTTACACATTTATCATAGCTAAGTGTACATATTTTCAATATCTAGGTTCGAATATTCTCCATGTTTGAGCATGAATGTTTCCATTTACATAATATAGGATGCATTAACTTATCATTCAATATGTGGCATAATAATTTTGTATTTTCCTCATATAATTTTGAAGCAGCAATGGTTACTCCAACATCTCTCTCTACTTTATAATTAAGAAAAAGAAACCAAATCAAGTAAGTACTTAAGGCTTGAGCTTATTATCATAATCTTCTTGAAATGCTAAATGTATAGGTATCATTTTACAGTTTTCTTACATTGACGAGTCAAATACATTATAAGTCCTCTTTTCATTGAGCTAAAACCATCAAGTTGTTAGTATAAAATGCCACCATATTTCCATTATATCGTTCAACTAATAAGCCTTAATTAGCATAAATTACAACATAAAACTCTATTTATGAGACTGCGATGTGAAATATAATGCTTATTGTCTATATTATGGTATCCACATACAAATTAGTATTAATTAGGGGACAATTTAAAGACATGAAATTTTAAAAATCTTATACCATATATGATAAAGATTTATTGTATCCTTAAGTAAACAAATAGACTGTTCTAAAATTATATTCTATGTTAATTAAAAGGGAAATTACAAATGTAGAAGTTAACTTCGTTGAAAATTTAACTAAATCACATAATAGACAATGTTAGGATATATGGTTGACGTAGTAGTATGAAAATCATTAGGTGAAGTTGAATTTTATTTTTATTTTATGAGTTTACTTTTTTCATATATGTGTGTTATGGTATCAATAACATCAATGCACACTGAGTTGGCTTATGTCTGCTATATCTTTCTAGGCATGCACACGTATATGCATATGTGTGTGTATATATATATAATTTCATTTCAATTCCTTTATTACATGGTTTATATTGTATATGTTATCAAATATGATCAATTTTTGTCATTTTTAAACAATATGTAATGAAAATTTTCCAAATTATGTTGTATGATGGTATTGTTTTGTGCAACAGGTTAGAAATGCTATTCACTCTTTTTCTTTGTAATCTGGATGCTTCTACAAACTTTAATGCTGCTAAATTCTTCGATGCTAATAAATTATTTTCGCCGACCCGTATCTTCATGGCCAATTTGGTTTGTTTTATACCTTTATTAATGTTTTATTTAATTCCAGAAAAAAGAAAAATGATAACAAATGCGAAATAATAGTAGTGAACCTCTCTCGACTTGATTATCACTCACGTTTGCATACCATTTACTACGGCATATATGATATCTGTAATTGTTATTCCCCCAAATAATCCATAACTCAATTTACGATGTTTTAGCAGTGTTGAGAGGAATACATAAACACGCACACAGATATATATATATATATATATGTTTGTATGTGTATATATGTCTATGTGTGTGTGTATAACACAAAGGTATATGGACTCATACTTCACTTATAATCACTTAATTATATTGTATCTCAGAATTTCAATAAGATAAAAATAATTATATTAACATATACAAAATGTTATAGAGTTATACCATAATTGTAATCTCAATTCTTTCTATAACAATATGCATAGTGCATATCATTGTAATTTGCTTTATTCTAAATAAAAATTTAAATTGTTCAACTGTTTTACTTTTTTTGTCTCTTCACCATTATTATCTTAAAAAACTTATCTCAAGCAACATTAAAGGTATATACATTATACATCAGTACTCATTGTCTTTTACATATGCACATTATGAAAGTTTTTCCTACACTACACATCGATTGACCACTGGCCCCAATATATAGTTAAGTAGGTAAGCAATAATTAAATATAAACTATAGTAGCACAACAAGGTACAAACAAGGGAGAAATCAAATTTTTTTATACATACTATTAACGTTATTCATACGTGCAAACTTGATTGTCAGATAATAGCAAGCATAACTATCAAAAAGGAAAGATCTAGATTTTATAATATAATGACAAAAAATTTAAAATTAATGAAAAATTTCAGGTATATAACTCATTTTCTTACTATATGCTTGAATTGATATAATATGTTAAACAAAATATATTACATCCCAAGTGCTCAAAATGTATCAAATACATGCTTGATTTATAAAAAAAACAGACATTTAATGTTGTACATGGTTCAAGGAGATATAATTGGTCTGCTTTGCATTTACATTGGAACTCATTCCATCTTGGCACCAAATTCTTTCATTGATATGGTTTTTTTCATTAAGCATGACAAATCGATTATACTATGATGTTGCATGGACTGCAATAAACTTTATTTTCTTAAAATTATTGATAAAAAATATAGGTTGGAATGCTTAAACCCATTTGTTGAGAAGTGAATCAAATGAAAGGTTAAGTTTAATTATCGTCAAACTAATATTCTTGTAAGAAATGAAACAAAGACACAATGATAATTACAAAACGATATGATTGTAGTTTTTTCTTTCCAATTATCATGCAAGATTGGTTAATGTAGTTTTATATATAGTTGTGATTATACAACCATTATTCTACTACATATTGTCTCATATTATTATCTATTACTATTTATGAAATGAAAAGTCTCTCTCATTTTGACAAGATGTGGCAAATTCAAGCTACGTGAAGGGATGAGTGGTGCTTGAAATGTCAATTGTTATTTGAGAGGTATTTTTTTTAGTTTTTTTGATATATTCTTCTCTCTATAACACACATACACACACGCACGAGGTTTAGAACTAATTACATTTAAGTATCTATGTCTCCCCATTCTTCAAATCCATATTTTGAAACTAAACTAATTTTCATATGTTGTGTGAGCATGATTTTTTATGAAAAAAATACATTTTTTAAAGTCTACTTATCTTCATTATGTTGTTTGAGCGTGATCGTGACTTTATTTGGTATTTTATAGCACTGTTCTACGTTTGATTACTCAGTAATCTAAACTTAATTGTGTCTTAACATTGAGTTGGATTTTTTTTCATCTGTACCATCTAATTTTATAGTTTATAGATTTGTAATTGTGTATTTTCTTATTATCATGACATTGAAACACATTTAAGTTGATATATTAATAATTATTTTTCCTGGTACCTTGATCTTTCAATGGATATTATTGCATTCAAACAACTTTATAACCGCATTACAGTAATAACAAGGATGATGCAAGTTTTTTTAAATATAAGAGAAAACATGTATTTTGTTATCCATGTTTAAGTTTTATAACTCCAAATAGGAAAATACTAACAAATATAGTATAGACTAAAGGATCAGTTTTTTCACCTGAAGGCTCGGTTTGTTTAATCAAGTTTTATATGCATTCCATTATATTTCATATTATAGGTTTGCTTGGTGCAACCTGAATCAAAAATGAATATTCAGATTATGCTAAAATAATTGATTATTACATGGGGATTTCCTTGTGTATTTTTACATGTTGCCACTTTAGGGATAACAGTTTTGATGATTAGATTTTTTCCGAAATAATGTGTTATACATGATGGTTATGTAGCCATTGTTCTCCCTTTCTTTATAAGCAGACTCTCAATTTCATGGATGTTGAAGTTTGTATGTTACACACACTTGCTCAATAGTTCACTTCATGTCACAACACTGAAATTGAACTATTTTACTGAAGTATATGATAACCATAATTTGTGGTTTTCTAGCTTTATTGTAGTATACGATAGTCAAATGGTTTCCTAGACCATAATGGAGATGGATTTATATTAAAAAATCAAAAAATATTGTAAGGCCACATTTTCAAGGCGATCGTATGAAACACACAGTGGATGCATCTTAGTTTTCACTAGAATAATTATATTGACTAGATCTTGAAACTATAAGCTTAAGATGTTAATTATTTTAGTTTTTCAAACTTTTTCCAAATGAAGATTTTATTTATGTTTTGATGTTTCCTCATTTTTTTAAATAATATTATATGTGCACTTCTATCATTAGATGTGATGTACCATGTATATATCATGATTAAAATCTAAATTCACGATAATGTATATTTAGAGATGGGGTGCAAAAGAGACCTAGAATGATGGTGACTATGTAGGAAGTTGTGGCAGCCATAAGCCTTGCAACGACAGTGAGACAATTTTACAAAAGCATGTTGATGGACTCTGATACTCTTGATTTCCTTCATACAATGATATTGATGAGACTTAAAACTCTTCAACTCTATATATAAGGGGCGTTTACTTGGATAAGGAACATCTCAACATTACATTTAGTGAGAAGTGTATTAAATTTGTATATCGTATGAAACAGTTATCTTGTGAAGCCCATGAAATTTAGGAAAACAAACACTTATGTATAGATACTAATAACACTTTATGTATCGTTGCTATATTTGAGAAAAGTAACTAATATTTGAGCATTTATAGAGAAAGGTAATTCTGAACAACTTCAGGTTTATATACTTAATAAAGGAACTCTTGAAGGTAATAGGTAAACCATAATGGTTTAAAATTTTATTTCTCCTTTTACAGGTCTATAATTGCAAAGATGAATCTGTAGTCTAAAATACAAGTTACATTAGCAAGGCCTAAATACAAATCTTTTGGAGGACTCAAATTGAGTGATTTCATAAGAAAATTCATCATTATAGTTAGGATCTATGATCTAATAGAGAGATTTGCCATGAAGGGATGCTTTTTATAGTAGTTAGAATATTCAATTTAGTGAAAACATTCACCATTGTAGTTCATGTAATATATTATACTTACAAATTCTTTTATTACCATGTTCGAATTATGTCTACTGCATAGAGAAAAAGGATATGTGCATAACTTATTAACATTAAAATAATATAAAAGACAAAAATAAAATTAAATGATAATTGCAGAAAATATAGCTACGATCCGGGTGCATAGCACGGGTTCGCACTAGTTGATATAGTCATCACTATGCTAATTTAGCATATATGGGTGGAGAGAAATTCAAGAATATTCAAATATATAGAAACTCCACATAACATTCATTTAGAATTATTGTTACAGGATTGTAGGCAATTGATAAGACATGCAAGAATTAAGTAAAAGAGACTAAGGGAAAAGAACATATCACTATTGATTTTGAATTCAGTGTTTAGTAATACAGTAGTAGCAGAGGCGAAGATTGGAAGCAAACGTCGCTAAGCTGTGACTAATCTCCTAATAGTCATCGAACTACCAGCATTAGAGGTGGAATATGTTGGGGAAAATCCCTTCAGATGATCAGTCTAAGGGAATAAAAAACCTAATACAGCGTAAAATAACTGGATCGTGATTGTAGTGAGATGAAACAAATAGAGATAAATATCAGAACAGGTAGTCACAGATCTATGCAATGTAGAAAAATAAATAACACTAGTATTTATAGTGGTTCCACTACCGCGAGGCAGTGTACGTCCACTTGGGGAGAGGAGATTTTATTAACCACTGAACGATCAGAGTTACAAGATTGATTCACTTTTGGAGGCTATACATAAGAAGAATTTAGAATACAGACAAAATTCTGCAGAGTTTCAGCTCTCTAGGATGACTATCATTGTTGTCCCGAAGCTCCACTATTTATAGAGTGAAGATATGAAGAGGAGTAGCTACTATATAGTAGTTCTGAGATTTGGTTCGGCACATCTGGTTCGGCAAGGTCTAGTAGCATGGTTCGACACTTCTAGTTCGGCAAGGTCCAATAGCATTTGGTTCGGCAAACAACACTCAAGATCTGAACCGGCATATTAGCTTCACCGCTCCAGACTTTTGGTTCGGCAAAACACACTGCATCACAACCGAACGAAGTCACCACCACCGGTCGAGATATTTCGTCCGGTCCTCCTTAATGCCGAACGAAACATCATTGAACCAGTTCTCTTCTTTATATCACCGAACGACTTCATCACGAAGCCCAAGCACCGAATGAAACTGCTCCTCCACCGAACGAGATTACTCGTTCAGTCTTCATAGCATCAACACCGAACGAACTTCACCGGACCCAAGATTTGGTCCGGCATCTCCTCCACCGGACCAATGTTTGGTTTGGTATCTTCTTCACCACAGCCTAGAGCTTTACCTTCGTTCTAGGGTTTTGGCATCAACCCTCCATGAGCTTCTCCAATGGCTTCTTCTCGAATTCAGGTATCATCTCTGACAATCTCCACCTTGATACCGAATTCCAAACAAGCCTTCCAACTTCATCTACACCTTCATGCTCCAAGCAATGGATACTTACCCAATGAGCTTCGGCAATGCCATCACCCATTACACTCAGTCAACGAACTCCGGCAAGGCCACCACCCATCAACAAAGTGTTCGAAGTAACCAGTCCGTGTAGAAGCTATCAATCTCCACCATGAAAACAAATGTCTCCATGAACCATCTTAACTCTCCCCCCGTGCCACCCCGTGACACCTAGCACTTCATTAAGCGAATCAAGTCCGAGCAAAGCTCGAACTTAGCAACAGGCAACGACTTGGTAAACATGTCTGTTGCATTCTCCTTTGTGTGATCTTTCTAAAGACGAACTAGCTTCTCTTCACTCATCGAGACAAGAAATGACTCTCTCACCTCAATATGCTTCATCCTTGAGTGCCATATTTTCAGCTAAGTGAATTGCACTTTAACTGTCACAATGCACATTCACTCCTTCGTATGCGAAGCCCAAATCACAAAACAATCACCTTAAATAAAGCGCCTCCTTAGCTGCTTCAGCCGCAACTATGAGCTCTACCTCTGTAGTAGACAAAGCCATAATCGTCTGCAACCTCGCTCTCCAACTGATCGCTATCCCACCAATGGTGAACACATTTCCGGAGGTTGACTTCCTTCGATCTCTATCACCGGCATAGTCGGAATCACAAAATCCAACCAAGCTGAAATCTCTTCCTCGGCCGCCAAAGACAAGTCCATGGTTTTGAGTTCCTCTAAGGTATTTGAAGATACACTTCACTGCTTCCCAACGCGTCTTTCCTGGATTTGCCATGAACCTACTCACCAATCCAACCGCCTGTGCAATGTCAGGCCTAGTGCAGACCATGGCATACATCAAGCTGCCAGCTGCACTTACATATGGAACCTTTATCATATAAGCCTTGTCATTTTCCGAGATCGGAGAGCCTTTACTAGAAAGCTATATGTGCAAAGGCATGGGTGTACTGATTGCCTTTGCCTCTTCCATGCTAAACCGAGCAAGCACCTTTCGAATGTACTCCTTTTGAGTGAGGCTCAAAAGTCCTAGCTTTCTATCCCTTTGGATTTCCATACCCAAAATTTTCTTTGCTTCTCCAAGGTCTTTCATTTCGAATTCCGCTTTTAGCTTTCGCTTTAAACTATCGATTTCAGCCTTATCCTAGAAGCAATCAACATATCATCCACGTACAAGAGTAGGTACACCCATCTACCATTCTTTAAATGCTTGAAGTACACACAAGAATCTTTGATGCTACGATCAAAACCAAGTGAAAGCATAAAAGAGTTAAACCTCTTGTACCATTGTCTAGGCGACTGCTTAAGACCATACAATGACTTCTTCAATTTGCAAACCCAATTTTCTTTCCCATCTACAACAAATCCTGGCTGCTTCATTTAGATGGTCTCATCCAAGTCTCCGTGCAAGAAAGCGGTTTTCACGTCCAGTTGCTCCAGCTCCAAGTCATGAGCTGCGACGATCGCAAGCGAAATGCGGATGGACGTATGCCTCACTACTAGAGAGAATATCACATCATATTCCAGTCCATTTCTTTGTGAAAACCCTTTAGCAACTAGTCTAGCCTTGTATCTCCCATCATCCTTCACCTTGAACACCCACTTGCAATCTATGGCTCGGCTTTCTTGAGGAGGTGGTACCAGATCCCAAGTCTTGTTCTTCTTCAACGACTCTAACTCCTCTTCCATAGCGCACATCCACTTTGCACCGTCACATGACTTCAAAGCTTCATCAAGGTAAAGTGGATCCTCATGAACCACATATAAGGCATAGTCAAACTGATCACCAAGGCTAAGGCTCGCAAACTGCCAATCACCATACCTTTCGAACGGCCTAATAGTCCTACGACTGACTTAGGTAGGTACTGCTTCGCCTAAACTCCTTTCAACTCCACCTTGAACTGAACTTCCTTTAGATTCATGCACATCACAACACTACTAGAAGGTACCCGTGGACTACCTTGTGATGTTTCATCAACTGCGTTTTCCTCGACAGCATCAACAACTACTCTACTATTTGGCTGGAACATGGGAACTTCTTCCATCTCCTTAGGCCTATCAGAATCTTCTAATGTGGTAGGTTGCTTCTCCTTCGGATTGGACATAGCAGACTCATCAAAAGTAACATGTCTGGAATGAACAATCTTCCGATCAACAGGGTTCCAAATTCGATACCCTTTGATACCATCAGTGCATCCCATTAGTATGCCCTTGTATGCTCCAGCCTCCAACTTGTCATCACCTGTATGGTGAACGTACACAGGACAACCAAAAATTTGGAAGTAACTAAGATACACTGCTTTACCTCTCCACTTCTCCTCTAGAATCTTCCCATCTATGGCTAAGCATGGAGTTCGATTTATGATATGCGCCGCAGTTGATAATGCCTCATCCCAAAAGCCTCTAGACAAGCCCGCCGTCAATCTCAACCAACGAGCCTTCTCCAGTAGAGTCCTGTTTATCCTTTCTGCAACCCCATTGGATTGCGGATCGTCGGGTTTAGTGAAATGTCTCTGAATGCCATGTTGTCTACAAAAGTCGAGGAACTCCCTAGAGACAAATTCACCAACATTATCAAATCTTAGCACCTTCAACCTAGAACCAGATTGGTTCTCAACGAGTACTTTCCAGTCTTTGAACTTCTCAAACCTCTCTGATTTGGCCTTCATCACATACACCCATACTTTCCAAGAATAGTTATCAATGAAAGAGATAAAATACTTTGCTCCTCCAAGAGAAGGAGTAGCAACCGATCCGCAAACATCTGTATGCACGTACTCAAGTACTCGCCTTGATCTATGGAGTCCAACTCCAAAAGATACTTTAGTTTTCTTGCCTAACACACACTCCTGGCAAAAGTCCATCTTGTCGAATCTTCCTCCTTTGATCATCTTCCATCTCTGAAGAAACTCTAAGCCCTTCTCTGAAATATCACCCAACTTGAGATGCCAAAGCTTTGTGGCATCCAATGCACGAGAACTATCTACTTCAACACACGACTCTCCAAGAACTGTGGTTTCTTTCAGCAAATACAGATTTCGGAACACATCTCCTTTCATATGAACTAGTGCTCCTCTCGAAACCTTCACACCATCCTTCTCGATAGTTACCTTGCATCCCAAAGGTGCCAATTGTCCTAAAGAAATTAAGGACTTCCAAAGACCTGGAACATACCGGACAACTGTCAAAGTGCATATCACTCTATCAAACATCCTTATCCTCACTGTACCTTCACCCATTGCTCTACAGCTAGCATCATTACCCATAAGAATAGAGCTTTCCTATCGTCCAATGAAAGAACTGAAGTAATCCTTTTTAGGCGTCATATGAATGGACGCCCCCGAGTCCAGCACCCAATGGTCTTTGACATCCGATACTGCTGCAAACAACACATCGTCAGATACAGACTTCTCCACCGCAAATGATGAAGATCCGTCTTCTTCCTTCTTCAAATCTGGACAATATTTTTTCTAATGACTAGTTTTCTTGCAGATAAAGCACTTCCCGTCCTTAGACTTTCCTCTTTTTCCATTACCGAGCTTCCTGGACTTGGAACGCCCTCTAGAGTGCCAATTCTTCTTATCATCTCTTCCTCTTTCAACAAACAGGACGTGACTACTACTTCCACCTCTACTTCCTTCACTTATCTCCTTCATCTGATCTCTCAAGCCCTCGGATAGAAGGCCTGACTTCACATCTTCCACTGTCAATGTGTCTCTAGCGAAGATAAGGCTGTTAGCGAAACATGTGCAACGCTCCGGAAGAGAACACAAAAGAATCATTGTCGTTTGCTCCTCATCCATCTTCAGGTCAATAATCTTCATCTTCATCACGAGATCATTAAAGAAATTAAGATGTTCCTTCACTGAAGTACCCTATCTCATCCGCATGGTGAAAAATGTCTTCAGCAATATCAGACGGTTAGTCGGAGATTTCTTCAAGTAGAGATTTTCTAGCTTGGTCCAAATGCCCCTAGCAGTAGTCTCACTGCTAATCTCTGAGATGACATTCTCTCCCATAGCTAGTTGTAAAGTAGTAAACGATCATTTCTCCATCTCCTTCCTTTCCGCGACTGAGATGTCAGCCGTCAAATCCTTATGGGCACACACTACTAGATGGACTTCATTCCTCATTAGAACAGCCTTCATCCTCCATTGCCACTTCTCGAAGTCTTTATCCCCATTCCATTTCTCAATTGCCAACTGTGATCCTGACGCGATATACATCCCTCTAGTATAGGGTCTTGTAACAACTGGAGTCGCTTCATCTCCTGCCATAGCATCTAACACTCCTCAATCAACCTTGCAGCTCCAATACCAGACTGTTGGGGAAAATCCCTTCAGATGATCAGTCTAAGGGAATAAAAAATCCAATGCAGCGGAAAACAACTGGATCGTGATTGTAGTGAGACAAAACAAACAGAGATAAACACCAGAACAGGCAGTCACAGATCTATGCAATGTAGAAAAATAAATAACACTAGTATTTATAGTGGTTCCACTACTGCGAGGCAGTGTACGTCCACTTGGGGAGAGGAGATTTTATTAATCACTGAAAGATCAGAGTTACAAGATTGATTCACTTTTGGAGGCTATACATAAGAAGAATTTATAATACAGACAAAATTCTACAGAGTTTCAGCTCTCTAAGATGGCTGCCATTGTTGTCCCGAAGCTTCACAGATATGAGGAGGGGTAGCTGCTATATAGTAGTCCTGATCGGCACATCTGGTTCGGCAAGGTCCAGTAGCATGGTTCGACACTTCTGGTTCGGCAAGGTCCTATAGCATTTGGTTCGGCAAACAACACTAAAGATCTGAACCGGCATATTAGCTTCACCGCTCCAAACTTTTGGTTCGTCAAAACACACTGCATCACAGCCGAATGAAGTCGCCACCACCAGTCGAGATATTTCGTCCGGTCCTCCTGAATGCCGAATGAAACATCACTGAACCATATCTCTCCTTCATATCACCGAACGACTTCATGACGAAGCCCAAGCACCGAATGAAACTGCTCCTCCACCGAACGAGATTACTCATTCGGTCTTCATAGCATCAACATCAAACGAACTTCACCGGACCAAAGATTTGGTCTGGCATCTCCTCTACCAAACCAATGTTTGGTTCGGTGTCTTCTTCACCACATCCTAGGGATTTACCTTCGTTCTAGGGTTTCGGCATCAGCCTTCCACAAGCTTCTCCAATGGCTTCTTCTCGAATTCAGGTATCATCTCTAACAGAATAACTACGCAAGTACTAGATCTGTCTCATAATGGATTGAATCGAGAAGAAACGGTGGAGGAAGATAATGAACTGGGAACCACGTCCATTAGAGATATGGTAGAAGGAGAAATAATGTAAAGTGATAAATAAGTACTTCATTTATTATTTTTCCACTCAAGTAATGTGTTGAACAATCAACGATAGAGTTAAGTAGAGTGTTTTTTATCGTTGTTCATTTTTTATATATGTAAGGCTATAAGGGAACGACTATGGTTTTTGAGTAGGAGAAATGTATTATACCCTTACCACTATTTGTTCCCTTATCTATTATATTATGGGAAATATGAGTTAAATCTGCATGCCACTTCATTTTCAATTTTCTTAGAAATCTCATGGGTTGCCATGTGTCCCGGTAGTTTAATTATCCAGTACTTTTACATAATGCTATTATTTCTTAAAAGAAAGACCAATTGACTCGTTATTTTTTTTACAGATTACCATTCCATTATACATTTTAAAAGAAATACCAACTTAACATTTATAATTTTTTAATTCTTTCACTTTCGTTTCATTTTCTCATAATATTGTCGGTTTTCCTTTTCCTGATTCATATGCTTGCTACAATTCAAAAAAAATTCTAACCCCAACCAAAATAAAAATAAAAATTCTTTTCAAGCAATTTGAGTTAATCTTTTTAATTTTTTACCCTAACAAGAATGTTATTGACTTCGTTAATAGTTTTTCATTTCATATTCAGAATTATTTATGATTTTATTCATATTTTGCAACGATTGTTTTCCTACCAATTGCTTTCTATGTAATTATTTTTATGGAAAATTAATCTGAAGACCTCCAAACAAAACTTAGTCTATTGGTTTGATCGAGTTTGATTAAAATGTTAGATTTTTTTTGTTATTTGTCATCATTTAATTTTATGTTCAATTTCCAATATTTTTCCTAATTTCTAATTTCTAATTTGAGGTTAAATTTTCGGTTTGAAAGGTTATGAATATAGTTCTCTTCGTTTGTCTTGTAAGATGTTACCGAGTCCATAAATATGTTTATATCATAGAATCTCCTATAGATTCGTAAAATTTGTTGCATGTAATGTTGAAAACTTCACTTATTCCTAAGTTTTGTATAAGTATTGAGTTTCATTTGATTTTTTTATTTGGTATGATTTCGCATTTTGTTTAATTCACTTATTTTGTAGAGGATATTTGGTCATTGCTACATAGATATCAACCCCAATTTTGCAACACTCATCATTTTCTAATTTTAAGCTATATAATTATATAAGAAAATAAATTTGTGTATAACATTATATATGAAGTAAAAGATTATTAAGATAATAAACTTTGGTTAATTCTATTTAAACACATAAAGTTGCTAAGTAGCCCCTGTTGGGAAATTTCTATAAGAAGAAGAAGGAGAAGTAACTGCTAATTTACAAATGAAGATTGAGAGATGAATATTTCGTAAAGGAGGAAATAACCTTTATTTTTTTTCTTTCAACTTTTTTTTTGCTTGCATACACTTACATTTGCTTGCTTGCTTTCTTACAACAGATGAGAGAAAACACTCTTATTTATAGTGCAGTACATTCTTTAGACTTTTCTTCTGTCCTCTTGACAAATCTTTTTTCTAGAATTCTCCAAATTACATATTAGATAAGTCTAGATTTTTCTCTAGGCTAAATTTTAGCATCTTCAATTCTTTCCATTAATACCAAAATTAATATTACCCAGAATAATTTGTTTTCCAAAATGATTAAGTTAAACCAAAATGAAGTTTATTTCCAACATCTCCCCTTTAACTTGATTTTGTAACTCCAAACAAAATTTTCAATCTTTGTATTTTACGTGTTTTGGTAGAATAAGGATATTACCCAATATTTTCATATTGTATTGATGTTATTCCCTAATGTCGAGATCTTCGATGTGATTTGACGAATAGTTGTGGTGCTCAATTCATTTTGTCCTCCTTTATTACCATAGAATACTCCAAAAAGTACGCGTTCTAACTTCCATATTGCTCTAGTGTCATAAATTTTGAATAAGTCATATACGTTATCTTTCCAATCTTTCTTAATTTTGCTCTTACAATCTTTACCCCATTCAATTTCTTTGCACATTTCCCAAATTTGACTTTCGCATGAGATTCCAAAACACATTGATTGAAATAAAATTGTTTGAAATAGAAATGCTATAATCTTTGCTCACCATTTTGTTGTCATGGTTATGAAATTCACCCCTTGCTACTTTGACTCCCTCTTTGGTCATTTCCATTTTTACTTCTTTAGCATTCTCCATTTCCATTTCTTCAACATTTTTCCATATTTTAAATCTCCTCCAAACTCTTAAATTTCTTCTCCTTGATTCACATCGTCTTCGTATTCTTCTCTTTTGCTTTCATACTCTTCATCATCGGCATCATCTTTGCTTACTCTATTTCCTTCATCCTCTTCCTTTCCATCTTTTACTTGTTTTTTTCTTCTTTCATTTTCTCCTTCTTTTCAACTTCTTCTTCCACCTTTTTAGTTTTTAATACCTTGATAGCCTCTTTTATCACTTCATTGGATTTTGAAAGTTCTTCACTTGTAATCCTTATGACTTTCTCTTCAGTTATCTTTGATGACCCTTCTGCAATATTCTCCTCCATGTCAGTATTCGTTTTATCTTCCTCTTCCATTGCAGTATTCTCTCTTATTTCGTAGTTTTCCTTTTCGTTCTTCTTATCGGCTAAGATATCTTCTTCAATATATTCTATTTCATTATCTACCACGAGTTTGATTTGGAGAGCTTGATCTAATGGCTCTTCTTCGAATTTTCGATTTAATTTTTCTTTATAGACTTGAAGCATTTCCATGAGTTAACCAACGTTCATGTTTTTTTTTACATCTTTAGATTCTTCAATTGCTATAACTAAGTTGTCAAATTTGGAATCCAAAGATCGTAAAAAATTCAGACATTCTAGAAGTATCCATTTTCTCTCCATATCTTTTGAATTGATTAACAATTGACAAAACCCATGAAAAATAATCATCAATTATTTTAGATGATTTCATTAATAAAGATTCAAAATTATCTCGCATAGTTTGTAATCAAATTTTCTTTATTTTATCAATTCTCATGAATGCATTCTCAAAAATATCCTATGCTTCCTTACTAGTTTGTGCATTAGCTATCTTCTCGAATATAGCTTCATCCAAGCCTTGATGAATGATAACCAGGGCTTGTAAACCCTTCTTCTTCAAACTCTTCAAATTATCCCTTTTAGTTTGGGATAAAGTGGTGACATCGACGGATTCTTCATACCCATATTCTATGACATCCCACACACCTTCTGATTCAAGCACCGCCTTCATGAAAAGTCTCCAATTATCATAATACCATTTTTTGAGCAAGGGAACTTTTGTGGAACTCAATCCACGTTTCAGTCTTCCTTGTTATCAACCTGGCTCTGATACCACCATTGAAAATTTTAGAAGGATCTTCAAGCTCTGATACCACTGTTGGGAAATTTCTATAAGAAGAAGAAGGAGAAGTAACTGCTAATTTGCAAATAGAGATTGAGAGATGAATATTTTGTAAAAGAGGAAATAAGCTTTATTTTTTTCTTTCAGCTTTGCTTTTTTTGCTTACATACACTTACATTTGCTTGCTTGCTTACAAAAGATTAGAGAAAACATTCTTATTTATAGTGGAGTACATTCTCTAGACTTTTCTTCAGTCCTCTTGACAAATCTGTTTTCCAGAATTATTCAAATTATATATTAGATAAGTTTAGATTTTTCTCTAGGCTAAATTTTAGACTCTTCAATTCTTTCCATTAATACCAAAATTAATATTACTCAGAATAATTTGTTTTCCAAAATGATTAAGTTAAACCAAAATCAAGTTTATTTCCAACAGCTCCTCCCCTCTCCCCAAACAACCGAAAAAACCACTATACCCATGTTTTGCTAAGTGTACCCATCTTATTGTTAAAATTTTCTTTTTATACCCTTACCAAATAAAAAATGATCTGTAAAAAAGTCACCGTATGAAAAATCGCCCAACCTACGAGAATTTTTTAATCAATGCATCACTTGTATGCTTGTTCTACATATCATGCATTTCTACTACATGATTTTCCACTCAATTTTCTATAAACTGCACATTTTCAAATTAAATAAAAAACAAAATACATAAATTTCAACTTTTTACTTCTTCTGATTCTACTAGATTTGTATCATTGTCATAATCCATCGATTCAAGCATAATATTTGAAACTTACTTAAAATTATATTATTAGGGTTTATTGGATAAGAGGAATAGAAGAAGGAAATTAGAATGAGTGGTAAAAGGATGGGGTGAATGACATAAGGGCAATTTTTTGTAAAAAATATTTAAATTTTAAGGGGCTACTCAATAGCTCTACGGGTTTAAATATAATTACCCATAAACTTTTGTATAGTATCTTGAAGAAAAATGTAACACTTTTGATCTAGCTACAGTAGGCAACTTTAAATTTTTTAGAAGTTTGATTCCAAGTAAATGTTTTATAAACATTTTTAATTTAAATGTTTTGTAATATGTTACACCACCTAAACTTATTAAAATGATACTATTAATGCCTATAGAAAATAATGATATCATTAATGTCTGAACATTCTATATATCTACCATGTTATATAATTATATAAAACTATAGACTGTTTGTATTCTTATTTCCATGTAAAATAATCATGCATTCATTATTTCATTATTTACGTATATCAAGACATTTATCATGGTTGCTATTATTGACATTCCAATTTTGGATATGAGGGGTTCATTTTTTTTAAATAATTTATTTTACTATGAGGCATACTAATCAAACTAGCCTCTTCATAAAATTGCAATCAGATTGACTTAATTGCCTACTTTTTAGTTATCCTCATTTCTTGTTAATCACCATTGACCTTTGGTGTAACACCCATAATTTTAAATAGCATTATTCATGATATTTAATTAGATATATTAAATAGAACATTGTAGAGACTAGAGCGATAAGGGGATTGAGATTTGAAAACTAACTAGGGTCATGTCTTAACTAAATGGATTTATAAGATGGTTTATGAGTAGATACCTAAGAGATTAAGGCAAGGGTAATATGGGAATAGCCGTGTACCATAACCCCTAAACCCTTACCTCATCCTCATTCATACTTTCATAAAAACTATAACATAAACAAAGGAGAATCAAGGTTGGCCATTACCCAAGGGAAAGAAGAGCTTAAAATCAATTGAAGCTAAGATTCAACATAGGAATATTAAAGCAAGAGCAAATCTCAAGTTCCTTATCCAAACAAGGTGAATAATAATCTAAACCATCTCATATATGTCATTCTGAATATTTTAATTTCGGGTTTAAGGTTTAAAACCATTTAGATGGATGAATGATGATATGCTTTGAGTATATGCATGTTTTGATTTAAACAAGGATTTTTGTACAATGATATATCTCGATTTTAAGGTTAAAATCATGTGAATTGATTCCGAATGCCATGATGGTTGAATGTGTTATGTAATTATTTTGGAGGTGGGTTTAAATTTTGATAATATTCCAAGCTATGGATAATTTATTATGAATTTTGAATGGAAGAAATAGAAAATTTTGGGTTTAAATTATTTAAGGCAATTATCTAATGATTCGGGTCTAAAATTTACATATGTTAGAAAATAAATTAAAAGTGAATTATGGTGAGTTTTGGGGATTTTTCTTAAGTGTTTTAATATGGTTATTAAATTATTTAAGTTGAAGGACTTAAATGTTTAAATGTCTTGTTGAAGGGAATGGCTTATTTGTCAAAATAATTTCAATTATAAATTATTGAATTTGGCAGCCTTTTTAGAAAAGGATTTTGATAAAGCATTTGGCGACTAATCATATTTTGACAAATTGGGTAAGTTAGGTAAAAAGGAATTTTTTTGAAAGGCAATAAAACCAGTTTTGTTTTAATTTACACTTCACCACTTCCCTGTGCTAGCTTTCATCACTATACTTCTGCTAATGAATCCATTCGAAACCAATATATATGGTATCAAGCCATTGATACGTAGTGGATTAGAGAAGGCAGAAGGGACTGTGTCGAAGGCATGCTTTCAAAGGGATTGAAGTCATTCTTATAAGCTTTCCAATACATTACTTGCCTTTGTTTTTAAAAGTTGCTTTCGAAGGGGGTTGAAGTTTTCGAATCAATCAATTTACCTTTGTTCAAAGAGCCGCTTACTTTGTTTTTAAAGAAGCTTTCGAATAAGTTGTCGTATTTTGAACATATTCGATACCTAGCTGCCGCCTTCATACCTATCGAATTGGTAAAATGCGCTTTCCTTTATAACCTTATAAAAATGAGTTCGAAAGGAAGTTTTATTAATATTGAAACCGCCTTCCCAATGCTTTCGAAAGGGTCCCTTTAGCCGCTTTTATTAATGGTTTTGAAAGGTTAGTTTCGAAGCTATCTTTTTCCCCAATTCTTTTATTTGAGATCAATAGTTTCGAAAAGATTACTTTCACTATTGTATTCTTTAATCTGGAATTCTTATTTAATATTAAACCCAATGATTTCGAAAGAGATACTTTCAAATGGTTTTGAAGCTATGCTTCCATTAATTTATTTTGAACTAAGTGTCTTCGAAAGATAAGCTATAATGCTTCCGAAGGGTATATCTTTAATGATTTTGAAAGGAGGGTTTCAATGCTTTCGAAAGGAATGTCTTGAGTGTTTCAAAAGGTATATCTTTATGAGTTTTAAAAGGAAGGTTTGAATACATTTGAAAGGTTTGTTTTTAATGGTTTCGAAAGAGAAGGTCTAAGGTTTTGAAAGCCTTAGTTTTCAAACAAGAAACTCCATCTCATTTTTTAAAGATAAATCCATAGCAATATGAAAGAGTTTTGAAATGGCATTTAACTTTGGAGTTTTTGAACAAGCCTTCCTTGAAAAAGATAGTGGGTTAATGGTATTAACCATGTTTCATTTGAAAAATGATTACAAGAAAATTAAACCATAGATGTTTATATTATTATGTTATGATCAGTTATCATGTGTGCTTCTTCTGTAAACATATTCACTTTATAATTAACCCATAACTGGATTTTAGGGTGTTAAGGGCATAATAACCAACTAGGTTGACCCAGTAGTGAATATACATTGAGTAACTCCTGTGTGAGTAGAACTGCATCCAGGAGGTCAGGTAGACCAGATGCCTAAAGACTGATTAAAGGATTATTGGTTTAGACATGTTCTTAGTAAGCCCATGAAAACTATGTATGGAAATAGTTATTGACCGGGAACAATATGTTCTTAGTGATCCCATGAAAACTATGTTCGTCATAATTTATTGAAAGATATCAATAGGTTCATAGTGATCCCATGAAAACTATGATATGAGAGAAGTTATTTGAGAATCCAATAGGTTCATAGTATGCCCATGAAAACTATGATTGGAGAAAGTTATTGGTAAATACAATAGGTTCGTAGAGATCCCATGAAAACTATAATTGGATGATAGTATTGGTAGGAATCAATAGGTTCATAGTGATCCCTTGAAAACTATGAAGGTGTATAGGAATTCCATAAGAATTAACAGGTTATTAGTCATCCCATAAATACTAATAGGTTAATAGTGACCCTAGAAACTATAATTTGAGATAGATAGACAGGTTAATGGGGATGGGTAATCCAGAGCATATTGCATGTTTGCATATCATCATATTACCTTTTATTATGTTATGTCTTAACCATTGTGGATGCAGATGCACAGTATATATTATTATAGGTTGGGTTAAGATGCTAGTGAGGGGAAAACCTATTCCGCTAAGCGGCATGGTCCCACTAGATATCTATATGGTTCGAGATGGTAGGTTATTATTCATACCAGACTTTTTGTCTAACTCGAAGTTTATGTTTTCCCCTTAAACTCTCAGGTGCTCAGTTAATTTTGAGTAGTTTGAGAATTAAGGTTTTCAGGTTCTCCTTTAGGCGAATAAGCTTCCGGAGATGTGCAGGAGGCAAGCTAGCTAGTAGGAGTTCTTTCTGTTTGATTCCGATGTGTTTTGCATGTAATTGAAAAGTTGTTTAATTTCCTTAATTTATACTCTGATCAACCAAGGAGGCATCTTCATATGTCGCTTTTGGCGTATTCTGTAATAATTAAATTCTATGAACGTGGTATAAGAATAGGGATTATGTAATGAATTTGAAATGTTATTTGGAGTGGAATGAGAAATTTATTTTATGGCTTTTAACTTTTTTTTCATATCCATGTGATTCTGTTATATCAATGTATCTAACATTATTGCATTCGGTCACCTAAAATTAATAACTATGGACGACTGAAGCATCCGTAGCAGTTAGTTTTGGGCCTCCAAATGGGGAATGTTACATTTGATCCAAAATCATTAATCAAATAATAAAGAATTCAAACTCGGTTCCAGATAGATTTGCAATTGAGAAAGAGACAAGGTTGAATCTTACTCACGAAAACATTTAACAGTGTAATTTTAAATCATAACTTTTACCACAGTTTAAAAAACGCACGATAAATTATGTTAAGAAATTATTTTTTCCATCAGCTTCTCAGCATAGTTTGGATTTGGTCGTAATGATCGGGTTGAATTTATTGTTCTCAACATTATTATTTATTTTAAAGGAAGGAGAAGGAGAGAGTAAATGAAAGTGTTTCGGGTTTTGATATTTCAGTAAGGGAAAAAGAAGTAAAAATATATGTTTTAGTAATAGGATGTGTACCCCTAATAGCAATTTAATTTTGTATGGAATGCTCATAAAATTGGTCTCCTCAACTCCAAAACCGGAGTGTCGATAACAATACCCTTTATCATCTTCTAATTCATTCGCTCTCATTTTATTTTCTCATAAGATTGTCTCTTCCTTTTTTTAGTTTCATATGTAAAAATAGTTTTATTTCCAATTTAAATCAAATAAAAAATTCTTTCCAAACAATTTCAGTCTGTCCCTCTAAATTTTTTAATCTAACTAGATATTGATTGAATTCACTAGTAGTTTTCCACTTCGTATTTATATTGAATTATTTATGATTTTATTACTATTATGCAGCGATTGTTTTCCTACCTCTTGCTTTCAATGTAATATTTTTTATTGAAAAATAATTTGAAGATTGCCTCCGAAAAACTTAGACTACTGGTTTGATTGAGCTTGATTAAAAGGTTAGGCCTTTTTTATTATTTCTTTTTTCAGTTATTTTGATGTTGAATTTGCAGTTTTTGTTATAATTTCTAATTCTAATTTCTAATCTAAGGTTGAATTAGCAATTTGTAAGATTACGAATATAGTTCTCTTAATTTGTCTTGCAGAAAGTTACTAATTTTATAAATATATGGATAACATAGTATCTCCTATTGATTAATAAAATCTATGGCATATAATGTTGAAAACTTTATTTTATTCTTAGGTTTTGTATAATAAATAACTTCCATTTGATTTTTTTGTTTGATATTTTGCATTTTGTTTAATTATTTATTATGTAAGGAATATTTGGTTTATTGCAACATAGATATCAACTCCAATTTTACATGATCTATTAAAGGTAATGTTCTTCCTTTTCCAATTCAGACCTATATAATTATATAAAAAAATTTTGGCAAAAAACAATATATTTGAAGTAAAAGAATACTAGAATAATAAAATTTTGTATAGTCTTTTGAAGAAAATCTAGCTACAATATGCAACTTTGAAATTTTGTTAGAAATTAATTCTAAATAAAGGTTTTAAAACCTTTTTTATTTAAATGTTTTATATTTTTACTCAACCTAAACTTTTATTTTCTATAAAATCTTATATTAGCCCTCTTTATCAAACTCGGGTTTTAATACAATTTCAATGGTGTTGTTTAATTGTCCATAAAATATTCATAAGCGATGTGTGTTTTTTCATTAATGCAGGGTTATAGTTGATTTCTTAGGGATCTTATTATGTAGTGAATTAGTATCAATGGTTTTCCATAATGTTGGTTTGCAATTAAGTTGTTTTGTTTTTTTCTTTTTGTCATTTGAAGATATATTTACAAATAATTATGGAATAAAGATATGGATATTCATATTATAAGTAAGTAAATTAATTTCAACTAGAATGTGAGATGATCCACCTCCTCGATGCTCAGAAATCGACACTAATACATCCTTGGTATTCACGTGCCATAAATCTAAGTACCGGAGAGGTAGACTATCATGTGGTAAAGAAAAAATAAAGATAGAAGACAAGACAATAATATAATCTCACATCGTATTCAACTCATAATCATACATGTCATAACTTCAAATTGCTCCATCAGAGTTAATACAAATCCAACTGGGATAGTTATAATTGTCTATCCTTACATATGCTGGTAAGTACATAATACATAACACAGTGGAATAAATGGGTGGCTTCTACAAAAGATCCAAAATGCTCCAGGCTCCATGCTCCATTCCAAAATGCTCCAAGCTTTCCTAACTACTTGGCTAACCGGAAAAATAGGGCACCCAGAGTTTAAAGGAGAAAGAAAATAAACTCCGGGTTAGTCATGGGACTGGTGTGAGAACTCAAAATACGATGTATGAAAACAAAAAGGTATCTCATAAGACCATGCCGCACATAAATACGGAACGGGTTTTTACCTTATGATAACCAAAATCTTTATTACGTGAAATTAAGGGATATCATCTTTAATGACATTCTTTGAAAAACATTTCCAAATAAACTTATTAATCTTAACCGAAATTGTTACATTATTAAATTCCAGCATACTAGGTTTACAATCAAGTCCGAAAGCACTTATCGGAGAATGGATTCCATACAAATGACAAGGTAAGGGGCTGCCTTCCGATAGTACACCTCTAGAGGGATGCACCTAGGGTTGAGATACTCGACGCCTAAACCAACACAGAACCGGCTACCCCTTCCTGCATAGTACCGAATATGTCACCACCCCAGCCGTTACTGACCTTTAACGGGATCCCGAGTCATAAATTCACCACATACTTAGACATGTGTAGAGTGATCTAGAAGGGTGATGACATCTCCTAATGGGAGTGACCCACTTAGACCTGCTGGTTCTACCTTGTTTCTATCATTTCCGGGTTAGAGGCCTGAGGTAACGATTACCTTTCACATAACACATCTTCTTTCTTCTTTGAATGCCACATTGTCATTCTATAATCACATGACTAATTCTACAAACATATAACCTCTGAGCTCGTATGTCTCAGAGAAAGGTGTTAAGTTAAGAGAAGTTGCCTTCTCCGCCACCTTATAGATATACGTTTTATAGAGATCACTCAATGCAATTTAGAATGCAATGTCAGACATTCGTCCATACAAGTTGTTCGGGAACAGGACAAACCGAAGGTACTCTCCTACTCCATTAGTAGCGAGAAGTCCTTGCATAAGAGATTTTCACAACAGAGCATTGCTGCCACCATATGATATGGTAATTTTCACCTCGAGGGACTAGTAGCAAACAACCCTACATTATGAAGATCTCCGTCTTTAAAATCATTTACCTTCAAACACATTTTACTTCGAACATAGATTTGTTCGAAGTGGTTTTCGGATAGGAATCACCCAAATCCGACCCTGGTTCCTTCGAATCCAATCATAGATAAAAATGATGATTTATAAGTAGATGATTATTGGTTAATTGATTCATTCCTCTTTATCAAGATACCTTCGAGAGATATATATTTTTAAAATCTTCTTCTTTAAATACGGTTACATTTAAACCTCTCTTTTGAATATTTCTTAAATCATTTTTTCAGAGTTTCTTTGAGAAAATAGGATTATAGAAATCACTCTACTTTTATTCACTATCAACTTCCGTATTCAACAAGTGCTATAGGCGGAATAACGGTGAGATCACCTTTTAAATTTGACGAATAGGATGAGTTCCCCTTTCAGATTTAATAATGAGTATAAAAAGATTATTTCTATAAAATCCAAGTTGAGCATCCGGGCTTTCCCTTCGATCTGTTCCACCCCTCGTCTAAAAGTTAAAGCGAAGGCCAGGTAAGTTCAGGGCACTGGTTTCTCCATTCCTAACCTTAGTTACACCTTGTTTTACCGTTTAGCTCTCATAGGCGGGACAAATGTACTAGCCGTTTCCGCATACTCATTTTCTCTTTTTAAATCACGTAATTATTTGTTTAACCACCTTTGAAATATATATTTTTAAATTTTTCAAATCTCTTTTAAAATACTTTATTGTTTACTTAAAAATGTTTTCATAAGATTTGGGAGAGAATTGTTGAGTTTCAATCTTTATTTCAAAACTTATAGAAAAACGTTGCGAAAAAGTGTTGCAAATAGTGTTTTAAAGCTATATTCTTCAAATCGACTTTTATATCATTTAGAAATCCATATTTTCAACTTAAATCACTTTTAAAAGATTTTTAGAATTTATTTCATATTTTTAAAACATTTAAAATATCAATTTTAAACTTTGGTCACTTTACTGCAAAAACGCGATTTTTCTAGAAAATTGTTTTAGACGTATTTTAAAATCTACTTAATGAAATTTTGATTTTCTTTCTTTGTTTCAAAGATATGGATATAATAGTTCAAAAAATTCTTATCTTGAAGAATTCCGAGCTAAATTCCATTCTGTATACTTATTTAAACTTTTTGGCATGAAATCGCGAACTACCGTTGCGTGACGCGCCTAGTTTTGACATATTTCATGTTTTTCATTCAAACTTTGTTAAAACAAGTTTATATGTTTATAAAACATTTCTAATACATTTTTAATCATTTTAAAAGGCAATAAATGATTCCATATCACTTTTCAATTAATTTTGAAAAGTGTTTTCCATGTGAATCAATGTCGTGTATATCGTGACTTGTTTCAATATTTACATACAATAAACAATATATGGAAATCAATATCATAACCAAACATCTAAACAAACATGTCACAACATCACAGTCAAATATATACATATAAATAGGAATTCTTGCTTTGTTTGGTTTTGGTGAATGGAAAATCGGCTATAGCTCCGCTACTCGTATCTTTTTCGCTCACGAATCCTTGCACGCTTGGACCTTGGATGGCTCGACAAGCTTGGGGGGAATATTGCTCACGGCCAAGGTGGAGGGTGAAAGAGTGCTTGACTATGGGTGGTGGAGATGTGGGTCGTGGGTAGGGGGAGGAAGAGGAGATGTTTGAAGTGATTCGGGTAGAGTTTTGGTGAATATTTCTTTAGTAGATAATTTTAGAAAATTTTGGCATTATTTTATTAAGGAGGGAGGCTACTAAAGAAGTGAAGAAAGCTTGAAAAAGGAAGAAGAAGTTGTGAAAAAAGTGAAGAAAGTGGATGGTTATTTATAGAAAAAGTTTTGGATTAAGATAATATTTTGTAAAAAGACCAAAATACTATTTTCTTATACGTTAAGCAAACTAATTTTTTTCTACTCTTCAGATCACATTTCAAATTATTACTTTATGTCATTTTCACTTAAGTATTAAGTAAAGAAAGGAATAATTATGTTTGCTTGATTTGATGTTTACTTTTTGACTTTATAACCTTTTTTTGTTTTTTTATGCTTAATTTTTCTTAATTATATTCTAGAATTTTCTAAGTATGTTTAGTAAAAATAAAATTTATTAGCAACTTAATTAATACTTATACTATTTGAATATATGTTCATATATAAGAAAATAAAGATGCAACAACGTTGCGACAACTTTAAATCGACAAAACGTTGATTTTCGACAAAATGTTTTACGGTCACATTTTGACGTTTTAGTTAAACTATTTATTCATGTAAACCAAATTTAAAAATAATTTTTTATATTTCTATTAAAAATATAAACACTCATAAATTAATTAAAATAATTTATTTAACCATTGAAACTTATTTTTTTGAAATCAGAATTTTGTCACTTTTACTGATATAAGCAATTGTTCATATTTTTGTTTATATTTCTATTTCCAAATCCTATCTAAATTTTTTTTTTGGATCATGAAATGTTATATATTTTACATTTAAAATCACTTTAAATGTTATATTTTGAAGTGGTCAAATTCTGGGTCGTTACAGAATGTATGATATTGAATAATACTACCATTCAACTAATAAAAAGAATTAGTAAATTAATCATCAATTACCTATACATTTCATTTTAAGGCTAGTTTTATGTTTGATTCTTTTAATGTGTCAACTTTCAAAAATTCTTACTTTTTTTACTTTTGGCATGTTTTAAAAGTATTAAAGGGAATTAATGCACAATAGATTCTCCAATCTGAAAATTGGAATCAAACTAAAGATAAATAAGAAGAATTAATGTAGTAAATTCTCTCTTTATTATAAATTCCAATTAAATATAGTAAATATATTAATTTACTTTCACTTTTAGTTGCATATAACAATAAATATGTATTTATTCTCAAGCTGTACTTAACTTTATATCTATTAGTATGTGAAGTTTATATACCAGTGATTGTCTACAAATTGGAATGAATATTATATACTATTTATTTCTTTTATTAAATTGGTTCAATTTGAATTTTTTTATATCTACTTAAATTGTACCTGAACTTCAAAAAATATTAGTAGGTGAAATAAAAAGTAATTTGTACTTCTGTTTTAAGAACAATGTTATGTTGGCTCTTTTAATGCATCAAGTTCCAAAATTATTACCTTATACTTTGAGCAAAATTTATAACTATCAAAAATAAATTTTGCTTATTAAAATATTTAAAAATTTATTATAGAATATGTGTAATTAAATTTGAACTTTTTTCTTGAAAGTAAATGAGGTTAACTGGACTCCTATCGGATTATATATTAACATAATTGAATATTGCAAGCAACTATATGCTAATATGAAACTTTACATTTTTGTTTTTAAGTTGATTATGGATATTAATGATGGCTTCACACTAAGATTCAACATGAGTTGAATATAATTCCATCTTTAATATTCAATTAAGAATTCTCAAATTGAAGTTAACCGATTCATTTAAATAACGTTAAAGAGAACTGATTCAACAATCAACATGTAGTCAATTCTCTAATTTAACATAGAATAAAATAAAATGTTAAATTCATATTGTAAATAATTATGTAGTTAGTTTGTCATCAGATTTAAATTAGTAGTTATTTTTATCTTAATTATACTTACATTCTCTCAAGTTCATATGAAGTTAATTATCGATGCATATTCATGATATTTGTTCTTATATTTATATATATTGGAATCATATGATGAAATATTTTTAAAGAATCAAGTCACTATTGGTTTTAATAATTGTTTCTTATTTTAAAATTCTATTATGCTAGAGATGCTTCTTTTTCAAAATGCATAATGTCAAGTATGATGGTCCTTCATATTTTAAAACTATTAGAAAATATGCTTAGTTTAAAAAATCTACAAATTTTGTTAGAAAATATGTGTAATTTAGTTAATTTGACAATATTAATTTTATACTTTAGCTGAAAGATGACAATATAACATGGTGACGTGATTAAAAATTAAAAGTACAAAATTGGGAAAAAAATATAAAGCTTGCTATAATTATTAGAAGTCGCGCATGGAGCTCGATACATACACTTATTTATCCATTTAAACAAGAATATGAAATAAAAAAAATTATTTTATTTTATTTGGAAATAAAATGTATTTATGACATCATCAAAAATGGCATCATATTTAATAATTGATTTATGAATTTAAATTGAGATTTAATGATTTAATAGTTATTATAATTATTCAAATAATTGTTTAGATCATAATAATTCATTTTAATTAGTTATGAAGTGATAATAAATCATTTATAATAGTTTTATAAAGATATATACTTGATTTGAAAATATAAGAAAATTCATACCGCTTTATCGATATAATTAAACTTTTTATAAACAATTGTTTAATATTGATTTATATGCGTTTATAATTCAAATGAGATCATTTTAATTTATTATAATGATAATAAATTAGTTTTCAAATTTTGTTTATAATTATATGTACTTTAACTAATAAGTGAAAATGTGACCGGGGATCGGTTTTCCGATTTTCAACGGTTTAACGAACTGAAGTTGTTCAAAGTCGTTGAAAAGTTGTTTATTCTCTTGTGCATAGACATGTACATGTGTATACATGTCATAGCACATATATACATACATATAACACACATAACATAATTATAGATTTATATATACATATATGATAAAAATATCTAAGATATTTTAGTTTTCTTACTCTTTAAGCATCCTAAGGTCAACCTTCTTACACATAAAGGACATATACATGTGCACACACGTTTGGGGGTTCATTTCAGCTATATATGGTGACATAAGGGAGGGGTGGGGTGGTGATGAAGTGGTGATGCATGATAAACAAATATCATGATATTTTGAGAGGTGAACTTTGGCTATAAATACCCACTCATTTTCCATCTTTTTCATTATACCATAACTTCCTCAAACAAAAACCAAATGGAGAAATTATTATTTTCAAACCATAGTAAATTCTAGTGACTACAACTTTCATGTGTACCACTTCTTCCTATTTTGAGGTTAGTTATGCCAAAATCTCCATTCTTTGCAAAGTGTTTTCGGACATAGATTTTCATGTCCGAAAATGCATCTCCTTCTTTTGATCATATCTCCCATAAAACAACTTGAAATTGAGTATTCTTTTTGTTTTAATTCAAGATGAGAGAATTTTCAAGAAATTTCCCTTTGATAACATTTCCAATTTTTGATTAAAACATGGTCAAAACACCGAGAGAAAATGACCTATTTTTAGGACTAGTTTTGTGAATTCAAGGTCGAAGCTCCACCACTTCTCTTCTATACTTCCGGCCACCACCTCCATAACCATTGGCCTTGAGCTACACCATCTCCAAAGGAAATCCATGAGCATTAGAGGTGAAGGAAGTCTAGGGCCAAGAGCAACTAGGCAAAGGGGAGTTGTTTAGGTGGTGTATTAGTGAAGTGTTGATTCGATTGACTGTTGGTAGGAAGTTTGGTTTGAAATGGTGATTAACTATATATATATATACACACACATGTAAAATAGAATAGATCATACCTAATAGATGTAGCCTTTGAATGCACCTTGATTGATAGATGCTCCTAGATCCAAATCTAAATCGGTCTTCTAGCTTTACAAGAGAAGGAGAACCGCCATTTATTTGATTAATTTAATTGGATGCCATTAAAATAACTCTTTTACTTTATTTTGCCTTGAATTTTTAGCCATGAATGTTAGAAAATGAAGATGAAGGCTAGGGTTTTGAAAGAGAGTGATTAAGAGTGGCAAATGAAGGAAAGGCAAGGTATTTATAGATGTAACATTCCTTAACCTCCTCCCTTCAATTTCTAGATCTAGCCATTGGATTTCAAGCCTTCCTTTTATTCTTATGGCTTACCATGAATAAGGCTAGATGGATCTTTAATTTGTTCAACAACACTCAGAAAATAATTACATTTAAATCAAATTTAAATGCCTACAATATCATATATCGATTTGTACATATACAACTTTTATTTACACACCCGATTAAATACTAACGGTATCCAAAAAAATACTAATGGCATCTAGTACATGAAACAAATATATAAAAATATTAATTAACTTTTAACTATTTATAAATCAATTAAATCTTGTGGTATTTCGAAGAATCTATCAATGCGGTTGTGCAACTCATGGGTGTAAACTCAGTCAGCGATTAATATCGAACTACTCGAATATTAATGTTCAGTCTGCACCTTAGCTAGTAGGGTGACGTTTTGGCCGAGTTTATCACTTGTATGCTTTTAAGTAAAATCCAATTTTACTAATATAGCATTACCTGGTAGTAACGATTATTTACACCAATTCTCTTCGCCAACACTATATCATATTAGGACTTATGAAATTTTGTTTTGGTCAAAACTTCAAAATCGCCCACATTCAACTTTGTAATTCCAAACACAAAAACATTGGTTTAATAATAACAATTATTATTAGTTGTACTGCTCTGGCCATAGACTTTGATTTTGAGTTGACAACAGTTGACCGTGATACTAACCGCATATAATCGAGGAGGTGAATTCTCTATTGAATAGTGTTATACTTCCAAGGCTTCAACTCAAGCCGTACTATAATCATCTAATGGACGCCATGCCATGTTTTAACATAATCAAAGTAGAGTGTCAACATTGAAGTTCCATGGTATTCTTAAGTCGAGCGAAATGTGTAACACCATCGCATCGAGATTGACTTTTTGACCTTATGTAACATCCCCTATTTGGAGGCCCGAAGCTAAGCACTACAGATGCTGCAGTCATCCATAGTATTAACTTTCGGTGACTAAATATGATAATGCTAATGGTATCCATAGTATCAGAAGCATTTGAATAAGAAATAAAATCATCACAGATTAAAACATTTTTTTGACTACATTTCAAAACAACATTTCATATCCAAGTTACATAATCCCAATCGTTTCCCAGGTTCATATCAAATATAATTATTACAAAATACGCCAAGAGCGACATATGATGATGCCCCCTTGGTTGACTAGAGTACTAAATAGTCATAACTGACTTAATACAACACAGCGGAAATAAAACAAAACAACTCCTAAATATAGCTAACTTTAGCCTCCTACTCGTCTTCAGAAGCTTTATTCATCCACCTACTAAAACCTGAAAATCCTCAACCCTCAGCCTACTCAAATCAATTTTGAGCACCCGAAAGTTTAAGGGGAAAACATAAACTTCGAGTCAGACATAAAGCCCGGTATGAATAATACTATACATCCCGGTTATTTGATATTAAGTGAGACCACGCCGCTTAGCGGAACGGGTTTCCCTCACTAATATTTTTTTAAAACATATCCTTTTCAAATCTTAAACCTACAACCAAAACTGGTTAAAACAATAATATCAATATCATAAAAGCATATACATCAAGTAACAAATGGACTATATGTCCAAACAATATAGTTTTGTTTGGCTAACTACTAACCTTTGGCTGACTCGGGCTTACCAGACAAAATAAACAAATAATTTATCTTCTGTTAGATACTCCTCTTCTGGACAGTCTGTCCCTAACTTAATTCTCCCAGGGTCAACTGATCCTAATGGTTTTGTGGGCTCACCAATAACCTATCCTCTCTTTGTATATTTCATTTTGTGTGTAACGTCATTTTAGTCTTACCTGTGACAAAGCCCTACACAAAAGGATTTTGGACTAAATTAGCTAGGGGCTAATAGCAAATGTATAGGGCACAACCTATACCAGTCCCATCTGGTATTCTAATATCTGAGTCATTTTACTTAGGGTCATCTACCCATTAATTTTCCTTGAAAACCTTTTCTTTCAAATTGATTTAAACCTCCAAATCATACTTTAAACAAGGAAAATATTCTCTATGCTTTACTCAAATCACATTGCCATGTACATATACTTTGCACAAAACTTTGTTAATGAAAACATTTAAACCTTTGAAAGTACCCCTTTCGAATCCATTGAAAGTACCCCTTTCGATATAAGTAAAACCTTAGGCCGAAAGACCAAAACACACCTTTCAAAACCATTCTTGATAAACCTTTTGAAAACCTTGAAAAACCTTTCTTTCGAAAGCTTTAAAACCTTAGACATCCTCTTATCAAACATTATAAAAATTGCCTTTCGAAATCATTGGAAAACCTCCATTTAAAACCTTACGAATCCATTGGGGAACCACCCCTTCGAAACCTTTATCTTAAACTTTTCGAAAGCACTAAATGCTTTTCATAAAGTCAAACCTTTCGAAAGCATTTGGATTTAAGTAAAGCATGTGGAATAACCTTTCGAAACCATTTAAAACCTTTCTTTTCAAAACCTTTGAGTTTTACCTTCAACAGAACGAACGGTTGTAAAGCAACTAAGTTGAAAGCACTCTTTTGAAAGCTATTTCCTAAGTAAAGAAGTGATGGTGTCGAAACCAACCCTTCGAAAGCATTGAGAAGTGGCTGAGTTTTAAAAATGAAGTAATCCTTCCGAAACCATTTTCTTCGAAAGGTAGAAAGCGGCAGCAAGGGATTTCATCCCCTTCGAAAGCATTAACTTAAAAAAAAGGCGCAACCTCTTTCGAAACCATTCCTTTAAAACAATTTGACCCGGTCGGAAGCTAACCAAGTCGAAAGAAAAAGCAAAGCAGATGCATTTTCAGTTAAAAACAAAGTAAAACTTCGACCCCTTCGGAACCACATGCTTCGACTACATACCTTTCGCCTATGTCCAATTCACTGCGTACCAAGTCTTTGATACCATGTGCATTCATTTCGATGGTGAGGGAGGCGGAAGTACACGGTTGAAAGTTAGGTGCCGAAAGTGGTGAAACATGTAAAAAGCATGTTTAAACTGATTTTTAACCTTTTAAAGCAAAAAATTTCAACTAACCTGCCTTATTTGTCAAAATGTGATTGGTTGCTAATTTCTTTTTCAAAAGTACTGCCGAAAATTCATAAATAACAAATTAAATTATTTACAAAATACACCTTCTCCTTTTATAAATATATAAAACATTTAAGTCGCATACCTTAAATAATTTTATATATCTATTAAAACACTTAGGAAAAATCTATAAAAATTCCCATGAATCAGTTTTAATATGTTTTCTAACATATATTAATTTCAGAACCAAAACATACATATATTATTCGTAATTAATTTTAAACCCAAATAACCATTTTTTTCACTAGAAAATTAATATTAAATCCACATCAATTCGGAAAATTATGAAAATTAAAATCCATCTCTAAAATATCATTTTTGATCTTATACTAAAATCGCAAGGCATTTTGGATGTCATTTAATAGGGTTTTCACATTAAAACATATCATAAAATATATATGAATTATCATAAATCATCAACAAGCATATATATCTAATTTAAAAATCAAAACATGGCAAAACATTAGCAAATTAGCTCGGATTTAACCTAAACCCGAAATCAAATAAAAACATGAGATGTAGTTATTGTTCACCTTTAGCTTGAGATTAAGGAGTTGAGATTTGATCTTTGATTGGGTTGCTTAAGCTTCTTCCCCTTGGTTTCAACTTTATCTTCTTCTTGCTTTCCTAATGGTGGTCGGCCTCTTATGCTTTTGTTTGTGTAAAGTGAATGTATGTGAGGGTTTAGGGTATAAGGATATTACTTATTCCTATATTGTCCTTGTCTACTTTGTTGATTCATGAGTTTTGATTCATGACACAAGCTTCAGAGATCATACGACGAGAATACTATACGAAAGCGACAAAAAGAGAATAAGTGTATATTATGCACTACAAAGGAGACAATACTACAATCCAGAGTTTAGTATGAATATTTTATTGTATCGAGTCTTAGAATATTGTTAAAATCATTCCTCAAGTAGTCACACAAACACAAATTGATTTATATTGAATTATACATAAATAAGTGTGCACTGTGCAAATGACAACAGGTCGGCTGACTGACCAGGATCCTTGGTCGACCGACCCTGTGTCAAGTGCATAGATATGCACTATTTTATACACGTCTGTAAACTCAGCTGACCGGCCAGTTTTCTCGGTCAACCGACCTGAACGTAACGGCTAGTTTTCTGAAGAGTTGCGATCGTTCATGAAAAGCAATGTCCTTCAATCCAAGAGATACGGACACAACTTTTGATTGAAACTCTTCATGAAAGATTGTAACTATTCTACAACTATATAAACATGTTCAATTCACTTCTACAATCATCGATTCTTGTTTTATAATTTTGAAATCTATTCTCTATTATTCTCTGCAAATAAAAGCATTCATTCTTATTTAATATCACTAGAATCCTTGATTTAATTCATATACTTCGATTCTACGTGATTATCTTCCTTCTAAATCTTCACACACATATATACTCTTGAGGATTTGATTATAGGAAAGTTGTACTATCAAAAGACAATCAGTGTTATTCAGAACACATTCGTCAACAAGCTATTTGTATTAAGTTGAAGTCCTCTTCGGCTGTTGAGGCGGAAAAATTCCTGGTGTGCTTACTTTAATTTTTATTTTACTGCTATTATCAGTTTCCGCATTTATATACCATATTACACGATCCTTAGTACTGCACATACACTTACATTTGGTATCAAAGCAAGGAAATCCTATAACCGTCACAAAGTTATTTGATATTTATTTCTAAGTAATATGGCAACCACACAAACTAACGATGTTAGCACAAACACTAATTCTAGTTTCACAGAAGGTCAATCGACTTCACGACCTCCACTTTTTAATGGTATAAATTATAATTATTGGTTAACTAGAATGAGAATCTATATGCAATCTAGTGGATTAGATATCTGGAATATTATACAAAGAGAGTACACGACTCCTACTGAAGAATATTCAACTTGGAGTAACACACAAAAACTAGATGCTACTTCAAATGCAAAGGCTATGAATATTTTATTTTGTGCATTATATAGAAATGAATTCAATAGAGTTAGCATGTGCACTTTCGGTTATGAAGTTTGGAGAACTCTTAAAGTGTCGCATGAAGGAACGAACAAAGTTAAATTAAGCAAAATCTCTATGTTGAAAAATCAATTTGAAAATTTCAAAATGAGGCCAAATGAATCTATAAATGACATGTACTCTAGATTCCAGGATATTTATCATGCTTTATTATCATTAGAACAAAAGTTTACTGATTTTGATGGTGTTACAAAAATCTTAAATTCTTTAACGGACGAATGGGAACGAAAAGTCCTAGCTATTGAAGAAGCAACTGATTTGTCAACATTAAAACCAGAAGAATTGATAGGTAATTTAATGTCTTACGAAGTAAATTTGCAGGCAAAAAGAAATGGAGCACAAGAAAAGAAAAATGTAGCATTTCAAGCAGAAAAGATGATTCTGACTCAGATAATGAAGATATGGCAATGATCGCTAAAAATTTTAAAAAGTTTTTGAAATTCAACAGAAACAAATTCAAGGGAAACAAAAATAATTCCAACAACAATTCCAATAGCAGCAAACCATCATCTTCAGCAATGGAATGTTATGAATGTCATAAGAAAGGACACATGAAGAAGGATTGTCCAGAGCGTAAAAAGAATAATTTCAAGAAGGACAAAACCAAACGAAAAGCTTTTTCTGTCACTTGGGACGACACTGACTCATCATCCTCATCAGAGAGTGAAAGTGATAATGAACAAGCAAATGTGTGCTTCATGGTTTCGTCAGACGATGTAAGTGATCTTACTTTTGAAGATTTAATTGAAATTAATTCTGAATTAGTAAATTTAGCAAAGCAACTTAAAAAGAAAAATAAGGAGTTACAAAGAAAGTTAGATAGAACAGTCTTAGAAGTAGATATGCTGAAAGATGAGAAGAAAATATTAGAAGAAGAACTTGAAATTTCTCAACAATCGAATTCTAACTTATCTTCTCAAATTTCGTCAATATCTGAAGAAATAGAAATTCAGAAAAATAAAAATGATGTTTTACTTTTCGAAAATAAGAGTTTAAACTCAAAGATTAAGGATTTAGAGTTAGAAAAATCTAGTCTTAAAATAAAATTTGATGATATTTCTAAAAATGTATCTAATTTCAATAAAGGAAGAGAGAATCTTTCTAGTATACTTGAAAATTCTCAATTATCTAACAATAAATCTGGACTAGGATTTAAGAAACAAAATAATTTTGCTAAAAGTAGGATTAATAATAATATTAAGAAGGATATTAAGAAAACAGTTTACCCAAACACTAAAACCATCAAGATATGGATTCCAAAAACAAATAATATTTTGATAAGGAATAAACATATCAAAATGTTTATGGAAATTGTTCATAATAACATTAATTATGTTTATAAAGGGAATTCTGAACCCGTATGGGTTTGGCTTCCTAAGATCTAACTCTTAGGACCCTAAAAAGATTGGGTACCAACTTTTTATAAACTTTTTGCAGGTACCACATAAGAAGAGAGGAAAATGGATTTTAGATAGCGGTTGCTCAAAACACATGACTGGAAACAAAGAAATGTTGTCAAACATTATATACTCAAATGGAGGAGCAGTCACCTTTGGAGATAACTCAAAAGGATATATCATCGGCAAAGGCGATGTCAGTAGCAACGGTACCTCTAATTTACCTCTCATTACTGATGTTTTATTAGTTAAAAATTTAAAACACAATTTATTAAGTATTAGTTAGTTATGCAATAAAGGTTTTAATATAACTTTTTCAGAAAATAAATGTAATATTTTTGATAAAAATCATAACACTATTTTCGAAGGAAAAAGAGATAAAAACATTTATATCTTAAATATGAAAGTTAATAATAATTCAAATTTGTGTTTCGTAGCTAAAGAAAACGATTCTTGTCTTTGGCACAAAAGATTTTGTCACATCAATTTTAATACTATCAACAAACTAGCTAAAAACAAATTAGTTAAAGGATTACCCAATATAAAATTCGAAACTAATATATTTTGTGATGCATGTAAATTAGGAAAATTAACAAAATCTTCTTTTAAATCAAAGAAAGTAATATCTACAGAACAACCACTTGAACTTTTACACATGGATCTTTTTGGTCCAACTCAAGTGCAGTCTATTAATCATAATAGATATGTATTTGTTATTGTAGATGAATTTTCTAGATATACTTGGATTTTCTTTTTAAAAAATAAAAGTGATACTTTTGATAATCTTAAAGTTTTTGTTAAAAGAATCCAAAATATTAAAAGTTTGAAAATTAAAAATATAAGAAGTGATCATGGAGGAGAATTTGAAAATGAAGCTTTTGAACAATTTTGTAATAAGAAAGGTATTAACCATAATTTTTCATTTCCTAGAACACCACAATAAAATGGAGTTGTAGAAAGGAAAAATAGAACGTTACAAGAATGTGCAAGAACTTTATTAAATGGAACCACTTTATCGAAACACTTTTGGGCAGAAGCTGTAGCTACTGCTTGTTATGTATTGAATCGTGTTTCTATTCGACCATTAACTAAGAATACTCCATATGAACTTCTAAATGGAAGAAAACCAAATATTTCATATCTTAAAGTTTTTGGTTCTAAATGTTTTATTTTGAATACTAAAGATCAGCTAGGCAAATTCGATCCAAAATCCGATGAAGGAGTATTCGTTGGATATTCGGAACGAAGCAAGGCTTATCGAATTTATAATAAACGAACTCAAATTATTGAAGAAAGCTTACATGTTTCATTTGACGAAAATTTTAAATATATAAATCCAAATGTTACTATTGATTCTGATGATGAAACTACTCAGAATGAAAATAGCAATACTAAAGAAAATTTCGTTAATGATCATGATATTACTGAAAATGAGAATATTACTCCTAATATAATAAAATCTCCACCTAGAATTTTACGAGATCATCCTATGCAAAATATAATTGGAGAAGTTAATACGAATGTTAAAACCAGACATCAATTAAATCAAGTTGGTCATGTAGCTTTTCTCTCTAACATAGAACCTAAGAATATAAAAGAAGCCTCAACTGATGACTACTGGATTCTTTCCATACAAGAAGAACTAAATCAATTCGAACGAAACGAAGTTTGGGAACTCGTTCCTAGACCTAATGATCAATCAGTCATCGGTACTAAATGGGTTTTCAAAAATAAAGCAGATGAACTAGGAAATATAACCAGGAATAAAGCTAGATTAGTTGCACAAGGATATAATCAAGAAGAGGGAATTGATTACGAAGAAACGTTTGCTCCAGTCGCCCGACTTGAAGCAATACGAATCTTATTGGCTTTCGCGTGTTTTCATAATTTTAAACTTTATCAAATGGATGTTAAAAGTGCTTTTTTAAATGGATACATAAAAGAAAATGTTTTTGTTGAACAACCACCTCATTTTAATCATGAAAAATTTCCGGATCATGTTTATAAACTCAAAAAGTCGTTATACGGTTTAAAACAAGCACCACGTGCTTGGTATGATCGTCTTAAAAGCTATTTATTAGAATCTGGTTTTGAAATTGGTAAAGTAGATCAAACGCTTTTTATTAAGAAAACTAATAAAGATATTTTAATAATTCAAATATATGTTGATGATATCATTTTTGGTTCGACAAATGAAAAACTGTCAGGAATTTTCGACTATAATGACAAATGAATTTGAAATGTCTCATATGGGAGAATTGTCATATTTTCTTGGATTACAAATTAAACAAATTGAAAATGGAATTTTTATTAATCAAGAAAAATATTGTTATAATTTAATTAAACGATTCGGTTTGGAAAACACTGCTGCCAAACCAACTCCTATGAGCACAACGATTCATCTCGATAGAGATGAGGATGGCAAAAGTGTTGATCAGAAACTATATCGTAGTATGATTGGATCTTTACTATATTTGACAGCGAGTCGACCCGATATTATGATGAGTGTTTGTTTATGTGCTCGATTTCAAGCAAATCCCAAAGAATCACATATGCGAGCAGTTAAACGTATTATTCGTTATCTAACTAAAACCAAAGATTTCGGGCTATTCTAACCGAAAGAATGTCCTTTCGAATTAGTTTCCTATAGAGATGCTAATTTTGGAGGAAGTCGGACGGATCGAAAAAGTACGAGCGGAACGTGTCTTTTCATTGGACGTTCCTTAGTCTCTTGGTTTAGTAAGAAACAAAACTGTGTTTCCTTATCAACGTGTGAAGTAGAATATATATCTGCTGCTTTGGCATGTGCACAAGTCGTATACATGCAACAAACACTACAAGATTTTAATTGTCATCTTGAAAAGACTATAATTTATTGTGATAATACTAGTGCAATAAATCTTTCTAAAAATCCGGTCAATCACTCACGAACAAAACACATTGATATTCGTCATCACTTTCTTCGTGATTGTTTGGAAAAAGGATTAATAAATTTAAAATTTATTAATACTGAAAATCAAATTGCTGACATTTTTACTAAACCGCTAAATGAAAATATTTTTATAAAACTTAGACGTGACTTAGGAATAATGTCTTTAAAAGATTTATAAATAAAAATATGCAAAAAAATTGAAAAACAAAAATTGTTTTATTTCTGACCAAAGCGGAACTCGAACTCATGACCTCTGACTTGCTTGTTAGATGTTGTGTTATAGCTACTTGAGCTATGGGTGTTTCTTGTCTCAGTTTTCTTTAAAGTTTGTTTTACTTGTTTTGTTTTCAGAAAAACTATTTTTAGTTCTAAACTTATAAACCATACATTTACAAACAGTTTTATTGTTAAACTTCTGTGATTATATTTAAAATTAGTTCCTATCCACTAATTTTTCAGCAAACAGGTGTTTATATATACTATGTTTATCTTTCAAAACATATACTAAGAAAATTTTAAAAACAAAACTTGAAAAATGTCTTCAAACAATGACTACTATAACTCTGAAAACTCCCATCTATCATACACATCTCCGGACGATGATGGTTCCTACCGCATTCCTGAAAATGGCCCCTATCCTACCTTTCCTATGCCTAAACGTATTCTTGACTTTTCTTCTCCGGATAAAGACCCCTGACACGGGTGAAAACTATGGTAATACTCCCATACAGGCTATACACCTGAAAAGAAAAAAGGGAAGAATACAATGGTAATATCTCCATCCACCAAACAAAAAAATTGATGAAATACATCACTACCAACAACAACAAATGGATATGCAACCGGAACTCTACTATGAACAAAAAGTAACGGCAAGACGTTTAAGTTTTCTAGAAAAGATTGCCATGAAAGTTTGTTCATCAAAAAAAGATGATGTTGCTGAACCTTCTTATAGACCCTCATCCTCTTCAAACCCCGTTCAAACTGCAATAGCTCCAAAATGGTCACCTATAGAAGATGTTCCGTCCCCAAACTCATGGGAACGTAGATTTTAACAAACGGTGGCTAATTTTATATATATATATATGTTGTTGTTTTCAATAAGATGTATAAATATAATGATATGATAATATAAATTATATTTCTATAATTTTTGTTGAAAAACAGAAAAATATACATTTCTACCAGGGTCGGTCGACCGGAAGACCTGAGTCGGTCAGCCGAATCCTTCCCGAAAGTTTCAGATGTATATTTCTAACAGGGTCGGTCGACCGAAGACCCGAGTCGGTCAGCCGAACCCATCCTGAGAGTTTCAGCTAGTCTCAGGTAACCAGATCGGTCAGCCGACCCAGTCTTTTCGGTCGACCGAACGTGTATTCTGCTGTTTTTTACTTCAGATTTTTATCCTATCCTTTCACCTTTTCAACTTACCTCTTCACTTTTTGCTTTCCCAAATTCAGTTTTTAACCTACCCCCCATTAAAATTCTCCCTAATTTTCATCTCTTCTTCAAAAACAATGGCTCCCAAGAAGAAATCAAAGACTACCGGTGGCTCATCTTCATCAACTCCCATAGATACTCAAATCGCCTCATGGCTTGTCAATGACGTAGCACTTCAAAGATGGATACAACTTCAAGATGCCAAAATCTTTGAAGAATCATTTGTAAGTTATCCTGATTTCGCTTCCTACGGTATTGAAAATGCCGCTATTGAAAGTGGTCTTGATACATTCCTTGACCATAGGAAAAATAACTTGAAAATCAATCATATTATGGTCAAGTTATTTCTAGCAAACCTCAACCTTGTCAATCCGCCGAGAAACACTGACAATTGTATTTGGACATCGGTTTGTGGCACTTCGATTTTCCTTTCCATTGATCGAATTAACCATATTTTAGATGCTAGACCGGGTGGAATCTCATTACACGATGTAGATTGTAATATATCAAGTCGTGACCGGATAAGCCATTTATTTTTCGAAGATGATGCTACGGATTTTAGGCAAACATCATCACTTAGACCTAAAGCTAGACTCCTTCATCGATTCATGATGAAATCTTTAGTTCCTAGAGGTGGTTCATATCATCTCGTATATCCCAAAAATTTTAAGGCATTGTATGCTATTTGTAGGAGAATACGAGTTAATTGGGCACAACTTCTTATGGATAAATTTCTCTCTTTTAACCAAGGAAAGATGCTCCATATCTATTATGGAGAATACATAATGAGATTGATCAGTAGCTTCGTCATCAATGCTCCGGAATCCGAAACCTCCAAAGTCCGTATTTTTGATTCAAGGACAATAAAGTTAATGAAATTGCGTGATGCTCCACCTAGATTTATAAGATTTGAGCAATGGAGTACTACTCTGAGAGAGCAACTACGCCGTAGCTATTCGACACCTCAACCATCTACTCATACTTCGGAACGTCTAACCCGCCAATCCTCAATTCAACGACCAACTCCCGGAATTAATACGGAGGCGGCCATTGATATTTTGGCTCAAAATCAACTAGCCTTGGATGCCCGGCTACGAAAGATTGATGGTCGTTTCAAGAAAATCAAGGGTTTTTTCGTAAATTTATGGGATGCCTTATCATGTACTTCCAAAGCCGGTGCCTCTTTTGTTGCTCCCGGAAAAGGACCGGCACCAAATTTCTCTTGGGCTTCAGATAACACAAGTTCCGGTACATCGGGAAATCACGCTCCTCACACTCAAAGACGTGGTAAGGAACATGTTCCTCCGGAAGAAAATATTCGTCCAGAATTTTAGGATCCCGATGATGATGAGGAGTAATCATATTGTTTTACAACTTCCTATTTCTTAATGTCACGTGTTTTTCATGAACAATATGTCTACTGTTAGATGTTGTAGTACGAAAACATTATTAATATATTTTTTGGGTACGTAATATTTATAACTTGATGTTTTCTTACATATGTTACATGTTCCATATTTCTTTTACATATTACATCTAGTAAGTATTCCTTTTTGTCGATGACAAAGGGGGAGAAATATATGAAAGCTAACAAAGTTTTTGCAGAAAAGTCGCCATATATTCAGGGGGAGAATTATAATATATATTTATATATTATTTCATCGTATAAGTATTGTCATCAATCAAAAAGGGGGAGAATGTTGATTCATAAGTTTTGATTCATGACACAAGCTTCAGAGATCATACGACGAGAATACTATACGAAAACGACAAAAAGAGAATAAGTGTATATTATGCACTACAAAGGAGACAAGACTACAATCCAGAGTTTAGTATGAATATTTTATTGTATTGAGTCTTAGAATATTGTTAAAATCATTCCTCAAGTAGTCACACACACACACAAATTGATTTATATTGAATTATACATAAATAAGTGTACACTGTGCAAATGACAACAGGTCGGCTGACCGACCAGGATCCTCGGTCGACCGACCCTGTGTCAAGTGCACAGATATGCACTATTTTATACACGTATGTAATCTCAACTGACCGGCCAGTTTTCTCGGTCAACCGACCTAAACATAACGGCTAGTTTTCTGAAGAGTTGTGATCGTTCATGAAGAGCAATGTCCTTCAATCCAAGAGATACGGACACAACTTTTGATTGAAACTCTTCATGAAAGATTGTAACTATTCTACAACTATATAAACATGTTCAATTCACTTCTACAATCACCGATTCTTGTTTTATAATTCTAAAATCTATTCTCTATTATTCTCTACAAATAAAAGCATTCATTCTTATTTAATATCACTAGAATTCTTGATTTAATTCATATACTTCGATTCTACGTGATTATCTTCCTTCTAAATCTTCACACACATATATACTCTTGAGGATTTGATTATAGGAAAGTTGTACTATCAAAAGACAATCAATGTTATTCAGAACACATTCGTCAACAAGCTATTTGTATTAAGTTGAAGTCCTCTTCGGCTGATGAGGCAGAAAAATTCCTGTTCGGCTGCTCAGGTGTCGTATACCTATTCCTCCGGGTTAAGTGAGGGGTTTAGTTTAAATCCAGAGAGTATTCTGGGACTGGATGTAGAACGGGAAGTTCGAACCAGTATAAAAATTCCTGGTGTGCTTACTTTAATTTTTATTTTACTGCTATTATCAGTTTCCGCATTTATATACCATATTACACGATCCTTAGTACTGCACGTACACTTACATACTTACCCTAACTTAATTCATTTTAGTTCCTTTAGTTCATTTGTTTAATGGGTACAGCTACCCTTCTATTAATCACAAATCTCAATCCCCTAATCATTACATTATTTTATTTTATTTAACTAATTAAATATCCTAAATAATGTTACTAAAAATTAGGGTCGTTACACCTTAGTTATATTAACCAACAAAGAACTCGAGTGAATCATTCCATAGTTATCCAATAATTATCAGTACGTAACCCATTGGTGCCCCCCTAATATTCACGATAAATACACCGCCCAACATTTAGAGAGCGTTAGTCTCAACGGATAAATTGATATCTTTTCTCAAAACGTCTTGACTAGGAATATTTAAAACAATATTCTATTTTCAATGTGATAAAATTCTCATGATTACAACACTTTGTAATTAATATCACATTACATATCATTTAAGGATTTTCCATCTATATACTTTAAATTATTTAATGATTTATATCACTATATAACAAGTATATAATAGAAAGAAGCACCTTTTATTTTAAACAAGATTGGTCACGGAGTTAGATATATGTAACAAATTACATAATTGGCCCTAGGGCATACCCATCCCTCTATCAATCTACCACTTGCACTTGGGATCGATTATGGAATCTTATTCTAACTTCATCGATCGGTTTTCTCTAAAACTAATCGGATCAGTCCCTTAGTGGATGGGTATGTTTTAGTTATCTACTCTATCAATCAACTCTCCCTGATGTTGAAAAACTGCCTTTATCAACTGGAACTATTCGGAGTATGTCTCCCGACTTCAGGTGAGCTCTAGAATCTTTTATGAACTGTGTTACAACAATGTTATCATATAACAATGTTATGAGATTCTCAACATTTGGAATCACCCTCAGCTCAGTTATAAATTTGTGCAATTATTTATACTTCTTAAATTGTAGTAGCCTTTTGGTTGAATCAACTACTACTTATTGTTCGAAACAATTCCAACTTAAGGTTCTTAACTTAAGTTTGAACATGAATTTTGGATTGACATACTATACTCAATATCATTAACGAAGTTCAAGTCCATGCACTCTTTCATAAGGAATTCATTATTTCTATAAACAATTCTTCAGTGATTCATAATTACTCGAGAACACTCTTAAACTATCAATAAGTGATTTTAATTTAGATTTGTTACTTGTTCTATGTATCAAAACATGAGTGAAGTGTGATATTACAAAAAATATAACATGTATGATAATTCCTGTTGCCAATGCACAAGGAACCCATTTTACATGCTCTATATTAAATAGTTTATTATCATATCTGTGTATATCATTTCGGGCAATCCTAATATCTTTTTATACTTATTATAAAATATGTTATTTTCAAAACCAATGTCGAGTATCAAACAACAAAAGTGAAATGATTTTAACATGAATACATCGTTAGCAATCATAAGTTTGTTGTTTAATTGTAGTTTTTAGAAATATATTTTAGTACCTACTAATATTCTTTCTTATGGACACTTGCTTCTTTTGCTTTTTGACTGAAATTCAAATTATTTTGTTCTTTGTCAAAATACTTACTTAACTCTGATGCTTACCAAATAACACTTTCGTATCATTTCTTAGATCATACCCAATTCTTAAAAACTTAGTCATCGCTCCTATCGACTTCGAGACATTTTAGTAGTTATGTTCAAACGGTATATTCTAAATCATTATTTAGATTTTTTATTGCAACATATCTGTACCAAAACTCAAACTCTTACCAAGCGATAAATTTTGTGAGTAAAATCTGAATTAACTAAAGAACATTGAATGACGAATCTGTTACGTTAGTTTCGACAATTGAAATTTACAATGTTATTCTTATCAACATGGCTTGTATTCCATATACATAACTCAAGGTTCTTTATTGTAATTAATTATATTGAATACACAATTTTGCATAATGGTTTATTTGCTAACTTCCAATGAGCTAATTTCATTAAAGCTTCTTTTATGAACTATGACAGTTTACCATATACATAATATACATATATATTCACTCCTTAACTCTAATTTGGGTTTCTTTTCAGTTTCACTTAATTTTGCAATTGCTTAAAAACATCGAGTCAACGAAGTCCATCACTTCCTTGGTTGCCTCAATAATTCCTGAAGTCATCCTTATGTCAACCCTGAAGTCACCATGCAAAAAACTTACGTTTGCTTTGCGTAATCCACCAAGAACCATCAATCGGTAGTAGCTCCTTACTTGCCAACCTTGCCTAAAAACTTCATGCGATCAATCGCGGTGAATCCTCGAAGCATGCCCTTCATTTTCCCAAAAATAACTCAGGTTGGTACCGATCGAGTTTGTTTAGTACTTAGCCAATTTTTGGCTAAGTATTTCTACCCCACGACGATCGATGCCCCTATGTGTTTCTGCCTCCAAGTTCTGAAGCCAGCCTCACATATTTTGCCACTTGCCTCAAAGTTGTAATCAAATTTGATCTCCTTGAGCCTAACTCCACAGTCCATACCACCTCGACCAAGCTGGATCGGTACGGTCGGTTGCTACTCATCGACCTTGACTTTGCAAAATTTTGCCAAAGTCATTTTATGGTCAAACTGTCTTACTCCAACTTTGTTTCACCTCTTCGATCTGCATGCAATCTCTTTTGCAGCAATCTAACTCGAAACTCTATAGATCCAATCTATTGAAGTTTGTTCCATTGATACGGATCTTCCATCCTTTATGTAATTGAATTGAAGAGAACTCTATATTACTACTTCATCTATACAAAGATCCCAGTCCATAGAATAATCCAACCCCCAATCACTTCGATAAGTATTTCAATCATTCATACATGCAATCATAACATACAAACAAGAAAAACAAGCATCATATCATCTCATGGCAATCAATATAACATCATAGCATAATCTAACATTCATATAAACATTAAGAGCATGGATATAAATGTTAAAATCATCTTAAAATAATTTAAATTTGTTTGCATATCATTTGCAAATCCACAACAGCCTAAAACATCTTATTTTTAGGTTTAAAAGTGGATCCAAAACATGTTAAAACATATAAAAACATATAATAGAGGTAAGGGTGATAAATTACTTGCATATCAATGTAAAATTAATGAAAATCAACCAAATTAAATTTGATCTGATCCCAACAACCAAGATCTGAATTTCTCAAGCCCTCAAAAAGATATTTTATTAATCTAATTTAGTATGAAGAAAAGATGGATTTGATAGAAGATATGATTAACGGTGGGTTAAATATATTTTTAGGAAAATGAAAAGTGATTTGTGGCTATCTATAGTGTTGTAGTTAACATAAATCCTAAAATGGATTAGTGGACTTAATTATTGCCTTAGGATAATTACCACTAAATCTGCCTAAAAACTATCTAACTTAAGTTTGTGATATCTCATAAAGCATTTGTCAAAAATCTATTATGATCACCCTATAGAAAGAGACACTATCATATCTTATATTTGGAATAGGTTTCAAACCCATATCCGGCTTCTATCAAAATTATATCCATTACAAGATCTCATGGTCAAAACTGTACATAAATAATTCTAAGGGTCAAAAATGTCAAAACAAAATCCTAAACTTTTAGCCAAATCAAAGGTTATTTGGTTATGAAAATAATATTTTATGATCCTCTGACATGTAAAAATGTGGGTTGTTACATCCCCACTCCCTAAGAATTTTGTCCCTAAAATTCCATATCAATCAAAGGCATAACCAAAACAATATGAAGTATGCATAATAACCAAACAAACATAGCAATCCAACATGCATAGAAAAAACAAACTACGCCAATAACCTAGCATGCAAGATATTATATCTAAATAACCTAGATATCAAATGTGAGCAATTATGGGTTTATTATGAATAACCTATGAAAGAAAATAGCTAATATTGGGTTTAAATTAATTACAACAATTATATATTGATTTTGGGTCTGAAATTTAAATATATTAGAAAACATATTAGAAGTGAATTATGGTAATTCTTAGGGAATTTTTCTAAGTATTTTACTATGATAATAAAATTATTTAAGTTAAGGGACTTAAATGTTTTATATGTTTTATCAAGGAGAAGGGCTTATTTTTTAAACGTTTTTAATTAATAATTCTATGTTCGGCGGCACTTTCAGAAAAACATTTTTTATAAAGGAATGGTAACCAATTATGTTTTGACAAATAGGGCAAGTTAGGTGACAAGAAATTACTTTTAAAAGCTAAAAATCAGTTTTGCTTGGAATTACTACTTCATCACTTCCATATACTAGCTTTCGACACCATACCTCCGCCAATCCATTCGAAACCAAAGCACGTAGTACCGACCAATTGATATGTGGTGCATTAGAGAAAGGCGGAAGGTACAGTGTTGAAACCTTGCTTTCGAAGGGGTAGAAGCTATTTTATTAACTTTGAACTACTTTTGTTTATAAATGATGCTTTTGAAGGGGTTGGAGTTAGCTTTCGACTTAATCAACTTGCCTTTGTTTATATAAAGGAGCTTTCGAATGAGTTGCCACTTACTTATGATTAAAAAGAAAGCCTTCGAAGGGATAGCCGCTTTCAGGCTTATTCGAAAAACCTAGCTGTCGCATTTATACCTTTCGAATCAATGCATTTGAAAGGGTAAGCCGCCTTCTCAATGTTTTCGAAAGGGTCACATAACCGCTTTTAAATGGTTTCGGAGGCAATGGTTCGAAACTATCCTCTTTTTTTACTTAGGACAAATACTTTCGAAAGTAATGCTTTCGCCTTAGTTCTTTATGACCCTTAGTTATATTAAAAGTTAAACCTAATGGTTTCGAAAGGGATAATTATTAAAGGTTCGAAACAAGGTTTCCACGATTCTTTACTTGAACTCAATGCTTTTGAAAGGTATATGATATATGTTCCGAAAGGGAGATCCCCAATGTTTTCGAAAGCTTTATTTTGAGTATTTGAATAGAGGGTTTCCAATGCTTTCGAAAGACAAGTTTAAATGGTTTTAAAAGTGGATGTCTAAGGTTTTAGTAAATCTTTGAAAGGGTTGTTCTCAATGATTTCGAAAGGTATTATTTAAAGTTTTTAAACAAGGATTTCGAAGGTTTAACCTTGGCCTCATGGCCTAAAATCTTTTAAGTTAAAAAGGATTTTAACTTACTTTGAAGGGACAGATAATCCCATTGATAAGGTTTCATTAACATTGTTTAGTGTAAAGTATATATCATGGCATAATTATTTTGAGGAAAGCAAAGTATATTATTTCCTTGTTTTATAAAGGTATGATTTTAGGGGTAAATCATTTGTAAAACTATTTATAAGGAAATGAAATTTTAACAGGGTAGTTAGCCCTAAGATAGGAAATGAAACATGAATAAGGCAGTTAACCCTAAGTTTATGACTCAGATATTAAGAGACCAAATGGGACTGGTGTAGGGTAGCGTTCCATGCTTTAGCTATTAGCCACTAGCTAACATAAGTCCAAAATTCTAGTGTGTATGGCTTATCACAGGTGGGACTAAAATGAGGTTACACATAGAAGGGAATATACAAAGTATAGATTGGTTATTGGTGAGCCCATAAAACCATTAGGTTCAATTGACTCTAGAAAAAAAGAAATTTAAGGGCAGTCAGCCTAGTATTGTGTCTAACCGAAGTTGGATTCTTGATTATGTCTGGTAGGCCCGAGTCAGCCCATGGTTAATAGTTAGCCAGTCAAAACTATAGTATGGATAGATGGTCCACTGATTTCCTAATTTTTATGCATATATGCATTTGCTATTATTGTTTTAATCAGTTTGGTTGTTGCAGGATTCTGATTTCCAAAAGATATGCTTTTAAAAGGATATTAGTGAGGGCAAACCCGTGCCCCTAAGTGGCGTTGTCTCACTTAATATCAATAAATCGAGATGTAATAGTATTATTCACACTAGACTTTATGTTTGACTCAAAGTTTATGTTTTCCCCTTAAACTCTCGGGTGTTCAAAATTTAATTTGAGTAGATTGAGAGTTAAGGTTTTCCGGGTTTAGTAGGTTGGACGAATAAGCTTTCGAAGACATGTAGGAGGCAAAGTTAGCTATGTAGAATCTATTTAGTTTTATTTCTGCTGTGATGTATTTATGACTGATATGTCTATCTAGTACTCTAATCATCCAAAGGGGCATCTTCATATGCCACTCTTGGCGTAATTTGTAATAATTATATTTGATCAAAACTTGGGATTCATTTTGGGATTATGTAACTGAATATGAAATATGGATTTGAAATGTAATCAGAAAAGTTGCTTTTGAAATCTATGATTTTATTTCATATGCATGTGCTTCTGATGTTATGGATACCATTAACATTACCGTATTTTATCACCGGAAGTTAATACTATGGATGACTGTAGCATCTATAGCGCTTAGCTTCGGGCCTCAAGATAGGGGATGTTACAACTTGGTATCAGAGCATAGGTTTATGAAAACTTAAAAGAAATTTCAAACTTAAAATGATTTTGAAAAGATAATCCTAAGGAATCGGAGAAAAGACTGGGGTATGGGATAACGCTATAGTAACATACTTGTATTTGCTATACATAAATATACACTTTATCTCTATTCTCCCATCTCTCTTAGGCTATTCTTTTGTATCTTACAAAGACACGAATGCAGATTTTAAGGACATAAGATATGGATGCTAGGAGTGGAAGAGTTAACGTTGGTGGAGGAAGCACCACGACCAATGAGAATGCCAGACCTAACACTAGAAGGAATCCAGGTTGGGAACAAGCTGCTAATGTGGGTGTTGGAGTGTCGCAAGCTGATATGTGAGCTATGTATCAGTTATTCGTTAATATGATGCAGGTTGGAGTTGCTGCAGATTTAGTCGGGGGAAATGTTGAAGGAGGAAATCATGGAGCTCTGATGGTCAATAACTATGCAGTACTAAGCAAAGATTATGCCATGCTTGGAGGAAAGCCGTTTATCGGGACTGAGGATGCAATTGAAGTGGAGAGTTGGTTACTTCATTTTCTAAAGGATGATTTAGGGCATAATGATGAGTAGAAAGGAGACTTGCTTCTAGACAGTTGCAAGGAGCAGCACTGTACTGGTGGAACAGTGTTACTGTGAGAGTTAATGAGGAGACCATGACTTGGGATGGATTTAGAAGGAGGTTTGAGGAAAGATTCATGTCCGAGATTGCTATGTCAACTCTGCTCAGTAAGTTTATGAAGTTAGAGCAGAAAGACATGATAGTGCTTGAGTATGCAACCAGATTTGAGGAGCTATCGAGATATGGATATGCTATGGTTGATACAGTTATCAAAAGGAGTGAGAAGTTCATCTGCGAGCTGAAACTTGAACTAGCTAAAGCAACTCTGCCACATATCAGGGATCCATATGATTTAGTTGTTGAGATGGCTTTGAGGCAAGAGGAGATGCTTGCTTTTCATGATGGTAATAAAGCAGGGGAAGCTCAAAGTGGGCAGAACTAGAAGAGAAGGTTTTTTCATAAGAAAGGTGCTCAGAAAGGAGGAGCAGCCAAGAAAAAGAAGGCCAAAGTAGTTTGCTATAAGTGCGACAAGAAGGGACACTACGCTCATGAGTGTCGGACAGGCAAAGGAAAGAAAGCTGCTGATAAGAAAGAGGTGAGGTGCTTCAACTTTGATCAAATTGGACATTATAAGAACCAATGCAAGGAACCAACCAAGGATGGAAAAGGCAAGATGTTTGCATTGGAACCAGCTACCTCAAGACCAGTAACTGAGGAGAAAGGAAAAGCTGTGTTGGGAGGTACACTTCTGATTCGTGGTGTATCAGTTAGAGTTCTATTTGATACTAGTGCATCGCATTCTTTTATATCTCATTGTTTGATAGATAAGCTTAACCTAGAACCTCATACCTAGTTACCTCCTTAAGGGTTGCGAATCCGATAGGAGGGTATGCGACTCTTAGGATGGGATGTGACCACTTAGTATTTGAATTGTTAGGTCATATATTTTCTTGCACTTTGCATGTATTTGATTTCGTAGGGTTCATAATTATTTTGGGTATGGATTGGTTAAGTAAGTATGAAGCTAGGATATTTTGCCACGATAGGAAAATATCACTTAGACATCCTAGTTGTAGTGATTAGATTATATACTCCGTAGAAAATCCTAGGTTTGGGGTAAATGCTTTGTTGGATGTTATGGAGGAAGAAGACGAGTTGAACTGAGTTTTCATTGTTAGAGAGTTCACAAAAGGCTTTGAGCTCGTAGTAGGACTACCGCCGAAACGAGCCATCGAGTTTCAGATAGATTTAGTACCTGAAGCAGAACCGGTGATTAGACTGCCAAGTAGGATGACACTGACCGAGATGAAGGAGCTAAAGGTGCAGTTGGTGGATTTAGAAGGTAAGAACTTTATAAGACCAAGTAGTTCACCCTAGGGAGAAGCCGTAGTGTTTGCAAACCGGACGGATCATTAAGGTTGTGTATCGATTATCGTAAGTTGAACGAGAAGACGATAAAGAATCAATATCCGTTACTTCTAATTGACAATTTGTTCGACTAGTTGAGTGGAGCCAAAGTATTTTCCCAGTTGGATTTGGAAATAGGGTTCCATCAGCTTAGAGTAGCAGAGGATAGTATTCCTTTGACGACATTTAGAGTAAGATATGGATTATACAGAATCTTTCGGGGGCATCTGGACAGATTCGTGTTAGTGTTCATCGACAATATTTTGATATACTCTAAAGATAAAAGAGAGCATGAAGTTCGTCTTAGAGTGGTGCTTGAGACATTGAGGCAGCATCAACCGAAAGCAAAATTTTCGAACTGTCATTTCTGGAAGAAGGAAGTAAAATTTCTTGGTCATGCAAAGGTTGTTCGTAGATCCGGCTATGATCGGGGTGGTGAATAATTGGAAGAGACCTGAGACAGTGACTGAGATAAAGAGTTTTCTTGGGTTAGTTGGTTATTATCGGAGATTCATTTAGGATTTTTCACGGATAGCGGCACCGATGACTAAGCTAACTCGAAAAGATGTGAAGTTTGTCTGGACTGATAAGTGTGAGAATTCATTCCAGAAATCGAAACACTTATTGACTAATACACCTGTGTTAGTTGTCCCGGAGGGGAATCAGGACTTGTGGTGTACTACACGGATGCATGTGGAACAGGGTTAGGAGCTGCGTAATGCAAAAAGGTAAAATGATTGCCTACACTCCACGACATCCTAGACTGCATAAAGTTAGATATCCAACTCATGGTTTGGAATTAGCTGCAGTAATTTTCGCATTGAAGCTGTGGAGACATTACCTTTTGGGAGGAAGATTCGAGTTGTATACGGATGATAAATCACTGAGATATTTATTCTCTCAGAAGGAGCTGAATATGAGACAACAGAGGTGGTTAGAGTTTTTAGCCGCTTATGACTTTAGAATTGAGTATACACTGGGGAAAGGCAATAAGTTTGCAGATGCACTTAGCAGTAAACATCAGAATGCGGTATTGGCAATGATAGCTGAGTGGAAAGGTTTAGAAGCAATGACTACATGTAGAATATAGTGGAGATCTGAAGCTAGTTCTAGTAAGGAAACTGCTATGTTGTCATGTTTATAAGTTTGACCAGTGATGATCGAAAGGGTTGCTTCTAAGCAAGGGGAGGTTCTATTATTAGTTGGACGAATTAGAAAACTAAGGAATGGAACAGAGAGTGATGACTTGAAAGGTTTCAATCCTGACCAGAATGGGTGGTTAAGGAAGAAAGGAAGACTGTGTGTTCCGAATGTGGGAAACATTAAGAAGGAAGTTCTTGGAGAATGCCATCGTTCAAAGTTCACCATTCATCCTGGAGGAACTAAGATGTATCAGGATATGAAAAGGAGTTTCTTCTAGGAGGGTATGAAGAGAGATGTAGGCTTATGGCTGAAGCAGTGTTTGAATTGTCAACAGTAAAAGCTGAACATCAAAAACCAAGTGGGTTACTTCAGCCTTTAGATGTTCTAGTTTGGAAATGGGATTCTATCTCAGTGGATTTTATAGACAGGTTTCCAAGGTCAAATGAGGAAATGAAAGTATATGGGTCATAGTGGACAGGTTGACCAAGAGTGCCCATTTCATTCCAGTTAAGTCAACCAGGACGACACCTGTTTTGGCTAAATTATCCATGAAGAATATAGTTAGACTCTATAGAATTCCTAATAGTATAGTAAGTGACAGAGATTCCTTATTCACTAGCGAGTTCTAGAAGAGTCTACAGGAGACTTCAGGTACCAAGCTCAAGATGAGTACCGCTTACCATCCACAACAGATGGACAAACGGAAAGAGTTAACAAAGTCTTAGAGGATTTGTTAAGAGCTTGTGTGCTAGACTTTGGAGGATCATGGAAAGACCACCTACACTTAGTCGAGATTTTGTATAACAACAGTTATAAGACTAGTATAGGGATGGCACCGTTTGAAGCTTTGTATGGAAGGTTATGCAAATCTCATGTTTGTTGGTTAGAGACCAGGGATATGTTAGTTCTTGATCCCTATTTGGTTAGAGAAGCTACAAAAAAGGTTGAGTTAATTCGAGTTAGAATGAAGGAAGCTCAGTCTAGGCAGAAGAGTTATGCAGATAGGGAGGGAAAGACTTAGAGTTCTCAGTCGGAGATTATGTTTTCGTCAAGATATCACCAATGAAAGGTGTAATCCAATTTGGAAAATCAGGATAATTGGCACCGAGATTCGTTGGACCATTTCCGATTATAGAAAGGATTGGAAAACTCGCCTATAGAGTAGAGTTACCAAATAGTTTGGCAGGAGTCCATAATGGTTTTTATGTTTCTCATCTAAGGAAGTGTATTCGAGATCCAAAAACTACTATTGCACCGACTATGTTTGATGATTTAGTAGTGGAACCGGATATGACTATAGTTAAAAAAACCAGTTCGTATAGTTGCGAGGGATAAGAAGAGACTGAGAAACAAGACGGTTACATTAGTCAAAGTCCAGTGGAGTGACGATGGAAGAGACTATACTTGGAAATCTAAGAGCAGGATTAGATACTTATCCAGACTTGTTTCATGGTATGTTTTACCTTTATATTTGGTTGTTGTGAATACCTTATCATAATTTCGAGGACAAAATTCTTTAAGAAGGGGAGTCTGTAATGACCCTAATTTTGACTAACATTATTTAGGGCATATAATTAGATAAATTAAATGAAATAATGTAGATGGTTAAGGGATTGAGATTTGTTAATCAACAAGGAGGTCCATGCCTTAATTAATGTATAAACAAAAGAGAATTAAAAAGAAGAAAGTAGGAGGAATATGATAAGGGAAAAATAGGAATAATATTCATTCTTATACCCTAAACCCTTCTTACCTTCATTTCTTACTCATTTCAACATTTACAAACAAAACCAAAACACTTATAAGCTCGGCCGACCCACCGTTAAGAGAAATCAAAAGGAAGATAAGCTAGAAACAAGTAGAAAGCTTGAAAGGATTACTCAAAGGACAAATCTCAACCTTCTTAACACCAAGCTAAGGAGAATAATTTAATTTACATCTCACTTTTGTTGATAATTTCGGCTTCAAGGTTTGACCCGAATTAATTTTGCAAATAATATGCCATGTTATGTTTGTTTGAAAGGATATATGCTTGTTGATGATTTATGGTGTTTCATATAGATTTTATGATAAGTTTAGATTGGAAAACCTACTAAATGACATCCAAATGACTTGCGTTTTTGATATATGGTTAAAAACATTATTTTAGAAGTGCGTTTCAAGTTTCATAATTTTTTAAGCAATTGTGGGTTTATTATGAATAACCTATGAAAGAAAATAGCTAATATTGGGTTTAAATTAATTACGACAATTACATATTGATTTTGGATCTGAAATTTAAATATATTAGAAAACATATTAGAAGTGAATTATGGTAATACTTGGGGAATTTTTCTAAGTATTTTACTATGATAATAAAATTATTTAATCTAAGGGACTTAAAAGTTTTACACGTTTTATCAAGGAGAAGGGCTTATTTGTTAAACGTTTTTAATTAATAATTCTGAGTTCGGCAGCACTTTTAGAAAAAACAATTTTATAAAGGAATGGCAACCAATTATTTTTTGACAAATAGGCTAAGTTAGGTGATAAGAAATTACTTTTAGAAAGCTAAAAATCAGTTTTACTTGGAATTACTACTTCACCACTTCCATATACTAGCTTTTGACACCATACCTCTGCTAACCCATTCGAAACCAAAGCACATGGTACCAAGTAATTGATACGTATTGCATTGGAGAAAGGCGGAAGGTGCAGTGTCGAAACCTTGCTTTCGAAGGGGAAGAAGCTATTCTTATTAACTTTGAACTACTTTTGTTTATAAATAATGCTTTCGAAGGGGTTGGAGTTAGCTTTCGACTTAATCAACTTGCCTTTGTTTATATAAAGGAGCTTTCGAATGAGTTACCGCTTACTTATGATTAAAAAGAAAGCCTTCGAAGGGATAGCCGCTTTCAAATTTATTTAAAACATAGCTGTTGTATTCATACCTTTCGAATCCATGCATTCAAAAGGGCGCTTTTGCCTTTTTCTTTGAAGCCGCCTTCTCAATGTTTTTGTAAGGGTCATGTAGCCACTTTTAAATGGTTTCGAAAGGGTTGGTTTCGAAACTATCCTCTTTCTTTTACTTAGGACAAATGCTTTCGAAAATTATGCTTTCGCCCTAGTTCTTTATGAACCTTGGTTATATTAAAAGTTAAATCCAATGGTTTCGAAAGGAATAATTTTTAAAGGTTTGGAAATAATGTTCCCATGATTCTTTACTTGAACCCAATGCTTTCAAAAGGTATGTAATATGTGTTTCGAAGGGGAGATCCCTAATGTTTTCGAAAGGTTTATTTTGAGTATTTGAATGGAGGGTTTCCAATGCTTTCGAAAGACAAGTTTAAATGGTTTTAAAAGAGAATGTCTAAGGTTTTAGTAAAGCTTTGAAACGATTCGTCTCAATGATTTCAAAAGGCATTGTTTAAAGTTTTTAAACAAGAGCTTCAAAGGATTTACCTTGGCTTTATGGCCTAAAATCTTTTAAGTTAAAAAGGGTTTTAACTTACTTTGAAGGGACAGATAATCCCATTGATAAGGTTTCATCAACATTGTTTTTGTGTAAAGTATATATCCTGGCGTAAGTATTTTGAGCAAAGCAAAGTATATGATTTTCTTGTTTTATAAAGGTATAATTTCAGGAGTAAATCATTTATAAAGACTATTTACAAGGAAAAGAAATTTTAACAGGGTAGTTAACCCAAAGACAGGAAATTAAACATGAATAGTGCAGTTAACCCTAAGTTTATGACTCAGATATTAGGAGACCATATGGAACTGGTGTAGGGTCGCGCACTATACTTTAGCTATTAGCCCCTAGCTAAAATAAGTCCAAAATTCAGTGTGTAGGGCTTGTCACAGGTGGGACTAAAATGAGGTTACACACAAAAGGGAATATACAGAGTAAAGATAGTTTATTGGTGAGCTTGTAAAACCATTAGGTTCAGTTGACCCTAGAAAAAAAAGAAAGTTAAGGGTTGTCAGCCCAGTATTGTGTCTAACCGAAGTTGGATTCTTGATTATGTCTGGTAGGCCCGAGTCAGCCCATGGTTAATAGTTGGCCAGGCAAAACTATACTGTGGATAGATGGTCTATTGATTTCCTATTTTTATGCATATATGTATTTGCTATTATTGTTTTAATCAGTTTGGTTGCGAGATTCTGATTTGCATAAGATATGCTTTTAAAAGGATATTAGTGAGGGAAAACTCTTCCGCTAAGCGACGTGGTCTCACTTAATATCAGTAAATCGAGATGTAATAGTATTATTCACACCAGGCTTTATGTCTGACTCGTAGTTTATGTTTTCCTCTTAAACTCTCGGGTGCTTAAAATTTAATTTGAGTAGATTGGGAGTTAAGGTTTTTCAAGTTTAGTAGGTTGAACGAATAATCTTCCGAAGACATGTAGGAGGCAAAGTTAGCTATGTAGGATCTATTTAGTTTTATTTCCGCTGTGATGTATTTATGACTGATATGTCTATCCAGTACTCTGATCATCCAAGGGTGCATCTTCATATGTCGTTCTTGGCGTAAATTGTAATAATTATATTTGATCAAAACCTGGGATTCGTTTTGGGATTATGTAACTAAATATAAAATATGGATTTGAAATGTAATCAGAAAAGTTGTTTTTGACATCTGTGATTTTATTTCATATTCATGTGTTTCTGATATTATGGATACCATTAACATTACCGTATTTCATCACCAGAAGTTAATACTATGGATGACTGCAGCATACGTAGCGCTTAGCTTCGGGCCTCAAGATAGGGGATGTTACATTTAATGCGATAAAATGGAATCTCGCCAAGTAAAGAGCTCTGAATAAACGGTCCTCGTGCTCTCCTTAGTCACTCAGGTGCTATCACTTTTGCTTTCACTCCATTTATCATTTACTAGCTTTACCATCTTCATCTTAAGCTACTTCATACTCTGCTCGACTATATGAATAGTTTTATGAGGTCTCAATGCTCCGAGTTCAACTTCTAAATCATCCAATCGAAATAGTGAAACAATCACGCTTGAATCATGCATAAATTTTCGAAGATGCAAAACATGAAATACATTGTGCATACCCACCATCTTTTGAGGTAAGTTGACTCTATATGATAAGTTCTCAATCCTCTCGAGTATAGAAAAAGGTCCTACAAAACCCGATGCTAATTTCCCCATGTTTCTGAATCGACTTCATTCCTCAACGGAAATATTTTGACCAACAGCTTATCACCAGTAGAAAACTCAAGGTCGCATCTTCTCTAATAAGTAGATCTTATGTCTGTCCCCCGCAACTTTCGTTCATTGCCTAGCGATTTCTTCTTCTCCGATGTCTCTCAAGGCATATCTGGCTGATGTATCGGTTTTTCACTTGCTTCCCGCCAACATAAAAGACTGTAGCATGATCAGTCGTATAATGCCCGAACGATGCTATACCAATGCTTGATTGATAACTATTTTTGTATGAGAACTCTACCAATCCATCGATGAAGTCCATCAATATTTGTTCTCACTTCCACCGGGGAACTTCAAGAGGTTGTAACAAACCACTTGGTTTCTTCTACTTGGCTTTGACTAGTTGATAATTCATACACCTTGAGATAAATGTCCCAACATTGTTCTTCAGTCCTTCCTAATAAAATGTTTGCATCATATCTCAACACATTTTATTGCCACTGGGATGGATGGTCAACCCCGAATGATGGCACTCTTATACAACTTTATCTCTAAGTCCATCTACATCTGGTACAAATAATCTCCTATCATTACGGAGCCAACCATCTTGATTAAATATGCACTACTTCAAATCCTCAAATTTTACTCCCATCTTAAGCTTAGTAATGATCTCTGCCAGTCTAGCATCAAGCTTTCAACTAGTATTGATCCACTTTATAAGAGTAAATCTAATAATTAAGCTTGCCAGCATCTCTGACTCTAGCTCACACTTTGATTGTAAATCATACACAACTATATACTCTAGCTGCATCCACATTATAAACATAGCTCTTAAGTTGGCATGTCTCCTACTCAATGTATCTACAACTCTGCATTTCCCTTACTGGAGATATAGGAAATGTCAAAGTCATTAGAGGCTATGAATTCTAATCATCTCTGTTACCAAAGGTTAACATCCTTCTGTAAAAAAGGTCTTTTAATGATCTATGGTCAGTGAACAACTCGAATCTTTCTCCTAGCAAATAATGCCTTCACGCCATTAATGTAAGAACTACAACTGATATCTCTAAATCAAGTGTTGGATATTTTTTCTCATGCAGTTTCAGTGGCCTACTCACCTAAGCAACAACTTTACCTCTCTACATCAATATCGCCCCCAATCCAGCACCATATGCATCTATGTATACTGTCAACTCCTCATTCCCGTATAGAATGACTAACACTGGTGCACTCATTAACCTCACTTTCAAACTAATAAATGCATGACCTCACCTCACATCCCATACAAAAGTCTGATTCTTCTTCGTCAAATAAGTCAAATGTTCTACTATCTTAGGGAAGTCTTTTATGAATCGTCTATAGTAACTAGCTAATCCAAGAAAAATCCTCACATCTAACACATTCTTATGTCTTTCCCAACCTTGAGCTGCTGCTACTTTGGTAGAGTTAACAACAATGCCCTCCAAAACAACATGACCTAAAAACCTCACTTCCCTTCTACAGAAGTAATGCTTTGAAAAGTTCGCTTTGAGTGCATGCTTTCTTAACGTCTCATGCACAATTCTCAAGTGCATCTTGCGTCCTTCCATCCGTGAATAGACAAAAATATCATCAAAAAACACAAGTACGAACTTGTTTAGTTGATCTCTGAAACATGATTTCTAAGATCAACAAAGTATAATGGTGCATTGGTTAGCCCGATCGGCATAACCAACCACACATAAAACCACGATGGTGTACGGAATGCGGTAATCATCATGTTATCCCTCGCCACTGTTAGTTGGTGAAAACCTATCGCCAAATCTAACTGAGAAAACACCTTTGCATTGTGAAGCTGATCAAAAAGTCATCTATACATAAAAGTGGATACTGCTTCTTTATCATCATCTTATTCATCTCATGATAATCAATGAAAAGTCTCAAAGATCCATTCGCCTTAGTGGCGAATACTATAGGTGCTCCCTAATTGAAAATACTCTTCCTAAAAATCCCTTCCTTAATAGATCATTAACTTATGCCTCTAGTTCTCATTGCTTTTTAATTTCCATCACTTAAAAAATCGATATGAAGCCCAATCTCCCTATGCAAGTGTAATCCTATAGCCTCCTTAAATATATCACGATACTCCTTCGCTATAGGTACTGATGACAACTTTTCATGTGAGATCTCAAGAGAATACAAAAAGCTAATCATCACTGGATTTTGTCCATGCAACTCAACTCTAGTTTACGCTCATCGTTTATCCCTATCGTCACCGATAGTCTCTTATAATCGACAGTTATTCCGTATCCATCCCTAAAATAATAGTAAATCCAACAAAAACAAGCACAAACAAATCATAAGTAAACATGCATCCATGACTCGACAATTTAACATCATGATAAACCATGCACAAACTAGTCAAACCACCTATAGGGTTTGACGCTGCCAAAGGACTGTCTACTAGGTTAGGTCTTAATCCTAACCATTCTACATAAGCACTAGATATAAATGAATGTGAGGCCCCGATATTAGACAAAACACGAATATGTATATCATAAATGGAAAACATACCTTGAATTATGACACCTTTTCTTTATCCTTCGCCGATGGAGCACTCGACAAAGTAAGAACAATATTCAGAGCATAAGCTTTCACAAATTTCTTATCCTTCAATAGATCTGGATATCTTCATGTGTCCAAGCTTGTTTCAGTTGTAGAATATCTTCTCTGCACTCTTGCAATACTTGCTACGATGGTCCTTCACTCCATAGTTGAAATGGTTAGCCTTCCATTTGCCCTCCTTCTAACCATCCCTCCCCTAAAATTGCTTCTTGCCTTTGTTAACCATTTCCTTTTGCCTATTATGTCCACTTGCGGTCTAGCCTCTTTTTTTTGGAACAATAACAATCTTCGGCTTTGGGTATAGGGTCTTATACCTCAAAGCCTTCTCTACAATCTTCTCGAAGCTCTTGTTGATGTGGCTCACCAACCTCTCACTAAGATAATCATTCAGGTCGATGATGAACTTCTCATTCTTTTTCAAAGGAGTGTCGATGAACAACATCCAACATCCCATATTTCAACAGTATGTGAACTTGGTAACATATTATGAAACAAACATATCGCCTTGATTAAAATCAGCAAACTTTCTAAATAAAACCAACTTCTAAGCAGTTGGAATAAACATCTCTTCAAAGAAAGCATTGAACTAGTTCCAAGTGAACTGATCCTCGGAAGTAGCTGCTTTGATGGTATCCACCATCCTATAACCCTTCCTCGAAGTTGTGATGAAGCTACCTTCCTCTTATGAGTTTCTTCTAACTCTAGATCATCGAAGATACGCTTGCAAGTATCAAGCTAGTCCTAAGCATCCACTATAGACTCTGTTCCCATAAACAGCTTTTTGCCAAGACTAGGAAAGAAATATTGAGCTTAGCAAAGTCGACTCATTATGCTTGCATTGGAGCACCGCCACCTACTTGACCGGGAGGTCCTCCTTGGGTGTTTTGCATCACATTCATCATCATGTTCGTGAACATAGTCTGCATGTTAGGGTTCGCAGCAGTCCCAGTGCCCGCTTCTTCCTTAGCCCCAAAGATGGAGTTTCGAGCTGTGTTCCTTATATGCCCTCATCCTTATGAGCTATAATAAGAATGATCAGTTTCTCGTAAAGGAAAACATCATAAGTGGTGTTTGTGTATGCAATATGACTTACTATAAATATACATACACTATATAGTTTTGTAAACCAAAATATACAACAAGTGCGCTCTCTCATATATCATTGGATCCATTCTAGAGAGATCTCTCTTGCTTTATCTCTAATAGATTCAATACTAACTTAGGCCGACTGCTCAACTGAAGCTTTGATACCATGTGTGATAACCTCCCTCCACCTTCAGTACCAAAATAACAAATATTTGATACCAATGGAGTGCGATGCTTCCGTACTAGGTTGATGGAGGAAAGCAGTCTAAGGGTAAAGTACGATAAATCACATAAGAACCTGTAGAACATCTCATAGCACGTAAATAACATACAATGACAAATAGATGTAAAACAGGCAAGATGGTAGCATAATCAAATAAACAAAAAATAAACAACGTATCAAAGTGCAATAGGCTCGTCAGATTATACAAAACGTAGTAATAAAGTGTACATATCCGAATCAAATAAACTCTAAAGATAACAGTCTCTAAATATAACAAGTGATAACATAGCTCCATGGCACTGCACAATGGAATATAAGCAATAATGACTCTAAATATAGATATATATAAGAAAGCATCAACCTCCTACATGTCCGCCGCACAGCTCCTCAAAGATGTTCTTTCATTTGGAACAGGTTTTAGACCCTAATTTGGCTTCTATCAAACATTATAGCCAATACAAGATTTTAGGATCAAAACTGTCCACAGTTAATTCTAAGGGTCAAAAATGTTAAAACACAATATTACCTAAAGTTTTATCCCAATCTTAGGTCCTAAATATGGTTATTAAAATAATATTGTTGTATGGGGTTAGTATCATGGTCAACTGTTGTCAACTCAATCAAAGTCTTTTGCCAGAGCGGTACAATTAATAATAATTGTTATTATTAAACTAAGGATTTTGCGTTTGAAATTACAAAGTTGAATGTGGACATGGTGGATTCTGACCAAAATCAAATTTCACAAGTCCTAATGTGATATAACGTTGATGAAAAGAATTGGTGTAAATAATCGTTACTACCGGGTAACACTTATAATAGTAAAATTGGGTTTCATCAAAAAATGTGTAATCGATAAATTTAGCCACACTCCACTAGCTAAGGTAACGAGTGAACGCTAATATTCTGATAGTTCAATATTAATTGCTAGTTGTATTTATACCGACGAGTCGCACAACCGCATTGATAGATTCTCCAAAATACTACACGATTTAATTGATTTATAAATAGTTATGAATTAATTAATATTTTTTAAAATACTTTTTATTTATTTATTTATTTTATTGGATGCCGTTAATATTTTTTTGGATACCATTAGTATTTAATTGGGTGTATATCTAAAAGATGTAGATGTACAAATCAATATCGATATACGATATCGATGTACATTTAAATTTAATTTAAATGCAATTATTTCCTAAGTGTTATTGAACAAATTAAAGGCCCATGTAGCCTCATTCATGATAGGATATAGGAAGAAAAATAAGGCTTGAAACCCAGTGGTTGGATCAAGAAAATGAAGGGAGAAGGTTAAGGAAGGTTACATCTATAAATACATTGCCTTTCATTCACTTGCCACTCTTAATCACTCTCTTTCAAAAACCCTAGTCCCCATCTTCATCTTCTAACATTCATGGTTGAAAATTGAAGGAAAAATAATAGAATTCCTTTTATTTTAATGGCATCCAATTAAATCAATCAAATAAAAGGTGGTTCTCCTTCTCTTGCACAGCTAGAGACTGATTCAGATTTGGATCCAGGAGCTTCTATCAATCAAGGTGCATTCAAGGGCTACATCTATTAGGTATGATTTATTCTATTTTATATGTATATTCATCATGATGTTATAGATCTAGCTATTTGATTATTTTGACGAATTTGTGTATGCATTTATTATCCACCTTTAATTTTTATATGTATAGATATGAAATTTTTGAGTTCGTTGATTTGAATTGGATTTGAAAATAATAACAATGGTTTTGATTGTTAATTCTTATTGTTTTATTTATGTTGATGTTGATGTTGTTTTAGATCTAAATCTAATAACGAATTAATTAATTAAGTATATATATATAGTTGAATGTCAATGGTAATATCATTGTTTCACAATTAGTTTTCTATTTCAAAACATATACATATACACCTATATATGTATGTATGTATATTGAAATTAATTTGAAAACTATTTTACAATAAATATTTAAAAAACATTTATACACACATCTTAATATTAAAGGAGATATATTTTAATGTAGAAATCTACGTGTATCAACATTCTAATTTGTTTAATAAATTTTACTTTATTATTTCTTATAAAATATCTACATTTTAGCTTACTATAAATTATTAACATATATAAACATAGGTTGTATTTGGATTTATAGATTAAGACTGATTTTCAGATTGTTTCACTAAATTAAATCATTGCATGTTTTGAAAATAAATCTTGAATTCAAAATAGTTGACTTGGTTGAATTAATTTAGACAAACTAAAAGATTCATTAAAAATACATACACCCCACTACATACACAAATACACACACACATACAAACACACATATAAAGTATATTTAAACACACACACACAAACACACATGCATATATACATACATGCATACATACATATATTTTAAACAATTTTTTGGACAACCAATGCATATTTAAAGGAAGAATGTGTCTGTTGCGGTTTAAATTCCAACACCCAAACACATACACATTAACTATGTACACAATATGATATGTTGCAATTACACTATATGCATTAGAGTATATTTGGATATAACCACAATATAAGCTAAGTATAAATTTGGTTATCTATATCATTTAATAAATAAATAAATCAATTTAATTAAAGGAAGAGAAATGAAAGGTTTCTCTCTCTAAATAATCCAAATCATCCCTCATTAATAGAATAAATTAAGAGAGAGAAACGAAAAGTCTCATTCTTTAAATTAAATTAAATAAGTAATAGCTACACACAAATACATATAAGAGTATATTTGATATACTCTAATTTATATAAATGTTAAATTTATGTAAATCATTTAGAAATATTAAATAAAATAAACATTTTATTTAAAATATTTTAGATTGGGTCTAAAATCCTCTTTTAGACTTCGTAGGCCAAATGGATTCAAAATATGAATTTTTCGAAATCTACCTATTTCACCCACTTCCGACTAGTCCGGTCCCTTCAATGGAATTAGAGCTTAATAATCTATGTAGTCTAAATTGGCAATGTTATGGCTAACTAATTAAAGCCTACCTATTTATTATGATGTATAGAAATGTAGTGTCAAAAGATTCGGTTTGGGTACAAATACTCTGCCCTACCCCAGCTACTGAATTAGCTTGAAGGATGAAGTAAACCCAAAGATTATCTAAAATATAAAGGCCTAAATTGATTTTGGGCCATGGGCTAATTTTCAAAATTTGTTTGGAAATTAAAAAGATATTTTTAAATTTAAAAGTTAAGTTTAAAATATAAAAGTGAAATTCTATAAAAGTTATAAAACACATTCAAAATTTTCAAAATTGTTTTGAGAAATGAAACAATTAATTATGAAATTTTAAAAATTAAAAATTAATTAATATGATTAATTAAATTAAGTAAAATAATCAATTAAAAGTTAATTGATTAAATATATATATATATATATTGATACATATGTCGATAACTATAATTATTGTAGTTACTTGTTTATCTTAAAAGTTCATGATAAACTAAATTAAAATTTCAGATTAATTAAATTATTTAATTAAATAAAATATATGAAATAAATTAATTAAAAGTTAATTAATTAAAATTTATGTATACACAAACAAACTATAAATGTTATAGTTAATTAACTATCTTAAATAGTTTAAGACGAGTAAAATATTTTGGAAATTTTATATTAAATAAATTGAAATTAATTAAATAAGATTTAATTAATAAGATGCATATATATATTATATAAGCAAATTACATTATAAAAGTTATAAATGAATTAATACTTGTATAACTATAATTTGAGATTAAGCACTTCAAGATGAAAGTGTTCGTGACATCTGGGGATCGTCCAAGCAAGCAAGTTCGATATGGGGTAAACTTATGGAGTAGAACATATGAGGTGGTTCTACTATTGGAATGCGTATCAAGGGATCGTTGATAACTCAAATGTTTTGATATATGCTCGAGAAGAAAGGTAGGTAAGGACGCTCATTGTGGATCGATAAGGGGTGAACCATTACCTCGAACCTTTACAGGATGGTTTAGTTTCCTAGCCCTATCGAGTGGCATGGATTCGAGCATCGATATGGCCGCGACATTGAGTAGTTGTTGGCTGTGCAGTTAAAGCCCCACAAAACCCCGCTATAGCGCATAGCGCTCTTCAACCGCTATGCTTTTTCAATATAACATTGCTAAATAGTAGATCCATTTTAAGCCCCGCTATTGTCCGCTGCACTCATTAAATCAAGGCTTTTTAGCACCCGCTGTAGCAACATTAATATGAAAAGGTTGATTTAACTAGTTCTCGTTTGATTTAAGTCAACAAAGTTAGGGTAAAGACCTAAGTTTAAGGCATAAGTGCTTAATATATGTTAGAAATCAATCGTAGTCACCCTATCTAGACTACATAAATTCGATATTCTTCGATTTTGTTTTATAAGATTAAACAATATTTTTTTTCCTACATAAATGATGTGAGAATAAGAATAAATTATCTTTAAATATTTAGTTTTATATCTAATGAAACTTTTTGCACCTCCGCTATTTTTTGCTATATCCCTATCATAACTTTTTGCACCTCCATCTCTATGGAACCACTAAGCGTTTTAACTGCACAAGTTGTTGGTCGATACGGGGTTATCATATTAGTTATCTTTTATCCAATGACATTTGAATTGAGAGATGTGAGATTGTTTGATGGTTGTTATGGATGTCACGGATGTAGGTACGAGTTGTATACTTGGACACCCTAGACTGTACTAAGTGTAGGAGTACACCCACATGACGATGATGGTTTAACATATACTATCTACATGTGCTAAGTTGTTGGATGCATGTCCATTCATATGTTTCTATTTACGATATATTGATTTTTATATCTATTTGAGATTATAGATCGCTCATATCGGACTTTTGTTTGATCCGAGGTTATTTGAACTGCTTCTTATTATATTGGTTACTCTTAAATGAGTAGATTGAGAGATATGTATGAGATAGCGCATGTAATTGTGTGGAGGACGAACAAAAGGCTAATGGTTCTTACAAATCTATATTTGGAGCCACTATTGCTTATATTTCGCTATGTAGTGCTATGAAGCTATGCTAGCGCTTGTTATACTAAGATACAGTTATATTTGGAGTTTATTTGATTCAGATGTATAAACCCTATTATTATTATTTTTTTATAATCTGATGAACATGTTGCACTCTGGTATGTTGTTTATTTTTGGTTCATTTGGTTATGCTACCGTCTCACATGTTTTGCATATATTTGTTATTGTATTTTATCTATGTGCTGTGAGATAATTCACATGTTCTTATGTGATTTATTGTATTTACCTTAGACTGCTTCCCTCCAGCGACTGGGTGTCGATGCGGTACGCCCCTTTGGTATATTTGATTATTATTGTATCAGAAGTGGAGGGAGGCCATAACATGTGGATATTTAACCAACTTAAACGACCCAACTAACATAATCAATCCTACACCGATAATAGTGGTTCGTCGACATAATCGGTTGACCAACCAACAACAACAACCGTTCAACATCGGTTTGGTTAATGGTTAATGAATTTATGAATGTCGGTTACCTATTAACCGATTAAGTATCGGTTACCTTTTCAAAAAGACGGAAAAAAACACATCTTTCTTATACAACAATAATTCAGCATTCTAGCTTATATTTTATGGTTAGTTGCAGTTAACCGATTAACGACTAATCGATCGGTTAACCACAGATAAATTTGATCGGCCAAATTGCCGTGGTTGGATGTTGAACGATTAACCTTGCAAATTAACCCATAGAGCCTTGTTTGGTTTGTTATTGGTTACACACACGTGGAACCAAAATTTGAATTTATTCAGCGGTTTCAAAATTGTTTTTAAATTTGAAACTAAATTTACTCCCCGATCTTCTCGCTCAAATAAAATACTAGGGTTTCTCTCTGTTCTTTTCATGGCGAGCTCAACGCTCAATCTCCACATACTCAAAGGCCCTAAGGAAGGCGAAGTCCTGACCCGCAAACCCGGAACGCAAATCCGAATCGGTCGAGTCGTCAAAGGCAACAACTTCACCATTAAAGATCCCGCAATATCTCAAAAACACATCACAATCCTGTTCGACCCCGAAGCTTCCAAATGGGTCCTAGAAGATTTGGATACTTCTAACGGAACTATCGTAAACGAAGTAAAAATCAAATCGTTGTTTCAGATTCCGCTTTCTGATGGAGATGTAATCAAAATTGGAGAGACTACTTCGATTTCTGTAAAAATCGAAGTGGATGGGGAGTTTGGGAATAATAATTTGAGAAGGGGTAGATCAAAAGCGCAGAATAATCCCAAGTGTGTAAAGAAAGACGATAACTTGGAGGCGTTTGTTGACGAAAGTGAAAAATTAAATCCTAGAAGGACTGGATTGAGATCAAGATGTGAAAGCAAACTGACTCAGAATGTGATTCCTGCTGTTGACGATAGTTTAGTTTTGCAAAAGAATGCTAAGAGAGGTAGGCCCAAAAAAGCACACAGTCAGACTATGGTTTCTTCAGAGATAAACGAAGAAAAAGAAGATGGTTTAGGGAAAGTCGAAGAAAAAGAGGTTCAGAGCACAGTCGAAGAGATTAATGAAGTAGCAGAGACTGTTGTTGAAGATAGTGTAGATAAACATAAGAATCAAAAGGTTGGGCGAAAAAGAAAGGCACCAAAAGCAAATCAGTGTCCTTCTGTGAAAGTTTTAAAATCCGCAGATGTTGAAAATGAAAGGGCTTGTGCTAACACTGATGAAAAAGAGGGGGGTTTGAAGGAAAATGTAGAAAGTTTGGTTATGGATAACGTCGAAGAGAAGGAAAACGTTGAGGTAAAGGAAAATGTTGAAGAAGAAACTGAGAAAGAAAATGATTTTGAGAAGATGACCTTAGGAGAGTGGTTTGATAGTTTGGAGAAATACCTGCCTTTAGCAATAAATGAAGCAGCAGAGGCTAGGATTGCAGAATTGAGAGAGCAAGCAAGGCGGTTCGAAGAGTATATTGAGAATGGCGTAGAAGAACTTTTGTAAGGTAAAATTTATTTTTATGCTCTTTGTTGAAGAAGAACTTTCTACTACAGATTTACTAAGTAATGTGAAGAAAATGCCTATAACGAGGCGGAGTATGTGTCACATCTGAGTTTAGCCTACGTTGATGGATGAAACTAAGCTACAGAAGTGTCTTAATCCATTGACACAGCTCCTACACATTATTACACCTCTATTGTAATTCAGTAAAAACCTGTAACAGCATAGTTACATAATGAGCTATTATTACAGAATGTCTAAGTATTTCAATAGATATGAATATAATAAATGTATGCTTACAATCAACTTTAAAATTCTTAAATTAAATCTGCCGCAACTGATTAATTTTTAATGGTATCTTATATTTTAGGCATTTAACAGATGTACTCTTTGTATAATACCGGTTCATTCTCCTGTGAAGCTCCTTAGCTCAATGTTATTTTGAGCATTCCAAAACGAGATAAGACTCATCATTATATGATGGTTTTTTTATCAGCATTGTTGTATTTTGGTATAAAATTATGAATGTTAATTGTAGCATCAACTATTTGGATTTGAGCATCAAACCTGTATAAGGGCAAATATTTTTAAATTGCAAGTTTTTTCTTTCCATATATTTGAAAATTCATTCTACTGTCATACATAGACTTAAATGATGGAAATTAAACGTGGATGGTAGAATTGAATTGGAAAATGACTATTTGAATGTTCAATCATTTGAGGTGCACTACGTACCTTAGAGATGCAAGCAAATAACCTCAACAAAAGCTACAAAAGATGATAAATATACCTCACTTATGATGTTATGAAACAAAGGCTTGGTATTGAGTTGCAGAGGACCAGTATATAGCAGGAAGAAGTAGCAAACTCCTTATCTGTATACAAACTTCAGTAAACTTTAACTGGTACTTTTCTATTTTAGTTTATCCTTCATGCTGTTATGTGAACACCAAATATCTTGTGGGTCTTACCCACTGAAATACATTGGTGTAAAGACGATCCATTTTGCTACCATGCATGTTATAGTCATGATTGGGATGACTTGAATGTTGATTCACTGGGATTTTTCCATCAGTTCAATCGATACGAATGGAGATTTAAATTATCCGGAAGAATTACAATAATTTAAATCAATGCAAGTGCATTATTAACTCATTGTGGTTTCCATACAAGTTAGTGTGTCTAAGGAGGATAATAAAAATAGCTTATAGGGCAAAATTTTCACTTATTTGTGTGACGATTACCCTATGCTTCAAGATATTAGACTTGTTTCTATACATGGTTCCCAAAATTTATAATTTACTCATGTCTCGAGTGCAATTACATTCGCTCTCAATTAAGGAGTGCTGGCACGATGCTTACGTTATGTTTTGGTTATATAGTACTGGTGCGAACCCATGCTACACACATGTTTATCACATAATTTATTTAGTGATATATTGTTAGATTTTAGTCAAATGAAGATAAAAGTGTGTATATTGTGGAATGGATGTCTTTAGATTAGTTTATTTCTTGAACATCAATGACAAACATTTAATAATAAACCCGTTTAAGTAATTTTGAAGTACACATTACTGAGCATGCCTATCAATTTAAGTGATGCTCAAATTCAACATGAGTACATCTCGTATAGAATATAAATTCAAATATGTACACATTTCATATGATAATAATGTCCTATTTATATGGAATAAGGAAACCATTTTGAGTGTGAAATAGTACATTCTATATGATAATAGTGTCCCGTATATGGAAATATTTTAGCATTTGCATTAGTACACTTATTGACATCAACTAATACTAATTGAATTAAGAAAATATTTAGTAGCTTCAAAGGTTATATTTTTAATTGATATAGCATGTTACAATGTGAGAAATATAAACAAATAATATACATTGTGTACTATATTATTTTTGAACACCTAGGTGGTCAGTTTCATAAACTCTTAAGTGAGTGCACCAGAGACTCCCTCTACTTTCGGTAATTAACAAGTTGAATGTTGTTATTGGTAATTGACCATTGCACCTCTTCATTAACTCTGACGCCATGACAAGAAAACTACCACTCGAGGACATTGTACTTTATTTTATGGAACAACCAAATAATTCTAGCCTTTACGTCAAATGATCATACCACCACTTTAAGAAGAAACAATATAAAATTTAGCATAATTCAAAGCAAAGTAATTATCACCGTGAGAAATAATTATGGATATGCATAAAAATACTTTAGATGACATCACATTGAAAATAAATATAAGACCGAATGAAATAAGAAAATATAATCAACAAAGCGAGCCATTAAAATATCATGTTATTATATGTAATTATAAATGCTTGTAATACTTTTGTTTGTACATCCGACATCGACAAAATATAATATTTGTAATTCAATACAATTGTTGTGCAAGTAAGAAAAAAAAATCTATAATTGCATTTTAAAATATGTTGAATAAATAATGTTTCTCATCAAACATAAACAAATATGTCAAAAATATCATGCTGCCCTTAAAGCATATGCAAATATTACCCTAATACTAGTTTAGCAAATTTGTTGAAGAAAACTATATATAAGTATATTTGTCCTCAATATTTTTTGTTTTATGCTAATCTTATTAAAGGAAAGTAGTGTATATTAAAAAAAAGGTAATGAGCTCCTATGTCACTATTTTTCTTTAATATACATATTTCTCAGATTGAGGAATCATTTGTTAAATTTACAAAACACTTGTTATATGTTTCTTCGTAGAGTTATGTAATTTTGTTGGTTGCTGAAAAAAGGAAAAATAAAAATAAAAAGTACTACTAAATTACGTATTAATTCTATAATTGATTAGAGTAAAAGATATTTAATAAGTAATTGATTCTCATTAAATTGAATTACAATATAATTCTCAATTATATTGAATACAAATTGATCAAAATTAAAAGAAATTAATTCCTTATTTATTGCATGCTAATAATATTTGATATGATCCTTGCTGTTTAGCCATAATGAATAGTTTGATCTTTAGTTTATAGTTATTTATTTACAGTATACTTCATGTTACATGTTCCCTCATAGAATTTTCATCTGAAAAGTTAATGATAAAAGAAAATAAATAGAAATAATTAATTTATTACATATTAATTAAATAACCTTTTAACATTCTATATGTAATTAGTTCCCTCATTAATATGAATTACAATTTAATTCTCAACGTACTTTGAAGTCATGTTGATCAAAATTAAAAGCAGTTGATTCATATTATTTTTTGCATGATAATAATATTTAATATGATCCATTATATTTAATAATAGTTCACTAATAACCATTGTGAATAACTATATCTCTAATTTATAATTATTTGTAAAATTTTCCAAACCGCAAAAAATTCAAAACAACATAAAATAAAATAAACTTTATAAAAATTAGAAATAATTACCTCATGCTTGCCTAAGATCTTCAAAAAATCGACAATAACCATGAATATGTGTTACCTATGAATATTACATAATATATTAAATAACATAACATATAAACATAAAAAACCTAGGATTGATTAAAGAAGGACAATATTAGAAGTTACCAAAAAAGTTCGGACTAACTAAGACAACGTAAAACATTTAAATATAAATATGTTTCCAAAACATGAATTTGAAACTAAAATTTTAACAAATTTTAAGCTGTCTGCTGAAAGAAGAATGTAAGTGTTGTTTATACGTTTATATTTTCCCCCGAAATACAATGTGAAATTCATTATTTAAGTAATCTTTTAGTTCATATAATGCCTTTCTTTCCACTTTGTTTTTTATATGTTTATGTTTTATAATGAAATAAAGATCAGCTTTACCTCAATTTAACTATACAAAAAAAATTATGATTTTTTGGTATTTATGTATTAACAAACCAATAACTTCCCGCAACATAAATGGGGGAACCCAAATTCATGATCAGACCAATAAAAACAAAAATACAAAAACGTATTTTGATATAAAATGTGAGAAAGAAGAATAACTTAACTTTATCTGTAACAGAAGCTTCTACAGTTATTACGCACCTTAAATGTTGTTGAAAAAATAAAATAAAAATAACAACTAATTGATTACATAAATAACAATAAAGTGGCTTAGTATGTAACTAATTTCCCATGCACCGAGTTTCAATTTAACTCTCAAATTGACTTGAATTCAAATTAATCAAAATTAAAGCAATAAACTTGTTTTATCTATTGCATAGTAACAATATTTGATATGATTGTAACCATTATGAATAACTATATCTCTAATTTATAGTTATTGATAACCATTTCCAAACTGTAAAAAATTGAAATAACGTAACATAAAACAAACTTCGTATAAATTACGGATAATTACTTCATTGTTGCGTAAGACTTTGATGATAATTATAAATATGTGTTGCCTATGAACTTTCATAGTTAATTAAATAACACAATAGAAAAATATAGAATAGATTGAGTTATTAATAAAATTGAGAAAAAAGTGAAATTATTTTCTTGAATCAAGGAAAGTACATGATATGATTTAATAGTGAATTAGAAGAGTGAAAATATATAGTTAGATGGTGAATTTAATATATAATAGAATAGACAGATAAATTGGTTAGATAATATATTGATAGAATATAGATGTTAACCCACTTTTTGGCAAGGTCGAGATATCAAGGAATTAGCAAAAAATCAATGATTACTTGTTCCGAATATTAGTTGTATACCGCAGGTTCACTATGGACATCGATGAATTTTTTCCAAGTCCAAATCAAGTTAGAATTGATATGACACGACGATCAAAGAGGAGGAAGCCAAAGTTGCAAGTTTCAAGTCAATCGGACTTCATATGCTCAAGTTATGATCGATACAAATTTCAGGAATCAACCTCGCTCAGGTGTCGCTTAGCACACCTCACTCGGGTGTCGCTTAGCACACCTCACCCGGGTGTCGCTGGACACACCTCACTCAAATGACGTTCGGCACAACTGCTTTGTTCGGCATATAAGGAACGTTCGACATCCATGAACGTTTGGCTATTCTACGATTCGACACGAATGGGTCAACTGGTATTTAAGGTCGTTCGGCATGCAGAGCGTCCGGCCTCACTCCAATGCCGTTCGGCACACCTCACTCTAATGTCGTTCGGCATACCTCCACTCCAAGACCGTTCGGCATACCTCACCCTAGTATCGTTCGGCATACCTCCACTCCAAGACCGTTCGGCATACCTCCACTCCAATGCCGTTCGGCACACCTCACTCTGATGTCGTTCGGCATACCTCCACTCCAAGACCGTTCGGCACACCTCACCCCAGTATCGTTCGGCATCTGAAGACGTTCGGCATGATGGAGGTTCGGCACTAAGGATCGCTCGGCATTGCACCTCGCACCTCCATACCTCAGTACCTCGCACCTCCATACCTCGGTACCTCGCACCTCCATACCTCGGTACCTCGCACCTCCATACCTCGGTACCTCGCACCTCTCAACGTTCGGCATTCAGCGTTCGGCATCCATGGTTCGGCATATGGAGACCACTCCATTTGGGCTGAGGTACTCGGCTGCCAGGCCCACCAGGGAAGTCCAACCCGTCTTTGTCTATAAATAGAGAGGCAGGGGCACAGTAAAAGGGGATCCTCTCTCCTACTCTCTAACTTTCTATTTCCTAAGGCTAAGGCTATCCTACCAGTTTGTAACTGTAATTGATTCGAACATCAATAAAAAGGAAATTTCTAGAGTGGACGTAGGCCGGAGTCAGCCGAACCATTATAAATTCTTTGTCTTTACTGCTTTCATTTTAATTTCTGTTATTCTTCATATTAACATCCTCTACATACATTCTATCTGTGAGCGGTGATTGTTATTTGGTGCTTTCATTTGCATTTGGGGGTTAGTGACCAATTTTGGCGCTAACACTTTGGTGCTTTCACTGGGAATTGAACTTAGGGAATTTTGGAGCTAGGAACTTGGATTCTAGAAAGCAATGGCCAGGCCATCAACTAGGAAGCAAGCGACAGGAAGGAGCAATCAGGAAGGGAGTCAAGAAGCTTCCTCTGGAGCTGGAGAGGGCCGAGTCTCGATCTACATCACTCGAAACGAGATGGAGGCAATGATGGACTCGATTCACGAAAGATTGATGAAGAGCCAACAAGAAGCGATGCAGAGCTTCTTTGAACAGATGAGAACAGCCGGAGCACAGAACTTAGGACCGGCTGCAGTTGCTGCCGATATGGGGCAGGAGACTAGAGCTACAGAGAACGCTGAAGGTCAGAACCAAGAACAGAATGCAGTGCCCGAAGGCAATCAACAAGGGCTTGGGGGCAGACCCTCAGGATCTGACATTGGAAGACCCACGGACGGAGCTCAACAGGCTAGAGCTAACGCCAACATTAATGAACCACATGAAGAATATTACCCAGAATACCCTTCGAGACCTGGGGGGCTGGATAGAGGCATGTTGAGGGGACAACCCCTTGATGGAGATGAAAGGATGGCTGGATTAGTGCGGCGAATAATGACAGGAGGATTGTCAAGCGGAGGCTTAGAGGATGTCAGTCGGAGCCCGTTCACTCCGAATATCAGGAATGCGAGGAATCCTTCAAAGTTCAAGTTACCCACGCTGGATACTTATGATGGAAAGTCAGACCCGACCATGCACGTTACCAGATACATCAGGCATATGGAAGTGCTGGGGGCATCCGAGGAAGTGATGGCACGATGCTTCCCTTTATTTTTATCAGATTTGGCTGCGCTTTGGTTCAGACAACTAGAGACTGGATCAATCAGGACATGGAATGAGCTAGTGGAATGCTTCATGAGACAGTTTAGGGTCCATGTGACGCGACCCAAGAGTGTGATGACTTTAGCCTCGATAAAGCAAAGGACCGGAGAGTCCATAAAAGATTTTCTATTGCGATTCAATGCAACGGTGGCTTCTGTAGATCGCCCGGATTCATCAATGATTTTGATGGCGGCAGTAGCAGGAATTGCAGAAGGCACCGAATTCAAAGATTCTCTGACCAGAGACCCACCGCAAGATCTAGGAGAGTTTTATCATGAAGCTGAAAAATTCATTCGACTAGAGGAATCACGAGCCGAGAGGCAGGAAATAAACACTACACGAAGCGAAGGAACCGCAGGAGGACAGTCTGGAGCAGACAAAGGAAAGAGAAAGCAGGACGATGCACAGGACGGTCCTGATAAACGGAAGAAATTCCGGGAACCCAGATTCAGGCAATACACCGGTTTGACGGCAAGCCTGGAACGAATTTACACTGAAACTCGGGGGCAGCTCCCTTATCGAAAGCCGCCGAGAAGAGATCCCACAGAGCGGGAACGCAGAACTGGAAAATATTGCCTATTCCATGAGCTGGATGGACACACGACCGATGAATGCCGCCACCTAAAGGATGAGGTGGAAGAACATGCTAGGAGTGGTAGATTGCCACAATATGTCAGAGAACCGACAGCAGCGGTAAGGCCTGAACAGCTACCGCCTCTACGTAACAGGAACGATCCAGGATCGGGATCACGACTCGTCATCAACTGATCATGATGGCAAGGGCCAAGTTCAAGATATGAACTCTGGTCAATCACTTTTCTTAGATTTGCTTTCAAAATAAAACGGCTATTCCACTCACTCATGTATGGGAACCAGAGAGATCCCTAGGCATGCTCTGAGATGGTATAGACCGTTCAGCCTGGAGAGGCGTTGTTTAGTTTTTCCCTAATGTTTGAGATTGAACATCTAGGGTCTGAATTTAATAAATAAACTTGAATTTCCTGAATAAGCCTTTGACCGGAGAGTTAAAGGATGAATATTACGTACTGATACAAAATAATGATCGCTTTATGACCCTACCCGGAGAGACGGGGTCCGGAGTGCAAGAAGTGAGTTGCTTCGCCGGAGAGCGACAGGATCGACTCACTTAAGCATCGTCTCTCATTCACCGGAGAGTGATTGGATCGAGATTCGATAAGAGCCCGGAGAGACTATGATCGGCCTAACGATTCTGGCTATGACATCGCTTAATGTTCAGAACTGCTGAACCGGAGTGCAGGAAGTGAGTCGCTTCACCGGAGAGCGACATAATCGACTTGCTTAAGCGCTGTTTCCCCTTCACCGAAGAGTGACAGGATGGGATCCAGCAATGGCCCGGAGAGGCTATGATCGGCCGACGATTTAGGCCAAGATATCGTTTAATGTTCAGACACACTGAACCAGAGTGCAAGAAGTGAGTCGCTTCGCCGAAAAACGACAGGATCGGCTCACTCAACGTTGTTTCCCCTTCACCGGAGAGTGACAGGATGGGATCCAGCAAGAGCCCGAAGAGGCTATGATCGGTTTAGAACAACCAAGACATCGCTATATGCCCTAACTGGGGCCGGAGTGCAAGGGATAAAAAGCAACGCCGGAGTGCAACATGATCTTTCTATTCAATCGTTAAGTCTGGAATGGACTTAGCAAGGGTCCGGAGTGACCATCGATAGTTCAGAGAGGCTATAGAATTTGGTTACTGACTTCCGTAAGTGGAAGTAGATACTGATTCGGCTTCGAACAGCCATAAATCTGATTGACAATACTAAAGAAATAAATAGAACATAAGCTCACTGCATTCGATCTGAAGCTATTCAAAACACGCCTTTTACCAAAAGGCATGTTTTGGGGGGCAAAGTGTTAACCCACTTTTTGGCAAGGTCGAGATATCAAGGAATTAGCAAAAAATCAATGATTACTTGTTCCGAATATTAGTTGTATACCGCAGGTTCACTATGGACATCGATGAATTTTGTCCAAGTCCAAATCAAGTTAGAATTGATATGACACGACGATCAAAGAGGAGGAAGCCAAAGTTGCAAGTTTCAAGTCAATCGGACTTCATATGCTCAAGTTATGATCGATACAAATTTCAGGAATCAACCTCGCTCGGGTGTCGCTTAGCACACCTCACTCGGGTGTTGCTTAGCACACCTCACTCGGGTGTCGCTTAGCACACCTCACCCGGGTGTCGCTTGACACACCTCACTCAAATGACGTTCGGCACAACTGCTTTGTTCGGCATATAAGGAACGTTCGGCATCCATGAACGTTCGGCTATTCTACGATTCGACACGAATGGGTCAACTGGTATTTAAGGTCGTTCGGCATGCAGAGCGTCCGGCCTCACTCCAATGCCGTTCGGCACACCTCACTCTAATGTCGTTCGGCATACCTCCACTCCAAGACCGTTCGGCATACCTCACCCCAGTATCGTTCGGCATACCTCCACTCCAAGACCGTTCGGCATACCTCCACTCCAATGCCGTTCGGCACACCTCACTCTGATGTCGTTCGGCATACCTCCACTCCAAGACCGTTCGGCACACCTCATCCCAGTATCGTTCGGCATCTGGAGACGTTCGGCATGATGGAGGTTCGGCACTAAGGATCGCTCGGCATTGCACCTCGCACCTCCATACCTCAGTACCTCGCACCTCCATACCTCAGTACCTCGCACCTCTCAACGTTCGGCATTCAGCGTTCGGCATCCATGGTTCGGCATATGGAGACCACTCCATTTGGGCTGAGGTACTCGGCTGCCAGATCCACCAGGGAAGTCCAACCCGTCTTTGTCTATAAATAGAGAGGCAGAGGCACAGTAAAAGGGATCCTCTCTCCTACTCTCTAACTTTCTATTTCCTAAGGCTAAGGCTATCCTACCAGTTTGTAACTGTAATTGATTCGAACATCAATAAAAAGGAAATTTCTAGAGTGGACGTAGGCCGGAGTCAGCCGAACCACTATAAATTCTTTGTCTTTACTGCTTTCATTTTAATTTCTGTTATTCTTCATATTAACATCCTCTACATACATTCTATCTGTGAGCGGTGATTGTTATTTGGTGCTTTCATTTGCATTTGGGGGTTAGTGACCAATTTTGGCGCTAACAATAGAGATATAATATGATACATAATAAATGGATTGGAGTTAAATTAGGAAAACATAGAGTTTTTAGCATTTTGAATAAATCATTTTGTTTGATTTGTAAGGGAGTGCATGAGAATCCTGATTTTAATGTGAGGACAAAATTTAGTAGAACACATTAGTAATGTTTATAAAGTAGAAGATAGGACATTATAGTTTGAACAGAAAACACATTTAATATGCAATGGATCATGTGCAAAAAGTATCATAATCACGCTTTAAGTTACAAAAGGTGAAGAGTTACGAGGAAACTTGTGAGCACTTTCCAATAGAGGATGGGAGCAAAAAATGTATGCCAATATTATGTTAGCACATATTTTACTAATGAATACGATGCTAATTTAAATGTTCAATAAAATTTGAAAGGGATAGACAAACTTTATTGTAAAAGTTGAGCAATAAATTATGAGAATCAAGAATTTAGGTTGTGATTAAAAACGGTGGATGATAAACTTTTTATATAACAGAATAGAATATGCATAGTAAAGAAAATGGATAACTTTTACGATGAAATCAAAATGTATGGAATTCAACACCGGAAAGTTGATTTTAAACGTTAAATGACTATGAAAAGATAATAAAGAAATGAGTGAGAATTAGAGAAAGAAGGGTTTCATTTAATTATCGAGGGAAAGTTGTAATAAGTATTGATTTTAAGAAGTGTAAAAATCTCATTTTATAGGAGTATATTAATTCATCTTAGCTGAGAAGTGAGAATACAAACGATCTCATGTTTAATTTCTTATTTAACAAAAGAGAAGATATGATATATTGAGATGTAAATATAAATAAGGCGAAAAAAATGCAAAATTATTTCTTGAATTAAGGAGAATACAAAATATGAGCCGAGAGTGTATTAGAAAAGAGAATATAAATGGTTAGGCCTTGAATTTTTTTATATAATAAAATAGAGATCCCTTTTTTTAACTCTCTTTACCCTAGTGACTTCTATAACAATTCTCAGGAAGAGTATAAATGATTAAAAATTGAATTCTTTATATAAGAGAGTAGATAAAAACTATGTTATCAAAAGCGCGCTTAAGCGTCATTTAAACGCTAAATATATGTACAACTCTTAATTTTTTGAAAAGGCGATATAATTAAGCGATGAGCGCTTAAACGCGTTTAATTGACGTTTATCCACGCTTCGCTTAAATTTAAGTGACAATTAAGCACTACTAAGCACAAAAATATTTTATTTTTAAAATAAGAAGAAATGAGGTTATAGCATAAAAGTGACACTCCCAAACAAAATTTTCTCATTTTCTATCATATAAGCCGATGGATGGTGAGTAGTTTTTTACATTAAGATATGACTACTTATTAAACAAATGTGCACGGTTTTTACTCAACTCGAGTATGCTTATTTTTAATTAATAACAGAAGTCAAATCTAACTTTTGCAACCAATGAATTTATAGGTTAACTTTAAAAGTAAAAATTTACTTCTTTGTGATTACTTCGTGCCTACACGGGCAATGATGCTTAATATAATCCATTTGCATAAATTTATAGTTACACGAATAACGTATGCTCAAAAATTAAGTAGCGGTTAGACGATTCTTAAGTGGCGCTTAAGCGAAGCGGGACTTCTGTCGTATCGCCCCGCGTAGCGCTTAATATAAACATATGATAGAATGATTCCTTTTACAAAATAGTACCAAGTGTATAAGATCATAAACTTCATATAAGTTCTCTATTATTGGTACATATTCTCATAAATATCAATCCAAAACCTATCACACTTCAAGGTATGCATTGTTGTCTCGTAGTGTATCTTTTATGAATTAGAAAAATCGGTCATAAATATAAAATTATACTTAGAGCAATGAAAACATAAATAGAAAGTTCAAATTGCATTATGTTGAAATACAAAAATAGTAATATGTGCTCAAAAACCAAATGGTAAATAAATTGAAGCTTAAATGAATAATACAGATATTAGATCGCAATTGAATAGGTACACAGATGAAAAAAGAAAAGAATCGATGAAGAACTAATTCAAAAATGTAATTAATTCTAAAACAAATTATAAATATGTGTACTTGAGTTACCTTGGAAGTTGAATCAAAATCCTTACTAACTTTTTTACTTTGACATTTCATCAATAGATATCTATAATCAAAGAAAGAACAGCAACTTTTTGGAAAAGTGATATATTTTAATATGATTTTTCTAATATCAATTTTATTAAAATGAACCACCCGCAATTTAATTTTTTCATAAAGCGAAACCTAATTTTTACAAACCTTATTGATATATAACAAATTAAACATTATATATCTGAAGCCATGACACATATCAAAAATGAGGAAAGAGAGGATTACACGACCCCAGCCAAAACTATAAGAAAATATGAACTACAATAGAAGAAAATTTTCCATCGGACATCAAAGTAAAAAAAAAACTTAGAAGGTCATAGTAAAAACTTAGGAAATCATAGCATATGCGGATTTAAGATTTTGTTTTAGATGGAGAAGATGAGAAAATGAAAGTAAAATTGTAAAATGAAAGTGGAAATGTACATATATGAATAAATGAAAGTGGAAGATGTACATATATGAGTAAATGAATGACTAAATCTATTAACATCTCGAATTTTTTCTTTTCCAAACCCAGTTAACACTAATAAAGATTGATTCTAAAAGTAACCTTTAACATTAGCATAACAGTCTAGATGTTTTCCTTTCCTCCTTTTTTCCTCTCTTCCATTCTTTAATCTCAAATTAAAATGTTAAAGATAACTACATATTAATAACTAATTTCATACTAATTCCATTTAATTAACAAAAATTATAGAAGATTTTGATCAACTTTAGCAAGTCTCAAATACATTTCAACCAATTTCATAAAATACTCGTTAATTTTTTCATGAAAGAGCAAAGATACCGTTAGTGTAGTGTAATTCATTTTTTTTTTGCAAATATTGATGATAAAAATTGCAAATTAGTAAACTAAGATTTTTAGGTTTCATGAATTTGACAATTTAAGAAGATAAAGAGTAGAATATGAATGAAGAACACATTCAAAATAAAATGTTAAAATTGACATAATGTAGAGTGAGAAAAGAGATACACGGGGTGTGATTTTTTTAACAAAATGGTAGGGTGTGAAAGGAAAATTAAGGGGTGCTAATAGATTTAGCCTAAATGAACTATGAGGTGAAAAGTCATACGGTTAGAACATTATAATAAAATTAATTTGGGGTTTGAAATTAATTGTTTGAAGGGTAGAAGAAATTCATAAAAAACAAAACCATACTTGTTTAAAATATACATACAAAAAACAACAGTTGTGCATGCTCTACTATAAAAGAAATGGAAATAAATAATAATAGCATTACTAATATAACTAATTTGTAACATTCACTACCATTAACAAATTTAGTAAAAACAAGAGTTTAGTGAGAAAATCCGATCTATGGAAGATTAAAGGGAGTAGAGTTTAATTTCTAGTTTAGAAAAGACAAAGTTGAGATTGAATGAGAGAAGAGGATTTGAGACTCGCTCTTTATATAGTATGGTATAGATATAGACAACGAATCAAGTGTTATATTGATTATTGACCACCCGCATTTTTGCCCTTCCTGACATATCTATGAGAATGATTCGAATTGAGGTTAAATTTTATACAATTTAGTTTTGTTACTAGATTTGCTATTATCTTTAGTTTTGAAGGTTGGTTGTGTTGAATGCTAAACAGCTGGGACTTGCATATTTTTCTGGTGGTCTGAATGGTGCTGCAGCTAAAAATGTGACCTTGAAGCATGGTTTCCTGCATCACAAACTTTCAAGTGTGACCTTGAAGCATGGTTTCCTGCATCACAAACTTTCAGGGAGCCTCATTCAAGAATCGCACAAATTTGCAGCCTTAATATTATTATGTTTGATCTTAGTTATTTAGTAATGTGGTATAATTCCATGCATTATTCTCCGTTTACATGCCGGTCGTTGATTTTATTTTCTTAATCATGGTTGTTTTGCTTAATCATAGCTGCTTAATCATTATTTGCTAATCATGGTTGCTTAATTAGTAATGCGGTTAGATTATTTTGTTCCTAGGATGGATATTTTGGATTTGGGTTGATTCCTTTCCTTTGTTCATGGAATGTTATTGCATTGAATAGCTTTAACTGAATTCTTTCTAAGATAATCCCTGCAATGCTATGCTTCATGATATGTGGGAAAAAATGAAATTGTTATTCAAGTTAAATGTTAGATCGATTTCTAAATGAAGTCGAAGCTTGACTTGGAGAAATATGTCGTTCTGGGTACGGTTATCAGAACTGTAATTCAGATGTTGTAGCTATGGTAAGTTTGTCATCTTTTATTACGCAGTTTGGCTGAAAGTTTGGAAATGCAGTAAGTTGGATCTCTGCTTTTGTCTTAATGTTATTTGCCTTGTCTGAGCTTGTGCATCATAATAACGCAATTGATTTGGTTATTCGGTCTTTGCATGACTACGTTTCTAATATTTTTCCTGTCTGATCCAACAAGTATGAACTTTGAGATGTCAATTCAGCTGTCCCAATCTCTTGTGCATCTTCTCCCTATGCAATCTTCGCCTTTTGTTGTTAATTTATTCATTAATTGATTAATCAATTTAAAAATACATACAGACACGGAGGATTTGAACTCAATTTAAAGGGGGCTTCATGTATTAACAGTGATTACTCGGATCAACTTGTAAAGGTATTGTGAATGCTGGTACTCAACATTGAAGGCTGAATATTGATCGTTGAATGGTGATGTTGAATCCTTAAAATATTGTTTGCGTTTTTCTGAAAATTCAGGTTGAACGTAAATTATGACTTTGTCAATATTACCCCTTGGTTTCAAACTTAATTATTCTTTGGTGCAGTACCATGAAAAAAGGTTTACTCGCTTCGGCTAATGCTTAAATCTTATGTACAAAGGCCAAAAAAATAAAAATCACTTGTTTTAAGTACTAACAAATTTGAAAAACACACGGAAAATAAGGTTCCGTTTGATTTGCTATTTTTAGTTGTGTTTTCGTCTAAAGAAAAATTCGCATTTATTATGTATTGTTGAAAAACATACAATTTTGAAAAATGAAACTAACATAGAAAATAGAAAACAAGTTTATTTGATTTTTCGTGTTTTTAGACATAACAAAAGGATGGAAAACAATTTATCTCTTCAGTTTTTCGTCCATCGTCGCGATGGCTAAGAATTGTAAAAAATTTCCCATATTTTTTGTATTTTGTAGTGTATGTTGAAAACTCAAAACGAAACCAAACGGGGTCTAAATTTTTTGATTATGTAAATATGTTTTACAAAAACTTAGTTGAGAAGCAAATATTTTATCATCGTAGTTGAAACTTGTGATGTGTCTTGATTATCAATTAAATTTTTTCAGTGTTATTAAAATATGTTCAACATGTGGAGATGAGCATAAAAATATCACAGTTTTGTCTAAGTTTATGCAATTTATCACACGTATGCTAACAATGGATTTTAAAATTTGACAACTTAACTAGTCCTAAATAAGCAACATTTTGTAATAGAGAACAAGTGTATATACATGACACATACGAATGAATATTTCCAATTTCAATTTAGGAATGGATTTTTAAATTTTAAATTTGAATTTAGTGATGGTTTAGCACCGTTATACCAAGTTAAAGTTTGAAATTGAATATTTTGAAACTAATTACGTATCATGAATGATTATAAATATCACAATATCACTGAATCACATATAGTTATAATAACAAACAATGTCTAAACATATAAATTATTGATAAACTGCAAAAAACAAATTTGTTTCACTTTTATAAATAACTAGTGTGAACATGTGCTACGCACACGGTGTTCACCATACATTTTAATACAAGTACAATTTAAATGTATTTAGTTATATAAAAACAAGGAATATGTCTATGGATTATAATATTTTTATCATGGCCTTTTCTAAAATACTATTGTAAAATGTTTGTTGATGAAGTTTCTTTGAAACACACAAAGCATGAAGCATCAAGGGTAACAAATCTTTCTAAAGCAAATAGCTTTATACAACAATGCCGTCATTTACCACCAATTATTTCTGACTTGGTAATCATTACAACAATGAGCTTTTATTTTAGTTTTAAAATATAAGAAGCACATGGTCTAAACATTTGTTTATCCTACATTTAACATATAAATTTGAATTTGTATAGTTTGTTATAATAGTAATGTTCCAAACCTCATATCGAATTATGCTAGGAGTGAAATAATGTTTCAAATTTGGTTCAAACAAACAACATTTCAACAGTTGCATTTTTTTACGTGATCCTAATACTAATTGAATTTGAAAATACTTCAACAGCCTTGAAGCATTATATTTACAAATATCATTATATGGTGGGACAAAACTACATAAATATAAACATTATGCAGTCTAATTTCTGAAATAGCCAAATAATTGTTTATCATTACTTCAAGTATTCATACGAAAATAATAATTGAAATAATATAATAATTAACATAATTCAAAGTTAAATAAGCAATCACCATGACAAAAAATACCAGTGGATACACATGAAATTACTTTGGATGACATATAAATGTTGAAAATAAGATCACATGGCATAAAAAATGTAGTTAATGAAGTGAACTATGAAAAACTTATAACTAATATTATTAGAATTAAAAATTTTGAACTAAAATAAATAGTAAGTCCAACAATTTCTATACATACTGATTTTATGAAATAACAAACTAATTTAGCCAAATTATTGAGAATAAGAAATCATTTATAAAATATGTACTTATGCACTTAAGCAACAAATATTCAACTTAATGAAGTGAATTGAAATTTGAAGACAAAGTTAGTTCATCAATTATGAACTAAAATTTATAGAAATATTAAATTACTCGATGATAAGTTATACATATTTTACATAAAAAGCAAAGACAAATACTTGTCTATCAATTATGTTCAATAAAAATCTTCAATATGTCCTTGTAAATTCTTTAAAATATTAACTTGATGGAAACATTTTTCACATCGCTCATATTTTCGCAAATAGACATCATTACATTTTTATTTCATTCTTACCCAACTCTGCATTCAAACATTTTTTTGACTTAAATTCACCTCTTTATTCAATAATTTCCCACTTTCTTTTTATACATTTTTCATGTAATCAACATTCACTACTTTATACTCTTCACATAACATTGTAGCACTAATCACCGACCATGAATTATCTCTAGAGTACCAAACAGTTGCATACTATGAATTTTATCAGGGTATAAATCCAACAATAGTACGAATACTTGTAATATTTTATATTTATATATCTAGTGCCATCTATATGTAATACTTATAATAAAGTGTGACTATTATGCCTATAAGATAAACACATAATTCTATTTTACAATGCTGCCGTTAGTACTATATTAAAATAATAAACAAATATTTCCTTAATATGATTATTGTACGACAATTGAATAAAATTATCTACATATATTTATATTTTTGGTTATGTAATTTTTCGCTAATCTTGTTAAAGAAAATCAAACAATTCACTAAGAACATGTATAAAATCCCTACTCTACTACTTTGGGATATTATTTTTCACAATAAGAGATTTTTAATGAAATTTACTTACATGTTTGCTCATAAAGTTGAAACTTATAATGCATATGAAATATCTATTACATGGTATTTTTCAGACTAACTAACACTAAAACGAATTAAAATGCGATTAACTATCTCACTTAATTAATGCTATTAAAAAATAATTAATTGTAGTTAGTTCTTCGGTTGCTTTAAAATAAAATTACATAGGTCAGCAATACTTAATTCATTTAAGTTAATTTGTTTTATTGGTTGCATGATAATATTACTCCATATGACCCTCTATATTTAAGATTATTTATAAATATTAAGTATAAAAACATTTCCCGTCTATAATCATTTAGAGATATATCTATACCACAAAAACATTAATGCAACATAATATGAACAACATTTGAGAAAAACTTTAGTTACTCACTATGGCGCACGGTTCCTAAGTATTTGGTAGTAGCCATGCGTTTAATTGGAAAATATCTTTTGCTTATGAATATTCCATGGTCTATTCATAACACCATTAAAAAATGTATTGAAACCTATGTTGATTGAGATAGCTTACATCATATTTTCAAAAAGTAAGTTTAGTATGACAAAGAATACATAAAACGCTTTAGAAATAAATTAGTTCACAAAACAAATATTGATGATCCAAAATGTTATCACTATAACATTTATAATGGAAGAGAGGTGAAAAGAAAATAATGTGATTGAATTTCTTACATAATAGAATTTTAATTGAGATTAAATGAGATTTAAAATAATAAAAAATAATTTTTTGAACTTTACATATAAAAAAGAATATATGAGGATGATAAAAAAGCATGAATGAGATTGACAATAATCTTAATGGGGATGTGAAAATATATAGGGATGGTAATGTTTGAACATTAATTGGTAAATTTATTATGGAATGAGATAGGAGTGAAGGGGGAAGATTAAGGAGCCAAAATATGAAAAGGATGCTTCAATTAAGGGGAGATGAGCATTTAGATTTAATTTCAATTTATAGTTAATTCCAATTTATATCTTTTTGAGTTTATTTCAAATTTTAAATTAGAGAGTTAATTATATATTAATACACAAGTTAATTCTCTTTTATGATAATTCAAAACTCTTTATCATTATTAGATTATTCATTCAATTACAATCAAATAACAAAATACTAAATACTTGAAAATATGACCATGTTCATTTGCAATATCAAACAAAAGAACTAAAAGATGCATGTTATCAAATTGATTAAATTATGCATTTACTTTTGTGAATTTGAAAAAAGTAATCTTTTTAAGCTAAGAATTTATTTTTAGAAGTAAAAAGTATAAAAGAACTCAATCCGTAAAATATTTTAAAAAATAAAATTGAAAACATAAGTGAGAATCGCCAGTTTCACTACTCAACCTTTTAACTCTTGTAGCTAGTATATCATCTAACTTTATAAATCATGTAATATGTTATGTAAATTAATAATTATTTATATATAGTACGAATTGCATCATTTTTACTATATTGCATTTCCAAAATTCTCGACTCTTCAACTACTCTTCCAACTTTGATGATTCCAACTGCTTGAACACGATTCTTGTAAAATATGTTCAAATAATGTGAATATGGACAACATAATGCGATATAATAAAGGTTTGATTGATAATGTTTTAAGTAAAACTAAAAATCAATCTTAGGCCATCATAGAATAACATGTTATATTGAGCTAAAGGTGGACTCAAATTAATTTGCACTAAAGATAATTAATCATAATTAATTACATGAATTCAAATTAAATGAAACTCGTAACAAATAATTCTTTTATTAGTTGTTGATGATATTAATTGATACGATCCTTTATATAAACTTCTCCAAGTTACAAAAAATAAAAGCAATGTAATTTCAAACCAAATTTATGAAAAATCATTGGTAATTATCTTAATGATCAATATGATTTCAAAAAAGGCGATTAAACAGTGGCATTGGAAAATATAGGAAGTTCTAGATATTGAAAAATATGGTTAATATATGATTCTACAAAATATATGTTTAGGTCGCGTAAGAAAATATAAAACTTCAAACAAAAAAGTTGAAAGAACACATGTTTACAGTTAAAATTTTGACAATAGTTCAAAATTACCTACTATAGCTAGATTAAAAGTAAATAGTATATAAAATCGTACCAAACAAACAAAAACTAAATGGAAGTAAACTTTGAAAAAAAAATAAAAAGTTCAACTTTACATGTAATAGCTTTTACAAATCAAAATGAGATTCTTTGGTATCCATGTATTTGTGAATCAAATAGTTGTTGCAAGACAAATGAAAGGAACCATATCTATAACCATATAAACTGAAATAAAAAGTAAGAAGAAAATAGAGTTTTAGGCACAAAAACTCAAGGCAAAGATTTGAATGTGGAAATTATAACAAAAACCGCAAGTTCATCAAATTAAATGAAAAGAAAAACAATAAAAATCTAACCTTTAATCTATACTATACTATTATTAGTGAGTTGAATTTCAAGCTCACACAGGCCCCCTTGAAATTTGGCAACCGGTCACATTTATACCTTTTCTTATCTTCCTCCAAACCCTAGATATTAATATTCGTTTCCTTTCACCAGCATCCCTAGTGTTATCCCGCCTTTTGGCAAGGCCAGGACACCAAGGAATCAGCTGGAAAACAGTAGAGAGAGGAGGGCTGACACTTCCAAGTTCCAAGCCAATCCGGATTCACACACCCAAGATATGAATAATTCAAATTGAAGGGAAAAACGATGGTTTCGTATCCATCACTCTAGATGACTTCGTATCCATCACTCTTGACGATTTCGTATCCATCACTGAAGCCCTAGTTCGAATCGATCAAGGTTCGTACCAATCAGCTCTGGATCCATCGAGGTGCCCAGGTTCGACTCGACTTCCTTCGTATCCATCGAGCTCGTATCGATGGACTTCGTACACACCAGCAATTGAAGCACCTCGTATCCTTCAGCCAACGTCTGCTTCGTATCCATCATTCAGTGCTTGCTTCGTTTCCATCAGTCAGTGTTTGCTAGGTATCCATCAGTCAGTGTTTACTTCGCAACCATCAGACCAGTGCTCTTCGTATCCATCAGAGGACCTTACTTCGAATCCATGCCCAATGACTTGTTCGTATCCAACGAGTCAACTGACCAGAAAGACGTGTCTTCCATCGAAGTAAAACGAGGCGAAATACGTGGAGTCGAAGCAGTCAACACGGAGCATATACCAGATCGAGGCGAAGCGCACGCACCACGTCATCCCTTGATGCGAATGCGCCGAGATGTATGGAGTCGACGCGGTCGATTCGGAGTGAAGACCGGATCGAGGCGAAGTGTGCGTTCCACGTCTTCACAGAGGCGCGTGATACCATCGATTCGAAGCCCTCAGCTCAGAGAAATGGATTCGAACCAGACAGCCTAGCGAAGAACATCATCTCGTATCGATGATATCTCTCAATCCCCTGATCCAAATACCATGAAATTTTAACTGAAGGTTGCACACATACCGAAGAACATCTCCACCAATTTTGAGCTTAATTGGAAGTAATCTTGATCGATATGAAATGATTTCGTATCGATCACAGATTGACCTGAAACTCTCTGGAAGTGATCGAATGGGTCCCCTCACGTGTCAGGCCAAGTCTCCCGGAGTTTGAGCGAAATCCAAGCCTCCTACGCCTATAAATAGAGCCCCAGAATCAACGGAAAAAGGATCTTTCTTCTCTGAAGCGTCCAGACTCTGCCGGATTGAGATTTGCATCCTATTTTTGCTGTCAATTTCGAATTCTAATCTGTAATCCGCTGTTCATTGCTGTAAACGCTTGTAATCATTGAAAGAGAATCAATAAAATCATCAAAACTTCATAGTGGACGTAGGCTATACGCCGAACCACTCTAAACTGCTTGTCTGTGCACTTTACATTCCTGTTTGTTGGAGTTTTTGTTAGATAATCTCTGTTTTACATTTTTAATCTTCATTTTATCTCTTCAAACAACTCCCGAAGAGTGTTGTGCCCATTTTTGGTACAAACACTTTGGTGCTTTCACTGAGAAAACCTGCTTTTTCTCCTGCTCGTTGGATCTGCCGTCGATACCGGATTGCACAAATCCAAGAGGAAGATCCAGATATTCAGTCCGGGATCTTTCCATTCTATTCAGATTTGCTCAAAATCTAGGAAAGGACTCCACCACCGAGAATGGTCAGCACAAGAACTGGCGCTATCGCTGCAGAGCAAGAAGGCAGAGATAGGCAGAATCCCGCACAGCCGCCTTCTTCCAATCAAGACAATACCACTCACTCAGACTCAACAGGGCTAGTCACCCGACAGGAGTTTCAGGTATTGCTCCAGGAGTTGACCCAAAGCCGTCAGCAGTTGGCAGAACAGTTACGCGCCAATATCGAGCTGACCAACCAGCTAAATCGCCGGGGGCACCGAAGGACCAGGAGAGATGATGTCTCCAGAGCGTCTACCGAAAGCTCAGCTTCATCTGATTATCACCACCGAACTACCCGTCCTCGACTAGAGGGGAGTCGCGCTCAAGCTGCTGAGTATCAGCCCGCCTTAACTGTTGGGAAACTGAGGGTAGGACCGTCGACCAGTTTCCAAACCGGTCCCTCAACACGAGGAGGTACTGCCCCACAGTACACCACGGATAACCGCGCCACAACCGCCGCAGCAGAGACAAGGGTCGATACCCGAAATCAATCTGAGCCGATCAATCAACAGCGAGGACATACTCCTGAACCTTATGTCCCAGAAGACGTTGAGCCAAGGAGGCGAGATACGGATCGTCGACAGCGCCCGATCCCAACTCGCACCGTGGAACCCGACCACGCCTTAGCTCATCACGCTCCAAATCTGCCCGTTTCGGATATATCAACCATGATACGTCAAATGATCCGCGAGAGTCAGGGGCTCACTAATGATGACTGGGGGATCTCCCGTAGTCATACCCCTTTCACAGACGAAGTGTTACATGCCGAACCCCCTAGGCGATTCAGAATGCCGACTCTCCCGATGTATGAAGGGAATAGTGACCCCAACCAGCATATTCTGAAGTATGAATGGTCGATGAGCGCTGCAAGGGCCGACGATGCAGTGAAGTGTCGGAGTTTCCCCATCTCTCTGGGAGGAATCGCGACAATGTGGTTTACCCGCCTACCACCTAGATCAATTTCTTCGTTCGATCAATTGGCCAAGAGGTTTGTGGAACAATTCCGGATGCATGTTGCTAGGCCAAAAGACGTCAACACCTTGTCCAGCGTCACTCAAGCTCCTGGAGAAACACTCAGGCGTTACTTGGAGAGGTTCCACGCAGCATGCGTCGAGATCACCAATCCCAACGATAATTCAATCTTAATGGCTCTGACCAAGGGGATTAATCCTGATTCCGAATTCGGAAACTGGCTAGCTGGAAAACCGCCCGCGTTGTTGGACCATTTTTACTCCAAGGCCGCTCAATTCCTGCGGCAGGAGGATGCAAAACAGTCTAGGAAGCAGGACGATGCGAGGCCCAGCATTGAGGGAATACAGAGCAATGTGGCAGTTAAACAGTCCGGCGAGAGTTCCGGGAAAGTTCAGCTGAATATACAAAACAAGAAAACCCAGCAGAGAGGAAACAATGGCCAGAATAAGAAGAGAGATGAAAACCGAGGTCCACGACGTAGAGCTCAGATGTTTGACAGTTATACACCGCTAAACACGTCATTGGAAAACGTATACTTACAGACTTGCAACACTGTACAGTATAAGAAGCCTGCTCCGAAGCCCTCATCGGAGAGACAGATTCAGACAGGGAAATTCTGTAGGTTCCATGAGAGCTATGGACATAATACCAATGAGTGTCGGCACTTACAGGACCTCATCGAAAAGCTGATTAGAGAGAGGAAGCTAGATCAGTTTGTACGGGCGCCGCAGCCTGGCGGAGCGGGCCCCTCGAATCAAAATCGTTCACAAAATCAGGAAAGAGAGGATGAACCCGCTCGTGCGGGCGGGAGATTAGTTATCAACACAATAAGTGGTGGCCCCCATCCGGCAGATAGAAGCTGGGGGGAAATGGAGTCATATGCCAGTTCTATCAGGCATGCGGACTTCGAGTGTTATAGTAATTGCGAGGATGGAACCCCGGCAAAGCAGCAAAAGATAATGTCCGATGATATCGTGTTCAGGAGCCGAGACGCCGATAAAGTCGAAGCCCCTACTATCGACCCACTAGTCATATCTGCCCAGGTAGGTCCTGCTTGGATGAAGAGGATCCTGGTTGACAGTGGGAGCTCTGTGAACATCTTGCTCAAACGGGCTTACGATCTAATGAAGATGGAGACAAAGGATTTGAAACCCTGTTTATCCAGAATCCATGGTTTCAACGGAAGTGCCACGATACCCATCGGAATAACTGAACTCCCAGTCGAGTTAGGCGTTGGAGAACGCCGGAGGGTCCGAATGTTACAATTTGTTGTGCTAGAAATCGATTCGCCATACAATGCGTTTCTGGGTCGACCAGCTTTAGCCGAGTTCAGGGCAGCAATCGCCCCATGGTGTCTGACTCTGAAGTTTCCCACTAATCATGGGATTGGAGTTGTTCAAGGAGATCAGGCCTCAGGAAGGGCCTGTTATGTTGCTGAGCTGCGCGGGGCGCAACGTAAAGAGAAGGGGAAGGGCGTAGAGGAATCTCTCTGCGTCCGTTCTATCGATAATTGACAATTGATGCCTGGGCCTCGGCCCGGGCACCACGACCAATTCCTGAAAGACCTGGACCCTAGGGACAACGAGGATAAAGACGAATCAACGGAGAGTCAAGCTTCTCCAGCCGAACTGACTGTGGACGTCCCAATCAGTGAAGATGATGATTCAAAGATGCTGAAAGTTGGGTCCCAACTAAACAAGCAGACACAGCAGGAGTTGGTCGAATTTCTTCGGGCGAATCTCGACGTCTTCGCCTGGACACACTCTGACATGTGCGGGATCTCGCCGAGCATTGCAAGTCACTCCCTGAATATAGATCCGCGACATGTCCCCGTGAAGCAGAAAAGGCGCGGTATGGATCCAGAGAGATCTGCCGCCCTTAAGGAGGAAGTTGATAAACTGCAATCGAATGGGTTCATTCGAGATGCCTTGTATCCAGAATGGGTGTCCAACCCCGTACTAGTTCGGAAACCAAACGGGAAGTGGAGAACCTGTGTTGATTACTCTGACCTAAACAAGGCCTGCCCAAAAGATAGCTTCCCACTTCCACGAATCGATCAACTCGTAGATTCGACGGCCGGACACGAACTACTATCCTTTATGGACGCTTACTCCGGCTACAATCAGATACCCATGCATTTACCTGATCAGGAACATACCAGCTTCGTGACCGACCTGGGACTCTATTGTTACAAAGTCATGCCGTTTGGTCTAAAGAACGCTGGAGCAACATACCAACGCTTAGTCAACCGAATGTTCGCTGATCAGATTGGGAAGACCATGGAGGTCTACGTGGATGACATGCTGGTGAAGTCCCGATTCTCCACCGATCACGTCAGAGATTTGAATTCAATGTTCAGCATCCTCCGGGAGTACGGAATGAAGCTCAACCCACTCAAATGTCACTTTGGCGTTGCATCCGGAAAATTCCTTGGGTTCATTGTCAACGCTCGAGGAATAGAGGCAAATCCTGAGAAGATCTGGGCTATTAGAAATTTGCAAATCCCTAGAACTATAAAACAAGTCCAAAGTCTTAACGGAAAGGTCGCAGCATTGAGCAGATTCATTTCAAAGTCCACCGATAAATGCATTCCTTTCTTCGACCTGATCCGGAAGGGCAAACGAAACTTTGAATGGACCACGGAGTGTGAAGGCGCGTTCCGATCATTAGTTCAACATCTCTCCACACCTCCGATCTTGTCAAAACCGGTTGACCACGAGCAACTATATCTCTACCTGGCAGTATCAGAACATGCGATCAGTGCTGCTCTAGTCCGGGAAGAAGACAAAATCCAAAACCCGGTCTACTATGTTAGTAAGCGACTAACAGGAGCTGAAAGAAATTATCCGAGGCTGGAGAAACTGGCTTATTGCTTGGTCATTGCCTCAAGGAAGCTCCGTCCTTACTTCCAAGCTCATCCGCTTACTGTGTACACCGACCAGCCGTTACGACAGGTCCTTACGCGGCCTGAGACGTCCGGTAGGTTACTCAAGTGGAACATTGAGCTAAGTCAATTTGATATCGCATACGCTCCGCGGAGGGCCATTCAAGGACAAGTCCTGGCTGATTTCATAGCTGAATTCACCGTTCCAGAAGACCTACCCGAGACCAGTGAATCCCCCGAATACATCTGGAAGCTGTATACTGATGGTGCGTCAAATGACCGGTGTTCGGGCGCTGGGGTTGTACTTGAGACTCCCGAGGGCCGATCCATATGTTATGCTCTTAAATTCGACTTTCGTGCAACTAATAATGAAGCCGAATATGAAGCCCTCCTAACCGGCCTAAGACTTGCCAGAGATTTGAGAATTATCGCTGTAGAAATTTATTGCGATTCACAGTTAGTGGTATGCCAAGTGCGAGGAGAATACCAGGCAAGAGACCGAAGACTGGCCGCTTACTTGGCACGAGTTCAGGAAATACTAAACCAGTTAGATTATTATGCCATCTATTATGTGCCTCGGGAGCGCAATCAGAAAGCCGATTCACTGGCAAAGTTAGCCAGCACAGGTGAAGCGCAACAAATGGGACTTGTCCCTGTCGAAACTTTGGCCACTCCGAGCATCGATCGGATAGAAATGAACTCTGTATTTGAAACCGCTCCTAGCAGGGAATCTTGGATGACTCCGTATCGGAATTACATTGAGAATGGGGTGCTGCCTGAACCTAGAAATGAGAAGAGACAAATTCAGCGAAAAGCTTCGCGATTCGTCATCCAAAACGGAGTCATGTACAGGAGAGGTTATTCAGTTCCTCTCCTCAGGTGTATTGCCCACGAGGAAATCAAACGAGTGTTACATGACGTGCACGAAGGAGAGTTCGGCGATCATACCGGAGGGCAAGCTCTCGCTAAGAAGATACTCCGATATGGGTACTACTGGCCGACAGTGAACCGAGATGCGGCAAACTATGCCCGGAAGTGCGATAAATGCCAAATACATGCCCGAATTCCGAGAGCTCCGCCAACTGAAATAACCCAAATGGTCAGTCCTTGGCCATTCGCAATGTGGGGCATTGACATCATCGGCGCTTTACCTTTAGCAAAAGGCGGTGCGAAATACGCCATCGTCGCCGTTGATTACTTCACAAAGTGGGCTGAGGCCGAAGCCCTTGCAACCATTACGACAAAGAAAGTGATAAATTTCGTGGTTCGCAATATCATTTGTCGATTTGGACTCCCGCATACTATCATCACTGATAACGGAGCCCAATTCGAGAGTGCGGAATTCAAGGACTTCTGTCAACGGTTTCATATCCACAAAAAGTTCTCGGCTGTCGCACACCCCCAAGCGAATGGACAGGTTGAAGCTGTCAACAAAATTATAAAATCGATCCTGAAGAAACGATTGGAAAAGGCTGGGGGCAAGTGGGTCGATGAACTTCCTATGGCATTATGGGCCTATCGAACGACCCACAAAACCGCGACCGGACACACTCCGTTTTTCCTATCTTATGGCTCAGAGGCCGTTATTCCGGTCGAGACAGAAGTGCTCTCTCATCGCGTGACTTATTATGATCCAAAAACAAACGCTATACTCCTAGCCGAGTCTTTGGATCTATTGGATGAGAAACGGGAAGAGGCTGATCTGAGAGCAGCCGCACATCGAAGCCGGGTCGCCCGATTGTACAACACCAGAGTTCGACCTCGAACCTTTGAACTCGGCGACCTCGTGCTCAAGAGAATCTACCCAGTTCCTTCACACATGAAACCGAACTGGGGAGGACCGTATGTAATTACACGAAAACTCGGAGATGGTACATTCAAGCTGTCGACTGTTGACGGTCTCGATTTACCAAGGGCTTGGAACAGCGAAAGCCTCCGCCGCTACTACATATGACAGGCTTTATTTATTTCATTCTATTTAGCAATTTGTTTCTGCATTTCGAAATTTGAATTTTGTAATAAGGCAACTGACTTTGCCGCATTTTCTTATTTCAGCAATAAAATGCCACTTCTTCGAGCCAGAGCTGTGATTCATTATGTACGATATACAACATCACGACGCACGAAGAGCTGAATCCCGTCATGCAATGGGACTTATTCAAATAGAGAGTGGCTGTGATACAACCGGCCACTCACTAGGTGAAACCCGAGCTCGGGGACAAGCCATAACACCGATATTAGTAGGGTTGACACACGACAATCCTACAAATCAACTCCATATTCCCAGAGTGCGAAGTGGAGTATAAACATTCAACTCCACATTCCCAGAGTGCGAAGTGGAGTATAAACATTCAACTCCATATTCCCAGAGTGCGAAGTGGAGTATAAACATTCAACTCCACATTCCCAGAGTGCGAAGTGGAGTATAAACATTCAACTCCATATTCCCAGAGTGCAAAATGGAGTATAAACATTCAACTCCGCATTCCCAGAGTGCGAAGCGGAGTATAAACATTCAACTCCATATTCCCAGAGTGCGAAATGGAGTATAAACATTCAACTCCGCATTCCCAGAGTGCGAAGCGGAGTATAAACCGTCAACTCCATATTCCCAGAGTGCGAAATGGAGTATAAACATTTAACTCCGCATTCCCAGAGTGCGAAGCGGAGTATAAACAATCAACTCCACATTCCCAGAGTGCGAAGTGGAATATAAACATTTAACTCCGCATTCCCAGAGTGCGAAGCGGAGTATAAACATTCAAATCCATATTCCCAGAGTGCGAAATGGAGTATAAACATTCAACTCCGCATTCCCAGAGTGTGATGCAGAGTATAAACGGTCAACTCCATGTTCCCTAAGTGCGAACAACCGCTTACGAGATGACGCCTATCCCCGGAGTGTGGATGGAACGATTCATAAGAGAACAAGCGTAGTTCGACCACTCGGTCCTCGCTTGGTGCCATCACAAGCTGATTATCACAACTTGACCCCGGAACTGGGGGCAGAGGAGAATGTTAGTCATTACCCGAAACTATGCGATGCTCAGCTCCGATACGATCCCCTATCACAACTCAAGTCCGAGACTTCCATACTTAACAAGTAAAATGAGCTATTCTTGAAGCGATCAGATAATGCAAGTACACTGGACCAAAGTCCGAACACTGCAATGTTCAAGTATAGAAAGGAACACAAGCTGAAGCCAGAAAACAAAATTTTATTCCAATTAACTCAAGAACAATGGTTCATACATGAGTTTTTTCCAAAATATTCCTACTAGCAGGGGCCGAACCTGCATCTAAACACGGCCTACAAAAGGGAAAAAGCAGAAAAAATAACAAAAGTCCCTAACTGCCTATGAAAAGGGTGTCTAATCCTTTTGTTTCCTCAGCTTCTTCTTCCTCGAGGAGCTACTGGAGCCACCAGTACCCTTTCGCTTGGAGCCTTTCTCCTTAGGCAAGCTCCCTTCGGGTGGAGGCATAATGTCAACATCCTCGTCTGAGCTGGACTCTATAGGGATACTTCCCGAAGGAGGAGTGGGAGGAACAGACTCGGCAGTTGGAGGAGGGGCTGGCACATTAGTATCAGTAAGTGTGCCCCTAGGAGACACAGACATAAGAGGAGTAGGGCACTGTGCTGCTGCTCCGCCATCTACTTCACCACCGTGCGCCGCGGCCGCCATCTCGGCATTAATCTCGGCCAACATCGCCGCTTCCCGCCGTGCCCTGGCCTCGCTAGGGGCCGTAGTAGTCTGGGACAAGGTGTCGGAAGTAGCCGTGAATCCACCCAAGCCAAATGGCAAGTCCGCAAAAGGATCACTTTGACGGCCAAGGAGCTCGTTTATCATCTGCTCGTCGAAAGAAAGTGAGCTCCCCTGCGTCACTCCAACTGGTGCCATTGCCGCGACGGAGGTCGCCTTAGAGATGATGGCTCCTGGTGCTTGACCTGATTCTTGGATGGTAAGAGGCGCGGCTGGTGCAACTCCTGTCACTGATCAAAGGAAAAGACATGTCATTAGCAACATTTCAACACGGGTTCTTCAATCCAAATATACTAGAAGTTAGTTCAAAGTACCTTCCTCGGTTTGGCTCGAGGTCGCCTGAACTACTTCAGAAGGATGTTCCTTAATAGGAGATAAATGCGGCTGATCTGGGTCATACGTCGGGATAGGCTGGGAGTAGATCATCGGAGTTGGCTCAGACTGAGATGACACGACTATCTCAGAACTCGTAACATGGTGTTCTGCACCAGAGCTCTCTCCGACTTCCTGGATCTGGGCACCAAGCCTCACCTTGTCGTGGGAAATCATGGAGTCATGGAGAACCTTCTTTTCGTCATCATTAAGGATGCGGTTCTCCAGCTCGAACTCGTCAAGGGCTTCATCAGGGTGCCCAGATTTCTCCTCATCAACCAGTAGGTTCCAGGCATTATAGAGATGTGTAGGGTAATCGTCAAGCCATGTCAAGTCTCGGTGCCTTAGCACATTGGCGTTGTAAGTGACGAGTAGCTCCTCCACCCCGGCCTCAATCCTGGCCTCCGCCTGCCGTACCTTCTCGTCAACCCCAACCTCAGCTTCATGGGCTTGTTGTATAGCTGCTTCCTTCTCCTTTCGGAGTGTCACTGCCTGGTCACAGGCCTCCTGCGCAGAGACATTAGCTGCGTCCTTTTCCTTCGCCATCTCTGAAAACTTCGATTTCAGCTCATTAAGCTCCTTCAGAGCGGCGTCCCTCTCGGCGGTAATGGAAGTGTTCCTGTGACCCATGTCCTCGATTGCAGTATAGTGCTCTTGCTTCATCCTGGTCATGACAGCGTTCACTTCATCAACTTTCTTTAAAGCCTCCATTTCAGACTTACGAGAAGACTCAGCCTCCGAGTTGAGCGCTTTTATGATTTGGTCGTTGCGACCCAGCTCCTTCTCGAGCTTCTCAATGGTGACGCCCCGCTCGAATGCCACTTTAGACGCCTTCCTCGCGGCTCGTCCCCACTCCCTGTACTGGAAAAAGATGTCCGCAACATAATCATGGATAGTGGTTTCCGCGGTTGGCGGAATTCTCTTCAGGTGCGGAGGGAAGACATACCCATCAAAACAGATGTCAGGAAATTCCTTCCTCATCTGTGCCAATTTAAGCGCTCCTTCACTAGACGCCTCGGTCGGGACCGGCACAGTAGCCGAAGAGGTGGCTATTTCAGTCCTGCGTGGAGGATCGGACCTCAAAGCTTGAGAAGGCGGCCTAGGCCGTGAAGTTTCGGGAGGACGAGTAACTGCGGCCGTAGGAGGTGCAGAGGTCCTGGGGGGAGGAGAGCGAGATCGGGATCGGCGAACATATCCCCTATCTCTGTCAGACTTCTCCTGACCAGAGTGTCCCGTGTCATAATCCCTCTCGCCCTCTCTCCTGCGTGGCTCATGATAACGGCGCTTATTACGCAAACTGCCAAGCACAGAACCTTGCCCAGACATCGTACCTGAAAAGAAAACCACAAAAAATCAGTAACCGTTTGCGATGTGTTGAAAGTGTGTTGTGCCGTGAAGAGTGTGTGAATGTGTAACCCCCCGGACCAACCAGAAGTGTCAATCGCACTGGCAAGCTCAGACTCGCTAACATCGACGATATGTCGCGGTCCACCCGATCCAACATCGTGTTGCTCCGGCTCGATGTCAGGGATTGGAGGGTCAGCAGGCCCTTCGAGTTGATCTTCAGCTTGCAGGGAGGCTGCCTCCGTAATCTTAACTCCTGGCAAAGGACGTTGCAAAACCACAGACTTCCGCCTCCCAGACTTAGGCTGTTTTGAGGCTACAGCTTTGCCTTTCCTCTTAGCATCGGACTCCGGGGTTGCATTAGCGGGTCCGACCAACGGTTCCTCGTCAGTGTGAGTTTTCTCGGAATCGGGTTCCTCGATTATCACAACCCTGGGCTTCATCCACTTGACCTTTTTCCTGGAGACGGTCTTTAATGCACCATCGAGTCTTATGCTCTGCCTCCGGCCGATCAGCCCAAGGACTCTGAGATTCCGATCTGTCAATAACAGTTCAATATTCCTTTCTTCGCTAGGAATCTCTTGGAGGACCCGAACTATCTCTTTATAATAGCCACCCTCAGGCCGCTGGATGATAGCTGAGAGAAAAAGAGAAGAAGACGTAAGTTTAATTTCACTCCGAAAATTGCCCTGTCAATTACTTGGGAAAAAAGACAATACTCACGTCTGAACAGCCATCTTCTGGCAAACCCCGGAGGACATCGGACATAGAACCACTCCGACTTAAAGTAGCTTAGCCTAGTCCACGACCCCGCGACAACTTGGCAGTTCCTTACAGACTCCAGGAACGTGTAAGATGGGCTGTCAGTCTGACTCTTGAAATTAAACAAGTATCTTATGTCGGTCATACGGGGAGGACGATGGAGGTACTCCATGAATACAATGAACAAGCTGTTGAGTGAGACATATCCGTTTGGATGCAATTGAGACGGAGCGATGTCCAGATAAGCCAACACTTCTCTTATATAGTCATTGAACGGAGGAAGTGTGCCGGCTGCGCACGCATGCCGATTAAAAGCAGTATACCCCTCCGGAGGATTATGTGGCCTGTCATCCGGTCCAGGCAACAATACCTCATCCAAAGATAAGCCATGCCTTAAGCATATTCTCCCTAGCATGTCTTCAGAAATATTGGACGGGACAGAATCAGGTGGACTGTTAATGGAGGACGCATCGGGCAACTCGTCCGGAGCTGGACCAATAGCTTCGGTCTCGATGACCGGAATCTCAATTCTGGGAAGGATAGGGTTCTGAGTTTCTTGCTGCTGTGAACTTGACGGTTCCATGGTTAGCTAACTCACGAGAAATCACCATTAGACGATAAAAAGCCCGTGCATTCCCCAGTGTAAAGTGTGTGAATGTGTTGTGCAGTGCGAATGTTATGCGTGACTTTGGAAGTCAAACCGGAGATGACCGTCATCGCTGACCGTCACGGTCGCGCCTTCCGGAGACTGTCATTCGATTTAGATTAGCAATTCGTTATATTTTACTGGATTACGGTTCCATCTACGAGCTTCAAAGGGCAATCAGATATGCAGTGTTATGATCAAGTTCGATTATGCAATGCGGAAGCTCATAGGAATCAGGTGTGTAGTTTTATTATCAAGTCAAGATGTGCAGGAATGAAATTTATCAGGATCAAGTTTTCAAGTGCATATGATTTCGTGTCCATCCGGCTATAAGTTCGAATCGATATCAAGCGTCGTTCTTCGAGTCGATCATTGGTAGCATGGTTCGTATCGATCACAACAGGTGCGATTTCGTGTCGATCACTGGTGGCCTGGTTCGTATCGAGCAGAAGGACCTTAGCTCTGTATCGATGACGCTCGAGTCGATCCTTTTTGTATCGATCGCGGTGGCGAAAATCGTATCGATCTAAAGCTAGGGGCTTCAGGACAATAATTGACTGGTTGTCAATTACTTCGTGTCGACACGACCCATCACCACAACTATCAACTCGAAATCGCATCATCTCCACTGACGTATCTCAAGAATCGATACGAGATCCAGAAAAACGCCATTGATCTCATCAATACGAACACGACCTTCATGACCGAATCGAAGTAGCCCTATCCACCCTTTCTTCTCCAATCTGCTGAGATCACCATGGCCGCCACATGTTTGGACCAGATCTGGTTTTACCAGTTGCCAGAAGAGAAGATTGATGGAGAAAGAGTGGATTTTTGACGGCTCTATCAGTTAGATTCGTAGTCGCTTACCTAAGAATTGGGATTCGAAGATCCGGAGAAATGATTTTGATCGAGTCGAAGGTGAGGAAATGTTTTTTTTCTCCTTGGATCGAATGCAAAGAGAGCAGAGGACAACAGTAAAAAGTAAAAGTGAAAAAATGGGCTAAGTCCCAGGTATTTATATGAAGTCTAGGGTAGAACCGAGTCGATTCGACTCCCAGTCAGCCTGACCGGTCGCAACCGGTCTAACAACGCGTCGAAGCGAAGGCCCGTTTCGAACCCACCGAACCTCCTCGATTCGAGATGCGCAGAGAAGCCACCTGGAGGCGATGGACCCCATCGATTCGAAGCATTTGTTTGATGACCCATCAATCCACAACGAGGCAGGCTTACCGATACGATCAGATAATTCGTATCTATTAAAATACATCGGTACAAATAGTCATTTCGTATCCATCAAGTCTAACCGCATCGATACGAAGAAGCGCTTCCCAACTTTTGGCATCAACTCAATAGAGGATCGACACAAGAGGTTGGCTAAAGGTGGTCATGAGGCATCGTTTCAGCATAAAGTTTCGTACTAATTTGAAAAAATCATTGCAAAATTCAACAACGACCTAAGACCAACGATGAGATGCAAGTTTGCGACTTTTCTCAAAGCACGTCATGTTTTCACGAGACGTACTTTGGGGGGCAAATGTTATCCCGCCTTTTGGCAAGGCCAGGACACCAAGGAATCAGCTGGAAAACAGTAGAGAGAGGAGGGCTGACACTTCCAAGTTCCAAGCCAATCCGGATTCACACACCCAAGATATGAATAATTCAAATTGAAGGGAAAAACGATGGTTTCGTATCCATCACTCTAGATGACTTCGTATCCATCACTCTTGACGATTTCGTATCCATCACTGAAGCCCTAGTTCGAATCGATCAAGGTTCGTACCAATCAGCTCTGGATCCATCGAGGTGCCCAGGTTCGACTCGACTTCCTTCGTATCCATCGAGCTCGTATCGATGGACTTCGTACACACCAGCAATTGAAGCACCTCGTATCCTTCAGCCAACGTCTGCTTCGTATCCATCATTCAGTGCTTGCTTCGTTTCCATCAGTCAGTGTTTGCTAGGTATCCATCAGTCAGTGTTTACTTCGCAACCATCGGACCAGTGCTCTTCGTATCCATCAGAGGACCTTACTTCGAATCCATGCCCAATGACTTGTTCGTATCCAACGAGTCAACTGACCAGAAAGACGTGTCTTCCATCGAAGTAAAACGAGGCGAAATACGTGGAGTCGAAGCAGTCAACACGGAGCAAATACCGGATCGAGGCGAAGCGCACGCACCACGTCATCCCTTGATGCGAATGCGCCGAGATGTATGGAGTCGACGCGGTCGATTCGGAGTGAAGACCGGATCGAGGCGAAGTGTGCGTTCCACGTCTTCACAGAGGCGCGTGATACCATCGATTCGAAGCCCTCAGCTCAGAGAAATGGATTCGAACCAGACAGCCTAGCGAAGAACATCATCTCGTATTGATGATATCTCTCAATCCCCTGATCCAAATACCATGAAATTTTAACTGAAGGTTGCACACATACCGAAGAACATCTCCACCAATTTTGAGCTCAATTGGAAGTAATCTTGATCGATACGAAATGATTTCGTATCGATCACAGATTGACCTGAAACTCTCTGGAAGTGGTCGAATGGGTCCCCTCACGTGTCAGGCCAAGTCTCCCGGAGTTTGAGCGAAATCCAAGCCTCCTACGCCTATAAATAGAGCCCCAGAATCAACGGAAAAAGGATCTTTCTTCTCTGAAGCGTCCAGACTCTGCCGGATTGAGATTTGCATCCTATTTTTGCTGTCAATTTCGAATTCTAATCTGTAATCCGCTGTTCATTGCTGTAAACGCTTGTAATCATTGAAAGAGAATCAATAAAATCATCAAAACTTCATAGTGGACGTAGGCTATACGCCGAACCACTCTAAACTGCTTGTCTGTGCACTTTACATTCCTGTTTGTTGGAGTTTTTGTTAGATAATCTCTGTTTTACATTTTTAATCTTCATTTTATCTCTTCAAACAACTCCCGAAGAGTGTTGTGCCCATTTTTGGTACAAACACCTAGTGCCTTCAAATCCGAACCTTAAAGCATTCTGCTGAAATTTGAACTCAACGATCGCGACCTCCTACCCTTATTTTTTTTTCCAATCGTTGTCGATATCAGTTTTTCCTTCTTCCATCGCAATTCACTTTGTTTTCATTCCTCTCTCCTCTAACAAAAACCCTAAATAAATTTCGGTTACTTCCCGACCTAAAACCTAATTTCCATATCGCTAAACGTCCGCCGCTGTACCCTGATGAAATACCTCCACGCGGCGAATCAATTGGCAAATTGATCTACCGCGATAGGCGATAGACGATTACAATCTTCAAAATTTGATTATCGTCGATTAGATGGTTTCTTCGGCTTCTATTCAAATCAAGGAATTGCTTGATAGCTATGGCCATTGCGGTGGTGTGCTCGACCTTCCTCATCCCGTTGATGCGAAATAGCAGTCTTCTTCGGTATTAGGTATCTGTCTTTCTTTCCTACTGTTGCTTATAGCTAACTTCCATCTATGAAATTGTTTTTAGGTCTTAGAATCAATTTAGCTTATGTTGAAATTATTAATGCTGCAGCAAAACGTGTGATGAGTTTGAACGTTTATGCTTTAATCTTAGCAATTATAGGCTTTCTTTGACCAGTTTTTGTAGTCTTTATTTATTTAGTGTTCTTCCTGCTTTGTGTTGGAGGTGAAGTTATACTTAATCACAACAGCTATATATACAAAACAAGATAGAGTTATGTTAAATCATTCATAAATATTTCACAAATTACCTGTCGACTTTCTGGAAGACGCTCACTGAAATAAGCACTGGCTGCTGGATATCTATACGTCAAATTATCTCTTATACCTTCATTTTGTTTGTTGTACATAACTTCATTTGGTTGCATTTGGTTTTGAAAGGTTTTGTTTTCATTATTGATTACTTATCTAAATGTTTCCTACCCGTAAATTTTTGAATGGATTACAATTATAATAATAATATGTAATTATTATTTTATACAGTTAATTAACAAAGTTGGAAATATATAAAATGGGCATTTTATCCCACTAACAACTACTGCTCCAGTGACCAGCAAACTAGGCTATACTCTCTTATATAATATAATTTCTATGAACTAAAAATCTTGAATTTTTTTTGCAAATATTTACCGGTAAAAATGATCAAAAAAGAACAGTTAGATAATAATTATATTATTTTTTGCAATAAATGGACTTTGTTTTCTATCGAAATCTGAAATAACCGAAAAAGTTATCCAAACTCAAGTTTCTTTTTCCATGTAAAGCTTTATTTCCAAAATTTAAAGGTTAAATTTTGTTATTTTCAAGGAAAACACAATGTTTTAAAGGATTTTGTAATAACTTGCTGGTTTTCATTCATTTGATTTCCATATTTATTCCAAACTTTTAAGGGTAGCTACATCTATTATGCCCCGTTCACTTTATTTCATTATTAAAGAAATTAGATATTAAGTTTGTTTCTATAGTTACTGAAAAGAACAGTTTCAATAGCATATGACTTCCTTTGGATTTTTGTGGTCAAATATTTTACCAGCATGGTTCTTTGATTTTTCATCCACTTCAAACTACTATGATTTTTTATTTTTTGTTTGGCTGCAACTTGGTTTGTACTTTTTACATCTTCGTCCTATTACTTCACCAACGTGCTTCTTTTAGATTTTTCCTCAAATCAGATTCGTACAAAATTTTCTGCCTTTCTTTTACAGTACATTTACCGTTGGGTTACATATATTAGCAATACTTAGAATGCTTGATTCAAAATGCTCAACAACTCCAGTGGCATAGGTTCTCACCACACCATGAATTGAATCAATAGGATATTAGTTTTTTTTTAAAAATGTGTTTGGTTTGCTAACAAATGTGCATACACGAATCAAATCACCTTCCATTTCTTGCCGTTCTTCATCCTGCGATCATCGATGACTATCGTACATTTCTGTCTGTGGCCATATGCATTAGGGTTTTGCTTCGATCTATCTATTTCAGCATTTAGGTAAATCTCCTATGCCAGTTTTCCCTGCTCTCCATTTTGTTTTTTTAGCCAAAAATTGTTTTCTTTTAGTTGGTAAAATGTTTTTTTTGCCGAGAAGCTCCATGGTTATGTTGCTATTTAGAATAGAAAATATGTTTGAGTCAAAGTTAGTGTACCGTGTATAATATGCATCTACGTAACGGTAGAAAAATTTCTTATTGAGGTTTTGGCATACTTTTAATCCTTAACAATTGAATTTGTGGTATTGTAGCAACAACTCAAGTTAGAATCCTTACCAATTGAATATGTCGTCATTGGTCAATTTGACAATGAGTCGTCTACTGATTAATAATATTAGGTGTTTAATTTTTAATTGAATTTGTTATAGTATCCAATAAAACAACATATGATGTTAAACTGTAAGCATTCACTATATAATTATTTTGTATTTTCTATCAGTTGGTATGGTTTACTTTATATTTGGTTGCCTTTAATATTCTTTTTTAAGACTTCAAACTCACATCAATGTGGTTTCAAGCTTGCATCAAGGTAGAATTAAGTAATTGTTTGATCTAGAGAAGGGTGCTCAGTATGTTGTGAACAATTGCAATTCCAAAAATTATTAGGCTAAAATAGGCAAATAAATAGATTGAGAAAGAGATTGCACACTTATGTGCACAAATGTATCAGAATGAACACGACGACATTTCTCATGTCGTTTTGAGATAATTAGCATACCTATTTGGCAATATACTGATATAATTTTCATTGTTCCACTAAACAGTCCCATCAGTTTTTATATTACTTCATAAATAGTTATATTATACTAATGGTGCTGCTATATTGCAAGTTGTTTCATCAGTTGTCAATGATTTAACTTTGTTTTGTAACTATGAACTAATAGTCGATTTGTAATCCTGCTATCATCATCTTCTCCTTACAAAGAAATTCATCTTTTGGCTTGGTCTACTTCTGTTAGTTATATGATTCTATGTCATATGTTTCCATACAAAATGTAGCCCATACAAAATGTAGCCCATGTTGGTATTAGACTCTCTACGGTAGATACAAATTCAATATGACAAGACTTCTCCTAACCTTGGCTCAAGGCAAAGTCAGATCTTTAACTACTTTATTTTTGAGTTTGTGGTACATCATATTATATAATGTTAGTCATTTAGGACTAAATGCACGGAACTCTAATTGAATCCTAGAGTTCATGAGTACAAAAACTAATGCAGAGTGCACAGTCCATGTGTGTATTCTACTGTCAAACAATATGGTCAGTTTATTCTATTCACAATTTCAAGCAAACAATGCTCATTTTTGTATATATACGGATTATGCAACTGTGTTGAGAAGAGATTAATAATTACTAACGTGGTCGCATAATATGTAATATAAAATTATGGTTTGGTCCACTCAGGAAGTTATACGATTCTAATTTTAATAGGCGGGAAATTGATGATGGATTAAGGAGCAAGCAGTATTCTCATCTATTTAGCATGTACTTTATTGTCCATGTAATGCCATCTTCTATCTAAATTTAACATTGCTTGGAACACATTTAGTATTTCTAAAGCAAAATTTAGTTATTGATACATACTGTATTCATCAAATATACATATGATATCAATTTTAATTTTTAAGAATGCATCACTGTATTTTTCAACGAGTGCAAGTAAACAAAATGATAGCAATTTGTCCTAGAGTACATTATTATTATCATTAAAGTTAGGTCAAGGTTACGTGAGTCAATAATAACTTTCTACGCCTTTTTCTTAATGAAGAATCTAGCCTCTTAGAGAAAACAAGAGAACTGAAGATTAAAGATGACAAGATTGCAGTTTTAGATACGTTCCTTCGAGAGAAATCGTCAATCATGGGTAAATTACAGAGTGAGATTAATGCACTTGATGTGAGTTTTAATATAACGCAAGGGTTACTTTTCTGCAAACCCAGATCTATTTATTGGTTTTCTTTTGACTATGTATGTAGAAAAAGGCTGCTGTAGTTCCCAAGTAGGAAAAGCCCATGCAAGGGCTGATAAAAATATTTTCTGCACATATATATCTGCAGCAGCATTAACGTTGTTACATGCATCAGCATATGCTACATGTACACTATTATCTAGGATTAATTTCTTACCTACTGCAACTCATGAACGAGGCACCACTATTAGAACTATGTTGAAATATGCTCTAATGATATGCAACTCATGTTGGACCTATGTTGGAATATGCAACTCATGAATTAATACGTAAGATTAATTTCTTACCTACGTATTAATTTCTTTGAATTTGACAATATATGATCTAATATGCTCATGTAAGCTTGATATTTGATCATTATGAACTAATGATATTAAGATGTATTATAAGTAATGATAGTAACATACCTTATAATTATAAAAAAATAACCGTGATACTGATATTACTAATATGAGTATAACAAATGTATATTATATTATGCATATATAATATACTAATAGATTTACTTTATAGATTTTAAATGGAAGCAATATAAATCATTTATAATAAAATTAGTTTTATCAATAATAATATTAAACTAACGTAATGATCGCATGTTCCTCCACAATATCAGTAATATGAGTGCTCAACCAAAAGTGAGATTGTCAGTTGTACTTAAAGGCAAAATTATGGCCCAACCCTAAGATTATGATCATTATTCTTTATTTTAGTTTGTCATAGATGTACACGACAGTGGAATCTACAGATCTTTATTTGAAATCCTTAGGTTTAAAATACAGGTGCCATAGGTGTCTCTTTTGACGTAGATTACAATTCTAAAGTTTGTATAACGAGGTAATATTAGTGATAATATACATAAGAGATGAAGTTAAGTTTCTGTAGTGTTCAAATGTAAAAGGATAACTCTACAACCTTAATATTGTAAGCTGGAAATTAAAGTGTATTATTTTTCATTAATAGAAAGAATATATACACATGCCTGTACCAATAGTCTTCTTCTCAACATATATTTTTCCTTCAAGTAAACATTGATAGTAATAAGAAATGTATCTCAAAGCTTAACATTATCATCTCCTCTTCTTATGTCAAACAATGAACATAATGCAATCACATGATTGAACTTTTCATATACTTTCAATGCAGGCATCAAATAGTTTGTTAAAATCAGAAAATTATATGTGCAAATGACTACCACCTATAAGTACTAACATTTCTTTCAACTATATAGACCAAAACAATAAATCAATGCAAACATGGTATATAGTTTAAGGGGGTTCAACCTTAAACTATTATATATTGTTGGTCTACTTGAAGTAGTCATATCTATTTTCTTAAAAGTTAACTTTATACCAGCAAACATAGAATCTACAAAAGTATATATGTATAAATGTTCAATTTATGTGTTTGTAGAGTAATATTTGCTTTAATTCCAATTTCTTAAGCTTACTGCCTTCTCCACTATGATTTCGTTGTTTCTTGAGATCAACCCATCTAAGGGATATAGAATTGTGGCAAATTTTTCTTCCATGTCAAAAAAAAAATGTTGATTGCACATTTGTTTACATTATGCAGAAAAGTGCATGGTGCTATTAGTCAGATACCATATTTAGTGTGTGAAGCCATAACTCAATTTGGCCTTGGAGTAACATAGGTTCAAAAAACAATTTCAAAAAACCAAGACATCATACGTGCAAGCTATTACTGAAATATAAAAAGCCAAGGTTTGTGCCTATTTTCTGAACCTTTATCTCTGTAATTTATTGCGGCATTCAGTATCGATGCATGATATTCTAACCATTTACTTTCTCTTCATATTGTTTAATGGTTTGGTTTTTCTTATTGGTACTTCACTTATTTGCTTTGCTTCGTGCTAACTCTAATGTAAGAATAAACTAAAAATATATCTTTTAAAAAACATCCAATTTCTAAGTCAAGTTACTAAAATAACTACACTATGTCAAGCAATCAACTGATTTGTGTCATGATTAGTACATTATACTCCCTCAAGTGTGGCAATTCACATAGAAGTTTATGTACTTCGACAGTTTCCATATTATTATTTTTGTTATGAAGATTGATTTTTTGTGCAGAACATGGTATTTGGTGGTTTTCATGTACACTTATGGTTATCAGACATGTCTCGAGGAATCAGAGTAACGTATGAACATTGATGATTTATTCACTTTTACATTTCTCATAGACATCGGCGCAGGCTGATAAATGCGGACAGCGTTGCTACAAAATAGAGATATTGTATGCTTATAACAGAAAGGAAAAAAAATTAAATATTTGCCATGCACGTCAGAGCTTAGTGCATGTGGCATCATAGCAGCAATATTACGTGTGGTGACACATCCTACTGCATATCAGCCGTGTGACTGCTACTGTATTCTGCAATAAGCACAGGCTACACTTTGCTCCCACAATCAGCAGCAACATTAATGTTGTTACATGCATCAGCACAGACCACATGTACTCTATCATCAAGGATTAATTTTTTACCTACTGCAACTCATGAAAGAGGCACAACTAAAGGCTAGAAGAATGGTGTTGTAATACATTCCTAATGGGAAAAAGTTCATATTCATACGATGGTACTGTGATTGTCAAATCCAGAGGATATAATAAAACAATCGTGGGTTGTCTTTGTATTACCTAATTAAGTGTTAACTTTGTGAAGTATCATTAATTCTAGATGTTGACATAATCAATGAAATGAATATTTGCTTTCTGTATAATAGAGGTATTTGTCTGTTCAATTCTGTGCATAGAAATACACATGCGCAAATGGTCTATATTTGAATTCGATGACCTACAGTATTATATGTGTGATTCATTTTTTGAAACGAGCACACATATTACTCTGTAATATGACTAGGTGTACAAGTGTTATAACTTTTGCCATGATATTGAGTTAATCATCTTTGCATATTTATTTAACTGCAACTGAATACGTTAGTTCAATTTTTGTTTTAGTTTATTTGTAGAGACAAATGCATGCTACGCCTAACCCTCCATTTTCACATTGAAAACAGACCAATGACGTATAACCAACACAACACTTTTGATTTATACACCACATTAACTCTTACAAATTGCAAAATGAGTAACATTTAGTTAATAAGACAAAAATCTTTTACGGACTTATCACTAATTATATAGTAGAAATCCGTGTGCAAAGCACGGGTTCGCACTAGTTTGATTTAAATTGAGAATAGAATTGTAGCTTACATATGAACCCTGAAGATGGAAAGAAAAAAAATTGCGAGAAAAATTGAAATGGACGTGAAATAATTAGAAGATGAGAAGTGTTTGAGTAACTACAAAAATAATGAATGAAGGATTAATGTAGATTGAAATAAGAATACAAATAGTCAAATATTGAAATCTTATATAATTATACAGTATATGGAACGTTCATTTTGCTAAATACATTAATGATATCATTAATTTTTGTGTGTATGTTAATGGATAATAAATAAAGGTAGTCAGTGAAAAAAATAACAAAATAAATAGCCTAATTATGTATATGATAGAAAGACATACGATCCCTAAATTCATATCATCAACGTAAAGTAAATGGTTGGATTTATTGAATTATTTACTCATGCAAAGATATTCATGTAACTGCACCTAAAGAGAGAGTGGGCATAACTAAATAAAAGTCTAACTTTTGATTTGACTTAAATTGAGAGTAGAATTGTAGCTTACATATGAATCTTGAATATGGAAAGAAACAAAATTGCAAGAAAAATTGAAACGACGTGAAAGAATTAAAAGATGAGAAATGTTTGAGTAACTACAAAAATAATGAATGAAGGATTAATGTAAATGGAAATAAAAATAAAATAGTCAAATATTGAATTCTTATAAAACTATACAATATATATGGAATGTTTATTATGCTAAATGCATTAATGATATCATTACTTTTTTTTTCATGTAAGTTAAAATGGATAATAATTAAAAGTAGTTATAGTGAAAAAAAAAATCAATAATCTAATTATGTATATGATAGAAAACCACGATCCCTTAACCATAATATATTTTGATACAATGTTAGCAATTTCTAAAATTCATATCATAACGTGAAGTCAATGGTTGGATATACTAAATTATTTATTCATACACAAATTTTCATGTAATTACACCTAAAGAGAGAGTGGGCATAACTAAATGTACGAACTAAAAAAAACATCGGATTAATAAATCTACATTTATGGTTATTGAAAAATAAATTAATAATAATAATCAAAGATTAAAAAAAATCCAAAATGAATAAGTTTAACAATTTAAACTCACCTTGAGATGTTCTCAAAATATCCACTTTGTTACTCCACTTTGAAACATTGAACGTTATGATTTGAGTTTTAAAACGACGTCGAATTGATAAGAGATGTGAAATAAATGAATTCTGAGGTTGAGTATAATTAAAACATATGGGGAAATAAATATGAGAAAAATATACCAGTCAAATGTGAAAGAGAGAGAAAAAAATATTAATAAATGCTAAATAATCACTTGAATTAAGGAGAAAAATCATTATATGAGCGAATATGGAAAAAGAATGAGAGTGAAGAAGAAATGTGAAGATGTGTGCATAACAGATTTTATAACATCCTGAGATGCATCATTGGAATTCTAAGTGGCAGAAATCGATATCTTCATGGTTTAAAGGAAAATTGAGAACATGTAGTGGGTTAAAATGAAAATGGATCCTGGAACTAAGGAGAATTGAGTATATTAACTGGGGGTGAATGAGAGAGCAGAATACTAAAGGTTAAATATTCAATTTCTTACATAATAGAATAGATAGATTTAAACCTGGTTGCAAATATGTCATTGGTCCATCGTTAATAGGGTTGAAAGAAACATCCTTTGAAGATGAAGTGCCAATATATCAGTCTTCTCTTGTAGTGAGTTTGGAGCTCATATGACTAGCTTGTTGGAAGATGTATTCATATTGCAATAATTAAAGATCGCAAATTGTCGAATAGAGTTATTTTGTATTGTTTAACAAGGGGAAATTAAACTTATTTGTTTTACATCATTCTCTTTTAAAAACTATTTTCTACATAATCTTTTCTGAATTACTTTCTTTTTTACTTCTTTTGTTTTCAAAGTTAAAAGCGATCACTCCAACGTGTATTACAGCGATTATAAGTTATGAACGTATACCAACGCATATTAAAGATAGTAAAATTATCCAATACCCACCGTGAATTTCATCCTTTTCCTTTGAAAATAAAAGATGTAATTTATATAATTTTTTTTATAGAAAAGACCTAATGTTAATTTTTTATAATCATAAGGATGTAAGTCAAAATTTACCGTTTAACAATCCGTGGTCGAGTGTTTGGGTGGATCCAAGAATATCACCTAAGAGGGGTAAAATGTCAGTACTCAACCATTGATAAAAGTTTTAATTAACATACAATAAACTTCGACATTTTTATTTTTATTTTTTTATAACCAGTTCATATTAGCCTCATACTGCAAACTATGTTATCTTTGTTAACTACCAAAATCGTTTAATTTGATCACTCAGTTGGTTGCAAACCAAATTCTTTACCCTTTTTATTTTTTAAAGTAACCATTACCCACCATTACCCTTCGCTATTTATGTGGGTAATACCAAAGCTAAAACTGAAATCTTGTAACCAAATTGACAGGCTAATTCTCTTCCAACCTCAATCATGAGTTGAGTAAAATCGTTTAGCCTTTTCAAAGTCAAGTTATCAGGTATGTATATATATTGAAAGTTTCACAAAAGATGGTTTTCCTACATTCAATGTTTAGAAAGTACTTCATCATTAAAAATATGCATGAAATAAATTAATCTTTAGATCAAAATCAACTTTAATAACGATCAAATAAATTAATGTCTATAATCTTTCAAACGATCATATGACTTCTTATGTCACACTCTAAAATAGCAAAATGCACATGAATCCATGTCATTGTGTTTCAAGCAATAATTAAAAAAGTACAACGGGACATGTAATGTTTATAATTAATATCATTCTACTCCCCAACACTAGGGTTCGGTAAGTGGTGCCACTTGTGGCCAATTTCACTGACTGACCCCTAGTGTTAATCCCAACAGGCAAAAAAAGCATAGTTATCCAACATTTATAATGCCGGATAAACTAGCGGTCTGGATTTAATAATGAAATAAATGCAGGGATAAACTAATATAGAATAAATGACTTTCTTCCTTAGTCGGCTATTCTTCTTCTCTTCTTCATTTTGCCGAACCATTTTCCAATTCGAAAATTCTCCCAAACCCACTCATTTTTAACCTATTTTATATCCTATTTTGCAAAAAAATTACCAAAAAATAAGAAGAATTTTGCATGCAATTCGCAGTAGCAGTAGATCTTTCAAAAATGTTGGGGACGACGGAGATGATGGTAGTTCTTCGAGAAGGCACAAGGGTGATGGAACAACGGTATCTCGAAGGTAGCGCATGTGAGTTGTTTTCGAAGACTCTGCTTTGGCTTCGAATATCGTTCAAAACTTAGGACCGGACAAGGAGTTGATCAACTTTCATGTTTTGTCTGATGAACAAGTACATATTTATACCCGTGTCGACATCACTGCAATTAAAATTTAACATTTAAACAGAACAATAATGATCAGCATGAATTATTATAAATTGTTTACGTATTCAAAAAAAATGGTATGTAGTGTATGGTTCTATACTAATTGTATGGTTCTATATTTTGACTTGGTACACTGTTCACATTTTAGTTTATAAATTGTATAGTTATACATTTAGTTTACGAAGTTAATAACCAAAATAATTTCTCAATCGATGAGGGAAGGGAAAACCCATGGGTCTTTTGCATTAGTTGTTCATTTATATCGGAAGATCATAGCAGTCAATGTCGATCAACGTGTTATCGAATTTTTGGATGACACTGGATTGTAGGGTTTTTTTGGTATGTTTTTTATCATAAATATTTACATGTAAAACCACACTGAATTTTGCTTATCCCTACATATTCCTTATTATAGACGTTCAGTTGACTTTAAATTTCGATGCACAATTGTATGGGGCATTAGCTTCTTTTTGGTGTAAGACTACCCACACATTTCACTACGCTTTTGGGAGGATGGGCATTAGTTCTTTAGATTTTGTTATGCTTACCGGTATTTCCGTTGGGTTACACCTTCCTTTACCTTATGAAGAGCAGGACCAAAAACACGATAACCAACTACATATTTTACCTAGTATTCCTATTCCGTCATGCTTATCGGGGGTACACAGATTAGGGTTAGTTTCCTCAGAGACCCTATTAGGAAAATGCTTCAATAATATAACTCTGCCAATGACTTGGAGATAGCTAGGATATTTGTCCTGTATATGATGGGAAACCTTATCTTTTCCAATCCATCCAGTACACTGCCATTAGGACATGTTGCAGCGGTTGCGGACTTTGATCTTTCTTTCCCTATTCTTTATGACCAAGGAATGGCTATCATGGCAAACTTGTATAGGTCATTGAATTACAGTGTGTGGTGACTAGTCATGGCACATCATTATGCGGCTTTTGGGAGGTTTTACAGTATTGGTGGTACGAGTATAGCCACAATCTGGCTCAGCCGACTAAAGACTACCAGTTAGCATTATCCTTTCCCAAGATTTGTGCATGGTCGACGCAGAATAGACAGAGAGTACGTTGCAGTGAGGCTAGTCATGTTTTCACGGTCGCACGGAACCAGATAGTGTTACCGCGTACACGTTTTGACATCATTTGGCAGTCATATGATAAATCTCCATATATGACATATCCTAGTACTTCACATGCATTATTTTTTTCAACCAGACGATTTCCATTGTATCATCTCCTCTGACTACTAGTTGTATGTTGTATCATGGTGAGCGATGTTGGCATTAAATATACGGAGGAGACATAGTTTCTGATGATCCTCATCCTCACACACCTTTCTTTAGAGTGTATTCCATGGCCTCCTAACAGTTTGCAGTAGCGAACGGCTGGTGGGAAGCAAGTTACTTCATTATTCCCAACTTGGATTATCTTCAATTTGGTGAAGATTCTACATTCCACCGCCATCTGCGGATTTTACACATGGAGTAGCTGTCGATTTAGTTAGGCCATCCGCCATTCGTCCGATATTGCACCCTCAGTTGTGCATGACTTATCTTCACACACTTAGAGGTTTATTACTCCACGACCTAAGATTCCAGGTGGATTATATGGATGGTCTATTGTTATACCTACTTCATCCGACCATGATCGATATGTTGACATACTATGTTTATCGACCACTGATTATCCGGATCCAACATCGTTTTCGTATGAGGATTTATTTTAGATGCTAGTTGGTCTTAGGGATGTTACATTGCAGAGAGCATAGACACAACATAGAGGAGTCCAAGTAGAGAGTTCTAGATCGTACGAGACATGTTCAGGATTTGACCGTTGAGGATGAGGCTAGATACCACCATCGGTCTAGACACATTCCTCGTCCATATACAACAGTTGATTTGGGTGGTGCTTCAGATTTCATGCATGCTGGAGTTAGTAGGGTTGACCCTAATTGTTGGATTCCATATTATGAAAATGACGACGATGATGATAAGGATGATTACGACGATGACGATTAGTTGATTTGTTTGGTTTGTTAGTTTGTTTCACTTACGCACTTGTATTTGAGGATTGTTTCCTTTGTTCCATGTATTGGACGATATTTTATGAATTTTTATTAGACTATGCTGTATCGTATTGGACTATGTTACACTTGTTTTGGAGTATATCATATGTTATTCATGTTGTATTATGCTTGTTTTGGAGTATGTCATTCATGTGTATCTGTTTTGGATTATATTCTGTCATTTATCTATGATTGATATTATAGTACTGCCATATAAATATCTAACCATATACTTCAAAACTTCAATAAATATTTGAGTGGGTAGAACAAGGTATTATAAATATCCGAGTGGGTGGGACAAGCTATAGTAAATATTTAAACATATAGTACAACCTTCAATAAATATCCGAGTGGGTGGGACAAGCTATGGTAAATATCTAAACATATAGTACAAACTTCAATAAATATCTGAGTAGGTGGGACAAGCTATTGTAAATATCTATAAACATATAGTATAAAATTCAATAAATATTTGATTAGATTTTGAGAAATTTTTACAACTCCAAGAGCTTATATATAGATGTTAATCTTGAAACTCAAAACACATATCAAATATAAATATGAATCTAATAAAAAGGTTACTTTACTTCTCTTCTTCCTCTTCCTCTTCATAAACATCGGATGATAGTCATATACATGAAGATTCTCAACAACAAGCAATAACGTCTGAACTACTAGAGCTTATTCAGTTATAAAAGATGGATGAATCGTTCAAACAAGGTGGGAGTGTTATGCACCGTAAAGATATTAAATAAATAAATTATCAATCAGGGCATGATCGAATAATGACATATTACTCTAAGGACGATCCATGTTTTAACATGGTGAAGTTCAGATTAAGGTATAGAATGTCCAGGAACATATTTGAGCAAGTTAGGATAAGGTTGGGGAAAGAAACTTATACTTCACATAAAGAAATAATACGTGTGGTCAATTAGTACTTCCGCTGCATCAAAAATAACAAATTCCTTACGAATGTTAGCGTATGAGGAAAATGATGATAGACAAGACGAGTAATTCCGAATCAGATATTCTACCACCAACAAATGCTTAAAATAATTTTGTAAAACGACGGTCCTAACATTTGGTGCGGAGTATCTTAGAGCACCGAACGATAACGATATCAGTCGACTATTAACTGTGGATGAACAACGCGAGTTTCTAGGTATGCTGGGTAGCATAGATTGTATGCATTGGCGTTCGAATTGTTTTTCAATTGCAATGCAAGGACAATGCATGGGACATTACCATAAGGCAACCATGATTTCGAAAACTATAGCTTCATTTGATTTATACATATGGCATGCTTTTTTCGATGTACCTGGGTCTTTGAATGAAATTAATGTTCTACATCAGCCTTACTTATTTAGCTCCTTATCTAACGATACTGCACCAGCTTGTAATTACATGATAGGGGATATACAACACCACATAGGATACTACATTGTTGATGGAATATATCCGACTTGGAAAACTTTGGTCAAAGGTTTCAAAAAGCCTCGTAACGAGAAGCAATGAAAATTTACTACACAATAAGCTAGTTTACAAAAAGACGTTAAGTGTGCTTTTGGGGTTCTACAAGGTAGATTCCAAATTCTAAGAAAGGAGGTGTACTACCATGACACTGATGTGATATCAGATATAATATACCGTTATATTATATTTCACAACATGATTGTTGAAGAAGAGAGGTGTGGTTATACACTACAGTTATGTAATTATCCAGAACTAGCACGTGCTTTTGAGACTCCTCCTTTTAAAAAACCAAACACATTTGCACAATACATAAATAGAGTTATGGATATCGGAGATCCTGAGGTTCATATGGATTTGCGTAGAGAACTAACAGACCACTATCATCATTTCGTAAGTAATAGTTGAGTAATTATTTATTTCCACTGTTGGATGTTGTACTAGTTGCAGTTGTTATATTTGTAGTATAACGTGACGAACGATATTTTTGACCCTCAAAAATTGACACTAATACATCCATGATATTCAAGTGCCGAATATTTAAGTGCTGAAAAGACCGATTGTTAAGGGTAAAAAGAAAAAGAAGGCATAACAAAATCTTACACGAATGGAATAACATATATTATTTCAATATATAAGTTATACAGTGGAAATTTCAAATATATACATCAAAGTCTATCCTAATCTCAGCTTGGACAGTTATAAATATCTATCCCTACTAGTGCTGAATACAAACAGTAACAAATGCAGCGGAAATGGAAATGGATAACCATATATAGAGGAAACTCCAGCTCCTGCTTCAAGCTCCTCCAAAATGTTCCAAGCTAGACATGAACTACTTGGCTGCTCGAAAAAATAGGGCACCCAGAGTTTAAGGGAAAAGAAAATAAACTCTGGGTCAGTTATGGGACTAGTGTGAAAAAACTCAAAACACAGATATTTTTGAAAACAAAGGATATCTCATAAGACCACGCGGCACATAAACATGGTTGGGTTTTTACCTTATCATAACTAAATCTTTTGCACGCAAAATCAGAGATATTATTTTTAATGAAATTCTTTGAAAACTCTTTCAAATAAATAAATATAATCTTAGCCAAAATTGTTACAATTTATTAAATTCTAGCATGATAAGTTTACAACCAAAACCATAAAGGCTCGTATTATAGAATGGATTCCATACAGTGACAAGGTAAGGGTCTAACTTCTGATAGTACATCTCTAGTGGGATGCACCCGAGGCTCCAACCTCTACCAACAACTGGCCTACCTTTACCATAGACAGTACCAAATATGACATCACCTTGGTCGTTTCCAACCTATCCGTGGCCACAACATACATAACAAACCCGAAATATAGAGGGTAATCCAGAAAGGTGATGAACATCTCCTAATGGGAGCGACCCACTTAGCCCTGCCGCATCTACCATGTTTTCTCCATTACCTATGTGTGTGGCTTAAGGTAACGTTTAACCTGTCACATAACAAATCCCACTTTGAATGCCATATTGCCATTTCCATCAACACACTAATTGACTTCCACAAAAGTACAACCTGTTAGCTCGTACGTCTCGGAGAAGGGTGTTAAGTATAAGAGGGGTCACCTCCTACACCACCAAACAGATGTATGTTTGTAAAACAAATGTACATGATCTTAGAAATGCAATGTCAGACACTCGTTCATACAAGTTGTCCAGGCATAGGACAAACCGAAGGCACTTCTCCTATTACATCCTGTTTAAGAATCACTCCTAGGATTAGTAGCTGGTAGTCCTTGCATCGAAGATTTCAAATTGAAGGAACCACTGCCACCATATATAGATAAGGGAATTACCCTAGAGATTAGTGATAAGCAGCCCTACATTACGAAGATCTCTGTCTTCAAAATCATTGTCTTCAACATATTTTTACTTTCGAACGTATATTAGTTCGAAGTGGTTTTTGATAGGATCACCCAAATTCGATCCCAGTTTCTCTGAACCAATTATCAATAAAAGATGTCAAGTATATAGGTGATTATTACTCAATTAATCAATATCTTTTATCCAAGTAAAATATCTCTTTTAGAGATATACATCTTTAAATTATATTCTGTTTCAGTATATACGGGATAATTAAACCTCTTTTTATCAAATCCTTTGGTTAATTAAAACCCCTTTTTAAATTTGGAAATACCAAAACATTTCATCTTTAATTACTTAGGAAAAGTATAATTCAAATCTTAATGAAGATTTCACATTTCCAAAACATATCTTTAATGGGTCAAAAACAATGTTATTTAAGACATCGTTTACTGTAAACCCAAACCCATTAGTATTGAATAAAAGGGATCCATAAATTTTAGACTGATTATACACAATACTAATTTGCTTATTCCACCTATACTATTCATCAAATAATGATGAAATCACCTTTTAAATTTATACGGATAGTAGAGTTCCCTCCTCGGAATTTAATACAAATTTTAACTAGAATGTTTTCTTTAACAACGCAAATCCTATTTTAATTCTTGTTTAACTTTTGGAAAGCTCCAAATCTTTTTTATCTTAGGAAAATGTGGTCCGAGTAAATCAAATTTACTATCCTCTCCGTTGGCCAGTCCGGATAGCTAGAGCGGAACCCATACACTGGTTGTCCAAGCTCGGGTCTAGAGACTATCACTCTATCATCCATAAGACGGTCAATTTATTTGATCAACTCTAAACTCTTTTATATGATCTTTTAGAGATGATTTTTATTTACCTAACACAATTCCAAATATTGTTTAAAACAATTTTCCTCTAAACATTTATTTAACACTCCTTTCAAATAATTATAAAACTTCCAAATCATCTTTGAAATATTTAGTTATTCATTTGAAAAGATTACTAAAAAGATTGGGAAATAATAATTAAGTTAAAACTATAATTTGCAAAAGCTACCGAAACGGCTGCAAAAACCGCTGCGAATAGTGTTTTTAAAGCTTCTTTGTTAAAAACACTAATTCCATTTCATATATGTCCATTTTTATAACTCAAATCCCATTAAAAATATTTTAACATATTTATAACATTTATTTCATATTTTCAAAGATTTAAAAATATCAATTTTAAAGCGTTTTCCACTTTGGTTCCCAAATCTGCCAAACCGCGATGTTTTTAAAAACTTGATTTGGACATAACTCTAATTTTATTCAATGAAATCTTGATTTTTCTTCTTCATTTGAAAATTATAGTTATAAGATTTCGGAAAATTCTTATTTCGAATAATTCTGGACTATATTCCATTCTACACATTGATTTCACTTTTATGATGCGAAATCGCGAACTGCCGTTACGCGACGTGCTTATTTTGACTCCATTTCGAAATCTTTTCCAAACTTTACCGAAATGAGTTTCAATGTTTGTAAAGCATTTATAAACCATTTTATTCATATTTAAAGAGGTTAGACTATTTCGTAACACTTTTATAAGCCATATATAAAAGTGATTTCCTCTGTGTAAATTCGACGTGTATTTAACATGAATTATTTCCACAACCAAACAAACATATTATCACATTCAAAACATGATGATCAAACAAAGAAAACAATCATAGAAAATATATTATATCATTACATAATTTATAATAAATTAGCGGAGTAATTCTCACCTTCATTGTTTTTAGATTTACTAAATTTGATTATAGCTCCGCTATCACCGCACCGAAGTTTATGAAATCAACCCTACGACCCTTGGAAGTGTACGGCTTATGCTAGAGAGGTTGGATGCTTGGCCTTAAGTGGTGATGGAGGGTGGCTGTGAGTATAGGAGGAGAAGAGAAAATGATTGCTCCTTTGATTTCAAATTATCGTGATATATTTTGCGATATGGAAATGCATTTTTCAGCAGAGCTTTGCTATGACTATGGAATATTTTATAAAGGCGTGGAAGCCATTAATGAAGAGAAAGAAGAAGATGAAGAACTTAAGAAAGAAAGAGGAGGAAGGTGTGAAAATTATAAGAGGAAGAGGCATGTATTTATAGGAAAAAAATATATAAAAATAGATAAATGCAAAACTACCTTCCTACCCCATGCCCACTCCCCTCCACGCACACGGCCACACCCTCCCTTTTCCTTCTCTCTATGTGCTTGAGACAATGGTGTGTAAGTGTGTAAGGATGTGAGGTTTTGATGTGTAGTTTGCTTTTGACTTTGTATAAATATCTTAGATATTTTGTGATATGTGTATATATATATTTATGTATATATGTTAAATGTGTATATGTATATGTTAGTGTATATATGTGCATGTCATATATATGCACAAGACATATAAACAACGTTGCGACCACTTCAAACAACTTCCGTTCGTTAAATCGTTAAAAATCGGAAAGCCGATCTTGGTCACGTTTTCACTTAATAATTAATTTACATATAAATGTAAACAAAATTTGAAAACTAATTTCTTATCATTAGTAATAAATTAAAACAATCATATTTGAGTTATAAAACCATATAAATCAATATTAAATAAGTGTTTGCAAAAAGTGTTGTCGTAATCGAAAAAGTGTTATGAATTTTCTTATTTTTTAAAAAAAAAAGTATATACATGTATAAAACCATTATAAATCAATTTTTATCACTATATAATAATTAAAATGAATTATTATAATTTTAAAACAATTATTTGATCATTTAAACTTGATTTAAAATTCCAAAAAATATATAAAAGTGATGATATCCCTGATGATGTCATAAGTATATTTTATTTTCAAAAATAAAATAAATAATTTTTACTTCATATTATTGATTAAATGGATAAATAAGTGTATGTACCCAGTTCCATTCGCTTTAACATTGAGAAAATCTCAATTTTTCCTAAAACTGATTTTTGTTGTTTTTCTGATGAAAACCCCCAAATATCCATATTTGTTAATATACCTTTAAAATAAGTTTACCATCATTATTTATGGTTCAAAATATTATAATTTGTGTTATAAAATCTTGTATTTGAATATTTCAAATATAAATATAATTTATCAAAGCGATAAATTTATGGGTCGTTACAGACTTCCCTCCTTAAAAGAATTTTGTCCTCGAAATTACACCTAACCAAAAACCTGTAAAAACATTATTTTAAATTCTAAATACAAACCCGTGTTATGCTTACGGATTATCTGTATGCACTATCTGATTCGATCTTAAATTTGAATATACCACTTTGCTTCTAAATTAGTATCAATCCTCCGATTCTCTAGTGCGTACTTTGATCAGGCTCAAGCTTTTATTTTCCTTGCAAAATTTTGGTTCAAGTTCTTAAATATTTCATAAAAATACAATTTTATCTTAAAAAGAAAATTATCCTTTTAAATTTTGTTTCCCTTATCAAGAATTCTCATAAATTGATTTATGAAATTGCAAATGAGAGAAGTTATATCAAAAGATCATCTTAATATTATATAAGCCTTAGAACATAGGTCAATCCTTAAATTACACCCATCATCCACAAGTTATCCTTATATATGTCATCATATCTTACACAGGTCATCATGGGTCATCCTAACCATACTTTATCACACTAGAAATACACAACCGTAATGCAAAACCATCATACTACTACTTAAATACTATATTAGATATATATCACCAATCTTCAAATCATATCACAACACAATTTCCAAACTCAAATAGAACTTCCTCCATATTGTCTTCACTATCACTTTCTTGCTCATCATCTGCTTCATTTCCATCCTATTCTTGATGCAGTAAATCCCATCCCATTGATTGCCAATGTTGTCCTTGGGGAACCCATGGAATATGTCCTAATCCAGCTGGTACTTTAGGCAAAACTTCTCCTTCAGCTAACTCTTCTAAACCTTGAACTCCCTCTTCCTAAGGATTCTAAGCTTCTTCCTCATACTTTTCCATATCATCCCAATTGATGTATGAACTTGACGATTCTTCATGCCAAATGACATTACCATTTTCACCCATTTCCCATACGATGTCGCCATCACCACTACTGTTGTTTGAATCACCTGATATCTTATCCATCCATGCATCATATGTAGTAGAGTCTTGACTATTCATCACAGCATTTAGGTCCTCCTTGGGCTCAAGCTCTTCTTCTATTGGTTCTTCTTCGGGAATTTCCTCCTCGTCTTGTTCGGGTTCCGAACTTGCAAGATGGTGATCCACATCCTATCTGAGATTTCTTAAGGCAACACTACTGGTTCTAACTCCATCATTATTTGTACGTTTTCTTATGTCTGGGTAGTTTCTTCATCACTGGAAAGAACTATCAAATCATCTCTTTCACCCCAGTTGGCTCTTGATGATTCCCCCTTGGAATACTTTCCTCCGTAACTAGTACGCTTCTACAATTATAAACAACAAATACTTAGACACTAAGTATTTTAATCGTCCTAACTCAATCTAATGTTAGACTATTAATCTAGGTTTATCCTAACACAAATCCGTTTTAACTACAATATTTTAAAGAGAATAATTCACTAAGCACTTGGTACTATTTTCCCTAAATCGATATTCGATCAATACTTAGAAAACAAACTGAGATCTTTGTTCAATCAATTATTAAAGATAGTTTTTCTAACTTAGATCTTTTCCCATGATATCCATGTCCAAATGTTTTATCTTTTCCAAAAATCCTTTGAAATCTTTGCCAATATTTCCCAAACATTGTTATTATCACCTTTCAAAATCCTTTGAAAATTCTTTCAAAAACCTCTTAGATAAAATTATCATTATCCAACTCCTTAGGTTTTATTTATATCCCTTATTATTTTTAATCCTTCAACGTTATTATTAAACATCTTATAGTCAAACTGTGAAATTATATTCACAAGCTGTTTATACTTAGATTTAACCAACCTGATTTTAAACAATTATCCAATTTATAACTTAACAAACGAATTAACTATTTTTCAAAATATATTCTTTATATACAAAATACAACCTTAGGTAAAATTATTTCATTTACCATAATTTCAAAACAAATCATTTATATATAGCATTAACAAATACATGATCATATATAATATGGTCAAACTCATTCTAGGGTGTCACTTACCCTATCTAATGAGTTACTCATCCTAGGGTATTACTAACCCTATCTCTGATGAGACTTTACCCCTATTAGGCTTGGTGTTCGCTCAACCTAAGCACTGATTCTAATCGCGACGAATGATATTTTCGACCCTAAAAGTCGACACTAATACATCCACGGTATTCACGTGCCAAATATCCAAGTGCCGGAAAGACTGATCGTTAAGGGTGAAAAGAAAAAGAAGACATAACAGAATCTTACATGAATGGAATAACATATATTGTTTCAATATATAATCTTTACAGCGGAAATTTTAAATACATACATCGGAGTCTATCCTAATCTCAGCCTGGATAGTTATTTAACTATCCCTACTAGTGCTGAATAAAAACAGTAACAAATGCAGCGGAAATGGAAATGGATAACCATCTACAGAGGAAACTCCAGCTCCTCCAAAATGTTCTAAGCTAGACCTGAACTACTTGGCTACCTAGAAAAATAGGGCACCCAAAGTTAAAGGGAAAAGAAAATAAACTCCGAGTCAGTCATGAGACCGGTGTGAGAAAACTCAAAACACATATATTTTTGAAACCAAAAGGTATCTCATAAAACCACGCGACACATAAACACGGATAGGATTTTACCTTATGATAACCAAACTATTTGCTACGCAAAATCAGAGATATTAATTTTTATGACATTCTTTGAAAACTCTTTCAAATAAATATATATAATCTTAGCCGAAATTGTTACATTTATTAAATTTCAACATAATAGGTTTATAACCAAAACTGTAAAGGCTCGTATTGGAGAATGGATTCCATACAATGGCAAGATAATGAACTACCTTATGATAGTACATCTCTAGAGGGATGCACCCGAGGCTCAACCTCTACCAACACAGATACAACCTACCTTTACCATAGAAAGTACCGAATGTGACATCATCGTGGTCGTTACGACCTATCCATGGCCATAGTATACACAAAAACCCGAAATATAGAGGGTAATGTAGAAAGGTGATGAACATCTCCTAATTGGAGCGACCCACTTAGCCCAGTTGCATCTACCCTGTTTTTGTCATTAAATATGTGTGAGGCTTAAGGTAACATTTTACCTTTCACACGACAAAACCCACTTTGAGTACCACATTGCCATTTCTAACAAAACACTAATTGATTTCTACAAAAAGTACAACCTCTGAGCTTGAACGTCTCGGAGAAGGGTGTTAAGTATAAGTGTAACGACCCCAGATTTAAATTTATTTAAATCGATAATTTATTGAGTTTTTGAATACAAATTGTAAAATTAAATTGATAAATTGAAGCGAGTTTCCTCGAACTAAAATTTGAATTGGAATAAATCATTTAAATTTAATAATATTGTAAAGTAAATAGAACTAGAACAATTTTAACAACATATTAAAATAGAATATCAATTTTATTACAAAGCCAACAAGTATAAACTGTAAACAAAATAAGAAATAAAAATAAATCAAGCAAATAAAATACATTCACATATGCAAGGCCGTAGGACATAAGGCAAGAAAGGAAAAGAAGAAATAAACAAAGGTAAAATGTACAAAGCAAAAAAATCTCTCAGCCGAAGTTGAACAAGTAAAATAAGTATTATGTGTAACCTGTAAAAGTTTAGAATGCAATGGTAAGTATAAACAAAGTTAAATAGTAAAATATCTATGAATATAAAAATAAAAGGGGACAAGTATAGAGACATAAAGGACTCATGCATTAAATGTTAGCAAAATTTTAGTCAATTCGAATTTGTATAAAATGTTTTCAGCCGCCAAAGAGCTAAGAAAATTTGCATAAATTATGAAACAAGGAAAAATATCCCTGTCCTGTTTTGTACAAACTACATTATAACACCCTGTACAAATGAATACCCAGTGAACTCATTTTCTTTATCAAGCCTTCCTCATATCAGTTTGTTCATTCGAAACTGAGAAAAACTAAAGTAAATGTCATTTAAACTCAAACAAGCTTCTACTAAAAACAACAGCAATTAGATTCATGAAGTAAAACAAATCATTATAGGCCAACAGCATTTCCAGATTTTGGTTCAAAGCTCCTCTGTTTCAAAAATTCAAGTTTTTCAAGCTTGTACAAGTTGAGTTCTCTGTTTTTGCTTTTACAAGGTGAGCAACTCCTATTCTTCGAGGCTTAACTGTTTTGATTTCTTGTCGTTTGTGAGCAAACCTTTAAACTCTCATATACTTTTGAAGTTGTTGTATGTTTGTGATTGTGCATGCATGACAGTGTGGATATTTGATTTTATTGTCTGCACATACCTGGAAACTAGAAGAAAACAGTTCCTGTTCTTTGTTACAGCAAGAGTAAACTTCAAGTAATAAAAGGAAAAGAAAAAAAAAATCTCTTAATCAAGTCAGTATTATCCTCTGATATTTAAATAAAAATTGTTTGTTTAAGGATAAAGATGATTCTAAAAATAGTTTCAGGGATTCAAATTCAACAGAAAAATTTTCTTGGGAAATAACAGTGAAGATACATATATATGTTAATAAATCAACCAATTTAATTCCCGTTTTGGATTGCATAAATGGATTCGTGAACAAAAATCATGATTTTTAACATACGTTTCATGATTTCTAGTTTCGTATTCAATTCGAATTTCTGAGATGAACGTCTTTAACATTTTGGTCGCCTGCTGTCGAACGGCGACGAATTGTACGTCGTGCTTGAGCCTGAAGGAGGAAGAGAGGTTGGGTCACAGGGGAAAAATACTCGTTTGAATTATAGGCGGCGATGATGGCGTGGCGTAGTTGGTTTAGGGTTTAGGGAATCGATGTGAACGAGGAGATTGTCGAGGCACTTCCGACGTCGTGGTCACACCGAGTTGCACGTGGTTCAAGGGGAAGGTAGAGGGGACTACGGCGAAGGTTCTGGTAGGGGGACGTGGTCGCTGGTGGCCTGAGATGGTGAGACGAGGGGTTTTCTGGTGGCTCAGTTGTGTTCCAGTTCTAGGTGAAATGCTCGATCTCGAGTTTTGTTCGAATTCGTCGAACTGGGTGGTGGATGGGAAAGAGTCGATCATCGACGACATGGGGAGGAAGGCGGTATCGTTCGCCGAGGCTCCGGCGCCTCGTGCAAGTGCACGCGTGCACGTTAATGTCAGTGGGAGTTGAGGCTTTGGGGAAGAAGAGTTGGCATTTGGGGAGAACTCGAGAAAACGAACGAATAACTCGGAGCAGTTGATGGTTTGGGGTAGCCGAAGTTTTGCTCGGGGAAACTAATGTTTGGCTCGGGTTTTTCTCTGACTAACTCGGGTATGAGAAGTTGCAGTTTTAAAACCTTAAAATAAATCAAAGTTTAAAATGTAACTTAAAGTCAGTACAAACTTAATTTGAGAATAAACAAAGTTTGCATTTAAGTTGTTTTAAACATGGGATTAGTTTGAAGTTTTAAGAATAAATTATTTTTAAAAGTTAATTAAGTTAAATTAAATTAAGGGTTAATCAAATAAATAAATTAAAAGATAATTAAATAATTAAAGGATAATTATTTAATGATTAGAAGATTGATTTATCAATTAAGATTGATTTATTTATTAAGGATTAAAGGTTAATTAATAGATGATAAAGAAGAATTAATTAAAATAGGTCGTAATTAATTAACCGGGATTAGTAATTTTCATAAGTAATCGAAACTGATTTGGATTACTCAACCAATTAACTGATCTTACGTATAGATGTTTGATATTTTATTACATGCTATGTGATGGATTGATATATCAGTTATGTGATGCGATGCTAGGTTATGTTTGTGCTTAGCTATGATTTCTGTTTTCTGTATATATTGTTATGTGAATATGAAACCCTTGACCTCAAAACGGCACTTGAATTTCGATGCGACAGGGAGTCGGATTCCAGTTGGTTATCCGAAACCCACATCGAATTGTAATGATGAATCTTTGTGACTGATAAATTTATTTTATCTATGAATCTGTGAATGAAGATAAGCGTTATCCATTATACCGCTTATCGATATATCTGTGATGATTGATGTTGCACTATTGTGTAAAACCCCTGGACTACACTTTTACACACACAAATATGGATTGCACGTGGAAATCGGTTAAGTCACAGACAATTTAAATTTGATGTTTTTGAAATTGAAATTTTAATTTCAATTGATTTTGAAATTGGAAATTTGGGTTTAAAGTGAAAAGCTTTTGAAATGGAATTTCAAAGATAAAAGTTATTTTGAATAACTTAATCGAGTTTTGAAATTTAAATAATTTGATTTAAATTTGAATTCAAGTTTGAAATTGAATTCTATGATTTGAAACTGGGGATTAAAGATGCTGTACAAGTTATATATGGGTTAAACCATTTTAAAGGTATTGATTTGGGAATTTGAATTTAATTCAAGGGTTTTAACTCGTGTAAATATAACTGGATTTTTTTATGAAACGAAACTATTTGTTTCAAATAGTAAAAGCTTTCACATAAGTAATGAACTTCCAATTTGTGTTAAAAGAATTTCAAGTTTGAAATAGAATTGAAATGTTTTGAAAACTATGAAATGAGTCTTTGATTTCAAAGATCGGATGAGTTAATCTAACTTGAAATGGAATTGTTTTTGAAAGACTATGAATGAACCTTTGGAAATGAGTTTTGAAAGCTATAAGTTAAATCTTGACTTAAAGATTTAACGAGTTAATCCAATTGAAATGGAAATTGTTTTGAAATCTATGAATGAATCTTTGTGAATGGGGTTAACTTTGTGAACTGAATCTTTTCGTTTAAAAGATTAAAAGTGTGGAAATTGTTTAAACCATTGAAGGTTTTTGAAATGATTCTTTTTGTTTAAAAGATTGGAAATGGTAATTTGTTTTAACCATTCGAATGAAAAGTTTTGGGCTTTAAGCTGTGATTTAACTAAGACCCCAGTATCCATATGATTTTTTAATTACGCTCGTTATTCGGTTTAGCCGGGAGAGGACCTTTGTGTCATATAACCCATTCCGAATAGTGATACGACGATATGGATAGCATTTGAAGACCGGTGGTGAAGACCGGGTATTTGCGAGAGCGATATGATGACCTATCGATTTTCTCTACATCATGGCTCCGGTATAGAGATTCCCTAAGTGATGGGAAGTCCGATCGAAATTGTGAATACCCGGATTTGCAAGGGCTTCTTTGGAAGTGCCTTCGGTTCTGTTCGGACCCGGAACAGACTTGTATGGATGTGTGTCTGACGTTACACTTTGAGATGTAAAGCTGGTTTCTATCAAATACATTTCTGTTGGTGGCGGAGAATTTATTCTCTTAGCTTAACACCCTTCTCTGAGACGTACGAGCTCAGAGGTTATGTAGTTGATGGTTACTAGTGATACATTCCCAATTTGGTAATGTGGCATACGAAGTGCTGCTGATCATTTGTTGATCGAAGCGTGGCTTTGTGAAAAAGCGTGGCTTTGTGGACGAGACTTCGTCGAGCCTCACAACCCGGTAATGGTCGAAACAGGAATGTTGCGACAAAGGTTTGTAGGGGTAGCGCCCCTAGGGTATGTCATTTCCTTCTGGATAAAGGGTGGTATCATGGTATGGAGCCCAGATACTTAACTCGTGTGGACACGGTAATTTATTACTGTATGATGTTGCTTTGTTGGTTTTCGGGATCCCGCGGATAAAGGTCGGTAACGACCGGGGGATGACATAGCTCGTGTGTTAGTTACCTAGTTACAGCTGTACAGCGTGAGGTAGCGTCAGTGTGTTAGTTACCTAGTTACAGCTGTACAGCGTGAGGTAGCGTCGGCCTTTTGTTTGCAGAGATCCGGTTAGGTTCTCGGGCCGTCTTTCCAGAGGCGTTTCTATTTCGGTAAGGAAGTTCCTTAGCCTGATCATTTGTTGGAAATCCAAAGAAACAATACGAACCCTGTACGATTTTTAGTTGTATTACCTGCTATGGAATGTGGCGGTAACCTGCTATTGAACATGGTAGCTATAGTAGGCATACGATGAAATGTTGTATGCTGGCTAAGATTAATATTATATTTTCGAAATGTTTTCGACACTATGCACTAATGATAATAATATCGAATGATTTTGCGTAGTAAGCATTTTTGACTATCATAAGAAGAAATCTCCTCCAATTCTGCGTTTGCATTGTGTGTGTGGTGGGAGGTCTTATGGTAGTTTCATTTTCGAAAAGCATTGCGGGTTTCAATGTTAAAAGCCTTTTGTGTTTGTTTAAAGATAAACTGTTTTTGTTGCTCACACCAGTCCCATGACTGATCCGGAGTTTATTGTTCCCTTCCTAAACTCTGGGTGCCCACTATTTTCCACACGGGCAGTCTAGAGTTGGGTTTTTCCAGATATTCAGGTTGAGTAGATTATCTGGAGCTAGTTCAGTTCTTGGAGTTCATGGACTGACGTTGCTTATCTTGGAGCATTCTATTGGAGACATTCTATCCGCTGCTGGTGTTATCTATTTTCTTTCCGCTGCTATTTCTTGTATCATATCTCTGATGTATATAGATATTCATTGTATCATCATTGTATCTGGATATTGTATCAGATGTTGTATATCTATATTCTTTTTCTTTTCCGCTGTGTTGTTTACTTAATGTTGTTATAAGCTCCGGCGACTCGGATTTGAACGGTCGAATCTACGGCATTCGAGTACGATGTAAAGTATGGATGTCGATTTTCGAATGTGAAAAATCTGTATCGTTACAATAAGAGGGTTCACCTCTTATACCACCAAACAGATGTACATTTGTAAAAACCAATGTACGTGGTCTTAGAAATCCAATGTCAAACACTCGTCCATAAAAGTTGTATATGCACATGACAAACCGAAGGCACTTCTCCTACTACATCCTATTTTGGAATCACCCCTAGAATTAGTAGCGAGTAATCCTTGCATCGAAGATTTCAAATTAAAGGAACCACTGCCACCATGCATATGATAAGGGAATTACCCCAGAGGTTAGTGATAAGTAGCCCTACATTATGAAGATCTCCATCTTCAAAATCACTGTCTCCAACATGTTTTCACTTTCGAATGTATATTGGTTCGAAGTGATTTTCAGATAGGAATCACCCAAATCCAATCCCGGTTTCTTCGAACTAATTATTGATAAAATATGTCAAGTATATAGGTGATTATTATTCAATTAATAAATATCTTTTATCCAAGTAAAATATCTCTCTGGAGATATACATCTTTAAATCGTATTCCGTTTCAGTATATATGGGATAATTTAACCTCTTTTATCAAATCCTTTGGTTAATTAAAACCCTTTTTTAACTTTAGAAATACCAAAACATTTCATCTTTAACTACTTAGGAAAAGTATAATTCAAATCTTAATGAAGATTTCACATTTCCAAAGCATATCTTTAACGGGTCAAAAACAATGTTATTTAAGACATCGTTTAACTGTAAACCCAAACAAGTTAGTATCGAATAAAAGGGATCCATAAATTTTAGACTGACTATACCTAATACTAATTTCTATGTTCAACCTGTACTATTCGTCAAATAATGGTGAAATCACCTTTCAAATTCATATGGATAGTACGAGTTCCCTCCTCGAAATTTAATATGGAGCTTAACTAGAATGTTTTCTATAACAACCAAAATAATATTTTAAATCTTTTTTAAATTTTGGAAAGCTCCAAATCTCCTTTTATCTTAGGAAAATATAATTCGAGTAAATCCAATTTACTATCCCCTACGTTGGGCCGGTCTAGATAGCTAGAGCGGAACCCAAACACTAGCTGTCCAACCTCGAGTCTAGAGACTATCTCTCTGTCAACCATATAGCTGTTAAGTTATTTGATCAACTCTAAACTCTTTTATATGATCTTTTAGAGATGATTTTCATTTACTTAACACAATTTCAAATATTATTTAAAACAATTTTCCTCTAACCATTTATTTAAAACTCCTTTAAATTAATTATAAAACTTCCAAATCATCTTCAAAATACTTTATTATTCATTTGAAAATATTACGAAAAAGATTGGGAAAGAATAATTAGTTCAAACCATAATTTGCATAAGTTACCGAAACCGTTGCAAAAACTGCTGCGAATAGTATTTTTAAAGCTTCTTTGTTCAAAACACTAATTCCATTTCATATATGTCCATTTTTATAACTCAAATCCCTTTTAAATCATTTTAGCATATTTATAACATTTATTTCATATTTTTAAAGATTTAAAAATATCAATTTAAAAGCATTTGCCACTTTGGTTCCCAAAACTACCAAACCGCGATATTTTTAAAAACTTGATTTGGACATAACTCAAATTCTATTCAATGAAATCTTGATTTTTTTTTCTTTCTTTGAAAACCATAGCTATAAGAGTTTGGAAAATTCTTAATTTGAATAATTCCGAACTATATTCCATTCTACACATTGGTTTAACTTTTATGGCGAGAAACCGTGAACTACCGTTAATCGACGCGCTTCTTTTGACTCCATTTTCAAATCTTTTCCAAACTTTACCGAAATGAGTTTTAATATTTATAAAGCATTTATAAACTATTTTATTCATGTTTAAAGATGTTTAACTATTTCATAAAACTTTTATAATTCATATAGGAAAGTTATTTCCTTTATGTAAATTCGACGTGTATTTAACGTGAATTATTTCCACAACCAAACAAGCATATTACCACATCCAAAACATGATGATCAAACATAGAAAACAATCATAGCAAATATATTATATCATCACGTAATCTATAATAAAATAACGAAGTAATTCTCACCTTCATTGGTTTCTACATTTACTAAACTTGACTATAGCTCCGCTATCACCGCACCAAAGCTTAGAAAATCAACCCTACGACCCTTGGAAGTGTATGGCCTATGCTAGAGAGGGTGATGCTCGACCTTGAGTGGTGATGGAGGGTGCCTATGTGTATAGGAGGAGATGATTGTTCACTTTGATTTCAAATTATGGTGATATATTTTGCGATATGGAAGTGTATTTCTCAACAGAGCTTCGCTACGATTATGGAATATTTTATGAAGGCATGGAAGCCATTAATGAAGAGGAAGAAGAAGATGAAGAACTTAAGAAAGAAAGAAGAGGCAGGTATGAAAATTATGAAAGGAGGAGACATGTATTTATAGGAAAATATACGTAAATATATCTAAATGCAAAATTACCTTCCTATCCCTTGCCCACTCCCCTCCACACGCACGACCACACTCCCTTGTCCTTCTCTCCATGTGCTTGAGATGATGGCATGTAAGTGTGTAAGGATGTGAGGTTTTGATGTGTAGTTTCCTTTTGACTTTATATAAATATCTTAGATATTTTATGATATATATATATATATATATAAGTGTATGTATATATGTTATATGTGTATATGTATATGTTAGTGTATATATGTGCATGCCATATATGTGCACACGACATATAAACAACGTTGTGACCACTTTGAACAACTTCCGTTCGTTTAACTGTCAAAAGTCGGAAAGCCGATTCCCGATCACATTTTCACTTATTAATTAAATTACATATAAATGTTTAAAAAAATTGAAAACTTATTTTTGATCATTAGTAATAAATTAAAACAACCACATTTGAATTATAAAACCATATAAATCAATATTAAACAAGTGTTTACAAAAAGTGATGTCGTATCGACAAAGCGTTATGAGTTTTCTTATATATTTTATTAAAAACAGGCATATACATTCATGAGACTATTATAAATCAGTCATTATCACTATATAATAATTAAAATGAATTATTATCATTTTAAGACAATTATTTGATAAATTAAACTTAGTTTAAAATTACAGAAAATACATAAAAGTGATGATATCCCTGATGATGTCACAAATATATTTTATTTTCAAAAAGTAAAATAAATAATTTTTATTTTGTATTCTTGCTTAAATGGGTAAATAAGTGTATGTATCAAGTTTTGTTCGCTTTAATATTGAGAAAATCTCAATTTTTTCGAAAACTGATTTTCGTCGTTTTTCTGATGAAAACCCCCAAATAACCATATTTGGTAATATACCTTTAAAACAAGTTTACCATCCTTATTTATGGTTCAAAACATTATAATTTGTGTTTTAAAATCTTTTATTTTAATATTTCAAATATAAATTTAATTTATCAAAGTGATAAATTTGCGGGTTGTTACATATAACGTCATTGTATGAATTTGCTGAGATTAGGAATTGGTTTTGCATATAGGCTCAGAATAATGTAATGAAGGGATAAAGTAAAACACATAATAACTACTGACTTTTTCAATAACGGGTATGTTGTGGTAATCATCCAACATATGATAATGATTACCTAAAATACAAGATAGTACAAACACAGACAAGGAAGATAATTATCCACGAAGAATACTAGTAAACACTCATACTTGGATGTTATCTAGGCATTTTTATTTTTAAGGTATGATTATTAAGCAGAAATTCTAATCTTCTCACTTTCGATTACATTTCAAATGCACCTCTCTACCTTATCGACCGAGTTGTCGACCAATCCACTGGAAGTAGCCACATCCAATCCAATAATCCCTGCATGCAAAGTATCTTCGACCTACATTTTCATGTGATTCGAAAATGAGCATTATCGCTTCAACTCTACATTCATAATGGACTCTTTAACTTTGAACTTGTTCGTTTTCAGGGTTATAAAAACCACCAATAATTGAAACGTTATCCAAAGTTGTGTTTGACATTGTTATGTTGATAATCTTAACTGAAACTAAATTGAATGCTGACATTGTTCAAATCACATTTAGAAACAATCAGAATCGTACATTGATTTGAATTGTTTATTGTTGATTTCATCATTCACTCCAAAGATTCCAATTAGGTTCTGTAGTGCATGGCATAGAGCAGCTTGATTCAGAGATTGATTTGATCGTTTAGTGCAAAGATTCCAACTGTACACCGTACTACATCGAAGAGAGAAGTATAGTTCAAAGAGTGATGTGATCGTTCACCAAACAGATTCCTACCGTGCACTGTAGCGTATGGGAGGTAGCCGTATGGTTTAGAAAGTGTTGTGATCATTCACTAAAAAGATTCCAACTGTACACTATAGCATATGAGAGATAGTAACATGGTTTAGAGAGTGATGTGATCATTCAGTGGAAAGATTTCAACTTTACACTATAGCGCATTGCAGGGAGCAGCATGGTTTAAAGAGTGATGTGACCGTTCAATGAATAGATTTTAACTTTAAACTATAGCACATGGTAGGGAGCAGCATGATTCAAAGAGTGATGTGATCGTTCAATGAACATATTCCAACTTTACATTGTACCAGAAGAGCTGTATGTAGATGGACTGGTATATTGAATCGAGTTAAATGACCCAATAAATTAAAAAAAAAAAGTTAAATCACTCAATAAATTATACAAGTATATAATTAAGTTAAATTGTAAATTTTGTTTTAATAAATTAAACAAATTTATTTGAGTTAAAATATAGATTTTGTTAAGTAACCAAAAAAATTATTTTGTTAAATCACCTAATAAATTAAACAAATATATAAGTTAAATCACTTAATAAACTAAACAAACATATAATTAAGTTAAATTATAAAATTTATTTTAATAAATTAAATAAATTTATTTGAGTTAAAATATAGAATTTGTTAAATCACCTAATAAATTAAACAATACATAAATTGAATCACTCAATAACTAAAACAAATATATAATTAAGTTAAATTATAAATTTTGTTTCAATAAATTAAATAAGTTTATTCGAGTTAAATTATAGATTTTGTTAAATCACCCAATAAATCAAACAAATATATATGTATATATACATACACACATACATACTTAAGTTAAATTATAAATTTTATTTCAACAAATTAAACAAGTTTATTTGAGTTAAAATATAGATCTTGTTAAATCACCCAATAAATTAAACAAATATATAAGTTAAATCACTTGATAAATCAAATAAATATATAATTAAGTTAAATTAAAATTTATTTAAAATAATTAAACAAGCTTATTTGATTTAAAATGCAAATTTTGTAAATTTCACAAATACAGTACTTGAAATAAAAATTTACTTATTATTAACAAAAAATTTTGGTTAAAATGTAGAGATCATTATTAGATAGAGGTGCAACATTTAATATTGCTGTAGAAGAAGAAAACTGATGGTTGAAGTCATATGTCGGTAAGCTGGAGAAGAAGCTCGGTAAGCTTATCGATGTAGTTCTGCGACGGTTTCTAGATGGTGACATTTCTTCTTCTGATGATGATGGTGATGGTGGGAAGGGTTAGTGGGAGTATGTAGTATTTGTGTTGGTAGGATATTTTCATGTTATGGTTTGTATTATTTGGATATTTTTCATGTGGGACATTTGTATATATGTAGATAATTGGTTGGATATTTATGTTTTTGGATGTGTATTTATGTTTGTATGTGTGCAGACATTTGTATTGGTTGGATATTTTCTAGTGTTGGATGATTGGTTTGGTGATATATGTATCTTTACAACGTTGGATAATATTTGCGATATTATTGTCTTATATTAGTGTGATTTTATATCATATATATATGTGTATATATATATATCTATAAATTTGTGATTGAGGTAAGAAATGAAGTAGAAATGTTGTAAAAATGTTTTAGCAGAGGCAACGGTATGGCATTGGAAAATCCAATTCTTATATTTTAGTTAGGCGTTGGGGCATCAATATAGCATCGAAAAATCCAGTGTTAACATTTTAATCAGGCATCGGTAGAGCATCGACATGGTGTTGGTATGACATCTGTGACGACCCACCTCCTCGACCCTCAGAAATCGACAATAATACATCCTTGGTATTCACGTGTCGCAAATCCAAGTGCTGGAGGGGCAGATTATCATGGAATAAAAGAAAATAAAGATAGAACAGAATCTCACACGAATGGAATAACATATATTATTTCAACATATAATCTTTACAGCGGAAAATTTTAAATATATTTATCAGAGTTTAACTTAACATCAACATTGGCAGTTATAAATATCTGTCCTTACAAATGCAGAATACTGTAGTACATGAGTGTGTTGGAAATGGATAACAATCTTCAGAAGGATCTTCTAATTCCATACTTCGAGCTCTTCCAAAATGCTCTAAACAAAACCTGACTACTTGGTTGCCCAGAAAAATAGGCCACCCAGAGTCTAAGGGAGAAGAAAATAAACTCCGGATCAGTTATGAGACTGGTATGAGAAACTCAAATATATAGCTATTTGAAAACAAAGGGTATCTCATAAGACCACGCCGCACATAAACACAGAATGAGTTTTTACCTTATGATAACCAAAATCTTTACTATGCAAAATCCGGGGGTATTATTTTTAAGGACTTTCTTTTGAAAACACTTTTCAAGTAAAAATATACATAATCTTAGCCGAAATTGTTACATTATTAAATTCCAACATACTAGGTTCTACAATCAAGTCCGAAGGCACTTATTGGAGAATGGATTTCCATATAATGGCAGGTAAGGAACTACCTTCCGTACAGTACATCTCTAGAGGGATGTACCGAGGATCAACAACTTTTGAAACCTCTGCACCTGGCAAGACCGGCCTACCCGCAGACCCAACTTGGTGGCAGATAGAACCGAATATGACATCACCCCGGTCGTAGCCAACCTATCTGAGAGCTCTCTTAGCATACACAACATACTCGATATATATAGAGTAATCTAGAAAGGTGATGATCATACCCTAATGGTTGCGAACCACATAGCCTCACGACATGCCCTGTTTAAGCCATTTTCGAGTGATGAGGCCCGAGGTAACGATTACCTTTCACATAGCACACTCCACTTTGAATGCTATACTACCATTCCATGATCACATAATTTATTTCTGCAAACATATAACTCCTGAGCTCGTATGTCTTCGGAAAGGGTGTTAAGCTAAGAGAAGTTGCATTCTCCGTCACCAAATAGATGTTACGTTTGTAGAGATCAATCAACGTGATTAGAAATGCAACATCAGACATTCGTCCATACAAGTTGTCTAGGAATAGGACAAACCAAAGGAACTCTCCTACCACATCCTGTCGGGAATCATCCTTAGGATTAGTAGCGAGTACCCCTTGCATCGAAGATCAAATGAAGATACTACTACCACATATACATGATATGGGAAATTTCCCATGAGGGTAGGTGAAGAGCAGCCCTTCATTCATTTATTATCATTCCATGTCTTCACTTCAAATACGAAATTGGTTCGACGTGGTTTTCGGATAAGAATCACTCAAATCCGACCCCGGTTCCTTCGAATCAATCATCTATAAAATGATATTAAGTAAATAGGTGCTTATCATTTGATTAATTACTTTCCTTTTTAATCAAAAATATCTTCTAGGGATATATATCTTTAAAACATTTCTTTTCAGTATATACGAAATCATTAAACCTCTCTTTAACTTTGGAAATACCAAATCATTTTCATAAGTCATATTGCAAAACCCTTTTTTGAGTTAAAAAGGGTCGATAGAAATTATACTAATTCTACTCAACATCAATTTACGTATTCAACCTTTACTATCCATCGAATAACAGTGAAATCACCTTTTAAATTCACACGGATAGTACAAGTTCCCTCCTCGGAATTTAATACCAAGTATAAGAAGATTATCTCTATATAATCCAAGTTGTATTAAATTAGATTTGTAAATTTGAATCTTTTATACTTGTCTCATTTCCGACATTTCGACCTTATCTATTCCTCGTCCAGGAAAGAGGCTATGTGAGCCAGGGCACTGGTTGCTCCTAAACATCTCCTTAGTTTAAGCACCTCACATCTGGATCTCACGAATAGAAAAATCTAGTTTACTCATCGGTTTTTAGAGCCAAGATTAAATCACTTATTTATAACAGCTTTTCTTCTCAATCATTTACTTAAACATTTTAAATAATTATAAAACCTTCAAATCATCTTTAATACACTTATTTATTTATTTATTTAAAAATATTTATAAAAGATTTGGGATAGAATACTTAAGTTTAAAGCCGTACTTCAAAAGTTATTAAGAAGTGTTGCGAATAGTGCTTTAAAAGCTTATTTGATAAAAACAACTTTTCGATTATTTAGAATTTCATTTTTATAACTCAAATCTCTTTTAAAACATTTCAAAAGATTTATATAATTTATTCCATATTTTTAAAGAATTAAAATATCATTTAATAAAGAATTTGTCGCTTTGGTTTTCGAACTGCCAAACCGCGACTATTTTGAAAAATTGTTTTGCTCATATTTCAAAATCTACTAAACGAAATCTTGACCCTTTTCTTTTGTTTGAAAACTATGATTATAAAAGTTTGAAAAATTCTTATTACAAAGAATTATGACTCTGAATCCATCGTACAAGTGGATTTAATTTTCTACGGTGCGAAATCGCGAACTACCGTTACGCGACTATTTTAGACTCAATTTTCATAACTTTTCAAAGCTTCACCAAATTGGATTTTAATGTTTATAAAACATTTATAAACCATTTTAAACCATTTTCAAGAAGTTTAAACAATCACAAATACATCATTTCATTTATTAAAGGAAAGTGATTTCTTTTGTGATATTCGACGTGTATTAAACACGACTAGTTTCAATATCAAATAAACATATAATCAACATCCAAACTTGATGATCAAAGCATATTAAACATCCATAGAAATCATATCACATCATCATATATATATTCATCATGCTATTATTAGTCCTGTTATTTGATTATTTTGATGAATTTGTATATATATTTTTTGTCTACCTTTAATTTAATATGTATATATTTGAAATTTTTGAGTTTGTTGATTTGAATTGGATTTAAAAATAATAACAATGGTTTTGATTGTTAATTCCTATTGTTTTCTTTATGTTAAAGTTGGTGTTGTTTTAGATCTAAATCTAATAAGAAATTATTAATTAATTAATTTAGTTAAATGTCAATGGTAATTTCATTATTTCATAGTTATTTTTCTCTTTCAAAACACACACACACACACACACACATATATATATATATATATATGTATGCATGTATGCATGTATGTATGCATGCATGCATGTTGTAACACCCCATATCCAAGAGTATTACTAGGTAATACTATCAAATAATATAGAAAATGAGGTTATATAAGGTACACATGTGAATATTTCATTGGGCTAACACTGACATGTATTTAAACGAATAACTACTCATCCATATGTACACGGTATCGGCACAAAGCAATAAACGTGTGTGCCTCCAAGATTGAATGATACATATAATATAATAAATAACAAAAGAACACAGAGTCAATAACGCAGCAGTAAGATATATAATATGAAATACATACATACATACATACATACATACATATATACATACATATATATATATATATATATAATAGTCGATGAGTATAAAACATCTCAAAGGTCCACAAACTCAAATTATGTACAATGTATATCCAATATACCATACTATAACATGAATATAATGAATTTATTTCACACCAATAATATACAAAATCCTATAAATTAAGTCTCCACTAACACAAGTTAGTCACTTTGTCCCTGTACCTGAAATGTCTCGGACTAACCTGAATATTATGTAAATAACATACATGTCAGACTATGTCTAATTCAATGGTTAATATACATATGTTGCTCGGCAAAAGCAAGATCCAACAATATGATAGCACCATCAAAACAACGATCATAATGTCAATATATATATGTGGTATGTGTGCATGGTATATAATTAAAATATCATAATAATCCCAAAGTATCAAGTAACGTCAAATACCACAAAACCATGCACAAAGACGTCGTCACCCATATAAAAGAACATCAATCAATCAGAGATCATATCAACGTCAAATAGGTGAGTCATCCATATCCAAGAATCATCATTAAATTCCAGAAATCATCTATAAGTGAGATATCACTAGGTATAATCAAGCACACAACATCGCCCAAGTATATCTCTCAATCTCAATAAAATAACACCATCATCAATGTATAGGATAACATAAGCTATCCATCACTGTAATAAAAGATAGGAAAATCCACTATACTTTGGACACCTATCAACATATAATCTCATCTCCTCATATATGAATAAATCAGAATATATTATGATGGGGAATGGCTGTATGATAGACACAAAGTCCTAAGTAGAGTAATATCTAAACTAAATGAGGTATACCAATAATATAAGCCAATCACCACTCCGTTAGAACCAGAAGGGAGACTGATAGCATGAAACCAACTCCAGAGTCACACAAACTCTATAGTCTTCGGTTACCTCTACGGTATCGTGACAAGTATTTACCGATGTGCTCGTTAACATGAGGACTTAAAGTCATAACCCAGCTCTTGCCCCTATAGGTAAAAGACTGCTAGCTTATGTGACACATGGGCAAACACATGAAGCAAAAGCACACAACTATGGAAATATAAGTGTCATAGATATGGGGCGTGACCCTAAGATCAGGCTAATAGGGTGGATTCTAGTCATCTGGTTCTCTGCAACGTCAATCAAAGGAGTACATCATTATAGTGGCATAAAGTACTAATAAATATAGACATGAAGTCTTACTCTCCACTTATGAGCCTACGTGTGCCTGCTCTAGCTCACTTCTATGAGCTTATAGTTGCTTTCCCTAGCTCACCACCATAAGCATTAGCTCATGTAAATACAATCTCATCATACTATTCCCATCACGTGAGTGCCATCTGCTCACAATGAATAACTGAATAAATATCAAAGCAGCGTCCCATACCATTGCGGGATACTCAAACGTTTATTCACTGCTCATAAACTACACTCAATCTCCTCAATATTCTATATAACGAGTCCAAAGAATAATCGAAGAAATATTACCGAAAGTCCCATACCAGTCGGTATTATAACTTCGTTTATTCATATTCCTCGTCATATAGAATTAAATACCACAAAATCATATAGAAGGGTGTCATCACCGTATCACTTCAAACTCACTAATCAAATCTATATCAATGGTGAATCATTTATATATCAAAATCAATATAGGAACATGAGAAGTTAAGAAAGTATCGTAAAATCTCATAATCCAGTATTTAAAACATATTTCCATAATTTTTGATTAACTTATTAATTATAATATATACTTTACAATTCTTATATTATTAATTAGAAGTTACTTCTTATTTTTTTTAGAAATTATGTATATAACTTTTAAATAATCATTTACAACCATAAAAGATTTACTTTCGATAAATTAATAACTTTTAAATATAATGAAATACTAAATTTTGAATAAAACTTTACTTCATAAACTCACATATTTATTTTGAACCAATTATCAGATAATGAATTATCCACAATACCAAAATTCATAATAATAAAGATGAGAACAACAAAAACACATAATAACCATTCTAGAATTAAATTGAATATTTATATAAACTTTAAATTAGTAAATACATTATTTCTTTAATCAAACATAAATATAAACATGCTATACTACTATTTACACTTATTAATCACAAAATTCACTTTAAAATACTTAAATTATTAATTAGAAAATATTTCTCATTTTTTGAAATTTATATAAATCTTTAAACAATTATTTTAAAGCCAAATTGGATTTTCTTTCAATAAATCAATAATTTTAAATATACCTAAATACTGATTTTTTAAATAAAACCTTTCTCATAAATTTATATACTTACTTTATTCAATTTCTCATATTTATTTTTATGCAAATATAATTTATTTAGCATTGAAATATATGCATAGAAAATAACATAATAGAGGACTCGAACCTGGGTGAATTGGCAAAAGAGCACAAGCCTTTACCACCATACCACACCTCCTTTGTGTAATCTTTTATACCATCGATCAACATGTAGCGGCTGACTTGTTGGAGATTAGATGGTCGACCGGTAGACCAATCGATCGCACACCCAGTCGATCATTTTGATCGAATTCTGGCCATCACCTCCTTCTTCCTCTACTGTTTCTTATCCAATTCGATGCATACACAACATATTCAATTAAACAACACTCCGAACACAACATATACCAAGAGTAAAATGATCTAGGCATAGAAATGTGAGTGTGTGTGCTGACCTATAGCTTTCTCTTCTTCTTCCATTCTCTATTCCAACTCTAAGAACTCCAACGCATCAACGAAACAATTCCTTCCTTGTGTAAGTGTATATTGGTGTGAAGAACGGGACTTTTGACCCTCGAAAATGAACACTAATACGTCCACTTTGCGTGCCGAGCATTCAAGTGTTGGAAAAACCGATCGTTAAGGGTAAAAAGAAAAATAAAGACAGAATATAATCTTACACGAATGGAATAACATATATTATTTCAATATAATCTTTAATGCAGAAATTTTAAATACATACATCAGAGTCTATCCTAATCTCAGGCCGGACGATTATAAATCTCTGTCCCTACTAGTGCTGAATACAAACAGCTAACAAATGCAGTGGAAATGGAAATGTGTAACCATCTATAGAGGAAACTCCAGCTCCTACTCCAAGCTCCTCCAAAATGTTACAAGCTAGACCCAAACTACTTGGCTGTCTGAAAAAAATAAGGCACTCAGAGTTTAAGGGAAAAGAAAATAAACTCCGGATCAGTCATGCGACTGGTGTGAGGAAACTCAAAACACTAATATTTTTGAAAATAAATGGTATCTCATAAGACCATGCTGCACATAAACATAGATGAGTTTTTACCTTATGATAACAAACCATTTGCTACAAAAAATTAGAGATATTATTTTTAATGACATTCTTTGAAAACTCTTTCAAATAAATATATATAGCCTTAGCTGAAATTGTTACATTAATTAAATTTCACCATACTATATTCTACAACTAAAACCGTAAAGGCTCGTGTTGGAGAATGGATTCCACACAATGACAAGGTAAGGGACTATTGTAACAACCCGCATATTTTACGATTTTATATTTAAATGTTTTATTTAAATATAGCATCGTTAGTCGGATTTAAGTCTGAAATGTCACTTTTTGCAAACAGTCGAATTAGGACTCAAGACCACTTCCATTGTGTCCAAAATGGCATTTGCGACCTTTTTAAGTATAAACATCGATATGTTTGGAGTTGGCTTGAATTTTACTATTTTCTATTGGGGTTTGGGTTTCAGCCAACTAGCCCAACTTATCTAATATCCTAACTCCACCCCCCTCTCCTCTCCTCTTCATTCATTCTATTATTTTCCTAACACTTAAACTAAAGAAAAATGGGGGAAGAGAAAAGAAAACAAAATTCCTAATCCCTAGTTTCCTTTGCAAATTCAAGTTCTAGTTCCAAAATCTAAGAGAAGCTTAGGTAAGCACCCTCTCCATCTTCTCCATCTCAATCTCTCTTCAATTTTCATAATTTCCTATAACCTAACTTAGGGAAAACTTCACCTTTGATAATAGATTGAAAATTCTAGAGGCTAGAGAAGAGGAATTGATCTTGCCTTGTTTTAAAAGCTTCTCCTTCATTGTTTTTGGGTTTAAAGGTGAGTTTTTGAACTCACATCTATGTCTATATCTTTGATAGTTGTTTGGTAGTAATTCCTAACATCTATTCCTTGTCCATTTGCCTTTGAATTGAATTGGTTTGATAAATATTCCAATTTTTGGTGTTTTGAAGTCAAATCTTTAAAAATCCTATCTTTGATGTTATGAACATGTTGTTGGGGTGTATCGAAGAGCCTATATGGCTGGGTTGTCGCTTGGCATAAATCCCTAGTCTCCATTGCTCGTCCGATCACTCCGGTGTGGATTTTTGCCCTTCATGGGGCTAGGCTGGAAATGCTATAAAGGACAGTTCAGTCGACTGAACGTATTGGTCAGTCGACTGAACCTGGGAACAGAAAACTTTCTGTTCCAGTGTCAGTCGACTGACCATATAGTTTAGTCAACTGAACCTGGAACCCGAGAATTTCTAGGTATGGATCAGTCGACTGACCTATTCAGTCCAGTCGACTGAATCTGGGCAAAGAGCAGTTTGCCTATTTTAGGCAGTTTTGTGTGGGTTTCCGGTTTTTAATCGATTTTTGATGATCTGAATTGTTGTTATCATTTATCGGCTTTGATTACTTCTTTTTCGGGATTTTTGGGAATATCCATTTTGATGGATTCAGTATCGATTTTCATGGTTTTAATTCACGTCGTCGAATGTGGATTTTGGTGATTGATTGTTTCTACAATCATTTCTGTGATTTGTCACTTTAAAATATAAAGATTTTCTATACTAGTAGTAAATACTCAAACTCTTTCACCAAAACGATTTCAACATTACTTTTAAATACAAAACTCGTTTTTAAAACCGTTTTCCAATCTATTAGTAAACATAAACCTTTACCTCATTTATATGAGAAACCTAATTAAACGGCTTAGCAAAATAAGTGGTATGAAACGCTTGCGTTTACTTTGTCGGTTAATTCTTAGACTTGTTTGATTGAAATCTTGTGACAATTTTCGAGTGGAAATCTACAATCTGTTCGTAAATATTTAAGTTAAGCCAGTGGTTATGGGACATGAAGCTAAACTCATCTATTTACTAGCTTAGTGTGATTCACACTCTTTATTGATCGATGATGATCATTTTGTGATTTAGACTAGCGATGTCTATTTGTTTATGTGGGGACTAAAAACCCCGTTTGTGGAACTTCGGTTCAATTTGGTGGTGTAGCGACCCATGGTCTTCGGGCCGTTTATGGAGCTTTGGCTCAAAATTGATGGTTAGCGACCATGGAATAGCGTTCCGTTTGTGACACACGTGTTGGTGAGTTTTCATGCTCCCGTTTGTGATAGGCCTTCCCCCCTTTGTGATTTCTGGATTTCTAATTGATGATTTCTAGAATTTGTGTTTTCACCAATTTTCGTGGATTGCATTGGTAAGCTCTATCAATATTTGTGTTTGGTGAGCAATTCAAAGAATATGACATTCTTTTGGTGTTTGAGAATATTTGAGATATTGTATGATTTTTGTTGTTATCTGATGTATACTTGTCGCAGTATGGCATTATTGTATCATACGTTTTTGTCATATCTCTTATCCTATCTCATTTTATCTGATATTTATAGCTAGACTGATCCGTTTATTATTTTCTTCTTAAATAATACTCAAGTCAGACCGAGGTATTTCAGGTGCTCCTGCTTGACTTCTTATCAGGGTCCTTCACCTGACTTTTGGCTAACTACTTTAGCATAGTAGTTTTTGTTAGTATATATTTGAGATAGAGGCTCCTTGGTGTATACTTATTCTTTTGTCTAGCATTTGTATCTATTCTTTTGTGATGTAGTGGATCTTGTTTGACCACTACTTTGATGTACACTTCTATGTGTTATATTTATATCTATTTCCGCCTTTGTGATATGAATATATGTGACTGATTTGTGTTATGTTTATTTCTATATTTGTTTCCGAAGGCCTCATAGCCACTGGGTGGTAGCTTTGAGTTTGTATTTGATATGTCGGATTTCCTCTTGAAATGAAATGTAAGTTATATTATCTGACATATCGGTACTCACACAAAGCAATTACACAGGTGGTCGCTCCTCAACAGCCTTATTCTTCATGCTAGTCGATGGCATTACCCCGTAGTGTCCTTGGCTAGCGTGAGTATAGAGGTGGGGCGTCACAACTAGCTTCTGATAGTACATCTATAGAGGGATGCACCTGAGGCTCCAACCTCTACCAACACAGAATCGGCCTACCTCTACCATATGTAATACTGAATACGCAATCACCCTGGTTGTTCCTGACCTATCTGTGGCCACATCATACACAACAAACCTAAAATATAGATGGTACTCTAGAAAAGTGACGACTCTATTCTAACGGGTGCGACCCACTTAGCCATGCTGCATCGACCTTGTTTTTTCCATTACCGATGCGTGAGGCTTGAGGTAACGTTATACCTTTCACATGACAAATCCCACTTTGAATGCCACATTGCCATTTCTAACAACACGCTATTGATTTCCACAAAAGTACAACCTCTGAGCTCGTATGTCTCAGAGAAGGGTGTTATGTGTATGAGGGGTTACCTCCTACACCACTAAACAGATGTACATTTGTAATAATCAATGTACGTGGTCTTAGAAATGCAATGTTAAAAACTCGTCCATACAACTTGTCCAGGCATAGGACAAACCGTAGGCATTTCTCCAACTACATTCTGTTTTGGGGATCACCCTTAGGATTAGTAGCAAGTAGTCCTTACATTGAACATTTCAAATCGAAGGAACCACTGCCACCATATATATGATACGGGAATTACCCTAGAGGTTCCTGCCAAGTAGCCCTACATTATGAAGATCTCCATCTTCAAAATCATTGTCTTCAACATGTTTTCACTTTCGAAGTATATTGGCTCAAAGTGGTTTTCGGATAGGAATCACTCAAATCTGAGCCCGGTGTCTCCGAACCACTTATCGATAAAAGATGTCAAGTTATAGGTGATTATTATTCAATTAATCAATATCTTTTATCCAAGTAAAATATCTCTTTAGAGATATACATCTTTTAATCATATTCTGTTTCAATATATACGTAATAATTAAACCTCTTTTATCAAATCCTTTGGTTAATTAAAAGCCCTTTCTAACTTTGAAAAAACAAAATATTTCATCTTTAATTAGTATAATTCAAATCTTAATGAAGATTTCACATTCCCAAAACATATCTTCAATGGGTCAAAATCAATGTTATTTAAGACATCGTTTATTGTAAACACAAACCAATTAGCATTGAATAAAAGGATTCATAGATTTTAGATTATTATACTCAATACTGATTTCTATATTCAACCTCTACCATTCATCGAATAATGGTGAAATCATCTTTTAAATTCATACGGATAGTACGAGTTCCCTCCTCAGAATATAATACGGAGTTTAACCAATACATTTCATATATCACCAACATCTTATTATTCTAAAATCTTGTTTTACTTTTAAAAATCTCCAAATCTCTTTTTATTTTAGGAAAATGTGATCTGAGTAAATCAAATTTACTATTCCCTCCGTTGGGACAATCCAGATAGCTAGAGCGGAACCCAAACACTGGTTTTTCGAGCTCGGGTCTAGAGACTATCTCTCGGCCACCCATAAGGCGATCAAGTTATTTGATCAACTCTAAACTCTTTAAAATACTTGATTATTATTTGAAAAACATTTGCAAAAGATTTGGGAAGAAAATCCCAAGTTTCAATCTTAATTTCAAAAGTTACCAAAAAGTGCTGCAAAAATTGCCGCAAATAATGTTTTTAAAAGCTTCTTTGGTCAAAACACTAATTCCATTTCAATTCTATTTTTATAACTTAAATCCCCTTTAAAAAAAATTAACATATTTATAAAATTTATTTCATATTTTAAAAGATTTAAAAATATCAAATTTATCATTTACCACTTTGGTTCCCAAAACTGCCAAACCGCGATGTTTTTAAAAACTTGATTTGGACATAACTCAAATTTGATTAAACGAAATCTTGATTTTCCATCTTCAGTTGAAATCTATAGTTATAAGAGTTCAAAAAATTCTTATTTTGAATAATATCGAGCTATATTCCATTCTACTCATTAATTTAATTTTTATTGCGCGAAATCGCGAATTGCCGTTAAGCGACGCGCTTATTTTGACTCCGTTTTCAAATCTTCTCCAAATTTTACTGAAATAAGTTTTAATGTTTATAAAATATTTATAAACCATTTTAAACCATTTTATTCATGTTTAAACAGGTTTAACTATTCCGTAACACTTTTATAATTCATATAGGAAAGTGATTTCCTTTGTGTAAATTCGACGTGTATTTAACGTGAATTATTTCCACATCAAGCAAGCATATAATCAACCAATCATCATTCAAACATATTAAACAACCATATAAGCAATCATTTTAGCATATGACCAAGGGTATAACTTTAAGTAGTTAATGTCTATTATTATCACTAATAACAACCAATATTTAAGTGATAAATAAGAAATATTAATAAGTGATTATCAAGTGATTCAAAGTGAGATTAACTCACTTTTACCAAACCAAAATCTATCCACTTCCTACCAACATTCAAGCACATATCGCCATACTTCACACCATCACTTCCTTCTCCATTCCAAAGTTTTCCGAAGCTTCCTAAAATCAAACGGGCGGCATTCCGGCATCACTTCCTTCTCTTTTCTTCACTCCGGAGCTTTTGGATCTCCACCATGACTCCATGTAGGTTCGACCATGATTCTATGAGTGGTGGAGCTCAGCCTTGGTGCTTGGAAGAGGGGTGGCCATTTTTTGTGGATGTGGTAGCAACATAGCTTATATGTATAAATTTTTGACATTATTTTTCATAACTTTGCTAACTTTTTTTACCAAGGCTTGGAAGCCATTAAAGAAGAGCTATTAGAGCTCAAGAAGAATGAAGAAGAAGAAAATAGATGGTGAGAGAATAAATGAGGGGATAAAGTGCTATTTATAGCATTTTGGAAGCTTATCACTTAAGTAAAAGTGAAAATATCTCCAAACATCATTGTGCACCCCTCCCATCACCCCTTAGCTGTTACTTCCCCCTCCCATGTGCCACTCCATGTGCTTGTAAGTGATGGTGAGTTTTGTTTTGATTTGGTTAAGTAAATATCATGATATTTATAACTCTTACCTTGTGTAAATAACTAATGTACATGGTAACTTCTTATATGTATATTTATGTGTATATGTGTGTTATGACATGTATGTATGCGTATATATGTCATATGTGACAATACATCGTGTAACGTTCGACTACAACTTCCATTAGTCAAACCGTTGCGAATCCGGGATCCGATTTCTGGTTATATTTTTACTTCTCTATTAAACTATATATATTTGTAAACGAATCTTGAAAATATATTACTTATTATTTTAGAATAATTGAAACGTGCTCATTTGAATTATTGAACCATATAAATCAATATTTGAACAAATGTTGCAAAATTCCGCTATTGAACTGCCAAAGCGTGATGTATTTTGTATATCTTTCTAAAACGAGTTTATATATTTATAAAACTATTATAAATCCATTATTATCATTATATAATAATTGAAATGAATTAATATCATTTTAATACAATTATTTGATTATTTAAACTTAATTTAAAATTCCAAAAAATATATAAAAGTGATGATATCCCTTATGGTGTCATAAATATATTTTATTTTCAAAAATAAAATAGATAATTTTTATTTAATATTCTTGTATTAATGGATAAATAAATGTATGTATCCATTTTCGTTCGCTTTAATATTGAGAAAATCTTAATTTTCCCGAAAATTGATTTTCGTCATTTTTCTGATGAAAACCCCTAAATATCCATATCTGTTAATATACCTTTAAAATAAGTTTACCATCATTATTTATGGTTCAAAACATTATAATTTGTGTTATAAAATCTTGTATTTAAATATTTCAAATATAAATATAATTTATCAAAGCGATAAATTTGCGGGTCGTTACAGACTTCACTCCTTAAAAGAATTTCTTCCCCGAAATTACACCTAACCAAAAACCCAGTAAAATAATTTTTAAAAATTTCAAATACAAACCCATGTTATGCTCACGGATTATCTATATGTACTATCTGATTTAATCTTAAGTTCGAATATGCCACTTTGCTTCTGAATTAGTATCGACCCCCCAATTCTTTAGTGTAGACTTTGATCAGGCTCAGAAGCATTTATTTTTCTTGCATAGTTCTCAACTATGATAGAAAATGTAAGTATTTGATTACAAATCCTTATCAATGTTCGTCGTCAAGAATCGAATGATAAATCCTTCTTCGGACCAGTGTAAACACCTCAAAGTTCTATACTCAAACCTTAGATCAGAATCGTGTGACGAGATGATCTACTACCTCATATGTACTTTTTAACCTTTCCAAAAAATTTGTGAAAACATTTCATAAAACTTCTATTCAAACATTTTTATAAAGATGCTTCTTTATATATAATCACTTTAAAACTTTTATTCACCAACCTAAAAACACTAGTATAGGGATCTGATTAATTATACTTAATATTATTTGTTAACAGTGATGCCGATCAAGTTGGGATATTATTACCTCTCAGACCTTAAATGGACAACATTCTTTAGTTAAAAATAGATATAAGTTACCCACCTCGAATCTTAACATCAAATATAGGCTATATATAAATTCCGTATACTATATATAAAATATCTTCTTTCGGAAATCACTTACTATAACAATAGTGTAAGTGGTGAACGAAGTTGACTCGCTAAGTGAACGGTTGGCTCTAAGAGGGAAGAGATGCGCTAGCTACTTGCTTTGTTAGAAAGCTAAGCGACTAGTTGACTGTTGAGAGGTAGCGAAGCTGGACGAATGAAGGTGCGGAGCGATAGCGAAGAAAGAAGAGAGATTCACTAGCCGTAATATTCATGTCTTCCTCACTTTCCCAAAGACATTTATTTACGACAATGATGTCGAAATCCATGTCTTCTTCCACTTAAGCCCATTTTAAATCACCTTTAAAATATTGTTTAAATCTCATTTTGAATATCACATTCAACTCATTTCTCTTTTTAAAAGTTTCACAAAAACATAGCTTTTGATAAAACAGGCTTTACTAAAATCTTCTACCAAGTTTAACTTATCAAAATCTCATTTATCAAAACACTTAATTTTTAAAACACCCATTTTTCAAAATAACTTTTATTTTGAATCAACTTTCTTAAGAATTCAAATACCAATTATTTTAAAATAGCACTATATATCTTTTATTCCTAAAATCATGATAAACTCTTCATATTATAATATGGGACAGTTTGGCACAGGTCCCTAATAAGTTTCAAAATACACAAAAACCCCAGTACAAAAAGTTTGTAAATTAGGTCCCTAGAATTAAGTTACCGAATAATGGCATACAATTATTCAATTATTCAATGAATAATTGCAGACATTTTTGCAATTATACCAAAACTGTTAATATCTTAATAAACATATTAGTTGCATTGTTGTACGGTTGTTATCATCAAAACACTATATATGGTTCTTTCAGTAGCTGCCTCGACATCTACTTCTCTTGCAGCTATGTCATTCTATTTTGGCTTCTTCCTCCGCAGTTGCTGTCGATCCATCTACCTCTTCCAGTGTACCTGCGGTTGCCACTCCTATCATGATCATTACTGATCTGCTAGCTTTCACCGGTGCTCCTAATGTAATGTCGGAGGGGATACCTATACTAGACAACCCACCAGATTCCCTTACATCTTGCCTTATAGTTGTGGACCTTCTTCGAGCATGCTAAAGACACGACAACCCTAAAGATGAAGTCAGGCTACCACATCCGTTTGAGCATGCTCATTAGGGTTGAGCATCCAGTCGATTTGACCGGTATTAAGGTAAAAAATGTCAAACCATATTAAAATCGAAAAAATAAGTATCAAACCAAACCGAACCAAATTAATTTTGATTAATTCCATTGGTAATTGATTTAACCGAACTAAAAAGGTGAGTAAGATAAATTATCGTATTGATTCATTTACTCAAAGGGAAACATAATTTTTTGTTTAGAGAAACTTTATGGAGCATTTTTTTTGTTTATAAGAAAATTTAACCTACTGCAACACGTAACTTTTTTTAAGTAATAAATCAATTACTAAAATTATTACAATACCATACTTTGGATAATATAATATAAGTTTGGTTAGTTCAGTTAAACCGATAACCAAAAAATTATTTTACAAACTGAATTCAAACTGATTTAATTTCATAACTGAATTGAAGAAAATCAAAATTAATATGTTTGGTTGGTTAATCCAGTTCTAATCGAATAATGCTCGCCCCTATTGCTCATAACCCACTGACAGGCTATACCGCTCCGTTGAATCTGGTGCATTGGCAATAGGGTTAAAAGGGTGAATTAAAAAAATATTTGACTAATTTGCACAAGATCGTATTTTGTGTTCATATGAATAATAAATTTATACTAAATCATATTTAGTACTTACTAATAAAAGAGTTTAGGATATAATTTTAATTCAATTAATTTTTATATTAAATTTGTTATTTATTTGGTATTGTTAGTAATATTTTACTATTAATTTAAATTTGATTTACTAATTAAATTTTAATTTGATTTTGTGTTTTAAGTTTTTATATGTCTGTATTCATAATACAAACATTATAACTATATTAAGGGTAGTGACCTATCCTATGGATAATATAAGAATACATGTCATAATTAACAATTATGAGTTATGGTGTATATGTGTCTATGTATGTGTGTACATACGTACACACACACACACACACACACATATATATATATATAAGTTAAGATCATAAGTCAATTATGATGTTGTAAACATATATGTACACATATAAATATACTTATATCCACATTAGTACAAACTGAATATTTTTTAATTAGGCCATTAGTTTATTAATTAAGATTTATATATGTGTATGTCTATGGATAATACAATTTGAAATATATAAATATATTATAATATATTTTTGAATTATATATAATCATATATTTAAAATAAATTATTTAGACTAAATTTTACATATGTATATATGTGTGTGTATTTATATTAAATTCATAAGGATTTACATATTTAATAATTTAGGACTTAAAATAGTTTGATTAATTCAAATAAAATATTTTTATAAAAATATTTACAATCCATGATATATTTTTTAACAAAAATCAATATGGATTTTAATATAAAAATTATATGTTTGAAATTTTTAAAATTTTGAATTTTAAAATCATTTTGACTTTTTTAAAAGAATTTTTTTTCACTATTGTAAACCTTAGGCACTAAATATATATGTTTTTATCAATTTAAGTTTCGTTCGTGTGTGTGTCTATATATATATAGTTATATATATATATATAATATAGTTTTTTTGGAAACTCTTAAGCAACCTATTTTTTTATAGATATAAAACTTGGAAAGATTTAAAAGGGATTAAAAAATGCAGCATTTAGTTTATAATATATATAGTGAGATATGAAAGTATATAAAAATTATTATTTTAATTTAAAAACCAAAAATTAATTATATATATTGTTATCCACATATTTTCCAACTATCAAATATTCTAGAAAAACCATCAAGGGAAAGAGAAACAATTAGGTTTATAGGAGGATATAGAAGCACTGAAAGGAAAAGAGTTATTAAGCCTCTAGCAGTGTTGTATCAGTGAAGTATCGAGCCTATAGTTTTAACAGTATCGAGCCTCTAAAATAAAGATAATTGGCGAGCTCCTACTCAAGAGTTGAACTGCTAAAAGGAATCAGTGAATGCTTGGAGTTATGGAGTTATAAGTGTTGTCAAGTTTGAAGAAAGTAAGGTTGTCAAGTCTTTACAATCATAAGATATGGTGTCAAGCCTCTACAACCTCAAAGGTATTGAGCGTCTAACATCAGAGAGTTGTTGAGCCTTTACAACTGTAGGGATGTCGAACACTTAAGCAATTAGCAAGCCTTAGCAAAGAATGAAGAGGTGCCGAGTCTTTAAGGGATAACAAGCCTCTACAACAGTAAGGGTTGTCAAACATCTACAAATAGAAGGTGACGCCGAGCATCTAATAATAAAGAGAACATATCGAGCCTGTAAGGTGATGGAGATGTCGAACCAGTAAATGCTTGGAAATATCAAGCTATTGCAAACTTGGAGGAACAAGAGATATCGAGCTACTACATCACAAAAGTTAGCTTAAAATAACAGGATTGTCAAAGATGTATTAAGGGATGTTGAGCCTCTACAACACATGATGTTGACGAGCATGTAATAAAGAGAGGATGTCGCACCATTAGAAGATGTCGAGCATCTAACTACAAGGGAAGGCTGTCGAGTTTCTACAAGGAAGACTGTTTTGTCAAGCTTCTACAAGTAAGTAATGTCTAGTCTCTATGAATAAAGTTTCACCAAGATGGAACTAGCGGAGCCCTCAGTTTCCAAGCCAGGTAATGTGTCAATCATCCTACGTGATTGACACTGCTATAAATAGGACCCCCTCCACCACTTAGAGAGGGCGAATCATTTTCTTCTCTTTCTCTATTTCTCAATTACAAATTGTAAATCCTAAATCAATTTGGGGATTTATAGAGCCAATTGTAACTCTTGAACCTTTTGCAAATAAGGACTTGGACATTTAACTTTGCATAGCATATTTCCCTTGAATGTGCATACTTTACTATTATTGAACAACGAACATGCATATAACTATGAGCTTGAACTTGAACACAAATGGACTTGGACTTGCATATACTCCCAAGCTTGCATATTATTAATTTGTGCAAAACAACTTAAGCCCTTGTTAAAATTGAAATCTACCTTGCATATTGACTATTATGCCCATTGCATATAAACAAGGGAGCATTATATATTTATATGACTTGCCTATCTTACCCTTGCACATATGATTTGAACTTGTAAACAAATCCGTGAATATATTATAGTATGGGAATATCATTACAACATTTTCACATGATATCTCCCCGTATGACATCTTAGGTGTTGAGCCAAATTCTAGTTCAGCATTTTTGGTGCTAGAAGGAGGGCTCAAACCTCCGTCTCATCCTTTCTTTACTTTGAAACTGACTAGGTAAAAATTTATTTCAGAAAAATGCCGAGGACCAAGAAAATTAATGTTCTAAATAAAGAAGTCATGCAATAGACCGTCTTGGAGGATAATGTCACTCCAAACTTCAATTTGGAAAATACAAAGATTGAAAAACCTTCAATCTCAGCAAAATCCATGGGAAATAAGACTAAAATTCAAGACTTAACACAATGAATTACAATTATGTAAGAACTTCTTGAGAAAGTTCTTTCTCAAAGATCTTCTATGATAATAAATCCGACTAAAGAAGGAGAAGAAGTGGAGTCTCCAAGGAGAAACTTAGACACCTCATTACTCAAAAGTAAAGATAAGGGCAGGAGTATCATGGGCCCAAAAAGAAAGAGAGAAACCCAAGATGAAGGACTAGCAATGTATTCTCCAAGATCGCAAGTAAAAGAAAACAACATGCCTAAGATGAACCAACAAAAGGAGAACCAAGAAAAGCTAGCAGGAAGATCTCTCGAGCAATCAGATAGCTCAATTTGATACAAAGAATATAGGCCCTACAGAGGGGACTATCATAATGACAAAACTTACCCTAAGGGACATGGCCAACAAAATGGTGAGCGATATGCTTGACCTTAAGGGGAAGAGGACCCTTGACCTAAGGGTTAATAATAATTTTCGGGAAGCTCCTTTATATAGAAGACAATGTCTGCCAAAATACCACCCCACATTAAAATCCCTTCGCCGAAGTATGATGGAACCACTGATCCCGATGATCATCTTTTGGCTTTCGAAAGCCAAATGGACTTGCATAACACACCTAGGGTAATTGGTTGTAGGCTCTTCCCTACAACATTTCATGGAGCAGTTGCCAAATGGTATAGGCACTACCAAGAAAAGACCGTCTACTCTTGAGAGCAATTTTTAATGAATTTTCAGCAGTTTTGCATATGCAAAGGCCCTACCATAAATTCCAATGTGCTAGCTAATTTCAAGCTAAGGTCAAGGGAATTTCTTGGTGAATATCTGAGGCGATTCAATACAGAAGCACCAAAAGCAATATGTCCAATAGGGAGAAGCAGATGGCAGTGCACTTGGGGATAATTGAGCAAATTCCTTTCTGGAAAGAGCTCTATGTTCATAGGTATAAAGATTTGTAGAGATCTGGAAGAATTCCATTTCCAGGCTGATAAATTTATTCACATGGATGAAATGTACCATGACAGGAAAAATTCTCAACCAAAGAAAGGGGGAGGAAAGTTCAGTCCCGATCACCCCAATAAAAAACCAAAATGGGATGAAAGTAGAAGAGGAAGATGAGAGGAGATCCCCAAATCCAATTATGTAGATTTGAACAAACCCATCTCCTACAATTTTGATTTGGACAAAGTTAATGGAAATTTCCCCATTTCCTACAAAGAAAGGAACCATCCCGAACCTAAGAGGGGGGATTATTGTCCTACCACAAAGCAAATGGGTATAAGACTGATGAATGCCATGTCTTTGCAGGTATAATTCAGAATATGATCGGGTTAGGATCTCTGAAGGAGTTTGTTAAGGGAACTCAAAAGTCTTCCCGTTCTGAGGAAAATGTCAGAGGCCTTCGAGCAACACTACTAACTTTGTAGAAAATGGTTCCCAACAAGACTTTATTCCTCCAGTTAATCACATAGATGTCATTCACAGAGGTCCCTACATCGCTGGAAGTAGCAAAGGGGCTAAAAGCAGATTCGTAAGGGAAGCAAAGGATGGAATCTTCTCCATTTAGGAAGAGCCACCATTCAAGAATCACAGATCTCAACTCCAAATGCCTAACTTGACAATAACTCAACAAGAGCTAAGGGGAATCTATCACCCACATAACGACTCGCTAATGATAAATACCCAAATTGGGCTCCTTTTGGCGATGAAGATCTTGGTAGACAGTGGAAGTGCAGTAAATGTCATTTTAAAACACTCATTCGACCAGATGAATATACAGGAGAGGAAGTTGGAACCAAGCCTTTAGCCCATCTTTAGGTTCAATAATAAAGGATCTACTCTAATGGGGCAGATAAAGCTCTTTGTGCAATTGGGAATTCCCCCATACTCTAGAACCTTTGAAACTCTTTTTTGTAATAATCGACCAACCCTCCTATTATAATGCTTTCTTTAGGAGGCCTGCTTTAGAAGAAGTGGATTCAATTGTCTTACCTAAACATCTAATGGTGAAGTTCTTAACTAAAAATGGTTGAGGAACCATAAGGGAGGAACAGTTTAGTTCCCGAGAACTATATTTTGCTATGCTCGAGCAACTTAATAAAGATGGCACTTCTTGTTACAACTCGAAGAAAAGTAAATTGAACAAAACTAAAACTAAGAAGCCTTTGGTGGGAGTTTTTCAAGACTACTATTCGAGGCAAATAAACAGGCAAAAGTAGTTAAAAGGCCTGTGAATGTGCTGAAAAGGTTCAACTTCTCCGAGAGAAAAAGAAAGCGAAAAGAACCTAACCAGATGACCAATGAAATGGAGGGTGAAGAAATCATTATCGAATTAAATTGCATAAGTAAGCAAGATCCCGTTTGTGTTGCAGGTAGGATGGTATTTATAGAGATTGGAGAGTTTCTGGGCCAGGCCTGTTCGTCATTTACTTGCAAGTGGACACATGATGATACAACGAAGCATAGCTCGCAACTCGAACCAAAACCATGGATCGCTAACGATCCATGGTCTATGGATCACTAGCATTCCATAGATTTAGCTTGTGCTTGAGCCAATTACTTAGTTCCTTTTTCCCCTTCTCCGCTTAGTCAGGTCGCCAAGGTTTCATGATTAAGTATGGATCGCTGGCGATCTATGGTGTATGGATCGCTAGCAATCCATACACTTAGCATATTTTGCACTTTGTTCTCTAAGCCTCCTTTTCTCTTGCATGCCATGGCGACCCAATGATCTTGTATGGATCACTGGCGATCCATGGAGTATGGATCGCTAGCGATCCATTCACTTAGATTATTTCTGGACTTTGATGTCTATAATGCTTTCATTACCTTGTATCAACGTTGTTCGTGTAGTGTTGTTGCACGTTGCTTTGTTTTGATGATGATTTACTAGCTAGTTATATTTAGATGCTGATTGGACTGGACGAACGCTGGTCTCTTGGTTTAGTCAAACTCAGTCATTGCTTTCCCCCCTTTTGGTTGAGTTCTAAGCCATTCTGACCCCATCAAGTCATTCTGTTTTCTCTTGGATTTCGATGGGTTAAAAACCTAGATAACATTTGCCCACCAGAGTACGACTTTATTAGAAACAAGGCGTGCTCTGGAAGTTATTGCCCTTAGTCTCTGCTTGTTAAATTTCAAGTAATCGTGTTAGAGCTTTGTGGACGTGAGCTAGGTCATATTGCCGATCACTTAGTTTTGGTCTCGACCGCTACTGCTTGTTATAATGGATCAAATTTCTCTTCGCAGCTTCTTGGTATACCTTGAAATAGTAGGTAGAAGTCACGATGAAAATTTGAAGTCGCAGATGGGCAATTCTATGGATCGCTAGCGATCCATAGTTGATGGACCACTGGCGATCCATAGCCAATGGATCGCTAGCGACAAGAGTACTTAAGATATTTTTCGTGTTTTTGTTTCTATTTGCCTATATAGGCTTCTTCGACCCGACTCTTCCATGCACTCGAGCCGATCCAGTTTCTTCTTCGTCCGACCTATATCCTAAGCAATTCGATCCTTCCCAGTGATTCGACCTAAAGCCTTGCCGATTCTTGGCCAATGTCTTGCTGATTCTTTGCCTTGAATCCTTCAACGCCACCGGTACAAAGCCTTGCTGCTGCTCCTTTAGGTCGCCGTTAGTTGAAACCCTAGCTTGCCTACGCCCTAGCCACCGCCGATTCATCGTAGTTTGGTGATCTCAAAGCTTCTACCAGTTTAGCATCTAGGTTGTTAATCTGAGGTAGGTTTGCCAATTACAATGTTTGTTTAATGATTTGATGATGAGGTTGCATTCATGATGTTTGTCATGAGAAGTTTGAGTTGATTGCGGCTTAATGGAGAATATAGTAAATCAAGTCTTGAGTTTCTCCCAGAACGACATTCGGGCCTTGTCCCGGTGCTTGACACATTTTGCTATCTTCGTTCATTAAGCCAGAATTGACTTGTGCCAAGTTCCATAGCTGATATTGCACAACACATTGCGAATTGGTCCTGGCTCTTCTGAAGAATTTGGAGTTATTTTACTTGCTTTTTGCATGCTCGGTGTCCCTGTAATGAAAATAACCTTCTGTATCACTTGGGACAGTGGATCCGTTATCGATCGTAGATCGATAATGGGTAACTGTAGAGGAAGTAAAAAAATGGAAATGATACAGGAAGTCCCTTTACTTTTACACTACGAGCGAACTACCAACACGAGATAGAGAGTTTGTAGTGTTTCAGACACCAAGCTCACCCCTTATAGACAACACACTACACTTGCCCCGGTACATACTTGAAATCTGTTCTGTCGGCACGAATCAATGTCTCTCCAGAATTCAAGTGTTGTAAGGAAAATTATTAGTTTAGAATAGAATCATTAACCATTTTGGATGCGAGTTCTGTTGTTTTAGACTGAAGCGTCCATCTTCGTGTCGTAAGTCAAGCGGAGGAAGCCCGACACTTTCAGAAACCGAGTCATCGTCTATCGCCCTTTCTCCTTCCATCTTACAGGCTGAATATGGCCAGTTGGTCTAGTAGGTCCAGTCTTGGACCAAACTGCTCCCAATTTTAGGGTTCTTCTCAACCCACCAGAGAGAGCTTCTTTCTTGGTTTCCGCTAAAGTTCTGCATAATATCTGCATGCAACACGACATAACAGAGGAGGAAGTATGCCTTCCAAAGAAGAACGAGTTTGCTCACATGCCTCCCCCGGGATATACCGCTTGTCATCGGCATATGAGTTTGAATGGAGTTGTGCCCCCTTTTAATGACTTTTTGCACGAGACTCTTTTGAATTTAGGCATTGCCCTGTTCCAGATTCATCCCAACGGTTATGCCATCCTAACTTGTTTGCACATCCTTTTCATGCCTACATTCAATCGCGCTCTGAGCTTTGATGAGTTGCGGTACTTTCTTTCATTCAAGACAAGGGATGAGTTTCTGTCTTTGGTCGTAATCGAAGCTCAAAGGAATCAGAAAGTCGTATTGCGGCTGCAGAGCAACCTATCCCAGTTTAAGACCCAATATTTCTTCGTCAGATGCCACGAGGGTTTTAACCGTCTATGGACGACCGGGGGTAAGTTCTTTTCCCTATTTATTGAGTTCCAACATGTCACTGTGGGGCTTCTAACAAGTCGAACATTTCTTGCAGTTATCCCAAGGCCGAACAGGGACTTGTCTCTTAATGAAGTTTTTCAAACCCTGAAGGCTATCAATGCTGAGGAAAGGTCCGTTAAAGTCTTGCTGGCTGATGAGAACTTACTTCTATATAACTATTGCATCCGGGGATTCTGCCATTCCAGTTGAAGCCCCCTCTCCTTCTCGATCCACGGTTCGCACGCGATCCACTTCCTCTTCTCATGGCTCTAAAGAAGGCGCTTCTCAAGAGAGAGAGGGCTTGTCCGGAGAAATAGTTGAAGAGGCTCGTGATGGAAGAGATGTAGCTGCGATCGAAGTTAGTCGCCCGGTCAAGATGCCTTCAATTCCGGAAGAAGGAGAAGAAGAGTTCAAACAGAGGAAAGGCAAAGCCGCGATGGACTTAGAAAAAGAGGATGGGGGAATCAGGAGTTGTAGCGATGAGTCCACTTCTAGCGATGGTTTATATGTAGAATTCGATGATGGGAATTCTGGATCGTGCGATGAGACTCCAGGGATGAGCCCCATTATTCCGAGCTCACCCCCTCTAGACACAAGTGATAATGATAATGCCCCAGGAATCGGGGGACGTCAGGACACTCCGAGCAAAGATGCTGGTGCGGAGTTTGGAGATTTGAGTGATGTTTACGTCGATTTTGACGTGCTTATGGGGGGAGATTTCAAATTTAAGGAGGTGCCCCCTCGTTCGAGCCACGTCGCATCCGAAGTTAGTTCGATTCCTTTTGCGGTGCTTGCCCGATCCGGTTTGTGACGTTGTTTTAGGCTCTCCTCCCAAACACATCACACGCTTCACTAGGGTCACACTCACTTCTACATACACTTTCCACGTCTATTTTTTGTTTCTAAATTCTTTTATTTATGCTTCGTGTCAGGTATGACTAGAGGACGCAACCTTTGTAATGACTTCGAGGAATTCACCGACTCCCAGCGTTGGTCCATGCGTTCTTCCAGCCGTCACCAGCCTCGAGAGACGGAGGAAGAGTATAGAAGATGAAAGGATCTAGAGGCCAAAGCCCGTCGCCAAGATGAGAGAGAGCAAAGCCGGTCATACAAAGGCGGGTATGAGAAGAGGAGGACTTTTGATGAAAGGGAGGAGCCATTGAAGAGGTCAAAATTCGATCACCGTTCGCATTCTTCAGAACAACAAGCTTTTGCTCCAACAAACTTTTCAACGGGTCAGGAAATCCCCATTGCTTCTGCCCCTATTCCTCCTTCAACTTACATCCCATCATCTTCTGGTGTTCTTGCTCCCGGTGCTTCACTTCCCCACCAGAGACCTTCCTATATTCTTCCGTTGGGTCCTCCCAAGCTTGAGGCGACACTCCCCGGGTGGTTTCTAAAGGGGATCAAGTTTGATCGTGATCTCCGTCCGGTCCGTAGAGATTCTTACATGCCACATCTTCAGAATATCCAAAACAATTTAGAACATGCCTAAGGGTGGGAAAAATTATATAAGCAGCTGGAAGATACCAATCGCAACAACTACCAGAAACCTCTCTTTTGAGTCAGAGAAGAATGATTTTGAAATAGCATTAGCAGAGCATGATGCCAGGATTAAACAGTTGGAGGAGGAGAAAGATGCGACAGTGCGAGAAAGCAAAAGGAACGTTGACTTGCCGAAGGAAGTAAAAGAGGCCCATGTAAGAATTGAGATCGTCTACAGGGACGAAATAAAGAAGGCTCATGCTGAAGAGGCCAAATTAAAGGAGGAGGTGGCTGCTCGTAGCGCGACAATTGAAGACCAGAATAAAACTATCTCCGACCACGACCTTATCGTTGAGGGGCACAATAAGACCATCTCTAATCAGGCTGCGATGATCGCCCAACTATAGGACCAAGTTGTGCAACTTAGCGCTGATAAGTCTCATGTTGAGGTTGAAAAGGCCGTCGTTACGGCGGATTATCTAGAGCTTCAAAACACTTTCGAGAGGAAGATGGAAAAGGTGGATGAGACCATCTTGAATTTTTACGTCGATTCTCTACTTCATCAAGGGTGCCTTAGCTACTTAGGCTCGAAATTTCCATGCACTCTCGCTGTGGTATGGGAAGAAATCTTGACCCACTTTCGTGACAGCGGTTACGTTTACACCAAGCGAGAGTTATAAAACGCCTACCTTAATGAGGAATCAAAGAAGGAATTGCTAGAAGGCCAGGAGATTTTGCGGATCGAGAGGGAGAAAGAAGCTGCCGACGCCGCTATGATTGGGCCCGCTGAAGCGCTTACAGAGCCTTTCATTTCTAGTGTCGGCGAGTCATTAGAGCAGCCCCACAATTTGCCAACAAGTTCTGGGCTTGAGGCTTCCCCTTGGGTTATAGAGCCGTCTAAGGAGGGTGAAGGCGGCGAATACGAAGTTGACATTCTTGGTCACTCTTCCGGTGTAGGTAATCCTCTTGTTTTCCCTGAGTTCGGGATCTTTCAGCTTACGCTGCAATAGCAGGAATAATTTAATGCTTTCATTTTTGATCTTATAGGTCCGTCTTCCTTTTCTGTTGATGTGTCAGCTTCCTCGGTGCCTGGGCCTGTAGCTATTTCCATAACTTACGTGCTCATCTCTATTCCTATTCTAGTCTCCATGTCCGTGTCTGGCTCGCAGCCGGAGCCGGAGTCCGAAAAGATCGCCGCACTTCATGGCTTGGATGACCCTTCTGTATCTTTTGAGGGTGACGTAACAACGACCAAAGTTAGGGAGCAGGAAGTTCAAATGGAGTAGCCTGGCAAGACTCAACATGAATTGATCGCTGTCAAGAAAGAGAAGGTTGAAGCGATCAAAGCCTCGAAGAGCTCCCGCAAGTCACGGAAGCGCAAAGCGAAGGGCGAATCTTCTAAGAAGGCTGCAAAGCAGTAGGAGGATGTTAGTGCTGAGGAGTTTGTTGATATTACGGGCAGCGACACCACTCCCGAGGCAAGGCAAAAACTTCGAACAAAGGGTGGAAAGGAGAGCAGTGGAAAGAAGCGCCGAGGAGTTTGGGTGGTGACCGATCTGATTTTGGTTCTTTTGAGTCATTTTGTTCAAGTGCAGAGTCTACACTTAGTGTTTTTGTTATGGAGTCTGTATTTTCCTTTTGTTGGATGGTGTTGTGTGGGTACGGCCCCCACGTTTCAACCTTGTATAAAAGAAAATTATAAGTAATACATTGTCGATATTTTGACTGTACTCTTACTTGTCTGTTCATATGTGTTCTGTGCACTTGTGCTTGTTTTGTTTACACTTATCCAGTTCTGTGATTATTGCCAGATTTCTTTATTTGAAGTAATAATTCTTTGTTTGAAGTAACGGAACTTGAAATTATTGTTTTTAAGTAATTTTATTTAAGTGCGGTGTATGCCCCCCAGTTCACAGGGCTGTTTACTTCAAACAACTTACAAATGACGGTAACTTAGGATTTAAATAATCTGCATATTAACACTTGAAATTTGACTAAATCACAACTCAAATTTTCTTCTTTCAAAAGTTTTGTGACTCTAGCACGCAGTTCAAGTTTTCTACGATATTTTGGTAAGTATGCGACATATGAATGTTCGAAATGTGCACATTTTATAAGTTGACTGTGGGTAGGTACACATTGTCAATGTTTAATGTAATAATCTGTCGCACTCCGATTTTGTTGGAGTCGTCCCTATTGTTTCCAATAGTGGATGTGGCTTGATTCTGGTTATTCCTATATGGATAAGTTCCTTGGTATTGCCAGGGCAATTTCGGGACTTGAAAGTGCATGTAGCTTACGGGATGTGTGGATTTTAGGATCGACATGTCCCGTCGATTTGGTACAGTTCTAGCGCCTCGGTATTGCCTATCTTCGGGCAACGTGAGGAGTTTATGTTTTAGGAGCGTGATTTCACGGCTTCATGAGTTAACGCGCGGCTTATGAAATGCGCGGCTTTTGGGACTGATATGATGCCTCGGTCTGGAACGGCTTTAGTACTCTTCGATGTTGCCTATCTTCGGGCAACGTGAGAAGTTTGAGTTCTAAGAGTCAGTGCGTGACTTATGGAGTGCGCGGCTTTTCGCACTCCTTGGTGTTGCCTATCTTCGGGAAACGTGAAGAGTGTAATTTTTTAAGGATTAGTGCATAGCTTATGTAATGCATGGCTTTTCATACTCCTCGGTGTTGCTCCGAATTGATTTTTCTATCAGAACAAGAAGGAGTCAACACTCGTTCGTTTCATATCCATCCAGCTTATGAAAGACATAAAACTTTTCAGATCTTTTCTCCCAATCTGTAGGTTCTCTTCTATTTAGCTTCCAATAGGAGATTTGCTACCTAGTATCTAGACATATCCTCTCCGGGGTCTCAGTCAGATCAGTGTAGAAAGATGTAACATCCCGTATCTAGAGGTCAAAAGCTAAGCGCTACAAATGCTGCAGTTATCCACAGTATTAACTTCTTATGACAAAATACGGTAATGCTAATGGTATCCACAATATCAGAAGTATTTGAATATGAACAAAACCACAGATTTCCAAAAACAATATTTTACTGATTATATTTCAAAAAAAATTCATATCCAAGTTACATAATCCCATATCGTTTACCAGGTGAGGATTAATTATAATCATTACAAAAATACGCCAAGAGCGATATATGACAATGCCCCCTTGGTTGATCAGAGTCAATATAGTCATATCCGACATAATATACACATCAAAATCAAAACAAAATGAAACTGTAACTCCTAATTAGCTATCCGTCAGCCACCTGCTCATCTCCGGAAGCTTTACTCGCCAAAATTTCAAAAACCTGGAAACCTTAACCCTAAGCCTACTCAAATCAATTTTGAGTACCCGAGAGTTTAAGGGGAAACAAAAACTTTGAGTCAGACATAAAGCCTGGTGTGAATAATACTGTTACATCTTGGTTTACTGATATTAAGTGAGACCATATCGCTTAGCGGAACGAGATTCCCCTCACTAATATCTTCTTTAAAACATATATTTTGCAAATCCTTTCCTATAACTAAACTGGTTGATCAAACTGATATAAAATGATAATAATAATAATAGCTAAGTCCGTTAAGCTATAATAAGATAACTAATGGACTATTTGTCCACAAGTAGTAGATAGACTATTTGTCCGAAATCTGGGCTGACTTCCTGCAAACTGGACCAATTGTCCGCAAACTGAACCAACTGTCTGCAAACGGACTAACTGTCCGAATCAAAATGGACTATCTGTCCGAATCATTTTCTTAGGGTTAACTACCCTTCATCTTTTTCCTTGAAAACCTTTTCAAAATGATTTAACCTTTTAAATCATACTTATACAAGGAAAATATTCTTAGCTTTACTCTAAGCTATTTAACTATGATATGTATATATATATACTATACTCAAAATAATGTTGATGAATTTTAATAAGGATTGACTATCCTTTCAAAACAAGTTAAAACCCTTTTTAACTTGAAAATACTTAGGCTATATTGCCTATTCAATACATTCGAAACCTTTGTTTAAAACCTTTAAACAACCCTTTCGAAACCATTGAAAGTAACCATTTCGAAACTATTGAAAGTGACCCTTTCGAAACCATTAAAAGCCTTTCTAAAGCTTCAAAACATTAGATATCCCTCTTTAAAACCTTTAAATATTGCCTTTCAAAAACATAGGAAAAACATTTCCTTTCATCCCTTTCGAAACCCTGAGGAACCATCCCTTCGAAACCATTCATTAAAACCTTTCGAAGGTGTCAAAATCTGCCTTACGAAAGCACTTGGGTTTAATTTAAAACATGTGGAAACCTTTGAAAATCGTCTCGGTCGAAACCATTTGAATTATGCCTTCAAGTAGAGAAAAAGGATCAGAAACCCATTAAAGTCGAAAGCATCTATTTTGAAACCATTTAAAACTATCTTTTTCGAAACCATTTGGGTTTTACTTAATCATAGAAAAAGGTCTTTAAAACATTTAAGTCGAAAGCATCTATTTCGAAACTATTTCCTAAGTAAAGAAGTGATGGTGTCGAAACCATCCCTTCGAAAGCATTGGAGAAGTAGCCAGGTTTTTAGAAAACTAAACAACCCTTTCGAAACCATCTGGATCGAAAGGTAGGAAGCGGCAGCTAAAGACTTCGACTCAGTCGAAAGTAGTCATTTAAAACAAAAGCACAACCCAATTGAAATCATTACTTTAAATCCATCTGACCTAGTCGAAAGCTAACCAAGTCGAAAGCAAGCATGCGCATTTTTCTTTAAAACCAAAGTAAAGCCCCAACCCCTTCGGAACTCATGGTTTCGACTTTATTCCTTCCGCCTACATCCAATTCACTGCGTACCAGTTCCCTAGTACCATGTGCATTGGCTTAGACTATGTAGGAAGCGATGGTAAGGAGACGGAACCTGGTGCCGAAAGCATCAAAACAGTGACAAACATGTTGATTAGTCCTTTTAAACCATTTCTTTTGTACCTAACCTGCCTTATTTATCTAAATCTGATTGGTTGTCATTATACCTTTTCAAAAGTGCTGCCGACTTTCCAGATTTAACAATTTAAATTAATTTACAAAAAGCCCTTTCTCCTTCCTTTATTACATAAAACATTTAAGTCCCATACCTTAAATAATTTTATATAACCATTAAAACATTGAGGAAAATTGTACAAAAATTCCAGAAAATCAATTTTAATATGTTTTCCACAATATAAAAATTTCAGACCCAAACCTTTTATATTTAACCGTAAATAATTTATAATCCAAATTAACATTTTTTTACTAGAAAATTAATATAAATTCTACAAAAATTCTAAAAATTGAAACCCATCTCCAAAATAATATTTCTGGTCTATATAAAAATTCGCAAGGCATTTGGATGTCGTTTATTAGGGTTTTCATATCAAAACATGTCATAAAATCTATATGAATAACCATAAACCATCAATATGTAATCTTCCATCATTCAAAAACATGGCAAATCAATGCAAAATATCTTGGATTTCATCTTAAAACCGAAAACAAATAAATATGAGATGTAAACATTATTCACCTTAGCTTTAGAGACTATAGAGATTGAGATGTGAATGGATTTGATTTGAATTAGCTTTTCCTTTAGCTTTTGTTAATCTTATTCCCCTTTTTCCTTGTTAATGGTGGCCGACCTTAGTTTGTAAATTTTGCAAATGAAAAGTGAACGTATATAGGAGAATACACGACCAAGTTTAAGGGATATAGGAATGGCCTCTTTCCTATTTTACCCCTCCTCTATTTCATGTTAACTCTTTCCTAATTCATTGTTAAATGGCATAGCTACACCTTAATTAAAATCAAATCTCAATCCCCTAATCAACACATTATTTTATTTTATTTAACTAATTAAATATCCTAAATAATATTACCAAAAATCTAGGGTGTTACAGACTCCCTTCCTTAAAGAATTTAATCCTTGAAATTACGATAAGGTATATAACAAATCAAACAAGAAGGTAAAACATACAATCAAACAAGTCAGGATAAGTATCTCTAATCCTGCTCTTAACCTCCCAAGTACAGTCCCTGTCATTGTCGCTCCACTGGACTTTGACTAATCTTACCATCTTGGTTCTAAGCCTCTTCTCATCTCTCGCAACAATACGAATAGGCTTCCTCACTATAGTCAAATCCGATTCTAAGCCTCTTCTCATCTCTCGCAACAATAAGAATAGGATAAGGGGAGGTCGGCCGGAGATGGGCGTCGCAGTGGTGAAGCTCGATCAGGTCGAAGATAATCGTAGCGGCGGCATTGGGTTGGTGTAATCGACGGCTGTGCTTGCGTACATAGGTTCTGACTCGAGTGTTTTTTCTTTTCATTACGTTCGGGTCAGCTTGAGCATTTCAGTGTTGAAGATATTATTCCTGGAAGGTGAAGATGGAATTGCTAGACCGTATTTACTATTATTATTCCGCTGCATTATTTTGGTATGTTTGTTGATTGTACTCGGATTATGTTGTAAAAATTGTGTAATCAAATGTATATTGTAAAACAGCTTCATGAATTGTTTATTTGATTATTATATTTTGTCATTCCGCTGCGAGATTCTGTATTTTGTTTTCCCACTTTTCTCTTATTTTCTTATTAAATCCCATTGACAATCCTCCCTTTTGAATGGTTTGAGTTAGACATGTGTAGTTTATTGTCAATTTAAACCGTCCAAAAAGGTGGGTCATCACAAAATTAATAAATTTTCATAAACAATTCAAACTTTTCTTTTAAAAACCCGAATTCGTGCTTGGGCTTCGCATTACAAGTATTAGCTTCAAGGCACTTTGTTAAAAGAGTTTACTAACTTTAAAACATCATTATAAATGGATTTAATAACTTTCCACATCCTTATTTAATTGGATACTTCGCTTTAACTATCATAAATGAGAATAATTAATTATCTTTAAACTTCGTTAATCAATTTGGATAATTGATTTCAAAATACCCTTTAATTAAAAAGGTTAATCACCTTTAAATTAATAGAATTAATTTATTAAATTTAATCTCATTAATTACATTAATTAATTAAATTTTGACATCATTAATTAAGTTAATTAATAATAAATAAATATCATTAATTAAATTAATTAATTTAAAACATAATTAAAGAAAAGATGAATTGATTTTAAATTAATTAATTAAATTTAAAAATCATTAATCAAAAGGAGTTAATTTATTTTAATCATCATTAATTAAAATGATTAAATTAATTTTAATCCATCATTATTAAATAATTAATTAACCTTAATCATCATTAGACAAAATGTTTAATTTATTTTAAGTATCATTAACAAAGCAATTAATTAAATTTTAACACATCATTAATAAGTTAATTAATTAATTTTAAACTCATTATTAACAATTTAATTAATTAACTTTAATCCTTAATAATTAATTAATTATATTTATAAATCTTTATTAAAATAATTAAATAAATTTTAAATCATCCTTATTTAAAAAATTTATTAACTTGTAAAACCAAACCCAAGCTCGAGAAATAAATCGAAAAATTTCGATAAGGATATGTTTGTCGAAACTGCCGATATAGCGATAATCGCTATACGGACACTTCGACAACTAATTCATGTCATTTTACTTTCATCCATACATCATATAACAAAAGCAAAACAATAATAAAAAGTGCTAAACTATTATACAACATATAGAGAACAATTATTAACAATATAACTAACTTTTACTACTGACATTCAAAACTCGCTTACTAACTTGGTTACTAAACTAACAAGGTGACAACTTTTCAAGGTATAACCCAATCCAACATACATCACATGGTAATACAAACACAACAAGCCACTAACAACAAATATATGAACAATATTTAAGTTTAAAAAGTTAAAATTTAGAAAGATGAGATTTTTACTCACAATAACTTACTAACTTCAACCGAACTTGTTCTAGGACTTCAAAAACCTTTAGATCTTTCCAAAAAACTTTGGAAAAATGAAGTCTTTAAGCCTAAAGCATCAAGCTAGGCTCGGCCCTAATAAGTTTAGGCTCGGCCATAAAGATATTTTTGTGATGGTGGGCTTGTTTTTGTGGATAAAGTGATGAAAAAGAATATGAAAGAATTTAAACAAGTTTTATACAAGATTTAAAAGGAAAAGTTAACATTTTTGAACTTGAGAAAAGTTTTGGAAGCCATGAAAACTTAAAGAAAACTTGCATGAAGGTTTGAAAATGAAATTATAAATTAGAAAATGATAAAAAGAATTAGGAATTTTCTTATATACAAAGTTGATAAATGAAATTAGAAAAACGCCCCTCGTCCTTTACCCTCCACAACATTATGCCTCACCATACCATCTCATCCTTGTCTTCCCCTCCCAAATTTCGAAATTTGCATGTCTATCTTCACCATTTTCAAAGCCAACATGAAATAAATGCATATATATACTAAGTTGCCAAAATATAAAATCATGTCTCACAAGGCATCTTTATGGAATATTCCATTTTGTTTTTCATGAAATGTTACAACATATATATATATATATATATATATATATGTATGTGTGTGTGTGTATGTATGTTTATGTACCTAACCACATGCATACATGTACATACACATGCCCTAACTTTATTCATATGAGTGTGTATACGATACATCAATGTGCACAACTTTTTTCGACAACTTTTTGACACCAAAAAGTTGATAATTCAAAAAATGGCTTTCGATCACATTTTCTATTTTCCTTCAAACTAAATATTTTTGTAAACTATTTTTATAAACTATTTCATCATAATTATTTATTATCATAAAGAGTTTTATTTTAGTCATAAATCCTTTAATTAATTATTTAAAAATATATTAAATATCCATATTTTAAAGAGGTTAAATTACGGGTTGTTACACTCTCCACCCCTTAAAAGAATTTCATCCCCAAAATTAATACACAAAAAGACAATCCAAAGGGTATATGTGTTTCCTGGAGATTTGACCAGGCAACTAAGTACTCGGCATCTACAAACGCTCGGCATCTAGGAGTGTTCGGCATCTAGGAGTACTCGGCATCCATGTAGCGCTCGGCATCCAGGAGTACTCGGCATCCAGGAGTACTCGGCATCCAAGAGTGATCGGCATCAAAGAGTACTCGGCATCCAGGAGTACTCGGCATCCACGTAGCGCTCGGCATTGGCAAGCGCTCAGCGTCCAAGGAGCGGTTGGCATCTAGGAGTGATTGGCATCCAGGAGTACTCAACATCCACGTAGCGCTCAACATTGGCAAGCGCTCGGCGTCCAAGGAGCGCTCGGCATCTAGGAGTGATCGGCTTCCAGGTTCGTCCGACATCCAAAGATTGTTCGGCATTCATCTAACCTTGGTCAACTTCAATCATTGCTCGACATACACTCCCCACTCGGCATCTCACTTATGTTCGGCATAAGAAGATTCTTCGGCATTCTTCCCAGCTTGTCCAGCTATAATAACTGCTCGGCCCACTCTTCCCATATAACAAGCATCGTTCGGCGTGAGGAAGATGGTTCGGCATCCGATTGTTCGGCCTGTTTGGTTCGGCATATAGGGACCAGTCCATCTGGATCGAGTTATTCAGCTACCAGGCCCACCAGAGGAGTCCGACCCACACCCACCTTTGTCTATAAATAGAGAGGCAGGGGCATAGTGAAATGGACCTTTTTTCGGGAACACTGGGGAGACTCTGCCGCTTTCAAGACTCATCTTCTTTACTTAGCAATTGTATTCAAGTATTTGATCTACGGATTGTATATGTAATCAATCATTAAGAAGAGCAATAAAGTTTAACCTCAAAGTGGACGTAGGCAATTACGCTGAACCACTATAAACGGTGTTCTTACTTTCTGCATTTAAATTAGCATATTATTCCTTGTTTAATTTATCTTCATCACTTATATCTCTACACAATCTTTCTCAACGAGGTTAGTGACCAATTTTGGTGCTAACACTTTAGTGCTTTCACTGAGAACTGAATTCTAAAACCTCAAGGATCTGCTTTGAAGCTACTGGATTGAACAAATCCCCCAAAGAAGATCCGACTCATTGATAGGACGTCCGTTGATTCTACTCAGAGTTCATACCAACAACTCTACAATGGCGAGACCACGTACCAGGTCTGCTTCTCATAATGCGGACGCCCACGAGACTACTAGCGGTCAACAAGCAGGACCTGGCAATCAGCAAGCGATTCCAGGTGCAGGGACTACCGTCTAGGACCAAATGCCGGTTGTCACCAGAATAGAGTTCAACGACTTGATGAGAGAACTCAGGGAAAGCAGGAGAAAACTAGGAGAGAAAATGCAAGCTAACACCAACCTCATGGCACAACTCACTCAACAACAGAAACAGAATGCTATGGGCGATCCCGCTCCTTATTCCTCATCCGACAGCTCAACTTCCTCCAATGAACCTCCCAGGCGTAGACGCCGTAAGACTGAAACTGCGCGGGCAGGTGCTGTTGTTCGAACAGCTGGAGACCGTGACCAAGCTGGAGCCGGGAACTTAGGAGCCGGAGTGCAGGTGGAGGCTGGAGACCCAGACCATCAAAACGCTAATGATGTCGAACCTCAAGATGCACGTTTGGCAGATCGCCAGGAGAGGAGGCATCAGCATGGACAGTCACGTAGAACAGACTCCAACCTTCCACCTTCCATATAAACACCAGACCTGACAGCCATGATCAGACAATTGATGAAAGAGAATTAAGGCTTATCGAATGACCATTGGGGAGTGATGAGAAGTCATACTCCGTTCACAGACATCGTTCTGCAGGCAGCGTACCCCAGAAAGTTTAGTATGCCAACTATCCCGGCTTATGAAGGAAAGACTGATCCCAGACAGCATGTCATGAGGTACGAGTGGATGATGGATTCTGCTAGAGCAAATGATGTAACCAAGTGTAGATGCTTTCCAATTACTCTATCTGGGGTCGCTACTATGTGGTTCACCCGACTTCCTCCGTGGTCCGAATCTAGTTTCAAGGAGTTGGCGAAGAAGTTTATAGAACAGTTCAGGATACACACTACTCGTCCAAAGGACGTGATGTCTCTATCAAGTGTAATCCAGACTCCTGGCGAGTTATTGAAGGAGTATTTACAAAGATTCCATGTTGCGACCACTGAAGTCAGTAATCCCAATGATCATGCAATCCTAATGGCTGTGATGCGAGGTGTGGATCCAGATTCTGAGTTTGGAGACTGGCTGGCAGGGAAACCTCCGGCTACGCTAGAGCGTTTTTACTCAAAGGCACACCAGTTCATAAGAAGAGAGGAAGCCAGGTGGGTAAGGCGAGATAAGGCGCCAGGACCTGTCCAGGAGTCTGTGAAAAGCAACATTGCTGTGAAGCAGTCCGGAGACAACTCGCGAAAAGTCCAAGTCAATGTCCAGAACAAGCCCGGGCAGCCTAAGGAATCCGGAGGAAGGAGTCAAGGGAAGAAGAGAGAAGCGAGGAAGTGGAAGCCGAGAATTCCAAGCTACAACGAGTATACCCCGCTGAATGCGTCTCTCGAGAACATTTACTTGTCAACCTGCAATACCATTCAGTACAGAAAGCCACGACCAAAGGAGTCAACCGAGGAACAGAAGCGGACTGGGAAATACTGCCGCTTCCATGAGACTTACGGGCACAATATGGAAGAGTGCAGACACCTACACAACGCTATAGAGAAGTTGATCAGGCAGAAAAAGTTACAGGAGTTTGTGAAGGATCCACAGGAAGGAGGACAGGGAACATCCAATCCAGGTCGTGCACCAGCTCCGCGTCATCCCGAGGAGCCTGCCCGGACTGTGGGTAGACTAGTCATAAACACGATCATCGGCGGGCCTCACCCCGCGGATAAGAATTGGCAAGAGATGGAGCGGTATGCTAGTTCCCTGAAGCACGTAGATTTCGAGTGTTGTTCCAACGTAGAGGATGGGACCCCCGCTAAGCAGCTGCGTGTGATGACAGACGATATAGTATTCAGAAACAGAGATGCTGACCAAGTGGAGGCTCCAACCATCGACCCGATGGTCATATCTGCGACGATCGGACCGGCTTATGTGAAAAGAATTTTGATTGATTATGGAAGTTCTGTCAACCTCATCTTCAAGAAGGCTTATGACTAGATGAAGATGGAAATGAAGGATTTGAAACCGTCTAAAGCTCGTATACACGGCTTTAATGGCGCAGCGACCGATGCAGTGGGATATGTTGAGTTACTAGTTGAACTGGGACAAGGCGAACGTCGGAGGGTGCGAATACTACCCTTCATAGTTTTGGATGTGGATTCTCCGTACAATGTGTTCTTGGGCCGACCGGCCCTGGCTGATTTTAGGGCAGCATTAGCCTCGTGGTGCTTAACTTTGAAGTTCGCAACTGACAAAGGAGTAGGTGTTGTTCATGGTGACCAGGCAACTGGTCGTGCCTGTTATGTGGCTGAGCTCCGAGAGGCCCATCGGAGGGAGAAAGGAAAGGTTGCGGACAATCCCGTCCGCATCCTTAATACTGATAATTGACAAGTAGTGCCCGAGCCCTGGCTTGGGCATAATTCTCGGATCTTCAGAGACATAGATCCGAGAGACGACGATGAGAAACCCAGGGAAGAAAAGGCAGCGCCGGCTGAATTAACAGTTGACATTTCAGTCAGCCGAGAAGACCCATCGCGAGTACTGAAGATCGGATCACAACTCGACCCCGCAATGACTGAAGACCTTAGTGATTTCCTCTGGGCGAATCCTGATGTTTTCGCCTGGGCGCATTCTGATATGTGCGGGATTTCTCCCGCCATTACGAGTCATATGTTGAACATAGACCCGAAACACGTCCCGGTTAAACAAAAGAGGAGAGGAATGGACCCAGAGAGGTCCGCTGCTCTCAGAGAGGAGGTGGACAAAATCAAAGCCAATGGGTTCGTCCGCGATGCCCTCTACCCTGAATGGGTACCGAACCCCGTGCTGGTGAAAAAGGCAAATGGGAAATGGAGAACTTGCGTAGACTATTCCGATTTGAACAAAGCATGCCCCAAGGACAGTTTCTCATTGCCTAGGATTGATTAGTTGGTCGACTCCACTGCAGGACACGAGCTGTTATCATTCATGGATGCATACTCGGGCTACAATCAAATCCCGATGCATATTCCGGACCAAGAACACACCAGTTTCGTCACAGCGTTAGGCTATATTGCTATGTAGTAATGCCCTTCGGATTGAAAAATGCAGGAGCGACTTATCAGCGTTTGGTGAATCGAATGTTCAAAGACCAGCTTGGTAGGACGATGGAAGTCTATGTGGATGACATGCTCGTGAAGTCACGACAGTCAAACGTCCACATTCGAGACTTGGCAGGGATGTTCGATATACTCAGATATTATGGGATGAAGATCAACCCTCTGAAGTGTTCCTTCGGCGTCGCGTCGGGGAAGTTTTTGGGATTCATTGTCAATGCTAGGGGGATAGAAGCTAACCCAGAAAAGATTCAAGCTATTCGAGATGTGCAAGTGCCCAGAACTATAAAACAGGTGCAAAGCTTGAACGGGAAAGTGGCTGCGCTGAGTCGATTCATATCCAGAGCCACGGACACGTGCATTCCTTTCTTTGATATAATAAAGAAAGGGAAGAGGAATTTCGAATGGACATCTAACTGTGAGGAAGCATTCCGGGATCTGGTGAGGCATCTGGAGAGTCCTCTAGTGCTGTCAAAACCAGTAGACCACGAGATGATGTACGTATACTTGGCCGTATCCCCACATGCTATAAGTGCGGCCTTGGTCCGCGAGGAGGACCGAGTCCAAAAGCCGGTGTATTATGTTAGTAAGCGTTTAACGGGGGTAGAAAGAAATTACCCTAGAATTGAGAAATTGGCCTATTGCTTGGTGATTGCATCACGTAAGCTGCGCCCGTACTTTCAAGCACACTCAGTCAGTGTCTATACCGATCAGCCCCTACGGCAGGTACTCCAACGACCAGAAACTTCTGGGAGGTTGTTGAAGTGGAATATCGAGTTGAGCCAGTTCGATGTCACCTACTTGCCACGGAGAGCCATACAAGGGCAAGCATTAGCAGATTTCATCGCTGAGTTTACTGTATCTGACGAACCAGATAATCACAATGTCATTCCCCCCGTTCGATGGAAATTGTACACTGATGGGGCATCAAACGACCGTTGCTCCGGCGCTGGCGTAGTTCTTGTGACTCCGGAAAATCGATCGATTTGTTACGCTTTGAAGCTCGATTTCTCGGCCACGAATAATGAAGCAGAATATGAAGCACTGATTGCTGGCTTAAAACTCATTGGAGAACTCGGGGTCAAATCAGTTGAAATCTTTTGTGACTCGCAGTTGGTGGTCTACTAAGTGCGGGGAGATTACCAAGAAAAGGGACAGAAGCTTGCTCCGTACCTTGTTCTGGTTCAAGAACTACTGTCGAACCTTGAGCATTATGATATTTCGCATGTCCCGCGTGAACAGAACAAAGAAGCCGACTCATTGGCTAAATTCGCAAGCATTGGCGATGCGCAGCAAATGGGATTGTTTCCCATTGAGGCCTTGCATGCTCTAAGCATAGACGCGATGAAAGTTGATTTTGTGTTGGAAACAGGAATCGAGAGGGAGTCGTGGATAACCCAATTCAAACTATACCTGACGACCGGGACTTTACCAGAAAAAAGGAGCGAAAGACGATAGGTCCTTCGAAAGGCCGCGCGATATGTGATGCAGGATGGACAAATGTATCGAAAGGGGTTCTCGGTCCCCTTATTATGATGCATCGCTCATGATGAGACAAAGCGGGTCTTGAAGGAGGTTCACGAAGGAGAATGTGGCGACCATACTGGGGGGCAGACACTAGCAAAAAAGATCCTCCGCTATGGATATTATTGGCCAATCGTAAATCGTGACGCTATAGACTATGCAAGGAAATGTGACAAGTGTCAAAGATATGCGAAAATCCCGAGGACTCCACCAACAGAACTCACACAAATGGTTAGTCCCTGGCTATTTGCAATCTGGGGAATCGACATAATCGGCTCTTTGCCCATATCCAAAGGTGGTGCGAAATACGCGATAGTTGTAGTCGATTATTTCACAAAATAGGCCGAGGCAGAACCTTTAGCCACAATCACCTCTAAGAAGGTCATTAATTTCGTTGTACGAAACATTATATGCCACTTTGGCCTCCCTCGAACCATCATTACGGACAACGGAACGCAGTTTGAAAGCAGAGATTCAAAGAGTTCTGTTTAAAGTATGGCGTTGAGAAGAAGTTCGCTGTCATTGCGCATCCAAAAGCTAACGGACAAGTCGAGGCCGTAAACAAAATAATCAAGTCCATACCGAAGAAGCGTTTGGAGAAAGTCGGAGGCAAGTGGGTAGATGAACTCCCGACATCATTATGGGCTTATAGAACTACCCACAAGTCCGCGACCGGCCACACTCCATTCACCTTGGCATACGGCTCGGAAGCCGTTATACCCGTGGAACTTGAAGTTCCATCACATCGAGTGACATATTATGATCCCAAGACAAATCAGGATCTCTTATTGGAATCACTGGACTGCATCGATGAAAAACGTGAAGAGGCTGAATTAAGGGCGGCAGCACATAGGCACCGAGTCAAGCGTTATTACGACGGCAGTGTCCGCCCAAGGATTTTTGATGTGGGTGATCTCGTTTTGAAACGAGTTTTCCCGGTACCATCATGTATGAATCCCAACTGGGAAGGTCCATACGTCGTTGAACGGAAGCTTGGAGAGGGAACATTCAAGCTAGCGACCGTTGATGGCGTGACACTCCCCCGAGCGTGGAACAGTGAGCATTTGCGACATTATTACATTTAGCATGTTTCTTTCTTGTTTTAGGCACCGTTATTTCCCGTATGTTTTCGTTCCGTTATCACTTAGTTTCTTTTTGACCATGTAATCAGTCAATTTAGTTGGTTTTCATTAATAAAGGCTTGAAGCCGTCTTTCCCAAAAATTACTAATGTTTCTACATCCCACAGTCGGGTGATGAATTACTAAAGTTACATTATTATGTACGATGTACGAACTCGTATAAACGACTTCAATCTCCGAGTCCCCTGAGTGCGGACCGGAGTACTCTAAGTCCCCAGAGCGCGAGCTAGAGTATAAACGACTTAAATCTCCGAGTCCCCTGAGTGCGGACCGAAGAACTCTAAGTCCCCAGAGCGCGGGCTAGAGTATAAACGACTTAAATCTCCGAGTCCCCTGAGTGCGGACCTGAGTACTCTAAGTCCCCAGAGCGCGGGCTAGAATATAAACGACTTCAATCTCCGAGTCCCCTGAGTGCGGACCGGAGAACTCTAAGTCCCCAGAGCGCGGGCTAGAGTATAAACGACTTCAATCTCCGAGTCCCCTGAGTGCGGACCGGAGAACTCTATGTCCCCAGAGCGCGGGCTAGAGTATAAACGACTTTAAATCTCCGAGTTCCCTGAATGCGGACCGAAGTACTCTAAGTCCCTAGAGCGCGGGCTAGAGTATAAACGACTTAAATCTCCGAGTCCCCTGAGTGCGGACCGGAATACTCTAAGTCCCCAGAGCGCGGGCTAGAGTATAAACGACTTTAAATCTCCGAGTCCCCTGAGTGCGGACCGGAGTACTCTAAGTCCCCAGAGCGCGGGCTAGAGTATAAACGACTTAAATCTCCAAGTCCCCTGAGTGCGGACCGGAATACTCTAAGTCCCCAGAGCGCGGGCTAGAGTATAAACGACTTCAATCTCCGAGTCCCCTGAGTGCGGACCGGAGTACTTTAAGTCCCCAGAGCGCGGACTAGAGTATAAACGACTCCCATCTCCGTGTCCCCTGAGTGCGAACCGGAGTACTCTAAGTCCCCGGAATGCGGGCTAGAGTATTGGCAATTCGAATCTCCAAATCCCCTGAATGCGGATCGAATTACCCTAAATCCCTGGAGCACGGGTTTAGAAAAAATTATAAGTACTCAAAAATGTGGAACAAGAAATATTCCACTCCAAAGAATGTTCGAACAATGTAAGAATGGATTGGGAAATTATGCAACTCATAAGAACTTGAGTTTTGGCCACAGTTATTCAGAAAGCTAAAGAAGCAAAAGAATCATTCAAATGACTAAGGTACTAAACTTTATTTAATAGTCCAAAATGGGGTTACACAGTTATTCCTCCAAAACTTGGAGTCAAAAACCTATCTACACAAACTACGGAAATGAAAAATAGAAGTAGTTACAAGACTTAAGCAAAATCTCGTTGAACGAGTATAGCGACTATTTCTTCGGTTTCTTCTTCTTGTCTTCTTTTGTTTTTTCCGATGACTCCTCTCCTTCGCGCTTCTTCTTGGATTTTTTGCTTGCCAAAGAAGCAGAGTCAGGAGTGGGAGAAGGAACATCCAGCGGTTTGGATTTGCCGGGGAGAATGATTTTTCAAAGGTCTATTACGCGGGTCGGTAAGTTTAAGTACTTGAGGCTCAACTTTGATCTCGACCTTCTTTTTCTCCTCTTCGGCGAGTCGCTCCTTCATGCTCATCTTCGAAGTATGTCCGGAGGCGCCAGTGATCTTGATTTCATCGCTCCCTTCGACGGGAGATGAAGTGTCGGACTTATCATCATCTAGCGCCCCGATCACTTGAGCGTCAGGGCCAGGGGTTACTCCCGCATAAGCAACATCGCATGTTTTCTCTGCCTTCTCCTTGGCATCGTCGCTCCTCGGAGTTGGTTCGGAATCAGAGCAGCCTGCATGAAAACATAAAGAGTGAACATTAAGCCAAATAACCGCTACCAGAAAGTGACAAAATTTTTAACTTTTAAAAAGAAGAATTTTGTACCGGGTTCTGGCTGGCTATCAGTTGCGCGTGGGGTTTCACCCTCTAGAATAGGGGATAGCACATGAACGCCAAGCCCGGGATCTTCTGGATCGTAGCCGGCATGCTGCTCGAATGGGTCAAGTGTTGGCCGACCGACCGATTGGGCAGAAGGAGGAACTGCAGCCATAGCCCCAGATGGACTAGCTTCGTTGTCTTTCTCTTTTGATGAGGGAGAGCCTTTGCTATAAAGAGCTAACGCCGCAGATAAGTCCGCTGGCTTGTTCCCCTTGAGAAATTCCTTCACCAGAGCATCCTCATCTACTTCCTCAAAGCCCGACTCGATTTTTCTGATCTTCACTAAAGTTTCCCAGGCCTCAGCTAGGGATTCAAGATAGCCCTCGCCTAGGAATGTCAAGTCGCGATGCATAAGGACGCGGGCGCCGTACTCGGCAATCAGCAGGTCAAACATGCACTTGACCTCTTCCCTACCGGCCTCTGCAGCTGCTTCGAGGCGAGAGTCAATCTCCTCAGAAGCTTTTCTCTTGCCCTCCTCGCGGGCTTCATCTTTCACTATCTCAACCCTAGCAAGTTCATCATCGAGCTTTGTTTTCAAGAGCCGTGTAGCAACGATTTCGTCGCAGTATCGCTGGGACTCTTCTTGAGCGGCTATTTTCTCCTCTTTCTCCATAGAGAGTAATTCTTTCAACTCTCTGACTTGCAGGCAAGCGCGTCCCTTTCTTTCTGGATAGAATCATTTTCTAAGGCAAGGGCCCCGCTGCGCTGGACTGCTTCATCAAGTTCCTTTTTATGGGTCACCTCTAGACGAGTGACGGCCTCGGCAGTGTCTTTTGCACTTTGCTCTGCGGCTTCAAGTTTCGACTTGTACGTGGCAAGCTCTTCATCTTGACTCTTGATGATGTCCTTGCCAAAGCCAGCTTCCAACTTCAAACGGTCAATCTCCTGTTGGCGCTCAACAGATACCTTCGAGACCTTTTCGACCAAGTGTACAAACGCGTCATGTTGAACATAGACGTCGTTGTTGCAGGCGATGGCACTCTGCTTGACGTGCCCTGGGATATGATGAATAGCCGGGAGGAATTTCAGGCCGTCAAAGCAGATTTTTGGGAATTTAGCCTTAAGATCGACCATCTTCTCTGCTATGGTTGAGTCAGCCGTAGGAGTAGGGGGAGGAGGCTTTGAAAGTTCTGTTCTTTTCCGATGCTCCCGAGTTTGCCTTGTGCTCGACGAACCGAAATGTTGTTCTCGGGAGACTTCGGGTTGAGACCCCTTCTGCGAGAGTTTTTCTATATCTGGCTCAGTTTGAGGAGGAGGATCACGAGAATATGAAGATTGGGAATATGTTTTCTTTCGATAAGACGAATCGCGAGGACGGTTGTCTCGATCCTCGTAATTGTCTCTGTCCCTGCGTCTACCCGAGGCTGAATCCCATCCGGGATGGTGAAATATAGAAGAGCCGTGGAGGCGATCGAGTCCGTGGGATCGCCCCATGTCACCTGCAAAGAATAAAAATAACAACGAGTTAGGAAAAATCGGGGTAATGGAAAAACTTGAAGTGTATGGTGAAGTGCGTGTGTGCGTGTGTGTCCTAGTGTTCCCCCCGACGGACCGGTTTCTTTATCTTTACTGATTGGAGTGTTATCTCCCTGGACTGGGGGTTGAACTCCCGCGTTGCCTCTAGCGGACGAATGAAACTTAAAGGCTTCCGGATCGTCGAAACCATAATTGAGTATATCGTCGGGGATGGTAAGGTTTGACAGACCCTTTAAAGAACTTTCCATATGCTGTGAAGAAGCCTCTTTCTCTGACAGGATGAGCGTAACTTTGGAAGCTCCGCCAACTTTCTCCTTCTGTATCTTGTACGTCAACTTCTTTTTCCCCTTCGAAGGGGAAGATGACGTTTCAATATCGTGCACTTCGACCGTCGGGTTCCATGCAGGACCCACATTCTCGCCTTGTGTCTCAGGAGCTTCATCCCCCTTGTGTTCTCCCCCTTCGTGTGCATCGGGGGTATGGCGTGACGATGATCCAGCTTGTTTTTTCCCCTTTAGCGGGAGTGGATTTAGGGATGGAAACGCCCTCCGGAAGGCTAATCCGGCGATCTGGGGCTAACAAACCGAACCTCGACAATGATTCATTTGAAATGATGGTTCGGATGTCCCGATTCTCGGCAGGAAGAGCTCTAATGGCTTCGACGGCCTCAGAATATCCTCGGCCCTCAAGACGAGGGTTAATACCTGAAAAGATGAAACAAGGAGTTAGAAAAAGCATAGCTCCGATTGAGCGCGAATGATGACTCAGGGAAGTGACTTACTACCTTCGACCCATCTCCTCGCGAAACCAGGAGGGCAACGCACATAGAACCATTCCTGTTTGTATATGGCAAATTTGCTACATGCTCCGGTTAAGATCTGGCATTTGTGGTACGGCTCGAGGAACATGAAGGAGGGGTTATCTTTCTGCTTCTTAATCATATAAATATATCTGATGTCGCCGAAAGTTGGAGGCCTAGAGAAGATGGCCATGAAAAGTAGGTAGGTCCCATATATGAACGCGTGACCGTTTGGATGCAGCTGCGATGGGGCGATGTCTATGTATTGCAACACGTCCCGAAGAAATAGATTGAATGGAGGCACGTTGCCCATCCAGCACATGAACTTATTACAAGCAGTATATCCAACTGGGGGTAGATGAGGACGATCATGTCTCGACGGGACCAACACATCGGAAAAAGGGATTCCGTGGATGGAACATATTCGCCGAAGCGCAACTTCGTTAATCTTTGAAGCCTGTGAGTCGATCGGATTGTCCAAGAGAATCGTTGCCTCCAGGGCATCAGGAGCTAAGTTATGAGCAGGGGAAGTCGACGGATTTGAAGTGTCCGCGACTTCTTGCCTTGAAGACGGCCCAGGCCTATCAGATATAGTGGCGGAGCTAGATTTTTTAGACATCTCCAATAAATAGCGAATCTGGTAAGCACCTGTGAAAACTATACTTGAAAAATGTTCAACGTTATAATTAACAACATGAATATTCCCCCCACGTGGTGTGTGAACTAGTGCAAGCAATCGTGTATAGGCGTTGAGGATTTGAAGGTCACAAAGTTACTGATATCAAACTGAGCTTCAAATCATCGCCTTCGAAGACCGTCATCGCTGACAGTCTCAAAAAGCCTGCCTTGAGGTGATTACAGTTTCAGATTCAGAAAACGTATGTTAATTTAAGTTCGGACTTATGTCTACTAAAGCTAGGGAGTTGAGGATCCAGGTCAGTTTCATATGCTGGTATGCTAGAGTCCTCGTATTTGTTTTGTTGTGTGATTAGGCAAGGCAATTGTCTGTTCGGCATTTATGTTTGTTCGGCCTATGTATGGTTCGGCATTTACGTGGGATAGCCTAAGTATGATTCGGCACTTATCATCGTACGGCCTTGATATGGTTCGTCGTTTAAGATTGTTCGGCCTCGATGTGGTTCGGCATCTAGGTTGTGTTCGGCCATGATATGTTTCGGCATTTAAGTTATGTTCGGCCTTGATGTGGTTCGGCATCTAAGTTATGTTCGGCCTTGATGTGGTTCGGCATCTAAGTTGTGTTCGGCCATGATATGGTTCAGCATTTAGGTTATGGTCGGCATTGATATGGTTCGACATTTAAATTTGTTCGGCCCGAGTGTTGTTCGGCTGAAATATTGTTCGGCAGTCGTGATCGTTCGGCATCCCCACTAATTCATGCCTTCGCCTTAGCCTCCCATTTCACTATTCGGCATATGGTAAGATACGCCGAACCAGGGTTATGCCGAGCTTTAACGTTCGGCACTCCACCCTTGACTACAGTTCCACTCCTCTCCTTCTCCATCTACACCGAACGACAAGAACAGGTCGCTCGGCGAAGATTATGCCGTTCGACACCCCAATCACCCCCAACGCTCTTTCTATTCTTTCTTTTCTTCCAGTCTCGTTCGGCACGAAGGAGCTAGGCATACATCATCCAACTACTCCAATGTGTAAGCCATTCCTTCTCGCCACACATCATACAGCCATAAAGATATCCAGTTTTCCACACGACCCTCTCGGCCAAGCGCAAATCTAAGTCTCGTATTGAAACTATTTAATCATAGAAGGGATAATACCTAGTTCGTAGATCGAAGCTTAGGAAGGATTGATTAGGCTTTAAGTCTGATTAACTGGCGAGAATTGCAAGTCTTTAGAGAGTGGCAAAAATAAAAGTGTAAAAGGAGAGAACATGGAGGATGCTTGGTTTCATAGGGAGGAAGAAGAAGTCGAAAAGGCTATATCCGGTAGAACCGGTCAAAGCCGTAGCGTTCGGCTTCGCAACATATATAAAGTCGCTCGGCACATGAGGAACGTTCGGCTTCAAACGTATCGTTCGGCATTTATACCATGTTAGGCGCACACCACAACCACTTATATTCTCAAGAAGGCATCTCCATTAGGATTTAGTCAAGGATTTGAAACGAAACATGGAGGATACATAATTCAAAGCGTATCACGTTCAGTAACGTAATACACTTTAGGGGGCAAGTGTTTCCTGGAGATTTGACCAGGCAACTAAGTACTCAGCATCTACAAACGCTCGGCATCTAGGAGTACTCGGTATCCACGTAGCGCTCGACATCCAGGAGTACTCGGCATCCAGGAGTACTCAGCATCCAGGAGTGATCGGCATCTAAGAGTACTCGGCATCCATGTAGCGCTCGGCATTGGCAAGCGCTCAACGTCCAAGGAGCGGTCGGCATATAGGAGTGATCGGCATCCAGGAGTACTCGGCATCCACGTAGCGCTCGGCATTGGAAAGCGCTCGGCGTCCAAGGAGTGCTCGACATCTAGGAGTGATCAGCTTCCAGGTTCGTCCGGCATCCAAAGATTGTTCGGCATTCATCTAACCTTAGTCAACTTCAATCATTGCTCGACATACACTCCCCACTCGGCATCTCACTTATGTTCGGCATAAGAAGATTGTTCGGCATTCTTCCCAGCCTGTCCGGCTACAATAACTGCGCGGCCCACTCTTCCCACATAACAAGCATCGTTCGGCATGAGGAAGATGGTTCGGCATTCGATTGTTCAGCCTGTTTGGTTCGGCATATAGGGACCAGTCCATCTGGACCGAGTTATTCAGCTAACAGGCCCACCAGAGGAGTCCGACCCACCTTTGTCTATAAATAGAGAGGCAGGGGCACAGTGAAATGGACCTTTTTTCGGGAACACTGGGGAGACTCTGCCGCTTTCAAGACTCATCTTCTTTACTTAGCAATTGTATTCAAGTATTTGATCTACAGATTGTATCTGTAATCAATCATTAAGAAGAGCAATAAAGTTTAACCTCAAAGTGGACGTAGGCAATTACGCTGAACCACTATAAATCCGGTGTTCTTACTTTCTGCATTTAAATTAGCATATTATTCCTTGTTTAATTTATCTTCATCACTTATATCTCTACACAATCTTTCTCAACGAGGTTAGTGACCAATTTTGGTGCTAACAATATACTATACCAAGAAATTCATATAACAATGCAAAGCAATTATGCCATAAAAGAACATACATAATGCATTCAAATAACTAACCTGACATTACATCAGGGTAAGTTTCTCTAATACGATCCTCAGTCTTCCAAGTACAATAGCGAGGGTCATCACTCCACTGAAATTTCACAAGCTTAACCACTTTGTTCCTCAATCTCCTTTCATCTCAGTCTACAATATGAACTGGGTGTCGGACAATAGTCAAATTTGGTTCTATTTCTAAGTCTTCCTGAACAGATGTCTCAACAATCAAAGATGGATCATGAATATGCTTTCTCAAATGAGAAACATGAAAGACATTATGAACTTCTGACAATCTTTCAGGTAATTCTACTCTATAGACCAATGATCCAACTCTCTCAAGGATTCTAAATGGCCCAATGAATCTGGGTGTTAGCTTTCCTACCCTTTTGAATTTTACAACTCCTTTCATCGGGGAAACTTTCACAAATACCAATTCCCCGACCGCAAAATCCAAGTCCCTTCTCCATTGATCGACATAACCATTCTATCGATCCTGGACTTCTTTCATCCTTTCCTTGATCATAGCCACTTTCTCTGATGCTTCTCGAATCATCTCTGGTCCAAGAACTAAACAGTCTCTAGTCTTAACCTAACATGAAGGTGATTTACATGGCCGCCCATACAAATCTTTATAGGGTGCCATGACAATGCTAGCTTGGTAACTGTTTTTGTAGGAGAACTCTACTAGGTGAAGGTGATCTTCCCATGATCCTCCAAAATCCAAAATACATGCTCTCAAAAGATTCTCCAAAATCTGGTTCACCCTTTTGGTTTGTCCGTTTGTCTGCGGGTGATAGGCTGTGCTCAAATTCAACTCTATCCCCAAAGCGGCTTGCAATGCTTCCCAAAAATGACTGGTAAAGATGGGATCTCGATCACTGCCTATACTTACTGGAATTCCATGCAGTCGAACACCTCTCTCAAATAAATTCGTGCCAAAGAAGCTGTAGTTCTAGTTGACTTTACCAGAATAAAGTGGGTGCTCTTTGTTAATCGATCTACAATGACCTAAATGCCTTCATTACCTCTTCTTGTTTTGAGCAATCCATCGATAAAGTCCATGGATACTTGCTCCCAATTCCAATTTAGTATCTCTAATGGTTGGAGCAACCCAGCAGTCTTCTGCTAGTCGCTCTTGACATGTTGACAATTTGCACACCGGCTCACGAAGATCGAAATGTCTCTCTTCATCCTTTTCCATCAAAAGGTCTTCTTCATATTCTGAAACATTTTAGTTACTCCTGGGTGGATAGATAAACTTGATCGATGGCACTCTCTCAACACATCCTGTCAAATTCCATTAACATCAGGCACACAAATCCATCCATTCTTTCTCAAAATGCCTCGAGAGTCTATCTGGAAACTAGAGATAATTCCATCTTCAACATCTTTCTTAAGCCGAGCTAGAATAGGGTCTTCTTCTTGGAAACATGCAATTATCTCTATTAGTGTGGCTTAACTTCCAAAATTTGCAATCGTCTCCACATTCCTACTCAACGCATCTGCAACTGCGTTTGCTTTCCCTAGGGTGTAAAGAATCACTAGGCCATAAGACGCGAGAAACTCCAGCCATCTTTGCTGCCTTAAGTTCAAATCCTTTTGGGTAAAGAGATACTTTAATGACTTGTGATTCGTATATAACTCAAACTTTGCACCCAAAAGATAGTGCCTCCACACCTTCAATGCGAAGACTACTGCCAAAAGCTCCAAATCATGCGTAGCATAATTTTTCTCATAACGTTTCAACTATCAACTTGCATACGCTATTACTTTACCATCCTACATCAAAACTGCTCCCAATCCAGTCCTTCAAGCATCCGTGTAAACTGTTAATCCTTTATTCCCATCTAGAATGGTCAAGATAGGAGCGCTTTTCAATTTCTCTTTTAACTCATTGAATGCTTGATCGCACTTGGGTATCCAAATAAACTTAGCATCCTTCTTCGTTGGCTTTGTTAGATGAGAAGAAATCTTCGAGAAATCTTTAATGAATCTTCTATAGAAACCTGCCGATTCCAATAAACTTCTGACCTCAGTCGCACTTCCGAGTTTCTTTCAATCTTGAACCGCAACTATTTTAGCCGGGTCCACTAATATGCCTTCTCCTGAAACTACATGCCTAAGAAATCTAACTTCGGATTTCCAGAAATGGCATTTATAAAACTTTGCTTTTAAAACATGACTTCTTAAAGTACTTAGAATAATTTGAAGATGGTACTTATGCTCTTCATCCGTTTTAGAATAAACAAGGATGTCATCAATGAAAACTAGAACAAACTTTTTAAGAAAACCCCGAAACACTCTATTCATCAAGTCCACGAAATAAGAGGGTGTGTTAGTCAATTTTATTGGCATGACTAACCTCTCGTAAAAACTATTAGGGGTATGAAAAGCTGTTAAGGGTACACTCTCTTCTGTTACTCTTAATTGGTGAAAACCAGTAGAAAGATCCAACTAAGAAAATATCCGTGCTCCGTGGAGCTGGTCAAACATGTCATCAATCCTAGGTAATTTATGCTTATTCTCAATAGTCCTCTTGTTTAATTTTCGATAATCCATACATAATCTAAGAGAACTATCGGCCTTGGTAACTAACACTACCAGCGTTCCCCAACTTGATGTGCTTCGTATGATCAAACCATTCTGCAATAAATCAAACATCTACTTCTCCAATTCTCTTCTTTCCTTTGGAGCCAACCTTCGAGGAGGATGTATAATAGGTCTGGTTCCTGGAATCAAATTGATTCGGAACTCTACTTCCCGATGAGGAGGTAAACCTTGCACTTCTTCAAAAACATCGTTGAAGTCTCGGAAAATTGGTATATTCCTTATCTCCTCTTTGGGTACTTCGAGGGAATACAGAAAACTGCTCATCAACCCCCTAGGCTCTCTGCAACATATATCAACGCTTCTACCTAATACGTCTTTTACTACGATCACCCTTCTAACACTGTCTAAGACAAATTTAAACTTAGATAACCAATCCATTCCTAATAATACTCCAAAACCCATAAACCCAAGGACAAACAAGTCAGGAAAGAAAAGCCAATCTCGATAAGAAATAGGCACATTCAAACATATGGTGTGAAGATTGGTCGGACCCCCAATTAGGTTCGACACACAAAGAGAATTATAGAGAATAACATATTTAAGATTCAACTGGTTCATTAGGTCATATGAGATAAAACTATGGGACGCACCGGTATCAAATAACACTCTTAACAGGAATATCAAAAATGGATAGTGTACCTTGCAACACCTGCTTTCTTTTTGGGTCTGTAGAAGTAGATGGTATTTCCTTAATAGCAAAAGCTGGTCCCTATGATCCCTTCTTTGGAAAAGGGCACTAGTTCTTCATATGTCCATGTTTGTTGCAATTGTAGCAGAGTGGTCCACTAGCCGGGTTCGGGCACTGATTTGCAAAGTGGCCCATTTGGTTGCACTTATAACAAAGGATCTTAGTCAAGTCTAACAGCTTGTTATAAGCTGGAGTTCCACCTCCAGGCCTCTTTCCTAACCACATCTTCTTCCCTTTACGCTTGAAAAATGGCTTACTAGCAACTGGTATCACCGGTAAAGGTTGGGCATTAACTACTGGCACTACTCCTTTCTGAACTCCTTGCTCAATATCAAGAGCCTCAAATCTCAAAGCCATACCAATCAGATTGGTAAAGGTACCATTGAGATGATTAGTCATTTCTCGATGAAATTCTGGTCGCTTTCCTTTTACGAACATTTCATTCTTTTTAAGTGGTGTATCAATCAATCCTGATCCAAAGCGGGACAATGCATTGAACCTATGCTCATACTGGGCCACCATCATCTCACCCTGTTTCAAATCCATAAAAATTTGGAACAACTTAGTCCTTCCCGCCTCTAGGATAAACTGAGCTTCAAAAATCTCTTTAAACTGTGCTCAAGAGAAATCTTCTTCTGGTGTATTCATGGTGACTGAATCCTACCAATTCATTGTTGCTTTCTGAAGTTGACGTAGTGCCAACACTCTCTTTCTAGCATCTCCCAACTGAGGATCCCCGAATATCCTCTCACAAGAGCGGAGCCATGTCTGAACTCCCAAAATATCTTCAGTTCCATAGAAAGGCTTACCACCTAAAGTAGTGTAATTCTTGCACAAGGTCGCAAAGTTCTGAGGCAGCTAAACTTGAATCAATGCTTCTGCTACTGGCTCTACAACTGGCTCATTTCTAAGAGCTCTGCCATTTGTAGCCGTGCTGGTTCCAGATCCCCTCCCTCTTCTTCCTCTTGTACTCATTGTCAATAACCTGGATAAGTGCCATGTATCAATAGAATACAAAGGTAGGGTCAATGATGGAAAAGGGAAACTGCAATAAAGGATCTAAAACCAGACTTTTTGGGGAGAAAAGGAAACACTCTCTCAAGATTAATGCATTCTAGGGCTTTACTCACCCTATCTCTAATGAGTTGCAGCCTAATCAGGCTAAGGTGTTTGCTCAACCGAAGCACTGATACCAACTGTAACGACCCACCTTTCTGACCCCTAGGGACAACACTTAACACTTCCTCGGTGTTTGTGTGCCATTCCCTAGGCATCAGAAAGATGAATCGTCATGGGGTTAAATAAAGAACATAATAGAAAATCTCACAACAAAACTGTGAAATAAACCATAACAATCAATAGCAGGTTACTCCTTAACAGGGAGTTATCAGAGTTACACAAAGTACTACAAATCAGCTTAGGCAGTTATACAAACTGCCTTTACATATGCTGAAACAAAATACACTCACACAAATAAGATAATATAGCAGAATAGATAACTAAGAAGATGAAAGCCTCTTGATCGGACGCCGTCTTGAAAAATCCCACATAGACCTTTTACTCTTGAACTACTCAAATAAAATTGAGTACTTGAAAGTTTAGGGAAAACAAACAACTCGGGTCAGACGATATGTCCGATATGAGTAAAAAAATTAAATCAATAGGTGGGTGATTAAACACAAAAATGTGAGACCACGCCGCTAAACACGGAACAAGTTTACTCTCACATTAATCAACATCCAAACGTGAAGAACGGATAAATAATTAAACATCACGAAGAGTGGTTGACTCTTCCTGTTTAAATTAAGGAAACAAATTCAAAGGTTCGAATCAAATAAGGAAAGGAAAATCTCCAACAAATGACTAGGAAGGTGCACCACCCTTGAAGTATACCTCTAGTAATATACTTCTGAGAAGCTCATATACTCTGTGACACTTCTCGGACAATACCAAGCCGGACCCCACCAAACCTTACCGAGTACCTGAATATTTCCCATCTAATAGCGCTATCGAATCCAATCTAGATGAGATGTGAAAGTACCCTAATGGGAGCAACCCCACATAGCTTGGCTTCCTCTTGTGTTTTGGATTTAGCCATTTCTGACATAGGATACCAATGCTCGACGGAGCAACACATCGTCTTAAAATGATGATAATAAAGAAGCTAAAGTAACCGATAGCTAAGAAACCAACTATCAAGGATACGAAAACATCGTATATGGAAATAAAGTCTTGTATACTTATCACCACTCATCGAATTCAAACTTATACTATTTCTTGGTTAACAACAATACCGAACAACTCAAGGTAGTGTTACCTCAATGTCATGCTCACGATTATTCTTAACTTTCGAAATAGCGACAAATCTACTTCTTCGATGTTTAGTGCTAATTACAAATAAATCATTTCCATACAAGTGAATCGCTTTACGAAAATTAATTCATTTCCATAAACAATTCAAACATTTCTTTTAAAAACCAGATTTCGTGCTTAGACTTCACATTACAATTATGAGCTTCATGACACTTTGTTAAAAGAGTTTACTAACTTTAAAACATCATTATAAAAGGATTTAATAAATTTCCACATCCTTATTTAATTGGATACTTCGCTTTAACTATCATAAATGAGAATAGTTAATTATCTATAAAATTCGTTAATCAATTTGGATAATTGATTTCAAAATACCCTTTAATTGAAAATGTTAATCACCTTTAAATTAACAGAATTAATTAAATTAATTTATTAAATTTAATCTCACTAATTACATTAATTAATTAAATTTTGACATCATTAATTAAGTTAATTAATAATAAATAAGTATCATTAATTAAATTAATTAATTTAAAACATAATTAAAAAAAAGATTAATTAAATTTAAATTAATTAATCAAATTTAAAATCATTAGTTGAAAGGAGTTAATTTATTTTAATCATCATTAATTAAAATGATTAAATTAATTTTAATCCATCATTATTAAATAATCAATTAACCTTAATCATCATTAGACAAAATGTTTAATTTATTTTAAGTATCATTAACAAAGCAATTAATTAAATTTAAACACATCATTAATAAGTTAATTAATTAATTTTATACTAATCATTAACAAGTTAATTAATTAACTTTAATCCTTAATAATTAATTAATTAATTATATTTATAAATCTTTATTAAAATAATTAATTAAATTTGAAATCATCTTTATTTAACAACTTTATTAACTTGTAAAACCAAACCCAAGCTCGAGAAATAAATCGAAAATTTCGATAAGGATATGTTTGTCGAAAGTGCCGATATAGCAATAGTCGATATATTGACACTTTGACAACTAATGCAGGTCATTTTACTTTCATCCATACATCATATAACAAAAGCAAAACAATAATACAAAGTGCTAAACTATTCTACGACATATAGAGAACAATCATTAACAATATAACTAACTTTTACTACTAACATTCAAAACTTGCTTACTAACCTAGTTACTAAACTAACAAGGTGACAACTTTTCAAGGTATAACCCAATCCAACATACATCACATGGTAATACAAACACAACAAGCCACTAACAACAAATATATAAACAATATTTAAGTTTAAAAAGTTAAGATTTTGAAAGATGAGATTTTTTACTCACAATAACTTACTAACTTCAACCGAACTTGTTCTAGAACTTCAAAATCCTTTAGATCTTTGCAAAAACTTTGGAAAAATGAAGTCTTTAAGCCAAAAGCATCAAGATGGGCTTAACCCTAACAAGTCTAGGCTCGGCCATAAAGAAATTTTGGTGATGGTGGGCTTGTTTTTGAGGCTAAAGCGATGAAAAAGAAGATGAAAGAGTTTAAACAAGTTTTATACAAGATTTAAACGGAAAAGTTAACATTTTTGAACTTAAGAAAAGTTTTGAAAGCCATGAAAACTTGCATGAGGTTTGAAAATGAAATTATAAATGAGAAAATGATAAAAAGAATAAGGAATTTTCTTATATACAAAGTTGATAAATGAAATTACCAAAACGCCCCTCGTCCTTTACCCTCCACAATATTATGCCACCTCACCATGCCATCTCATCCTTGTCTCCCCTTCTTAAATTTCAAAATTTACATGTCTATCTTCACCATTTTCAAAGCCAGCATAAAATAAATGCATATATATACTAAGTTGCCAAAATATCAAATCATGTCTCACAATGCATCTTTATGGAATATTCCATTTTGTTTTTCATGAAATGTAACAACACACACCCACACAGATATATATATATATATATATATATATATTTATATACTTAACTACATGCATACATGTATATACACATGCCCTAACTTTATTCATATGAGCGTGTATATGATACATCAATGTGCACAATGTTTTTCGACAACTTTTCGACACCGAAAAGTCAATAATTCGAAAAACGCTTTCCGGTCACATTTTTAATTTTTCTTCAAACTAAATATTTTTGTAAACTATTTTTAAAAACTATTTCACCATAATATTTATTATTTCAAAGAGTTTTATTTTAGTCATAAATCCATTAATTAATTATTTAAAAATATATTAAATATCCATATTTTAAAGAGGTTAAATTACGGGTTATTATAGTGGTACGGAAATATTCCCTACTTAACACCGAAGGAATTTAACTCTGGAAATATTTAGATGAAACACGGGAATCATATGGTATGGTTACAATCGGTGGTGTTATACTATACGTATAAACTCGTTTCGTTCTTCTAGGACAAATGATAAGGAGATCCGTCCCCTTAAATGTTAGGGGGTGATCCTCGCTCTTATTTATTGTATGATTATTTCCTAAAGTACCGTATTGAGCATTCCAGAAATCGACGATTGGTTTTTGGAGCGCCAGGGAAGCGGAAGAGTGTACTCATAAGAGATGACTCGAAGCCGTAACCACTACAAAAATCATATACGATTCTATGGAGGAGACTCGTGATATATTTGAGATGTTGGAATCCATGTGCGGTTCAGAAACCCGTTGGGGTATAGGAATCCATGTGTGATTCCAAGATCTATTTGAGACATTGGAATCTATCTGTGATTCTGAGACCCATTGTGGTATTGGAATCCATGTGGGATTCCATTATCTGTTTTGATGGCAGTGCGTGAAGTGGAATGCCGAACGTAGCCTCATCAGTGGAAATGACTAAAACTAGAGATAGGAGGCATGGCCAGTAGGGCTGGCAAACCCATAAGGTGTAGTCGCTCCTCCTAAATGTCACTTACAGTTGTTATGCATGCATGGGGCGATGCACTCGGTCTTAGTGAGACCAGCCATATTTTTCCTCTGGTACATCACTTGGGATGTATGCTGCTTTGAAAGGATATCACTGATCCTTGTGAAGGAGGACCGTTCCTCGAAGTACCGAGGGCACCTCCATGGAAATCCTACATAATTAGCAAATGTGCCTGATTGGTTTTCGATTATATATCTAGTATTGTTTTGATGTACACTCATGAGCATCGCAGCTACTTGATTATTATTATTTTCACCCTTAGACATTATTATAATATCATTGGATTTTCTAATATAAATGTTTTGGTTATCGTAAGGTAAAAACCCGTCTGTGTTCATGTGCGGCGTGGTCTTATGAAATACCTTTGTTTTTAAAGGATTTTACAAGTTATAATAAATAAAATTCCTTGTGATTTGAGTTTCTCACGTTGGTTTTACCAGACTGACCCGGACGTTATTTTCCTATAATGCTCAGGTCAGACTGAGCATATTTCAAGTTTTACTTGGATGTTTTGGAGCTTCAGGAGACGAGCTGGAGGCCTAGAGACATATTCACGTATATGGTTATACTTCCACTGCATTCATTGTTGTATTTGTCAGCAGTTGTAAGGACCGGTTGTTATAACTGTCCAGGCTGAAATAGGTTAGTATACTCTGATTGACATCTGTATATACATATATTACAATTTTTTTTGTATAAAGATTTGTCATATATTATAGATTATTTGTTCCGTTGTGAGATTCTGTGTTGTTTAGTTTCTTCTTGTCTTCTTTCTTTTTTCTTTTCCCTAACTATCCGCTTTTCCTTTCAATTTGAGTGGTTCATGTGTGGTTTATTGGCCGCTTAAACAGTACGGAAAAGTGGATCGTTACACTGGCCACAACACATATAACATAATGCGTGTAAATTAGATATGGAAAATCCAATGCATGAACTAATATCAAAAGCATACATTTTTATGTCATTTTTACGTAAATTGTTAATAAGACACATAACAACTTGTTAAACTAAAGCAATACATGAACTAATACTTTTAAATGATAACCTAGTTTGAATCTACCAACTGTTCATGAAATAAAAATAGTTGATATGAAAATCATTGGTCAAAAGAAATTAAAACATTTAACTAATCACGCAAACTCAATAATTGACTGAAAGTTCAATGGCAGTGGTATTGATATTAATAGTGGCTAATTTAGAAGCAAAATATGTAGGTTGAACAGACTGCAATAAATTATATTCTAGTTTGTTATGATGATATACATAATGTTATTTTTTTTCAAGATGCTTGGTGCCCATCTCCTTAATCAAATTAGCAAACTACTACACTTCAACCTCCAACTACAATTTATTTATTATGATTTAAACCTTTTGCATCCTCTCAAGGACAATTTCACCCTAAAGCTGATTTTCATTTGGTCCAAAAGTGAGAAAATAATATTAAAAAATTGAGAAAACACAATTTCTAATTAAAAAAGGTGGATAAAAACCTTACATGGTCTATGATATTTCTCATATAAATAAAAACTGCCTTTATGCAAATAGTTTTGTATTTAAATATCGCTGATGTCATATCAAATTATAAGACAAAGAATCACCATGAGGTAATATGTCAACTTGAGGGGATCCCATTAATAAATTAACGATCTGAAATAAAAATGATCATACTCTTTTCAAAGAAAAAATAAATCAATTTTTTTAAAATAAATAAAAAACTCCTATGTTCAGCAGCAGCTCATCTTTCTTTCAAAGTTGATAAGTTTAGTTGTAGAAGATAAATCTACCACCTTAGGTCATTGCACCATGGTCGAAGTCTAGCTTTCTCAGTCCAAATGATGGTAGCTAAGGACTTCAAGGTGAAGTGTTAGCATCTGACTTTGCAGGCCTAAAAATGATGATCAAGATTTGGGTAGGGTTACGGGTACAAAATTGGGGTAATATTTTATAGGTGGAGGGAACAAATTTAGATAATAGGTTGAAGACTGGGAAAGTAAGAGAGAATGTGCATGGGAAGGCACAACGTTTCAATTTCAAACAACAGGTGGCATACATGAATGATTCTTGTAAAAATATGGGAGGAGGCCTGAGAGCTAAGAAAGCTGTACTCATTATTTATAGCATAGTATAGATTATTGAACCAATGACTTTATTTATGAACTAACTAAATTAAATAAGGACGATTTTGGAATTTTGACCAAAAATCCAATTCTATAAATCCTAAAGTGACATAATGTTGACGAGGAGAATGTTGGTAAATTATCATTACTAAATGGTACCGCTTAAGAAAATATAAAATTGGATTTTACCCAAAAGATCTATAAGCAATGAATTCAGCCAAATTGACACACCATTAGCTAATGTAACATGCGAATGTTAGTATTTAAATTGTTCAATTAATCGCTGACTGAATTTGCACCTTTGAGTCTCACAACCTTATTTGTGAATTCTTTGAGAAAGAATACGATTTAATTAAATTATAAAATGTTGTATCTTAATTAAGTTAATTAATGTTTGAGAAATATGATATTGTTCATTTTATTTGATGTTTTAGAGTTGTTCAGAATTATTTGATGCATTTATAAAAAAACATTTGCAAGCATCAATATACGATATCGGTGTAACCATAGACGGGTTTAAAAAAAGATAATTGCTTGAAGAGATTTTTTGAAATTTTACACCATAAGGGTGGCGAATATGGCCGGCCATACATGTGAAGAGAGAGAGGTGGAGTGAGAGAGGGATTAATTAGCGAAGTTTTAATTAAAAGAAAGGGAAATATTTCTTTCTCTCAATTAAAACAAATTAACTAATTGTATTTGCTTCATTCAATTCATTCATTTTAGTTTTCTTTTTCCTCCTCCTCTTCTTTCCATGGTCAAACTATCATTATCCCCTTCTATTATAAATCAATTCCAAAATAAATTAAAACATTAAATAAATATAAAGACTACATAGTTTGTCCATCTCTTACAAAGTTTAGTTGTTGATTTAAGGATCTAAGGGATTTCCAAATCAAGTTGTAACTAATTGGCCATACCTCAAAGGTATATTATAATTCTAACTATTTTCTTTAATTTAATATGTTTTTCATAATTTTATATGTACGTATTATTGGCTCGCATGTTGATTTAAAATTGGTTATGCAGCTTTAAATAATTTTTTGAATGATTATATTTATTTTTAATCTAATAAATTAAACCTAAATTTTATATATGATTATAACAATGTTTTGGTTATGGAGCTATGTTTTAAAATTACTTATATTTATATTCTAAACATGTTATACACTCAATGTTTAAATGTCTATATCTAAATGTTTAAAAGGTTTTTGACATATTGTTTGGTTTGTTGTATGGAATTTTGGTTTTACAATATTTTGACTGTTTAACAAAAAAAGTTATTGAAACTTTATTTATTTGTAAATATGTATTTCATCAATTAATTTAAGTATGCATATTACAAATACTTTATATAATTTTAATATAATATGAATGTTTGTTTTTGAATCAATCTAAATGTATGTGTATGTGTATATATGTATGTGTATGTGTATGTGTGTGTGCGTTTATCAACATTTATAATTAAAATTGTTAACGCATGTTTTAGAAACATTTTTTTAATTTTTATTGAACAGGTTAAAACTGAGGCAATAATATATAAATATAAGTAGCAAATACATACATGATATATTTTAATCCCTACACATATGTGTGTGTCTATATATATATATATATTGAGCATGTTAATATTTGTTGTTTTTGTCATTTTATTGTATCATATTACTCCATTTATGTTAATTAGATGTCGTCTCAATTAAGTTTTTCTAAAGCGGAAAGGTGGAATCAATCGATGATGCCCTCTTTCACTCTTTCCTTTTAGATCATGATGTGATTACACCTAGATCAAGCTTTATGTTTGTTCAAATCCTTTAACACCTAATAACTACACTTACTTTATGTTTCACATGCTTGTCACACAATTTGAAATGTGAATATATTTTATATATTTATACTTTTTCACACTTAATAAACATTGATTCAATTAGTTATGAACAAGGCAATTTCACTACAATATGATTTTATTAAAACAACTAAATTAGTGAAACCCCATCAGACTTCATATGCCCATTATGATCCAAATAGAGATTTTTTTACATTCACCCTATTCACCCTCTGTAAGCCGGCCTAATTCCTTTAATATCTATATATCATGGAAGATAGGTTTTTTTAATTCACCCTAATGTTCTATCACTTACGGTATTCAGAATCATACACTGTTGTTTAGCATTGATTTTGGGTATCGTAAATGGTAGGTCGTTATGATCTGTATCATGTGACACCCGACTGTTTACCATTCACCCTATTCTTCTTAGTCACCTTATTCAGCTCACGATAATCCACACACAATCTAACGACCCATCTGCCTTGGTTGCAAACAACACTGGTGCACCCCACTCGGACACACTACGCCGAATGAATCCTTTCTGCAAAAGGACATCAACTTGCACCCTCAATTCTTGCTGTTCCCTAGGCGCCATCCGCCTAAGAGGCATTACAACAGGTCTGGCTCCTTCAACTAGATCTATACGAAACTCGATCTCTCTATGCGGCGGCAACCCTTTGACTTCGTCAAAGACATCCTCGAATCCATTTGCGATTGGCACTAATGACAGTCCATCCCGTGGAACAACTAGCGAATACATGAAGCTCATGAAGACGCCTTCTTCATGCTTACATCGTATCACAATCTTTCGCCCCTCCACATTCTCGACTGTCACCTCCAACCTTTTGCAATCAACCTTTGCCGCATACTTCCTAAGCCAGTCCATACCCAAAATAATTCCGAACCCCGCAAAGTTCAGAACAAAGCAATCACAAACAAAAGAGCAACCATGACTCGATACAATCAGACCACGGCATAGCATACACAAACAAGACGAACCCCCAACTGGATTAGTCACAACCAATGGCCTATCAACAATATCCGGTTCCAAATCTAACCGGCCTACGAGTTCACTACAAACAAACGAATGCGACGCCCCAGTATCAAACAGAACTCTAACTGGAACACCACATAGGAAAAGAGTACCTTGAACCACCACACTCTTCCCTTTCTCTTCAGCGGTAGGAGCTTTCGAAGACGACGGAACAGCTCCCAAAGCATAAGCTTGCACAATCTGCTTGTCCCTCCTCGGTTCTGGACAATTCTTCCTGAAATGCCCCGGCTTGTCACAGTTGTGACACTTCATCGGTGCCTTCGGATTCTTACAATCCTTCGAGAAATGGCCCTTCTGATGACAATTGTAGCAAGTCACTTCGCCTTTCGGCTTCTTCTGGCCATCCTTACCCTTCTGCTGCTGCTGCTTCCTCTTCTTGTTTCCACCCTGCTGGGGTTTAGACTCTTCCCTGGTCACAGCAACAACAGATCCTTCCTTAGGAAACAGACTCTCATGCCTGAGAGCTTTCTCCACAAGCTTCTCAAATGAATCGTCCAAATGATCCACCAACTGCCTCCCAAGATAACTGTCCAAGCCTGTCACAAACTTCTCATTCTTCTGATAAGCAGATTCGATATACGACCGGGCATACTTGGACAAAGCTTCGAACTCAGAAACATACTCAAGAACTGGTCTTCCTCCCTGCTTGAGTTCCACAAACTTCTTGAACAGAACAGACTTCTGAGCTGTAGAAATGAACTTAGCCTCAAATCTGACTTGGAATTGCTCCCAAGTAATCTCTTCCTCCGGAGTATTGATGGTAATAGAGTTCCACCAATCAGAGGCTCTCCCTTGAAGCTGTCTCGATGCCAACTTCCTCTTAGTCGCATCCTCAATTCCCAAATCACCAAAGATCCTTCTACAAGAATCTATCCACCTCTGGACCTCAATAGTTGATTCTGTTCCCAAGAAAACCTTCCCTCCAAGAGCAGTATAGTCCTTGCACAACTTAGCAAAATCCACTGGTTTTGGAGTTTGGACTTGAACCCCAACATCTACTGCTGCCCCCGGAACCGGTATCCTTCTCATGATCGAAGTCATCATAGCTTCGAACATCGCTGCATAATCAGCAGCCCCCTCAGTAGCACGGCCTTCCCTAGCAGCTGGTCTCCCTCTTCGACTCATTCTCAATATCTATAAAAAGGAATGATCAGAACATCTAGAGAAACAACTGCATAAAGGACTCAAACTCTACTAAGCTACTATATTATATATAGTATTCATCCATCAAAATACAATTACGTCTCTCATACGTAGTTACGTCAGCGAGCGTTGGGTAAAATCGATTAACCAATGCTCTGATACCAAATGTGACGACCGCCCATGACCCCTGCACCGAATCTAGAGATAGTGCGCTGTAAAGTGTGCCAGGCGACCATGGACGATTGTCAAGGTAGATAAAAACAACAGAATCTATCGTATTACTCACAGCGCATGGACAAAATACAATAGAACATATATATAGTGAAGCTTCACAGAATAGAATCTCATCAATAAAACTTCATAGGAGTTGAATACAAACATCTGAATAGTCAATACAACAAGCCTCACTACATATCACTCAGAGAATACAAAACAGCGGAACATCCAGTACATATAATAAGAAGATAATATGCAACCCTCCAGCTCGTCTTCGATATCAGCATCGTGAGAAGAGAACAGCACCTGTCACCTGCTACCTAGTCTTTTCGTCCTAAAAATGGACGAACAGCCCAAGGCAATAAGAGTTAAAACATAAAGCCTTGAGTCAGACAACAGTCTTAGTGAGCAGTAAATTAACTAACAACATACCAAAAGAGCATAAAGGAAAAGGAATAGGAATACAACCCTCCCACTCCAACCTCTTTCTACAGTGATAGCCCCCAGACACACACTAAGTAGAAGCAAACATAGCAGAGCATACAATGTAAAGTAAAGCAATTATCACTCGAGTCAAGGGCGATGTTTTCCAAGTACAAACCCCCAAGGCCTAAACCAAGATCAGATAAGCACCCAGAAAATACCGCTCTTGAGACCGAATGACGATACAACCAAACATCCATGACTCTGGCTATCACTGTTATCATTGCTTCGATATCACCATTAATTGAATGACCGGCACATTCTTTCAGCCGTCCGTCAAGGGCTAATGGTAACCCCGGTTCTAGACATAACTCCCGCACGTCATCGTGACCCGTGCCTAGGACTATCGAATCTGCCCAGAGTACTTGACTATCCAATCAGTAGCCTTCAGGGACTATCGAATCTGCCCAATGTACTCTTGCTTTGAGCATGCTAGAACCTTCAACAACGATGAGATCTCAGCCTTCTAGTCGTCCTCCTCGACAACTATTTCCATACTAGCTCAAGCGCCTCTCGAGCATCCATTATCCTCAACCCGAACCATATCACCGAGTTACCAACATGCTTGGAATGATCCCGTCTGGATTAGACCAAGACTATCTCATATCATGCTTCGCTTCATCACATCCTCGCAAAGCTTCATCTCAACATCATCACCAAATCTATGCATAAGAGCTTCATCATCCGCTACATATGCCACAAGCAGCTTTCCCAATTCAAGAGCCTTTCTCTTAGCTTTTGAATCATCTTCGGTCTAAATCAAATCATCAATCATCTAATTCATAGCAATCAACCAAATCAAACATTAATCCAAGCAATCAAGCATTCAAATATGATCTAAGTAGACAATTATCACAATAATGGCAATTTCATAATTAAAGAGTTGAAAGTCTAATAAGCATGAAAACATGAACAATATCTCTATAATCTTGATGAATGAACTTGCATAGGTTAACATGTAGTAAAATGGATGTAACATCATTATGAAAAATGGATCTATATGGATCTACACTTAGGATGAAGAAAATGTATGAAAATCACTATTTTAACACCAAATCGAGCCAACAATCCGATATACTCCTTTGGATCCGTGTGAGAGATAATCACCACTCACCAAATCACCTAAACAACCCCAAATCAAAACGCTTCAGATCTGGACAGCGAAGGATCAAGCTCGATCTATCACGAATCCGCTTCAAACGAAGAAATCTCACTTCAAATGATGAAGATCTTCAATCTAAGCTCTTGAATATTCAATTTGATCTTCAATATGGATGGATGGAATCACTAGATTAGAGTAGAGAAAAGAAGTGAAGAAGTGTAGAAGTTGAGCTCTCAAAATGGCAGCACTTCGTCGCTTCGAAATCCGGATCCAAAAAATGAAGCCAACCCCCCTTCTATTTATATGCGAAAATCCCTTAAGTCGTAACTCGGAATTAGGTCGTCTCCGACCCACGACCTAAGACTCCCACCGACCTAAGCCTTATCCAACAACTCCGACCTAACAGACCAAGCCTACGACCTAGCAGATTCCCGACCTAAAGCACGCGCCTTAACAGGGTATACGACTTGTAACGACCCAGAATTTTGAACGAATTAAATTAAAAATATTTAATTAATTTTAAATATTTGAACGATAATTTAATTTGAGTCCCCGATTTAAATTTGAAGCTGACGATTTAAATTATAAAATTTTATCTATTGAAAGTGAATAAAAATTTGAATCTTCAAATTTAGGCCGATTAAAAATATTTCAAAGGATGGTAAAATTTATATTGATTATACTGAAGATAATTAAAACTTCAGAATCGAATCTGAAATCGATTTATTCAGTTTTGAATTTAATTGTTCAAATCGATATTTAAAAATAGTCATTTTTCAAACAGTCTCGGAATTCGACGAAACCAGTTCCGTTGGGTCCGTGATATTGAATTTTTGTCGGATTTCCAATTTTGTATTTATCGGAGTTGTTGCGTGATCACACGATAGGTAAACGCATTGGAATTTAAATTGAATTCAAGTTAAATTTAATATTTGTATTGGGTCAACATCAGTACTTTGCCTTCCCCATCAAAACGCTGTAAAGGTAAGGCAAACTGTCTCCACTCGTACGCGCAACATTATTCCTGTTCTTTGGTCCCCTCGCTCTTCTTTTTAAAAGAAAGAAAATAAACTTTCTCGTTCAAAACAAACGAAAGAAAATCAGATAATGGCCGAAGCCCCCTCTCATTCAAACGAAATAAAATCGAACCCCTCTCTTTCTTTTATTCAAATGGGCAGAGACGAAATCAAAACTCGAGCTTGAGGCCGCGAGGCAGTCGAGGGTTGTGGAGAGTGGGTTTTCGCGAGCTCGAAGTCGCGGGGTGAAGGGCGAATTCGTTGGCAAGCGCGCTAGGCCACGGCGACGAGGACGAAGTCGCGATGGCGAACTTCAAATGGAAGGGAGATCGCTCGATGTCGAGGCAGTGGGTGCGACTAGGGTTCTCGAAGTGGAAAAGAGCGCGTGATGTTGTCTGTCAGTCGCGTGAGATGATCTCGAAGGGGGGTGGTGGCGCGCGTTCGTCAGAAAGGGAAAATCTCGAAGTCGGCGACGTCACATTGCTCTGAGCATCGGTGGAGGTCGCATTGTCGACTGGAAAGAGTTCGATAGCTCCTGGAATTCGCGAGCTAGTTCATGGCTTTTTGGATGGGTCGCGATTGCAATCTGAGGTAATGCTGTGACTAGAGTAAATTTTCGATTTATATTCTAATATCTGGATTTTTTTTTTCTCTTGTAAAACAGTAGAGATAAACAGGAGTGAAATCATTAGTTAGTTAAAGTATAAAAAAATGGAAATTTTGTTGCAGTAAGGATAATCTTGTATTAAGTTGAGAAAATGATCTGGTTTAAATTCCACAGTTTGTTTGATAATATAATATATCTATGTATAACAGTAAGTTATATAATAAGTTGTTTTCTTTAAAATTTATAGATTTGTCTAATGTCTATATATATACAGAATAAACTGAAGTCATTATAGATTGAGAATATGGGGATTTAAATGAAATATTGGGTTTTAAACATATATAGACCATTTTTACAAATATATATATACATATATTTCCTTTACTAGTTTATCTTTTAAATAACGTATTATCAAGATAAATTTCTTTAGATGAACTTGTTTAATTAAATCTTAATTTATTTTTAAGTCACTAAGAATAATTTATTAAAAGGAGGAAAATTTGTTTATAGTATAATTCTTTGTTTAAAATAAAATCACGTGTTAATAAAATTTATTAAACGAAAATTTATTGATCAGTTGATTCGAATATTAATGAATTTGTATAATTAATTATACAAGGTTTAAAATCAAGAAATCAAGCCGAGAATGGAAGTGGAATGCAAAAATAAAATCTAAGGTGAGATTTTCTCACTCGATTTAAAAGTGGAATTTTTGCAGTTATTGATTGATTTGTTTGATTGCTATGTGGATGTGATATTAGATATAGTAGGATATATCTATATATAGCAATATATACATATTGGCATATGTATATATTGGATTGATTGATTTCCCGCCTCGTATAGCGGATGAGACCCTATTGCGCCGTTAGTAAGCGGATTTTATAAAAACCCATATACCGCGATAATTCCGTGCTGGAGCGGAATTGGTATTGTGCTAACGTCTTTGGATGCAGGGAAACAGGTTGGAGGGATCCAACTGGATTCCTCACCAGTAGTTATTTATTTACAGGATTGATGTATATTCTGTTATCATATGTTGATATATGATGTTGATGTTGTGATTGACTAATTGATGCGTTGCATCATTGGATTCAATTTTTGAAGTTTTAAAATAACGATTTCAACTTTAAAAGAGATTTTTAAAGTGATTATTTGTAAATATACGTTATTAAATTTTTGAATTAATTTACAAACGTTAAAATTATTAAAGTTATAAAGGTTAAGATTTTGGTGAAATATAACAGAGAGATGATTTTTGAAATAAACAGTTAAGTAGTTTATAAAATAGTTTTAAAATTTGAATTTTTGAATTATTAAAAACAAGGTATATAAGAGATGTATAAAATTGATATTTATCAATTAAAATTTTTGGAATTTTAAAATGAGTTTTTTTTAGTGTTAAATTGTAAAGATATGAAACTTATAGAATTATAACTTGGGAAGATAGAAAATTTATAGGATTATAAATTGTGAAGTTTGAAGTTTATAGATTTATAAAGTTTGAAGTTTATAGATTTATAAAGTATGAAGTTATAAAATGAATGAAATTGTAGAATAAAGGCTGATAAGAAATTTACTTGTAAATTGGATTTTTGCCTTTAAGTGGGATATTTATCGAAATTGTTAATAAAGAAGATTTATGAACCGAAGTTGTTATAAAACAGAAATGGAATTTATAAGCGTTGTTTTATAAATTCAAAATCAATTGAATTTGATGAATTAAATACTGAAATGTGATTAGTGAAGTATATTCACGATTTTGGACAGTGAATATATCGTTAAGTAAAATGAATATGGTTTTGGGAAAGTGATATTTAAGATGAAGTTAATTGTTTTAACGATGTTTTAAAATGATTAAATATCGAAATCATAGATTTCAACATTCATTGTTGAAATAGACGTTTTCGAGAAATAAGGAAATGATGGACTATAACACGGTTGTTATAGTAAATGATTTTCGAAAGAAAATGTTTTATGTAGTATTGGGATTTATATATCTATCTTAAATCCGAATCCCTATACTAGTGATTTTGAGTCGTCGTAACGATGTTTTACGCAACATTCGTTTTGACTCAAATTGAGGTTGTTATAGAAAATAGATTTCCTAAAAGAATGAAATGTATACTTAATATTGATTTAAGTATATCGAATATTTTCTAAGTGTTGAAAATAAATAGATTTGTGAAATACTTATTTTTAAATAAGTATGGAAATGTTTTTCCAATATGAAATGAACTGTTTTGAGATTTTATCTTTTTAAAGATAAATCGAAAATGAATATTTGAAAACGATTGAAAATCGAATATTAGTAGGTATTCGAAAAATGTAAATTCAATATGGAATTTATAAAGGAAATGGAAACTGTTTACAAAAATAAACGTTGATTTATTTTTGAAAGTGTGGAAATTTTATATCTAGTAAAAGATATTTTGGAAGATAAAATAATTTGGGAAAATTATTTGGAATCTGATGATGTTGCGCATCTTTATTGATAGTTAAATAACCGACTATCAATAATTACCCTGAATGGATGTTTTGTTGTGAATTGGATGAATTTGAATGCCACACTTATTTTTAAATAATCGCTCACTATTCGGGTTAGCCGGGAAAGGACCATGGGGTCGTATAACCCATTCCGAATATGTGATACGTCGTTATGAACCGCATTTGAAGACCGGTGTTGAAGACCGGATATTTTTGAAAACGGAAGGATTACCGTCGAGTTACTCTACATCGGCTGATCTCCGATTTAGAGGTTTTATCACCCTTAGTGACGGGAAGTCCTGACGTGATTGAAAATTATCCGGATATGCAAGGGCTTCGTGAGAAGTGCCTTCGGTTCTGTTCGATCCCGGAACAGACTTGTATGGATTGTGTGTCTGACGTTACAATTTGAGATATAAAGCTGATTTCTTTCAAATACATTTCTGTGGGTGGCGGAGAATTTATTCTCTTAGCTTAACACCCTTCTCTGAGACGTACGAGCTCAGAGGTTATGTAGTTGAAATTTATCAGCGATATATCCCAATTTGGTAACGTGGCATACTGAGTGTTGCTGTGGAATGATCAGTGTTTGATCATTTGTGATATGATCATTTGTTTGATCTTATATCTTTGTGATCATAGGTTGATCATTTTGTTTGACCCGAAGCAGGGCTTTTTGAGAAAGTGTAGCTTTGTGGACGAGACTTCGTCGAGCCTCACACCCCGGAAATGGTCGAAACAGGAAGGAGGCAGCAAGGTTCTAGGGAGTAGCGCCCCTTAGTGTATGTCATTCCTTCTGGATAAAGGTGGTATCATGGTATGGAGCCCAGATACTTAACCTCTGTGGTTACTGCATTATTATTATCTATGTGGTTTGTTGCGAATCGGGGATCCTCGGGAAGATCGGTGACGATCGGGGGATGGCATACGCGTGTCAGTAGTTACCTATTTTTGCAGAGGTAACCCGGCCTTGTGTTGGCAGAGATCCGGTTAGGTTCTCGGGTCGTCTATTCCAGGGACGTACCCATCGTGGATAGGAAGTTCCTTAGCCTGACCATTTGTTGGAAATCCAAAGAAACAATACGCGACGTGTACGGTTTTAGTTGTATTACCTGCTATGGAATGTGGCGGTAACCTGCTATTGAACATAGTAGCTATAGTAGGCATACGATACTGGTCGTATGTTGGCTAAGATTAATATTATACTTTCGAAATGTTTTCTACACTATGCACTAATAATAATATCAAAAATGATTTGATTTTACGTAGTAAGCATCTTTGACTATCATAAGAAGAAATCTCCTCCAATTCTGCGTTTGCATTGTGTGTGTGGTGGGAGGTCTTATGGTAGTTTCATTTTCCAAAAGCATTGCGAAATTTACTTTAAAATTATCCTGTTGTTTATTTTAAAGAATAACTGTTTTACGATCTCACACCAGTCACCATGACTGACTCGGAGTTTATTGTTTCCCTTCTAAACTCTGGGTGCCCACCAATTTCCACACGGGCAGTCTAGAGTTAGATTATCAGGATATTCTGGAGCTTTGGAGATAAGCTGGATGACGAGACGTAGTATTTGTATCTGATAGTATTTATTCCGCTGTGTATTCTGTATGAGGACAAGTTATATAACGGTCCATTGTTGTATATTGACTCTGATGACTGATGTATGTATAAACTGATAAAATTCTTTGTTTTAAAGATTATTCATTTATCTATTATATATTATTCCGCTGCGATATGTGAGATTCTGATATTGTCTCTGTTCTGTATCTGTTGTTGTTTTGTTGTTCTTCTTCTCTTTTTCTTCTATCTTCTTCTTCTTCTACTTTTTCTTTTTCTTAAAACCATAACTTTTCGGGTTTCCGGCATTCGATGGCTCAGCAGTCGATAACGTGAGTATCGATGTTGAATTTTCGAAAGTCGAAATTTTTCGGGATGTTACATTCGACTTATGACTTAACAGCAGCTCCGCCTAACACATGCGCATACGACCTAACGACTTAGTAAATAACCGCATCCATACGACCTACGACTTAACTAATATGCGCGACCTATCAGGAGATACGACTTACGACTTAGCGGCTTAACCCCTAAGTCGCTCACGACTTAATAACTTAGCAACTCTACGACTCACTATGCAACGACCTAACTTCCTTAAGTCGTCTAACGACCTAACTTCGCTAACCACTAGGTCGCTAACCTGCTAACCTTTATAAGTCGTCAACACTTAGGTCGCTCGACCGACCTATCCTACCATACGACCCAAAATACTTAAGTCGCTAACTTACTCAACTGACCTAACACTTAACCCATCCACGACCTAACTCTTAGGTCGTCTACGACCTAAACCCTTACCATCCATCATACGACCTAACTCCAAATCCGTAGGTCGCCTATTCTCCTTAAGTTGGCTACGACCTAAGCCTAAGCTTACTTACGACCTACCAGACTTCTCCGACTTAACCCCTTGCCGACCTAAACCCAAACGACCTAGGAATTAAACTATAAACGACTTATCAACAGTGTGACTAAATGTCAACTGTTTTACGAAGTTTCGATCCGTAAAAATACGGGTCGTTACATGATTGATAAATTTGATGTCCAAATTGATAGTGTAAATTGACTGATAAAATTGATAAGAATTTGATTGTTAAATGGATTGTTGGAATTGATGGTAGATGCGACATTTAAATTTGATAGGAAAAATTTGACATTTTATACACTTATTAGATCGACATCTAAATTTGATATTTTAATCGATATTGGATTGCATATCACCTTTAGTTAAACACCCTGATACTGATAATTATTGACTCTTGTGTGATATGGTTGAATTGGTTGATTGTATGTTAACTCATATTGTGATGGATGATATTGTTGATTGGCTGTATGTTGCTAGTGGTTTTGATAATTCCATGTTATCACTCGGTTATTACCACCATTGATACGATTGATCACCTGGACATTTAAATTTGGGTATGGAACTTTGGACATCCAATTGATATATGAATTATTGGATACATAATTGACCGCTTTAACAGAATCGTGATTTTGTGATTCTATCGCCATTCGACGAAAAGTTGAGTTTTATTTATTGAATTTTAAAAGGCTTTAAAATCTAACCTTTAGAAATTTATATATTATAAAGAATTAAATTTGGTGAATCAAAAATTAAATTTAGTTTCTGAAATTAACTTGAATTTCATTTATAAAATTTAAATTCTAATTTTTATAATAATGTATATTTACCTAAAGGAGCAATAAAAGGGTTTGCAAATTTTTCTATAACTTTAATAAATAAAAAGGAAATGTTATAAGAAGGCAGATGTTTGAAATCCAACCATTAAATTATTTTGATACTTGATACGTTTGAATTGGATTATTTCCAAAATTCAAGCTTTGAAAATGTTGGAATTAAAAATTGTTAAAAGAATTTGCGTGAAGAATTCAATTTGAAATTCTAAAGTTATAATCGATATATGTTTTGAATTATGGAAATTGGATTATAGTAAAGATTTGAATCTTAAAATTCGAACATTGAAGTTAAATTGATTTAAGTGATTTAAATTGGTGTATTGAGATTAAACTCGAATTTATATAAACTGAAATGGTTTTGAAATGAGATTTGAATTGAAACTCAAGCCACAAAATTAAGTCGTTTGAATCGAAATTGAAATTGATTTAAGTTAAAATCGAAATTGAAATTGAAATTGAAAGGAATTGAATTGAAACATTGGAAATTAGATTCATTTGTTTGGAATTTGGATTTGAATCCAGATTTGTTGGAAATGGAAAGAAACAGTTCAATTTGAAAATATATTCACTTGATTTTGATTTGACTTACATGAGGATTTTTAATCCTGACTCGAGTGTTTTGTTTTTTTTCATTACGCTCGGGTCAGACCGAGCTTTTAGTTATCGAAGACAGTTATTCTAAAGGACGAAGACGAAGATTTGGTATATCATATCTACTAGAATTTTTCCACTGCACTGTTTCATTCTGTCTATTAAAATTGTATAACTCTGAAAATATTGCATAACTCTAATTTATGTTGTAAATTGAAATGGATATATATTGTAAATAGTTTCATGAACTGTTTATGTGATTATTGTATTTTATTATTCCGCTGCGAGATTCTGTTGTGGTTTTTCTCCTGTCCTTTTTATTTCTTTAAAATAAACCCATTGATAATCTATCTCTTAAATGGTTTGAGTTGGACATGTGTGGTTTATTGTCGACTTGAACTGTCCAAAAAGGTGGGTCGTTGCAGTTGGTATCAGAGCTTTGGTTAACGTATACCTAAACCTGTAGGATAAGCTCATTTAGTATATATACGTATATGAGAGAGCGTATTTGTTAGTGATATAAAAATACTTTGAAAGCAATAAATGAAACGATTGCGACTTGGATTATATATAGAATATAAAGGGATGAATTCTATAAACTGATAAAATCATTTGTGATTGTTTGATGATGATTGGGCGTTATATATTAGTTGGTTGATTGATTGATTGATATGGGTGTGCATATTATCATTTACTGAATAGTTAGTTGTGCTCGACCAGTTTATGATAATTTGACTTTTATGTTGACTTTTGAATAGTGCATAACCAGTTGTAAGTAATTTACCTTTTCGCGCATGGGAAGGGTAGAAATTGTAATCTTATGGGAATGTTGAAATGAACACCTTATGAATTAAGTTTCACAATTTGACTATAAGGCGTTCGACGACAATGTTGGGTTAAAATTAGTTGTTTGGATTAAAGTTTATTTTAATCCAAATGAAGAATTACGATTTTTGAAATGAATACTATAAGATAATGACTCTTACGAATATGATTTATGACTAAAAAAGAAATTCAAACTGTAAATTTGAGAGTTTGAATTCCGAGGGTTTTTGAAATTGGTCTTTAAGATTCTAGAAATATATAATAGCGTAATTTGAACGTATTTTCCGAATAGAAATGTTTATAAATGATTTGAAAGTGATTCAAAAGGGATTTTCAAAAGATTTAAAAGAAATGAAAGTCCGGAACTCACTTTTGTCGTTGGAAAATAAATTTTGGTGATGACTGCAGCATCATCGACATTCTTTTTCGAGTTTCAAAGTGGGGGAGGCCAATTTAGTAGCTTTGCTACTCGATTATTTAATGAAACTGATTTGATTCAAATCTCAGAAGTATGATTTGATATTCAAAAGAAATATGTATATATTTATTTCAAACGATTTGAAATAAAACTCGGTGTTCAGTTCTTGAGTTTGTCTATTGAATAATGTTATGAACACATGTATCCTATGCATTAGGATTTATTGATGGATGGACTGATTGATTGGTTGATTGTGCATCTTGTTGAGATGATTGATTACTGATTTCCAATTTTGAATTGAAATTTGATTTTTCTGACTATTCTGAATAGTTGAGCGCTTCCAAATTGAGAATTAATTTTCAAAGCTAAGTATTTTGAAACATATTTTGGAAAGAAATTTGATTTTATCTAAATTCGATATAAATATAAAACTGAAGTTGTGAAAAACTATTGATTTGAAATTTGGAAAGTTTTTGAATTTAATGATATGTGATTTGGAAAAATGATTATTGAGATCGTATATGGATTTGAAAGTTTTCGACTCTTATATGAAAATGGTTTGTATAAGTATGAAGTTATTTCGAAAACTATTGATTCTGAAAGATACTCGATTTGAAAAGCGGTAATCTTATATATAACAAAATTTATATAAGAATGATATGATATATTCGAGACTATTGGTTTTTGAAAGTACTCGATTTGGAAATGAAATCTTATATATAATGGAACTTATATAAGTGTGATATTTGAAGTTATGATTTGGAAAGGTTACTATATATAGTATGATATATTTCAAAGTAAAAGATATGGAGAAGTGCCCTTCGCGAAGAAGTATAGTATGATATGCTTTGAAACCTAGTGGACTTGGGTGAATCAAGGAATGAATTCGACCGAAAAAAACCATAATGGACTTGGGTGAATCTAGAAATGGATTCAAACCGATTTAGGTTGTTCGGACTTAAACTCATGAGTTCCTCGAAAATTTTCAGGGTAGATGGTCTTTAGTTTACCTAATGAAGGCGCTTTCAATCCTATGATCTGCTATTTATGGATCTTCCGGGAAGGTAGTGCATCCATTGCGTAAATCATTGAATCGGCAGCGTACCACTGCAGCAAGGGTCTATGGTCCCTTGTTTATGAAATGGCTACGATATTTTTTCAGGAACTCGGAAGGTAGAAGGGTCTTCTAGAAGGTTTTGTGTCCATTGCGTAAATAATGGATCAGTAGCGGACCACTACTATCATAACATCATCATTTGACATCAGATTTTTGAGCCGTACTTTCCATATCTGTTTTAAAGGTTTTTCATGTATTTTCACTGGATGTTGAAAAAGATCTACTAAATACTTAGAGAATTTTGCCTTGTGGTGTGTCTAAAATCTGTAAGAATGAGGATAAATCTGTTAAGACATCGGGTTATAGTAGGTATGTTGATATAAAACTTATTACATTTTCTAAGTCATCTGTTCCGAAATTATTTGAAAATATTTTAAAAGGGTTGTTTATATATAATTTAATGTTTTATGCTCAACTTAAATGTTTATAAATTTTATTTTAGCAAAACGTTTACATGGTAATTATTATTAGCAATGTTTTATGTTATCTAATTTATATCCTAAATATGGTTTAAAGTTAGCAATTACTAAAATGTTTTGAAATTAATTATTTCATTTATCTAAAATATTTAGAAGAAAACTACTATGATTATAATAATATTTAGGTACTGATTATTAATGTTTATAAATAACGCTTAAAACTAGAAATCTGTAAGCAATGGATTTAAGAATTTACATAGCTTCTTTTTAAATATAAGCAATGACGTTGATGATTATTTTCAAATAGGTTACACATTTTATAAGGATGTCTATTTTGATTTTGTTTAAATGAAGTTACTTTATATAAAATAAGAAATTTTACAGTGAATTTTTGTAAAAGTATTGATATATCAAAGTTATTGATTTTGTAAATGGATTTCCAAATGAATTTTACAAAAGAAATTTATATAAATTTCTTTTAAAAATTTCAAATTAGGGATATTATATAAATAGACTGTATATATAAAATTTTCTATTTAAAACTTTACGGAACAAATGATTTGGGAAGTCTATTTATAGTATACTATGTTTGAAAAAAACAAAAATTGAATATTTATTTTGAAAGAAATGTATTAAATTTTATATACTCTTGATTTGAAAATATATATGAAATTTAGAAGTTTTGCACTATTTAGTTTTATATAAACCTAAGTAAATGTTGTCATGATTTGAATAATTGTTTTGGAAATAAGTATTTTCTAAATTGAGTATGAAAAATATGAAATCTTTACACTTGATTTGAAATAGAAAATATAATATAATATTTGAATATATTATTAGTTTTAAACTAATAATTTTGAGCTTATACTTATTGTAAATTATGAATTAATAAGTGATTGGATTTAAAGAAATGTTATTTTAAAGTGTTTAGAATGTTGATATCAAATTTCTAATAGTATTGTAAAACTGTCGGAAAATCCTTGTATAATACTATGAGAATAATTGTGTACATCTTATATAAACAAGTTGAGTGTTTTATAAGCTTAATCTTTTAAGAGATATTAGAATATTTTGCTCCTCTTCAAAGACGAATACCAAAAACTTAAGATTTTGTTATAATCAAATTTAAATTTGTTTCGAATATGAAATTGGTTCATAATTAGCTTGGAATTTTATAATCTTTCAAAATTAAGTATTTATACTTAACTTGAAATTATTTCCTAATGACTTGAATAGTCACAAAATAGGTATGAAATAATTGGATGAATATTATTGGTCAGATGGTTTCTTTTGTTGTAAATCATTGTTATTACGGCTTTTGATTGCATATGATTATTTTGTTGGGTATTAGTGCTTGTGCTTATGGTTCAGATTGAGAATTCTTGTTATATAGTTTTATCAAACTCATGCATGCTTTCTAAATCTTTCTGTAACATCCCCCTATTTGGAGGCCTAAAACTAACGGCTACGGATATTGCAGTCATCCATAGTTATTAATCCTCGGTGATCAAACACGGCGATATTAAATACATTGGTACACAGAAACACAAGAATATGGAAAAATTAAACAGCAAAACAAATTCCACATTCCATTTCAAAATATTCCAAATTGATTATATAATCTCTATTCGCAGAACACGTTCAGATAACATATAATTATCACAAAATATGCCAAAAGCGACATATGAAGATGCCACCTTGGTAGATCAGAGTATATAGATAGGCAAGAAAACAATTTGCCTTTACAAACAAAACACACAGCGGAAATAAAAGAACTCTAATAACAAGCTTGCCTCCTGCACATCCTCGATAGCTTTATTCATCTAAAAGAACACCTGGAAATCTTAATTCTCAACCTACTCAAAATCAATTGAGTACCCGAGAGTTTAAGGGGAAAACAAAAACTTCGAGTCAGACATAAAGCCTGGTATGAATAATAATTTACCATCTCAAACCATTTAGACATCTAGTGAGACCACACCGCTTAGCGGAACGGGTTTTTCCCTCACTAGTATCCTAAAATATTTATAAAACCATATACTGTGCTCCTGCATCCACAATGGTTAAAACATAGTATTTCAAAACATTATGATGACATGCAAAACAAATAAATCAATTCTCGATTACCCATCCCCATTCATTCTGACTATCTGTCTCAATTATTGTTGGAGGGTTATTATTAACCTGTTAAATGTTAAGGACTATTTGTCCAATTACTTAGTTTTCATAGGATCACTGAGAACCTATTGGTAACTCCAATATCTTATATCTTATCCTAGTTTTCATGGACTAACTAGGAACCTATTGGCTGACTGCCAATATCTTAATCCGGATATAGTTTTCATGGGCTAACTACAAACCTACTGGCCCCTGCCAGTATCAAATCATAGCTTTCATGGGCTGACTATGAACCTATTGGACCCTGCCAATATCATACAGTTTTCATGGCATTACTGTAAACCTATTAGCCCCTGCCAATATCTTTAATTAAAATTTTAACACCTGTTAAGTTATATTCACTATTGGGTCAACCTAACTGGTTATTCTACCCTTTCCCCAAAATACAGTTATGGATTAATAACAATGTGAATAACATTTCAAAATCTTTATTTATGCCATGGTTATTACTTTAAATTGAGATTGTGTTTATGTTTTGAAACCATAAAACATCTCTTTCGAAACCTCTGGATAGCCTCCTTCAAAAGCTAAGACCTCTTTTCAAAACATTGGATACATACCTTTCGAAGCCCTTAGTAAGTATTCTCTTTCGAAACCTATTATACCTTTCGATGGTATCAAATCATCTTTTTAAAATATAGAGCTTCGAAACAAATGAAAGTACCCCTTACGAAAGTATTGGGTTTACTCTTTAAAAACATCATTTGTGTCAAAATGGTTATATACGAAAGTATCTCTTTCAAAACCAACAAAAATTAGTTTGGGGAAAAATTGATGGTGTCGGAACCATCTTAGTCGAAAACAAAAGACTTTAAAAATCAAAACTTCGAAGGTCTGTGTCGAAACCCCCTTTCGACTCCATCTCCTTCGAAACCCCAACCCCTATTGAAAGCACTTAGGAAGCAGCTTAAGTTAAAACAAAAGTAACCCCTTCGACAACATAGATGACCTCAATGTAGTTGAAAGGGAAATTAGCTGCTTGGTTTCAACTTATTCGGAACCAGTCCTTTCGAAAGCTTATTATTTGAAGAAAAGATTCACCTTCGAAAGCTATTTATAAAGTCCCTTTCGAAAGCACGTCTTTCGACTATGTTGAAAACTGTAAGTAAATTAAGGCAAGAATTTAACTTTAGTAAACAATCCAAGGTTTCGACTATATAGGGCCTCGACTCAGTCGAAAGCCCTTCAAAAAATAGGCTGGTGTTGATCTTTTTAAAATTGAATCCTTGGTTTCGACTGTGACGAAAGCATAGCTTTCAACGCCCTACCATCCGCCACTTACCAATACACTTTGTACCAATTTCCATTAATACCATGTGCCTTGGTTCCGACTTTATGGGTTTCGACGGTGATGGTTTTGACTGGGATGGAGCGGAGGTAAAGGAGTCGAAAGGTGCCTTCGAAATAGGCGGAACCTTCTTTTTCCTGAAACGTTGTTTTATATCTAAAAATAGCAATTACTTTATAACTAACCTGCCATTTATGACTCCTTGATTGGCTACTTTAAAACTTTTCAAATACTTTCAAATAAAAACCGCCACACTAATTAGATCCAAATCAAAGCTTTGTAACGTTAAGCCCTTCTTTATGACAAAACCAACATTTGCAGAAAAGTCCTTTCTTAACAATAATTTATTTCCCTAATAAATCAACTGGGAAAATCCACAAAAATCACAGAAATTCAATTTCACCATGTAATCAAACATATTAAAATTTCTGACCTAATTTCTTCCTGAAATTATCGAAATAAATTTTAAACCCAATTGTATCAAAATGTTCATTAAAAATTCATAATAAAATTTCCATAGCTTGGAAAATTTTGAAAAGTAAAACCTGTAGGATCGTTTTCACCCTAGAGGGGGGTGAATAGGGTTATACTAATAATAATAAAAATTAATGCGGAAATAATAACAATAGCAGAAAATAATGCAGTAAAGATCATACATAAATTAACCCAGCTTCGGCAAAACCCTACCTACGTGCTGCTCCCAAGGTTTCTACTAGAAATTAAGTTGTCTGACGCTTACACATGTAAACTTACGACACCCGCTAATGACTAACCTAACGCTACACTCAAAACCCTGCCACAACTCAGCCACTGAGTTGCGAATTCTCGAACTACACACCATAGTTCGTAACCTAGTTACACAACTAGAGTTTCACAAATTTAAAAGGAAATTACAAATTAAATACAACTAAAAAAAACAAAACCCTAATAAAATTAAGCCCTATATAAAATTAAAAGGATCGGCCCAAATAGATAACAAAAATGTTTTCCCCTTTTTTTGTGTTCGGCCCACTTCAGATTTGACACGTCTCCTTTTTTTTACTTTTGCTCGTGTAATAACTATGGCCGTTCTTTCTTAGTTCCTTTTCCAAAAGCTAGGGTTTTGTGATGAAGCCGCCGCTTTGTTCGAACTGACTGCTGATATGGTTTCGTTCTTCAATTTTTTTCGAATGCTTGGTCAATTGAATCTCTGGCTTTATTACTTGCGGTGGCTTCAAATGTCGAGCTCGAATTGGTACGTGATTTTCTCCTTTTTGATTTTGATTTTTGCTCAACTCCTGATTCGAGTTTTGGATTATATTTTGATTTGTTCTAAGTGTTCACTCTGAATTATTGTCTCGAATAGGGCTGTCAGCGGATGCAAACGGATGCAGATATGGCTGTATCTGCATCCGCATCCGCATCCGAAAATTTAAATCTACATCCGAATCCGCATCTGAATCCGCATCCAATATCCACGGATATCTGAGAATTAACATCTGTATCCGCATCCGTGGATATTTTTCGGATATTCGAAAATATCCGCATCCGAAAATAAAAAGCGGATATTTCCGGATATTCGAAAATATCCGAAAAATCCGCATCCGAAATTGAATAAAATTTTTATTATACTAATATTTTTGAACTAAAACAATCACTTTCTCAAATGACAATATACTCACTACAATACTAATCAGTTTTTCAAATGACAAAATGACAACACACATAATATCAAACAAGTTTACACGATATTATATCAATTCAAATGATAAAATAGCAACATACATAATGACAATGGCAACACACATAAAATTTCGGATCGGGTGGATGTTTTTCGCATATGGATATGCCCATATCCGCATCTGCATCCGATTTTCTTTTCGGATATCGGATATCCGCATCCACTTTTCGGATATCGGATAATATCCGTTTTTCGAATACGGATCCGGACGAATTTCGGATTTTTCGGGTATCCATTGGCAGGCCTAGTCTCGAACTCGAATGATTTTTATGCCAATGATGTAACTGGGTTTTATAGGGATTAAATCCCTAAAATTACGTTCGAATATTTCTGATTTGAATTCTTCGTGAATTTACTTGGCCGTGATTTTTTAATCGAACGATGGTATTTATTTTTGACTTGTTCATTTCATACGTTGCTTGAATAGTTTGAGATAGTTCCATATTTTCTCTGATGCATCTGCATTTGCTCCGTGAATTTCTTTGGGTCAGTTCCTATGACTTCGACATTTTGAAATTGTGATAATATGGACTTTGACCAAATCGTAGCTTATCTGTGTGACCTTAGTTGAATTTGTTTCTGGTTCCATGTGCGCTGCCCTGGTTTCATTTGTACACACTCCTGTCTTGCATTTTGGTCTGGACTTCATCCGTAATGCATACATGTCTTAATATATGTTCATATATGTCTTCATGTTGATGTTGTAGTTTGGTGTGTACATGTTCATGTGACTAGGCATTGTCTCATCTGTTTCATTTTGAAGTCATGTTCATGTTGTAGCTTATTAAGGTCGAGAATTGAACTGTATGTATATTAAATGCATATGTATACATCCACTGAATCCATCTTCATGTTGCATTACTGGTTTTGGTTGAGTCTTCACTTGTATGCTACGTTGTTTTGATCTTCACATGTACACCTTTTTTCTGGTTGGATTCGATCTGCATATCTATTCATCATACTTGGTGCCTATTTGCCTCTAGTGTAGTTTCATGTTGTTGAGTGTGGTTGCACGCCTTGTCCATATGGTGCAGCCCTAAACTTTGTATATGAGGTTGCCTGGACTGTTTGGTTGCATTGAGTTATTGAGCTTGATTCTGGCCTGTAGTTCATTTTGATGCTGACATGTGTATATATATATATATATGCATACATGTGTATCTTCATGTATGTTTACTGTTGCATTCTCTGGCTTCTGTTTCATGTGTACATGTGTGTATTTGCACCTGTGTTGAATCTTGCCTCGGCTCGGGTTTGACCTTGTGCTTACCTGTTCCTGCAATTTTATCAAGTGTATATCGTTGTGCACGGTCTTGTGGCATGTACAGTGATACACTGTGCATGTCACAAGTTGTTCGTGTAAAATGAATTTAAAAGTGAAATGACGATGAACAACCCAAATAACCGAGGCAAACAATATTTTCAAAAAATAAACTATTATTGTACACTGCAAAATATTTCTTTTTCATTTTTACTGCGTCAGTGTTTATTTTGCAGATAATTCAGATACTGGATTCAAGCTGGAACAAAGTTGAAGATAAAAATACGAGTGTCGAGTGAATATGTAGTGAGGTCAAAATTGTAAATTGAAATTTGTGATGTAATCGAAATCGTATTGTAATTAACAATGTGTAAATGTATAGAGAGAGCTTAAATTTGTACTATTTGAATTTGTAATAAGATATTTGTTTGAATAAAATATTTGTTTAAATATGAATTCTGAGTTATTTATTTTATTCAACAAATATTTATTTAATTATGTGAAAAATAAAATAGCACAATAACAAATACATTTAAACGAATATATATATATATATGTTTATTATCATCAAACAAAAATCATAGGCTATTGTATTCTACAATCTCCCCCTTTTGATGATAACAAACATATGTTAAGATTTTGACTATATTAAATGTATTTGACTTTGATGGATTCCATTTGCTCCCCCTACAACAAAGCTCCCCCTTCACCTATGCATGAAAATAAAAAAGATTATATGCAATGAGCCTAGATGCAATTAAAAATATATGACTTATTTGCCAAAATCTTTACTTCTCTCTTCCCCTTTTGTTATCAGCAAAAGAGTAATAGTGTTAGAAAATAGAGACAAAGTGATAGACATTAATACAACATTTATACCTAATCGAGTAGAAATATTAAATTTCAATAAAAAATCAAACAAAATCATAAATACTCTGTTAGGCGCATATTCCACTTTAGAGTGATAGGGGTGATGTTGGCATATAAAACCATATAGTTGTATCTATTTGTGGTATATTTATGATAGGAATTTGAATACTTACTAATCACGCATAACCGTTAGGACTTTTAAATGAGATTAGTAGTATTCCCAATTTTATTTTATTTTAAAAAAAATGATTTTCAAGTATCTTCTAACCATGCATAACCATGAGGACTTTTAAATGGGATTAGAATCAACTCATCTATTTAATAATCAAATTTGATATGTGTTCCATACATGCATAACCGTGAGGACTTTTAAATGAGCATGAAAGCACATAATAAAAGATTCCAAGTAATTCACTCATGCATAACCGTGAGGACTTTTAAATGAGAGTGAATACTTTGGATATTTTCATTGCTAATTAAATTTAAAAAATGAATAATTTCCTGTTTAAAATACCACATTTTGACATACTATATTGGGTTTTGATGAGTGATGGTCGTTAGAAATCCGATAGAAATAGAGATGGTCATGGAATTTCTACCAATCAAAGTTATTATAAATTTTGTTTAATTTTTTAAAGAAATTTACTACATATACTGTCTCAAGCCATAATATATGATTAATATCAACACTCATCACTTTTTCAATCACTAATTATCTTTTTGATAATCAGTAGTGAGTCAGAATAGTTAATGTATTCATTTAAGATCAAATCCAAAAATAAATATAAAATTAAATTTTCTAAAATGCCTAATCTGAAACAAAAACTATTTTCTGAAAGGGGTTTTATGAAAAAAAATGTCTGCCAATTGAAAATCAATTAGAATGAAAATTATGCAGATAATTTCTTTGGAAGTGTGATGCAACTAATGAATGTCTCTACATAAAACCCATTCCACTAGTAATTTTTCTATCAACTAGACTACCAACGTAATCTGCATTTGAATTCCCCTTTAACTCAAAGTCATCATTAGATAGATATCATAGACCAAACCACGAAATGTGCAACAAATACTTATAATCATTTTACAGCATTTAAAATGAGATTCATTTGGATGTGATTGAAACCATATACACAGTAAGCAAAGAACACAATGTCTAGAAGCAGTAAGATGTAGAAGTGATCAATCATACCTTGATGTTTCTTTTTGATCAACTACCTTACCTTTTTCATCCTTGTCAAATTTAACCGTGATGCTCAAAAAATTTCTCAGTCAATCACTGGCTGATTGAAATCAGATTAAGGTGCAGATTTTCAATATATGATACATCGTTTGACCCATTTTGACTCTGTTACCTTTGTAATTCTCTAGGCTAAGGAAACTTTGATTTGTCGGCCATCGTGTGCCTGGAATAGCCAGAATCTAGGTACCACTCTTATTGTTCCTTAGCCTACCACCACACCTACATGAGGAAAGATTTTTGTGACCTATTTGTTTTTATAGGTCCATGACTGTTAATGACAAAATATTTTGAAGAACAAGTTTGTGTAGAACCAAGGCAGTTTATGTTTGTTCCTTTTGGCATCCAGATTTGTTTGACTTTAAGGGATTTTATATTTGTGCCTTTAGGAACCTAAATTGGTATGGTTTTCACGTGTTTGGGCCTATACCAACAATTATTTTGATTGTGTCCAATTTTTCTACAAATTGTGCACTCGGATTTGACACGATTTGTTTTACTTCTAACTCTTTCAGATTGAGTGTACCAAAGTCGTAGTCTAAAAGTATTAATAGTTTGTTTCCCTAATAACATATTTAGTGATCTTTCTCCTTTGGAAAATTTTCCTAATGTTGTAGACAATTGTTGGACTTGTGTTTTGAGAGATTCATTTTCATTCAGTAATAGAGTGCACTTTTTAATAGAATTTTCTCTCCTGGTATTTTCACTTTCTTTCAAAATCAGAATTTCATTTTCAAGTGATTTAATTTTAAATTCTGATTTTTTTAATTTCTTCTTCAAATAATGGACACTTATCACACTTAGGGCTCTTATTTCGATAGTTTTTAACCAATTGATCAAGCTGTTCATTTAGATTTATCAAACTATCTCTTTGTGATTCAATTTTAGCGTACTTCTCCCTAAGTCGTTCAAAACAGCCATTTACTTTGTGAAAATATATAAGTAATTCTGAGTGAGTCAGTTTTGATACCTTACTTGGCTTGTCATCATCGCTGTCAGTTGTATCACCAAAGACACATATCTGCTTTTTCACTCTCACTGCTAGTGCTTTTATTATCATCATCACTTCTATTCCAAGTGGCTGCAAAAATTCTCCTTTTCGATTTCTTTCCTTGGCTGAGTCGATTCTGAGGACAATTGGGCTTGATGTGACCAGGTTTATTGCACTTGTGACAAATGATCTCTAGCTCTGCTGAGTTGTCTAGAACTTTGACAATTCTGTTCTTCAGTTGTTGATTTAGGGTAGGATATCCATATTTTCGATTCCATCTTTTGAATTTCTTTATTATCAGTGATAGTTAAGTTGCTCCATCATCACCGTCGTCGTCATCACTTTCCGTTGTTCCTTTTAGAGCTATTGATTTCTTTCGCGTATCACCTCCTTCTTGTTCTTCCTTGAATTTGATTTCTAGCTCATAAGTGGTAAGATTTTCGATGAGTTCTTCAACTTTAATTTGTTTCAGATCTTTTGATTCTTGAATGGCAGTGACTTTTGCTTCAAAATTTCGTGGTAGAATTCTGAGGATTTTTCGGACTATTTCCAATTCTGTGTATGGTTTTCCAAGAGCTTTTGATTTGTATACGAGATTAGATAGTCGTCCATACATTTCTTTGACACTTTCATCATTTTCCATTGTGAAGTTTTTGTATTTGCTACTGAGCATGGCAAGACGAGATACTTTGACCTGAGAGGTTCCTTCGTGAGTTACTTCAAGTGCATGCCAAATTTCCTACGCAGTTAGACAATGTGAGACATGATTAAATTCAATTTGATCTAATGAACAGATAATAGAATTCATGGCTTTAACATTAGCATTTTGCAGTTTATTTTCAAGATCTGTCCATTGATCCATAGGTTTTTCTATTTTTTGATTATCTACAATTATTGTTGGTGTCTTATATCCCGTTTCAATAATATTCCACGCATCTATGGTTTTCAGAAAAATTTTCATTCTATTTTTCCAGTAAGCATATTAACCATTGAACATAGGTAGTCTAACTATGGACTGACCCTCAGCAAAAGCATTATTAAAAGAAGCCATTTAAAAAATCAAATTTTTAAAACAAAAATTGGTTTTGAAAAATCAAAATTTTAAAACAAAAAATCATTTTTGTTCCTAGCTCCGATACCACTTGTAGGATCGTTTTCACCATAGAGGGGGGGTGAATAGGGTGATACTACTAATAATAAAAATTAATGCGGAAATAAAAACAGTAGCAGAAAATAATGCAGTAAAGATCGCACACAAATTTACTCAGCTTCGGCAAAACCCTGCCTACATGCTGCCCCCAAGGTTTCTACTAGAAATTATGTAGTCAGACGCTTACACACGTAAACTTGCGACACCCGCTAATGACTAACTGAACTCTACGCTCAAAACCCTGCCACAACTCAGCCACTGAGTTGCGAATTCTCGAACTACACCACCGTTGTTCGTAACCTAGTTACACAACTAGAGTCTCACAAATTTAAAAGAAAATTACAAACTAAATACAACTAAAACAAAACAAAACCCTAATAAAATTAATCCCTATATAAAATAAAATGGATCGGCCCAAATAGATAACAAAAAAATTTTCCCCTTGTTTTTGTGTTCGGCCCACTTCAGATTTGAGACGTCTCCTTTTTTTACTTTTGCTCGTGTAATAACTATGGCCGTTCTTTCTTAGTTCCTCTTCAAAAAGCTAGGGTTTTGTGATGAAGCCACCGCTTTGTTCGAATTGACTACTGATATGGTTTCGTTTTTCAATTTGCTTCGAATGCTTCTTCAATTGAATCTCTGGCTTTATTACTTGTGGTGGCTTCAAATGTCGAGCTCGAATTGGTACGTGATTTTCTCCTTTTTGATTTTGATTTTTGCTCGACTTCTAATTTGAGTTTTGGATTATATTTTGATTTGTTCTAAGTGTTCGCTCTGAATTATTGTCTTGAACTCGAATGATTTTTATACCGATGATGTAACTGGGTTTTCTAGGGATTAAATCCCTTAAATTACGTTTGAATATTTCCGATTTGAATTCTTCATGAATTTACCTGGCCGTGATTTTTTAATCGAACGACGGTATTTATTTTTGACTTGTTCATTTCATACACTGCTTGAATAGTTTGAGTCGGTTCCATTATTTTTTCTGATGCATTTGCATTTGCTCCGTGAATTTCTTTAGGTCAGTTCCTATGACTTCGTCATTCTGAAATTGTGATAATCTGGATTTTGACCAAATCGTAGCTTATCCATGCGACCTTAGTTGAATTTGTTTCTGGTTGCATGTGCATTGCCCTGGTTTCATTTGTACACACTCCTGTCTTGCATTTTGGTCTGGACTTCATCTGTAATGCATACGTGTCTTGATATATGTTCATATAAGTCTTCATGTTGATGTTGTAGTTTGGTGTGTACATGTTCATGTGACTTGGCATTGTCTCATATGTTTCATTTTGAAGTCATGTTCATGTTGTAGCCTATTCATCATACTTGTATGCTACGTTGTTTTGATCTTCACATGTACACCTTTTTATCTGGTTGGATTCGATCTGCATATCTATTCATCATACTTGGTGCCAATTTGCCTCTGGTGTAGTTTCATGTTGTTGAGTCTAGTTGCATGCCTTGTCCATATGTGTGCAGCCCTAAACTTTGTATATGAGGTTGCCTAGACTGTTTGGTTGTATTGAGTTATTGAGCTTGAGTCTGGTCTGTAGTTCATTTTGAGGCTGACATGTGTATGTATATATGCATATGTATGCATACATGTGTATCTTCATGTATGTTTACTGTTGCATTCTCTGGCTTCTGTTTCATGTGTACATGTGTGTATTTGCACCTGTGTTGAATCCAGCCTAGGCTCGGGTTTGAACTTGTGCTCACCTATTCCTGCAATTTTATCAAGTGTATATTGGTGTACACGGCCTTGTGGCATGTACAGTGATACACTGTGCATGTCACAAGTTGTTCGTGTAAAATGAATTTAAAAGAGAATTGATGACGAACAACCCAAATAACCGAGGCAAACAATATTTTCAAAAAACACACTTTTATTGTACACTGCAAAATATTTCTTTTTCAATTTTTCTACGTCAGTGTTTATTTTGCAGATAATTCAGATGCTGGATTCAAGTTGGAACAAAGTTGAAGATAAAAATACGAGTGTCAAGTGAATATGTAGCGAGGTCAAAATTGTAGATTGAAATTTGTGATGTAATCGAAATTTTATTGTAATTGACAATTTGTAAATGTATAGTGAGAGCTTAAATTTGTACTATTTGAATTTGTAATAAAATATTTGTTTGAATAAAATATTTGTTTAAATATGAATTCTGAGTTATTTATTTTATTCAACAAATATTTATTTAATTATGTAAAAACTAAAATATTACAATAACAAATACATTTAAACGAATATATATATATATATATATGTTTATTACCATCAAACAAAAATCATAGGCTATTGTATTATACAAAACCCATCTTCAAAATCATGTTTTACATAACATAAAAATTTTCCATGGCAATCTGAAATAATATATTCTCGGTTTCATGTCAAAACCGTGCAAATTCATGTGCTTATGAATTAAAACAAATCATCATAATATAACTCAAGCATATCATCATCCATTTTATCACAAAAACGAATTTTAAATCATAAATCTGAAATCATATAATCATAGATCAAAAATAGAGATGGTATGAGATTATTATTATTCACCTTAAACTTGATAAGGAATTTAAAATTTGTTGTTGATTAATCCTCACTAGCTTTTGATCCTTAGATTTTGATTAAAATTTCTTCCTTTCTTCCTTCGTAATGGCCGGCTTTAGTTTAGGTTTTAGATTTGTATTTGTGATCGTGAGAAATAAAACGTGAATGGACAAAAATGAGAAGTTATAGCCGTGTGTAATGAATTGGCTAATTTACTAATATGCCCATGTGTAGTTTAATTAACCAATAAACCAATTTAAAGCCCATTTATCTAGTTAATAAGCACGACCCTATATATAATTTATTTAAATCTCAATCTCCTTATCACCATTATTCTATTTAATTTATCTAATTAAATCTTCTGAATAATGTTATCAAAAACTAGGGATGTTAATGGCTCCCCCATTAAAGAATTTCGTCCTTGAAATTCAGTAAGGACTAAATTCTAAACATAACAATCATTTATAACAACACCTAACAACCATACTAGTCTAACTGACTAGCAACTATCTATATAAATCTAATATAGACATACCCTCAAAGCAGATCAGGATAAGTATCTCTAATCCTATCATATGTCTCCCAAGTACAGTCCTTCTCGTTGTCGCTCCACTGAACTTTCACCAACCTGACTGTCTTGTTCCTTAATCTTTTCTCATCTCTAGCTACAATCTGAACTGGTTGTCTAACAAAAGTCAAATTAGGCTCCACCACTAAGTCATCCAACCCTGTCGGAGGAATACTAGTCTCTGGGTCATGCACATACTTGCGAAGATGAGACACATGAAATACATTATGGACAACTGCCAAACTGCTCGGCAACTCTATTCTGTATGCGAGCTTTCCAATCCTCTCTATAATTTGGATTGGACCTACATATATTGGGGCTAACTTCCCCGACTTCCAAATCGTATCACACCCTTCATAGGTGATACCTTAATGAAAACCTTATCTCTAACTGAGAATTCTAGGTCCTTACGCCTCTTATCTGCGTAACTCTTCTCCCTGGACAAAGCGTCCTTCATCCATCCCCGGATTAACTCAATCTTCTCTGACGCCTCTCTAACCAAATCTGGACCTAAGACCAATATGTCTCTAGTCTCCAACCAACATGCTGGTGATTTGCATGGTCTTCCATATAAAGCTTCAAACGGCGTCATTCCTATACTAGTCTGATAACTATTATTAAGGAAAACTCAACCAAATGTAGGTGATCTTCCCAAGATCCACCAAAGTCCAATACAGAAGCTCTCATTAAATCTTCGAGTACTTTATTGACTCTCTCCGTCAGCCCATCTGTCTGAGGGTGATACACAGAACTCAGATCAAGCTTGGTACCCATCACTTCCTGTAGACTCCTCCAGAATTCACTAGTGAACAATGCATCACTGTCACTGACTACTAGGAACTCCATGCAGTCTAACTATGTTCTTCAGGAACAACTTAGCTAGAACAGGTGTCATTCTGGTTGACTTAACTAGAATGAAATGGGCACTCTTTGTCAATCTGTCCACTATAACCCATATACTTTCATTTCCTCTATTTGACGTTGGCAACCCGTCTATAAAATCCATGGGTATCAAATCCCATTTCCAAACTAGAATCTTTAAAGGCTGCAGTAACCCACTTGGTTTATGATGTTTAGCTTTCACTTGTTGACAGTTTGTACATTGTCTAACCCACAAGCCAACATCCCTCTTCATGCCTTCCCAATAGAAGCTCCTCTTTATATCCTGATACATCTTGGTTCCTCTAGGATGAATCGTAAACTTGGATCGATGACATTCTCCAGGAACTTCTTTCCTCAAGTCCTCCACATTCGGAACACACAATCGTCCCTTCTTTCTTAGCCATCCATTCTGGTCAAGGCTAAAATCCTTTAGATCATCGATCTCTGTTCCAACCTCAAGCCTTCTGATCCTTTCAGTTAATACTGGATCCTCCTTCTGCTTAGAAGCTATTTTCTCAATCAATACTAGGCGAACTTCTAAACAAAACAACCTGGCGGTACTCTGACTAGAACCAGCAATCGATCTTAACTACACATCACAACTGACTAAAGCTTCTAAATCCTTCCACTCCGCCAACATAGCTAACACCACATTCTGATGTTTCCTGCTAAGAGCATCAGCCACTTTATTACCTTTTCCTGGTGTATATTCTATACCAAAATCATATGCATCTAAAAACTCCAACCACCTATGCTGTCTCATATTCAACTCCTTCTGAGAGAATAAATACCGTAAAGACTTATGATTGATATATAACTCAAATCTCTCCCTTAAGAGATAATGTCTCCAAATCTTCAATACGAAGATCACAACTTCCAACTCCAAATCATGAGTAGAATATCTAACTTCATGCGGTCTAAGCTACCTAGATGCGTAGGCAATGACTTTACCACTCTGAATCAACACCGCTCCTAATCCAATTCCATATGCATTAGTATAGACCAGCAATTCTTGGTTTCCGTCTGGAACTACTAACACGGGTGCATTGGTCAACAAATGCTTTAACTTAAGGAATGTCTCCTCACATTTGTCGGACCAAACAAATCTCACTTCCTTCCTGGTTAGCTTAGTCAAGGGCGTTGCTATCCATGAGAAATCCTTAATGAATCTCCGGTAATAGCCAGCAAGTCCAAGAAAACTCCTGATCTCAGTCACCGTCTCTGTTCTCTTCCAATTATTCACAGCTTCGATCTTATCTGGATCGACTGACGGTCCTTTATCTAAAACCATGTGACCAAGAAACTTTACTTCTTTCTTCTAGAAATGACACTTAGCAAACTTCGCCTTTAGCTGATTCTGCCTCAGCGTCTCAAGCACCACTCTAAGATAAAGTTTATGCTCTCTCTCATCCTTAGAGTATACTAGAATATCATCTATAAAAATTAATACAAATCTATCGAAGTACTCTCGGAAAACTCGATTCATCAAATCTACGAAGAATGTAGGCGCATTTTTCAATCCAAATGGCCTCACCAACCATTCATATGAACCATACCAAGCTCGAAATGCGGTCAAAGGAATACTGTCCTTTTCTACTCTTAACTAGTGAAAACCTGTTGCCAAATCCAATTGAGAAAACACTCTGGCTCCACTCAACTGATTAAACGGATCATCTATCCTTGGAAAAGGATACTTATTCTTGATTGTCCTTTCATTTAACTTACGATAGTCAATACACATCCTTAACGACCCATTTGGTTTCTTCACGAACACCGCGGCCGCTCCCCAAGGCGAACTGCTTGGTCTAATAAAATTCATTCCTTCTAGATTTACTAGTTGCACCTTCAATTCCTTCATTTCGGTTGGTGTCATCCTACTAGGTGGTCTACTTACAGGTTCAGCCCCTGGCACAAGATCTATTTCAAACTCAACAGCTCTTTTCGAGGGTAGTCTAGTGAATGGCTCAAAAACATCTGCAAATTCTCTTGCTACCTGAACCTGACTTAACTCATTTCCTACCTCCATAGCATTAAGCATAGCACTAACACTCCGGTCAATATTCTCTACTTAGAATATCACTCGATTATGACTATCAAGGTGTCTCAGTGATATTTCCCTATCCTGGCAAAATATTCTAGCCTCATACCTAGTTAACTAGTCCATACCCAAAATGATCCCGAAATCTACGAAATCAATAACATACAAACTGCATGCAAACTTATGACCTAACAAGTCAAGTTCTAACCGGTCACATCTTAACCCTAGAGTTGCATACCCTCCTATTGGATTCACAACCCTTAAGGATGTAACAAGGTATGTGGGTTCTAGACATAATCTATCAATCAAACACTAAGATATAAATAAATGTAATGCACCGGTATCAAAAAGTACTCTAACTGAAATACTCTAAATCAAAAGTGTACATTCCATCACAGTCTTCCCTTATCTGCTACAGTAGGCCTAGCTGGTCCAATGCAAAATCTTTTCCTTTGTCCTCCTTAACTAGCTCTGGACACTGATTCTTGTAATGCCCAACTTGATCACAGTTAAAGCATTTCACATTCTTCTTAACTGCATCTTTCTTCCCATTTCCTGACCGACATTCATTAGCAAAGTGACCCTTCTTGTCACACTTATAGCAAACTACCTCGACCTTTGAATTCTTGGCAGTATCTTCCTTCTGGGTTCCCTTCTTCTTAAAGAACTTCCTCTTCTTCCCTTGAGAACCCTGGGTTTCTATTGACTTCTCTTTAACTAAATCAGCAAGTAACACCTCATAGCGAATGGCCATTTCCACCACTATTTTGCAAGGATCATGAAAATGTGTCATGGTCATCCTAGCAAGCTCGGGCCTCGGTCCTCGTATGAACTTCTCATTCCTTTTGACGTCAGTATCTATAATAGCATATCCATATCTAGACAGCTCTTCAAACTTAGTAGCATACTCTACTACTGACATCTCTCCTTGCACTAAATCCATAAGTTTCCTCATCAGCTCAGACTTGGCAAACTCAGATACAAACTTTTGTTCAAATCTCATCTTAAAATCAGCCTAAGTTAACTGCTCTTCTGGCACCCCGGTAGTAACACTATTCAACCAGTGTAGTGCTGACTCCTGCAACTGCCTAGAGGCCAACCTTCTCTTTTGTCCGTTATTCAAACCCAAATCAGTAAATATTCGCTCACAATGAAACAACCAATTCTGAACTTCTACGGCACTCTCCATTCCCAAGAATGGCTTCCCACCCAAACTGGTGTAATCTCTACTTAGCAAAGCAATATTCCCAACTGGAGCCAAAAGATTAGCCCCTCCTACATTCCCAGCAACACCAGCAGAAGCTCTAGCTTGCATCAAACCGGTTAAGAACTGATACATCGCCCCGATATCTACTGGTGGATTTCCAATGCCCACATTAGCTTCAGCATTTTGGTTACTAGCATTAGTCGGTCAACCCGGGTTTCTTCTGGTAGTGGGTCGAGTGTTTCCATTAGTTGTGGTGCTTCCTCCATCAAGATTTCCTCTTTCGTTTCCTGCATCCATATCTCCTTTCTCGTAAATCTGCATATGAGCTTTAGTAAGATATAGAAGAATAGTCTAAGAGAGCGAGGGATACGTACTCATATATATAACTATATATATAAAAAATACAAGTACGTTACTATAGTGTTAACCCAAACCCCAATCTTATTATCTGATTTATTAGATTATGTTTGGAAAATATTTTAGGTTTAAGTTTCTTTTAAAGTTTCATAAACCTATGCTCTGATACCAACTTGTAACATCCTCCTATTTGGAGGCCCAAAACTAACGACTACGGATGCTGCAATTATCCATAGTTATTAATCCTCGGCGACCAAACATGGCGATATTAGATACATTGATAAGCAGAAACATAAGAATATGAAAAAAAATTAAACAGCAAAATAAATTCCCCATACAATTTAAAAATATTCCAAATTGATTACATAATCTCAATTCGTAGACCACGTTCAAATAACATATAAATATTACAAAATATGCCAAGAGCGACATATGAAGATGCCACCTTGGTAGATCAGAGTATATAGATAGGCAAGAAAACAATTTGCCTTTACAAACAAAACACATAGCAGAAATAAAAGAAATCTAATAATAAGCTTGCCTCCCGCATGTCCTCGGAAGCTTTATTCGTCTAAAAGAATACCTAGAAACCTTAACTCTCAACCTACTCAAAATCAATTGAGTACCCGAGAGTTTAAGGGGAAAACAAAAACTTTGATTCGGACATAAAGCCTGCTATGCATAATAATTTACCATATCAAACCATTTAGACATCTAGTGAGACCACGCCGCTTAACGGAATGGGTTTTTCCCTCATTAGTATCCTAAAACATTTATAAAATCATATACTGTGCTCCTGCATCCACAATGGTTAAAACATATTATTTCAGAACATTATGATGACATGCAAAACAAATAAACCAATTCTGGATTACCCATCCCCATTCATTCTGACTATCTGTCTCAATTATAGTTTCTAGGGTTACTATTAACCTGTTAAATATTAAGGACTATCTGTCCAATAACTTAGTTTTCATGGGATCACTAAGAACCTATTGGTAACTCCAATATCTTATATCTTATCCTAGTTTTCATGGGCTAACTAGGAACCTATTGGATGACTGCCAATATCTTAATCTGGATATAGTTTTCATGGGCTAAATACAAACCTACTGGCCCTTGCAAGTATCAAATCATAATTTTCATGGGCTGACTATGAACTTATTGGCTCCTACCAATATCATACAGTTTTCATTGGCTTACTGTAAACCTATTGGCCCTTGCCAATATCTTTAATTAAAATTTTAATATCTGTTAAGTTATATTCACTACTGGGTCAACCTAACTGGTTATTATGCTCTTTTCCCAAAATACGGTTATGGGTTAATAACAATGCGAATAACATTTCAAAATCTTTATTTATGCCATGGTTATTACTTTAAATTAAGATTGGGTTTATGTTTCAAAACCATATAACATCTCTTTCGAAACCACTGGATAGCCTCCTTTGAAAGCAAAGGCCTCTTTTCAAAACATTGTATACATACCTTTCGAAGCCCTTAGTAAATATTCTCTTTTGGAACCTATTATACCTTTTGATGGTATCAAATCATCTTTTTAAAATATAGAGCTTCCAAATAAATGAAGTACCCCTTTCGAAAGTATTGGGTTTACTCTTTAAAAACATCATTTGGGTCAAAATGGTTATATACGAAAGTATCTCTTTCGAACCCAACAAAATTAGTTTGGGGAAAAATTGATGGTATCAGAACCATCTTAGTCGAAAACAAAAGACTTTAAAAATCAAAACTTCGAAGGTCTAAGTCGAACCCCCTTTCGACTCCATGTCCTTCAAAACCTCAAACCCTTTTGAAAGCACTTAGGAAGTGGATTAAGTTAAAACAAAAGTAACCCCTTCGACAACATAGATGACCTCAATGTAGTCGAAAGGGAAATTAGCGGTATGGTTTCGACTTAGTTGGAACCAGCCCTTTCGAAAGCTTATTATTTAAAGAAAAGGTTCCCCTTCGAAAGCTATTTATAAAGTCCTTTTTGAAAGCATGGCTTTCGACTATGTTGAAAACTTTATGTAAATTAAGGCAGGAATTTAGCTTTAGTAAACAATCCAAGGTTTCGACTCTATAGGATCTCGACTCGGTCGAAAGCCCTTTAAAAACTAGGCAAGTGTTGATCTTTTTAAAATTGAATCCTTGGTTTTGACTCTGACGAAAGCATATCTTACGACACCCTACCTTCCACCACTTACCAATAAACTTCGTACCAATTTCCATCCATACCATGTGGCTTGGTTCCGACTTTGTGGGTTTCAACAGTGATGTTTTCGACTGGGATAGAGCATAGGTAAGGGAGTCGAAAAGTGCCTCCGAAATAGCCGGAACCTCCTTTTTCCTAAAACGCTGCTTTATATCTAAAAATAGCAATTACTTTATAACTAACCTGCCATTTGTAACTCCTTGATTGGCTACTTTAAAACTTTTCAAATACTTTACAAATAAAAACTGCCGCACTAATTAGATCTAAATCAGAGCTTTGTAATGTTAAGCCCTTCTTTATGACAAAACCAACATTTGCAAAAAAGTCCTTTCTTAACAGTAATTTATTTTCCCTAATAAATCAACTCGGAAAAATCCCCAAAAATCACAGGAATTCAATATCATCATGTAATCAAACATACTAAAATTGAAGACCCAATTTCTTCCTGAAATTCTCGAAATAAATTTTAAACCCAATTATATCAAAATTTTCATTAAAAATTCATGATAAAATTTCCATAGCTTGGAAAATTCTAAAAATTAAAACCCATCTCCAAAATCATGTTTTACATAACACAAATTTTTTCCATGGCAATCTGAAATCATATATTCTCGGTTTCATGTCAAAACCGTGCAAATTCATGTGCTTATGAATTAAAACAAATCATCATAATATAACTCAAGCATATCTTCATCCATTTTATCACAAAAACGAATTTTAAATCATAAATCTGAAACCACATAATCATAGAACAAGAAGAGAGATGGTATGAGATTATTATTCACCTTAAACTTGATAAGGAATTTGAGATTTTTTGTTGATTAATCCTCCCTAGCTTTTGATCCTTGGATTTTGATTAAAATTTCTTCCTTTCTTCCTTGGTAATGGCCGGCTTTAGTTTTGGTTTTAGATTTATATTTCTGATCGTGAGAAATGAAACGTGAATGGACAAAAATGAGAAGTTATAGCCATGTGTAATGAATTGGCTAATTTACTAATATGTCCATGTGTAGTTTAATTAACCAATAAGCCAATTTAAAGCCCATTTATCTAGTTAATAAGCATGGCCCTATATATAATTTATTCTAATCTCAATCTCTTTATCATCATTATTCTATTTAATTTATCAAATTAAATCTTCTGAATAATGTTATCAAAAATTAGGGATGTTACACTTTCTATAAGCAACTAATATTCAAACTTAAGTTGAGATAGGTACATTTGAAGACCATTCGGACGTATATGAGTTTTGGCTCGCTTTTGCTTGCTTTAATATGAGCGAACTCGCTCATATTAATAATAATAAGGTACATATCTCGGATTACATACCGCACTTTTATATTTTTCCCTATGGAATGCCTCATCATTGAGATGAGATGTATATTTGGTATATTTGTGATATATATTTGTATTGTAAAAAATTTCCGATTGAGCCGCGCAAAGGAGATGTTGCCGAAATTTTCCGTAAATCCGAGAGTTAGAGAAATTTTAAGATTTTAAAATTTTTTATCTTATTTTTATATATAAGTTGTAATTTCCGTAAAGCCGATATTGGCGTGGTGTAGCGGGAGCGTAGTAAAGGTTTTGCAAATAAGGTTTTATGTTTTATAAGTTGATTATTTTGAGAAAAATACATCGAATGTTAAATCCTTAACCCTTTTCAAGGACGAAAAGTTTTGAGTGGGGGAGAGTGTAACGACCCGTATTTTTAACTATTTTAAATTATTAAATTTAATATAGTTATTGGATCACTACGCCATAGATTGCATACTGCAACACCAAAGAAGTGATGCAGGAAGTGCCAAAAAATGATGCTGTAGGCTAAAAAAGGGCAAAGGCAACACTTTCTCGGTGATGCATTTTGCCGCGTTGCCGCAGACCTCAAAGGCAACATTTTGACTATCTAAGGCAACATAAGAAATATTGTTGCAATAGAACCATATTTGGGTCTATAGCAACATCCATAGGTGTCTGTACCAACATTCCAAAATGTTGCTATAGATATTAACTTTGTGAATTTGTGGGGCCCACAATGTAGAGCATATTTGATTTTTTAATAGAAATAAATATTTATTTAATAAAATGCTATTGCACAGAATTTGATATTCAAACAGTAATTTATTTAAATAAATATTTTATTTCAACATTTGAAATAGTACAAATTCCTGACTCCACTATTTTACAATTCAATGATATATAACACTGATATTTACATATACAGATAATGCTCACTACATCACTCAGTTCACTCATTACATATGCAGTTTCAATTTATACAGACACCGACACTGACAAATATATGACGAGCTGAGTGCCGAGCAGAAGGCGAGCCGAGTGCCGAGCCGAAGGCGAGCCGAGAAGCGGGTCCGGGCGCAGCGCCCGATTCATCCGATTTTGGAAGATCGAGCCTTCTTTGAAACCTGTCTTCAGCTCATGCATTCATACACTCATGCACATTTGATTTGACTCTGTCTTCAAGCTTGTATCCAGCTGTCCAGTCTTCAATACCTGTCACATATAATTCAAAAGCAGTAATCTGGAAAATAATATTTAACTCAAACAGAAAATGAAAATATTTTTGTTATAATATTTTCCTCAGGTATTTGGGTTGTTTCTTTTCATAAGTGCATAAGCCAAACATGAATGCAACACATGGATACAAGGACACGGCACAAGGTCAAACCCGAGTCATCGACTGGATTCAACTCAGGGCCAAGCAACCAACAAAATAAACAAGAACTAGGTTCAGCAAAATATAGACAAGCCAGTGCAAGAAACACAGCAGTACACATAGGCAGCCCATCAAGAAAAAACAGTGAATGCATCAGGGATGTACAAGAGAAACATAGGCAGTAATATGATATACAGAGGACTTGGAGCATCAGTTCATGTTCTGGTTTAACAAATGCAGCAGAAAGGAGCTAACAAGCTCAGATCAGAAATCAAAAACAAGCCAGTGAACCAAAATCCAACATACCAAATAATATCACATCGCAATTCATCATCGGCAAAGCAAAATCAAGCCAGTGAACCAAAATCCAACATACCAATACATCATCGCAATCCAACATACCAGATTTATCAAAGTCCAACAGAAAGATTAAACCCGAGATTATAGGAAATAAAGCCTATAAATAAATCCCAATTCATCATCGGCAAAAGCATGCGAGTGTAACCAAAATCGAGAATAATCAAGTAAACCAGAAGGCAGAAAACATACCAAATAATATCACATCGCACCCGATGACGAAGTCAAAGCAATTCGAGCAATCAATCAAGGAATTGAAACTGGTTTTACGATTGCTGGCCAATTTGAAAATTTAAGCGGCATTCACTCAAACAAGAAATCTGCGTTTGACATCTTCCTTGAATCCGAAAATGGTACAGTGGAGCAAAGCTTCATCAGAATCGAACTTCTTCTGAACATTGGCGAGAAAGATTCAAGCATCGGATCTGGTCGAAGTATCATAAATTGCCAACCCTACCATCACGGAACCACCAGATTCGAGGAACAGCAGCTGAGCCACAACTATCGCTGACGTATCGTCCTCGATGGGTCCGTTAAGGCAGATGACGTGCTCTTTGAGAAGCCGGGAAAAGATATCGCAGACACGCTGGCCACGGGATGTGTGCTCGATGACCATCGGAATCAGGCCGTAGAAACGGCGGTGGGGTAGTGGAGTTTTGTTGGAGGCTGCGGTTGGTAGGATTTGGGAGAGGTTGCGTATCGACATGTTGGCAAGCAGCAGCGAAATTGGGGTGAGAACAAAATGGGAACGAAAATATGATTTGGAAATTAGGGATTTGGAAATTGGGGATTTGGAAATTGAGGGTGAGAACGAAATGGTATGAAAAGTAAAGCGGGAAAACGAAATTTCTGGGCAAATTGCAGTGGTGATCCATTTTAACAACCAGATTAAATGTAGGCCGTTGGATCGTATTCACGCGGATTGCTAATTTTATTAATTTTTTAATTTGAAAACATCTATAGCTACTGCAACATCTTGTTGATGCCTATGCTAACACCTTGAAGATACCTATCGTTACATTATAGCTAGCAACACCATGTAATTTCGTTGTAGTAGGCCATCTATGGCGTAGTGGACAAAAATGGTTAGAAATAAAAATTTAATGTTTTATTAATGTAATTTGTTGGAAATGAACTTGAATAAAATTTTGAAATAGTCAATTTCGATGATTTTGGAAATAACAAGTATTGAAAAGAAATTTTATGTATTGAAAGTGTCTGTAATCAATAGCTGAAACTGAATAATATATGTTGTATTATTGTAAAATGGAAGTAGTTGTTTTATTATTTGAGTTCGTTTTAAAAGTTAAATTTTATAAGTTAAATAACTTATATTTAAAAATATGGTAATTTATTGAATAATTAAATTGTTTAAATTTAATATTGGAATTTATTTAAATAATTGAATTCTAAATTTAGTATGAATGAAAATGATTTTAAAAGTTGATTTAAATTTTATTTAAACAAAAATTGAAATTTGTTAACTTTTAGAATTTAATTTAAAGTGGTTAAATTGATTTTGGAAATTTTATATTTTAATTAACGTGAAAAATAAGCCTTTTTGGGCACTGTCTCGGATTCGACAAAACCAAATTCATCAGATCAGTAATAGACAACTATTATAGGATTTCAAGTTTCTTAGCGATCGGACTTGTCGTTTGACCGTGCGAGCTTGAAACGCGTAGAAATTAATTTAAGTAATTTAATTAAAATAATTTGATTTTGAAATGCTATCTTCTAAATATGATGGAATTGGCTCCCAAAACTAGTTCCATTGTGTTCAGAATATGGGTATAACATATAAAACGCCAGGCGGCATGCTTCGTTTGGAGTTGGGAAATTTCGCGGGTCAATCGGGTCGAAAACTTATATTATAAGTCGTTCATTTTCATTCTCGCAAGCCCTAAATCGTTCAGCCGCTCCTCTAACGATTTTAATGGCCGAAAATTCACGACCTTCTCTCCTCAATTTCTTCCAATCCGCTTAATGAAATCGGTCGACCCCAAAAGGGAAAATGTAGAGCTCGACGAGCTCTACACATCCAACGGTTGGATCGTCGCACGCCTGCACGAAATCGCCAGGATCTGTGTTCGAAGTTCGCACGTGTTTTGGTTTCTCGTGGACAAACGGCGGAGCCAGGAAGGGGGAGGCTGCTGGCAACATTAGCTCGAAGGCAGGTGCTTTCGGCAGTGATCTCTGATCGACGAGCGGTGGCCAAGGGAGGTGCGCGCGTGGTGGTTGAAGTCGTGCGGGTTGGGTATTCTCGGCTAGAATCGCGTGAACGGGAGAAGGACATGGGTGAGTAGTAGTTTAATTAAGTTAATTATTTATTATTTTGTTAGTTATATGTTAATTATTATCGTTATAATAATTAAAGCGTAACTATTTTATACGAGGTCTGATTCAAGCGAAACAAGTCGCATTGGGATCGTATCGACGAGAACTACGACATAGAGTTGAATTGAAGTTTATTTGATATTGAAAAAATTTTAGTTTCAAATAAAGTTGAGTGTTTTAAATGCTCACTTAGTACAAAATATTCTTATGATTAGCTAAATCAAAGTCATGAAGTGTTTTGTATTTATTGGTTGTTGTGTGATATGATTGAATTGGTTGAATTTAAATTGATTGACAGTTAAAACCGACATTTAAATTTGATTGATAAATTTGATATTAAAATTGATAGTGTGAATTGACAGTTAAAATTGATAAGAATTTGGCTGTTAAATGGATAGTTGGAATTGATGGTAAATGCGACATTTAAATTTGAGTTTTATTTATTGAATTTTAAAAGGCTTTAAAATCTAACCTTTAGAAATTTATATATTATAAAGAATTTAATTTTGTGAATCAAAAATTAAATTTAGTTTCTGAAATTAACATGAATTTCATTTATAAAATTTAAACTCTAATTTTTATAATAATATATATTTTCCTAAAAGAACAATAAAAAGGTTTGCAAATTTTTCTATAACTTTAATAAATAAAAAGGAAATGTTCTAAGAAGGCCGATGTTTGAAATCCAACCATTAATTGATTTTGATACTTGATACGTTTGAATTGGATTATTTTCAAAATTGAAGCTTTGGAAATGTTGGAATTAAAAATTGTTAAAAGAATTTGCGTAAAGAATTCAATTTGAAATTTCGAAGTTATAATCGATATATGTTTTGAATTATGTAAATAGGATTATTTTAAAGATTTGAATCTTAAAATTCAAACATTGAAGTTAAATTGATTTAAATCAGTGTACTGAGATTAGACTCGAATTTATATAAAATGGAATGGTTTTGAAATGAGATTTGAATTGAAACTCGAGCCCCCAAATTAAGTCGTTTGAATCGAAATTGATTTAACTTGAAATCGAAATCAAAATTGAATGAAATTGAATTTGAAAGGAATGAGTTGAAACATTGGAAATTCAATTCATTTGTTTGGAATTTGGATTTGAATCCAGATTTGTTGAAAATGGAAAGAAACAGTTCATTTTGAAAATATGTTCACTTGATTTTGATTTGACTTACACGAGCATTTTTAGTCCGGACTCGAGTGTTTTTTTCCATTACGCTCGGGTCAGACCGAGTTTTCAATTATCGAAGACAGTTATTCTGGAGGATGAAGATGCAGATTTGGTATATCATATCTACTAGAATTTTCCCACTACACTATTTCATTATGTCTATTAAAATTGTAAACTCTGATAATATTGTATAACTCTAATATATGTTGTAAATTGAATTGTATATATTGTAAACAGCTTCATGAACTGTTTATGTGATTATTTTATCATTCTGCTGCGAGATTCTGTTGTGGTTTTTCTATTGTCCTTTTTATTTCTTTAAAATAAACCCATTGATAATCTATCACTTAAACGGTTTGAGTTGGACATGTGTGTTTTATGGTCGACTTGAATTGTCCAAAAAGGTGGGTCGTCACAGCATGTGTGTGTGTGTGTGTGTTTGCTTGCTGCTCCTAATGTGCACTTCCTTATGCATGTTGTGTGTGTCCGGCCTGTGTATTTGATGTGCATTTGTTATGCTTCCCTTTATGTTAGTGTGCACCTTCCTTGTTTGAGTTAATTGTTGACTGTGTGCTTATACTTGCCGTGTGTGCCTGAATTTGTTCTCGAAATCTGAACAGCATTTGAAGCTTGCTTGTGCTTCCCTGACTTGGCTGTGTTGTTGTATCTCTGAGTTGTACACTTCTTTGGGTAAAGCTTGTGTGCATGTGGTTTTGTGTGTTTTGTGCACTTTCACTTGACCCTGATTTGTGTTTTGCTTGTGCACTTGAACTGTAAACTTGAAATTGAATTTATTTGCCTTAGCTGTGCATATGTGCACCTTGTATGACTTTCTTTATCTGGAATAGTTCTGATTTTGTTTCATACACTATGTTGAACTTAAAAACATTTGGGCTTGACTTTTTTTACATTGCCACTTGCTTCTGCACTTGTGAATTGTGTTGAGCCTTAAAGCATTTGGGTGTAACCTGATGGTTTGTGATGTGAAATTGATTTTGATGTGCTTTGTGCATGTGTGCAAGTTTGATATATGCACATGTGCATATGCCTTGCCTTTTGAAAATAAAATGCTTGTTTATTTCAAGTTTCTTGGCCTTAAGGTATGTACAGTGATACATTGTGCATGTCTTAAGTTGCCTATGAACATTATTGACTTGATTTTAAATTTTTATCATACACGAACATGTTTTACTGGTCCTTATATGTACCTATTGTACTAGTCCATGTTCGTTATTTTTGGTTCCTATCTAAAATATGAAGAGAGAAAAACCAATATACTGAGGCAATGTTGAGTTTAAATAAATTTATAATTTTGTAGTTTCAACTTGTTCCATTTTGTTTTTTACTGCACTGTTATTTGTCAAGTAAAATAAACTGCCATCTGGATGAAGGCTAGAGCAAGAAGATATAAAAGTTATATTTGAACGGGTGAGGAATATAGTGATTAGAAAATATTGTATATGAAAGAGTGTTGTATATGAGAGGGTAAAAAATGTTGTATATGAATAGTGTATATAAAATGTTGTATAAAAATATTGTATTAAATCTTATGGAATCTTGTGTTATAATTGTGTGTTTTAATAGAATTTATTGAAAGAAAATATTTATTTGTTTATTTCATTCTATGATATTATAATGGTACTATAATAAACACATTTGAAAAGTGTGTGTCTATGTTTATTGTCATCAAACAAAAATCATAAATTACTATCATTAAGCAAGAACATATATTAAGATTTTGTAACAAAAAAATATGTTTGATGTGCCGTGATCATCCTCCCCTTATTTAAATACTCCCTTACAATGATGCATGTATAAGAAAACAAAAAAAAACTAAATGCCAAGAGAAAAAACATAGGTGTCAAAAGAAAATATATCATTATTGCCTAGATGCCAAAGGAAAAATAAAAACAAATCTTGAATATCAACAAGGTTATTGCTAAATCATCAAAATATTAAAATATCTCCCTCTTTTATTATCATCAAAAATTAAAATAATAATCGATATACTGACAGTTTTTTATTAACAATATAAATCATATGGAGGTAAGAGTATTAAAAAATTTAATCAATCAAACAAAAATAATTTTTTTTATTAATTAGACATATATCCCATTTTAGAGTGATGATTGGATTATGGTTTAGGGAGAATTTTATATATTGGTAACAGTGTGCTATTTTTTGATAAAGGAGAATTCTTAAACATTAAATTAAGAAAAGTGAAAACAAAGAATGTTAAGCACTTTCTAACCATGCATAACTGTTAGGACTTTAAATGAAGTTAGTAGTTACTTAAAGAAAGATGTCAAACATTTTCTAACCATGCATAACCGTTAGGAATTTTAAATGAAGTTAGAAGTTACTTGAATATTTATCCCTCTCTTGTATAAGTGTTTCATCCATGCATAACCGTAAGAACTTTTAAATGATAATGGAAGCACATATCTGGAGATTAAAGTTGTTCATCTATGCATAACCGTGAGGACTTTTAAATGAGAGTGAATGCTTTGAGATAGAATTATTTAAATTATGTTAAATAATATAAGATAGAAATATTTAAATCACGTTAAATAATATAATTCCTCATTTTTCGAAATACTAACTTCTGCACACTATATTAAATTTTGATGTATGGATTATAAGAAGGATTATAGAAATAGAAATAATCATGGAATATGTACTAACTAAAATACACTGTAAAAATTGTTCAATTTTCATGAAATTTTAACATATCCTTATTTTAGTTATGAAATATAATTTAATCACTACCCATCACTTTCTCAATCACTATTAATAATTTTTAATAGATTTCAAAAAATTTCAAGCAGTCAAGCATCATCTTTTACGAAGTAAATTCCTTACTAGTAAATCCAAAAATCAAAAATTGAAATGAAAAGGAGATTAGAAAACTCCAAGTCATTTCTAAAATTCCCAAATCTAGTTGAAGTTATGAAAATCTAATTTCTAGAAGAGATTTTGTGATAATGTCTTCTAATTGAAAATCGGTTGAAATAAATTCAGTGCAATATGATCTTGAATGAAGTGATGTCTTACGTCAATGTGTTTAGTGCGAGAGTGATCCATATTTTTCAATGTTAAGCGTGAAATATAAGAATCATTAAACAAGTACACTATGTACTTTACAATATCAATGGAGTTAGTTCAAAAATTCAAAACATTTCAGCAAAGTCGTCTATGTCAAACAAGGACAAAGCCATTTGTATCGAACAAAGGCACATATAAATAAAAATTCTCTAACAAATGATTTGTTAGTAGAACATTAAAGGAATGAAAGTAATTATTCTACATAATAATTGACCATTGTTGTTTTGAAAATTCAATCCATTTGAAACCACTATCTAAAACTTTAAGTTCATAATTTGATTTAGTATTAAACCTGGAAGATTTAGATATTCAATATTTCTAATCAACAAAATTAGTTTCAAGCCAAAATGATAAATCAATCAAAATTTATACCTGAAATACTACAACTTGTTTGCATAAATCAGAAACACTTTTCAAGTACTGTGCTGTATGATTACATTTTTTAAGGTTTTATAAAACGAATCAGAAAACAATCAACATTAGTGTTGTAGTGTTATTAGTTAGCATTTCAGTACTTCAAGGATTTAAAAATTCAGATTAAATGTTTAAGATATGATCGATTTACTAAAGTTGTTTTAGAAAGTTTTGCAATAATTTTCAAACAATATACTGAATGATTTGTAGTTTTCCATTGGTTAAAGTTCAAATTCTGGGAAACAAAAAATATAAAATATATAGAATATTTTATCTATTTTCAAGAACATCTTGAATTTTGCAAATTGGAGTTTCAAGGCTCAAGGTATGTCAATTTTACTATAGTAGTGTTAGAAAATAAAATCTAACAATAAGGAGAGGAAATTGAAAAGTAGCGTTTAGAGATCATAGCTTCACTTACCTTTGGAGTCGTATTCTTGTTCACCATTAATATATAGATCCCCACTTCATTTTTCTAGGCTAAGAAACATTGAAGATATTGCTCATCAACCATACATAGAACAACTCAAAGTCTGCCACAATCATAGTTGTTCCTTAGCTCGTTTTTGTACCTAAATGTTAGAAGAAGCGAGTGGCCTAGAAAAGGATGTAGGACCACATTCTTTTACGTTCAGAATCTTAGTACCCAAATTTGTTTATATAGCAACCATTTGTATTAACAATTGTACCTTGGAAATCCAAACTTGTTTGAATTTAATAAAATTTACATTCGTACCTTATGGAATGTTTAACGATTTTGTGTTTGTTTCAATTCCCACATTTATTTTGTTCATGTCCAATTTTTTCACAAATTAAACACTCATAAAATTCTATGTGACATTTGATATTATCATGATTCTTTCTCTTAATTTGTTCAAGTCTATCATATCTAAGTGTTTTTCTATTTTTGTTGACAGTCTAACTACCTAACAACATATTTAGTGATTTTTCTCCTCTAGAAAATTTTCCTATTGTAAATTCAAGCTGTTGAACTTTTGATCTAAGAGCAATGTTTTCATTCAAAAATGAGGTGCATCTTTTGATGAAATTTTCGCTTTTTGTGTCATCTTTGTTTTTTAGAGTCAAAATTTCATTTTCTAGGATTTTAATTTTAGTCTTAGTCCTATTTATTTCTTCCTCTAGAGAATGACATTTGTCACATTCTAAGTTAAATTTTCTAGTGTTTTGAATCATCAGTTCTAACTCATTATTTATACCAAGTTGATTGTTTCTCTTAGATTCTAGTTTATTATATTTTTCTTTAAGTCTGTAATGATTTCCATTTAACTCATGATATACCAAAAGTAAATCAATACAGCATAATTGTGCTACCTCATTAGGTTCATCGTCGCTATCACTTGATTCTACCATTAGACAAAAATTCACCTCTTCCTTCTCACTATCGGTGTTCACCTCCTCTTCTTCTTCATTATGATTCCAAGTGGCTGTGAAAATCCTTCTCTTCTTCTTCTTCCCTTTGTCGAGTCGATTCAGCGAACAATTTGGTTTGTTGTAACCTGGCTTCTTATATCTATGATATATGATTTCTTCCTCAGAGTCATCTAGTACTTGGCAACGTTGGTTTTTATTCACTGGTTTATTGCTGGATTTCCATGCTTTCTAGTCCACATTTTGAATTGCTTCATCAACAATGCTAGCTCAGCTGCAACGTCATCTTCTTCCTCGTTATTGGTTGTACATTTTAAGGCAATTAATTTCCTTTTCAAATCTCCACTTTCACGATCTTCCCTGACTTTCAGCTCCATCTCATAGGTGATGAGATTTCCTATTAGTTCCTCCAACTTAAGCTGTTTTAAGTATATGCATTCCTAAATTGCTATCACTTTGCTTCAAAACTTCTCAGGAGTTTCTCAAAATTTTTTGAACCATCTCCAATTCTGTGTAAGCTTTTCCTAGCATTTTGGATTTGAATACTATATTTGAAAATAATATGTACATTTCCTTTATATTTTCCTCTTTTGTCATTACAAAATTCTCATATTCTTTGCTAAGCATGACTATATGAGATTCCTTGACCTATGATGTACCTTTATGAGTCACCTTAAGCATATGCTAAATTTCCGACACAGTTACACAACGAGGATGATTATATTCTATTTTATCTAAGGCACAAATAATAGAGTTTGTAGCTTTAGCATTTGAACGATAGAGACTAAGTCAAGGATAGGCGAGGATGGTCGTGAAGGCTCGAGGAAAGGAATTATTAGCCTCTCTCGATTTAGGATATGGATAGGAAAAGCACACGTAGACTGGGGGCAATTGGATAATCATCCTTATGATATTTCTATCCTATTGGCACTCGCATCCTGGTATTGAAAGTGCTAAGTCTCGTGAATATGAGCAAGCATGAAGCAAAACTGTATAGAAAAGAGAATAAACAATCTAATTGCTACATCACGATCATGGGAGCAACGCGGAACTCAGAATATGCAGGATTAGTGACCGGTTAAGTGAAATTGACCGAACAAGCATCGATAAACACAAAGTGGGTTGAGTGTTGGTCCTAGCTTGCCAAGTAGGACGCTTTAGTGAAAACAGACAGGACTAAGGGCAGAATACAACTAAAGCAATTGCAAGAATATTATTTATATGCATAAAGTCGTAGTAAATAAGCACATTGCATAGGCATATATAATATAGGAAAATTGTAGTATAAGTAGTTATATTATATATACAGGCAGTTATAAAAATAGGTATAATGTATAAAAGTGCAGAAGAGTAAATAGAGCAAAGATTATAAGACAAATGTGATCTTTTCATTACTTCAATTCTTATATACAAAATAAAGCGGGGTCGCTCCCACACAAACACGGCATGTTTATCACAAAAAGGAAAAAAAAAGGTATAGACTGTACAGCAAAAGAAAACCTACAAGCCAGCAAGCTTCGGGATCCCCTACTTGCTCTTCCCTTTCTTTCCGCCCTTGCCATTGGAACCGACAGGGCGCATCTTGGGCTTTTGCTCATCCTTAATTATCCTTCTTTTAGGAGTGCCACAATCAAATTCGGTAGACTCTTCCCCAGTAGCGGTATGAGGCTCATCGCACTTCCCAGTAGAAGTCTTAGAGGCTTTGATCATTAACTTTGGCGGCCTCACCTTGATTGTAGGAAGCTTAGCAGTTGGGCTTGCAGGAGTGGAAAAAGTGGGCTTTGTGGTGTCGGGATCGGGTTTTACTTTGATTTTCTTGAAGTCGACCTTCAACCTCTTTGCTATGGATGCATGATCCATTGGGTCCATGGCATTGGTGATTGTTACGTCTTCCTCTTGAGATTGAGAAATGCCCTCCAACCCTTCCAAAGCCCCGATCTTTTGAGAATCAGGATTGGGTCTAGAAATGGTGGGTAGGACCAGAGCGATAAGTCCTACAGTGACAGAGGTTTACATGGAGAAGATAGTTGTATACCCCAAACCCTGAGTAGCTGGCAATGGAGGTGGAAGATGTGGTTGACCTATAAGTTGGTAAACAGAATATTAAAGGTTAAAAATGGACCTGGGTGAGAATTGAAGTGTCTCAAACATAGGTGAAACAACATATATATTGTCACTCGAAATCGATTGTGAGATGGAGGACTTAGAATATTCGCTTCTTTGAGGGAATATAGAATTGACTTATCAACGGAAGAAGGAATGTATGACTCAACGAGATTAGCCGCTGCAGGAGACGAGATGGTGGCCATAAAGCTGGCCCTCTTAGCCTTTAGAGTGTCTATCACAGGCCCCTTAGATTTTGGAGTAAATGATTCGTGTTGACTCGATGAACTTAGGCCAACAAGAGCTTGGACGGCAGCGGCGGTAGAAGCAGCATCCTCAACAACAAGGATAGCCTTTCCCTTAGCAAGTTTTTCGATATCTTCGGCATCAATGTACTTGGCCATCAATTCCTCCTCGGAAAGGCTATCCCCAGATGTCGCAACTTTGCAAAGCACCTCATCCCATGCATCAGCAAGAGTCTCAAGATAACCACTCCCTATTCACTTCAATTTTTTTTTTAGAATCACGCTAGCATAAAAGTGTTAGAGAGTTTCATTCGGCTTCTCTCTTTCTCTAGCCTTGGTCTCCTTAAGTTCCTTTAACTCAACCCTAATGGATGCGAAATCAACATCAACATCTAACTTTTCAACCTTCAATAAAAGTAATTCATTGATGAGTTTTTCTTCTTCCTCTATCAACCTTTGCAATTCGGATGCATGCTTGTCGATAGTCGGGTCCCTGGCCTGGATGATCTTATCCTTTTCAATAAGGGCTAGGTCCTTTAAATCAACTTGCGACTTCAGAGCAGCACTCTCCTCATGGACAGTCTTGAGGCAATCTTTCAGCATGAGGTTGGCTTGGGAATGTGCAAGCTTTATCTCTATCATCAGGCATTCAGCCCTCTCCTGGCCTTTATTTAAGCATCTCTTTCTACCATTAGTTTCTTCATGTCCTCCTCACGACTCTTGATGTTTCTTTCATAAGTTTGCTTTTTAGAGTCGAAGGACTGGTTATTGGTACAGTTAATTATGCTAACATTAGAGAGGGCACAGTCGATCCTTTTCCATTTGTTTCCCTTGTCAACATGCCTTTAAACTCACTGGATATCCCAGTCCATCTCTTCCTTTGGATTATTTTCAGTATCTTGATTAAACATCATGCCATAAAGGAAAAGGTCAGATAATGCAGCCTACAGGCATGGCAAAGCAGCAGGAAGAGAAGTCGGGGGAGCAGAAATCCCTTTGGATTGAGGAGGAGCTATAACAATCAGTGATTGAGAGGTAGGAGCCTGGAGGTTGGAAGCGATTTGAGGTTCAGAAATGGGCAAAGGAATGTTAGAAGAGGGACTGCAGTGATCGTGTGATTCCTTGTGTCGTTTGGTTTGATCACGCAATAGCCTCTCTTTAGCCGGCCTTTTCTTCTTTTCCTTTTTAGCTCAGCAATGGTCTTCTGCCTCTCTTTTCTTCCTCCTACACCTTTTCTTTGTTTTCTCATATTGACCCTAATAGTTGAAATGGGGAGGATTCGAGTCAGGAGTTTTTCCTCTAAACTCGTTGATATTGTGTGAGAGATTTCTGTATTTATCCCTACCAATGGAACCTGAAACGGAAAGAAGTAGTATAAGTATTAAGACTGCAAAAGACAACAGATGCAGAGATGTGTGTTCGTGATCCTAGTGAAGTGTATGATGCCAATGACCCCCCTAAGAACTCTAAAGACCGTGCTTGCATGGGCATAAAGATGGAGTCCCACTACCTTCATTTATATTAACTCCAGGAGAGAAGTTAAAGTCGAGAGAGCCTTTGGCAAGAAGATCGGTAATTGAAATATCGAAGTCGCTTAAACCAGTGAATACATTATCAAGAGCGCGATCTTAAGGAGTTAATTCACCTGAAGGAATTGTGGTTGGTCCCTCGGGTGTTTCGGAAGTTTAAACGATGATTTGCTCCAGATGGAGTGAAAAGGGAAGCTTGGGTGCTTCAGGGGATGTCCCACTGAATGACTCATCTCCTTCTGCACTAGCATGATAATCCCAATCATTGTCGTTGGTGCTCTCTCCTACCCCTACGACCATGGGTTCTTTCCTTTCTCTTCATCTGGTACCCTCACTTTCCTCGGGGATTGATTACATCCCAACTACCTCATCTCTTCCACTCGGGGCATCACCAACAGCCCGCTCATCAGCTCCCCTACTGGAAGGCTCTTCAACATGTGCTGCACTCGATGGACCTTCGAGTTCCTGCTAAAGATTCTCGCCAGAGCTACGAGTGAGGATAGAATATTAGGCCGGTGCTCTAGAGCTGCTCGATGGAGTTGAATCCAGGATGGCATATCTATCCGGGAGCAGCAAACCGCACAGTTGGAGATTCTTATTAATAATGAGATAGGCAGTGGCATGGGTTGGAAGCTAACCTCCCTTAAACCATTAAGGGTATCGGCATGCTCATCACAAACATCTTGACTAGCAATGCATGTGAACAAATAAATAGCAAGTTAAGCACTTGGATGGAATAAATTCAATCACTGAAAGAATAGAAGGAAAGAAACTCACTTTCGAACAGCCAACGCCCGTTGAAGCCATACATACATAGAATAAAGAAATATTTGTTTTTGAAATACAAGCATTTTTTGTGAAGAGATTCGATAACTTTGCACCTACATAAGCCTCGATGATCATATAATAAGGAGACTTCTGCCTTTGCTTGAAATGCAGGAGGTAGGTAAGCTCCTAAAAAGTAGGAGCCCGGTTGAAGCAGTTCATAAAAATCATGTGCAAAGAGCTCAGGAGAGCATAATCATTCGGGTGGACTTGAGCTGGAGCTAACCCAAGCTATTAGAGAACCATTTAAAGAAATAGATTAAAGGGCAACATGACACGGCTTAAACACATATATCTATTGCAAGCTGTACCTTGTAAGAGGAAGATGTGCTCATTGACCCTGAGTAGGAAGCAACACATCGCCCATAGGAATTCCATGCTGGCGCTAAATGTTCCAAAGTGTCTTCTCAAATAAAACAGTCAGCATTTGTTCGAGCAAGTCATTTAAGACCCTCAGACAAATATAATCATTCAGAGGAGGAGGTTGATTTTGTAGTAGGCCCGCTAGTACAACTGCGCTTTGTATCTCGACCGAGATCGAACGTCCGGGGCTGACAGGCATAGAAGGTGAAGCCTAGGCTATAGAGGACCTAGCTTTAGGAGGAGTAGACATACCCTTATCGTACTTGAAGCTCGACGATCAATGAGTCATTTTGAACAGGAAAACTTGGCGTTCAACACGGTCAGGTAAGCTTTATTTCGAATATCGAATCTGTGTAACCAACACCCGAAATTCCAAGGATGTTGACGTGTGTTGACTAATCAAATTCTGAGCGTTGATCGAGGCAAATGAAAGTGTTAATCTATGTAGAACGGGTCCCGTGTCATGTACATGATGAAAAGATCATCCTATGTAGATATCTTGCTCGTGCTAGAAATATGAGCCACGCCGCACGATGGAACTATACATTGATCCGATATCGATGGATAATCGATAACGGAACCGTCGTCCGGAAAAACGAAGAAGATTTTCTTTCCAGGAACACTACGAGTGCAGCAATAGGAAAAGTGTGGTGATGGAATCTCCCAATACAACCGTTCTTGAATTGAGCTGTCCTATTAGAATTCAAATGATGATGCACGATTAGTCGTGCTTTGACAGGAATTAGTCGAAGATAGAATGCTGGACTTATCTCCAGAATGGCGTGTGCATGACCTAGCCCAAACTCAAGTTCACCCTAGATCGAGTCCAAACCCTAACTTTGACCTTCTCCACCCAAGAAAAAGCAATCAGCCTCATCATCGCCATAGCCGTACTAAAAATGAGCCGCCCACCTTAGACAATTTGAATGTCAAGCAAAAAGATGGAATCGGTGAATGGAAGCAATTAACGAGGAATGCTTAAAACTATTGGGGCCGAAAGCTTATGGCGACGATTCAAGAGTTTGGCCGTGGTGATCTAGGAAGCAACGGTGGCAAAGTCGACGATGACTAGATGGAATCAGGGACGGCGAGTAGTTGAAAGCAATGGAGGATTGATCATGAGAAGTGTGAAGGAATCAGGGGTGGAAGCTCTTTGCACAACACGAGTACAAAATCAAGGAAGTAAAAGCGAAGCAATTTTTTTTTCTAAGTCCCCATTATATATAGCACTCGGTATGATTGGAAGCAGTCGGTACTGAGACAAATCTCTTGGTACCGAGAGGTACTTTCATGCCCAAATTGGTGGAAAGTTTAGCAAAAGAAAGAGCATGCTCGACTAAGGCATGGAACAACTTTGGACTGTAGATTTAGTTCTTAGCATGGAGAATGGATTTTTAACTATGCAAAGTAGTTAAAGGAATATCCATCAGGAAAAGGCAATGTCTCAAAGCAGCTCCTAAGTGATTAACTAGAATCATAGGATAGCGAGTCAAAATTTGTCATGATCCAGAGTACGCTTTGTTCTTAACGAAAGCATACTCTGAAGGGCAAATGTTAACTGGGTTTTAACCAAGCATATTTCAACTGGAAGTAGAAAGCCAAGAACGAAGATGAAATTACTCAAGAACTTGAAAACACACTTAGAATGGCTAGACGAAGGAACTCAAAAGGTTGCAAGTCAATTGGAGTGAATGAGACCTCTCAATACCGAGAGCTTTTGTTACTCTTTGGGCCTTACAATCCTCTTGTGATCAACATGCTACTTCAGTAATCATCATCTAGTTCTTTTCCTAGAAAATAGATGAGCAACTCTAAGGGCTGATAAGAAGAAAGCAAATAAAGTAGGATAAGACAAGGATTATCAAGCAAATCATAGGGAACAACTCAACCTCTATGGAAAAGAGTTTGGGAAACAACAAGCAGGAGATAGGAAGACATCATAGAGGGGAAAAGTAGAGTTTTCACCCAACCGAACTTCTCGACACCTAGAGGAACCTCTCGGTACCGAGAGGTCTATCTTGGGAAATTGGCCGGTGTGCTCTCTCCTCTACCTATGGGTTTGCATCTATACCTGGTACAACTCAAACCTATGGATCTACAGAGAAATTTCTCTATTAATACTAACTCTATAGCAACTAAGCAAGAATCTTTTCTTCACTTTGGGCACTCCATCTTCTTCATCTCCTATCTCTTTACACAATAGTCATCTAGGGAGATACTTTTGGCAATTCTAGACTTAAGAACTTGTTGATCCCTTGTATTTGTGACTCTAATCTCTCTCAAAACTCATAATCAATAAAATATAAAGTGGACATTGACCAGAGATTACCGGACCGCTATAAAAATTCTTGTGTCTCTTTACTTTTTGCATACATTTTGCTAGATCTAATCCTATAACAGGTTATATTTGGGTATTGTTCCACTTTTGGCGTCAGCAATATATATATATATATGAGTTAAATAATTATATATAAAATATATATATATGTATGTAAAATAATCATATATTAACATTTTTTATTAAAATCATTTTAGCTTAATATAAATATATTAACAATGAATTATAGTATAAACTTACATGTTTGAGAGTAGTTTACTTTAGATAAAATTGTCGGTCGATTACACGTAGTATTACCTTGGATAAACTTAATATGTTATTTCCTCCTTGGATTACTCTTTCTCCTCCTCCTAGCTTTGCTTGCAACACCTTGCATTTGGCTTTTGCTTATTTTAATAAATGATTCGGTTTATGATTTTGAATGGTTCGAAAAGAATGAGGGAATAAGGTGGTATTTATTACTTTAAATTGGCTATAAAAATCCAATATATTTCCATCTTATTTTCCTACATCTACTCCTTCATAAACTAATTATCAATTGTCTTTACAAATGAAAAAAAATCCATTCTGCATTATTTTATGGAAGGTGGTATTTATACCTCAAAATGGCTATAAAATATCCAATATATTTCTATCTTATTTTCCCACATTTACTCCTTGATAAACTAGTTATCAATTGCCTTTTCAAATGAAACAAAATCCATCCTACATTATTTTATGGCTGGTCGTCTATTCTTGTTACATGTTTGTAAAAAATTTACCTAATGAATAGCCATCACTAATTACTTAAATATTTATTTTTGCTCATTTAATTAAGTAAATAAATATAAAAGATTTATATATCATTTTAAGTATTTTCAAGGCTTCAAATAAATAAATAAAAACATGAAAATTTAACACAACATTTGTATTGATTTTACCAATTTTAATTCTTAACATTTATAAATTAATCCAATTACTTTGAATTCGGAAATATATTGACAAATACTGTTGTGCGATTTCCTGGTATGAACTCAACACTTGGTAATATTTAAACAATTCAAATATTAAAACTTATATGGATTTTGCTGAAGTGCAGTATTGGGTATGAGTTTGGATGCTTATCGACCATCTAGTATAAACCTATTTTTAGTCATTTAAGCCTACCCTAAGCGATAATATATTATGCATGTTTTTTCTTCATCTAGATATCTAAAGCTTAATCAATATTCAAAACTTTAATGATATCTGTGATTAAATGTGAAGTACAACATTAAAATCCATGATTTAATCTGATAACATTTATCAATCAACCGTTTACTATGGTCAAAGATTTCAGCTTTAAGTTGACTACCAATTATGATTATACTAACCTTCTATTTGGTGGAGATAAATCCTCACTTAAATAGTGTTTCATTTTAAGTGGTTCAACTTATACCTGATTATGGTCTTAACACAATTATCGTCGTTATGTGATTGACCATCGTCAAAGTATAATAATTTAGATAGTTAAATTTAACTTTATTATCAAGTCAAAAGACTACGACACATTATAACATACGATCTTCTGTTTGATTTCATAATCAATCTATAGAATACTCTTAGTGAATCGTTATAAAATTATTCAAAACAATCACACGTACGCAGCTCAGTGGTATCCCAACGATCATGGGTGATTCATCGTCCATAGTATGAAAAGTGTAATGTACACCATCCGTAGTATTTATTGACAATATGCATGATTATGAAAATAGAAGTAACTGCAATTCAGTGAATACTTTTTTCGAAAGATTTCTACTTGCATTTATTTGAAGATTCACATATATCTCAATATATTTATTTAATAATAGTTGTAATATTTTTGGTGTCACACTTTTTTGGTGTTGGCGTGAACTACCAAAAATGCACATAATATCAAAACATAATATCACTTGAAAATAAGATATAACAATTAAATTTCTTTTACAAATTCAAAACGTCCGTCTACAAATATTATCTAATCTTAGTATCACTTAAAAGTAGAATCTAACAATTAAATTTCTCTTACAAATTCAAAACGTCTCTCTACAAATATTATCTAATCTTAATATCACTTAAAAGTAGGATCTAACAAATAAAATTCATTTACAAATTTAAAACATTCATCTACAAATACTATCAAATCTTAATATCACTTAAAAATATAATTTAATAAATAAATTATTAATTAATAATATAAACAAATTTTCAAACTTAAAAAAAAATAGCTGTTGCAACTTAGAAGTAGAATTTAAACCAACAAAAAAGATTTCAACGAAAAAATATGATTAAATATTTATATAAGTCATTTTTCAGCGCGTGCTGTAACTCTCGTAATAATAATACAATAAACGTTAAAGCCAAAAAGTTGGACACAATTGATCAGAGAAGCATCCCTCCTGCCTCTGAAGCATTTTTGCTTGCGCCACCAGTAAGACCTTTAATCGTTGATTTGCTAATGACAATTCATTTTGACAATAGTATCTGAAGTTTGCTGTGTGTGGAATAGGCAATGTAAGTTAACGAAGTGACACTTCTAATCATAGATAAACTTCGCTTCTTTTAGTGGGCTGCAGCAACACATCACCAATTTGAATTTACATGGGTAAGTAGGCCTGGCTGGATTTGAAAAGTATATTTATTGTTAACCCCACTACACTTGGGTTTTATATAAACGGAACCCACGGACATGTTTGATTTATGCAGGCTATGAACGAACATGTGATTGGGCTTTTAGGGGTCTTACGCCTAAGTAAATAAAACATGATGAAAATTCAATTTTATATTTAGCTTTTGCAGAAATTGTACAAAAATTGTTCTTTAATGCAGTAAAAATAAGAACCACTTTCTATGGTCACATAAAGCAACGGCTCAAATGGTATTCCTTCAACTCCAACAGTCGGTCGCGATTAGCAATTGTAACACATAAATTTTTGACATTCAAATTGGTAATGTAAAATAGGAAATAAAGAATGGGAATATAGCGTAACAGAACGGAACGACGTGTACAGGTCTAGGAAAAGAAACGGTGTAGGAAGACAGCGACACCGCACCCACCGATACCTACTTGCCCCCACTAATTAAGCTCCACCAGTCAATGGTCAAAATCACATTTATAGTCCTACTAATCACTCTCTTTCATCCAAAAAGCACGTTATACTTTGAAGTTAGAAATATTTACATGTGAAACCATAACCGACTTCTTGAATTCAACTGCTATTTTGCTATTTTATCTTAGACTTTCAACCAAAATACCAATTCAATAAAACAATAAATACGATTTTTTTCATTTTATCGAAACACGAACGACATAAACTATATTTTTAACAATGATCGAATCAATAATTTTCAAATACGAATGTCGTCGTAACCGCATACGTATTTCTTTTTTTTTCGAACATCGAATATTCATGTGCTTCTCGGATACGGATACAGCGGATTTTGAATTTTTTTGAATATTCATTGATGGACTTATTTTGTCTACTAATAAAAAATGAAGCTAATCTTACACTATATCCGCTCTTCTTTATTGGTTAAGGATGACATAACTATGAGTCTGTTTGGTTGTAAAACACGTATTTTAAGTTTTGCGTTATCGATATGTACTTCAAAAACGTGAAAGAGGAAGAAAGAAGTGAAAATTCTAATCATTACAAAGAGCAGGAGAAGAGAAAAGATACCTTTTGTTATCATTCAAAAACTAGAAACGAAGAAAATCCTAATCGGTAGTTTTCGAACCTTACACATTTCTATATGTTTTTACATACATGCATCATTGAAAATAAGAAATTCATTTTTTAACCGAACGGACCCTGAATGTTTAAAATTTAAAGCCCCGTCTTGTTTGCTAATTTAGATTTGAGTTTCTGTCCAAATATGATAAACGTAAGATACATATATTTTTCGAAAAAACAAAAATTTGAAAAATTAAATTAACATACAAAATGTAAAACAAGTTTATTTTGTTTTTCCTGTTTTGAAAACTAATAAAAGCACGAGAAACGATCCATTCCTACGTCGTCCTTTCATCTCTTTCGTCATCCTTTTCCGTCTCTTAGCTTTCTCATCATCGTCATAATGACTTTGAATTATAAATATTTCCTCCTTTCTTTTCATATTTCACAATGAATTTTCAAAATGCAAAACATAAAATTCAAAATAAAACTAAACGGGCATTTAATTACTTGTTAATTTTTTCATAAGCGTACAAATCTGAAATTAAATATAAACTTGGCTTCTTCCTAGCATTTGTCTCGTCAATGTCATTTTTTTATATGCTATTTAAATCAAATAAAGCTCAGTTGTTAGCAATCAAAGTTTCTTCCATATAAAGTGATTGGAAGAAGGTATGCTTGTCTTGCTAACACAGTTCGATTTTAAATCAGAATAATATCAAACAGAATGAATACAAGTGTGAAGCACAGACCTCGAAGTAGGAATAGCAAGTCAACTGCCAACAGTCTTTCAAAGAATATGAAGTCTAGTGACTACTCTTTATTTAAACGTACATCGATTCCTTGTATCATATTTAACTAAAAAAGAAAATACACTAGAACACTGCTTTTTAAACTTTGAAGCAATGTGTGGATGTAGGAAAATTATTATCAGCAATGTTAATTTATTTAGCAAAGCAGTCATCCATTCAGCATTTTAAATTTGGTCACTGTAGATTTCGTCATTGCAGATTTGATGATTGCTTTAAATTTTGTTTGTTTATATTCACCCTGTGTATGTAGTTAATTTGAACAAATTAAGCTCCCATGTCTAATGATTTCAACCTTGGAAGAACATAAATTCGTACATAGACAAACGGCCGATTGTGAAGTCCTTTTTTTTTTTTTTGGATAGATGTTGCTCTATTTTTAAACAACAGCATCATGGAAACTTCCATGCATACAAGTAAATAAGACATTATCAGAAAATAAAATAAAATGGTATGCTGGATAAAGCATCATATTTATATATTCATAAATGGTATGCTGGATAAAGCATCATATTTATATATTCATAACATGTGAAAGCTCCCATGTATTGCGGTTATGTAGCCGCACAATTAAGTTGTTTAATCACTATTTTAATCTGGACATGTTCTCTTCTTTAACAAGTTTACATTGCGTTGTTTAATTGAATAATGTTTAACACATAAAATGCAGGTAAAACAAACATATAAAGAAAGATATTGTAAATATATAACTGATGGTGACATGGTTGTTTACGAAGAAAGCAATGATAAAAAAATAAGTTGATAAAAAAAATAATAAAGACTAGAAAATGTCAAAATCGAATGCTGCATTATTAGTGATTTGAAAGATGGAAATGAAATGTTAGATATATCTCAATCGAATTTGATTGAATATGCCAACAACTACAAATAGCATGGTCCTATACCTTAGTTCGCCACTTGAATTCATATCTCTCGCTTTTTGGTGCAATTTGTTTGTTTATTATCTGATGATACGCAAAAATCGATACAAGTGAAGTGAATTGAAGCGAAGCTTGATGTGTGGTCAATTTTTCCGACGACAATCAACTGTTTTATGTTTTTGAATCTACTTCGATGTTTCAGTCGTTAGTATAAGATTATATACCCAGTTAAGCCGAACTTCCATTAACTCCCCTTGCATCCTTCGTTTACATAGTTGGAATAGAGGCGCTACTTTGATTTGGGGCATTGTTAAAGGGACTTCTTTCAAATAAAAGAGGGTAAATTTTAAAGAAATTCCACTTAAGAAAAAAAAAAAAACCGTTACGAATACATCATCGAATAAAATGATTTACTATTTTTCCGTCGTTCGAAACAAAAATCGATAGCAACACATCGTAAAATAAAGAAAAAATGATGATGGTTCACCGAAAACCATGTTCGGCGAGATATTATCGAGAGAAAAAATCAAAATTCGAAAGAGACTTGTCGAAATTTAAGGACAGTTACGGAATAAATTTTGGTTATTAACATGGAGCAAATTTGTTTGGTACACCCTTTAACAATTTTCCAAAAATGAAAAAATGGCTAACCTCTTATCTTAAAACTGAGTTTTTCAAACAGTGCCCTTGATTTATAAGCCCCTAAAGTACCCTTAATATGTGCACTGGTTCAATTTTTTTATTTTTTCAAAAATATTTTTCTGTTCTTAATACTCATATTAGTTTTACGTTAAATTGTACTCTTTGTTTTCAATAGGGTATGATTTTAGCTTATTTTGTTGAAAAGATAGTTTTACAAATATCATAAATTAAAGGGCAATTCATACATTTCTGCAAATACAATAATATTTACATATAAAATTTGTTATGCCATTCAAATTTTTTTTGAATTTAACAACTATTTAAAAAAGATTATTACAATAAAAATTTAAGATTATATACCCACATGGGTATATGTATGTACTGTTACCCCGCCTTTCAGTCAAGGCCGAGATATCAACAAATTGGCTAAAAAGGATGGATATCAAGATTGGAGATCGACTGGAAACAAGGCCATGATCGATACCGTCAAAATTGAATCAAGCTCCAATCAAGGTGGGATCGATCGGGAATGATAAACAAGGCTCGGTGAGGCTACACTTCGAATTTCAGGTCAATCGGAATTCATACGCTCAAGTTATGGATTAATCAATATTCATAGGAAACCAATACATATAGATACTTTCGTATCGATCAAGGTGGACATGGCCGTATACTTCAGATCGATACTTTCGTACCGATCAAGATGGATATGGGTATGGATAACACATACGTGTTTTGTGCATTTGGTTTGGACCGATCACGATTCATATCGATAGGTTCCGTATCGATCAAAATGGTGCGACATCAGATCGATACGAGAGAAGGGGTAGATTATGGGATCGATACGAAGGATGGCGGCATTGGATGGATACGTAAAGCATTCCGGAGCAATTTCGTATCGATCGCATTCGTATCGATCGATACGAAGGAACCGGTCATGGACAGGAGTGCTTAGCATGGATCATAGCACAAGACTCGGATCGATGTAAAAGAGATGGATACGTAATTGATGGTTACGAAATCACCAGCCTATATTTACAAACTCAACCTTGGATTGATCGTATCTCTCGAACTACCAATTCAAATGCCATGAAATTTTCATAGAAGCTTGCATATCATCTCAAGAACAACTATGATCGATCGCAGCTCGATTGGACCATTTCTTGATCGATACGAAGACAACATGGATCGATCTCGGATCGATCCCAAACCACTCCAAATCGATTATGTGGGCCCACCTACGCATGAGAAAGGGTATTCCAAGATTCAAGGAAGATATTTCCAGCTCCACACCTATAAATAGCACCTCCATGGTAACTAAAAAGGGGTCGTCTTCTTCTTTTTTGGCTAGACTTTGCCATTTTGGTTATTGATATTCAAAGGATTGTAACTGTAATCACAGTATAAAAGAAATAAAAGGATCATTTCAAAGTGGACGTACGCCGGAGATAGCCGAACCACTATAAATCTTGTCTTCTCTTACTTTTTTCATTTTAGTTTTGTTATTTCTTCATTTTTACTCTCTACATCATCTGGATCTGAGATCTGTGATTGGATACTAAGGATTTGTGTGTAAACACTGGTGCTTTCATTACATTCGAGGTTTGTGACCAATTTTGACGCAAACACTTTGGTGCTTTCACTAAGAGGACTAGCGCCCACTATATCAGATTTGGAAAGCTAAAAGATCAGATCTAGGAGGAACCACGGTTAGGCAATCAGTTAGGAGGACATTACCAGAAAGGAGCCATCAAGAGGGAAGTCAAGAGGCTTCCTCCGAAGCTGGAGCAGATCAGGCATCCATCTATATCACAAGGGATGAGATGCAAACTATGATGGATTTCATGCAGGAATGGTTGCTAAAAAGGCAGGAGGAGAATATGCAGAACCTCCTCAAATAGTTTGGATAGGTAGGAGCCGCTGGATCACAGATCCACGGAGCTGGATCAGAGGGACTCAACATGTAATCAGATAGAGCAGTTCAGCAGGGGGCGGCCCCCAGTCAGCACACAACTATCAATCTGGACGGATCTAGACTCGGGGGCACACCCCCGTATAATGCTGGGCCAACTCATGAAAGAATGCCAGGTGACGCTGCATAGCCCGACGCCAACAGGAATACAAGAGTGCGTGACAAGGAGTACGTACCAGAATTCCCTCAAGGACTTAGGGGCCAGTTAGGAAATGAAGACGGGAGGCAACCCTTAGTGGACAACACTGGATTGGCTGAAATTATCAGGTGAACTATGCGCAGAGGACTGACAAACAGAGATCTGGTAGGAGTAAACAGAAGTCCACTTACCCGTAACGTCAGGATCGCTAGGAATCCACCAGAGTTCAAGCTGCATACTCTGGAAGTATACAACGGTAAGACGGATCCTACCGATCATTTGATGAGGAATACAAGACACATGAAAGTTCTAGGGGCATCGGAGGAGGTTATGGCCCAATGTTTCCCCCTGTGCTTGACGGATATAGCTGCTATGTGGTTCAGTCAGTTGAAAATGGATCTATTAGGACATGGACAGAATTGGTGGACAGGTTTTTGAAGCAGTTTCAGGTTCATATCAAAAGGCCAAAAAATGTGATGACACTAACGTTAGTAAAACAGAGGACAGGAGAGTCGCTCAGGACTTTCTTAACCCAGTTTAATGCGGCGGTTGCTTCGGTGGATCGGCCGGATCCATTAATGGTTCTAATTGCGGTAGTGTCAGGAGTCAGGAATAACTCGGATTTCAAGATATCATTGATACGGGTTCCACCAATGGATCTCGGGGAATTCTTTCATGAGACCGAGAGATTTCTTCGACAAGAGGATGCAAGCTTGGACATGAAACCAAAGGAAGTAAACGTGGTTAAGGATGGAGGACCATTCGGTGAAAGCTCGGGTAAGGATAAGGATAAAGGGAAGAGGAAGTCGGATGACGATTCTGGCAGGGAAAGAAAGCGCTGGGGAGAACCAAAATTCTCCACTTACATGGGACTGAATGAGACGTTGGAACAGATATACCTGAAAACTCAGGATTGCCTTCCTTACCGAAGGCCGGCAAGGAGGGAACCCTCGGAATGCGAGAGGGCATTGGGAAGGCACTGTCTCTTTCATGACCTGGACGGGCATGATACTAACAGCTGTAGACATCTAAAAGATATAATCGAGAAGCATGTAAGGAGTGGTTAGTTGCGACATCACGTCGGGACTCGGAATGTGGCGGTGGAACAGGAGCAGCCACCGTCTACCTCAAACCACGATGGCGCAAGACCCAGGAATGATGGTCGGTTGGTCATCAACTGATCGGGGTGGTATGGAATAAGTAGCAAACTCTGGGTAGACGGCTAAGTCACTTACTCATGTACGGGGACGTAGGTAGCCCCTAGGCATGCTCTGAGATGATGATAAACCGTGATACTCTAGTTTGTGAAATCTGTTTTTTCTTTCTAGTTTGGATATGTGCTTTTTTCTGGTTTGGTTTGGACTCTTGGTTTTGTTGATTTTCTTGTTTGGATTTTGGTTTGGATGCTTGTTTTTTGGTTTGCATTTTTGATACGGAATTCTGGTTTTCTGATTTGATCTGGATTTCGGATTGGATTTTGATTGGATTTTTATCTGGTTTTTGGTAAAAGTTCGTCGGGTATGGATTATGCCTGGCAAGGGGTAAGTCGCTTCGTCCAAACTTGACGAATCGACTTATTCAGATCGTCGAGTATGGACTATGCTCGGCAAGGGTCCGGAGAGACCAGGATTCGGCTTAGGACTTAAGCCACGGCACTACTCAGCTTTCAGGGACACTGAACCAGGATCACCGTCGATCTAGGATTTATGCTAAGGCATTGCTTAATATAGGTCGTCGAGTGTGGGTCACGCTTGGCCAGAACCCGGAGAGGTTATGGATTCAGATGTTGGCTATGAACAGCTAAGGATTTGGGCATGAACCCGGAGTGGTCCCGGATTTGGCTAAGGGCCCGAAGCGGTCCCGGATTCGGATATTGACCCGGAGAGGTCAGGGGTTTAGTTATTGGTTGCTGGATATGGATGGATTAGAACTTTGTCGGGTTCAGATAGTTATGGAATTGGCCAAGGATTTGGTTACTGGATTCGGAATCAGATATCGACTCAGAGAAGTCGTGGATTTGGATAAGGATATGGCTATGGCACTTGGATAGAATGGCTTGGTAATGGATTGGGTTATGGATCGGATGATATGGCTATGGGTGGTTGGACTTTGGATGTTGGATTTAAAGCTATTCAAAATACGCCTTCCTACCGCAAGGCATGTTTTGGGGCGCAAATGTTACCCCGCCTTTCGGTCAAGGCAGGGATATCAACAAATTGGTTAAAAAGGATGGATATCAGGATTGTAGATCGATTGGAAACAAGGCCATGATCGATACCGTCAAAATTGGACCAAGCTCCAATCAAGGTGGGATCGATCGGGAATGATAAACAAGGCTCGGTGAGGCTACACTTTGAATTTCAGGTCAATCAGAGTTCATACGCTCAAGCTATGGATGGATCAATATTCATGGGAAACCAATTCGTATCGATACTTTCGTATCGATCAAGGTGGACATGGCCATATACTTCGGATCGATACATTTGTATTGATCAAGATGAATATGGGTATGGATAACATATACGTGCTTTGTGCATTTGGTTTGGATCGATCACGATTCATATCGATAGGTTCCGTATTGATCAAAATGGTGTGGCATCAGATCGATACGAGAGAAGGGGTAGATTATGGGATCGGTACGAAGGATGGCAGCATTAGACGTATACGAAAGCATTCCGGAGCCGTTTCGTATCAATCGCATTTGTATCGATCGATACGAAGGAACCGGTCAAGGACAGGAGTGCTTAGCATGGATCATAGCACAAGACTCGGACGATGCAAAAGAGATGGATACGTAATTGATGGATACGAAATCACCTGCCTACATTTACAAATTCAACCTTGGATCGATCGTATCTCTCGAACTACAAATCCAAATGCCATGAAATTTTCATAGAAGCTTGCATATCATCTCAAGAACAACCATGATCGATCGCAGCTCGATTGGACCATTTCTTGATCGATACGAAGACAACATGGATCAATCTTGGATCGATCCCAAACCTCTCCATATCGATTATATGGGCCCACCTACGCATGAGAAAGGGTATTCCAAGATTCTAGGCAAATATTTCCAGCTCCACACCTATAAATAACACCTCTATGGCAACTAAAAAGGGATCTTCTTCTTCTTTTTTGGCTAAACTCTGCCATTTTGATTATTGATATTCAAAGGATTGTAACTGTAATCACAGTATAAAAGAAATAAAATGATCAATTCAAATTGGACGTAGGCTGAAGATAGCCGAACCACTATAAATCTTGTGTCTTCTCTTACTTTCTTTTATTTTAATTTTGTTATTTCTTCATTTTTACTCCCTACATTATTTGGATCCGAGATCTGTGACTGGATACTAAGGATTTGTATGTAAACACGGGTGCTTTCATTACATTCGAGGTTTGTGACCAATTTTGGTGCAAACATGTACCATTACATTTTAATACAAAATTCAAATTTTGAAGTGAGTTCAAACTATATATTACATACCAATTTTTCCATTATCCATTAAATAAAAAATTAATTGATTACATGCAAAAGTTTGATTATTCGATTTAGTATATTTTGTTCAAAGAACTTTTCATATACGCATCATCGCATGTGCCAAAGTCTAATTAATTAAAATAAACGATTTTATTAAAATTAGCTTCACATTTTATTAAATAATTTTTAGTTCAAAAACTTTAATAAACTTTCGAGGAAAATGAATGATCCTCACAAGAAGGAGAGAACTCATAAAAATTATATATACACACACAATATTATTTTTTGATAACAAGAGTGATATCTAATTTTAAGTGGACCACTCATTTTCATGTCTCGAGAAAACGAATCCAAGATCTCTAGAATACCATCTAAAGATCTTATCACTTAAGCTAGTGGTCCTTAACTAAAATAATATACTAAATTTTACTTTAACAATCAACAAACGATGACAAACTATGAAGTTAAGTCTAATAAAAGGAACAATTGTTGTTAATTTTGATGATTTTATTACCTATATATTAATTTTTTTCCTTTGGGAAAAATGAGTGTTCCTCATTCGAGAAGAGTACTCATATAATTTTATTTTACACTTAAAATTATTTGACAATAAGCCTGATAGAAAACTTTACCCCATAAGCCCATACATCATAAAAAACACCTAACCTAACAACCGGATTCTATACAATATACAATAAGCATAAAATAATGCCTAAATAGACTAAAGTCCAAATATAAAAAGCAAACAACCAAAACCATAAAACGAGAATATCCAAGTAAGCATCACAACATAACTGAAGTCAAAACCCAAAATCAACATGTTAGATTAGACAACATGGAAATGACATAATACCACGTGGAGAGGGGGCATACCATTAGATCTCCTTTTTGATAAGGAGGACTTTTTTCCTCAAAAAGAGCATTATATTTTTTGCTTATGCTAAGAATTGTATACAAATTGCATAGAAGTCTAGCTCACGAACAGAATATCTTATGTCTGACCCAACATCAAGTATACTATAACTCATACAAACAAGTAAACATAACAACTTGAATGGTTCATTACACAAAAATATAGGGTGTCCTTATTCCATGCAGCCTCTTGTCCTTTGTTTAAGCTTTCTAATGGTGATATTTTACTTCTCTTTCATCCCATTCATTAAGAATAATAATAAGTAATAGGAAATTAAAAAATTACCGCCATTATTTTTACTTTAATTTTATAAAAAAAGATGACAGCATTATTGTCGAACTACTTAATTTTTACCTATTAGTACGTTTACTCGTAGGTTAAGTAAACACGTAAAAGGAAAATAAAGAAAAAGATAGATAATAAAATAAATGAAAATATATTGGGAACTACAATAAATGAGTAGAAAATAAGCAGTCTAAGTGGTAGAAAATATAAAGGTGACAAGTTTCTAATCTCCATTGTTCTTATTATTTTTAATGTCCCCTCACATTAGGAGTTTGTCAATCAGTAGACCTTACAAAGATGAAAGTGCTAATTAGTGTAAGAAAGTAATGGCTCTAATCACTACTCCAATCTGATCGAGACGCAAACCAAAATTATGAATGTCTCTACAAACCAAATATAACCTCAACAAACAAACTCTAAAATGATAAAACTTCATATCAAACTAGATCAGTCATTCCACATCAAGTTCGACTCACCACTCTCTCAAATTCAACAAATGAAAGTTGCACACAATCCATTCTTAATGACTCTTCCATTTAGGGTTCCTCTAGCTTAACCTGTCCAAAGGGAAACGTATCAAGTAGTAACAAATAGTTGAAGTATTTCTATAAGTATTGCTAAATATATATTGATTTAATTCAACCATAGTAATTATATCCATAAGACCTTCGTCTAATGGATTGTAGGTATGTCTAAAATTGGTCTAGTATTCGTACAAGGCATAAATGGATGAGTCAATTGAATTACAAATAGAATTGCTCATCTACTATTGGGTGTAGTGAAATTAATACTACACGTGTTTAGTTATTTCGGGAGTTGCTTAGAGAAGAAGCACATATTGTTATTGTTGTTCGGTATTTTAGACTTAAGCAACTCGATCTTGTTTAATTTGTCATGTATCATAATTGGCATGTGTTTTTTAGCCTTAGGAGATGTGTGCATCTTCCAAAGCTGTGTAGTTAAAGCCTTGCAAAATCTCCACTATAGCGCATAGCACTCTCCAACTGCTATGCTATTTTAATTTAGCACTATTAAATAGTAGATCCACTTTAAGCCCCGCTATTTTCCGCTACAACCGCCAAAAAACAAGGCTTTTTAGCATCCACTTTAACAACATTAATATACAAATGTTGATTTGACTAGTTGTCTTTTAAATCCAATCAACGAAGTTAGAGTAAAGACCTAATTTTAAGGCATACGTGCTCGATATAAGTTAGAAATCTATTATAGTCCCCAAATCTAGTCTCATAAATCATAATATTCTTCGGATTATTATAAAAGATCAAATAATATATTTTTTTCTACACAAATGATGTGAGAATGAAAATAAATTAAATTTAAATATTTGGTTTTATATCTAATGAATCTTTTTGCACTTCCGCTATTTTCCGCTATATCCCCACTTTATCCCTGCTATAACTTTTTGCACTTCCACTGCTATAGAACCGCTAAGTGCTTTAACTGCATAGTTCCAAAGATGTTTGAAGTAGGTCAGTTCAATTGCAGAAAAATTTAGAAAGTTATACATAGATTTTGATGTATATCATTCCATTTTATTTCAAATCCTTTCCAAAATATCAAATTGCTCGCCCAAATTTATATGTTCAATTCTTATAGTAAGTACTTGAAATTGCCTTAGTGAAACTCTTACAAGGTCATTACTAAAAGCAAGGTTCCACAGAAACCTTCATGCGGTCTAAAGACGTCAATGATACAATCATTTTCGTTATATATAAGAGATGGTAAAAAGCTCTAGGAATTCCTTCTTCAAGGTAATAGAAGACAACAAAGGATCATACCAGATAGAATTCCTATTTCTTGAGTGTAATACATAGTTGAGCCCTATTTTTAATAGATGAAAAAAATTAATGACCCCCTTCCAAAAATGGAGGAATGGTTGTTGTGGAGTTTGTATATGTTATAAGTGCCATTATAAAATGGTTTGTGATTATTTATTTCCATGATGCTTTTTTTCGTCTAAGAATTCCAAATGATGTAGTATTGAATGTGTAGAGGCTAAGAAGTGAACAAGCACCAGATTCAAATGCTGGACTAACTTTGCTTCTGGAAGAGATATGCAAACTATTATGTAAGAGATGAATTAGAGAGAAATAAAATAGAATTCAATATTATTTGATGTTCGATTTTCTTTGTAGATGATGGAGATTTATATAGTGGAGGTTGAGATGTTTAGAAGAGTTGCAATGCTTAATGAAGAGAAACAATTGCCGGAAGGAAGAGAAACATGTTTGGAATGAAGAGGAACATTTGGGAGGAAGCACCATTTAAATTCATGGCAAGGAGGGTTCCACATTCGACATGTTATCTAGGCACATGTTATCATGTGAACATCCATTGGTCGACATGTGACTAGGTCACATGTTGATATGTGGTTAGGTCACATGTTGATATGTGGTTCTTCTATTAATGTCATTTTTACTCCATTATTTCAGATTTTCGATTATAAAAAATCTTGAAAAATTATCGAAAATACTAGATGATGTTTAGAATGTTGTGTCAAAGTTTGTAGTAACTGAAACATCATTTGCAACATTTTAATAAATCTAAACTAAAGGGACTCGACGAATAACACACTTGGCTTTTGTTCTCATTGCCCATCTTCGAGTGTTTCTTCAACTTTGTTGTATTCCATTAGATTTGTTAACACCATTTAATATCTCTATAAGATCTGTTAGGTTAAGTTCGTTTGGCAGAGGATGAAATTGGGTAAATTTCAAAAAAAATTCCTAAGTGTATCTACATCGGACTATATAAATAACTAGTTAGAATTCATATCAAATCTACGTTAAGTTAATTTTTATCAAGAAGAAAAATGAAGGAGTTGTTTGAGATGCAATTTATTGAATAGTTATTAGGAGATTTATCTACCAGTAATGACTTAAAATTCAAAGCATGAAAACCCTTTCTCTTCCATAATGTAGCCACCTCTTTTCTACCATTTACTTGTTATTTCTTTGCATTTAAACTCATTTAGTACTGTATTAATACATGCATGTAAAAAGTTTATACAAATAGCCAAACAATTACTAAAGGCATACATAAAATTTTTCAAGACCTACGAAATTACTAATAGCACCCAACTACTAAAAGCACTCATAATTAATATACCTTATGTCTATATTGATCAATTTGTAACCCATTATAAATTAATTAAATCGGATGATATAATTTTAGACTACATAGTTTCGGTTGTGCGACATGTAGGTGTGAATTCAGTCATCGCTTATGGATCTTTTTCGGTAAAAGCATATTTTAGATTGATTTAATCAGCACCTTTAAGCAATGATTTATTACACACACGTTCTCTTCATCACCACCGTATCACTTTTTATAAGTGATGTTTGGTCATAGTCAAATATATTTAAAAGTACTTTATAAAAGTTTTTCAAAGATCAAAATATTTATAAACTATCTTTAAAGCGTTTTACAAAGTATTTTACTAAGTATAGGATTTTCAAAGCATTTTCAAAGTGAAATAAGTTTTCAAAATTTACAAGCATATGTCGACATATACCCAGATGGTATGTTGACATACATACCGCCAAATGGTTTTTCAAATTTTGAAAAGAAGTGTCTATTCGTTGCAACCCTTATGAATGCACACATCTGTTTATACACTATATAAAAGGGAGTTCAAACAAATTTTTTAGTAGTTATTAACTTATTTTCTTCCTTCCTCGTACTCTCTTGAAAACTCCATTAAAATATACCAAATTCACGTCAAAATCACTTAGAATCAATTCATAGTTTTGTGTATTGATTCAATATTACTTTCTTACTCTTTTGGAATCATCTCTCTCTCAAATCAAAGATCAAAGTGCTATCCAAGAGGCTATAGGATATATTGTATCTGAAGTTCAAGAAACAGTCTTTGGAAAAACCATCAAACTCTATTTGTATTTACTTGGTTGTACTTGTAGCCCGTTCAAATCAAGTGGGTGTGCTTGGTAGTCAGAAAATCTAAGTAGGTGTGCTTATAGCCCGTCCAAATCAAGTGGGTGTACTTTGAGTTTGAAAAATCATTAAGGTGTATCTCGTAGCCTCAGAATCAAGATTATAATTGGGTTTTCCTTCAACCTACTAAAATCTTGGCATTTGAAAAGAATCTATACAAGCAATTGTACGGGACTGGATGTAGCAGAAATCCAAACCAGTATAAAATCCTCGGTGTCATCTCCCTAACTCTTTACTATGCTTTACTACTTCAATTTTATATGTGATTGCATCTGTGACTGTTTAATAGTATAATTCTATGTAGATAATTTGTGATTTAATATCAAACTTGAAAGAAAATTAAAAAGATCTACAAAAGTTAGAAAACACTATTCATCCCTTCTTTAGTGTTTAATTAGCCTTAAGATCCATAATTCTGCAACCCACATTTTGTATCTGTGACAACCCACCTACTCGATCCTCATAAATCGACAGTAATACATCGTCGATATTCATGTGCCGCAAATCCAAGTGCCAGAGAGGCAGATTATCATGGGGTAAAAGAAAATAAAGGTGGAAGACAAACAAAATAGAATCTCACATCGCATTCAGCATTTAATTATACATATGAGTAGTACATGCAATCACTCCAAATTGCTCCATTAGAGTTCTAGTATGTACTAATCTAGCCATGACAGTTATAACTGCCTATCCTCATAAGTGTTGTTAGATACATAATATAGCAAAAATAGAAATAGACGACTATCTATATAGGAACCAAAATAGTCCATGCTCTATCTCGAAATGCTCCAAGCTACCTAACTACTTAGCTGCCTGAAAAAATAGGGCACCTAAAGTTTAAGGGAAAAGAAAAATAAAACTCTGGGTCAATCATGGGACTGTTGTGAGAAACTCAAAATACAGATATTTGAAAACAAATGATATCTCATAAGACCACGCCGCGCATAAATACAGAATGGGTTTTTGCCTTATGGCAACTAAAACATTTGCTACGAATAATCTGGAAATATTAGTTTTATTGACATTCTTTTGAAAACCATTTTTAGGTAAATATATATAATCTTAGCCGAAATTGTTACATTATTAAATTCTAGCACACTAAGTCCTACAATCAAGTCTAAAGGCACTTATTGGAGAATGGATTTCCATACAATAGCAAGTAAGGAACTACCTTCCATACAATACATCTCTAGAGGGATTTACCGAGGATCAACACCTTTGAAACCTCTGCACCTGGTAAGACCGACCTACCTGCAGACCCATCTAATGGCGGATATAACCGAATATGACATCACCCCGGTCGTAACCGACCTATCCAGGATCCCATAGCATACACAACATACTCGACATATATAGAGTAATATAGAAAGGTGATGACCATAACCTAATGGTTGCGAACCACATAGCCTTACGGCATGTCCGGTTTAAGCCATTTTCGGGTGATGAGGCTTGAGGTAACGATTACCTTTCACATAGCACAGTCCACTTTGAATGCCACATTGCCAATCCTATCACGCACTATTGATTTCCATAAATGTAGAACCCTGAGTTCGTACATCTCAGAGAAGGGTGTTAAGTATAGGAGAATTACCTCTTACACCACAAAGTAGATGTATGTTTGTAAAAATCAATGTGCGTGCATTTTAGAAATGCAATGCCAAACATTCGTTTATACAAGTTGTCGAGGAACAGGACAAACCAAAGAAACTCTCCTACTACATCCTATCGGGAATCACCCTAGGATTAGTAGCGAGCAGCCCTTGCATCGAAGATCAAATGAAGATACTACTGTTACCTATAAATGATACGGGAAATTTCCCCCGAGGGTTAGTGATAATATCCCCTTCATTCCATTTATTATCATTCCATATCTTCAGTTCGAACTCGTAAATTGGTTCGAAGTGGTCTCCGGATAGGAATCACCCAAATCCGATCCCGGTTCCTTCAAACCAATCATCGACAAAAAGATATTAAGTAAACATATGTTTTCATTTGATTAATTACTTTTCCTTTATCAAAATTATCTTCTAGAGATATATATTTTTAAAACATTCCTTTCCGATATATACGAGATCATTAAACCTCTTTTTAAATTTGAAAATACCAAATCAAAATAATTTCTCATATATTGCTAAACATTATTGAGTTAAAAAAGGTTGATAGAAATTATACCAATTCTACTCAACATCAATTTCCGTATTCCACCTTTACTATCCATCACATAACGGCGAAATCACCTTTTAAATTCACACAAATAGTATAGGCTCCCTCCTCCGAATTTAATACCAAGTATAAGAAGATTATTCCTATACAATCCAAGTTGTATTAAATTTGGAAAAATTAAATATTTTATACTTGCCTCGTTTCTCACATTTCGACCTTATCTATTCCTCACTCATGAAAGTGACCAGGCGATCCAGGGCACTATTTTCTCCTGAACATCTCCTTAGTTTAAGTACCTCACATCCGGATCTCACTGGTAGAAAAATCCAGTCTACTCATCGGCTTTTCGAGCCAAGATTAAATCGCTTGATATAACTGCTTTTCTTTAAACCATTTATTTAAACTCTTTTAAAATAATTATGAAACCTCCAGATCATCTTCAAAATATTTAATTTTTTATTTGAAAACATTTATAAAAGATTTGGGAAAGAATACTTAAGTTTTTATAGTTCAAGAGTTATTAAAAGTGCTGCGAATAGTGCTTTTAAGGTTTATTTGCTCAAAACAACTTTTCTATCATTTAGAAATCCATTTTTATAACTCAAATCTCTTTTAAAACATTTTGAAATGTAAAATTTTAAAATCTTTATAGAATTCATTTCAAATTTTCAAAGAACTAAAAATTTCGTTTATAAAGAATTTATCGCTTTGGTTTCCGGACTGCCAAATCACGACTATTTTGAAAACTTGATTTGCTCATATTTCAAAATTTACAAAATGAAATCTCGATCGTTTTCTTTTGTTTGAAAACCATGATTATAAGGGTTCGGAAAATTCTTATTCCAAAGAATTCCGACTCTGAATCCATCGTATAAATGGATTTAACTTTCTACGGCGTGAAATCGCGAACTACCATTACGCGACGCGCCTGTTTTAACTAACTTTTCATATCCTTTCCAAACTTTGTCGAAACACTTTTAAATGTTTATAAAACATTTCTAAATCATTTTAACCCATTTGGTTTAATGATTCCATATCACTTTTATAACTTGATTTGGAAAGTGATTTCCTTATGTAATATCGACGTGTATTTAACGTGACTTGTTTACACATTTAAATACTATATTAAAACATCATATATTTGATGATCAAAGCATAGTAAACATCCATAGCAATCACATCATCATTATATATACATACATACACACACACACACACACACATATATATATATATATATATATAAATAGAATTTCTCACTTGATTTTCAATTGGACTAACTTTAAAACGGATATAGCTCCAGTATCTCGAAATCAGAGCTCACGACTACTAGCGAAAATGCTCCTAGAGGGTTCGGCCTTGGTCTTGGAGGCTTGTAATGGCTCAACCTTGCTTGGGAAGTGGTGGTGGTGGGCTTAGTTGCACACAGCCTTGGTGGAGGATTGATCTTTGGTTTGAAGCGGTATAGATTTCGATTGATTTTGGTATAACTTTGTTTTGATTTTGTAATATTTTATTTCTTAGGCTATGAAATCCATTAATGTAGAGAAAAACAGGATAAAGGGCTTATGAATAACTATGGAAGAAGAAGTGTGAATGAAGTGAAGAGAGATGGGTGCTATTTATAGGCAAATGTAAGGATGCAAATATCATGATATTTCCATATAAATACATCACTATTTCATCACCACCACACCTCACCCCCTACATCATGTTTGGCTAAAATGACCCCGTCCATGTGCCTCACTTGGATGGTAAGTTGATTTGATTTTTGGTAAGAAATATCTTGATATTTCTTTTTACCATTAGTGAATTTGTAAATATATGGGGTAATTCTTATATGTATTTGAATGTGCATGGATGTAGATGTGTATGTGTCTATATGTATATCTCAAATGATTCACAACATTGCATAACTTTTCTATGTTGAATAGTTACGGATTCCAATTTCGATTTTCGATCATGTTTTCACTTCTTATTTAATATATATATATATATATATATTTGTAAACAAAGTTTGATAATAATATTTCTATCATTATATAATAGTTAAAAGGGTTATTTAATAATTAAAATAATTCTTAAATCATTTAAACTCAATTTAAATTCTAAAATTATTTATTCCAAAATAGTGATATCATTGATGATGTCATAAAGAGGTTTTATTTTCATAAATAAAATAAATAATTTTATTACATATTCCCATTCATATAGATAAATGAGTGTATGTATTCAGCTCTATGCACGATGTTGGATGGTCTAGGAGCTTTTTATTGATAAAATGGTTTTCGGTCATTTTATCGATATATCTTCCAAAGTATATATTTTTGTAAATAATTATTCAAATTAAGATTTCCAATATTATTTATTGTTCAAAACATTATCACTTATATTAAAAAAAAAATCTTTTATTTGAATATTTTAAAATGCTTCTGAAGTGATGAATTTGCGGGTCATTACATACTTCCGCCCTTAAAACAATTTCGTCCTTGAAATTAAGGATAAGTAGAAAATGACTCGAAAAGGAATATGTATTTTTACAAGGGGAAATATATACAAGATATGATGAGTGACCACACCACATGCGGTGGGTACACTATCTCAATACCACATGCAAACTATACATCAATCTTGAACTCATGATAGGCTTTCCTCATTCTATCTTCTACTTCCCCTGTGAAGTCTTCGGCATCACCACTCCATTGAACTTTAATCAACCTTACAACCTTCCTTCTCAATCGCTTCTCATCGTGATCCACGACTCGAACTGGTCATTTGATAACCGCCAAATTTGGTTCTACTTCTAAATCTTCTTGGGTAGCTGTTTCTATAATCTATTTCAGATCATGCACATATTTTCGTAGATTGGGTACGTGAGAGATGTTGTGCACACCAGATAACCTTTCGGGTAATTCCATATGATAGGCTAATGGGCCAATTCACTCAAGAATGGAAAAAGGTCCAATAAATCGAGGTGTTAACTTCCCTGCTCGTCCAAATCTTACCACTCCTCTCATCGAAGACACTTTCAAGAGTACAAAATCTCCAACTGGAAATTCCAAATTCCTGCAGCTTTGATCAGCATAACTTTTCTGCCTGCTTTGGGCTTCTTTCTGATCAAGTCTACATTTTCTGAGGCTCCTTGAATCATATCAGGACCCAGTACTAACCGATCTCCTGTAATGATCCAAAATGCTGGGGATCAACATGGACGACCATATAAGCTTCGTACAGTGCCATGCCAATACCTGCCTGATAGCTGTCATTGTAGGAGAATTCCACAAGATGAAGATAGTTTTCCCATGAACCTCCAAAACTCTAAGATAACAAGCTCTCAGAAGATCTTCCAACTCTCGATTTACCCTTTCTGTCTGCCCATCAGTCTAGGGATGGTATACGGTACTTATACTTGCTTCATTCCCAACGCTGTTTGTAATGCCTCCCAAAAACGACTTGTAAAAATCGGGTCTCGATCACTCACTATACTGCTTGGAACACTATGTAATCGAATAATTCCCCTCATGTATATCTCTGTAAGAATTGCACCTGTTCTCATTGGCTTTACTAGGATAAAGTGTGCGCTTTTGGTCAATCGATCTACGATAACCCAAATGCCTTCATTTCCCTTTCTTGATCGAGGTAAACCATAGATGAAATCCATTGATATTTGGTCCCATTTCCAAGTTGGAATTTCAAGGGATTGGAGTAATCCAGCAGTCTTTTGTTGATCGCTTTTGATCCATTGACAATTTGCACATTTGCTAAAATGGATAGAGATATCCCTCTTCATACCATCCCACCAAAAAGACTTCTTCGTAGCTCTCTACATTTTGGTATTCGAGCTGTACTGAAAGTCGAGAATTGTGACATTCTGTTAAAACTTCTTGCCTTATCCCGTCGACATTTGGGACGCATACTCTTCCATTCATCCTTAATATTCCTTGATCATCCACCTTAAATACCATCCATCTTCCTCGTACTATGTTTTTCTCCACTGCTTTGACCATCTTTGGAATAAATGGATCTCTAAGCTAGTTGTCTTTTATATGGTTAATCAAAGTTGGATGTACTATCAAATAAGCTATAACAGCATGCTAATGCATCCGCTTCCACATTGGCTTTCTCAAGCGTATATAGGATATTTAAATCATATGACATGAGAAATTCTAAACAATGTTGATGTCTCATATTCAAGTCTTTCTGAGTGAAAAGATACTTCAAATATTTGTGATATGTGAAGAGTTCAAACTTCTCACCCAGTAGATAATGTCTTAGTGCGAACACAATGGCTGATAATTCTAAGTCTTGTGTGTATAATTTCGTTCATGCATCTTTAACTGCCTCCTAGCATATGCGATAGCCTTCCCATTTTGCATCAGAACTGCACCTACTACTTCTCTATAAGCATCCGTATAAATGATTAAACTGTCGTTTTCATCAATAATAGTCAGGACCGGAGCGGTATTTAATCTTTTCTTAAGTTCTTGGAATGCTTCTTCACATTTCAGCATCCATTCAAATTTAACATTCTTCATAGTCAACTTCGTCAAGTGATAGGGAATCTTGGAAAAGTCTTGAATAAACCTCCGGTAGTATCCCACCAATCCTGAGAAGCTACGAATGTCCTTCAGAGTCTGTGGTTGCTTTCAATCTAGAAGGCGGTAATTTTTCCAGGATCAACTAAGATTTCTTCTTTTGATATAACATGTCTAAGGAACCTTACCTTTTCTTCCCAGAAGTGGAATTTTGAGAACTTAGCCTTGAGCACATTCCTTCTCAATATTTCTAGTATAGTCTCTAAATACCTTTCGTGTTCTTCTTCGTTCTTTGAATATATAAGAATATCATCAATAAAAACCAACACGAATTTGTAGAGCACATCTCTGAATACTTTATTCATAAGGTCCGCAAAATAAGTAGGAGCATTGGTTAGCCCAATAGGCATAACCAACCACTCATAGAAATCATTTGGTCCTCTGCATGTAGTTAAAGGAATGAAATCTTCTACTATCCTTAATTGATGGAATCCTGTAGCTAGGTCAATGTTGGAGAATATTCGAGCACCATGAAGTCGATCAAACATGTCGTCAATACGGGGTAGAGGATACTTGTTCTTAATCGTTTGCTTATTTAGGTCTCTATGGTCTACACAAAGTCTTAGGGAGCCATCTTAGTTTGCAATGAAAACTACCGCTGAGCTCCAACTTGAGAGACTAGGTCTAGTTAATCCCTTCCTTAACAATTCATCTATTTGATTTCTTAATTCATTTACTTTCTTGGGGCCATTCTTCAAGAAGAGTGAAAAACAGACCTCGCACCGGAAATCAAGTCGATTCGAAACTCAATTTCCCTTTGTGGGGGTAAACTTTTAACTTCCTTAAAACATCCGAAAATTCCTTAGCAATTGGTATTTCTTCTAAACATTTTTGAAATGAATTTAGGGCATACACAAAACTATCCATTATTGGACTTTATTCTTCACATGTTATTCTAAAAGGTTTGCTTTTATTATTTTCCATATGCATCATCCTTTTAACACAATCAAGAACAGTCCTATATTCAGATAACCAATCCATACCGAGTATAATCTCAGATCCAATAAAATTAAGGACAATTAGGTCACATGAAATTTTTTGGGATAGGTAAGCAACTTGTACTTCTTCACAAACTATACTAGGATTAGTTTTACTACATATAGGGTTAGAGACACAAAAGGGGGTATCTAATATCTTTGTAGCAAGTTTCAATTTATCAACCAATTCTTCAGAAATAAAACCACAGGAAGCCCCAGTATCAAATAATACTCTAACTAGATTTTCATTAATGCTGATATTACCTTCCAGAACTCTCTTTCCCTTTGCATCAGTCGAAGTTGAGGGTTCATCTTTAATGGGAAAAACTCCGACTTATTCTCCTTTCTTTATCAGTGGGAAATCCTTCTTCTGGTGCCCTGGTTGGTGATAATTGTAGAAATTCCTATCCTGAGCCTTAGGATTCTTACAGGTGGTGGAAAAATGACCCTTCCGTTGGCAATTATAACAAGTTTTATCCTTCAGATTGTTTTCTTGTAGTCCTCCTTCTGGCTTGCCTTGCCATGGCTTCTTACTAGAATGGTTGAACTTCCTCTTTTTTCAGTTATTGTTGCTGCTTTGAGTTGGGGACGAATTCTTTTTGTCTAGCATCTCATATCAGAAATCATGTCCACCAAATCTACGAAGGTTTCCTTTACATGCCCGGTCATCCTATCCTGATATTGCCTCTTCATCCCAGTGATAACATTTCATTTTTCTTTAAAGGAGTGTCTATCAGACCCAGCCTAAAACAAAATAATTCACTAAACTTATTGGAATATTCTTCCACCGATATCTCTCCTTGTTCTAAATCCATAAAAACTCCGATAAAGCGGGATTTTCCTATAGCTGGCATATATTGTTCTTACAAGACTTTCTTAAGCCGTTCCCATAAGAAATTATCTTCTGAATCATTTAGAGTTATGGACTTCCACCATACTAGAGCCCCTTCTTGTAACTGAAAAGAAGCTAAAATCCTTTTCTGCTCATCCTCGATATTTAGTCCTTTAAAAATACTTTCATAAGAGCAGATCCAAGCCTTAACTTAAATAATGGACTCCGTTCCTTTAAATGGTTTACCACCCAAACTGGTGTAATTCTTGCATAGAGTAGCAAAGTTAATTTGAGGTTGTAGAGGGATTACCACTTCCTCAATTACTATAGCAATTGGTCGACCGTTGGTGACCGTAGTGTTGCTATCTCCCCTTCGTCCTCTTCTATTACTCATCTCCTACTATCTGCATAGAGTAAGGAAACATCTTTAGAATTATAGATGAAATTATCTTAGGGAGTAGGTAGAAAACTCGAATATACTTATTCGAATAAAATTTCAAATATGTGCTCTCTCTGACTAAACTCATTCTAGGGCTTTACTAACTGTATCTCTAATGAGTTGACCCCATCCAGGCTTAGGTATTTCCTCAACCATAAGCTTTAATACCAAATGTGATGACCCACCTCCTTGGCCCTCAGAATCGACGCTGATACATCCTTGATATTCACATGTTGCAAATTCAAGTGCCGGAGAAGCAGATTATCATGGGGTAAAAGAAAATAAAGGTCGAAGACAAAAAAATAGAATCTCACATCGTATTCAACATTTAATTATACATATGCAATTACTCCAAATTGCTCCATCAGAGTTCTAGTAAGTACTAATCCAGCCAGAATAATTATAACTTCCTATCCTTACAAGTGCTGGTAGATACATAATACAACAGAAATATAAATATATGACTATCTACATAGAACACAAAATACTCCATTCACCATACTCCATCTCAAAATGCTCTAAGCTACCTAACTACGTGGCTTCCCAAAAAAAATAAGGCACCCGATGTTTAAAGAAAAAGGAAAATAAAACTTTGGGTCAGTCATGGGACTGGTGTGAGAAACTCAAAGTACAGATATTTGAAAACAAAGGGTATCTCACAAGACCATGCCGCACATAAACACAGAACGAGTTTTTACCTTATGATAACCAAAACATTTGCTACGAAAAATCTGGAAATATATTTTTAATGACATTCTTTTGAAGACCATTTTTAAGTAAATATACATAATCTTATCCAAAATTATTACATTATTAAATTCTAGCATACTAAGTTCTACAATCAAGTTTGAAGGCACTTATTGGCGAATGGATTTCCATACAATGGCAAGTAAGGAACTACCTTCCGTATAGTACATCTCTGGAGGGATTTACCGAGGATCAACACCTTTGAAACCTATGCACCTGGCAAGACCGACCTACTTGTAGACCCATCTGGTGGCGGATATAACCGAATATGACATCACCTCGGTCGTAACCGACCTATCCGACATCCCATAGCATACACAACATACTCGACATATATAGAGTAATCTAGAAAGGTGATGACCATAACCTAATGGTTACGAACCACATAGCCTTACGACATGTCCTGTTTAAGCCATTTTCGGGTGATGAGGCCGGAGGTAACGATTACCTTTCACATAGCACATTCCACTTTGAATGCCACATTGCCAATCCTATCACACACTATTGATTTCCATAAATGTACAACCCCTGAGTTCGTACTTCTCAGAGAAGGGTGTTAAGTATAGGAGAATTACCTCCTACACAACCAAGCAGATGTACGTTTGTAAAAATCAATGTACGTGCATTTTAGAAATGCAATGTCAGACATTCATCCATACAAGTTGTCTAGGAACAGGAGACCTCGAAGGAAATATTCTACTACATCCTGTCGGGAATCACCCTAGGATTAGTAACGAGCAGCCCTTGCATCGAAGATCAAATGAAGAAACTACTGCCACCTATAAATGATATGGGAAATTTTCCTCGAGGGTCAATGACAATTGCCCTTCATTCCATTTATTATCATTCCATATCTTTAGTTCGAACTCGTAAATTGGTTCGAAGTGGTCTCTGGATAGGAATCGGCCAAAACTGATCCCGATTCCTTCGAACCAATCATCAATAAAAAGATATTAAGTAAATAGGTGCTTATCATTTAATTAATTACGTTTTCTTTATCAAAAATATCTTCTAGAGATATATTTTTTTAAGACATTTCTTTCCGGTATATACGGTATCATTAAACCTCTCTTTAACTTTGGAAATACCAAATCAAAATCATTTATCATAAATCATATTGGAAAACATTATTGAGTTAAAAAGGGTCGATATAAATTATACCAATTTTACTCAACATTAATTTCCGTATTCAACCTTTACTATCTGTTGAATAAAGGTGAAATCACCTTTTAAATTTACATGGATAGTATAGGTACCCTCCTTGGAATTTAATACCATGTATAAGAAGATTATTTTAATACAGTCTAAGTTGTATTAAATTTGAAAAAAAAATCTTTTATACTTGCCTCCTTTCCGACATTTTGACCTTATCTATTCCTCGCCCAGGAAAGAGGCTAGTTAAGCCAACGCACTGGTTGCTTTTGAACATCTCCTTAATTTAAGCACCTCACATCCAGATTCCATGAATAGAAAAATCCATTCTATTTATCGGCTTTTAGAACCAAGATTAAATCACTTGTTTATAACAGTTTTTCTTTAAATCATTTATTTAAACTCTTTTAAAATAATTATAAAACCTCCAAATCATCTTCAAATGCTTAATTATTTATTTAAAAACATTTATAAAAGATTGGGGAAAGAATACTTAAGTTTAAAGTTATAGTTTAAAAGTTATTAAAAGTGCTTCAAAAAGTGTTGCGAATAGTGCTGCGAGTAGTGCTTTTAAGGCTTATTTGCTCAAAACAACTTTTCTATTATTTAGAAATCCATTTTTATAACTCAAATCTCTTTTAAAACATTTTAAAATATTTATAGAATTTATTCCATATTTTTAAAGAATTAAAAATATCATTTATAAAGAATTTATTGCTTTAGTTTCCAAACCGCCAAACCGCGACTATTTTGAAAACTTGATTTGCTCATATTTCAAAATCTACTACACGAAATCTCGATCGTTTTCTTTTGTTTTAAAACCATGATTATAAGGGTTCAGAGAATTTTTATGCCAAAAAATTCCGACACCGAATCCATCATATAAATGGATTTAACTTTTTACGGTGCGAAATCGCGAACTACCGTTACACGACGCGCCTATTTAAACTAAATTTTCATATTCTTTCCAAACTTTGTCGAAACACTTTTAAATGTTTATAAAACATTTCTAAATCATTTTAAACCATTTTAAAGGGGTTTAATGATTCATATCACTTTTATAACTTGATTCAGAAAGTGATTTCTATGTGTAATATTGACGTGTATTTAACGTGACTTGTTTACACAATTAAACACTATATTAAAACAACCACTACTTGGTAAGTGGTTGTTAAAGGCTTGGTTGCACACAGCCTTGGTGGAGGACAAGGAAGAGATCACTAGCTTGAACTTTGGTTTGAAGTGGTGTAGATTTCGATTGATTTTGAAATAACTTTGTTTTGATTTTGTAATATTTTCTTTCCTAGGCTACGGAAGCCATTAATGTAGAGAAGAAGAGGATGAAGAGCTTAGGAATTTTTATGGAAGAAGAAGTGTGAATGAAGTGAAGAGAGTTGGGTGCTATTTATAGGCAAATGTAAGGATGCAAATATCATGATATTTCCACATAAACACATCACTATTTCATCACCACCACACCTCACCCCCTACATCATGTTTGGCCAAAATGACCCCCTCCACGTGCCTCCTTTGGATGGTAAGTTGATTTGATTTTGAGTGAGAAATATCTTGATAATTATTTCTTTTTACCATAAGTGAATTTGTAAATATATATGGTAATTCTTATATGTATTTGAATGTGCATGGATGTAGATGTGTATGTGTGTATATGTATATCTCAAATGATTCATAACGTTGCACAGCTTTTCTATGTTGAATCGTTGCGGATTCCAATTTCGATTTCTGGTCATATTTTCACTTCTTATTTAATATATATATATATATATATATATATATATATTTGTAAACAATGTTTGATAATAATATTTCTATCATTATATAATAATTAAAAGGGCTTATTTAATAATTAAAATAATTATTAAATCATTTAAACTTAATTTAAATTCAAAAATCATTTATTCCGAAATAGTAATATCATTGATGATGTCATAAAGAGATTTTATTTTCACAAATAAAATAAATAATTTTATTTTATATTCTCACTTATATTGATAAATGAGTGTATGTATCCAGCTCCGTGCACGATGTCGGGTGGTCTAAGAACTGTTTATTGATAAAATGGTTTTTGGTCATTTTATCGATATATCTTCCAAAGTATATATTTTTGTAAATATTTATTCAAAATAAGGTTACCAATATTATTTATTGTTCAAAGCATTATAATTTATGTTAAAAAAACTTATATTTGAATATTTCATAATTTTTCTAAAGTGATGAATTTGCAGGTCGTTATAGTATCAGAGCACTAGGTTTTCAAAAACTCATAATTTGAATTTCTTGAAAATTTAAAATGGCGGGTAATATTTTTAACACTTTTATAGAAAAACAATTTTGCCAAACCAATATGTTATTAGAAAATAACTGTTTTGAAAAGTCACTTGATTTCTTGGAAAGGTATGATTTTGAATTGAAGGGACAAGTTTGTTATGTGGCTAACGGTGAATAGACAATTGAAAATCAAACATCACAAATCAAGGACAAGTGGATACTGGATAATGGATGCTCAAGACAAATGACTGGAAATCCAAAGATCTTGAAATATATTGTCTATAAAGACGGTGGATTAGTTAACTTCGGAGATAACTCAAAAGGATATGTGATTGGCATTAGCAATGTCGGTAACTCTAAAACTCCTACTATTTCTAATGTTTTGCTAGTTAGGAATCTAAAACATAACTTGCTTAGTATTACACTAGTACAAAACAGATCAGTTGCTTCGCCTCATTTGTGTCGGTTGTCCATAAAACCGACACAATTAGTGTAATTTGTGTCGGTTGTTTATTAACAACCGAAACTATTGACTTATGGGGTAAGAAGAAAATGTTAAAAATGTAATTTGCATCTGTTGTTCTTAAGAAACCGACACAATTGAAGGGAAGCAATAAATTTACTCGTGTCGGTTGTTTGAACAACCGACACAAATAAATACAATAGCATCGGTTGTCCAAAAACCGACACCATATGCACCCAACTTTTCCCCCCAAATCCATTTCCTTTTCCCGCGAACCCCAATAATTCCTGACTAATTCGTAAATCATGTCCGTACTTCCAGGCCTGGACACCTTCCTCTCCTCCCTCCCCCTCTCCGATCCCCTCAACGCCAACATCTCCTTCCTCACTCTCCCCTCCTCCCTCATAAAGTCCCTCTCCCGAACACTAGACCCAGCTTTCAAGCTCCACGTCTCCGTTCCAGTTTACGTCAAGCTCGCCGGCTCCTTCTCCGCCGCCGCCCCAGACACCCTCGCCTCGTTCATCTCCGCCGTGATCGAATTCTTCTCCGTCCTCGGCGGACATCCCGACCACCGCCTCTCCATCTCTCACTCCGTCAAAGAAATTGAAACTAAATCCCAAAGTATTCGGAATTATTTTTCTCGAGGACATGGATAATTTGCTGTTCCGATTCATGCTGTCAATCATTCTTTCGTCATGTATTGCGGTCAGATCTTTCAAACGTAAGTCGCTCGATAGGTCGGGAGCTCTCACTGGATTCTTGGTCATGGCGATTCATTTGTGTGCTGGGTTTAGGTTCGAACCTTCAAATTCTTCAGTATTTATTTTACTGTTCTGATATTATTATTGTTTAATGCTTAATGATTTCGATGTAGGTTTGGGGTTGTTTTGTTGGTTTTCTTCTTTTCATCCTCCAAACTTACAAAGTATGGAGAGGAGAGGAAGAGGAAGCTGGAGGATGATTTCAGAGAAGGCGGACAGCGTAATTGGTGAGATTTGTTTCTTCTTTTTAAAATGGATGTCTTGGTTGAAGTGAAATATATGTTTCCAATTGGTTAAATGTCCTCCGACCCTATAACTATTTAACAACATGTTTGTTTGTAAGTAAATTTATTAGCACGTAAGTAGGGTTAGTCTATTTTGTTGGTTTTCCTAGACAGCCTAACATTGTATTGCCTATAGTTAAAAAGCACACCTAGAATAAAATTACGACACTAAGTTTAATTCCGAGAATTGAATTTTGGAAGGTGGAATAAAGAATGTGGATTAGGAAATTTATATACATAATTTACGAAGGGGGGCAAAACTACAATAGTAATGTCGGCGGTGATTTCTTGCTTCATGTATGGGACTTGTCTATAAACGCTGTTAAGTTCACTAAGGTAATATATAATATATATTTCATGTTTTTTACCGGGTTGCTTTTTATTGGCTGTTGCTTTTGCTAGGTTTTTTAGTTGTTTTTTTTCTTTTGTTAATCTGATTATTTTCACTTCTTTTGCTTTGCTCACGTTGCTTTGATTGATTATATATTTTTTGATATTTGTTCATTTTGGTTCTATGCTTACAATTGGAGTGTGTCAACTTAAAGGATCATAAGGGTTCTTTTCACTCCAGCTGCTTTTCTGCTGGATGCTTGAATGCCTTTATTTCTAAATTGGTTTATTTATTGATTGCTGATGAATTATCTTTCATTTGTAATTTTTGGCCTAGCCCTCTATGTTGGTATATGCAATTCTGAGTGATGTTCATTTTATTTTACCAACCCTGTCAAGTTTCAATTTTTTACAGTAAAATTTATCAAGGTTACATTAACCTGTTATCATACTTTTTTGCAAATGTTATTCGGAATGGGTTAAATATAATATTGGATATTATGTTAGATCTTCTATCCAATTTGGATGTAAAAGTTGTTCTAAAAAATCTGAATGCATTTTCAAACTAATGGTTTTTAAGTTAAAAGTAAATTTAACAGTCTTTTATTTGATTAATGTAATTACTTAAATTTTGGCAAGTCTCTATAAGCCCAGATGTAACAAGTATGGCTGGTTGTCGGAAGATCATTAAAGAGTTGGTTAACCTCTACAAAGAGTCAAATCTAGGAATGCTAAATCCTGCTTATGATGGTAGGAAATCTCTCTACACAGCCATAGAGCTTCCGTTTACATCTCAACAGTTTGTAGTTAATATCACGGAAAGAGACATGTACATGAATTTTGTACTTATCTTACATTAGAACTTTTATAGTACCTACTATTCCTATATACTATTTGTTATCTGAAAAACAAACCAGGGCAAAGGAATACAAGGTTACAATCAGACTAGCTGGAAGAGCTGATTTGCACCACCTTCAGCAATTTCTACAAGGGAGGCACTTTGTAACACCCCAAGATACTATTCAGTTTCTTGATATTGTTCTTAGAGAGTTTCCATCAAATAAGTACTGCACTTCTTTTCAACGTTTGTATGTTTATGTCATAGATATGATTTAGGTTTTAAAATTTACTTTCATTTCTCTACAGTTATGTCACGGTGGCTAGATCATTTTTCTCTACCAAATTTGGCAAAGTAGTAGATATTGGTGACGGCTTGGAATGTTGGAGAGGATATTATCAGTCTCTTCGTCCCACCCAAATGGGATTGTCCCTCAATATAGGTACTTGCCACAAAATACTTAATTATTAGAATTTAAGTTAAACTTTCACAAATAAGTTAAGTATTAATTTTTGTAAAATGCAGATATATCGGCTACCTCTTTTTACAAGCCTCTGCCAGTAGTTGATTTTGCTGCGGAATACCTTAACCTACGAGATGTCTCTCGTCCTTTGAATGATAAACAAAGGACCATTGTAAGCAAATTTGTATCGATGTATTTATTTATGTATAAGAATTAACTATTTATTTATGTAACATCATTTTCTCATTTTCATAATTCAATGCTCACAACTTGCAGTTGAAAAAGGGCTTGAGAGGACTTAGAGTAGAAGTCACCCATAGGAAGGATTTCTGTAGGCGTTATAAAATCAATGGGATCACGACAGAGCCTTTAAATCAGCTCATGTAATCATTTGCTTAAACATTTAAACTTTTTTTATTTCCTTGGAAAAAATCTGTTGATATTTGGCATGCTTATTGGATTTATCATCTATCATTAGGTTTAATGTTGATGATAAAGGAAAAAGAATGCGTGTGGTAGATTATTTTCTTCAAAAATATAATTGCAAACTCAGAAATCTTAACTGGCCGTGCCTAGTTGCTGGAAGTGATAGTAAGCCCACCCACCTACCAATGGAGGTACGCTAAATATTAATAGTATGCAGTAGGAATTTTGTAAGCCTTTCATTGCATGGCTTATTTGTGTAACATAATTAAAGCTTTGGTTTCTAATGTTATTTAGGTTTGCCGAATTGTTGAAGGCCAAAGATTTGTCAAGAAGCTGAATCCCAAACAAGTAACTGGGATTCTAAGATCTACTTGTCAGCGTCCCAAAGAACGTGAAAATAGTATTATGGGTGTATGTTTACTTTTACATTTGCAAATTACAAATAGTTCTATTTTTTTCCATTTAATTTTGAGCATTATTAACCCGTAAATCAAACTTGTAGATGGCTGACTCCAATAATTATGAGAACGATTTGTATGCAAAAGAGTTTGGAATTCAAGTTAATAAAGCAATGGCAACTGTTGAAGCCCGGGTTCTACCGCCTCCACAAGTAAGACTTTCTTTTTCCATTTAATTTAATGTGCAACATGTCATATACTAATTGGTGTCAATTGCATGTTGTAGTTGAAATACCATGAGTCGGGTAGAGAGAAACTATGCAATCCTAATTTAGGAGCGTGGAATATGTTCAATAAGGTTTGTTAATGATTTTAGCTGTTAATCTTAATATTTTCTTTTTCTTTTGATGCACAAGGTATATTATTATCTGATCATTAAACATCATGTCAGTTTTCTCACTCTGTTTCATCTACTATTACTTGCTCTATTTCATTGTTTGATAGTTGCAAATTATTGCTAGACGTCTTGTTCTATTGTTTGATTGCAGCAAATTTCTATTACAGATTCTGTTTCATTGGTTCATTGTAGAAAATTACTATTACTTTGATTTCATTTTCAGAAAATGGTCAATGGGGGCAAAATTGCATCATGGTCGTGCATCAGTTTCTCTCGTTTGCATCCTGAAGCAGTCGACCATTTCGTATATAGTTTAGTGTGCATGTGGCAAAATGGGAATGGTAATTTACAATTTAGTTTCTCTAATTTTATATATAGTTTAGTTTAGTGTCTGCATGTTGCTTCATATCACTAACACTTGCTATGTGAATAAATTAGCAAGTGAACCCCGAACCTGTTTTTCCTACCTATTATGAGCAGCGTGGTAATATTGAGGCTGCATTGAAAACCGTACATGGTAAAGCTTGTGAAGTGATCAAGGGTGCCGGAAATCTTCAATTACTTTTGGTTATCTTGCCAGACGTAACTGGCTCTTATGGTATGTTAACTAAACTATACGTTGTTCTTATGGTATGTTAAGTATGTTGATAAGTGCAATGCTACATATAATTTACATATGTTAACTAAACTAAACATATCTTTTAATTATTGCTATGTTCAGGTAGAATCAAGCGTTGTTGTGAAACTGAGTTAGGTATTGTGTCTCAATGTTGTTTGCCAAAAAATGTTCAAACGTGCAATGGGCAATATTTGGAGAATGTTTCCTTGAAAATTAATGTCAAGGTTAGTTTATTGTCTCGACAAAAAATAGAGATTTTATTCATGTTGAATTTTTTGATCTGTTATTAATTGTTTGGTCAGGTCGGAGGAAGAAATACAGTACTTGTTGACGCCATACAAAAAAGGATACCTTTAATAACGGACAATCCTATTATAATCTTTGGTGCCGATGTCACTCATCCTCCACTTGGAGAGGATTCTGCCGCGTCAATTGCTTCTGTATGTCTGTCCTATTTTGATCGTTTAATTTTCCAATTCTATATTAAATTGTGTAACATCGTTACATTCTGTTTTAGGTTGTTGCTTCTATGGATTGGCCTGAAATAACAAAGTATAGAGGGCTTGTTTCTTCTCAGCCACGTGGCGAGATAATTCAGGACCTTTATACTTCTCACCAAATGCAAAAGGAGATTTTGTATATGGTGGCATGATAAGGTAGCTTGTTTATACAGTTGATACTGACATACATTATTCACATAGCTTGTTGCTAAGTTTGAGCATCTGTTTTCCCTTTTTGCAGAGAACATCTTATGAAGTACAGATGATGTACGGGGTTAAAGCCTCATCGTATCATCTTTTACAGGTATTAAACTATTGGTTTATACGCCTAAGTTTATTAGGTGTCACAAAACCCAATTTGTTATTCAACTATTGGTTTTCACTTAAATATTTGGATATTGTATGCATTTATTTTGATTCCTATTTCATTAAGTGTTATTTTTGTTCTTTAAAATGTTGCACGCTTGACAAATTCCATGTTCCTCGAGTGAACTGTATTAATTTAATATGTTGTATATTTGATATTCAAATTTGTGTGCAAAATCATCTTTGAGTTAAAACTTGTTGAAATTTAAGATGGTAGAATGTATTGTTTTTTTTACTTGAATGAGTTTGCATCTCAGGGACTGTGGTAGACCGGATGATTTGCCACCCCACCGAATTCGATTTTTATCTTTGTAGTCATGCTGGCATCAAGGTAATACTGCATTTTTTTTCCATAGCAATTTTCATTGTTTAAGAAGTCAATTAATTTCTTGATGTATATAAATCTGTTAGGGTACTAGTCGTCCTACTCACTATCATGTCCTGTTTGACGAAAATGGTTTTTCTGCGGATGGCTTGCAGATTTTAACAAATAACTTGTGTTATACGTAAGTTTCTCTTATAATTATTTGTACATCTGGATTCAATTATGTTATGTTTGATGTTTTAATCCTTATATTAAAAATTGCAGATATGCTAGATGCACTCGTTCAGTCTCTATTGGTAAGTTTAAGGTTGTAATTTCTTATTTTGTGTAGGCCATTCATGTAAGTTAAACCTTGCATGTGCTGCATACCACCAGTATGCTAGTTAACCTTTTGAATTAATGTGTATTACTAAATGTAAGTCTACTTCATTCATAATAGAATAGTAGTTAAATATCTTTTGGCTTAAATGAATTGTAATACCGAGTGTCATTTCCATTCAATTATGTTCTTTCGACATCACAGACTGAGTGTATGTTGTGACTTAAGTTAGTAATATTAAATTGAGGACACATATAAGTAATCTAAGTGATAACTAAATGCTTGTTATTTTTATTGTCAGAATGCATAGGTAGTAGCTCCGTGATATATTGAAGTGCATAAATGTCTGATTCGGTTTTTAATATTGAAGTGCATAGTGTCTTTTGATTAACCTGGCACTTGCATTTACACGCAAGAATACTAGCAACATAAAACTATACTAAATAATCAAGGCGTGGGTCAAATTTCAATAGTTTTTTTTCGAACCATACAAATACGCTGTTTTCAGTACCCAAGTTTGCATATATTCCTAGAAGCAGAAAACCTAAAAGTCGTTAAAGAATTATGCACACATTCAATTTATAATTCAAATAGGGATGGCCGTTGACAATTGACATTCAATATAAAAAAACAGGGCACCACCATGTAAAAGTAAATCTAAATAAACTGAATGTCTGAGCATAACTCTTTTTTTTCATCAGAGCAATGGCAACCTATTAACTGTGGCATATGTAAATGCTTTAGGTACTCAGAAAAAGCTTGTCGTTTTACTAAGCAATGGGTACTAAAACAAAGAATGGAAACGTATACAACACTGAAAACCAAATGGAATGTGATAAGAATACAACTGTAAATACTATTAGAACGTGTATAGTGGAGAACGAGTGGAGAAACGTCAGATATTTTAAGGGGTTGTAATAAAAATGTGTGTGCTCTAATCTCTAATGAAAATTGGAGCCTCAACAACATCAGCCTAACCCCTAGCATTAGTAATCAAATCATAAAGGTGCACATACATAATACTTATGAATATGGTTTTTGGTAGTGGAAACCTAATAACAAGGAAGAATTCATCCTAAACACTGCTTGGAACAGCATTAGAGTTAAGGACAATATTAAAGTCAAAAATATTCATATATGAAGTAATATAATTTCTCCCAAAATGTATATATGTTTGTATTTGGAAAATATGAGCAGACTGATTAGACAAAATTAAAAATTGGGGTTTCAATACAGTTAGACGAATGCAAACTTCGTAGCAAACGTGTTGAGACAAATGAACATCTGTCCTTTCAATGTGATTACTCAATTCAGATTTGGACAACTATAAAACAAAATTTGAACATGCAAAACTGCAATGGTAATAATATACTCGCAATTCTAGAGCATATTAGTAATACACATCAAAGTAAAAACTTCTGCACGGACCATTGTTATTCAATTACGTCCTCTTGGTATCATTGATTAAAAATGCATACATAGTGATGCCTGATGAGGTTACAATATCAAGTTGTCAATTGTATGATATGGATTGGGGATAATACATAATATATTCAGCTTATGGTTCAACCTGTGTTTGAATTACACTCTCAGATTCTTTTATGCAGAGCATTCCTGACTTAATTATTGTCTTTTGTATAACAATTCTCTTAATTGCAGGACTTTGTACGAGACGGTTCTTATAACCAACAAGAGATAGACGAGGTTCGAGAGAATTTAGCTAGTTATATCATGTATAATTGGATGTAGCTGTTTTTTGTTGTGTACGCTAATCTTTTGTAACGTACGTTGGTATTTTGTTATGTACGATTATGTTTGTGATAGATTATATTCTATTTTGTTCTGTAAACAAGAATTATGTTGATGGATAATATAATTATATTTTTTGTTCACTCAGTTCATAGTAACGTTCGTTTATAAAAAATTAAAATTCAATTTCATACTGTTTTTATAATCTTAAACGGTAATAATATTTTTTTTTGCTTCATATATAACTTATGTCGGTTGTTACTTCAAAGGGAACCGATACAACTGCATATCAATTGTGTCGGTTGAAAAAACAAACATAACCGACATAAATATCAATCATTTGTGTCGGTCGTCAACAAGGAACCGACACAAAACAAGCAACAGTTGTGTCGGTTTTTCTTAAAGGACCGACACAATAAACGGTGGTTTGCTTCACTATACAAGCTGTTTGTGTCGGTCCTATTAGAAAGACCGACACAACTATTCATAGTTTTGTGTCGGTTCTCTATTACCAACCGACACAAATAATTGATATTTGTGTCGGTTGTACAACCGACACAACAGAAAAATGTCTTTTGTGTCGTCTTCATTTGAGTCGGTTGTAAAACCGACACAATAGGGGTTACACAACCGACACAAATGACCAGTTTTGTACTAGTGTTAGTCAATTGTGTTATAAGAGTTTTAAAATTAAGTTTGAAAAAGGCAATTGCCATATCGAAGATAATGAGTCAAACATTATCATTGAAGGTACTATGAAACGTAACATTTATATTTTAAGTATAAATGTGTCCAATGATAATTTATGCCTTTTGGATGAATCTAATTACCCTTGGATTTGGCATAGAATATTTGGCCATTTGAATTGTAAACACCGTTCTAAAGTTGCTAGATATGAACTTGTTAGGGGACTTCCTAAAATGAGTTTTAATATTAATAATTTATGTGATGCCTGTCAATTAGGAAAACTTCGTAAAAGCTTTTTTAAATCTAAAGGTATGAATTTTACTTCACATCCTCTTGAACTTCTTCACCTAGATCTTTTCGAACCTTTGCAAATACAATCCATAAAGCATAATAGGTATGTCTTTGTAATTGTAGATGATTTCTATAGATTTACATGGACAATTTTCTTAAGACTTAAAAGTGAAGCTTTTGAAATGTTTAAAATTTTTACTAGAAGAATTCAAAATCAAATGTCAACTAAAATTAAATCGATTAGGAGCGATCATGGAGGAGAGTTCGAAAGTGATAATTTTGAAATCTTTTGTAATAAGAAAGGAATTACACATAACTTTTCATTTCCAAGAAAATGGAGTAGTAGAATGTAAAAATAGAACTATACAAGAATATGCTAGAACAATGTTAAATGATAGTGAATTACCTAAAAAAATTGGGCTGAAGCAAACGACGTGTTATATTTTAAGTAGAATTTTAATATGACCTTTAACTAAGAAAATTCCATACAAATTATTTTATAATAAAAAGCCTAAAGTATCCTATTTTAGAGTTTTTGGTAGTAAATGTTTTATATTAAACACAAAAGATAATTTAGATAAATTTGATGCTAAATCAGATAAAGGAATTTTTTTTATTGGTTATTTTAATAGAAGTAAAGCTTACAAAGTTTTCAACACCAAAACTAATACCATTGAAGTGAAATTGCATGTTTCAGTTGATGAGAATTTCAAAATCAATAATTCTAGTTTTGATGAAGAATAAAATATTAATAAAACTAATGAAATTACAAATAATGAAATCATTAATGATGAAAATGATAATAACTCCAAAAATTTACATCCAAATAAATAAATAAAATATTTGAAATATCATCCTATAGAAAATATTTAAGGAAATATAGAATTTAGTGTAAAAACAAGAAATCAAATAAATGAAATGAGTGATGTTGCTTTTACATTAACTGTTGAACCTAAAAATTCAAAAGAAGCATTATTAGATGATTCATGGATTCTTACTATGCAAGAGGAACTGAATCAATTTACCAGAATGATGTTTGGAAATTAGTTCCAAGACCTGAAAATAAGTCTGTAATAGGAACTAAATGGGTTTATAGAAACAAAATGAATGAATAAGGAGAAGTCATTAGAAATAAAGCACGATTAGTTGCTCAAGGTTATAGTCAGGATGAAGGTATAGAATTTGATGAAACCTTTGCTCTTGTAGCTAGATTTGAAGCTATTAGAATTCTACTCGTTTTCACAAATCATTGTAATTTTAAATTATTTCAAATGGATGTCAAAAATGTCTTTTTAAATGAATTTACTAAAGAAGACGTTCGTTGAACAACCTTCACTTTTTGAAGATGAAAACATTATAATCACATTTATAAATTAAAGAAATTATATGGTCTAAAATAAGCTCCTAGGATATGATAGACTGAAATCCAATTTATTACAACCTAATTTTGAAATAGGAAAAGTAGACGATACTCTATTTATTAAAAGAAATAATAATGATATTCAACTTATGCAAATATACATAGACGATATTATTTTTGGATCAACAAATGAACAACTAAATAAATAATTTTCAGATATAATGACTATGGAATTTGAAATGAATCATATGCCAGAACAACATTCTTTTTAGGATTACAAAATAATGGAATTTTTATAAGTCAAGAAAAATATGTCAAAGATTTAGTTAAGAAATTTGGTATGTCAAGTACCAGTGGAAAGCCAACTCCCATGACAACAAATGAGAAGTTAAATAAAGAAGAAAACTCAGATGTATATCAAAAATTATATAGAGGTATGATATGATCATTACCCTATATAACTTTAGTAGACCAGACATAAGTTATAGTGTTTGTCTATGTGCAAGATATCAATCTCAACCTAAGGAAAGTCACCTAAAATCAATAAAAAGAATACTAAGATACGTAAAAAACACATTAGGCTATGGACTCTTTTATCCAAAAGAAGATTCGTTCGATTTAATTTCATATAGTGATGCTGACTATGCTGGATGCAAATCAGACCAAAAAAGTACAAGTGGAACTTGTCGCTCTTTAGGACACTCTCTTGTTTTCTGGTTTAGCAAAAAAATAAAATTCTGTATCTCTGTCTAAAACAGAAGCAGAATATATTTCATCTTCATTAGCCTTTTCACAGGTTATCTATACGCAACAAAATTTAAAAGATTTTGGTTTAAATTTTACTAAATCACCAATATACTGTGATAACACTAGTGCAACAAATCTATCTAAAAATCCAACACATCATGCTAGAACCAAATACATAGACATAAGATATCATTTTTTAAGAGATAATATAAATAAAGAAGTAATTTCACTCAAATTTATAAATATTGAAAATCAAATAGCCGATATTTCGACAAAACCATTAACTCAAACATCTTTTCTTAAACTTAGAAGAGAGTTAGGAATATGTTCCTTCTCTGAAATATAAATATAACAACCTAAAATGAATATTTAAAAGGAAAATAAAATGATAAAATTTACAAATGTAAGTCGACATACATCCTACGTATATGTCGACATATACTGGTAAAATCTAAAAACGGATTTCCCTTTAAAATTCGAAATTCGAAATGATTCTATATAACCGTCAAATTTTAATTTATTTCTCATTCTTCACTACTCTGATTGTGGTCAGCTTCTAGATAAAATTCAGCTCAGAATGGATGGGTGGGACTGTAGGCTACTTTCTATGGCAGGTAAGATAGAGCTTATTCACTCAGTTATTACTCCTATGGTGCTATATTGGATGATGACATACCAACTGCCTATTGCAACTATTGATAAAATTAATAAGATATGTGCTAATTTTATTTGGGGAGGCAGAACCCATAAAATAGCTTGGGATATCCTATGCAGACCAAAACTGGAAGGAGGAGTGGGCCTGAGAAACTTTAGAGACATCAGAACTGCCACTGCTCTTAAACTGTTATGGCATTTTATTAACAACAATAACTTATGGTCTAACTGGATGTACAACAGATACTGTAAAGATAAATACTTCTGGACTATGGATATTGATAATAATAGCTCATGTACCTAGAAGTCTATTCTTAAACACAGACAGAAAGGCATTCAACACATTCATAGAAATATAGTTGATGGGCAAAATACACTTCTATGGCACGACCCTTGGATTAACAATGAACTTTTGGTTAATATTCTTGGGTAGGAAGCTCTCGGTTTAAATGGTGGCGACAATTTGAAGGTCAGTAGCATTATACAAGATAACATGATAAATCCAAAGACATTCCATTTCACTAGACAAATTAACCAAATCAAGAATGTGGAAATTTCAACTAATTCTGATTCAGACTTTTGGACCTGGAACAATAATCCCAATGGTTTTACTTTCTACTCTGCATGGGATTGTGCTAGAAATCATTTTCAGACAACTAATTGGTCAAAAGTAATCTGGAGTTACTGCAACAGCCCTAAAATGGCTTTATGTGCGTACAAAGTTATGCTAAACAGAATTCCTACCAAAGATAAACAGATTGAATGGGGTTACGCTATAGATCCTATATGTGTACTTTGCAATTGTGAATCAGAAGATAGGAATCACCAGTTTTTCCAATGTTCATACTCGGCTTACCTCTGGACTCGAAATAAAATGAAGCTTGGCATGAATCTGAATGGACCTTTGTTGATTGATATAGAAGCTACAGTACGACTCCTTTAAAGTTGCAAATCAGATCCAAGATCTGGCCTTCTACAGCTTCGTCACGATCATCTACCACATATGGTTGGAACGAAACTCTCGAATCCATGATGGGAGGGAAATTGACAAGCTTCGGAGATGGAATATAGTTGAAATAGACATTAAATATCAGATGACTAAAAGTAGGAAGCAGACAATGAGATCGAGAGTAAATGATAATATTTTAGAAAGATGGGGCATTGACTTAGTGGATACCGGCTAAAGCTTCGATCTTGTTCTCTTCCTTTTCTCAGCCGGTCAAACAGAAGTAGGAAAGATTTTTAGTTTAAAAGAAGTGAGAATTTTTTTTTGTTCTTTTTGATAGTCGTGGCTTTTGTTTCTGCCACGTGGATGTGATGTCTATAGCGGGTTGCTTTGTTTCCCCGTTTTATTTTCTTATGGACTGTATGTACATATACTTTGTAATTTTTATTGATGCGTTATCAATAAAGCACCGCACTCTTTTTCCCCTACTAATTATCACGCCGATAGTTAGTAAGGTTTTTAATGAGGCGGTTTACCCAGTTTCAAAAAAATAATTCAAAATTAAGTTAAATTAATGGCTTCCTCATGTTCCAAACTTCCAAGGGAAGAGACTGCAATCTTTTCCTTTGAAACCCAAATTCTAGGTCCCTTTCAAACCACAACCATGGCCAAAGTCATCAAGATTGAAGATGATCTGAAGCATGCACATAATTGCTTTCAGAAATAGAGGTTGTTCAACTATGCCTATTAAAAGAACAAGAGAAACAAGGATGCATTCTTTGAATTCTCCATAAGAAGCTATTGGATAATGAAGGAAATCCAATTGTAATCGAAGAGGATACTCCTAACCTTGTCAGTCACAATCCTGTGGATAATAAGGAAGAGGAAGAGGAAGAAGAAGAGGAAGAACATGATGAGGTGGAAGATGACGATGGGGTCAAATGTGTTGGCGAAGTATGCTTCGATCGGGATGGAAATCTCGTAAAACAAAGAGGAAACTTTTGTCTTCACTATCCCTTTTTCCTTATCCATAAGTCTCCCATAATCAAAAGAAAACCATATATTTAAGTCTAGTATGTACTAGTTTGGCTTGTAAGGATTTGGTTTGGTTAGATGTATATTCTAATTGGATTTGTTTGACTTGGTTTGGATTGTTTTTTTGACATTTGGATTTGCATGTTTTGGATATTTGGATTAATTGTGTAAGATTGATTTTGATTAATAAAAATAGGTTGTATTATCTTATTTATTACATACCATAATCATTATACAAATCATGGTTAAATATATCATGATTAGTATGCTTAATCATTTCAGTACTTAGCTATTGATTGTAACCTTTAGTTTGAAAGTATTTGATATAAGGGCAGTTTTGGTCTTTCCACCCATTTTTGTTGATGAAAAAGAGGAAGGAAAATATAAAATATGCATATACATATATCCACGGGGAGTTATCTAACTGGGGGGGGGAGGGGGAGGGGGAGGGGTGGGGCGAGTGGGGTGGGGAGGGGGTTATATCATATTTTATATAAAGGAATATTAAATGGTTATCATCATTAAAAAGACGTAGATTATTAATACCTCAGTTATTGATTTTGATGATAACAACCTTGATAACAACAATATACATTTATATAAGATATATATACTAATGTTTTGCCCAGTTATGTAGTATATAGTGCATGATATTTCATAGGTGTTAAATTGAAGACTGTACAGTATAAAGACTTAAGAAATGGACATGAAGACTCATGAGTACAAAGATCAAGATTTGAAGATCTTAAGACTATAATATAGTGTATAGAGTCACAAAATATTGTTCAAGTTCCTGATAGCAATCTTTGATCTCTATCTCCTATTTTTCTATCTTTTGTATTTTTAAAACAAAATAAATTTTCAAAATATATTTAAAAATATTTTATAAAAGTTTTTCAAAGATCAAAATATTTATAAACTATGTATAAAGTGTTTTACAAAGTATCAAACTATTTTACAAAGTATAGGTTTTTCAAAATATTTTTAAAGAGAAATAAGTTTTCAAAATTTACAAGCAGATGTCGACATATACCCAGATGGTATGTTGACATACATGCCGCCAAATGGTTTTTCAAATTTTGAAAAAAAGTGTCCGTTCGTTGCAACTCTTTGTGAATGTACACATCTATTTATACACTATATAAAAGGGAGTTCAAACCATTTTTTTGTAGTTATTAACTTGTTTTCTTCCCTGCTCCTACTCTCTTTAAAATTCTATTAAAAATATACCAAATTCTCTTCAAAATCACTTAGAATCAATTCATACTTTTGAGTATTGATTCAATGCTACTTTTTTTAATGTTTTGGAATCATCTCTCTCTCAAATCAAATATCAAAGTGCCATCCAAGAGGCTATAGGATCCATTATATGCAAAGTTCTAGAAATTGTCTTTGGAAACACCATCAAACTCTATTTTTATTTACTTGGGTATGCTTGCAGCCTGTTCAAATCAAGTGGATGTGCTTGGTAGCGTAGAAATCAAATGGGTGTGCTTGTAGCCCATCCAAATAAAGTGGATGTATCCTTAGCTCAAAAAATCAGAAGGGTGTGTTACATAGCCTCAGAATCGAGATTGTAATAGGGTTTGTCTTCTACTCGTTTAAAAGATTGACATTTGAAAAGAAATATGTACAAGCGATTGTACGGGGCTGGATGTAGAAGAAATCTGAACCAGTATAAAATCCCTCGTGTCATCTCTCTGACTCTTTAGTTTGCTTTACTGCTTTTATTTTATCTATGATTGCATATATGACTATTTAATAGTATATTTCTGTGGTTATAATTTGTGATTCAATATCGGACTTGAAAGAATTTTTTTTACAAAAGGTAGAAAAGACTATTCACCCTCTCTAGTGTTTAATTAGCCTTAAGATCCATAATTCCACAACCCACAAGTTTACAGCTAGTCTGGCCACCAGTGGTGTGACTTTACAATGATGTGAGACATCGCTTATAATAAGTATCGACGATGGATGCAAGGTTAGTCCCAATTTATATGGTAAGTCTATATAGTTAATCTGGCTATCAGTGTCTATGAATAGTCGGACTAATGTGAGACGTCATATTGTGGGTTATGGGTCATAAGACGTACAGGGCCTTCTTTTGGGTTAGGGGCATTAAGTAGTTGTTGTAGGGTTCGCCTCCTTCCTAACTAAGAATTATTAAATGTTTGAGATTATCTTTTAGGTGTGTTAGTCGAAAATATTAGCAAGAGCTTGCCTCAGGGTTGAGGTATTAAGTGGCTATTGTAAGGTCCGCCTCTTCCTATAAAAGAAGTATTAAGTGGCCTGGTGAGATTTCTTACAATGTTAGTTAGGGAGTGCAAGCCTTGTGGTTAGGTATTAAATAATGGGGATCTGCCTAGGGTATAGGTATTAAATGGTCAAAGTCTGCCTAATTCCCATTAAAGAGGTATTAAGTGGCTTAGGTGTTTTCTTATGCATCGTTTGGGCATGATTTAAGTTAGTTACGTTGCACCAATGTTTGAGTTATGAAGTTGGACTGGAAGAGCCTTCGGGCTTATAGTTGGAGGTATACTTGGTATGTTATAATATTGGTTGCATAAGACATATTACTTATCTGAATGATACTGCCCAAATACTATTATGGGAAGACATGAGATTTTCATTCATCAGACATTGCTGTTTTAACTCCCTCCTCATTGCAACTCATAGGATAAAGGAAACGATGCTGATGGAGAAGACGGAGGTGGTGGCGAAGATTTGTGGCAGTTTATCTATTTATCTATGTTTTTCATATATTTTGATATGCCCAATCCCAAACATATTGATGTTATTTTGAGATATTGTATTATGGATATTTTGGGATGATATGTTGTATTTATGAGATTTGAATTTTTATAAAATGGGTACTTATTTCTGTTATTATATTTTAATCCTTGCACTGTGAGATTTTGAAAGAGCAGATTGATAGCTTTGTATATTATTGATTGTATCAATTTTACCACCCAATAGCCAACTTTGGAATGGGCCTAAGGTTCCATGGGCTTTTGTTGGGTCGAAAATTAGGCCTGTTTCGGAAAGTGTTGTTACATTTGACATCAAGCTTAGGTTACCCAATTAGCGGGAATAAGTATATGTAAGAGTGCGTATTTGTTATTTTTGAAAGTATTTTTAAAACCTTACTATATATATGCACACACTTTAATGAACATACACAAACACACTAGGCAAATCTTTATTATAGCAAATAATACTATCTTAGGAAGTTATAACTAGAAGCTCAAACCAACAGATAGTTGATTATGGCTTAAAATAATAGCTTGAAGTCTGGGAATCCCTCCACTCAAGAAATACCCACCATTCGAGGCATCCTAGAATGGTTCAAGCAATACCTAAGGCATGTGGAGGCAAGTTCCCATTTATCAACAAGCTACACCAGCAGCACTAGCCGCTCCACCTGATAAAGCAGTACCCTGCCCAGTAGACTTCCTCAAAATATGTAAAGATTTCTAGAATATGGGAGGACGGTTGTATATAGAAGTTAATTTTTTTGAAACAAAGGCTTGGATTAACGACTATGAGAAAGTATTTTGGGAGCTTGGATGGAAAGACTAGATCAAGAGGAGGATGGGTGTTTGGCATTTAAAGGGGGAAGCGCTGGATTGGTGGACCATTGTAGTTGAAGAGAATGCAGAGGAAGGAATTACTTATATCGAATTCAAGGTTCATTTTGAGTTGCGATTCATGTCCAGAGCTGAAGTAAGTTTGCAATTGGAGAAGTTTATACAACCAAGGCAAGGAGAATCCACGTTGAAGGAGTACATCAATAAGTTCATAGAGTTGGCTAAGTTTCGACTGAGTTTGATTGTACCACTACAAAGAAGGCTATGAAGTTTGTTAAAGGCCCAAATTCCTCACTTAGGAGCTTCTTTTGACCCAAATTCCTGTAGGCGCCACTTATGAGATGATAGTTAAGATTCCCTTGCTCGAGACTATTGGTATAGAGGAAAAAGAGAAGGTAGGACACACACAAAGTCAATATGGAGCTAAAATGGGAGGATTTTGGACTGACAAGAAAGCCAAGGGGAAGATCAAGAAAGAAGTTGTGACATGTCTTAGATGTCAGAAGAAGGGGCATGTTGCTAAGAATTGCAAGGTGAGTTTGATGGAGGAGAGTTCATATAGAGATGCTATCATTTCCATGAGGAGGAATACTACAAGAATCGGTGCCCGAAGCTAGCAAAGGATGGACAAAGTGGGCAATCTTATGCCATTGAAGCTATATCTGTCTCAAGTAGATCACTTCCTAGAGACTAAGAAAACGCTGCATTGGAAGGTATAACTTTTATATCCAAAAGTACTATTTGTACCTTATTTGAATTGGAAGCATCACATTCATTCGTAGCTAGGAATATAGTCATGTCCTTAAGTCTAAAAACCCAAGTTGTCAATAACCCAATAGTTGTATTGAAACCTATTAGGGGGTTTACATACCTTTCTTTGATTTGTAAAGACCTAGTCCTAGATATATGTAAAGTTGACTTTACATATAATGCGCATGTTCTTGGTTTTGAGGGGTATGGATTTATCCTAAGGATGGATAGGTTATCTTACTACAAGACCCTCTTAGATTGTGATAGGAGGATCATTTGGTTAAGAAGTTGAAAGGGGTGAGATATTGATATTTGTTGTACACCTCAAAACTCAGTTGAGTTAAGTCATTTATATTCTCTTAGCCTATCACAAAATGAGCTCTCATCTTTGTCTGTAGTCCGAGACTTTCCAGATGTTTTCGAAGAAGCATCCAATCTCACACCTTGAAGGGAGATCGAGTCTAGGATTGATTTATAGAAAGATGCTAGACTCATCACGCTGCCATTAAGACATATGGCCCCCAATGAAAGGCAAGAGTTGGATGAGTAGATTTTGGAGCTATTGCATAAGGGATTTATTTGCTGCGGTACTTTAGAACCGGGAGCACCTGTTGTATTCGCTACTAAGGCAGATGACTCTTTAAGGCTATGCATTGATAGCAGAAATCTTAACAAACTAATCAAGAAAAATAGATATCCCATACCTAGAATAGGAAACTTATTTGACCACCTTGTTGGAGCCAAAATCTTTTCTCAATTGGACTTAGCCAATGGATTCCACTAGTTGAGAATAGCTGAAGATAACAAGAAGAAGACTACTTCCCACACTCCAGATGGACTAAGGAGCCAAGATTTCTCAATCATATTATTTTCAAGAAAGGGTTGTATATGGATCCTATGAAGGTTGAAGCTATTCATGACTGGAAGATTATGAAGAACGCCACAGAAGTTATGAGTTTTCTTGGATTGGCGGGTTACTATAGAAAATTCATTAAGGAATTTGACAAGATAGCAATCCCACTAATTTGTTTAACTAAAAAAATATAGTTTTTACATAGGATGAGAAATGCATAGAAGCATTTGAGAAGCTGAAGGTGCTATTAAATAGTGCTCCAATACTTACGATTTTGAATAGGAAGAAGCCCTTCACTGTTTACACAGATGCATGTGGAACGGGATTAGGAGTTATTCTTGTGCAAGAAGGAAGAGTGATAGCCTATACATGTAGATAGTTGAAGGACCATGAAAAGAGGTACCCATCTCACGACTTGTAGTTAGTGGCCATCATTTTCGCTTTGAAGATGTGGAGGCACTATTTTTTAGGGGAAATGTTTGAGTTATTCACCGACCACAAATCCCTTAAATACCTATTTTCCCAAAAAGATTTAAATTTTAAGCAATAGAGGAGGATGGAGTTTATAGCATCATAGGACTTTGAGATATAGTATACCATCGGAAAAATGAATGTTGTTGCTGATGCCCTTAGCCGAAGGCATGTAGCTCCTGATGTCATATATGATTGGAGGTAGTTTGAGTTCCTCTCAAACTTCAATTTTCAATCGCCATCTGAACTCACTCTAGGCTATTTAGCAACAATGGAGGTTAGGCCAGCATTAATGGACTGCATCGGGCAAGAATAGAAGAAAGATGTGATGATGGTATGAATTTTGGACTAGCTAAGTGGAGGAGAACTTCCCCCACATCGGTAGATATTCAATAGACCAAAAAGGATGGCTGAGGAAAAATATATGCCTATGTGTTCCAATGGTGGTAGATGTTTCGATGACGTTCTGGCTAAGGATGAAAATTCACCTCGATGGAGATAAAATGTATAGAGATATGAAGAGAATTTTCTATTAGCCAAGGATGAAGAAAATGGTAGTGGAGTATGTCTCTAGATATTTAACATGCCAAAATAATGGCGAAACAAGGGAAGCCTGGAGGATTGTTATTGCTGTTAGAGGTGCCGACTTGGAAATGGAAGCATATGTCGATGGCTTTATAGATGGGTTGCCTAGGAGTCAAAGGGGCAACGAGGTCATTTGGGTTATAGTGGATAGACTCACTAAAAGTGCCCACTTTATTCCCATTAGGAGTAATAAGACCGCAACATATCCGACACGGATCTGTATCAGAGATGTAGTACGACTGCAAGGAGTTTCGATCAACAATGTGAGTGATAGAGATCCCTTGTTCACTAATGAATTTTGGAGAAGTTTACTGTCAGCTCTAGGGAAGACGCTGAATCTTTGCATCGCTTACCACCTGTAGATAGGTGGTCAGACTAAAAGGGTGAACAAGATTTTGGAAATTGCGCTGAGAGCTTGCATCATGGATTTTGGAGGAAATTGGGAGAATTAATTACCTTAGTAGAGTTTGCGTACAATAATAGTTACCAAGCGACGATTAGCATGGCACCCTTTGAAGCATTATATGAAAGGCCAAGCAAATTGCCTAATCATTAGTGGTAGACCACTGACAAAATTTTATGTGGACCGGATTTCATTCACGAGACCTCGGAAATGATAGAGATGATTAGACGACGAATGAAGGCCGTATAGGACCGTCAAAAGTCATATGCTTACAAGCAAGAAATAAATTGGAGTTTTCGATGGGAGATATGATATTTGTTAAGGTTTCCCCTCTTAGGGAGGTTATGAGGTTTGGTAAGTTGGGGCCAAGATTTGTCGGGCATTTTTCGATCTTGGAAAGGGTAGGGGAATTAGTATTTTGGGTGGAGCTTCTGGCCAAGTTAGCAAGAGTACATGATGTCTTTCATGTTTTCCACTTGAGGAAATGTCTGCATGATATCACTACCATAATAGTGCATGATCGGTTAGTAGATGAAAAAATAGAGCCGAAGCACCCTATGGCTTCGCACTCATAGTGGAGCATTGAACTATGAGGCTTTGTAATAAAGAAGCTAGGCCAGTTCGAGTACAATGGTGAGATAATCCAGCGGAAAGCACGTAGGAAACCGAAGAGAAGATGAAGGCTTCTTAGTTGAAGCTTTTCCCAGTTAAACTTTCTCCCTTCAAAATTTAGGTTTTTGGTTGCATCTTGATTGCTAGGTTGGATGGCAGGGGATAGATGTCACACTTTTTACTATTATTTTGCACTCAGATAGAATCATATGCATATTTGCGATGCCTGCATACATTCCTATGTGTCACGATCTTGAATTCACGCTAGGATTGAGCTCACCTGCAGTATGTTGCATACATTATCACATTGCATTTTTGGCAAAGTAGATGTTTGTGTAGATTACGTGGTAATATAACATGAATGTAGAGTGTGCGTTACACTATCTATCCCTTAGGGATTTCGGAGACGAAATCATTTTTAGGGCAGGAGAATGTAACAACCTATAAAAATTAATAAGAATTAGTTAAGTAATAATAAGGTTAAGAATGAAAATTTCACAAATGTCAAAATTTGTTCATGAAAGTTACACTATTGTGTTCATGGCAATTTTGTGATCAGATTTCATATATAAAGTTTTACGATCAAAGATCAAACGGAAATGTTATTGACGTTTGTAGTTTTCGAATTTAAAATAATTCGAATGAATTTAATATTTAAAATTAAATAACATTTAATGTTTGAAATTTAAAAAGGTAATAAATATTTTAACGTTGAAGGAAAGCTTAGGGTACACACAAATATTAAACAAACGTTAACATCAATAAGCAAAATGGGATATAAATTAATTAGAAATAGCAATAATAAATATACGCCTAATTCAATAGGACCGGTCGACCTCCTAAGAAATTAATTAGAAATAACAATAATAAATATACGCCTAAATACTACGGTTCTAGTGCATTCTAACCACTATAAATAAGAGGTTAGCCCCTTACTTTTATTCACTAATTATTTGGAATGCTAGCGAAACACTATCAGTCTTCTTTCTAGTTTAGATTCAAGAATTCAAGTCCAAAGGAAGACAGTAATAGGTTTATACAGATATACAATTTTTTTTATTCTTCCTCGATCTCTGAATTCTGAATCTAATTTATATACAATTGAATTGTTGTATATTTCAAAGAGAGAAAATTGAAGGTGCGGTTAGGAAAAGGCTTGAATCGAATCCAAAGGGAAGCTATCTATGAGTGGAAATCTTAGTTTTTCACATTTGACTAGTTTTTGTAGTAAAAGTTCGGATTTTTTTTGTCTTGGGGAATTTTGTTCACAAAAACCCCAAAACTAAAACCCCAAAATTCCCCCAGTAAAATGTTAATTCTTAGGTTTGTGGGAATCTCGATTGTTTTATATTAAAATAGTTGAATTTGATTTGTTATTTCAATCTGAATAATTTATGTTCTATTCCACTTTAGTTTTCGTTTTCTATTGTTGTGATAAAGGGTTCTAAAAACAAAATAGAATTCGAAAATGGTGTGTACAGTATGAATTTTCCTATTCGTAGTTTGCACTGCCTATTCCCAAAATTTAGATAAATATGAATACCTTTTTCGCATTAAGTTTGTATAGGTAAAAGTTGAATGGAATATAAAAAGTTTAAATAAGTTTTGTTTCCTTGAAATAGAGGTGGTGATTCTGCTATGTCGATATAAAATAAGTTTGGTATTTGATTCTATTTTATAAATGCAAGTCTGTTTTGTTTAGCTAAGGATATTTGCTAATTTGTAAAATTATTGTATGAAGTCGAGACTTGTATGAATATGGAAGTTTTAACATTTTAAACGATTAATATAGGACGTGAGAATTTAGAATAGGAGTATCTTTACACACGCTTAGGAATATATATATATATACATACTTTAATACATATACATGTATATGTATATTAGCGTAATATATATATATATATTATTAACGTATAAATAGCTTATTAGTCATATATTATAGAATTAATAAGTGAATAACTAGCATTAAACCCCATAGGAAGGTATTAAGGATAATTATGGAAATTAACCCATAATTAAAGGAGAAATAAGGAGTTTCCTTTATATGTCCTTGAGTCCAAAATGTGGTGAGTTATTATAGTATGATAGGAGAGTGAAAATATGACTAAGTTATAAAGTCTGCCTAGCTAATCTGGCTACCAACCGTGTGACTTTGGGGCTAATGTGAGACATCGCCTATAATAAGTTCACATAGTGGATGTGAGGGTAGTCCCAATTCTATAGAGTAAGTCTGGCTGGCTAATCTGGCCGACGGTACCTACGAATAGTCGGACTAATATGAGACATCACACTTTGGGTTACAGATCATAAGACTAGGGCCTACTTCTAGGTTGGGGGTATTAAGCGGCTGTTATAGGGTCCGCCTCCTTCCTAATTAAGAAGTATTAAATGGTTGGATTTATCTTTAGGTGTGGTAGCGGGAAATCTTGGTAGGGGTCCCCTTCAAGGTTGAGGTATTAATGGCTATTGTAGGGTCTGCCTCTTCCTATAAAAGAAGTATTAAGTTTCCTAGTGAGGTTTCTTAGAATATCAGTTAGGGAGTACCAGAGAGGGGTCTGCCTTGTGTTTCGGTATTAAATGAGGGATCTGCCTGGGGTATATGTATTAAATGGTCAGGGTCTTCCTAATTCTCATTAAAGAGGTATTAAGTGGCCCAGGTTCTTTCTCTTGCATCGTTAGGGCATGACTTACAGTAGTTGCGTTGCATCGATATTTGGGTTAGGAAATTGGACTAGAAGAGCTTTCGGGCTTATAGTTGGAGGTAAACTTGGTAGGTTACAATATAGGATGTGTAATTTATATTACTTATGTAAATGTACTACCTAAATACTATTATGGTAAGACTTGACATTTTCATTCATCAGACATTATTGTTCTAACTTCCTCCTCATTACAACCCACAAGTTATGGGAAATGATACTGATGGAGAAGACAGAGGCGGTGGTGAAGGCTTATGGTTGTTTATCTATTTATCTATGTTTTTATATATGTCTTGATGTACCCTATTTCATACATATTGATGTTGCATTGTATTATGGATATTTTGGGATGATATGTTGTATTTCTAAGATTTTTATTTTTGTGAAATGGATACTTATTTCTATTATTATATTTTATTCCTTCTGTTGTGAGATTATGATAGCATAGATAGATAGCTCTATATATTATTCATTGCATCAATTTTACTAATCAACAACCAACTTTGGAATGAGCCTAAGGCTTGATGGGCTTTTATTAGGTCGAAAATTAGACCTATCTCGAAGAGGGTTGTTATGGAGGTGCAGTACAAAAGGGATCAAAATTAAATTAACATGATTAACATTTATTTAATTGAGGTGTGGCAAAAAAGGATCTTAGTTATATTACGGCGTCTGAATTATATTACAAGACAAATATACAAACATATGATATATAGCATATAAAGAATTCAAACCATATGAACATACTAATATATGATTAAATAAATTTGAATGTTACTATATGTGTAGCCAAAAAGTTGCACCTTGAATGATGAACAAAACTCCTATATTCAAGTTAATCAACCTATGGATTTTGTAGGAATAAAAGACAACAACCACCTTTTACATTGATTTTATTTGGATTATTGTTATGAAATCTTTAATCCCCGGAGGCCATGAAACATAGACAGAGAGAGAGATAATGACTGAATGAAATGGAAATCTTTTAAGAAGCCAATAAAGTATAATTAAAGGCCTCAAATCTAGTGCCTTCCTTTAATTACTCTTTATCCTTTTCAATTAAAAATTTAAACACTTCCTTTCCCCCTTGGTTGGCCCTAGAACAAGGCAAGGTGGGACTTAGAATTTTCCAAACCTACTCAGTATTTATTCTATTTAAATCTAATTTAAATATTCTATCGATATCATATATCAATACGCATATGTATATATATAACCTTTATAAATACTCATTTCATTAAATACTAAAGGTGTTCAAACATCAAAATTTAATAATTAATATTCATAAATATTAATTAATTTACAACGATTATAAATTAATTAAATCTTATTGTTTATTTAGAGTATTCATCATTAATGTTGTGCAACTCAAAGGTATAAATTCAATCAACGATTAGTATAGAACAATTTGAATATTTACGTTCACACATCACCTTAGCATGTGGTGTGATATTTTGGCTAAATTTATCGCTTACACATCTTTTCAGTGAAATCCAATTTCACTTATTATAAGCAGTACCTGGTAGTAAAGATTATTTTCACTAATTGTCTTCGTTAATACTATATCACTTTAGGACTTATAGAATTGGATTTTTGTCAAAATTCCACTATTGTCCATGTTCAACATCGTTAATGAAAACATAAATCCTTGGCTCAATGATAATAATAATTATTAACTGTATTATTGACTTTGAGTTGACAACAGTTGATCGTGATACTAACTCCATATAACTAAGGAGACGAATTCTCTATCGAATATTGTTTCACTTCTAATGCTTCCACTTAGAACCAACTTTAGTCCCCCAATGGATGTCATTCCTTGATATAACTATGGTCAAAGTGGAGTGTCTACAATAAAGTTCAATAAAATTCTCAAGTCGAGATAACCGTATAATACCATCGCTTTGAGATTCTCTATTTTACCTTAGTTATATTAACCAACAAAAAACTCTCGAAAGTTATTTCATAGTTATCCAATAATTATTAGTATGCAGCCTCTTGGAGCCCCCCAACAGGCATGAGCAATACACTGCCCAACATTTGGAGACTGTTACATACTCTAATCTCATCAGATGTTTCGCTATCCTATCTCAAAATATTTTGACTAGGAATGTTTAAAATAATATATTATTTCTAATGTGATAATTTCTCATGATTACAACCCAATGTAATTACTATCACATAACATACTATTTAAGAATTTTCATTTAATATACTTAAATTAAATAATTAATTAACATATCACAATATGACAAGTATATAATAGAAAGAAAAGCACCTTATATTTCGAATGAGATTTTATTATAGAGTTAATAATTTACAATGAATTATAGAATTTCCCATAGGGCATACCCTTAACTCTATCAATCTTCCACTATAATTTGGGGCCAATTATTAAATCTCAATCCTATCCCTTCGATTAGTTTGCTCAGAACTAGTCAATTTAGTCCCTTCGTGAATGGATTTTCTATGTTATCCTTAGTGTCTACTCTATCAACCACAACTTCTATATTAGTGACGAACTCTCTAACAACGTGGAAATTTCAAAGTATGTGCCTTAACCTCTTATGAGGTCTTGTTTCCTTTGCAATCTGCATCACATCATTGTTGTCACAAAACAATGTCATGGATTCTCAATGTTTGGAGCCATACCAAGCTCTGTCATAAATTTGATCATCCAGACCGCTTCTTTAACTGCTTCATTTAAGGCAATGTATTCGACCTCTATATTTGAGCCAACCACTATTTATTTTTTGGAACTTTTATAACTAACAGCCCTACCGTTTAATGCAAAACATAACCAGAAGCAGACTTGTTATTGATATCACTCTAAAAGTTAAAATCTATATACCCCTTTGCCAGGAGGTCTTCATTCCTGTATATGAGGAATAAGTCTTTAGTATTTCTCAAATATTAAGAATACATTTTATAGCTATCCAATGCTTCTCTCCTAGATTAGATGGATCCTAATGCATAAGCCAAATTCAGACTTGTACATAGCATAACATACATTATGGGTCCGGTAGCGGATGCATACAGTATCCAGTTGCATATGGTATTCTCTTGATATGCTCCTTCTCCTTATCAGGATGAAACATACTTTTTAGAAAAGATGATTTTGGATTGCGTTGAAACATTAACTCGCTTGGAGTTCCCTATGTTGAACCTTTTCAAAGTGAATCTATGTACATGGATTAGGACAATCTCAGCAACCTCTTGGATCTGTCTCTGTAGATTTTTATACCAAGTATGTAGGTTGCTTCTACTAAATCTTTCGTAGAGAAGTTCTTGGACAACCATACTTTCATCGATTGCAAATGTGGGATGCCATTGCCAATCAGGAGTAGGTCATTATCGTAAAGGATAATTAACGTTATAGCACTTCCATGTTCTTTCCTATATACGCATGCCTCCTTTGTATTCTAATTAAAAATAAACTATTTGATTGATTTATTAAGCACTCATTCCAACTCCTTAAAGCTTTCTTGAGATTGTAAGTTGATCTTAACAATTTGCAAGCCTTTCCCTCGCTCCCACTGACTTCGAACCCTCAGGTCGTGACATATAAACTATTTCTTTCAAATCACCATTTAGAAATGTAATTTTCACATCCATTTTCCATATTTTGTAGTCATAAAATGCAGCAATAGCAAGCACTATCTGAATGAACTTAAGTATAGCTATAGGAGAAAATGTTTTGTCATTGTCAATATACTACTAGAATTTTGTTCATAGACGTCACATCTTTTACATCAGGTAGAAAAATGCATGATGTTAAAAATCTTTATAACATCGTTATTTTTATTATGGGTGTAGTATAAAACACACACGTCACATTGATTTTCAGGGTGATGTTAAAAATCCTTTTATTATCTTTATAACATCATTCTTTTACATTGATTTTAAAAGCAATGTTAAAATGTAAATTCCAAATTTGTAAAAAGGCGCAAAAAAACTATGTGTAAATATTTTGATAAAAACGCGGATACACCCAAATTCCATCATCTGTGAGCACAACCGTCGAAAATAGTAATATTTGTCTACAATTGTTATTTTCTTAAAATTTTATTTAAAAAACATGGAAATTTGAGCAACAAGGTGCAATAATTATATATAAGTCAAGTCTCAGATCTCGTATACAAGGTGCAATGCGCTGCAGAAGACATACTTAATGGAATTTATCAATAATTATATGTAAATCAAGTCACACATCTCGTATACGGGGGGCATTACGCTGTGGTAGGGGTTCGGGTGCCTGGCACTCGAAAAAAATTTTGGGGCAACATGTTTTTTACAAACACGTATCAAATTTTTTTTGGGACAATATTTTTTAAATATTTGCATCTTAAGATCCACTTCTATCCAGTCCATAAGCTTCCATGCATCTCCATCTAGCCATCCACTTTGCACGAATCACATGCATAGCAACCTGCCAACCATCTTGTGACGCCCCACTCCGAGACCCACATTAACAAAGAGTATTACAAGGTAACACCGTCTGCTAATGTGGAGAATATAGCTGGTTAGGAGCGACCATCTATAGCCTTGTCTTAATTATCTATTGAATACGCCGACAATGCCACTTCTTACTTAAATGGATCGACATATCCAATAAATACTTAATACAAAGCCATAGATGGCTGAGGATCTATCAGAATAAAATATAATAACTCAAATGTAATACACATCACAGAACAGTAGATCATCACATACATTTACACATATACAGATACATTATAGTGTTTACAAAAATGAGACATGTCAAGTGGTAAAGCAAACCACAATATACAGACGAGTCAATAGAATACATATCAGAGTTACAGACAAAAAAGACTACACAAAAAGCTATAACAAAAAGGAGCTAGCGGAATAGTCCATGTGGAAGCGAGATAGGCTAAGTCCAATGTACCTAACCTAAAACATCTCGGTCTGACCCGAGTATAAAATACACGGGTCAGTCTAGCTAAACAAATCAGTTAGATAAACTAAATGAAAATGAACATACAAGATCATAAAGTACCACAACTATCTCCAAAAGAGATATCCAAATCATCTAACATAAGATGAATCAAAACAAGCCGCACATCATCGACAATTCAAATAAATAAAGGATATCATATCCCAAAACAAGGAACAATATTACTCCCACTTAGGAGATATTTCAAACCCTGCCATATCGGCAATCATAAGCATTAGTGGAAACATATCCAAAATCAATGCAACATAGCAAAGAATAGTGCCCACGTAGGCAATATAAATTTCCACGGGGTAGTCGCACTCATATCGTGTGGTTCCATGTAACCATCGCCGAAAGGCGCTACTCAAGGGAAATATAATAATAAAACATCAGAAAGTCGCACGTGCTAAGACCAGAGTCTTTATGCCAAGTACTGTTAATTTAGTGGTATCATACGCCAGGGGCGATACACACGAAGGCTCTACTCCCACATAGGAGCAGTTGTCCACATAGACAAAGCCAATATAATACTCCCACATAGGAGTAATTGTCCACATAGACAATCAATGACCCACATAGGTCCAATACTGGCCGCCGAAGCTAATGTGTCATAAACTCTTGGAGAGGAACCCGAAAAATGTTAACGTGAGTCCCATACCCCAAGTTCGCACTAAACGGTTTACTAACCGTTAGCCAATTTCACACTCAAAGCAGTACAAAGTTCACCTCATCTCATCGGTAAACCAGACCCAAAGGTCAAAACGGTCAAACGAATAGATCAGGAATTAACTGAAAAGATAAACCCACGTGTTCATAGCACGCGTTTTATTTAATCATTTGATTCTCCTCCCTCTTCGCTCGAAGTGCAAAACTGTGTGTGTGTTTTAAATAGAAATTAGAAGTTAGAGAAACACGTTTTTAATACACTTTACAAAGATCATTTTAAAAAACCCGTTCACGAAATCAAAAAGGAATTACCAAAGTCAAATATGCAATAACAACTAATTGGAACAACCCAAATCGATTAAGATTGGAAACCCAAGGAAAATTTTTTTTAGGAAAAATAGGAAAAAACAAGCAGGTCAGTCGACTGACTACAGAGGGTCAGTCGACTGAACCAGAAACCAGAAAATCCCATTTCATGCAGTCAGTCGACTGACTGCAGAGGGTAAGTCGACTGACTGCAGGAAACAGAGACTCTCTGTTCCTGCAGACAGCCCCTGGAACACCTATTTGCTACAGCCAGTCGACTGACTGTAGAGGGTCAGTCGACTGACTGGCACTGGGGCTGTTTTTCAGCCTATCAATTGAAGAGCAATTCTTCCAATTTTTGATCAGACGAGCAATGGGCGCTAGGGGTTTATGCCAATCGACAACCCAGCCCAATTGGCTCTTCAATACAACACCAAAAGCATGTTCAAACATCAAAGCTATGATTTTTAGAGTTTTTAACTTCACAACACCAAAAATTGAAATGTTCACCAAATCAATTCAAACCAAAGCAAATGAACATGAACAAGTGTTAGGAATTCATACCTAACATCAATGATATCAAGAGAAGTAGATGCGAGTTCAAAACTCACCTTTTTAACTCAAAAACAAAGATGAGAAGCACAAACACAAGAAGAAGATCAACCACTCTTCACTTCAACTTCCCAAGATTCAATCTAAGATCAAAATAAGTATTTCCTAAATTAGGTTTAGGAAATTTTCTGAAATTGAAGAGGAGAAGAGATGGAGAAGATGAAGATGGAGCTTACCTTAGCTTCTCTAAGAGTTTGGAGCTAAAACTTGGATTTGCAAATGAAAACTAGGGCTTGGAGTTTTAATTTCCCATTCCTCTCCCCATTTTCAGTTGCAAAAGAAAAAGAAATGAAATGTAGTGAAGAGGAGAGGGGCTGAACTAGGTTATAAAGTGAGTTGGGGTGAAACCCAAACCCAAAGCCCAACAGAAAATAACAAAATTCAACTTACTCCAAACATATCAAAGCTTATACTCAAAAAAGTCGCAAATGCCATTTTGGACTCAATGGAAGTGGTTTCGAGTCCCAATTCAACTGTTTGCAAAAATTAGCTTTTTCGGACTTTAATCCGACTAACGACGATATATTTAAATAAAATATTTAAATATAAAATCGTAAAATATGCGGGTTGTTACACATCTTCTGCCACATCACCGAAATCCCCTCCTCATTATCCAAAAACCCTAAAATTTGACTAAGGACAGGAAAGTAATTTTCATTTCCCTCCTTCCCTTCCAAACTTCATTCACGTTCGCACTCCAAAATTCATTCATGTTCGCTCCAATTCAGTTAAGTAGAAAACTTAATCCCTACATTCAATTTCAGCATCTCGATTTCAATTCAGCATCTCGATCAATTCAACTCAATTTTAGTAACCCTAGTCCCCAATCCCTAAATTCAATTTCAGTATCCCGATCGCATTTCTGCATCTCGATTTCAATTCGATTTGAATTCAGCATCTCGATTTCAATTCAGCTAAGGAGAAGACGCAGCAGCATGCTCGATTTCAATTCATCCACGTCCAGCTCGGTCATGACTTCGCCAAATATTCTTTTAGTTCTAGTTTTTCCAAACCAAGTTCAGTTTGTTTTGGAAGAAATTTTACTAATTTTAGACAAATTGATTATGCAGACTTATCTAGGCTCCAAATATTCAGGTTTTATTTTAAATGCAGAAGACGGATCGTCAGAATTCTAATTATGTTGTAGAGTCGGGAGCAGCTCAGAATTATGAGCCTTGGCGGGCAACCGATAAGGTGAGAAATGTTACTTATACTTTAATGGTTTGTTTATATGGAATTAATGTCTAACATATGTAATTTCATTGATGTTCATAATGTATAATTTAATGAAGTTATAATTTACTTGTTACAATCTGTCTTTGTAAACCTTACGTTATTGTAACCCAGTGATGTTTTTATTCATCAATCCAGACATGCAACTGTGAGTATAGATGATGTACTAGCAACATTGCATCATATAAAGCAGGAAAAGGTTGGTATATATTTATTCATGTTAAAGTAAAAAATGTAAGCTTGTTTTCCTGTGTTCAAGCCTGTAAATTTTTGGATGAGGATTGGAATCCAAAGTTTACTTTATTAATATCGAATTTGGGTCATGGTTTTTTATGCATCACCTTATACATGCCAAGTCCATTTATTCCGTTTGATACTTACTTTGGTAATACTGTGGCCGCTAATTGCATCACCTTATACATGCCTATTGTATATAGTATTTGATACTTAGTTTTATAATTTGATTGTAGAGATAAAATAATTCCTCGAAGAACATGTTTATCCAAGTCCCTTATTGCATTACTTCATTATGGAGGAGTTTCAAAAGATTTTTATGTAGATTTAACAGCTCAAGAGATCAATAGTGCAATGGATGTAGATTTACAAAAAGTCTGCACTATTGATCTCTTGTGCTGCTAAATCTACAATAATCTTTCATGCATAGTTTATTAACTCCTTTTCAAGTAAAGCTTCTCACTAGTTCATGGGCGAGCAGTGAGTTTTATGAGATGTACCTTTCATGGATGAACATGCTTTGGCTTTCAAATATGATCAGGTAGTATATATTTCATCCTGCTACACACTATTTTTGTAATGATTTTATATATCATGTTACAATATACTATCAGCCTATACTCCTCTATTTTGCTCAACTTATTTACTTTAGGAATCACGGTTAGAAATGTATGGTTAATTTCTTTCATGATTTTACCACTATCTAACACTTGTTGAATAGCTTCATGTAGGGAGTCCTTGATGTCGATCGAATGTAATATGAAGAATTATGCACTCGGACCATCCAAGTTAAATACTATTCCTTTTAGCTCCTTCTCCATCAATCTACTTGCCAAATAGCTTCTACCTTTTGCATTAATAGTTTCCTTGCAAGCTATATTAGGAAATTCAGTATATGTAGAACCATTGTTAAATAGATTGTTGAAGTATTGTATAACATTCAATTCCAACTCCTCTTTTGAATTTTATCTAGTCCCATCACCTAAAATGATGTTATGGAAATTATTGTGGCCTTTGTAACATTCCTGTATAAAAAAAATTAGAGCACTCATCGTCTTCCATTAACCAAAACTCCTTGGTTTTCTGTATTATAGCATGTGCTTGAATATCCAAATTAGTTTTTTTTCACTTGATTTTCATACAATTACAACTTAATGCAGTCACTAGCCTTAGATTTGGCCTGCTTGTTTTTTTACTCAAAACTATGTGTGTAGAAATGCATAGCTTTATGATGCAGTTGCTAGTGTAAATGCTTTGGTAGTTCTTGACTAATTTCGGAGCAAGTGAGTGATATAGGAAAGATGCTGTAGTTTGTTTATATATTGCATGAAAACTGTGAATGTTATGCAAGTTGTTTTTGAAGTCTGTTTAGGTGTGTGAACAAAATCAATTCTTTGTGTTATGTAAATATGTACAATGTTGTTTCTTGCTAACATACAATAAAATGTGTTCTAATATCGTATTCCTTATTTTTATAGTAGGCTCTTACTTCAAGGAATCGCTTGCCATACCCCAAAGAGGATCTTGATGAAATTTGGATTGAAGTTGCGTGTGTCATTACGAACATGATCGATGCTCAGAAAGTGGGAGAAGTGTGTGCGTTTGATGTTTATGAATATGAGGTGTATATGAGTATGAATGTTTAACATTATGTATTATTTATTAAATTTGTACTATGAAATATTATGCGTTTATACTATTGCTTGTTGAATATATTATTGTCTTTAACATTATTGAGTATTATATAATGTGGTTAAAACAAACTAACATCACAGATTACAATTATAAAATTGATTACAATTATAACAAACCGATGTATATGATATTCAATAACATCGTGTCTGATAGAATAAGCGATGTGTAGCTAAACCAATTTACATTGCTAATAAGTTTAAAACCGATTTCGGATGTATGTATAGGCATCAGCTATAAATCGATGTCTAAACTTTGGCTATTTTTAACATTACCCACTAACACATCGGTACATTTTTTCATAGACACCGCTCCTAGTCTGATGTTTATGAACAAAATTCTGGTTGTGATGCCTTGAATTTTATGAAACCCTTTCGCAACTAGCCTTGACTTATTGGTTCCGACTTGCCCATCTGCATTTTTCTTTTTCTTCAAAATCCATTTGAAGCCTATTGGTTTTATCCTTTTGGGTATGTCAGCCAAAGTCCATACATTGTTGTCATACATGGAATCCATCTCAAATTTCATAGCTTCAAACCAAAGTGCAAAGTCTTTACTCCATTATGCCTGTTGAACTATAAGAGGACTGTTGTTTTTTAAGATTAGTCCTCTTTATCTCCATCGATGAGAAAACCATAGTATCTCTCTAGAGGCAAGATCCCCTATTAGACCTTCTAATAAGTTGTGTGTTTACGTATAATGGTGAAGTTGATTCTCCCACTGGTTCAGCCTCTATGTTTACTTCTCGGACCTCATCTAAGTTTACAACTTAATTGTTAATTTCTTTTAATAGAAATTCCTTTTCTAAAAAGACAGTGTAAGTATTTTAATCTTATGGTTCGATTCCATCTTCCAAAACACCATTATGTTGTGGAGTATAGGATGGAATAACCTGAGAGATAATCTCATTATCCTTTAAGTGATGTTGGAGCTCTTATCTAGCTTAGTCACCTCCTAGATTAGATTGAAGTATTTTAATCTTATGGTTCATCTAATTTTCAACCTTATTCTTATTCTCTTTTAATTTGTCGTGGGGGTCGAATTTATTCTTTGTAAGATATACATATCATAATCTCGAGAAATCATCAGTAAAAGTTACAAAGTAAGTTGAAGTTTCTTTGGTAAGTATATGCATTGGGTCACACACATTAATATGCACAAAACCCAAGAGTTTATCAACTCTATTGTTGGTCCTATTAAAAGGATGCTTGGTCATTTTTTCCTTTAGACATGACTCACAACTTTAAATGATTGAAAATCAAATGATGGCAGAAAGCCTTCGGTTTTCAATCTTTGTAATCGTTTGTCACTAATATGACATAGTCTACATTGTAATATATAATTATTGTTTATGTTAACATTAATAGAACTATTAACAACATAAATTCATTTATGATTAAGTACACAAACACATTTATCCAAAAACATTATCGTGGACATTATTTCCACAAAATGCAATATTCATAATACTGCTACTAAAATGAAAACCATAACTAGTTTCAAATAGTCTTGAACCAAATATAATACAACAAATAAAGTTCCTTGCATAATAACAATTATTCAATACTAAACCATAACCACCAAGGAAAAATAAATGATAGTATCTAGCTACAGTTGCATTTACAATAGATCCATCAGCAACTTGAAGCCTCATTTCACCTTTTATCACATGTTGTTTGCTCCTACGTCCCTATAAGAGTTATAGATATGAGTTCCAGATTTAGTATCTAAAACCTAAGATAATTTATTGATTCCAGAACAATTTTGAATTATAAACATACTAATATGAGTGGTAAAACCATTCATTTTCTTCTCTTTGATAAGCTTTAGGCAGTCTGAACAGTTTCGTTTCTAATACCCCTTCTTGTGAAAATGGTGGTATTCACCCTTGTCATTAGGAGTGGCATTCTTACCCTTCTTATTTACACTCTTTCTCTTCTTCGAACCATTCAAAGATGATGTCTTTCTCTTTATAGAGAGCAATGTGCCTTGATCCTTGGATGTGCTCTCGGTTCATTTCAACATATCGACTAGCTCCACGAGATCCACATTCAGCCAGTTCATATTGTATCAATATAAACATTTCCAACTATGGGGTGAGCGAGCCTAAGATCAGGTCCACTTGCAACTCATTTCTTATAGGATCATCTAGTTTTGAAAGTCTATTAATATAGCCTTCCATTATCAAGACATAATCCTCTACACGAGTGCCCTTTGTCATCTTCATATTGAATAGTTTCTTAGTAACTTCGTACCTTGTAAAAAAAATTGCTCCTTAAACAATGCTTTAAGATTTTCATAAATTTGATGGATAGTCATGCTTTCCTGCTATCTTTGCAATAGTTTGTCTAAAGTAGAGAGCACGTAAACTTAGGGAATTTCAATATCTGCCACCCACTTCTTATAAGCAATTGCTAATATAGGATCCATATTTTCAATGGGTTTTTGTTCTGGAGGTTCTTATATAGATGACCATAAGCGTTCATACATTAGTGCTATTTCGATCGCTCTTATCTAGCCATTGTAATTAGATCCAGTGTGTTTATCAGTTTTTAAAAATAATATTAGTGTGGACATTTTCTATAAATTCAATTTAAGCGTATTAGGACATTCTATACACAACAAATGTTCTAATATTATTAGTAAGATAAAATACATTTTTTTGATTGTACTAAAAAGCTCCCACTATATTTTTACATTTCCCAAGACATAAAGAGAAATATTGAAGGCTTTCATTTTTCTAGTTAGTGTTAGGACTCGCTTGCCTTGGGATCATGACCTGGAGAAATATCAACAAATCCTAGGCCACAAACGATGGATAAGACTTTATCGGTTGTATCATATATAACTACTAACATGTGGTCTTTTTCCTAATTTTATTTCAGCCTTGAGGAATATCAACAAATCGAAAGAGATTATTCACTCGTACCTACCATTTCGCGACGACCTAATTACAATACACATAACTTAAGGAATATCAACAAATACATGCATGTATCTTACCTCGTATGGTTAGTATATTAATAGTCACATATAACATCGTTAGCTAGAGGAACATCAATAACCTAGGAGTATGCAACCAATCTATTAATATAAATGGTAGAGGACAACTTATGTGATAGACATACATAATCATTTATACATATCTTATTAAGTGATATCAATTTGGAGAATAATGTATTTTTTAAGAAATACTCTCATGATTCAAGTATCGGACACATCTAGAATCATGGTATATGTAATATATATGTATGTATTTATTTATTAAAACCTAAATTGGGTTACTTACTTTTATCCAACATTCGAACCGAGTGACTTCATAGTGAATATGTACTTCGAGACGAAGACAAAACTGATCAAGAACTTAAAGGGTTGCCTGGGATGATGGAATGGTGGAGTATAGAAAGTTGGAGAATCAGTACTGACCATAATTACGGCTAGTGCTATGTTGATTTAAGGAGGGGGACCCACTTCTAAACAGTTAGGTAAACAACGCCGACACTTTGCAGAAAAAGACAAGTTTTACATTAGACTAATCATGTCAGTACTGACATATTTGGTGGAGAAACTTTGATAAATAACTTGGAAACTTGAAGATACGGGAAAGTATGAAAAACCAAGTGTTCTGGCGACGAGCAATTATGCTCGGTACCGACCATATTATGGTCGATACTGACATGATTTTGTTTATAGTAAACACATATTCTATCTTCATACTCACGTGGATCTATGTTCTTACATGGTCTTCCATGATCTAGAAACTATAATGGAAATGGATGATTTTGACAATAAATATGAGTGATACTGCAATAGGAAAGGAACTTTAAAACTTTGGACATTTTTGACTCTGATTTATCACTCTCTTCTCCGAACTTCAACTTTTGCAACAAAGGGAAATCGAATATGAATTTGCACTATTTTCTGGACTTGAAACTTTGCAAAACCATTTGTATTCGTGTTAAATTTCTAAGTAATAAAATTAAGTGGATGTAGGTAGTGAACTAAAGCCGAACCACTATAAATATCCTTGTGTGTTTTTTGTTCTATTTCGTTTTTAAAATACTCTTTTTGTTTATCGATTTGAGGTGTTGTGTCATTTTCTGACCTAACATTTTGGTACTTTCACTAAGAACTGAGATTCTCAAGTAAGATCTAGCTTAGAAATTTTGATTTTGAAAATTTAGAAGTTAGATCTAGAAGTTTGTTGTGGTTGATCTAAATTTACCTTGGATTTGGAGAAGAATCTGGATATTAGAAGGATACAACCCCTAGGAGATTTCCACAAGATTTGGGGTTGTTACTGAAGAAGATTAGGCTTCTCATCACAATGAAGAGACTGCACATCCAATACATGCTTGTTAGAACTTCTTCCTTATAAGAGATGGTGACAAAAGCTGAACTAGACGGGATGATGGCTGAGATGAATAAGAGAATATTGGATAGCCAGAATGCTATCTTTGAAAGAATGGAGAAAAGCTTTGTGTTATCATCCCAGCAATCACAAAGGCATAATAATAGCCATAGAGATTTGTCTTCTTCAAGTTTTGAGGAAGAAAGTTTATCCTCATCAAAGATCAAAACAAAAGAGAAGGTAGGAAAAAGATGAAGAGAAGGCTGTTGGAACATCAAAGAAGTAGAGTGGAGGAGATAGAGTTGTTTTAGCCATGGCCGACACGGTCAGTACCGACCATAATCAACTCGGTACCAACCATAATAGATGTGCAAGTAGTGTAAAACCACCTAAAGCATTGAACTTAACTAATAACGAGGATGATACAAAGGATGTTGGTATTGACGTTAGGCAAGATGCTGGTGTGAAAAATGATGGTGTTCAGACGAACGCCACAGAATCAGCAAGATGACGTAAAGGGTCTGGACGAATGGCTCTTCTAGAGAAAGGGGAGACCAGATGTCATGTAACTAACTGATAGCTTTTGCAAAGTTAAACTTTTAGGGTTGTTCTCGACGATCGTCATCCAACTGGCCAAACTAAAAGCAGTATATTGGGGATATCATGAGGAGAATGCTTAATGAAATAAACATATAAGTAATGACGAGTAGACATATTAGCTAGTCAGACCCTATTTATCGATAACATTCTATAGGAGTGTTATCCGAAAACATTTATGATGCCAACGATGCCGTCTTACGATGGAATGACTGATCCGAGGTCGCATCTATATCAGTAAGAATGGAACATGGATGGTGCTTGTGCTACTGATCCAGTAAAGTGCGGATGTTTCCCAATATTCTTAGTGGGTTTGCTACGATGTGGCTCACTTTGCTCATGTCGAGATCCATTATCTTTCAAATAGTTAGCAAAGTATTTTATGGAGCAGTTCAGATTCAGTACTACTCGACCAAAGGATGTGATATCCTTATCAAACATTCATCAGAGTTCCAAAGAGACTCTAAATGATTTCTTAAAATGATTCAACACTGTAGTGATTGAAGTAAGTAATCGGAAGGAAGATATTGTCTTGATGGCAATGATTTGGAGGTTTAACCTCATATTGACTTTGGTAGATGACTTAAAAGAAAGCAGCCACCTACTATGAAAGAGTTTTACCGAAAGGCATCCTAGTTTCTGTGCTTGGAAGAGGCAAAATTGGCCATTAGACTAATTAGTGGTAGACTACCAAATGATGTATTACAATGCAATGTTGCTATCAAGCCAACCAGCGAGAGTGCCAAATACGTTATTTTAAATGTTGGAAATAACAGTCCAAAGAGGAATAATCAAGGCGCTGTTGGGAAGAAGCAGGATATCAAGTAGCACACGCGTATATGAGACTAGAAGATTACACTCCCTTGAATGATTTAGTTGAAAATATCTACCTTTCCTGCAAGGTACGAAGAATTATAAGAAGCCATCTTAAAGGGAGGAAAATGAAGCAGAATAGTGCTTGGGGAAGTATTGTTGCTTCCTTGAGACCCATGAACATAATATCCATGAGTGTCATCATTTAAGCAAAGCGATTTGAAGATTTGATTCAAAAAATAAGTTGCAACAATATGTGAGGAATCCATAGACTGGCGGATAAGGGAACGATAGACTCTAAAGGCAGAATTCCTAAAGGGATTAGCTTGGGTCTAGTGGAAAGGGACCATGGAAGCCTAAGAGAAGGATCATTATAAATACCATATCTAGAGGATGCCATCCGGTGGGGAAGATCTATAATGAAATGGATAGGTATGGTAGTTCACTGAACATGTGCATTACGAGACATATTTTGCTATCGAAGATAGAGCTTCGGTGAAACAATGGAATGATGAATTATGATATCATTTTCCATAATAGAGATGCTGACAGGATCGAGGCTTCAATGCTTGATCCCATGGTGATAAAGGCCGTTGTTGGGCTGGCAACAGTGCATTGAGTTTTGAGTGATTGTGGAAGGTCGGTAAATATTCTATTCAAGGAAACCTTTGATCTGATGAAGATCAGTTCGAAAGATTTGAAACCATGTAATTCTCGTATCCAGGGATTTGCCAGAGGAGCTAAAGAGCTTGCAGGTTGCATTAATTTGCTTGTAGAATTGGGCGAGGGAGACTGCAAGTATGAGTTTTAATTTTTATTGTGGTCGATGGATTTTCAATCTATAACGCTTTTCTAGACCAATCGGACCGTACTATTTCATAAAAATTTTGCTCCACGGTGTTTGATGATAAACTTCCCCACGGAAAATAGAGTCAGAGCTACTCAAGACGATCAGAGCACTGGTCGAGAATGCTTCGATGCAGAGTTCAGAGAAGCAAAAATATGTGAGAAAGTAAAGATTCAGAGATGATTCTTTACATCAAGATTGCTAATGCATAATTGTAACATCCCCCATTTTGAGTCTGAAACTAAGCGATATGGATGTTGCAGTTATCCGTAGTTATTAAATCAGGTAACAAAATGCGGCTATGTTAATCATATCGATAATCAAAAGCACATGAATATGAAATTTTTTAAAGGCGATTCAATAGCAAATTTTCACATTTCATTTCAAAATAACATTTCATATCCATTACATAATCTCATTCACAAACCAACGTTCAGAGAAAAATATTATTATTACAAAATACCCTAAGATTGACATATGAAGATGCCCACTTGGTTGATCAGAGTTTGACAATTAGTAATTATATAACTTGTCGTTACATCTATACAGACAAAATCAAGAAACACAGCGGATTAGATAAGACCTCATAAATAGATAGATTGCCTCCTACACGTCTCCGAAAGCTTATTCATCTCATTGGAAAAACCTGAGAACCCTTACTCCCGACCTATTCAAATGAGTATCCGAGAGTTTAACTGGAAAAACAAAAACTTCAGGTCAGACAAACAGTCTGGCATAAATAATAACTTACCATCTCAGACAAAAAATAGATATCTAGTGAGACTAAGCAGCTAAGCGGAATTGGTTTTGTAACAACCCATGTTTGGAGATTACCTGTATATATATTAAATTATAATGAAAGTTATAATTTAATATTGTAAATTAAAATATAATTGGAAATTTTAAATTGTTTATTCGGAATAAACAATGAATTTTGTAAATAAAATGAGAAAAATAAAGTTTGGATTTTATTTTGTTTATTTGGGTATAAATGTGGGATTAATTATTGATTGGATAAGTATTTGGTATAAATAAATTGAAATATTTGGTATTTATTAGTTTGGAGCTAATAAATTAATTAGGTGATGTATTTCAACGTTAAATTGTTGAAATAAATCTAAAGTAATGAAAATAAAGTTTTAAAAACTTTATTTTGAGAATTTGAGTAGAAAATAATCAAATTGCAATTTTATTTGGGTAAATACACTAATATTGGAAAACATTGTCAATATTAATCTTTTATTGAAATTAAAATGAGAAATATGAAGATAATATGTGTTTTATTAAAATAAAAGATGAAATATTGTTTGAAACTAATATTTTAATGATCCAAAAAAGTTAAAATGGTTTATTGTAATTTATTTGACAAGAAAACAATTTTTGTACAAATTGTTGAATTAAAAATAGTGTTTTATAATAAAATAGTGTAAATTGCAAAATATTGTTAAAAATAAGGTTTTAATTGTAAAAATAGCTTTTTATTGTTAAAATAAATTTTATTTGTTAAAATAACAATTTTATTGCAAACAATTGGTTGTAGATATTTTATTTGGTTTAAAATGAGAAAACTAGTGTATAAATTGATTAAATAGGTTAAACATGTATATAACATAGGAATTTCTCTAAGTATATTCAGTCTTGGGCTTATTTAGGTAAGGTTTGAATCCAAAACCCTTAATCTGGAAACTTCTGGTGTAGAGAAAACATTCAGTACGTACTCTTTTCCCTCATATTCCTTCTTCTCAAACTAAAATATACAATAAAAGAAAAATAAGAGAAACCATGGCCTCCTTCAACTAGATTTAAATTTTCACTAAAAATTGCTGCAAATAAAAGAGAAAATTCATCAAAACAAGAGTATAAAAGGTAATCTCCACCAATACTAAATGAATTTCATCAAAAGTTTTGAATTAGATATGAATTTGTCTATAACAATTTCCTTTTGCTGTGCATGCTTCTGTTTCAGCTATTATAGGTTCTTAGCGCTTCTTATCTCCACCAAAGATCATTGCTTGCTATCAAAACTTTACTAAATCACCGAGGTGAGTTCAACACTCACAAATGCTAACCAAAACTTGAGTTATTGTAAGAATTTTTGCTCAAAAAAGCTTCTGTTTATGTATATTTCTCTGTTAGTTGTTTTGGTGTGTTTCTCGTTTCTAGTTGCTACTTTGAGCACCCATAACTTCTTGATTTTATCTCGAATTGCCGCTGGATCTTTTCCGAAGTTTAGTTTAGTTGTTTATCATTTTGCATGTCAATTTTCATTGAAAAATATGTCCATTTGATATGTTAAACTGCTCCCAGAAAATCAATACGAACAAGGTTTGCAGTAGAAAATAGTTCACGTAGCCTAGGTCGACCTAGCTACCCACCTGGTCGATAGGCCTATCAACCAAGCTTCTCTCTAGGTCAACCTGGTGGTCGACAGGCCCAAAGAAGGGTGTCGACCCCCCTGTCGACCTGTGTACTGATGTTCTGGGCCTTCTTTTCCTTGTTTTTCGCAGCGTTTGGCCTTCTTATGCTATGTTTTGACACCATTTCTTTTGCAATCTTATGATGTTTTTGAATGTGTTTGAGAGCTATGATTTCCATCAATGGACTAGCCAAGATTTGGTGGAATTTGAAATTTAAATTTGATTTAAATTTGAATTTAACTTGAATATCGGTTTTGGAGTAATTTTGATGTTTTCTTCAATTTCAAGCACTGTTTCTTCTAAACGAATTTTGAGATAAAATTTTAAATTAATTAGCTTTTGAAATTATTATTATGTAATATTTTTAAACTATTTTTAAATTATTTTTAAATTATATTAAATTATTTAAAATATATTTATTTCCTATAATAAGGAGAAATTTCAATAAATTGCTTTCAAATTGATTTCGAAAAATTGTTTTAAAATCCCATTTTCTCTAGAAAATTATTTTATAAATAATATACACTATTTATACTCTTTTCAGACTTATGAGAAAGAGAATTAAATGATTTAGTAAAACACGTGGTATGTGACACGTGAGTTTACTTTTTCGGTTAATTTCGGACTTGTACGAGCGAAACTATTTGGGGTTATTGATTTCTAAGTTATTTAGCCAATTTATGGAGAGTTTTTGAGATTATAATTCCTATCTTTAGGGATTATCTAGGATGGCCAATATTTGGCGAGTTGTGGTTCGAGAGCTCCTATTCTAGGAGTATGATCTATGAGAACCCGATATAGTGTTTTACTTGCATATGAGATGAGGCGAGTCTGAGTTTTCCGAGTTTTGAGATTTTATGATGATTTCTGTTTTCTAATGTGGCATTGACTAGCGGTTAGTAAACCATTAAGTTCGAATGTGTGGTATGGGACGCACATTAACACTTTTCGAGTTCCTACCTGGAAGTTTGTGACACATTCTGGGTTACCAGTACTATAGACCTTCGGGTCATCTGAGTTTACGACTTCGATCGTCTGGGATTTACGACTTCGGTCGTCTGAGTTTTACGACTTCGGTCGTTTGGGATTTACGACTCGGTCGTCTGGGATAGGTACCTAAATTATATATAGTACTGGTCTGAGTTTGGCACGTGCAGCATTGCTTCGGCATGCAATCAAGGATTTGGCCAATCCTGGTTTTTTGAGTTTTCTGAGTTTTATTATAATTTCACCATTCGAGATATATTTTGTACATTGATAGCCTAGAGCTATATGAGATGTTATACATATATTGTGATTTCATTTTTATGATGTTTTGAGCTCTTATCGAGTTCCTTGAGTTTTGAGTTTTCGTGATTCCTTGATTTTGAGTATATATATTTATATGCCGATGAAATGAGGCATAATTGAGTTGGAGATTTTGATGTTTCCTCTTATGGTTATCATGTTGCTTATTTACATTTACGTTGAATAAACTTGAGTAGGAATCGCTTATAGTATGTTAAACCTATTCATGAGTTATCATTAAGCCATTATACCATTGCCACCCCTGGAATTGTGAATAGGACTTTATTTTTATCATTCCTTTCTATATAAAGGAATGTTTCCCTTATGCATGTATATCCATTTATCTCTTGCTAATATCAAGTTCTAGTTAGCCTGACCCATGTATTTATTACTCGGGTCAGACCGAGTTGCAGGTTAGACTTTTGAATCTTTGCTAGCTATATCTTTTGGACTTCTCCTTCGACTTTGTATAGATGGCATAGTTTTTGTGTAGTAGTCATTTTGTTGGGAACTTTGTGTTGTATCTATTCTTTTGTGGGGATGTATGTATATATTGTGGTTGAATACCACTTGTGGCATGTTGTATTACATTTGATGTATGTGTATATATATATTATCTTTGTTGCTATTCTGTGACTTGAGATTATTATTGTTGTTATATTTTATTTCTAAATTGATCCTGTAGCCACCATAGTAGTGTATTAGATAGGAATTAAGCATTTTGAACTCTTGAGATAAAATGAAAAAAAATGAATACCAAATCGACATACTTAGCTCTTATCTAATGCAAGACTATGATGGTTGTCGTTAACCAGCCCTATTCTTCGCATTAGCAGACATTATTACCTAGTAATTCTCTTTGTTAATGTGGGTCTCGGGGTGAGGCGTCACAGGTTTTCCCCTCAATAGTATCTTAATCAAAACACATTAACCGTATACTGTACTCTTACATCCACAATGGTTAGAACATAGAAGATAGGTATTTGTAGTCGTGCAACATATATTGGAATACCCATCCCAATTAATTAGACTACCCATTTTATATTTATGTCGACTACCCATCTCACATGTAATTATTTGAATTACTCATACCCTACTATATGGACTACCCATCCCATATGGTTTCATTATCAAAGTTATGTGGACTATCCATCTCACATGTAAACATTTTTATGGATTATCTATCCTCTTCCATATAGACTACCCATCACTTATGGTTTCATTTATTTAAAATGATGTGGACCATCCCTCGCATATCCCATGGTTTTCCTAGGATAAATATAAACCCTTCCATAACCATATGGAGGCTATCTATCTCCGATATGATGTGGACTATCCATCACACATCCCATAGTTTTCTTAGGATAACTGTGAACCCATCACTTGTTAATTTGATTCATATTTAACCAGAATGTTCAACCTATGTCTATTGGTGTCCCAATTAGGTTGTATGCCCTTTAACTTATAACATGTCAAAATGGTGGGCATTGGTATCCCCAATGATTAATGTCTAATTCATGAAACAATTGAAAAATCAAATAACATACATTAGTATCCCCAACTAATGTCGGAATAAAGGCATATGGTCGCCGCCGTTTATACAAAAGATATGTAGCATCCATGTCATACTATATAACGTCGAACCTCTATCCAAGGTTAGAAAGCTAAAATTTAGATCTTTATAAATCATATGGATAACTGTCGAAATCATAAGGTTATCGACCTTTTTAAACATAGGCTATCTCGCTTCTTTAAAACATGGTTTTAAATTTGCATAAAACAAAGCCTCGTTGGCTTAAACATAAAAAATGCGGCATCAATACCGCTTAAGATCATGTCGCACCTTTACCCAATGTTTAGAAAATAAAACTTTACTTCCTTAAGTATAAATTTTTTTGTTGAAATTTAAGGTCGAAGACACACTTCGATATAGGTTATCCACCCTTCAAAATATAGCTTGATAAGAGCATGGAAACATGACGATACGGCCTATAGAGCCTTGTCGTCGACATAGAAGTAGTGGGGCACTAATACCGCATGACAATACTGCCGAAAATAGTGAAACATAGGATGCTGAAAGTATTATACGTCGACTATTTTTCCACAAAACCCATAGTGTCAACATCAATGACTCGCACTATCAATGCTTCCCATACCCTGAGATGTGATATTCCCATAATGTTGATGTCGCCCGTATGGCCCAATGCATCCCATACTTAAGATATAACTTTCCCATTGGCTGTTCTATGTCGATGCCGCCTTTCATCACTGACACCGAGCAATATGGGAATGCCGCATATCAGTCGCATAATGGTGATTACCATAAAAACTGTTTTCTTTCCTTTTAAAGTAAATTCTTTTTACCTACCTCAAATGCATGTTAAAATATGATTGGTTGGGAACAAGACTTTTCATTTTCTTTTCACAATTTACTGAATTTAAATTTATTTCCCAAAAACCATTTATTCATTTAATTAATTAATATCCTTAATTAATTATTAATTTATATGCTTATGTAGAATAATAAATTAATAGAAATTCAATTTTATCTGGGAAAAATCCCCAAAAAATCATAGAAATTCAGATTGTCATATTCTTTGTCATATAAAAATTTTGAGACCAAAAACTATATTAATGATTTTTAAGAATTAAAGCCCGAAATAATCCCAATTTCCACCTTAGGAAGTTCATAAAATATTCAATTTAACTTGAAAAATTATGAAATTAAAAACCCATCTTCAAATTAATGTTTTACATGACATATCATAAACTCAAAGCAATTAGATCAAAAGAATAGGTTTTACCCTTAAAATCGATCTAATTAATTTTATAAAAATTTCATAAATCATTATTCTATCCATACAATAATTATACATCCATAACTTGGCAAAGTAATCAATAACAATTTGGACACTATCCGTAACCAAATATAAACACAAGCAAAAGAGATGGTTTTAGCATTATTCACCTTAAAATGAATGATGAAGTTGAGATTTGATAAAGCCTTTAAATTCCTTGGTTTCCCCTTTGATTTGCCTTAGTTTTCCTCTTCTAGTTTCCCTAGTAATGGGTGGCCTCTTCCCTTAGGTTTTAGGTTGTTTTGATGTTTTAAAATGAGAATAAATGAGAGGGTGATGGTTTTAGAGATAAAAGGTAGATCTATTTCTAATATACCCTTCTCATATATTCTCTTATATGTTAAGTCTTTTAAACAATCTTATTACTTAACTCATTAAGGGACGACCTTGTTAATTACTTATCAATCTCATCCCCATTTCCCACTGCATTATTCTATTAAATCGTTCCAATTAAATTTCTTGAATAATGTTAAAATAAAATTAAGTGTGTTACAGGCTTCTCTCCTTAAAGAATTCATCCTCGAAATTCAGTAAGGACTACATAACAAGCGTACCAAACCCCCAAACAATGCTAGTATATCGTACCAGCTATAAAGTCTATATACAACAAATATAGAGCATACCGTCATACTAGCTCAGGATAAGTATCCCTACTCATGTCCTCTGTCTCCCAATTACAGTCTTTCTCGTGGTCACTCAACTGGACTTTCACCAATCTGACTGTCCTGTTCCTTAACCTCTTCTCATCTCTGACCACAACACGTGCTGGTTGTCTCACAAATGTCAGGTCCAATTCCACTACTAAATCTTCCCATGCAGTTAGGGAAATAGTAGTCTCTGGATTATGCACATACTTCCTAATATGAGAAACGTGAAAAACATTAGGGATTCCTGCCAAACTACTCAGTAAATCTACTTGGTATACAAGTTTCCCGATCCTCTCTATAATAGGGAATGGTCCAATATATCTCGATGCCAGTTTCCTCGACTTTCCAACCCATAACACACCCTTCATCGATAATACCTTAATGAAAACATAGTCTCCAACTAAGAACTCTAGTTCCTTACATCTCTTATCTGCGTAACTTTTCTGCCTAGACCGAGCTTCCCATATCCTAACTTGGATTAACTCAATCTTCTATATGGCTTCTCTCACCATATCTGGACCAAGGACCAATCTATCTCTGGTCTCCAACCAACATGCTGGTGATTTGCATGACCTTCCATACAAAGCTTTGAAAGGCGCTATTCCTATACAAGTTTGATAACTATTATTATAGGAAAACTCAACTAAGTGCAAATGGCATTTCCATGACCCACCAAAATCTAGTACACAAGCTCTCAACAAGTCTTCAAGTACCTTATTGACTCTCTCTGTTTGCCCATCTATCCAAGGGTGATAAACGATACTCATCTTAAGCTTGGTGCCAACCACTTTCTGTAGACTCCTCCAAAACTCACTTGTAAACAAACTATCTCTGGCACTGACTATTGCAGTCTAACAATGTTCTTCATAAACAACCAAGCTAATATTGGTGTCGTCCTGGTTGACTTAATGGGAATGAAATGTGCACTCTTGGTTAGTCTGTCCACTATGATCCAAATACTTTCATTTCCCCTATTCGACCTTAGCAACTCGTCAATAAAATCCTTAGATATCGAATCTCATTTCCAAACTGGTATATCTAAAGGTTGAAGCAATCCACTTGGCTTCTGATGTTCGGCTTTTACTCGTTGGCAGTTCGCATATCGCTTCAACCTTCCCACATCCCTTTTCATACCTTCCCAGAAGAAACTTCTCTTTATACCTTGATACATCCTAGTTCCTCCATGATGTATAGTGAACTTCAATCGATGTACTCTCTAATAACTTCTTCCTTAGGTCACCATCATCTGGAACACATAACTATCCCTTCTTTCTTAGCCATCCCCTTTAGTCAAGACTAAAATCTTTTAGATTATCAATATCAGTTCCACCTTCCAACCATTTAATCCTTTCGGTTAGTAATTGATTATCTCTTTGCTTAGAAGCAATCCTTTCGATCAATACTGGTCAAACTTCTAAACATGATAATATGGCAGTACTCTGACCAGAACTAGCAATCGATCTTAAATGCACACTACAAGTAGTCAATGCCTTCATATCCTTCCATTCGGCTAACAAAATCAACACCACATTCTAATGTTTTATGCTAAGTGCATCCGCCACTTTATTTCATTTCCTTGGCGTATACTCAATACCAAAATCATAGGTTGCTAAAAACTCCAGCCATCTCCGCTGTCTCATATTCAACTATTTCTGAGAGAATAAATACATCAAAAACTTATAATCCGTGTACAACTCAAATTGATCCCCTGGGAGTTAGTGTCTCCATAATTTCAATGCGTAAATCACCACTACCAACTCCAAATCATGAGTCGGATATCTGACTTGATGTGGCCTGAGCTGTCAAGAAGCATAGGAAATTACATTATCCATTTGCATCAACATAGCCCCTAACCCTGTTCCACATGCATCTGTATACACTACTAAATTCTAATTCCCATCAGAAACTACTAACACCGATGCATTGGTCAATAAACACTTTAACTTAAGGAATGCTTCCACACATTTATCGGACCAAACATATTTTATGTCCTTTTTGGTTAGCTTAGTCAGGGATGCTGTTATCCACGAGAAATCCTTGATAAGTCTCCGGTAATAGCCAGCTAAACCAAAGAAACTCCTTATCTCAGTCCCCATCTCAGATCTCTTCCAGTTATTAACAGCTTCAATCTTAGCTACATCTGTGGACAACCATTTCTATGAAACTACATGACCAAGAAACTTCACTTCTCTTTTCCAGAAATGACACTTCGAAAACTTTGCTTTTAATTGATGTTGCCTTAATGTCTCAAGCACTATTCTAAGATAAATCTCATGGTCTCTTCCATCCTTAGAATATATCAAAATGTCATCAATGAACACCAACACGACCCTATTCAAGAGTTCTTGGAAAATCCAATTCATCAAGTCCATAAGGATAGATGGCGCAATTGTAAACCCGAATGGCGTTACTAATAACTCGTATGAACCATATCTCATTTGAAATCAAAGGATTACTGTCCTCCGCCACCCTCAACAGATGGAACCCTGTCGCCAAATCCAACTGGGAAAATGCTTTGGCTCCACTCAACTGATCAAATAAATCATCGATTCTCAACAAAGGATATCTATTCTTGATTGTCCTCTCATTCAGCTTACGATAATCGATACACAATTTTAACGACCCATCCAATTTCTTCACGAATATCGCGGTCGCTTCCCTTAGGTTTTAGATTGTATTGATGTTGTAAAATAAGAATGAATGAGAGGGTGAGGGTTTTAGAGATAAAAGGTAGATCTATTTCTAATATACCATTCTCATATATTCACATATATTTTAAGTCTTTAAAATAATCTTATTATTTAATTCATTAAGGGACGACCTTGTTAATTACTTATCAATCTCATCCCCATTTCCTACTGCATTATTTCATTTGATCTATTCAATTAAATTTCCTGAATAATGTTAAAATAAAATCGGGGGTGTTATAATAACAACTACTGCGTAAGCTCTGGCTCGAGTCCCATAGTAAGTTCTATAAAACAATGGACCCTCTAAAAGAGCTAGAGGGTGCGTAGATGGCATCAAGGAAGCTGATGAATAACATCCCAATCAATGATGATAATCCTACTCAAGTTCTCAAGGTCAGATCTCAACTCAGCATAAAAATGAAAAAAGAGTTGGAAGGTTTTCTCGAGGCAAACCTCGATGTGTTTTCCTGGACACATTTTGATATATGTAGAATTTTGCCGAAGATAGCGTGCATGCATTGAATGTGGACCCATAATGCTATCCTTTGAACCAGAAAAATGTACCTTAGGTCTAGAGCAATTTGCGGCACCGAGAGAAGCGGTGGATATACTGAAAGCAAACGACTTCATCTATGATGCACTATACTCTGAATTAATATCATGTCCTTTATTGGTCATGAAGCTAAATAGGAAGTGGTGGACATGCATCGATTATTTGGACTTGAATAAAGCATGTGCAAAAGATAGTTTCCCATTATCGAAGATCGACCAACTAGTGGATTTCACCGGACATGAACTGCTATTCTTTATGAATGCATACTCTAGCTATAACCAAATAGCAATGCATGTTCCAGATCAACTGCATATGAGTTTTGTCACTTATTTGGAGCTATACTATTATAGGGTAATGTCATTTGGTTTGAAAAACCTAGGAGCTAAATACAAGCGATTGGTAAATAAGACGTTCAAAGATCAAATCTGATAAACTATGGAGCTCTATATGGGCAATATATTAGTGAAGTCACGATGATTAAAAAACCCATGGACGACCTCTCAGAGATGTTCACTATGCTTCAGAAGTATGGGAATGAAGCTTAATCCATTCAAGTGTTCTTTTAGGGTCACATTAGACAACTTTCTGGATTTTATTATAATTTCAAGGAGCATTTGTGACGCCCCACTTCTATACTAACACTAGCCAAGGACACTACGAGGTAATGCCGTCAACTAGCGTGAAGAATAAGGCTGTTGGGGAGCGACCATCTGTGTAATTGCTTCGTGCGAGTACCGATATGTCAGATAGTATGACATGCGTTTCATTTCAAGAGGAAATCTGACATATCAAATACAAACTCAGAGCTACTACACAACGGCTAGTGGCCTTCGGAAACAAATATAGAAATAAACTAACATAAATCAGTCACAGATATTCATATCACAAAGGCGGAAACAGATATGAATATAACATATAGAAGTGTACATCAAAATAGTGGTCATAAAAGATCCACTACAACACAAAAGAATAGGTACAAGTGCAACACAAAAGAATATGTATACATCAAGGAGTCTCTATCTCGAATGTATAAAAGAAAAAACTACTAAGCTAAGTAGTTAGCCAAAAGTCAAATGATGATCCAGATAAGAAGTCAGGTAGAAGCACCTGAAACACCTCGGTCCGACCCTAGTATTATTTAAGAAGAAAAATAATAAACGAACCAGTCTAGCTATAAATATCTTATAAAATGAGATAGGATAAGAGATACACCAAAAATATATGATAACAATAATGCCATACTGTGTCAAGTATACATTTAATAACAACGAAAATCATATAATATCTCAAATCTTCTCAAACACTAAAAAGAATGTCGTATTCTTTAAATTATTCACCAGACCCCAAATATTGACAACACATATAAATGCCAATCATACAAAAATTGGTAAAACATAAATTCCAGAAATCATCAAATAGAAATCCAGAAATCACAAAAGGGGAGGCCTATCACAAATGGGAGCATGAAAACTCACCAACCCGTGTATCACAAATGAGACGCTATCCCATGAACCGAACATCAACGCACCTAAAAAGATACGCCCCATGCACAGTCGAACATCGACGCACCTAAAAAGATACGCCCCATGCAAAGTCTAACATCGACGCACCTAAAAAGATACGCCCCATGCATAGTCGAACATCGACGCACCTAAAAAGATATGCCCCATGCATAGACGAACATCGACGCACCTAAAAAGATACACCCCATGCTCGGACTTATCAAGCCGATTGCTCCACGAACGGTCTAAAGACCATGGGTCGCTAGCCCATAAAAATGAGACGAAGCTTAATTGAATGGGGTACAGTCCCCCATGTGGACAAAGAGACATAGCACATCGCTAGTCTAAACCACAAAATGATCGTCATCGATCATCAAAAAGTGTCAATTACACTAAGCTAGTAAATATATGAGTTTAGCTTCATGTCCCATAACCACTGGCTTAACTTAAATATTTACGAACAGATTGTAGATTTCCACTCGAAGAATGTCACGAGAGTTCAATCGAACAAGTCTAAGAATTAACCGACGAAGTAAACGCAAGCGTTTCATACCACTTGTTTTGCTAAGCCGTTTAATTAGATTTCTCATACGAATGAGTTAAAGGTTTGTATGTCCTAATAGATTAGAAAACGGTTTTAAAAACAAGCTTTGTATTAAAAGTAACATTGAAATCGTTTTGATGAAAGAGTTTGAGTATTACTACTAGTATAGAAACCTTTGCATTTTAAAGTGACAAACCATAGAAATGATTGTAGAAACAATCAATCACCAAAAATTCACATTCGAAGACATGAATCAAATCCATAGAAATCGATACCAAATCCATCAAAATGGATATTCCCAAAAATCCAAAGAAAGAAGTCATCAAAGTCGATAATAAGTGATAACAACTAACCGGATCAACAAAAATCGATTAAAATTGAAAATCAACACAAAAACAGCCAAAATAGGCAAATTAAACAGTTCCAGACGTCTGGTAGGTGTTTCCAGACGTCCGGTCCTAGGTTCTGGAAGTATATGAGTTTTTCTCCTTTCTCTTTTTAATTCCAGATCTATTTCAAACGTCTAAAATTTTCGACCAGACGTCTGAATTTGGTTTCAGACGTCTGGATTTTGTTCCAAACGCCTGGATTTTGTCTCTGCCCTTCTTTTCTATTTCCAAAACCATTTCAGACGTTTGGATTTTTCAACCAGACGTCTGAAATTGGTTTCAGACGTCTGAATTTTTCTACTAGGCAAAAAAAACAGCCTAGCCCAAAGAGGGTAAATCCAAACCGAAATTCGATCGAACGAGCGATGGATGCTAGGTGTTTATGCCAATCGACAACCCAGCACTATAGGCTCTTCGATACACCACCAAAACATGTCCAAACATACAAGATAGGATTTTTAAAGATTTTGACTTCAAAACACCAAAATTGGAAAATTCACCAAATCAATTCAAATCTAAAGCAAATGAACATGAATAAAGGTTAGGAATTCATACCTAACAACAATGAAAGTTATAGACGTAGATGTGAGTTCAAAAACTCACCTTTGAACTCAAAACACAAGTGAGAAGCTTTAAAACAAAGGAAAGATCAATTCCTCTTCAATACACCTCTAGAATCTTAAATCTATTATCAAAGGTGAAATTTTTCCTAAATTAGGTTATAGGAATTTTTGAAAATTGAAGAGAGATTGAGATGGAGAAGATGAAGAGGATGCTTACCTAAGCTTCTCCTTGATTTTAGAGCAAGAGCTTGTATTTCCTAAGAGAACTAGGGCTTGGGAATTTCTAATTTCCTTTCTTTTCCCCCATTTCCCTTTAGCTTGAGAGTGTTAGGAAAAGTTATGAATGAATGAAGAGGAGTGGAGGGGGAGTTAGGGTATTAGATGAGTTGGGTTCTCTTGTTAGGAAATTGGGCTGAAACCCAAACCCAAAGCCCTAAATAAAAATATCAAAATTCTACTCAACTCCAAACATATCGATGTTTATACTCAAAAAGGTCACAAACGCCATTTTGGACTCAATGGAAGTGGTCTCGAGTCCTAATTCGATTGTCTACAAAAAGTGACATTTCGGACTTTAACCCGACTAACGATGCTATATTTAAATAAAACATTTAAATATACAATCGTAAAATATGTGGGTTGTAACAGACTCCCCTCCTTAAAGAAATTGCGTCCTCGCAACACTTAAGAAGAAAAAAATAAAAGTAACAACCATACTAAGGCATATCAACATAAAAGAAGAAATTTTGAAATGAGAAGTTCACCTTAAGGAGCACGAGAGAGTAAGTCCGGATGTGTTCGCTCGATGAATTCTCTGGATTCCTAAGAGCAATCCTTAGGATTTGAGGACCATTGGACTTTCACAAGAGGAACATCTTTATTTCGAAGGCGTTTAACCTCCGTAGCAATGATACGAATTGGATGTTGCTCATAAGTCAAATTTGGCGAGATTTCAATTTCTTCAATAACACCGGGCTCAAGAACAGAATCAGAATCTCCAAGGCACTTCCGTAGTTGAGAGACGTGGAATACGTCATGAATAGCAGAAAATTGAGCCGATAATAAAAGGCGATAAGCCACGGAACCAATGCGTTCGGTGATGGGAAATGGGCCAATATATCGAGGTGCTAATTTTCCCGATCGATTGAAACGTACAACACCCTTCATAGGTGAAACACGAATAAACACAAAATCTCCTACAGAAAATTCTAATTTCCTTCTTCGATTATCGGCATAGGATTTTTGTCTATTTTGAGCTTCTTTCATCCTATGACGAATAAGGTCAATCTTTTCTGTGGCATCACGAATAAAATCTGGACCTGAAACCAGCTTCTCACCGGATTCAAGCCAACACGAAGGAGATCGGTATGGCCTTCCAAAGAGTGCCTCGAAAGGTGCCATACCAATACTAGATTGGAAGCAATTATTATAGGAAAACTCAACAAGAGAAATATGATCTTCCCAACTTCCACCAAAATCAAGAACACAAGCACGAAGGAGATCTTCAAGAGTTTGATTCACACGCTCGGTTTGTCCATCAGACTGAGGATGATAAGCGGTGCTAAAATTAAGCTTTGTTCCTAAAGCTTTTTGAAGATCTTTCCAAAATCCACTAGTAAACAATGGATCACGATCGCTAACAATAGAAGTAGGGACTCCATGCAATTTAACAATCTCTTTAACATAGAGTTTGGCCAAAAGAGGTACGGTCCGATTGGACCGAACAGGAATAAAATGGGCGGATTTTGTAAGTCTATCTACTATCACCCATAGACTGTCATGACCCGAACGAGAACGGGGAAGACCATCAATAAAGTACATGGTCATTTGATCCCACTTCCAAACTGGAATGTCCAAATGTTGCAATAACCCACCGAGCCTTTGATGTTCGGCCTTAACAAGTTGGCAAGTCATGCAACGCTTAATAAAGTTAGCAATATAAAATTTCATTCCATCCCAATAATAAAGCCGTTACTACAACCGGGATGAATGGTAAATTTAGAACGATGAGAATCTTCTAAAATATCTTTACGAAGATCACAAATGTTTGGCACAATAAGTCAACCAAACTCTCGAATGCCACCACGAGCATCGATTTTAAAGTCTTTCAAACCATAAACCTTATTTTGATCCCCACAACTTTGGCTAGGAAGAGCCAATTCGGGATCATGCTTTTGAGCTTCAAGAATGTGGTCTAAAAGAGAAGGATGAGCCTCAAGGCTACAAAAAACAAGAGATGAACATGAATTGGATTCACAATCTTGAATCTCACAAGTGGATAAAGTCTTGAGATCATTCCATTCGGATATCATCATAGAAACAACCGCTTTTGCTTACGACTAAGGACATCGGCAACACGATTTCCCTTTCTGGGAAGATAGTGAATATCAAGATCATAAGTTGCAAGGAACTCGAGCCAACGTTGTTGATGCAAATTAAGTTCCTTTTGAGAAAATAAATACTTCAAAGATTTATGAACAGTGTAGAGAACAATTTCTCTCCCAAAAGATAATGACGCCAAATTCTAAGGGCGAAAACAGTAGCTACGAGCTCTAAATCATGAGTGGCATATCTAGTGTCGGCAGGCTTTAATTGCCTAGAAGCATAAGCGATAACACATTCCCTTTGCATGAGAACGACACACAAACCAACACGACTAGCATCGGTATAAACAATAAAGTCTTGGTTTCCTTCGGGGATCACAAGAATAGAAGTATCGGAAAGGAGTTCTTTTAAATGATCCTCTTTTCCGAAAAGCTAAGACATTCAAAATTATAATGAACTTTATGTAGTCATCCTTTTAGAAAAATTTACTTTTTACAAGTCAATTTACTGTGTCTGACTGTCTCATCATAGCGTTTAGGAGATTCCTATCGATAACGTTGATCAAGCGCATCGATCGGAATTCTTAAAGCACTCAATGGGTAAAATAACACAAAATCATCTTCTATATGATAAACATGCCTCTTATAAAATTTACTAATATTCTTTGCTCGTTTTAAGAACAAAATCCAATCATACTTATAAATATCTTACTAAAAAGATTTGCAAATTTTAAATGTTGTTTTCATCCATAATCAATGAATGCAAGGATGGTCTCATCGAGATATTCATCGAATACTCGATTCATAAGATGGATGAAATAAGCTGAACAAACTGAATGACATCACGTGTCACTCATAAGAATCATAAAGAGTACGTAATGCGGTAAGTGGAATGCTACCCTCCGTAACTCGCAACTGATGAGAACTGGTGGCAAGGTCGAGCTGAAAAGACCTTAGCACCACTCAATAGATTGCTTAGGTGGTAATCCTAAGACAAGCTCAAATATACCGGAAAATTCACAAACTACTTGAGTGAGGGAAATTACATCTTCCTCATCAAGTGGGTTTGAAGAATAAAATTATGCCATCGAATTTGGAAATCAAAATCTTTAAGAACAATAGAAATCTGCTTATCAGATTGAGGATGTCGAAGATGAATAGTCCTCTTGGGACATAGGACGTGGGCTTCATAATGATTAAGCCAATCCTTCCCCAAAAAATCAATTTCAAAGCCTAAGTAACGCAAAACATGCAAATTGGCTCGAAAAGAATAATCATATAAAATAATCTCGACATCTTTACAAAGCAAACTGAGTGTTGCGGATCCACCAGCCGGATTCGCAATTCTCAATGAAGTCATCAAGCCCATAATATTTAAATAAAAAGTATCAATAAGTTCTTTTGATATAAAAGAGTGAGATGCACTCGAATCAAAAGAAATTCGAAATAAGATAATCATGAAACAAATTAATGCCATCAAGGATAGAATGAAAAATACCTTGACCAAGAGAAGGGTTACTAGGGGCTTGCACAACCTTTAGCTTTCCCTCTTTCTTGCTTTGAAGTTTGGAACATGAAGATAAAAGATGACCCAAACCTTTGCAATAACGACAAGTAAGGGACCTCGGACACTTATTTGCATAGTGGTCCTTAGAATTACAATTGTAGCATCCTCCACGATTAGGGATTGGAGTCTTTGCTACCGAAGTTGCCAGCCTCTCTTTCTTGTTGGGATTTAGGTTTTCGAACTTAATATGCCTCTTCTTAATGTTATTGAGGATCTTTTTGGAACCTCCAACATCACTATCACTTCCTCTATCGACCTCTTCAAGTAGAAGAGTGATACCTATAAGCTGGTCGAAAGGAACTTCAAGTTTCAAAGGTAAAACCTTTTCGGGGTTCTTACTCAAAGCACAGATAAATCTTTGATTCTTTACAAGATCTAAAAGTTGTTGGGCAGACATGAATACGCCATCCATAGAAGGTCTACTGGATTGACCAACGCTTGGAATGCCAGATCTAACCATTTCTCTTCTTTAAGAAAGAAAGAAGAGGAAAAAGGTTATTCTCAGAATGAATATCAAACAAACTTGATTGATAAAACAAAGCATCATAAAAAGAAATAGGATAGAACGGTACGAAGACTCGAATTAAATCCTATGGCACGATTCCTAAGAAAGACTTAGGACAATGATCCTTGCTAGATTATTCTACATTGTTCCAAAGTTTGGCTCCGACACGAAGCTGTGACGCCCCACCTCTATACTCACACTAGCCAAGGACACTACGAGGTAATGCCGTCAAATAGCGCGAAGAATAAGGCTGTTGGGGAGCGACTATCTGTGTAATTGCTTTGTGCGAGTACCGATATGTCAGATAGTATGACTTGCATTTCATTTCAAGAGGAAATCTGACATATCAAATACAAACTCAAAGCTACTACACAGTGGCTATGTGGCCTTCGGAAACAAATATAGAAATAAACATAACATAAATCAGTCACAGATATTCAGATCACAAAGGCGGAAACAGATATGAATATAACACATAGAAGTGTACATCAAAATAGTGGTCATAGAAGATCCACTGCAACACAAAAGAATAGGTACAAGTGCAAGACAAAAGAATATGTATACATCAAGGAGTCTCTATCTCGAATGTATAAAAGCAAAAACTACTAAGCTAAGTAGTTAGCCAAAAGTCAAATGATGATCCAAACAAGAAGTCAGGTAGAAGCACCTGAAACACCTCGGTCTGACCCGAGTATTATTTAAGAAGAAAAATAATAAACCAATCAGTCTAGCTATAAATATCATATAAAATGAGATAGGATAAGAGATACACCAAAAATATATGATAAGAATAATGCCATACTGTGTCAAGTATACATTTAATAACAACGAAAATCATATAATATCTCAAATCTTCTCAAACACTAAAAACAATGTCATATTCTTTAAATTATTCACTAGACCCTAAATATTGACAACACATATAAATGCCAATCATACAAAAATTAGTAAAACATAAATTCCAGAAATCATCAAATAGAAATCCAGAAATCACAAAAGGGGAGGCCTATCACAAACGGGAGCATGAAAACTCACCAACACGTGTATCACAAATGAGACGCTATCCCATGAACCGAACATCGACGCACCTAAAAAGATACGCCCCATGCACAGTCGAACATTGACGCACCTAAAAAGATACGCCCCATGCACAGTCGAACATTGACGCACCTAAAAAGATACGCCCCATGCAAAGTCGAACATCGACGCACCTAAAAAGATACGCCCCATGCAAAGTCGAACATCGACGCACCTAAAAAGATACGCCCCATGCATAGACGAACATCGACGCACCTAAAATGATACGCCCCATGCTCCGACTTATCGAGCCGATTGCTCCACGAACGATCCAAAGACCATGGGTCGCTAGCCCATAAAAATGAGACGAAGCTCAATAGAACAGGGTACAGTCCCCCATGTGGACAAAGAGACATCACACATCGCTAGTGTAAACCACAAAATGATCGTCATCGATCATCAAGAAGTGTTAATTACACTAAGCTAGTAAATATATGAGTTTAGCTTCATGTCCCATAACAACTGGCTTAACTTAAATATTCAAGAAGTGTCAATTTCACCAAAATTGGAAAATTCACCACATCAATTCAAATCAAAAGCAAATGAACATGAATAAAGGTTAGGAATTCAAACTTAACAACAATGAAAGTTATAGACGTAGATGTGAGTTCAAAAACTCACCTTTGAACTCGAAACACAAGTGAGAAGCTTTAAAACAAAGGAAAGATCAATTCCTCTTCAATACACCTCTAGAATCTTCAATCTATTATCAAAGGTGAAGTTTTTCAAGTTAGGTTATAGGAATTTCTGAAAATTGAAGAGAGATTGAGATGGAGAAGATGAAGAGGATGCTTACCTAAGCTTCTCCTTGATTTTAGAGCAAGAACTTGTATTTCCTAAGAGAACTAGGGCTTGGGAATTTCTAATTTCCTTTCTTTTCCCCCATTTCCCTTTAGCTTGAGAGTGTTAGGAAAAGTTATGAATGAATGAAGAGGAGTGGAGGGGGAGTTAGGTTATTAGATGAGTTGGGTTCTCTTGTTAGGAAATTGGGCTGAAACCCAAACCCAAAGCCCTAAATGAAAATATCAAAATTCTACTCAACTCCAAACATATCGATGTTTATACTCAAAAAGATCGCAAACGCCATTTTGGACTCAATGGAAGTGGTCTCGAGTCCTAATTCGACTGTCTACAAAAAGTGACATTCCAGACTTTAATCCGACTAACGATGCTATATTTAAATAAAACATTTAAATATACAATCGTAAAATATGCGGGTTGTTACAGCATTGAAGCTAACCCAGAATATATCAAAGCATTGAAAGAGGTCACTGCCCTAAATACAAGGAGGGAAATGCAGAGCTTAAACAAGAAGGTCGCTCCACTAGGAGGATTTATTTTGAAGGCCACTAGTATTACATCTTACTCACTAGACTATGTTTGACCCACACTATTTTTCCTTCTTTATACCTACTTACAGGTTGTCAGGATAATACAATAGTGTGACAAGATAGAGTAAGATACGTGATGGAGGTGACCATGCACTCTAGAGTTATTTTATTTATAGCCATTCCATATGTATCTTATTACTATTGTCAGCTAATTACCTATTGTATTTTTAGTTGGATATTATAAGGACTTTGTTAATTTTTTCCTGTATTGATCACAGTCATTTTTAAACAGGGATAATTTGGTAATTTCAGTTACTTTATTTTGTTAATTCCGTTGTAATATCTAAAAGTGTAGAATATTTAAGATTTATATTTATCTCCATACCATATAAACTATCAAAGTCTAACGATCTGTACCTATTGGCATGATGCAAGTTGGAACGTTGCTTTTAGGTGTTGAATTGATGTGTTTGGAAGTGCGGCTTGTTACAAAAACACCATATTAAAATGTTTAACGGGGAGCATATAAGATGGATTCCTTATACATCGGCAATAGAAATTATCTTATATGTTATGCATTCTACTTTATCGTAATTCTCTTATGAAATTGGTGCACTGAGCGAGTATCAAATCCAAGTTAAGACCACTAAATGGTAGTTAAGAGTATTCTCAAGTATTTACGAAATACTAGAGAATTGTTTATGAAATAGAACGCATTTTAAAGGAGTGTTTGGACTCGAACTACATAAGTGATATCGAATATAGTATGTCAATCATACATTCATTTTCAACCTTCAGGAGTTATGAGTTGGAACTGTTCCAAATAAGAGATAGTGGATGACTTGTAACAACCAAAATTAAAGGAGGAATTAATAAATAATTATAAGTGAAAAGAAATAGTGTTTATAATTAGAATTCGTTTGAAATTAGTATTGAAATTAATTGGCAGTAGATTTATTGAAATGTTACAATTAGAAAGGAAAAAAGGAATTAAATTGTAATGATTGAGTTTAATATAGGAACTTGCATTTGTGTCAAAATGGAATGAACATTTTAAATAAAAATAAATGCATGTTTTGAAATAAATAAAATGAACTTCTCATTTTTTATAAGTATGATTTTATAAATAGGGAGTTTGTTTTGTTACAAAAGAGAAAAAAAGGTATAACAGTGTATTTAAAAAGAAGTCATCCATTTTTATAAATTAAGATGAAGATGTTCAAATGAGATGGGTTATTGTAAATGAGAGAAAATGTAACCATAAATTTATAAAAAGAAGGCATTTAATAAAATAAACGTTATATTTTGAAAAGAAAAGGCAAGAGTGTATTATGGAAGGATTGCATTTCTTACAGAAAATATAAGGTATGTTATTTCTTTGTTAGTAAAGAATAAGGGTCGGTTTGATTTTTAAACATAAAAACATTAATACCAATTAATTAATGTAATTGATTGATCCATTTAAAGGTAAAGAATTAGGTTACTAATTAATACACAACATATATACACGTTTGTGGACATATTTTATTTATATAATTACAACAGAAGTGAATATGGAAAAAAAATGTAGACATAACAATTCACATGTTATTTTGTGAATTCAGATTTGAATATATAGAATATTGACATAACAATTCACATGTTATTCATCCAATTAATTCAAACGTGAATATGTACAATACTGGCATAAGAATTTCTAGTTATTTATTAATTTATTTTAGACATTAACATGGAGAAATATTGACATGTTAATTTACTTATTTCAGACGTAAATGTGGAAAGATATTGATATGTTGTTTATTATTTATTTCAGAAGTAAACATGTAAATTAAACGGGATGTTGAAAACTGAAATGAAACATACAAATAAAGAGAGACGCATGAAAATTTAATACAAAATAAAATGTCACAAATTAGAAATTAATTGATTAGAAAAAAAAACGTTATTTATAGTTTGTATATTATCGAGGGTGTAATTAATTAAATTAAATATAAGATAAGACGTTGACAAGGCGCATTGTAAGATTTGACACAGCAATGAGTCAGCAGAAGTTTCTAGAGATTCCAATCTACGGTTGAAAACACACCTAAAACACTATAAATATGACCTAAACTAACCTAGGTTTTCAGTCTAAAATCAAAACCTAGCCCCCATTTCTCTCTCGCAAATGTTTACCTACATTCTTCATTTATAAAATAAAATTATATTATATATATACATTCAAATAAAAGATGGATAATGTACAAATTAGAGGAGATTTCTAGAGAATTTTGGTTGCTGTAAAAAAAAGGATTCTAGCTATCGTCTCAGGTGAGTGATTGTAATTATTTTAAGATTTCTTTAAGTAATTTAAAATAATAGGGTTTCCAATAGTTGTAGTTTTACTATGATTTTTGGAATAACCTTTTTAGTAGTTTATTTACAATTTTTATTATTTTTGGTCTATTTCTTTTAGCTATTCTTTTCAGTTAATTTTAGTTTATTTCTGTTAATTATAGCTTTTCCATTTATTTACAGTTTATTTACAGTATTTTAATTTATTTACTGTTATTTATGCGTTATTTACATCTTTTTCATACGCTTTGGATTTTCTTCTATTTTCAGTTTTCTTTTACTTCTCCTTCTTCTTCGCGTATGGATTTGAATAGATTAAACGCGAATATGGATTAAAATTATAAGAATACTGAAATAACGCAAAATAAGATGTGAATTGTAAAGACTATAATAAAAATGGAATTAAGACTGAAATTGAGCCTAATTATGATATTGATGTTAGAATTGGACTAATTAAAGATAATTGGCCTAGTTATAACTTAGAATTATACCTAAAAAGAGTATAAGATGAAAGGAGCTTATTTTTACACTTAGACCTTGGGTAAAGTAATAAGCATGATTATAACGTAGGTTATAATAAGAAATAGAACAAAGTGAGGCTTATTTTAAGACTTAGGATAAATTAATAAGCACGGATAGTAAGAATAAAAGTAAAGGCTTATTTAAATAGTTTATCTAAGTTAATAAGCAAAGAATTAAAGTAGGACCTGTACCAAATAACATTCCCCTATTTCTACGGACATGGGGTTTCACATAACCCTGCAGTGAAACGAGGTGTCTCACATAATCCTGAAGTGAGACGAGGTGTCTCACATAATCCTGAAGTGAGACAATGGGCACGCTTATGCTGGAGCTTGAGGTAATATGAAGACCCAATAGGTGGAACAACAAGTAACGCGAGCTTAGTGGTGGTTACGCGTGCGACTTCCAGTGATGGCTCATAAATCATTATGGGTTCCAAGCGCTTAATATGTGTGTATTTCGTAGACACCATTGCTTTCTGTGTAGGGAGCTATATAGCGTCTAGTCTGCAGTAGGTCTATGGAGTAGAAGGCCGATCAAAGGGTAGAATTAGGATTTCAGCCTAATTATAGGATTAGGAATTCAGCCAATCAAAGACAAGTGCAAATAATCAAAGTTAATCAATTATGTCAATTTAGATAATTCATATTTATTTCCAGCTTATTTCTTCTCTCTATTTCCTTTCTTTCCTTTTATATACTAGAACTGTTGTAAAGTCTATTACTTTTACTTTGTTTAAAGATTCTAGTAATTGCTATCATTCACCAGACTTTTAGTCTGATCCACTCCTCCATTTTCCCCTTTCCCCCATAGGCTAGCAAGAGCAAGGACGATAGGTTGCAGACACTTGGAGACTTCTTTGGCAGAGATTTCTTATGTATTTCTCTTCTTTATTTTCAACAGTTTTTAGCTTATTCCATGTACTGGCACTTTATGAGGGATAGTTTGTACTCTGATATTTGTGAGACTGAGGTTTTGATTTCATAAGACATATATTTGTATTTTGAGACATATGATGTATTTGGTTTTATAATTCTATATTATGAAGTTTGACTTTTAGCAAATTATCATTTTAATTGTTTTCGCTGTTTTTATCTATTTTGTCTTGTGAATCTTAGTCTTTGCTAGTTTTAGTTATACCTACAACGCACCACATCTTTTAGTGTGTCATTTTGGGTATACTAAGGGGTGTGGGGTGTTACATATGGTATGAGAGCCTAAGGTTACAGGATTCCTAAAAATTTATTTTAAAAATAAAGTATTTTCCAAAATTACTTGTTTTAAAAAGTATTTTTAGAAAAGAAACTCTTAGAAATAATTTTCAAGTATATAAGAGTTTTTATAAAAATCCCCTCAAAGTCCAGTTCAACCTTCTTTCGATTCTTTCAAGCCTAAGTTTCATTTTCTTTGTATAGTATGGCTAACTGATTCCATAGGGTTACGGTGCAGAGGTGCAAGAGCAAGTGCCCAATACAACACCGGTCGATGGAAATCCCTTTAATCCACCTACACCAGCCGATTTTTATAAGCTATGCAAGGACTTTGCTAGCATAGGGGGCAGAACGTTTTCTAGCACAGAGGATTTCGAGGAGACAAAGCATGGTTGGAGGATATGGAGCGAAGGTTTAGGCGGTTAGGTTTGGAGGACCGACATCAAATTCAACCTACATATTGGCAGCTGAAGGGAGAACTTAAGGAGGTTCCTACAGGTTCTAAGAAGCAGTGGTGGAAGGACAAGAAAGATAAGGACAAGGGGAAAGAGGATGGCCCCCAGAAGCAAATCAAGAAAGGAGCGAAGTACCATAGTTGTGGGATTATTGGTCATTACGTAAGAAACTGCAAGAAAGAAAAGATGAAGGGAAAGTGTTATACTTGCAGACAGCCCGGTCACTTGAGTAGGAATTGTCCCCAGAAGACGGGACATGGAGCTAGTACACCATCGTGCAAATTCAGGCGTTAGACGTAGCACCTTCAGGCAACATTCCAAATAGAGGGAGGAAAGTCACAGTTGAAGGTTTGATTTCTATTTCTGATTTTCCCATTCGAACTCTATTCGATTCTGGGGGCATCATACTCTTTAATCTCTAGTTCTCTTATGGATTGTTTGCACTTAGACATTTCTTTAGTAGTAGACCCCATTGTTGTTTCAAACCCCATAGGAGGATCGACACACTTGTCTATGATTTGTAGGGGTTTGAAAATTTTTATACTAGGTGTAGAGCTTGATTGTGACACCTATGTACTGGGATTTTTGGGGTATGGGATGGATTGGTTATCCACTTATGGTGCGATATTAGACTGCGAGAAGGGAGTCGTTAATAGGGGTCAGTCGTGTTGAGCTTCCTTTATTCCCTTGATTCAACACTATGGGAGCTAGATTCTGTTCCAGTCGTTAAAGATTTCCCAGACATTTTGAGGAGGTTCTTTGTACACTTTGCATTCATTGGTTGAAGGCAAAATCCTTCAAGTGTCAATTTTGGAGTAAGGAAGTGCGTTTTTTAGGGCATTGAGAAGGTCAACTCATGGAAAGAGTTTGAGAAACGGTTTTGTATATTTAGGTTTAGATAAATGAATTTAACTGTAGTGCATTGGAATAAATATGAGCATAAAAGAGGAATAAGAGTAAAAGACTTTAGTAAGGAAATGAGATTTCCAAGATTTAGGAAGGGTACTCCTAGGGTAGTGAGAAGAAAATCCACCTTAGGTTTAGCTCAATAGAATATAATTGTTAGAATTGAAAATTTTCATTGTTAATATTTTCTTTTAGGAAATAAATATTGGGTTTTTGAAAAATGGTATGAAATTTAAATTGGTTTTTATATGATATAAATTGTGTTAAAAGTAAGATTCGTTTTGAAGAATTATAGCTCGCTAGTTTCTTCGTAGATAAACAAAGATTATAAATATAAAAACCTAGAGGTTATTTAGTATCAAAAACGTAGGTTACAACATTTATTGTTGTAATAGATGTTTTCATGAAAAGTAAAGGGAGCATAGACTATAGCACTATTGTTATAGTTGGTGACTTCCAAAGGAAATGTTTTTACATAGTATATGAGGTTTATTAGTATTTATTTTAATTGAATCCATACACTAGTATTTTTGGGTTGTAGTAACAGTGTTTTACGCAACATCCGTTTTGACCCACATAAAAATGTGTTTGGGAGAAAATTTTCAAGTATAGAAATAAAGTGGTTTGTAAGTACACTAAATATTTAAATAAGTATGAGGAAATGTTTTCTAGTTATGGATATATTAAAAACAGTTTTTAAAATGAGTTTTTATTAAAAGAAAAGCGTAAGTTAAATATTAGGAAATTAGTAAATTTCATAGAAATTGTCTATGGCAAGAGAATATAAATTAGAAATACTTTAATCTATTGGAACGAAATGAATAATGATGAAATTTTCTTTAAAACAAATTATAAATAAAGATGTTTTGTGCAAGTTATAAGTAATACGTGAAAGAGATATACAAGGTATTGGAAGCACCATATTTTGTATAGCCTATTTCGAAAAATATAAAATAAGTTCCTTGTAATTTCACATAAACATAAAATCCTCTTTTAAAGGATTCATAAAAGGTTTTACCATTAATAGTTTCTCGTAAGAGAAAGTAGTTCCAATACATTAGGGTATAAACTGTTAGGTGTAATAAGAAGACGTTTAAAGATATTTAAAGGATAATGGTTTGGTGAAAAAGCAAATAAGTTTCTGGAAATGAAAAACTTAATAAAGGTAAAATTTGAAAATCCAAATTTTTATAGAAAGCTGTAAAAGTCTTTAAAAAAAAGAGGAATAAGTTTTAGACTTAAATTTTTTATATGTATGATTTTATAAATAGGGAGTTTGTTTTGTTACAAAAGAGAAAAAAAAGGTATAACAGTGTATTTAAAAAGAAGACATCCAATTTTATAAATTTAAATGAAGATGTTCAAATGAGATGGGTTATTGTAAATGAGAGAAAATGTAACCATAAATTTATAAAAAGAAGGCATTTAATAAAATAAACGTTATATTTTGAAAAGAAAAGGCAAGAGTGTATTATGGAAGGATTGCATTTCTTACAGAAAATATAAGGTATGTTATTTCTTTGTTAGTAAAGAATAAGGGTCGGTTTGATTTTTAAACATAAAAACATTAATACCAATCAATTAATGTAATTGATTGCTCCATTTAAAGGTAAAGAATTAGGCTACTAATTAATACACAACATATATACACGTTTGTGGACATATGTTATTTATCTAATTACAACAGATGTGAATATGGGAAAAAAATGTAGACATAACAATTCACATGTTATTTAATGAATTCAGATTTGAATATATAGAATATTGACATAACAATTCACATGTTATTCATCCAATTAATTCAAACGTGAATATGTACAATACTGGCATAAGAATTTCTAGTTATTTTTTAATTTATTTTAGACATAAACATGGAGAAATATTGACATGTTAATTTACTTATTTCAGATGTAAATGTGAAAAGATATTGATATGTTGTTTATTTATTTATTTTAGACGTAAACATGTAAATTAAATGGGATGTTGAAAACTGAAATGAAACATGCGAATAAAGAGAGACTCATGGAAATTTAATACGAAATAAAATGTCACAAATTAGAAATTAATTGAGGAGAAGAAAATGTTATTTATAGTTTGTATATTGTTGAGGGTGTAATTAATTAAATTAAATATAAGATAAGGCGCTGACAAGGCGCATTGTACGATTTGACACGGCAATAAGTCGGTAGAAGTTTCTAGAGATTCTAACCTACGATTGAAAGCACACCTAAAACAATATAAATAGGACCTAAACTAACCTAGGTTTTCACTCTAAAATCAAAACCTAGCCTCCATTTCTCTCTCTAAAATATTTACCTATATTCTTCATTTATAAATAATATTATATTATATATATACATTCAAATAAAAGATAGAGATTGTACAAATTATAGGAGATTTTTAGAGAATTTTGGTTGCTGTAAAAAAAAGGATTCTAGCTATCGTCTAAGGTGAGTGATTGTAATTATTTCAAAGATTTCTTTAAGTGATTTAAAATAATAGGGTTTCCAATATTTGTAGTTTTACTATGATTTTTGGAATAACCTTTTTAGTAGTTTATTTACAATTTTTAGAATTATTTTCAGTCTATTTCTTTTAGCTATTCTTTTCAGTTAATTTTAGTTTATTTCTGTTAATTATAGCCTTTTCATTTATTTACGGTTTATTTACAGTATTTTAATTTATTTACTGTTATTTATGTGTTATTTACATCTTTTTCCTACACTTTGGATTTTCTTCTATTTTCAGTTTTCTTTTACTTTTCCTTCTTCTTCGCCTATGGATTATAATAGATTAAATGCGAATATGGATTAAAATTATAAGAATACTGAAATAACGGAAGATAAGATGTGAATTGAAAAGATTGTAATAAAAATGGAATTAAGACTGAAATTGAGCCTAATTATGATATTGATGTTAGAATTGGACTAATTAAAGATAATTGGCCTAGTTATAACTTAGAATTATACCCTAAAAAGTGTATAAGATGAAAGAAGCTTATTTTTACACTTAGACCTTGGGTTAAGTAATAAGCATGATTATAACATAGGTTATAATAAGAAATAGAACAAAGTGAGGCTTATTTTAAGACTTAGGATAAATTAATAAGCACAGATAGTAAGAACAAAAGTAAAGGCTTATTTAAATAATTTATCTAAGTTAATAAGCAAAGAATTAAAGTAGGACCCATACCAAATAACATTCCCCTATTTCTATGGACACAGTGTGTCACATAACCCTGAAGTGAAACGAGGTGCTCATATAACCCTGAAGTGAGACGAGGTGTCTCACATAACCCTGAAGTGAGACGAGGGGCACGCTTATGTTAATAATGGTAGTAAATGGTCAATAAGTAGAAGTCCAAATCATGAGGATTTGGGCAAGGGGTGCAACTAGATATTGTTTGGATGATGGGCCAATACCAACAGCATTTCCCATATTATTTCTATGGACACGATGTTTCACATAACCCTGATGTGAGACGAGGTGTCTCACATAATCCTGAAGTGAGATGTGAGGCACGCTTATGTTGGTGCTTGAGGTAATAAGAAGACCCAATAGGTGGAACAACAAGTAACGCGAGCTTTGTGGTGGTTACGTGTGCGATATCCAGTGATAGCTCATAAATCGTTATGAGTTCCAAGCGCTTAGTATGTGTGTCTTTCGTAGACATCATTGCCTTCTGTGTAGGGACTATATTGCGTCTAGTCCATAGTAGTTCTATGGAGTAGCAGGCCGATCAAAGGGTAGAATTAGGATTTCAGCCTAATTATAGGATTAGGAATTCAGCCTAATCAAAGCAGCTATCAAAGACAAGTGTAAATAATCAAAGTTAATCAATTATGTCAATTTAGTTAATTCGTATTTATTTCCAGCTTATTCCTTCTCTCTAGTTCCTTTCTTTCCTTTTATATACTAGAACCGTTGTAAAGTCTATTACTTTTACTTTGCTTAAAGATTCTAGTAATTACTATCATTCATCAGACTTTTAGTCTGACCCACTCCTCTATTTTCTCCTTTCCCCCATAGGCTAGCAAGAGCAAGGATGATAGATTACAGACACTTGGAGACTTCTTTGGTAGAGATTTCTTATGTATTTCTCTTATTTATTTTCAGTTTTTAGCTTATTCCATGTACTAGCACTTTGTGAGGGATAGTTTGTACTCTGATATTTATGAAACTGAGGTTTTGATTTCATGAGACATATATTTGTATTTTGAGACATATGATGTATTTGGTTTTATAATTATATATTATGAAGTTTGACTTTTAGCAAATTATTATTTTAATTGTTTCCGCTGTTTTTATCTATTTTGTCTTGTGAATCTTAGTCTCTGCTAGTTTTTTTATACCTACAACGCGCCACTTCTTTTAATGTGCCATTTTGGGTATACTAAGGGGTGTGGGATGTTACATGACTCAATAAAAAGAATAAGTACATTGCCTTGAGTAGTGCCAAAATAAAAGTAGTATACCTATATGCACAGACATATAACTGAGATAAGGGTGATTCCAAATGTTGATAATATCATTCCATTGTTTTGTGAAAATAATGCCATGATAAAGATCTCTAAAGAACCTAGTGCTCATAAGGTTTCTAGACTCATGCTCCGCAAATTTCACACGATAAAGGTAGTATATCGACGATTGGGAGATGTTGACTGATATATTAGATATTAAAACAATATGATAGATTCGTTTGTTGAGGGAGTTCTGAGCTTATTTGTGGAACGAGAGTAAGTTTACATATCTGACCCAAACTACAAGTGGAAGATTGAAAGAGTTAGTGGTATGCCATAGGGACAATTATGTAACTTTTTACATATATCTTACTCTATAATCAATATCGTCAAAGTAGAATGGTTATGTAATTATAGTTGCAAATAGTTTCGATCGCGTATAATTAACAACAAAATAAAATAACATTTTATTTTAAATATTCTTGATCAAGAAGTTTTGAGAAAAGATATCGATACCTCTATTGAGACAAGAGTATGTAACGCTCTCCAAATATTAGGCAATGTATTACTCATGGTTTATGAGGATACCAAGGGGTTACATACTCGTAGATATTAGATATCTATGGAATGACTCATTCAAGAGTTTTCGGTGGTTTATAACTACTAAGTCAAACCAGAAATCTCAACATGATGATGCTACATAGTTTCCTCGACTTGAGAATACTATAGAACTTTAGTGTGGATACTCCGCTTTGGTTATAGTTAAAACATGGTATGAAATCCATTAAATGATTATAATTGGGTCTAAGTGGAAGCATTAAGACTGAAGCACTATCTAATAGAAAATTCATCCCCTAAGCTGTATGAGGTTAGTATCACGGTCAACTTTAGTCAACTCAAAGTTAAAATCTCTGGCTAGAGCAGAACAAATAATAATAAATATTACTATTGAACTAAAGACTTTTTATATGGACTAGCTGAGTTTTACGTAGATACAGTTGGAGTTTTGACCAATACCTGGCTCCATACATCCTAATGTGATATAGTGTTAGCGAAGAGAACATGTGGAAATTGTTGTCACTATTGGTACCATTTAAGATAATATAAAATACGATTTTTACCGAAAAGGTCTATAAGCGATGAATTCAGCCAAAATCTCACACCACTAAGGAAGGTGCTGTATGAACGTTAATATTTGAATTATTCAATATTAATTACTGACCGGATTCACACCTTTGAGTCTCACAATAGTATTTGTGAATTCTCTGAAAACTCACACGATTTAATTGGTTTATAAAGTTTTTAAATCAATTGATATTTAAGAAATATTAGTTATTATTGCCTATGATGTTTGGGGTGCTATTACTAAGTGGTGTAGCTCTTGGAAATGTTCTAGGAGATATTAGTAATTATTTGGATGTTTGTATAAAAGTTATATAAATGCAAATCGATATACGATAGTGATATATAGTTTAACAAGCTTTAAACATATTTAAGTACTTAGATAAGCTTTGATATTTTCGGTCCATACGGGACAAAATTATGGCTAGGCATAAGCGAGAAAGAAATGGTCTAAATATTGTTTTAGATTTAATTTAGGAACTAAAGAAAAAGGTTTTCATTCTCTCTATAAAAAAAAATCTTCCTCATTATCTAATTCATTCAATCTTTCCATCATCTTTTTCCTCTTTCATGTCACCACATTTTCCTTTTCTCCCATAGCTAAAATATTTTCACCCTATATGACATTAAATAAAATAAAATAGAAGTGATCCATTTGATTCATGGAAGATTGGGTAGTGATTCATGGAATCTAGGAGTCGATTTACAAATCAAGGTCTCATAAAGGGCTTGATCTATAAAATGAAATCTATATTTTTTTATCAGCTTATACATGATCACATCTGGCCCATGTTACTGTACATAACATATATTCAAATTTCCATTGTCTATTTTTGATATTTGATTTGTTACATATGTTATTTATAAATAAAATTCAAAAAGAAAAACAACATTGAAACTTGGTCAATTATTTTTATCTTATGTATTTGCGAATCATCACTTTCAAATGTATTTTATGCAATATTGAATGATTTAAACATGTGCGTGTTTATACACATGCATATACTTATAATAATCATTTTTTTTGAATATAACCAAACATTTGTAATTATGTGAATCCAAATTGATGTCTTGAATTTTGTTTTTGAACCATAATATTATGTTGTCCAATTAGTCAAAGAAATAAATTTGAAATTTATTTTTTTATTTTTTTGATTATATATATAAACTTATTTTATAATAATATGGAAGTTTGTTTATATCATATACATACATGCATGCATGGATATGTGTGTGTGTGTTTTGTTTTATACATAAAATTAAAATTAAATGTATATGTATACAATAATATGTTGATCTATTTATCTTCTCATATATGTATTCGTTGATCGTTTTATTTAAGTTGAAATTTATGTAATATCATCTATTCTATCAACTTTTTAGGCCTTGAATAATTATGAAATTTACAAGTTACAATACATGATTTAGATCTAAATTTAGTTAGGAATTTACAAGAGAGGTAGGTGGAAGGTCTTTCTGTTTATTCTTAGATTCCAATTAAATATTCCCTTAATCAAAAAATTAAACTTGAAATTTATTTCACTAATTGTTCTTGGATTATTATTTAAACAAACTTAATTTCTTGGCGATATATATACATACATACATACATACATACATACATACATACATACATACATACATACATACACACATATATATATATATATATTGCACACACACGCACACACGCACACACACATATATATATATATATATGCCTAAACTATATATTATATATACATGACACTATAAGTATGTGTATACAAACCATATACATATATTATAATATATTTAAACATATGTATATACTTAGGCATTTATATACCCGATATGCAAAGAACTTGTCATATGTATATGCAAGTATAATCTATATGTATAAACAACAGATATAAATCCTAATATGTATGTATGTACGTATGTATGTATGTACGTATAGTTATACACATGTATGCGTGTGTATCATTTTGTTACCATATCTTGTACTGAACACACACACACATATATAAATATGATATATTCAAATAAAAATTAAATTAAAATAGAATATTTTAAAGTAAAATATGACTTTATTTTTAATAGGTGGACTGGCTCTAATGTTGTCAATAGACTTCGTAGGCCTGTTAAGATCCTAGTATGGAATGTTTTTGAAACTTACCCATTTCACCTGCTACCAATGAGGGCCAGTTCCAATGGTACAAACACCATCTCAAACTTAGATTTCATCAAATCCGAACTGAAACAAACAAAAGGAGTTAGAACTATAATATTATTCATCTTGATTTGTTGTAATATAAGGAAGTTTCCTTAGCTAGCCTCTCTTAGCTTTTATTCTTCTTCTTTAGTTTAATGAATTTTAATGGAGTTCTTTTGGATTTCTTTTTCTTTCTGTCTTTCTTGGATGTAACGTAAGGCTAAAATTATAAATGAGAGAGGGAGACAGTTAGGTGAAATAAATTAAAAGCCTTGTCTCCCTTTCCTTATCCTTTCCAAAATTTTTAAACATTTTTATTCCCTTTCCTCTTACAAACATCACTCCAATTAAATTTTAAAATTTGAATTTTAACCTTATGGAAATTTACCATACTTTATAAACTTTCCATATTATTTGTTTATTATTAATTAATTAAATTTCTGGAAAAATGCACCAAAAAATAGTGGTGCAACAGGCTCCCCACCTTCTATAATTTTGTCCTCGGCATTACGATAAGGTATAATAACCAAGCATATCAATCATCTATACATGTGAGACAAGCACATAAAAACCAAATACTACTTGCACAACAATTATTCTACAAGTCTATATAACCATATAGGACGTACTTCAAAATAACTCAAGATAAGCCTCTCTTATCCAGTCCTCATTCTCTAGAGTATAGTCTATTTCATTGTCACTCTACTAGACATTTACCAACTTAACTATCTTAATTTTATTCTCCTTCGTATCTTAATCAACTATACAAATACGTTACCTAATAATAATCATATCAGGTTCCACTACTAAATAATACAAAACAGTTATTTCAATAGTAGTCCCTGGATCACATATACACTTTCTCAAATGAGAGACATGAAAAATATTATGAACTCCTACCAATGTATTATAAAACACAATATGATATTTAAGCGATCATCTCTATCATAGGAAGTGGTCAAACATATTTTGGTGCCTATTTCCTCGATTTCCAAAATCGCATAGCACCCTTCATTGGTGATAGTTTCATAAAATCATAACCTATGACATAGAATTCCTAATTCTTACGTCTTCAATCAACGTAGCTTTTCTGCCTTCATTGAGCGTCCTTCATTCTTTCATGGATTAACTCAATCTTTTCCATTGCATCTTTCCTGAAAAAGAATTGGTTTATAACCAGTCTCCAACTAACATGCTGGTGATTTGCATGGCCTTCAATAAAGAGCTTCAAAAGTCGTTGTTCCTATATTGTTTCGAAAAATACAAATAACTCTAATACCAAATGTAATTAAGAAATTAAACATATTTATGAAGGTTAAACGGACAATATTTCTAACAAATTAAAACACAAAAAATCACATTCTAATGAAATCAGAGAAAATCTAAAACATACTAATGTCTCTATAATACCATTGTAGATCGGGAATAAACTCTACATCTATTATCACACATCTCACCGTTTCCATAATAAACATAAGAAAACTCGACTAAGTGCAAATGTTCTTCCCATGACCGTCCAATGTTTAGTATGCAAGTTGTCAATAAATATTCAAGTGCCTTATTAAGTCTTTCTATTGGCTCATTAGTCTGTTGATGGTAAACTGATGGTAAACTGTACTCATCTTCAGCTTGGTACCCAATATGTCCTATAAGCTCTTCCAAAACTCCCAATATGTCCTATAAGTTCTTCCAAAACTCACTGGTAAACCAAGGATCCTGATTACTCACAATACTACTTGGTATCCGATGAAGTCTTACAATATTCTCCATGAACAACTTCGCCAAACTTGGTGTTGTTCTTATCAAATTAACAGGAATGAAGTATGCACTCTTAGTTAGTCTATCAACTATTTTACCTCGGTAACCCAGCTATAAAAATACTTTGATATGGAATCCAATTTCTACATTGATACTTCTAAAGGATGAACTAATCCACTTAGCTTTTGATGTTCTACTTTTATTTTTTGGCAATTTAAATATTGCTTCACCTATAAGCTTATATCTCTCTTCATTCCTTCATAGAAGAAACTCCTCTTCTTATCTTAATACATTTTCGTACCTCTAGTATGAATTGTAAATTTCGATCGATGACATTATCTAGAAACTTCCCTCCTTAGATTATGCACATTCAGAACACATAATCATCCATTCTTTCTTGACCATCCTCTTTTTATTCTTTTTCCCTTGAAGCAATTCTTTCAATCAATACTGCTCGTACCTCTAATAAGTTATCACTCTAGTGAATTAGCTAGAACTTTTCGTCGACCTTATACGAACACCATAAGAAGCCAATGCCACTAAATTGTTCTATTCAACTAACATTTCTAATACCACATTCTGATGTTTTATACTAAGTGCATTAGCCACCTTTTTTCCTTTCCTTGGCGTATACTCTATCTCGAAGTTATATGTCATCAAAAACTCAAGGCTTTGATGTCTCATTTTAAACTCCTTCTAAGAGAATAAATACTTCAAGGACTTATGATCCGCAAACAACTCGAATTATTCTCCTAAAAGATAGTGACTTCATACTTTTAGTCCATTTATTATTGTGGCCAAATCCAAATCATGAGTAGGATAATGAATTTCATGCAGTTGAAGTTGTCGAGAAGAAAAGGCAATGACTCTAAGTTTCTACATCAATACAGCTCCAAACCTAGTTCTACATGCATTGGTATACACAACTAAGCCTTGATCCTTTTTGAAATGCTTATTAGTATTTATCGATCCAAACAAACTTTAGGTCCTTCCATGTTAGTTTAGTCATATGTGCCGTTATACGAGAGAAATCTTTAATGAGTTTCCAATAATAGCCAACCAATCCTAAAAAATTTCTAATCACATTTACGGTTTTGGATCTCTTCCAGCTATTAATGATTTCAATCTTTAGTGGATCCACAGACAATGCATTCTCCGAAACCACATCATCAAAGAACTTCACTTCTCTTTCCCAAAAATGACATTTTAAAAACTTTGCCTTCAGCCGATGCTACCACATCCGAATCTTGTTAGTTCTTAGAATATATTACAATATCATTAATAAATACCAAATTGAATATACAGAGAAAGCAGGCTCATCGGTCTATCTGAAGGGCATGTCTAACCATTCATACAAACCATATCTTGTTTGAAACACCGTTAACCGTATACTTTCCTCTGCCATTCCCAATTGATGGAAACCCATTGATATATCCAACTGCTTCAAAACCTTAGCTTCACTCAATTAATTGAACAAATCAACTTTTCGATCGAAGAATATTAATTCTACATGGTCTTCTAATGTAACTTTCTATAATCAATACAAATTGTAATAACCCATCTTGTTTCTTCATGAACGCTATTACATCCCGAAGGAAAAATGCTTTGTCTAATAGAATTATTTCCTTCATTTTCCACCAGCTGCACCTTTAATTCATTTATCTCGGTAGGATTTATTCAGCTAGTTGGTCCACTTAGTGTCTAACTCATGGTATGTGATTTACTCAAAACTCAGTTTCACATTTTGATGTTAACCACGAAACTAGCTGAAGACATCATTATACTTCCTTACTAAAAAGACCCAATTTATTTCATCCTCCAAGCCTTCGTAGCACCCAACAATGCACATACATCAAAACTTGATTCTTCTATTGAGTAGTAATTCGATCATGACAATCAAGGTGTCTTAAGAATATTTTCCTATCCAGAAAAAACATCCTACCATCGTATAAACATAATAGTTCCATACATAAATTATCCCATGACCCACAAAATCAAACACCTACTAAACGCAAATAGACTTATAAATTAAGAAGTCAAACTCTTAATGGTGACATCCCAAGTGTTGGATAGCCTTCTATCGAATTTGCAACCCTTAGAGAGGTTATAAGATATGTTGGGTTACGGTTCAATCCATCTACATAAAATTTAAATATCGAGAATGCGATGCTTCAGTATCAAACAACACTTTAACATGCACATTATGTACAAGAAGTGTACCTTCCAAAACAGTCTGTCCTATCTTTTCAGAAGTCGATAAAGAAGCTGTTGATTCTAAAGCACACACCTTTCCCTTCCAGCTTTGACAGATTCAGGACACTCCCTCTTGAAATGCCCTATCTTGTTGTGATTATAGCACTTAACTCCTTTCTTATCAACAACGTTCTCGTTGTCCCCAAAGTGACACTCGTTAGTAAAGCGCACTTTCTTATCACACGTATAACGAGCTACCTAGGATTTTTCATCTTTTGTAACTCCACCTTTCTAAGCCCTTTTCTTATTAAAATACTTTCTCTTCTGGTCTTGGAAACCCCTAATCTCTATAGACTTTCTTTCCAAGCGCTGCAAGTGAATCTTCTTTCCTCAAAGACATTTCCATAATGACATTAAAAGGATCTTTATAGTGTGACATGGTTGTCCTAGTGATCTCAACCTTTGGTCATTGAATAAACTTTTCATTTTTCTTAAGCAAGATGTTAGTAACAGCCTGCCCATGTCTCCAGAGTTCATCAAACTTAGTCACATACTATAGAACAGTCACATTACCTTGCTTCAATTACGTAAACCTCCTAAAAACATGGACTTTGCTGTGTTAAACAAGAATTTCTCCTCAAAACTTTCCCTAAAGTCTATCTAAGTAAGATTGTCTTCTGGTACACCCATGGTTACACTATTTCACCAATACAAGGCACTTTCTTGTAACTATCAAGAAGCCAACCTTCTCTTATGTTATCATTCAAACCAAAATCAATGAAAATTCTTTCACAATTAAGAAGACAAATCTCGATGGCATTCTCTATCCTCATAAATTACTTTACTCTTAGAGTGGTATAGTCTTTATGCAATGCGGCACAGTTGTTACAAGCAACCACTTCAAGTACATCTGCTCCCACATTAGCAGTATTTTTTCATGTCAACCTAACCGCCGCTCCGACTTGCATCATATTAATGAAAAATTAATGCATCATCCCTTTTCAACTAGTGCGGTTCTTGCACCCACATTAGCTTTAACATTAATAGTTAGTGTTTCTAGCATTAGACTGAATGTTTCCATCAGTTGTGGTGCTTCCGCCTCTTAAGTTAAGTCTTGCACTTCTGGTTGTCGGATTAAATGTTCTCGTAATTTGCACACAAGTCTTTATGAGATTTAGAAGAATGGAATAAAGGCAGATGGTAAAGTATAGATAAATATGCATAATTACACACACACACACACACATATATCAAATAACAAGTACGTATTATGACTTTATCCCTTTCCCCAAATTTATTCTTTTTATTTCTTTTATTTCATTTGGGCTATGTTTTTCAAAAATCTTATTAAGTTTTAAATAAACCTATGCATAGATACCAAGTTGTAACTTTCCAATTATTAGAGTTGAAAATAGACACTAATAATGATGTATTCTTACTTAGTATTATTTTACAGGGAAAAAATGAGTTCAGTTAATGTATCTTTAACATCAAGAATACAAGAATATGAAAATTTTCACAAAACCTTTTTCATTCGTTTATTCCAAATTCATTACATGTCTTTTACCTAACCCCATGATTACATAGTTCAAACAACATAAAGGAATAAAAATATAATTCCAAGAGCGACTTATGATGATGCCCCATGGATGATCAAAGTCATGGTTATTGAAAATTACTGTGCTCGCCTTTACACAGAACAACAAAAGCAGTTCTTCACAGCGGAAAAAACATAAATACTACTCGATTTCCTCTTATATGCCTTCAGAAGCTTTATTCATCTTAAACTAGAATAACCCTACTGTAGATCTACTCAAATAAGTACTTGATAGTTTGTGGGAAATCAGGTTAGATAAAAAGTCTAATGTGAATATAATAAGTCCATCCCAACCAAAACAGATATGTAGAGAGCCGGAAAAGGTTTCCCGTCACAACTATCTTATAATCAATGCAAAACATAACATTTTCCTACAACCAAAATAGGTGGAACATAACATAAATATCATACAAAATGGGTCGAATATGAATAGTTTGATATTCAATAGGGTCTAAGGGTTACAGATTCTCATATCTACCCATCCCATTAAGTGTCCATATGTTAATATAGTTTTCATAGGATTATTATGAACTTATTAATTTTCAGAGGCCAACTAAAACCCAATCGACTGACTCAGGTCCAAAATATAACTAGAAAATCCATTGGTCTTCTATTTACATAAGAGTATCAAGCTACTCCAATGATAGAAGAAAACAATAATAGTGGTCTACCATTCCTTTAAGGATAACAAGATATCCCATGTCAGAAGAAGAAAAATAATGGTGAGCATCATTACTATGATTGCCAAAAGAAGAAAAATATTTTAGCCTTAATATCAACAAAGCCCTATTTATTAAAATCATGGACTTGAAAAGCCAAGGCTTAACGACTAGAGTGCAAGGGGCTACCCGACACCAATCTCCACCCTTAGTTCTAGTTTTTATAAATATCGAGTGAGTCATTTCCTTTGATCAGTTCTAGGCATTTCAACACAATTTTATCTTCTCGATTACCTAGATGCAAATATACTTACTCATTAGTTTAGTTTGACTATACCCACTAATGGGATAACCTCGATTGGTTGTCATTTCCAAATCCTCAAGGTCATAATCATTGGGTGATATCATATGGGTGAGCATGTCAATAACTTATGTAAACAATAAAATAAATAATCAATGAACATAAGTAAACATATAAAGATATCAATTATCATGCTAATATATTCTAATAATAGACGTTACACGTAAATCACATATATACATACATATAGTTTATTTCATATAAAATTAGTAAAATTGGAATAAAATTTTCTTTTACCTTCTTTAAAAATCATATTGTTCAAATTTATTATTTTAACAAAAATACATTTTTTTTGCTAGGAAATTCCTAGCCTAATACTTAACCATGTGTTATTGTATGTATAAAATAAGGGTATCGCAACACTTATATTTTCAGTGTTATCATACCTTTAAAATACTTAGGCTATCATAAGTATAAAATCCATATGCTATCGCACCTTAAGAATTGTTATCGTTTGTATAAAAATTAGTGTGCTATCGCACCTTTAAAATAACTATCATAAAACAAAAAATCATGTATTATCTATAACCTCCCATAAATAAATTTATTATAACAAAATGTATTTTGGGATATAATTTCGAATTTTGAAGAAAAAGTGTGTTTCTGAAATTTAAACTGAATTTTCTTTGATTTCAAATGGATTTGAATTATGGAAATTTAATTTAACTTGATAAAGAGTTAAAAGAATTAATAAATGATATTAGAAAAAAAATTTTGGAATTTTATTGAATTTAATTTAATAAAAGTTTTGGGTATTAATTGATAATAAAGAAGAATATTAAAAAAGAAGAATAATAAAGATCCAAAAGTAGTCCAAAATTTATTTTAGCAAAATAAATAATATTTGTGAAATTTGAGAATTGTTTTGGAAAATAAAACAATTACTTTAAAATTTATTGAAATAAAAAGTTGTATTTTAATGAAATAATACTCATTATAAGAATGAAACAAATTTTTGATAAAACGACTTGGGTGGATTTTTAAATGCTAAATTTTGATTTAAAGACGGTTCAATTAGAAGGCGGTTACAGGTAAGAATTTATATAAAAATTAAATTAAATTTCATTGGACCACCATTTTCATTCCTATTCAGTAAACCATCATCATATTTTAACCTATCCCTACCCTAAATCTTTAAGTATGATTCTTACTGCCTAATTCAAAACAATAGATTGTAAATAAATTTGGAGCAAATAAAATTAATCACAGAATCACAGACACAGAATATCAGAATAACTTACAGCGGAATAAAAATACATAGTAGTTCATGAAGCTACTACAATACATAGTCTCAAAACAAAATACATAATACCAGAGCCTGAAAGCAAATACTACTGGAAATCTAAATACATAAGTCAAGGCTGAATGGAAATAACTGAAATAGATGGACAACTAGATAGACCGATAATCTCCAGCAAATCTCTAGCTCCAAAGATGAATCCAAAGCTATGATACTCAGGCTGACCCGAGCGTAAAGCAAAACACAAAACACTCGAGTCGGGAAATACATACTTATAAAATGTAAATCAACTCAAGTGATACTGTAATTGAAATGCATCAATAACTTAAAGGATCCTTGGGATCGCCCATCCTTTAAGGATCCATTAAACTATCTACTATGTAGTAATATACGTTATTATAATAATGTCTAAAGTAAAGTAAACTATTTAAAAATAGCGTTAAGGCGTTACCCATATCCCCCTTACCACATTTTATAGTGCCAATAGTCTATACAGTACAGTAATACCCCGTAAACTAAAGCTACCAGAGGATACTCCATAGGTACGACACAAATCAAACTCGTAGTAAGGCGCGCTAGGGTAGGTGACACGACACAACTATGCAATGCCAGGGTAGATATACCAATTACACTTCCGGGCCGGTGGTAACGCAGAGCCGCAGCAATCGCCCACCTCGAGCCACACTCCCGAATCAAGGGGTGCACCCAATCAATCACAAAGTAATAGAATGGTATACGATGGAATGTGTCCGATAAGAGGAGCTACCTCATTAGCCCTTCAATTCTCCTGTTTTAGCCACCTTATGCCAACTCACGGGAGTTGGGTCCACGTAAATATACCTTAGGATCGTCGCCACCATCCTACTTCATTCTGGAATCTCCACCTGTTAAAGTGGTTTTTCGGTATCGATAGAGAGTATGCCCATATCCGATCCTGGTCTCTTTAACAACTAATCGTTATTATAACCCGTGGTTATTTATTTCAAATGGTTTATATTTCAAATCAAAACATATTTAAGTTAAAACCATTTAAAAACCTATGTCAATATTCTTCCAAAACATCTATTTGTTTTCCCAAAGTTGTAACACTTCCAAATTTATTCACATAGTTATAACATTTCAAAATGTAATATTTAGAAACCATAACACTTTCAAAATGTGATATGTAGAAACCATAACACTTTCAAAATGTAATATTTTAGAAACCATAACACTTTTAAAATGTGCCCTTATATAGTAGCTTTTCAAAAATGTTACCTTTTTAGAAATAGTAGAATTTTTACAACATAACCTTAAACAATAGCATTTTAGAAATGCTGCAATTTCCATTATACTATCTATTGTAACATATTTAAAACATCATATCTTATATTTTGCCGTAGTTATTATATAAGATCTATTTTACTTTTTAAACTTATTTATTTGGATGTTAATTAAACTATGATTTTAGTTAAATAAAAATTTTCACTAAAATATCCAATTAAAACTGTATTTTCCTCATATTAGGTTAAAAATACATTTTTAAACCATTTATCAACTTATAAAATTTTAACTTATAGAAAATCAGTATATATATACCTTATCATTTAAATCAAATTTTAAGTTAAAATTTCATAATTAAAAATTCCAAATATTTAATTTTCAATATATATATATATATATTTAAAAATTAACCACAGGTCTGTATAATATTTTATAACCTAGGTCAAGTAAATATGGATATATATCATTTCAATCCGAAATATAAAATCCTAGGTTTGATCATTTCAAACCCGCAATCCCAAGTCAAATAAAAAATCGCTCGAGCCTATCATTTCAGCTCATAACGACTTTTCCCTATTCTAAAATCCGTTCGGTAAGTATCATTTCAACCCATGGTGAGGGAACATGCAGAGTGAGAAACATAAATATAAAATAAACAGCATATCATATCAGGTGATGAAACAGGTATATAATTAGGTTTTTACATCATATAATATCATATCACAGGCATATATGAAATTACTATCAATAGGCATATCACTATTACAATTCACAAGCCATCGATTCACTAGTTTGTAAGTACGAAGTTGAAAGTGATAAACTCACCTTCTAAAGCTAGAGACGACAATTCAAAACACAGAATCAAACTTCGAAAAGCACGACAAAGCACGAACTAGATTTGAGTGGATGAAGAGCCAAAATTCAAATCTTGTAAACAAACAAATACAAACAAATATAAGTAGACATTCAACACAAAAGAATTAGAATTAAACAATGCAAAAATATGAACAAAAATGAAGTAAAATGGCTTAACCAATGCAAGTGGGCTCGGCCACTACACAAATAGGCTAGACGATCATCAAAAATGGCTCGGCCGAGACTTGATTGATGCATGCATGCTCGGCCAAGGCAAGTAAAGTGCACGGCTTGGGCTGGAATGTGAAGAGATGGCATGGCAAAGCACTAGGAAGGCAAAAGGTCAAGGCAACATGAAAGGACATGTGTACAAATTGGTTCGGCCCTAGGATAATGTGCTCGGCCTGGGTTGTTTGACCTTGGTCAAGTGGTCAGGTCTGGTTACGGCTATGGAGGGGATGTGGTCACGGCAAGGCAAGGCAAAGGAGGTGGAGTGGGTGGTGGCCGTGGCTAGGGGAAAGAGTAGAGGTGATCATGTGGTGCTCGGCTAGGGTTTGTATCATGGTTTGGTGGTGGGGTTTTGATCAAGGAGGTCACGGCATGGTCAGGGGATGATGCTGAGGAGATGGAGGCCGATCATAGGTGATGGGTGGTGGAGGAGATGAGGTCGGCATAGGTGGTGAACATGGCCGAACATAGCAAATGAGAAAGAAAAAGAAAAGGAGAAAAAGGAAGACATGACTTACTGTAAATATTTTTGCTCCGGAGATGAAATGAGAAAGAGAGGAAGAATGTGAATGTTTTGTACGGCTAACACTTAGGAATACACACCACTTCACAATGAATAGGTAAAGACATGTCTATTATAAAAATACAAGCCCAAATGAAAAAGCCCATATCACAAACAAGCTCAAAACCCAATAGAAAATCAAAGCCCAAACCAAAAATAAAATAGAAAATAAACATAGAAAAATAGTTAATAAGATACTGAGAATAATTGTGTGTAAAACACTGAATTTTATCAAATTTAAAAAGTATAAAACAGAATTTGACGAAACGAAAAGCAGAACGAATATCAGAATCAAGTACAGTTTAAAAGAAAAAGATTGGAAGTTTAATATTCAAATTTAAAATTTTCAACCGAAAGTCAAAGTTTGACCAAAGTTGACCAAAATATATAAAATTCAAAAAATCATTATTTTATTATATTTGGAAAGATAATTCTCAACAAATCCCAAAAATACATTATAAAACTCCAAAATTTTAATTTTTAAATGATTTAAAATCAAAGTTTCAAATAAATTCAATTAAAAATATTTGTTAAAAATTTCGGGTTGTTACACTCTCCCCCACTCAAAGCTTTTCATCCTCAAAAAGGAATGAGACATAGAAAAAATAAAGAAAGATAGGATAGAATAACGAATAGTACCTGAAACAAACAATTCTGGATTCGAAGCACGCATGCTCTCCTCCATCTCCCAGGTACAATCCCGATCATCAGTACTCCACTGCACTTTGACCAGGTTGACAGATTTCCTTCTCAACTGCTTCGTACCTCTATCGACAATATGAAGTGGCTTCCTCTCGACAGTCAGATTTGGCTCAATATCCAAACTCTCGAGAGCAAAAGGCAAGACAATAAGGGATGGATCATGAAGATACCGACGAAGATGCGAAACATGGAATACATTATGCACTCTAGAAAACTTCTCAGGCAAATCCAGGCGATAAGCTAAAGAACCAACTCTCTCTAAGATGCTGAAAAGACCAATGAACCTAGGAGCAAGCTTCCCTCTCCGACCAAACCGAATTACATTCCTTAAGGGAGAGACCTTAAGGAAAACCAGATCACTAATAGAAAACTCCAAACTCCTCCTACGCCGATCAGCATACTTCTTCTGCCTATCCTGAGCACTCCTAATCTTCCTCTTGATCTCCTCAACTCTGTCAGAAGCCTCCAAAATCATATCAGGACCATGAACCAAACGATTACCAGATTCAATCCATCAAGATGGAGATATGAAAGGTCGTCCGTAAAGAGCAGCAAACAAAGACATTGCAATACTAGCCTGAATTCAAAAGATGAAATGAGATAGATAAAGGATTAAGATAGGATTAAGATAGAAGATTTGAGATTATACCTGATAACTGTTGTTATAGGTGAATTCGACAAGATGGAGATGATCTTCCAAAGATCCTCCATAATCAAGAACACAAGCACGAAGAAGATCCTCTAGAATCTGATTCGCTCTTTCCGTTTAACCGTCGGTCTGCAGATGGTAAGCAGTGCTCAGATTCAGATGAGTACCCAAAGATTCCTAAAAAGCTTGTCCAAAACTGACTGGTAAAGATGGGATCTCGATCACAAACAATACCGACAGGAACACCATGAAGACGGACAATCTCCCTCATATAGATCTCAGCTAAACTCGAAGCAGAACGGGTAGACTTGACCGGAATGAAATGAGATGACTTGGTCAATCTATCCAAAATAACCCAAATACTCTCATTACCCCTCCTAGTCCTCGGTAATCCATCAATAAAATCCATAGAAACCTGTTCCCATTTCCAATTGGGAACCTCAAGGGGCTGCAACAAACCAGGGGTCTTCTGATGATCGGCCTTGACTTGCTGACAAGTCGCACACCTACTAACAAAAATGGAGATATCACGCTTCATACCCTTCCACCAATAAAGCTTCTTCATATCCTGATACATCTTCGACACACCCGAATGAATAGAAAGTCTGGATCGATGATTTTCCCAAAGTAACTCTTGCCTCAATCCATCGACATTCGGGACACAAATCCGATTATTAATCCTCAAAATCCCTCTATCATTGGTCTGAGCTCCACTACCATCAAGGCTACTACCACTAACCCTACTACGGACATTCACCTCCATAAGCCTAAGCATCTGATCCTCATCCTGCTTAGCAATGATACGATCCAAAAGAGGAGAAGAAACAACAAGCTGACACAACATCGCCTTCTTCCGACTCAAAGCATCGGCCACAACATTAGCTTTTCCAGGGGTATAGTTGATGTCGAGTCATAAGAAGCAAGGAACTCAAGCCACCTAACTTGCCTCTGATTCAAATCCTTCTGGGTGAAAATATATCTCAAAGACTGATGATCCGTAAAAAGCTCAAACTTAGTTCCTAAAAGATGATGCCTCCAAAGCTTCAAAGCAAAAACCACGGCAAGCAATTCCAAATCATGAGCAGCATAATTGGCTTCATGGGTCTTCAACTAACGACTGGCATAAGCAATGACCTTCCCATCCTACATCAGAACAGCTCCCAAACCCTCACGACTAGCATCAGTGTATACCGTTAATCCCTCATTTCCATTTGGAACGGTAAGAACTGATGCGGAAGTAAGCTTGCGCTTTAACTCATTGAATGTAGCTTCACACTTATCATTCCATATAAACTTAGCATTCTTTCGAGTCAAAGTAGTGAGAGGTGCAGCAATCCGAGCAAAATTCTCAATGAATCTCCGATAATAACCGGCAAGGCCCAGAAAGCTACTGATATCAGATGGAGTCCTAAGAATTTCCCAATCCTGAAATAGAATAGGGAAAAATAAGAACTACAAAGAAAGATAGAATGATTTGATTACAAAAGAAAGATGAGAAAAGGTAGACTTACATTGATCGCAGCGATCTTAACTGGATCAACAGAAACTCCATTACTAAAAACAATATATCCAAGAAATCGGACTTCATCCTTCCAGAAATGGCATTTAGAGAATTTAGCTTTCAACTGATGACTCCTAAGATTCCCCAGAACAGAATTCAAATGGACCTTATACTCCTCCTCAGACTTAGAGAAGACAAGAATATCATCGACGAAGACTAGAACAAACTTGCTAAGAACATCACGAAAAACACGATTCATCAGATCAATAAAGAAAGCTGGGGCATTAGTCAAACCAAAAGGCATAACTAACCATTCATAGAAACCATTCTCAGTACGGAAAACAGTCTTGAGAATACTTTCCTCAGCAACTCTGAGCTGGTGGAAACCTATGGCAAGATCAAGTTGAGAGAATATGGTAGCTCCATAAAGCTGATCGAACATATCATTGATACGAGGCATAGGATATCTGTTCTTCATAGTGAGCTTGTTCAGCTCCCTATAATCAACACACATCCTCAAAGAACCGTCAGACTTAGTGACGAAAACCACAGCTGCTCCCGATTCAGAATGACTAGGTCTGATCAGATCCTTGGAGAACAAGTCCTCAATTTGTTTCCTCAACTCAACCTTCTCACGGGGTGCCATTCTTCTGGGAGGAAGAACTACAGGTCGAGCTCCAGGAATAAGATCAATACGGAAATCGATTTCCCGCTTAGGAGGTAAAGAAGCGACTTCACCAAAAACATCGGGATAGAGCTTAACCACAGGGGTTGAATTAAGATCACCAAGAGAAGAATCTAGAGAGAAAATAAAACTGCCAGCAAAATCCTTAGGCATACAGCGCTGAATCACTAAAGGGTTACCCCGATCATTAACAACCAAAACAGTTCGGGTTTTACAAGAGATAACGGCTTCATGCCTCTTCAACCAATCACCCCCAAGCAATATATCAAAAGCATTAAAACCCAGAACATAGAAATCACCAGAAAATCGATGGCCAGAATAGAAGAGTTTCACTTGGTTACAAATCCTACTAAGGTTCGCGGGACCCCCAATAGGATTAGTAACACACAAAGGTACAGCCGCAAACATAGGTGAAAGGAGATGTTCAAACTTATAACAAAGATCTATAGAAATAAAACTATGCGAAGCTCCAGTATCAAATAAAACACGAACAAGAAAATCAAACAAAGTAAAGGTGCCCTGGAGAGTACCTTGGGTATCGCTAGGAGCAGGTGGAGTAGGCGGAGCCTGAGTGAACGAAGTCATGGCAAAGACTCTAGATGTCTTGCCCTTCTGATACAAGGGGCAATCCTTCTTGAAATGGCCAGGCTGCAAACAGACATGACAGAGGTTGTTCCTGGTATCCTAAGGTGGAGGAACAGCAGCACCAACTGAAGTAGGGCAACTATTGGTATAGTGACCCTTCTGATCGCACTTGAAGCAAGTGATGGAAGATAGGTCGATAGGATGCTTCCGAGGAGTAGATCCTAAACCTGGATTCTTAAGCCAATTCTACTTCTGCCGATGAAAGTTAGGCTTCCTCTTCTTAGAGTTGCCAGAACCAGGCTGAGATGGAGAAGCACGAGGAACAGAAGCTTCCTTAGAATTGGGGTTCTCATATCTAATGGCCATGTCCATCAACTTCGTGAAGGTACCATGCACATGAGAAATGAGACGATCATAATACTCTGGGCGAGCTCTAGCTATAAATTTCTCATTCTTCTTAAGAGATGTGTCAATCAGGCCAGAACCAAACTTTGAAAGTTCATTGAACTTCCGCTCATACTCAGAAAATGACGTGCTCCCTTGCTTAAGATCCATAAACTCCCAGTGTAGTTGGGACTTCCCGGCCTCGGGCATCCACTTTGCCACAAAAGCATCCCTGAAACAAGATATCCAAACTAAGAAATATTTCAAAGAGAGATGAACTGAACCAAATCAAAAATCAACTCAAGAAGATACCTAAACTACTCCCAAGAAATATTAGCCTCAACAGTCTGAGCTGTAACAGACTCCCACCAATCCTGGGCTGCCTCCTGCAATTGCCAAGCTGCCAACTAACGCTTCTGAGCATCAGTAATCTCCAAACCAGTGAAAATCCTCTCTAAACTCCTCTACCACTGCTGAGCCTCTACGATGCTCTCAGATCCAGTAAACTTGGTACCACCAAGCCGAGTGAACTCCTTACAGAGAGTGGTGAACCTGATGGGTGCAACAGGCTCAGGAACTAGGGCAACACCACGACCCCTACCTCTGGCATTCCTACGATTCATCCTGAAAAAATCAAGAATGAATTTTAGGACAAAGGTGAATAGAAAGACAAAGATAAGATTCAGCTAAAATGCCTAATCAAAGAATTCTAATAACAAGGTGGATTCGAAAGGAAAGAAGTTAAGAAAATGAGATTTTAAAACATGAAAATTTTATATCCAAAATAATCTTTTAAAATCCTCTAAAATCATTTGAAAATCATTTATACTTAAAAATACGCTCTCTCACAAAGAAATGATTCTAAGATTGATTTCACTCATTCTAGGGTATCTTTACCCCAATCTCTAATGAGTTTTTGCTCCATAGGCTAAGGTTTGCCTAAAACCAAAGCTCTGATACCAAATGTAACGACCCACTATTTTGGACCATTCAAATCGACAATAAAACCACACATGTCGGACTTGAATAATTCAAAACAATAGATTCTAAATAAATTTGGAGCAAATAAAATCAATCATAGAATCATAGACACAGAATATCAGAATAACTCGCAGCGGAATAAAAATACATAGTAGTTCATGAAGCTACTACAATACATAGTCTCAAAACAAAATACATAATACCAGAGTCTGAAAGCAAATACAACTGGAAATCCAAATACATAAATAAAGGCTGAATGGAAATAACTGAAATAGATAGACAACTAGATAGATAGATAATCTCCAGCAAATCTCTAGCTCCAAAGATGAATCCAAAGTTGTGATACTTAGGCTGACCCAAGCGTAAAGCAAAACACAAAACACTCGAGTCAGGACATACATACTTATAAAATGTAAATCAACTCAAGTGATATTGTAATAGAAATGCATCAATAACTTAAAGGATGCTTGGGATCGCCCATCCTTTAAGGATCCGTTAAACTATCTACTATGTAGTAATATATGCTATTATAATAATGTCTAAAGTAAAGTAAACTATTTAAAAATAGCGTTAAGGCGTTACCCATATCCCCTTTAACACATTTTATAGTGCCAATAGTCTATACAGTACCGTAATACCCCGTAAACTAAAGCTACCAGAGGATACTCCATAGGTACGGCACAAATCAAACTCGTAGTAAGGCGCGTTAGGGTAGGTGACACGGCACAACTAGGCAATGCCAGGGTAGATATACCAATTACACTTTCGGGCCGGTGGTAACGTAGAGCCGCAGCAATCGCCCACCTCGAGCCACACTCCCGAATCAAGGGGTGCACCCAATCAATCACAAAGTAATAGAATGGTATACGATGGAATGTGTCCTTTAAGAGGAGCTACCTCATTAGCCCATCAATTGCTCCTGTTTTAGCCACCTTATGCCAACTCACGAGAGATGGGTCCACGTAAATATACCTTAGGATCGTCGCCACCATCCTACTTCATTCTGGAATCTGCACCACGTACGCAGTTGTTAAAGTGGTTTTTCGGTATCGATGGAGAGTATGCCCATATCTGATCCCGGTCTCTTTAACAACTAATCGTTATTATAACCCGTGGTCATTTATTTCAAATGATTTATATTTCAAATCAAAACATAATTAATTTAAAACCATTTAAAAACATATGTCAATATTCTTCCAAAACATTTATTTATTTTCCCAAAGTTGTAACACTTCCAAATTTATTCACATAGTTATAACATTTCAAAATGTAATATTTAGAAACCATAACACTTCCAAAATGTGATATTTAGAAATCATAACACTTTCAAAATGTGATATTTTAGAAACCATAACACTTTTAAACTACCCTTATATAGTAGCATTTCGAAAATGTTACCTTTTTAGAAATAGTAGAATTTTTACAACATAACCTTAAACAACAGCATTTTAGAAATGCTGCAATTTCTATTATACTATCTATTGTAACATATTTAAAACATCATATCTTATATTTTGCCATCGTTATTATATAAGATCTATTTAACTTTTCAAATTTATTTATTTGGATGTCAATTAAACTATGATTTTAGTTAAATAAAAAATTTCACTAAAATATCCAATTAAAACTTTATTTTCCTCATATTAGGTTAAAAATACATTTTAAAACCATTTATCAACTTATAAAATTTTAACTTATAGAAAATCAGTATATATATACCTTATCATTTAAATCAAATTTTGAGTTAAAATTTCATAATTAAAAATTGCAAATATTTAAATTTCAAAATATATATATATATATATATTTAAAAATTAACCACAGGTTTGTATAATATTTTCTAACCTAGGTCAAGTAAATACGGATATATACCATTTCAATCCAAAATATAAAATCCCGGGTTTGATCATTTCAAACCCACAATCCCAAGTCAAATAAAAAATCGCTCGAGCCTATCATTTCAGCTCATAACGACTTTTCCCTATTCTAAAATCCGTTCGGTATGTATCATTTCAACCCATAGTGAGGGAACTTGCAGTGTGAGAAACAGAAATATAAAATAAACAGCATATCATATCAGATGATGAAACAGGTATATAATCAGGTTATAACATCATATAATATCATATCACAGGCATATATGAAATTACTATCAATATGGCATATCACTATTACAATTCACAAGCCATCGATTCACTAGTTTATAAGTACGAAGTCGAGAGTGATAAACTCACCTTCTAAAGCTAGAGACGACAATTCAAAACATAGAATCAAACTCCAAAAAGCACGACAAAGCACAAACTAGATTTGAGTGGATGAAGAGCCAAGATTCAAATCTTGTAAACAAACAAATACAAGTAGACATTCAACACAAAAGAATTAGAATTAAACAATGCAAAAATATGAACAAAAATGAAGTAAAATGGCTTAACCAATGCAAGTGGGCTCGGTCACTACACAAATAGGCTAGACGATCATCAAAAATGGCTCGACCAAGACTTGATTGATGCATGCATGCTCGGCCAAGGCAAGTAAAGTGCACGGCTATGGGCTAGAATGTGAAGAGATGGCATGGCAAAGCACTAGGAAGGCAAAAGGTCAAGGCAATATGAAAGGACATGTGTACAAATTGGTTCGGCTCTAGGCTAATGTGCTCGGTCTGGGTTGTTTAGACTTGGTCAAGTGGTCAGGTCTGGTCACGGCTATGGAGAGGATGTGGTCACGGCAAGGCAAGGCAAAGGAGGTGGAGTGGGTGGTGGCCGAGGGTAGGGGAAAGAGTAGAGGTGACCATGTGGTGCTCGGCTAGGGTTTGTATCATGGTTTGGTGGTGGGGTTTTGATCAAGGAGGTCACGGCATGGTCAGGGGATGATGCTGAGGAGATGGAGGCCGATCATAGGTAATGGGTGGTGGAGGAGATGAGGTCGACATAGGTGGTGAACATGGCCGAACATAGCAAATGAGAAAGAAAAAGAAAAAGAGAAAGAGGAAGACATGACTTACTGTAAATATTTTTGCTCAGGAGATGAAATGAGAAAGAGAGGAAGAATGTGAATGTTTTGTACGGCTAACACTTAGGAATACACACCACTTCACAATGAATAGGTAGAGACATGTCTATTAGAAAAATACAAGCCCAAATGCAAAGCCCATATCACAAACAAGCTCAAAACCCAATAGAAAATCAAAGCCCAAACCAAAAATAAAATAAAAAATAAACATAGAAAAATAGACAATAAGATACTGAGAATAATTGCGTGTAAAACGCTGAATTTTATCAGATTTAAAAAGTATAAAACAGAATTTGACGAAACGAAAAGCAGAATGAATATCAGAATCAAGTACAGTTTAAAAGAAAAAGGTTGGAAGTTTAAAATTCAAATTTAAAAATTTCAACTGAAAGTCAAAGTTTGACCAAAGTTGACCAAAATATAAAATTTTCAGAAAATCATTATTTTATTATATTTGGAAAAATAATTCTCAACAAATCCCAAAAATACATTGTAAAACTCCCAATTTTCAATTTTTAAATGATTTAAAATCAAAGTTTCAAATAAATTCAATTAAAAATATTTGTTAAAATTTTGAGTTGTTACAGTTTTACAATCTAAACTACATTAAACAAAAGCAAGAAAAAAGTGCCGAGTATGATTGTTTACTATCTATACTTTTACTATGCAAATTTGATTTTAATAGATACAAATTGGATGATATGTTGAATCTATGTTGGCTTGGTAGCCTATTGAATTGAATCAAAACAGAAAGTATTTGATTTTATATTATCTTTGTGTATGAAATACTACTATTAAGTAGAAACCCTAGTAGTCTATTGAAATTTTGATCCATATACTTAATGATTGGGTTCAAGATAAAGTTTAGTGGAAAAGGGTTAGGATGCTAAATCGATGTCGAGGCAAAGTTGACTAGAGTTGAGATGATCGATTTAAGAAATTCCTAGTACTATTGCTCCTACATTGCGAAACAGGTCGACCGGTGTGCATAGAATGGTCGACCGATTTATGTTTATTTGGAGTAATAAGCTCTAGGATTTAAGAAGAGTGATCATATTTTTGAAATTTAAAATTTAAAATTTTGAATCTCTGTAGATTTATAAAAGTGGAAATTAGCCACAAGGGCCTCTTTAGCAAGTGGAATTAGTTTCTAGGACACACAACTGAAATAATTACTTTCAAGGACAAAACGTAAAATAATTAGTTTATAGGGCCTAAAAACCTATGAAATTATGTCCTTGAAAGTAATTGGACTGCTAACTTTGTCCTTTAAAGTAATTATTCTGCTGACTTTGTCCTTGAAAGTAATTTCTTTGAATGTGTGTCCTAGAAACTAATTGGACTGCAAAGTTTGTCCTTCTTGTGAAATCCCCCTTTATAAAAATGAGTTTAAAGTTTAAGTGATATTTTAAAAATATAAAACTTGAATTTTATTCAAGTTAATTGGTGCATTTGAATATAAATTATAAGGAGGAAGGTGGGCTTAAATTTTAAAGCTTTTAAAAGCACCAATGTAGTGGTTTCAAATGAATATGGTTATGAAATGCTACGTTGCATGTAATTTGGTTTTGAAAGGAAGGCAAAGTGTATTGATTATTGAAGTATTTTAAAAAGTTGAATTAAAGTGAGATGATTTTAAATGATTTTTAAATTTCTCTGTATATGAGTATAGCAATGAAATTCTACTCATTTTTAAAGGTTCATTCTCAAATGATTTTTCCAATGAGTTTTGATATTTATTTCATTAATACACACACACACATACAGACACATACAAATATATATATATATATATATATATATATATATATATAATATCTATGTGTGTACATATGTATATAAGTTGCATAAGCTTTTCTATAAAAGGAATTTATAGAATTAATTGAAACGGTATTGAAATTATTTTATGAATGAATTTGAAATTCATTTAGTGTAGAAATGCAAGTATATGGTTCTGATTTGAATACCAAATGTTATTTAATAATGCTTAGTAAAATTTAAAAGGGCTATAACATGATTTTGAAGAGCAAATACCATATATATATACACATACACACACACATATACACACACATATGTAAGTAAGTAAGTAAGTAAGTATGTGTGTATATTGGAAAACATGAGTATATATTTTAAAAAATATAAGTTTAAATTAGGCAAATAGAAGGTTTGTGTGAGTTTGATGCAAGTAACTGAGTATTTAATTCACCCAAGCTATGAAAGTATACTTATGTTATGTTGTAAAAGTTGATTGAAAATTTTCTCAATTTAAATTTGAATGAAATTGAGCAGTATTTGGCTATTGTTGATATATGAAATTTTTAAGAGTATAATAAATTGCCAAGTATGCTACAAATGCAGGTTAAATGGATGAAATGTCTGCTTAAGTGACTATGGGTTATTTTAAAAACTTATTGATTTTAAAAGTAGAAGTATATGATTATAATGTTTGCTTCATCCATGATACACACACACATATGCATGTTAAATATATTCCATTGATATTGATGAGAATATGTGATTAATCATGTTTGAATCGAAGAGTTTTTAATGCACTATTGCTTGATGAAAAGAAATGTATATACACGACCTTTATTTGATGAAAATGAGATATAATATCATTTTGGGAATAAATGATTTTTGAGAAGTCAAATGTTTTTTCAAAGTAGAAAATTTAACATTTAACGAGAATGATACGAGGTATTGAATATTAGACTGCTAGAATTCATCCTAGCAAACTGATTTGAAAACTACAACTCGAATTATGATGACTTTGTCCCTCGTAACAGAGTGTAATGATCTGTTACATGGATAATATAATGATAATTAATGAGAAATTAAAGATGTAGTGACTTAAGAGCTATCCCCTCATGATGGAACACAGTTGGCTACCGTAGCACCACCTTAAGAAACCAGAGATGATGCAACTAAGGGATTGCATTAAGTGCACTCATAAGTGGTCTTAAGCAGCGGGTGAAAAAAATCGCACGGGCTTATCAAGGTAGTTAGTCTAGTAGAGGGTAAATCCAAAAGGGGTTACCAACAAGTAATTCTGTTGGGAAATTAAGGAAGTGAGTTAAGGTATAACTCTCAATTGTATACACCGATCTTGTAAAATGTAGATTTTAAGCAATGAAAACAACACATCTATTAATTGTTTAAATATACGGTTGAAAAGGCTATATTATGGTAAGCAATGATGTCAAATTAATGTAATATAAAAATAGTGTACTCAAATATAATTTGATTGCAATTTATTAGTGGGGATGGTATGAAATATCCCAGTTAAATAGAGTTGAAAATGTGGGTCAATTTGAATTATGCCATGACCGTTGAGTGTTTACATTGTTTTGGTCCGAATGAATTGTAGGCACGATTTTGTATAGTGTGAGTGACATCGTGTTTGATTAATGTCATGTGTATATACCCAACACCCCAATTGTATATTATTACTATTGCACTGTTATACTCATAACTAGATTTCTGGCTTGACTCTAAGTTTATTATGTTTACGGCAATGCCTAATGTTTGACTGAGGTGTTGTGATTTCATGATGATTCTCTACATATGTTTGCATCAAAATTGGTTACAAACGCTCAACTAATATGGTAACACCGTAGATTCAATATCCAATATTGAAATAGAATCAAGTAGAGAATAAAATATGAAGAAAGAAAATTAAAACAGCAAGAAATGAAAAAAAAGATGAGATTTTATAGTGGTTAGGCGTACTTTAGCCTACTCCACTCCAAAAGTTTTCCTTTTTATTGATACTGCTGATTATAGTTACAATCCGTGAAATTCAAGAATAAAAATGGTGGAGTATAGCCTAGGGAAGAAGATGAAGAGAGCCAGAAGAAGATCCCTTTCCTTGAGCCATGCCTGATGTATTGATAGAGGAATCTAACAAAATACTCGCTCAAAGTCCACATTTAGAACCTCCAGACCCAGAAGGACCCGCACATAAAAAAGGGACCCATTTGGGCCTTTTAGATGGTCGGCCCCCGTCCCTATAGGGGGATTGACGCCGGTCCCTGAGGATCAAGAATGGGGGTCGGTGATCCCTAGAGTGGGACCTCCATGCCACCTGCTTCTTGTTTCCATAGTCGTTTCCAGAGTTGCTTTGGTGTTCACTGAGTTATCGAGTGATCATCGTTGAGTCAAACTACATATCTAAGTGATCCGTAGCCATATCGATCCGATCCGTACTCCATCACATTGATTCGTTCCGATCCACTGCCTTGGGGAAGTGTCAATCCATACTTAGCCAATTCTGGGATGTCATTCGCTTGAATACGCTTGAATATCATCCATAGCCTTGATTATAACCAATCCCCGAACCTAATAACCATCTCTCCGTGCATCCTACCTTAATGATTATGGAAGCCGTCTAGCCAAATCTATGGTATCATAGCCTTGCCGAAAGGCAGGATGACATTTTTCCTCCAAAACATGACTAGCAATAGGAAAGTGTGTTTTGGATTGCCATAAGTCAAAAATCCATAATCCGTAATCCATCGATAGCCGAGTTTTCCAATCCAAAATCCAATCCTTTGCTAAGCTGAATCCTGGATCTCTTTGGATCGTTGGTGAAATATGCGACCGCTTTGAGTCGATAGCCAATTCTGAAGCCATTCCAATCCTTATCCAAATCCATATTCATCCAAAGCCGGTAACCAAATCCTCGATCTTTCAGGATCGTTTGCTAAATCCAAAGCCTTGATCTCACCGGATCACCATCCAAATCCTCGACCTCTCTGGGTCGTTAGCCAAATCCATGACCTTCTGGGTCAATGTCCAAATCCATAATGATTTGAAATCCTGGAAGTCATTAAGCCAGATTCTCGATTTCTCTGGATCGTTATCCAAGTTCATGGTCTCTCTGGACCGATCGATGGCTTCTCTGGAAACTTGCCAAGTTTAATCCGAACTTAACGACAAGTAAGCCAACCCTGTCACTCACCGATGAAGCAACTCACTCCCTGCACTCTAGCCCTTTTGGGGCATATAGTGATGTCTTTATCCTCCTGGACCGATCACAGCCTCTCCGAGCTCTTGTTGAACCCCATGCTGTCACTCTTCGATGAAGGAGGAGCAATGATAAGTAAGATGATCCCGTCGCTCTTGGGAGAAGCGGCATTACTTCCTGCACTTCGGTTCAGTGTCCCTGAACATAAAACATTGTAATGGTCTTTCTCGGCCGATCATAGCCTTTTCAGACCCTTACCGAACCCCATCCAGTCACTCTCCGGTGAAAGGGGGAATAGCGATAAGTAAGTCGATCATGTCGCTCTCCGGTGAAGTGACTTACTTCTTGCACTTCGATCCCCGACTCTTCGATCAGGGACATAAAGCGATCAATTCCGTAATGACCTCCTTTCTCTGGCCTCGACTCTCCGATCAAGTACTTAATCCATGATGTACGAGCCCATCTTGTAGCTCTCTGACGAAGGGACTCGCACCTTTCGATTATTGCCCTGACCCTCCAGTCGAGACAACTGCGACCCGTTTTGTTCATCGCATTAATGCAGATTTGAAGTAAATTATAAAATTTGAGTCCTTACAACCAGAAAACCAGAAAATAAAGAAAACCAAACATTGTCTCTTTGGGCGTGACAGTTTATCATCATCGTAGAGCATTCCTAGGGTCCATCCTCGGTCCCATACATGTGTAAGCGACTTAGCCATTTTATTGTGGATTTTATTATTTTAGGTCATGCCATTCCTATTAGGAGATGACAATCTGTGACCTCGATCCAAGGCCATTTCCATTTGATGCATACGGTGGCCTCTCCCATTCCAGCGCCGTCGCCCGAGTCCTTACGTACTGCGGCAGCCTACCATTCTTGATGTATTCCTCAACAATATACTTTAAGTGCCTACATTCATCATGTGGTATGCCCATCTAGTTCATGGAACATGTAGTATTTTCCAGATCTACGTTCTCGCTCCATAGGATCCCTCTTTGCCGATTTTCGATAGGGGAGTTTCCCCCTAGTGTCTCGATAAATCCGTTCCAAGCATTCTGTCAAATCCAAATAAGAGGAGAACTTCGACTCTCACTCATTCCTTTGCCTTCTCGATCCATCATATCCATCGTCCAGCTTCCACTTACCCTTATCCTACCTGAGTCTATCTCCCGATGATTCTTCGCCTCGCACAGCATTTACTTCATGTTTGTTGGTTTATGTGTCCTTCTACCATAGGAACCTTTCCGCCTCATGATAGAATTCCCCGAGATCCATCGGTGAATCTCTTACAAATGCAATCTTAAAGTCCGTTTGGTCAGAAATCTCAGATACCACTGCCATTAAAACCATTGATGGATCCGACCGATCCACTGAAGCCACTGTTGCATTGAGATGCATCAAGAAACTCCACAGGGGAATCTTTGGTCCTCTATTTAAGTGCCGCCAATGTCATCACATTCTTGGGTCATGAAATATGGACCCGAAACTTCTTCATAAATTAGTCCACTAGTTCATTCCATGTCTTAATTGATTCATTCTCCAGCTGCCTAAACCAAAGCACAACTAATTCCATCAAGTATAAAGGAAAACCTCTCGCCATGACCTTCTTCGATGCCCCCGGCACTTCCATATGCCGGATATACCTCATCATGTGCATTGTTGGATTCGACTTCTCGTTATATACCTCCAATGTTAGTAGTTTGAACTCCGGTGGGTTCCTAGCATTCGTGATATTTGAAGTGAATGGACTCCGATTCACATCCTCCAGACTCAAGTTGGGCAATCCCCCTTTCATTATTCGACGTATCAGGTCAGCCATCCTTTCATTCTCATCCATAGATGGCCTCTAATCCATATTCCTAGCCTGTCCCCAATTCGATATAGGTGTTCTGGAACATACTCCTCTAGACTTGCATTCGCATTTCGACATACAAACAACCAAACAACATTAGCCACTGGCCTTTCATGAACTGATCCAGATTGACCCTGGGACTTGCCCCTAAGTTCTAGGTGATCGGCATCGATCCCTATTAGGGGGTCGATGTCGATCACTCCATGTTAACCGGAGGCTGCTCCCGGCTGCTCGACTCCGTTCCTTTGCCCATTAGCTTCGTTTCTATGCCCCTCGTTCGGGTTTTCTATGGCTCCTACTGATATAATTCCTCGATCCAGATTGCCAGCTGCTCCAAATCCTTGGTTTAGTGCTCCAACTTATCCAATTTGCCTGAGAAAATTCTACATCATCTCCTCTTGCCTCTTCATCATCCGCTCCTACATAGCATCCATCATAGTCTCCATCTCATTCATAATGATGTAGACGGAGGGTTTATTAGCTGCAGCTCCTGAGGATGCCTCTTGACTTCCTCCATGGTGACTCCTATCCGCAGGTGCTTTCCTTATAGATTGCCTGAACATTGATCCAAATCCAAGCTCCAAATCATTTCCAAATCTACGAGTGCAAGTAACCTAACTCCGATACCAAAATATTTGCACCAAAATTGGTTATAAATGCCTAATTAATATGGTAACACCACAGATTCAATATCCAATATCCAAACAGAATGAAGTAGTGAACAAAATATGAAGGCGGAAAATTAAAACAGTAAGAAATGAAATGAATAGGAGATTTTATAGAGTTTCGGCGTACTCCGGCCTATGTCCACTCCAAAAGTTTTCTTTTTATTTATATTGAAGATTACAGTTACAATCCATGAAATTCAAGAATAAAAATAGCGGAGCCTAGGGAAGAAGATGAAGAGAGCCAAAAAGAAGACCCCTTTCCTTGGGTCATGGCTACTATATTTATATAGGAAGCCAAGGAAATATCTCGCTCAAAATCCGCATGTAGAATCTAAAGACCCAAACGGTCTCGCACAAAAAAAATGAGGCCTATATGGGTCTTCTAGAGGGACCGGTCCCGATCCCTATCCCGCGATCTGCGTCGATCCCTAAAGATCAAGAATGGGGCTCGGCCATCCCTAGTGTGGGATCCTCATGCCACCTGCTCCATGTTTTATAGTCGTTTCCTGAGTTGCTTTGGTGTTTGTCAAGTTATCGAGCGATCATTGTTGAGTTGAACTGCTAATACGAGTGATCCATAGCTATTAATTGGGTTTTTAACCCAGCAGAATTCAATAGGAGTTAGAAAATTCGGATTAATCCAAAATGACATGAGACTTAACCCAAAGGTCTAAAACAACTAGAAGATGGACTCTAAGACATATGGGACCAAAATACACAATCTTTTTAGATCGGCACCGATCCGATCCAATTGGATCGATACCGATATGAAATATTGAATGGTGGTTTCTTCTAACCACTTACATTGTTCTCCCATCTCTCTGCCCAACTTATCTGTCAAGTTTGGTGACATTCCAAGCATCCAAGTTCAAGAAGCAAAGACTTGTCTAATTTAGACTATAGTTCAGTCAATTCCATAGGTGAATCACCATCAGAACACGTCAACAATCTATGAAATTACGCGGGGAGCATCACAACCAAGCAAGGAAGCCATCTGAATAGAAAGTGTACAAAAATTGTACAACTATCGGATCGGTACCGATCCAAACCAATTGGATCGGTATCAATCCGAATAGTTTTTTCCTGTGATAGCCAATTTTCCCAAGCAGCTTCTACATGATGGATACGGGCTTCAAGTGAAACGACTCTAGCCCAAGTGCTCTCCAACTCCTATAAATACCATCCCATCTGCAACAGAAAAAGCATCTGATCTGATCTCTGCTGAACTAACGACATCAACTCTGCCATTGTTTCTTCACTCTTCTTCTCCCACACTATAGCCATTAAAGGGCAACTTAGATCCTTTCTGTTGTATCTAACAATGGTGTCTTGATCTAACTTAGGAAAGAAGAATCATATTGTAATCCAAACTCCTTTGTAACAGCAGTTGATCAATAAAAGCAATAAAATGGACGTAGGCTTCATTAACAGCCAAACCACTATAAAAATCTCTTGTCACTTTACTATTTCTGCTCTTTTTACATTTATTTTCTATATTATTTGCTCTGAGAAATAGGGCTGGTGCTTTCACACTCAAAGCAGGGTGTTGATCCATTCTTTGGGTTAATATTTTGGTGCTCTCACTGAGAACTCATTGAATTCAGGCATAGATTTAGCTTTTCTCTTTGGATCCACCAGATCCAGAAACTAGATCCATCAAATATGCTTTAGGAAATTTGAAGCTTGCCGTTGCAGATCAATGGCGGGGAGAAAGAGGACTGTTTCTAGAAAATTCATAGAGCTATTATAGTTGGAGAAGAGACCAATCCCCAGCAAGTTGAAGTCAACAACACCAATAATCTGCTAATTGGAGAGAACTCTGGAGTTAGCATCGGAGATCAAGTGCCAGAACCTTCTACCTAACATGAGGTCATCACCAAAGGCGAATTGAACAAGATGGTTAATGAAATCAACCAAAAGATGGAGAACAGCCAAAAAGCTCTTATGGACAAATTAAATGACCTTCTAACCTTGCAATCACTCGCTGATCCAAGAACCATGCCAGAATCAGTAGCTGCCACCAAGTAGGAAAACTCTTCTGTTTATGGTCTAAACAGAAGAAACGGAAGGTAGAAGCAAAAAGGAATGGTGGATGGAGCAGCAGGAATCGTCATAGAAGGAAACACAAGCACTTCGCCAACTGTAAAATAAACTGCTACAAACTTGAATCTAGGGGCGAAAACCCCACAGGAAGATATAGTAGTGGATCTCTCCGACTCTGAAGATGGCAAGCAACTTGACGACGACAAGTTGGAAGATAATGCTAATGCATTCAATACTGGAAGAGAGGCCCAGACTGCCCCTACCCATCCAACCGCAAGCCAACAAGACTCCGAGGGAGTGGCTCTCTCGAAGACAGGAGAGCCTAGGTTTCAACCCACTTACCAAGATCGTTTGCAAAATCAAACACTTGGCATAGTCACTGACAGCCAACCCATGGACTACCAAACATCAGAGGCATATACCGTAGGTATGATCAAGCACTTGATGGATAACGTTAAGGATAGGAGAGACGATGAATGAGGATCCACTCCAAACTGGACTCCCTTCACTGATGACATTTTGAATAAACAGTACCCTGAAAAGTTTACTATGCAGACTATTCCATCATACGATAGAAATAGAGATCCAAAACCCCAATTTTACAAGTATAGTCGGCACATGAATGGAGCAAATGCCTCAAATGCTGTTCGATGTAGATGTTTTCCTATCTTCCTAGAGGTAGTTTCTTCTATGTTGTTCACCAGCCTCCCACCAAAATCCATCTCCACTTTCGATGAATTAGCAACAAAATTCCTTGATCAGTTTAGGGTTCACATGGCACGGCCAAAAATGTGATGTCCTTATTTAGCCTATTCCAAGGACGAAATAAATCTTAAAAATCCTTCATGAGTCGGTTCAACACCGCGGTGACTGAAGTAAGTAACTCAAACGAAGATATGGTCTTCATGGCCCTGGTCCACGCTATCCACCCCGATACTAAATTCAGAAAATGGCAAAATGAAGTAACCTACCACTAGGAAGGACTTTAACAGAAAGGAAAGCCAGCACTTGAGATTGGAAGAGGTGGAGGAGCTAGAAGGAAAACTTGCTAACCCACAACCAACCAACATTAGCCAGAATAACATGGCAGCTAACCATATGTAAACACTTCCAGAAATACTGTAGGAAATGTGGGGAATGATGGGAACTAAAAAAAGAAAGAACCAGAATTCCAACAAGCGAAACGGAAGTGACAAGCGACATAAAGGCTTTAGGCCCGAAGACCACATCCCGCTCAATGATACTCTAGAAAATATCTACCTTGCGACATAAGGAACGGAGAAGTACAAAAAGCCATCTAAAATGAGGCAACTGAACAGCAAAAGCATTCCGGTAGTACTGCCACTTCCATGAAACACATGGTCACAACACGAATGAGTGCCTACATCTGAAGAACCTGATTGAAGAGCTAATTCGGGAAAACAAACTTTAGCAGTACGTAAGGAAATCACAAAATCCTGACTAGCCTACTGCACCGCAAGCTCCTAATGCCCAGGGAAACCAAGCTGGAACCAATGAAGTGGGATCCAGACGGACCGACCAAAGACTCATCATCGGAACAATATCTAGAGGACCTCATCACGCGCTGGAGAGTTGGGAAGAGATGGAGCGATATGCATGCTCATTGAAACATGCTTCGAAAGATTCGTGCTTTACGATTGAAGACGAAACTCCTTCCAAGCAACAGAGAATCCTGAATGATTATATAGTATTTTGGAATCGAGATACTGAAGGAATAAAAGCTCCGGCCCTCGACCCCATGGTCGTGTCAGTGGGAATCAAACTAGTCGTGGTCCAACAAGTATTAGTGGGCAGTGGTAGCTGTCAATATCCTGTTCAAACACGCATTTAATCAGATGAAGATCATTATGAAAGACGTATTCGCCTATTGAATAAAGATCCAAAGATTCACCGGTGAACCTATGCAACCTGTCGGAACAATTGATTTTCCCGTGGAACTTGAGGAAGGCAACTGAAGTGTCGTCCTCATCCAGGCCTTTGTGATCGTATATGAAATGTCCGCCAATAATGCTTTCTTAGGTCGGCCTGCTTTGGCAGATTTTAGAATTGCTTTAGCCCAGTGCCTAACCATGAAATTTCCAACAGAGAATGAAGTTGAAGTGATCGAAGGAGACCAAAGTGTCGCTAGAGAATGCTACATCGCAAAATAGCGTGAGTCTAGAAGAAAAGAAAAAGGAAAGAATATGGGGAAAACTCTCCATATTCGTGAACCTACGGTATAGCAGTTACAAAGTCGCCCCTGGCTTAGGGACAATAGTAGATTTAATGAGGCTTTGGACCCTAGAAAGAAGAGTTCAGAGAAGGATCGGCAAGCACCGACAGAGTTGACGGTGCCTGTTCTAGTCGATATGGATGACGCAACTCGGGTCCTATAATTGGGTCACATCTTGGATACAAGATGCAACAAAAACTAATCAAATTTCTTCGTGCCAGCCTGGACGCATTCGCTTAGACGCATTCCGATATGTGCGGGGTATCGCCAGAGATTGCATGCCATGCACTCAATATCGATCCCAAGTGTACACCAGTAAGGCGGAAGAGGCGTAGCCTAGGATCTGAACCGTCCAAAACGCTAAGAGAAGAAGTGGATAGGCTGATGCCGAATGGTTTTATCCACAATGCAACCTATCCTGAATGGGTATCCAACCTGGTCTTGGTCCAGAAATCTAATGGAAAATGACGAACTTGTATCACCTACTCTGACCTAAACAAAGCTTGCCCAAAGGACAGTTTTCCACCGCCTATAATCGACCAGCTTATGGATGGGATAGCTGGACATGAATTGCTATCATTCATAGATGCCTACTCGGGATACAACCAGATCATGATGCATGAACCTAACCAGGAAATCACCAGTTTCATCACTAACCTAGGATTATAATACTATAAAGTGATGCCATTTAGCATAAAGAATGCTGGAGCAACTTACCTGCGATTGGTGAACGCTATGTTCAAACATAAAATCGGGAAGACTATGTAGATTATATGTAAGTTAAATCCTGCATAGCCGCAAATCACTTGGACAACCTCGCTGAAATGTTTGAAATACTCCACAAGTATAGATTGAAACTCAATCGACTTAAATGTCACTTCGGGGTAGCATTTGGAAAGTTCTTAGGATTCATTGTAAGTGCCAGATGCATCGAAGCTAATCCCGAACAAATTACCGATTTACAGGAAGTTGAGGCCCAAAGGAACAAGAAAGAGTTACAAAGCTTAAATGGAAAAGTTGTAGTGCAAAACTGGTTCATCTCAAAAGCAACTGACAAATGTATACCGTTCTTTGATGCGCTAAAGAAGGGAAAGAAGACTTTGAATGGAATCAGGCTTGTCAGACCGCCTTCTAGGAACTGCTGCGACATATGGAGACTCCGCCAATCCTATCCAACCTGGTAGATGGAAAAGACATGCTTATCTACTTAGCAGTCTCACCCTATGCATTAAATTCCATGCTTGTACGTAAAGAAGCTAGAGTCCAACAACCCACATATTACATCAGTAAACGATGCACTGGAGTTGGGAAGAATTATCCGAAGTTGGAAAAACTAATCTATTGCCTCTTGATCACATCCAAAAAGTTAAGACCATACTTCCCGGCGCACCCAATCAAAGTGCTAACAAACCAACCTTTGATGCAGGTGTTGTTCCGCCTCGAGACCTATGGATGGCTTATCAATGGAACATTGAATTGAGTCAATATGAAATCACTTACCATCCTCAAAAGGCGATCAACGGGCAGGCACTGGCAGACTTCATTGCCGAGTTTATAATACAAGATAACGAAGAAGTTACTCCATAAGTAGAGACACACTGGAGGTTGTTCGTCGATGGTGCATCTAACAAATTTTGCTCTGGGCAGGAGTCGTGCTCTGAACTCCCGAAGGATGATCCATTTACTATGCCTTATGCTTGGTTCCCTGCAACAAACAATGAAGCGGAATATGAAGCATCGATAACTAGTTTGAAGTTATAAAGGAACTCGAGATAAAGTCCATACATATCTATGACAACTCTTAACTAGTTGTCTATCAGGTGAGAGACGAATATCAAGCCCGGAGAGCGAAGCTCGCCCCGTATCTATCCAAAGTGCAGGAATTGCTAAACGACATCGAACATTACACCATAACTCATATGTCGAAGGAACAAAACATGAAGGCAGACTATCTGGCTAAACTGGCCAGTTGTGGAGAAGCTCAGTCAATGGGAATGGTCCCAGTTGAAACTCTGACTGCTCCTAGCATAGGCAAGATAGATATCGACTGGATTTTTGAAACGACCGAAGAACTAAAGACATGGATGACACCGATCAAGAACTATCTGCTTAGAAGGATACTCACCATAGACATGGATCAATGAAAAAAGCCCCTTCGAAAGGCACCACGGTTCGTAATATAGGATGGAATACACTACTAAAGGAGTTTCTCTGCCCTCTTACTTAGGTGTGTGACCAACGACATAGCTTGAAGAATCCTCAGGGAAGTTTATGAAGGCGGCTGCGAAGATCACACCAGGGGACAAACCCTTGTAAAGAAAGTTCTCCATTATGGGTATTTTTGACCAGCGGTCAACTGCGATGCAGTAGATTATGTCAAACGGTGCGGCCAATGCCAAAGATTCGGCAAGATCAAAAGAACAACTTTAACAGAGCTAAGATAGATGTCAGTCCGTGGTCATTCACAATCCGGGGAATCAATTTGATTGGCCAAAGGAGGAGCTAAATACGCTATCGTTGCTGTTGACTACTTTACCAAATAGGCCGAAGCAGAACCGTTGGCCACTATTACCACAAAGAAAGTTATTCACTTTGTCACTAAAAATATTATTTGCAGGTTTAGAGTGCCATAAAAAATCATCATGGATAACAAGACTCAATTCGAAAGCCTTGAATTCAAAGACTTTTGCAAACACTTCTGAATCGAGAAAAGCTTTTCTGCTGTTGCATATCCATAGGAAAACGGGAAAGTGAAGGCAGTAAACAAGATCATCAAGTCCACCATCAAAAAGCAGCTAACTAAAGCTAAAGGGAATTAGGTTGATGAACTTCCACTTGCACTATGGACTTGTAAAACAATGCACAAATCTGCAATTGGGCACTCTCCATTCGTTCGGGCATAGATTCAAAAGCAATAATCTCAGTCGAACTAGAAGTCCCTTCTCATCGAAGGCGAAACTTCAATCAAAGGAAGAACGAGTAGCTCCTGCTCGAGTCGCTCGATATGGTCGCTAAGAAGCAGGAAGAAGCTGAGATAAGGACCGTCATTCATCAGAAAAGGGTTGCATGACATTTCAACTCCAAGGTCGGTAAACATACTTTCAAAGTAGGAGACCTTGTCCTCTAATGGGTCTACCCTGTACTAGGAACATTCAGACCAAACTAGGAAGGGCCCTATGCAATCAGCCAAAAGCTAGGGGAAGGCACGTTCAAGCTAACAACCGTTGATGGAACCCAAATTCCCCATGCTTGGAACAGCGAATCACTCACTACACCAGAAAAGACTTTTGGTAGCGTTGAAAAAACGCTACCATAACTTATGGTAGCGTTTTAGAAAACGCTGCTATACGACATGCAACTAAAAGTCTAAAACTTTTTGTTGCGTTGTAGTAAACGCTACCAAAAGTCACTTTTAAATGCAACTATAGGTATTTTCTGTAGGATTTAAAAAACGCTACCAAAAGTCACTTTTAAATGCAGCTATAGGTTTTTTCTGTAGGGTTAAAAAAATGCTACCATAAGTCTTCATTTTTTGGTTGCATTTTTTGTTTATATGATCATCATATTCAAATAATTGCAAAAACATGCTAATCTCACAATCAAATATAATATCCATAATCAATTCGATAGTAGTTTTTCAACAAAATAAGTCACATACTACAAGCATTCACAGACAAGTTTCGACAAATGGTACTAACAAAATACGACAACATATATAATAATTAATTCATGTTCGTTGCTTGATTACCAATAGTTCTTTGTTGTCAACAGTCTTCGCTTCGAAATAGCTAATTACCTGCAAACGAGTTTAACAATCAACAATATATATATGTATATATATATATATATATATGAAAATCATGTAATCTATAACTCGATATTCTATATTAACACATATTAACAAAAATTGTTCTATTTTTATATGCATCCAATATAGTTCCCCAACGAATACACAATTTTCAATTTACACAGATATTCAGATCAAAACTGGGTTAGAAGTCTGACTGGATTTCATTCTATGTGCAGATTGTGTATTCACTACTATGGGCAGATTGTGTATTCAGTACTATGGTCAAGTTAAATCTTATAAAATATGAAAAAGTATCTGGAACGTCCGTAATCCATCGATGATGCATCCATCCACTAATTGAAATGTACAATTTTCTTTATCCTTGTCAAATTATAGTTTATTATTACTACTACTACTATTATTATTATAGGCTTAGTTGTTTATTATTATTATTATTATTATTATACCCTATATTTTATTATTATTATCTCTAGACTACAAGCTAAAAAAGTATTTACTACATGATATGCAAATGGGCATATGTGAAACTACCGGGTAAATATTCAGTTGACATCTCTGGCTACACGAGTACACAAACATATAGTATATATGTAAATAAATATTGATACACACACACATAAAGGTTTAAATACAGGTATTTGTATACAAATATTTATATGTACACACACATATTTATGGGTGTGTGTGTATACACTCACCGTCTTACTCAAAGTATTAACTGACAACTAGGTCCAGAACTATCCTTAGTTCATATAAAGATTTAGCTAATATCAATACAAATTCATATACATATATATAAATACACTTATATCCTGAAAAATATAAATAATTCACAGAGCTTAAACCTTAAGCTTATAAGTCAGCTGCATATATGGATAACTACATTAGATCAGTAGATATAATTGTATAAATTATCATACTTCCTTAATCTTAATGAATCAACCAGTACAATAGTAAATATATGTTTTATACAACACATGATATTCATATAGCTCATAGTATATACCTGCTCCAACATACTGATGCAGACCAGGAAAAAGCTTTTGTAACATCAAACAAGTGTTCACTCCACCACCAACTGCTTCCTGCACTCCGAATCCCAAAGGTATTGATCCAGTATTGAAATGTTTGTCCCTACCCTTTCAGTAATGCGTTCCTTTCCTATAATCACAGCTGGTTCATAATTACAGTACGCGTATTAAGAAATGATCAGTATTTTCTAAGAAGTTTATTGACAGTTTCTTGTTCATACCTCAGTACGCAGCTGAATCTTTTGTTTTATGGATCGAATCCTAAAGTAATATGGTCATAGTAGATTCCCTTTATCTTTCTTTTTGTGTATTTTGATGTTTCTAATGTGATGAGATTCATCAAGTAGAAATTGTTGGTTGTGTTGTTTCCGTAAGCACACGCTAATCCATTAACCATGTTGGACAATTTATAGTTCAGCGTGCCTCCAAGGTTAAGCTTGTGAATGCTAGTTACCATGTTTCCGTCTTCATCAAAATTGAAATGTGTAAGCTTTCCAGAATCTATGGTGGTTGAAAGTTGAACGCTCATCAATGAACTTTTGGAATGTGCATTCAAAATAAAGGATCGAATAATGGCGCACCGTTGTTTGGAAATAGTTTGGAGTCTAGCGATGGAGGTAGATGGAAGTCGGTTTAATATGTTTTCCACTATCTCAATAGGAAAATACATCTGCGGATAACAGTCAAACTTTCAGCATATATATCATCAGGCTTAATAATTGAGATGTCAATAAGAGGTGCAAAAGTGAAATGCCAACCATGGAAATAAAAAGAGTTGTATTATGATTACGACGAGTAGTAATTCTTCTAAATTTAAGGATGATGCCTGATTTAACAAAATATATAAGAAAACAACATATATAAATATAAAGTTATATGTATGCAGTAATAACCAACATACCTCTCGTTTTGGCATTTTGTTACTCAAATTGTGGGATAGTTCCATGATGTATATACCTACATAATGGAAATATTAGCTAACGAGGTAACTGATAATGACTTCAAGCATAAACATTCAGTGAAATTCATTGATTTAATCAGGTAAATATAATTATGAGAATCAACTATGTGAGAATATATAGAAAGCTAGAATGACCACACCAAGAAAACATATAAATTGACATATTAGAATTCATAATTAGCATTCAAATGAATTTGAATAGAACGAATACAATCAAAACCATACAACATAAGGGTACATGAAGTATAAAACTAATGCCTGTTTTCTTTTCATTTGCCTATTAATGCATCTTATGGATCACATGACTCTTCAAAGCTTTGCAATGAGTTCTGCCTATTTAATTGTGTCAAATTGATTTTCAATCCAACAAAAACTAGAACTACTTTCTTGCTATTTTAGGAAAAACTTCTTGCCATGTTTTACCTATTGAAAATGGGTATACAAAAAAAATATAAGTGAACATCACCTCACTCATGTTATAATATCGATGAAAACAGTGTAGTGTTTAGTTACATTGGTTATCATAAAATTCAGTATGTTAATAAATATCAATATCATCTCAAGTTTATTTTTTATTCAAACTTCAAAAATTAGATTGTACAGTAACTTCCCTATGCAGAGGTTGAAATTTATTCATTTATTTAGTTCAATATTTCAAAGATTCGAACTCAAAACCTTATTATCTAGTATCTTAGCACTGCAATCTTTATTTATTTACTTTTTCATACCACTGTTGTCTGTAATAATATTATGAACACATGTTTTCAAAGTAGATATAACTCATAATTATCCAAATTATTATGATCTTAGAAGTCAAAGCAAACCAAATTTTCAGAGACCTAAAATCAATAAAATGGTTTAACTATTTTTACAAAATTTGTTGTTCTGATAGCAGATAATTTATGAAATTAGCATTTTTTGGATGTTGTTTATTCAAATAAAAAATGGTCCAAAATTTTGAATTAGAAAATCATTGATAACGATGCACAAAATTAGAACCATATAGACTACTGTGATTGGCGAAAAACTGTAGATTTATTTTGCTCCTAACAGTTGATTATAAAGAGCCATTTTAAAACCTCAGTTTTGATAAAATAAAATAAAAACTCTGCCTTATAAGAAACCTTGCCTTCTAGAGTAATTATTCCGTATTTTTATGGAAGCTAACTAGAGCTAAATAGGGTTTCCCCTTAAAACAAAAGATTTCTAGTACCACTAGGGTTTACCTGACAGTCAGTTGTCGGTCTACCTGACAAAGTGCCGTCCATCGCCACGAGACGTCTTTCCTTTAGACCAAAATTATGAATCTACCCCTCTTTCCAGAACAATCTTGCACTCTCTGTTCAGAAAAACGCCCAAACGCACACTCACTTCCTCCACGTCAGCGCCGGAACCCAACGACTGGAAGCTGATCGCGCACGATCTCTCACTGAAGCTTCTCCACGTCAGCCGCCGCCTTATACTTCTGCCTACTCCTTCCTCCTTCTCCAATTCTCCTAACCGCAAAAGGAACTCCATTACCCAAAAACACTTTATATAAAGCTTAGGGATAGCGGAGGAATTGACTAATTTAGGGCTTGCGAAGAGGAGATCGACTTAGGGTTTCGCAGAAACGGGAGCAGGTCGACGAAGGAGTGAATCGATTAAGTAGAGAGTAGTCAATTAATGGAGGTGAGTAGTGCAACGATGGAGAAAACATGAGGCAAGACAAAATTTTATGAAGTGAGGAGGAAGAAAAGAAGCGAACTTGGAAAAGAGAGGGAAAAAACATGACGAATGTTTTATTCGCGGGGAAGGGCGCTAAATTTTGGCAGAAGGTAAAATACATGTATAAAATTAAAGTTTGAAATGACAATGGTTGCACTTACATTTCAACACTACTAATAAGTGCAACTAAAAGCAAATTTTCTTGTAGTGACTACATCATTACTTTATCTAGGACTATCTTATGTATTTCCTATTTCCGCAAATAAGCCATCCTAGGATACCGGAGGCATTGTAAATAGGTAGAAGTCGCCTAATTTTTATTTTAATTAATGAAATTGCTTTGCTTTTTGAATCAATAAAACCGTGTTCTCATAAATAGCCTACCGAGTCGATGGGTTCAAATCAACTCAAAACCATCTAATCACTACTTGAGATAGTAGAACCACGCTAAAGTATGCTCCATCTACCTATCGAGTAAATGGGGTCAAATCGACTAAAAACCATCCGATCGCTACTTGAGATAGTAGAACCACGCTCAAGTATGCTCCATCTACCCGTTGAGTTGACGACCCAAACCGCTGATCGACGGAACTCGATCCCTACCTTCTAAGAACCGGTGTTGCTTTGGTGACACGAGGAAGGCCCGAATCAAAGCCACGTATTTCGTAAGCCGCGCACTCTCAAACCGCTGACCGACGGAACCCGATCCCTGCCTTCTAAGATTCGATGTTGCTCCAGTAACACTAGGAAGGCCCAAATCAAAGCCGCACATTCTGTAAGCCATGCACTCTTAAACTGTTGGATCGACAGAACTCGATCCCTGCCTTCTAGGAACCGTTGTTGCTCCGACGACACCGAGAAGGCCCGAATCAAAGCCGCACATTTGGTAAGCCGCGCACCACCTATTGGATTATGGAATCATATCCAAGCGAACATAATTACTTAAGCCGCACATCTCGTAAGCCACGCACCGCTTCTTGGTTCGCAAAACTACGACCCAGCAAGCCTTGATCCCACCATGTGCATTTTGTAAACTGCACACCACTACTTGGACCAGGAATATTGCGTCCAATGACGAGGAACTCTCATATTACAAAAAGCCACGCATTGCTTCCAGTGCCAAGGAAATATCACTCCAAGAAGCAACACATGTTCATAATAGCTTGAACATCAGCATTGCGTTAGAATCACTTAATAGTATTTCAAGTAATCGGTGTGGCTCGACATAATCGATCACTTAGTGAAATTCTTAAGTGCGTAAATCACTCACCGTAAGGCCGCTAAAGAGCTTCATGGATATCTCAAGTCAGAAATCAAAATGAGATATCTAAAATGAGGACAATAATACCAGAAGTTTTGAAAGATAGGAGTTGTAGTATAAACCCTACTGGGGCCATCCGGAAGACTAACTGGGGCACCCAGTCCCGTATCAAGTGTTCGAAGTAGACAGTCAAATGAACTAGGGGGCACCCACACCAACACCTAACTAAAACAGCAAATACTCTATAGTTTTGTTACCCCAAACAAAGAATTTTTGTAGTAATTACTGGACTAAATAAGACAGTAAAGGAAAAATATAAATGACTACTTACATGTACAAAATCATGTAGAATAGAAAACAGTGGTATATAAAAGATAACAGTGCATGAAATATAGATAAGTAGACAAGTGAAATTACGATCAAAATTTCAACAATTTTATCACTTATAATATTTTTCACACACTACAACAAATAGTATTGACATAACAATAGAATATTGGCCAAGAAAAGGAAAATACAAACACTAGCACTTATACAAAAATCGACCAAAAAAAGCAAAAGCTCCGATTCACGAGTACATAGACAAATCATGGCTTCTTCTCACTACCTCTACTGCCGCCTTTCCTGCCTCTAATCGGAAACTTCTCAGGCTTCTCCAAATCCCCTCCTTGAGTTATCTCGCTTTCTGAAACATTTCCACTAGCAGATCCTCCTTTGCCTTTGTACTTGCGGGATTTATGAGAACACTTCGATGACCTTTTATGCTCTTCGACCTTCTCCTTCTTCACCGCAACCATCTGCTGCTCAATCATTGGCTGCTTGGTCTCCACTTTTTCTAGTTGGTGAGCTTGATCTGCCTGCTCCCATGTGTCAGTCGCAGCAAAGCCCTCCTCTTGAGACACAGAGAAGTCATCCAAACCATGGAGCGCTGCAATTTGCTCAGATTGCGGACCAGGCTGCGAGCCGGGCACAGATCCGACGGTTGATGCGGTAATAATAGTAGTAGATCTGGCACCATGAGAAGGAGGTAGCTTGGTAGGAAGAGAAGGCTGATCTATAATATCAAAATAAAGGGAAGTTATCTCGACAATTCCAACCGGCATAAACTGGAAAATGTTCAAACATGGGAGAGATAAGAAAATTAACTGCCGTAGGGGTCTGTTCATTCATCACAACCTCGAAGCCCACGCCATTGCCCTCTTTTGATGGTTACATAATCATAGGAGTAGCAGGAGTGGCCATAGAAGCACCACCTACTAAAGTAGGAACGATCCCCACAGCAGCATGGGGATGTGAAGACTGCTCACCAGTACTTGAAGGAAGCTGCTCGGTTATAGCCTTAGTGGTGGTCGTGGCATCAATAGCTTCTCGCTTCCTCTCCAGTCTCGAGATCTCCTTGTGCTCCCCTAAAGCTTGACGGGAGTCTTCATACAGATATGCTTGAACCAACTCCTCTTCAGTATAACTGCCACCTATGTCTCGAAATCGAGCGAGAATCTCTTTCCGGACTACGACAAGTGTACAAGGGAATAACGAACCCAAGTAACTAAGACTCCTCTGATGCAGCATGGAGTTGACATAGACGCCTAAAATCATAGCATCCAAACCCTTCATCTTCTTTGTGAAGGTATCTTGAAGCTCTGAAAAGCTGGCATCTGTGTTAGCCTTCTCTACCGCCAGCTGTTTCTTCTCAACATCCAAATTCAACACTTATTTGTGAAGTGGGGTGATCTCTTGAGCCTGCTCGACGGTTGTTTTCTTCTGCATCTCAACCATTGCCTCGCTTATCTTCAACTGTTCTTTTAATGCCACCTCATCTGAATGGCACTTCTTTATCTCTTCTCTAAATATGATTGCAGCTCGATTAGTGGATTCTTTTAGCTCCTTAAGCAAAGAAGCACTTTTACTCTCCTCTTTGAGGGCTTTATGTCTCTCTTTCTTTAGCCTCTCGATATCTGCATCGTGATTTGCAAGCTGCGTTTCATAATCATCCTTTTCAAACTCAAATGAGAGGATTTCCTGGTAGTTGTTCCAGTTAACAGTAGATAGTTATATGCATAATTTTTCTCATCCTTCAGCTTGCTCTAAACCGGTCTGAATTGCTTGGAAATGGAGTCAATAAGATTTGGCATGAACTGAATTCAGATTGGGCTTATCAAACACAACCCCCTTTAAGAACATATTAGGGAATGCAGTTTGTAGACGTGGAGGACCAGTAGGAAGAATATAAGGCGCATGCCTAAAAATCTGGAGAGTGGCAGTCATGACAGTATCAGTGGAAGAGGTCATGGCACCAGAAGCAGGGACATTTATCCAAATGGAAGCAGGAGGCTGTGAAGCGGATTCGCGTTCTGATCTCTTTTTGGCCTCTTCGATGGATCTTCCCGGTCAGTTGGGCTTTTCCTCCTTTTGTAGTCACCTCTCCTATCTCTGCCTTGATCTCTCTTGGTATGGCAACAGTCTTCCTCCTCTCTCTCCTACCTCCTTTTCCTCTCCTCATCAGTCTCCCGGGGAGTATAGTACCTTGAAGAGTGTCTCTATGTATGTTGAGACTCCAAAACTCGATCAAGATCGTCGTTAAGACAATAGACATGATACATGCAGCAAGCGATAAAATGGCTTTAGGAAAAGGCATTCGATGGACTAAAACATCCCAAAGAAAAATAATATAAAGTGTGTGATCCTAGTGAAGTGTGTGTTGCAATTTGACTACCCCAGCGGAATACACAAACCAGATCGGTTACCAACTAATGTCAGAACATTGCCTCTTGCAAGGGTGATCAGAGTAGACTAGAAAGGCAACCCTTCCAAAGTAAATTCATCCACCAACTCAACCATATTCACAAAAATGTTACTTGTATCTCCCAGATCAATGTTAGCATCTCTTGGCAGAAAGCTTGGCATACGCTCAGCATTAGGAAAAGCTCCCTTGATAGGCTCTTTCAAAGAAGGTGAGGGTGGATGACCAAGGCTTAATTCCGAGGCCTTGTCGCCTAATTTGACGTCATCCTCATCAATGTCCCAGTCTATTTCTTCCTCATTTAGATGATGCTCCTTGCCGATTTCTCCTTCTTCCTTCTCTTCAATAAGCGGAGCCTTGCCCTTTCGTTGAATAAATTCTTCCTCTTTCTCTTTTGGAATTGAGTGCATTTTGGGTGGACTGTCGGCCCTGATTTGATTTTCTACCTCCTTAGGGGTCTCCTCTAACCCATCGGATGGGCTACTTTCCTCTTTATCATAATCATCATCATCCTCATCCTCACAAGATTGATGGGTAGGTGAAACAGAATAGGTTTGGGCTCTAAAACGAGAAGGAGCACTAACAAATCCGATGGATCTCATAGGGTGTAAATGCCTATATTGGCGAAGGTTCTCATCCATAAGCAAGAATCTAATTGTGCGCTCCTGAGTATCGATCGCTTTAAAGGTGCCGAGAATGGTGCTGGGTGCCGGGTCCTTGTTAATTTTTGGAAGAATTGCAAGGAATATATGATCGTTCGGAAAACTTATAGCAATTAAAGGAAACTCTGAACACAATGAAGGGGACCCACCCACCGTTGCTTATAAACCGGTGAATCCTTCGGGACACTTAGCAAAATAAAACCGATTCTTAAATGAAGGAACTTTGCTGGGAATATCTAGTATAAGCTTTCGGCTCTACTGCGCTTCAATATAAACAAGTGATGGATTAGCCTCTCTCTTCTTGAACAATAGGAGATACTACAGCTCAGCGTAACTTGGGGCGCGGTTAAGAGTCCGCATGAATAGAACGTAGAAGCATGTCAACATGGCATATCCATTTGGAAGAATCTGGAGGGGCTAACCCCATATTCGCAAGGGTTGTCACAAGAAGTGGTTGAATGGAGGCACCGCTCTGTACATGCACATATAACAATGGCAGGCCACACACCCAGGAGGCGATCTATGAGCAAAGTCTTCTCTTGAAGGCAAAAGCATATCGTCCTTTGGAATACCATATTGTGAGTAAATGCTTCTCTTATGTGTAATAGTTGTAGAAACCTTTTTCGCAGGATCAAGTAGGGCTCTGAAATTAGGAAGAGTATGGTCAACGACGGGCTTGATCGGAATAGACGGCTATATTGACCTACAGTTGAAGGAGCGACAAACCCAGTTGAGATCATTGATGACCCCGCTTCAGAATGAGGTGAGTTTCCTTCAATTGATTTGCGCCGTGAAGATTTATGCACCATTCTACACAACAAAGCTTGTCTTTAAATCGGTCAGGTATGCCTAATCTCTAAACTATAAACCCTTGTGTGGTAGACATTTGAAATCCAATAGACGATTGACGAGTCCCAACCAATCGGATTCAAAGTGTTAGCTGAGGGCATGTGTACTATGCAATCTAAGTGAGAATGGGTCTGGTATCCTGAACAGTGCAAACGATCCATCTTGTGTAGATAGCTCATTTACGCTATGAAAAACGATCTATATCGTTCGCTGAATTTATTATTTCTATATTTTCCCATTATCGATCAATGATCGATAATGGATATGTTGTCCGAAGTGACACAGAAAGCTCTTTCTATTCCAGGAAAACCAAGTGTGTAATAAGAGGACTGTTCTGGTGCAAGCAGCTCCTGAACAATACATCCAAACTACATTTTTTATCATTAGTCGAATTTAGTTTTCTAGAGGAAGATAACAGCATAAGCTATGTACAAGATAATATGCCAAGCTAATATCACTCTCCCAGAAAATTAAAATCAATCCACAATCACCACTGTCTCCACTACCAACTCAAGTTCATTGCTAAACACCACCAAACTATCAAATCCATGTTACCAACCTTTGATTTGGAGAAGATAATTCGATCTTTAACTTAGAGAGATCCAAGTTAGGGCTACAATCTGGTCAGATCGGCTGTCTTTACGAAGTTGGGGATTTCTGGCGGTGGTTCCTTGCTCCAATCGTCGGCAATGGCTAAAGAGGCGACGGCTGATGGCACTGGTGGTGGAGATCGACGGCGGCGGCTCCTTGATGGACGAAATGCCTGGATCGGCTCGACCTAGGGTTTGAAAATTCTGATCTGTTGGAGGTTGGCTCGCATGAAAATGGAAAGTGAAGTGGATAGGTTTGATCAGCTGCATATATGAAGCCTAAGAAAATTTTCAAAAATTGCTCAAGTACTCGGATCGATACCAATCTGATCCAATCAGATCGGTACCAACCTGAATTATTCTATCCGTAGCTCTCCAAACTTCTCTGATGTAACCTCCTTGATGTTCGTATGCATCCTAGAGATTATCATATCAAGATCACTTCGTAATCACGAGCAGTGAAGATCCACACTAAAAGCCGCATTGCTAACCGGCATATCATAGAAAATTTCTCGAGATAATTAAACAGAATCATCAATACTCTCCGGAAAAGGAACCCAGAGATATCAAATTCCAGAGCACACCTTGTTTCTAATGAAGGCGTACTCTGGGTAGGCAAATGTTAAGCTAGTTTTAACCCAGCAGAATTCAATAGGAGTTAGAACATTCGGAATAAGCCCGAATGACATAAGGCTTGACCCAAAGGCCTAAAACAATTAGAAGATGGACATTAAGAAACAAGGGACCAAAATACACAATCTTTTCGGATCGGGACCAATCCGATCCAATTGGATCGGTACCGATCTAAAATATTGAATGGTGGTTGCTTCTAACCACTTGCATTATACTCCCATCTCTCTACCCAGCTTATCTATCAAGTTTGGTGACATTCCAAGCATCCAAATTCAAGAAGCAAAAACTTATCCGATTCAGACTACAGTTCAGTCAAATACATAGGTGAATCACCATCAGAACACGTCAACAAGCTACAAAATTACTTGGGGAGCATCACAACTAAGCCAGGAATCCATCTGATTAGAAAGTGTACAAAAATTGTACAACTATTTGGATCTGTATCGATCTGATCCAATTGATTGGTACCGATCCAAATAGTTTGTTCGTATGATACCCAATTTTTCCGGGCAGCTTCTACATGATGGATATGGGCTTTTGGTGAAATGACTTTGGCCAAGTGCTCTCCAACTCCTATAAATACCATCCCATCTGCAGCTAAAAAAGCATCCGATTTGATCTCTGTTGAACTAAAGGCAACAACTCTGCCATTGTTTCTTCACTCTTCTTCTCCTACACAACAGCTATTAAAGGGCAACAGAGATCCTTTCGGTTGTCTCTAACAATGGTGGCTTGATCTAACTTAGGGAAGAAGAATCATATTGTAATCCAAACTCCTTTGTAACAACAGTTGATCAATAAAAGCTATAAAGTGGATGTAGGTTTTATTAACAGCTGAACCACAATAAATATCTCATCTCTTTACTATTTTCACTCTTTTACATTTAATTTCTATATTACTTGCTCTGAGAAACAGGGCTAATGCTTTCACACTCAAACCTAGGTGTTGATCTATTTTTTGGGTTAATAATAACCATATTGAACTGATCCGATCCTTACTCCGTCACATTGATCCGATTCGATCCCTTGTCTAGGGGAAGTACCAATCCATACTTGGCCAATTCTGGGATGTCATTCGTTTTAATCCACTTTACTATCATCCATGGCCTAGCTTATAACCAATCCTTGGACCTGATAACCATCTCTCTAGGATTTCTACCTTGATGCTCATGAAATCCTTTTAGCCAAATCCATATTATCATGGCCTTGACAAATGGCCGGGTAACAACAGATGTCGGTCAATTTTGTTTGTCGAGAAGTTTGTGGAGAATTTCATGCATAATGTACATTATATTTAGGGTACTACTACATTTAAATTTATCAACCACTGCCTAGAAGTCGGGATTCGTAGCACTATTCATTTTATTTAGAGATGATGAAGTTGAGATGACTCTGGTAGTTGTGGACCTGTGTTAAAATCCATTGAAAGAAAAGAGGTTATGTGGATGTTAAAAGTGGGTAGTTTTGGATTAAACAGTCTGCTGAGTTTAAAGTGATGTATGTTGAGTAGTCCATGTATCAAAAATATTTTGATGTGCATATAATTCCATTTTGGTTTTGATATCGATATAGACCTGTGTGCTTATTTATATATATTCTTGAAATGTGATTTACCCAATTCTGGAACCCATGCATATTACTATGCATCGGATGTGATAGATATTGTTTTATATGTAACCAAGTATTGAAATGTATCTATGTTGACCTAAAGTAGTTTACACGAGATATTGCTCCTTTCGAGCTCTTTAATTCGAGGTATTGGGTGGTGACCTCTCACTGAAAGTTCGGTTATCGGTGCGGAGGTGCCATAGTTTTATATTAGATCCGAGGTTGTACTAAATTTGTGTAAATAAGGAACCAAAACAAAATTAACCATAGAAGGGTTGGTCATAGGCTGTCACCCAGTTAGTATAACCTGGGTAGAGTTGGCAATAACTCATGTCTGTAATATACGAGTTTAGATTAGTGTTATGTTGGAAGAACACTGGGATATAATTTACGTACGTATTTGGGATATATATGCATTTGTTTGTGAAATTTTTATAAGTTAATAATTTATTTATGTAATATGTGATCAATGTAGTTTATCAAAAAATGGTTGGATCTGGCAGACCTAGAACGCGTGCATCTCCGAGATTACCCAATGGTCAAGGAAGTGCGTTAGAAAATCAAAGTTTCTTCTTAACGATGGACCAATGGACTGAAGTTATAAGGAAAGTTCATGATATGGGCATTGCTAGAGAATTGAACTTGAATCCTAGGGTAGTATTCACAAGGCTCCGCAATGACTATACAAATTATGGAGGAAATCCATTCTTAGGGAATGAAGGAGTTATGGGATGCATACTTAGTTGAGATCCTGCAAATGAATTTTCAATGATCTGGGTTTGAAAGAGCAAGAGAAAAGGAGATTGACATCTCGCCAGTTACCATCTAGTGCTTTGGACTAACATACTACGATCACAACAGCAACGCCAGAAAAAAAAATAACTTAGCAAGGATTTGATGATCTGTTTAGAGCCTATTTTATTTGTAAAGCCAAAAAGGCAGATCAAGCTTAGAAATTTATATATCTAATCCAAAAGAATTCGTTGGTGACTGAGTATGTAAGTGAATTTAATGCTCTTTCAAAGTATGGAACAACATTAACTTATTCACCATTGGAAAAGAATGAGAAGATTATTCTTGGACCGAATGCAGAACCAAGAGATAAACTACCTATTTAGATAAAGAGTCTATTTGAGGAAATTATTGATATGGCATTAGGATATGAGAAAGTCCAAGAACATGAATCTGACCTCGAAGGACAACAAATCCAACTGAAATAGAGACCGTTCTTTTAAAAGAAAAACTGGAAGTCTAAGAAAAATAAAAAGTTTTTTTACTCAAGATGGACTAAACCGAATAAACCAAATCAACCAGAACAACCTAAAAAAAAGAAGAAGTCTAATAATCTCAGGTTGAATGTTATACATGTGGAAAGAAGGGACAGTTTGCTAATGAATGCAGAAGTATGGAAAAGGATGTCATAATTGAGATGAAATAGGTCATACGGCAAGATAGTATCAAAATCCCAATAAACAAACTCCAGGCAAGGTGTTCACAAGGAACCTAGTTCTACACGGAATAAAGGAAGAAAGTCTCAGTTTTTAGAAGGTATGCTTTCTTGAGAGTGAAGTACTTGTGATATTTTAGGTTGTCGAATATAGTGGTAGAATATTTTTATTGTTTTAAGATAATAAATGTAGAATAATTCGATTAGGGTAAATGTATAAGACCCTAATCTAAATTTCATGGTAATAACATTACAAAGTTAAATTCTGATAATGCTGATTTCGATAAGTATCATGCAGTGATCAGAGTGCAGAGAGGAAACTCACAGATTACTTGTAGTCGTGAATAAATAATTGTTTGAGTTTATGTATGAATGGTTGCATGTTTATTGTTTTTGTTTTCATAATTTTAGTTTTGAATATGGATTTTAAAAGAGGAGTTATCACTCGAAAGGTCATGAACCCACTTAAATCTATATGAAGTATAATATTGTGTAAGCCAGTTGTTTTTATATAATGTAACTGCAATGTAAGAACCCGAATTTTGTCTTTTTTTTTTGGCAAGGCCGACGAAGATTACAAAACAGATAACAGTGAGCAAGCTAAGAGAAAACAGAGGAAAAACTTTGGAGCCATGGATACTATGTATTCCATTGCCTTTGGTTAGACCGAGATTTATAGTGCCCGGACACTTATGTCTCATTATTGTGGCCGCTGGGTATCGAACCGGTGCCACTACAACACAATGTAGCAACTCCACTATGTCTTTACCATTGGACCACTAGAACTTGACAGAACCCGAATTTTGTCGTTTGTTTTTGGATATTTAATTAATTTTAAATATTGAAATAATTGGTTTTTAAAGTTTAAAAACTAGAATTCAAATATAGGGATTGTTTAAAATATTTGAAATGTGAATTTAGAATGGGAATAGTGATTTGAATATCAGGATTTTGAATTGAATATTAATTAAGTGGATTTAATGGCCATATTTAACACCTTTGAATTAATAAATGATAACAGTGAATTGATTTGCAATAATAAATAATAATAATAATAGTTTTTTATCATAACGACTCGATTTTTATTGACGTATTTTAATTTAATTTATTTGATTTCTCTATTATTTTTAATTTAGAAAATGTTTAAATTTTCATTTGACGAATTTTCGGCAAACAACAGTGTTATTATGATTTTACAGAATCGGATAACCAGTGTATATTATTATTGTTTTGGGATCATATCGCATTTTTGAACGCGATCGTATTTTGTTTTGACATTCGGGGTTTGTATGCGAATGGAATTTTATTAGGCGAGATGTCGGAAATTGGTGAATAAATATAATCTTAACACTTGGGAAAATTCAACATGCATTTCCCTTTTGTTCTTTCACTATTCTATGGATCTTTCTTGACACAAAAATCAAAAAAATCAAATATACTTCTTATAAAATTCAAACTAAAGGATTTAAAAATCGAAAAAAATTAAAAGGTTGGATCTTTGAGAGTAATAGGATGAGATCTACACTTATGCATGAATTTAGAGGGGCTCGGTCGAGTTGTGGGATGATCTACGGTGAAGTTGTGAGCTAGAATAGATTGGGGTTTGGGTTTGCTTGGAATTTGGGCGATGGGCGATGAATCGGTGTATGGTTTTGGGTTTGGGGCATTGAGGAGCAGTTACGGCTAGGTTTTGGCGAGGTGCAGTTGCTTACAAGGGTGCATGACTTTTTGGGATGCTGCTGTCAATGTGGCCAGGTCGCGAGGGTGATGGCTCGGTCGGAGTGGGGATTGTTAGGTCTAGGAGGTTGGGTTCGCATAGAGGAGCACGTCAACGAAGTTAAATTCGCAAATAGGATTGTGGATCTCCGAGTCGGAGCTTGGCCATACACGGTCATGGGCGTGCATATCAGGTTGAAGGCGGCAGTGTGTTTTTGAATTGGGAAGAGAGGGTTTAAATAAGGTAATTTGCATAATTTTGAAATTAGTTTAATTAATTAATTAATTAATTTAATTCTCAAATCTTATTAATGCAATAACTTTCTCAAGCAAGGTCCAAATGAGACGTGATCTTTTGCATTGCACTCATAATGGTGATAGCTAGGCGATGGAACCGGTTTTGTTGAATCTGGAGCAAGTGAAATTTTGGGCTAAAATCGAACGTCGTTCGATTTTAGTTCAAATCGGAACACCACGACGTCGATTGGGATTTCGATGAGTTAAACTCGCCTTTTTAGATAATTAGTATTATATATAGTAGATAAAATTTATTATTTGTGTTTGGATGAATTATTAATTAGTTTGGTTTAAATATCCGCTTTTGAAAAGCGAATGATAATTAAATTGAAATATAGGAAAATTTTAAAGAGAAATTCGAATTTCTCAACATTGTGATTTTAAATTTTCAGTTATATTCCCGTTGATTTTATATCAGTTATATTCCTATTATATAGATTCATAAATGTCAAAATTTGATGGTTTTTGCCATATTGGATATGACATCGACATATGTGAAAAGTTAATCCTTTTTAGAGAAAAAGGTAGTAATAGCATTGGTTAAGAGTTATAGTAACTATTGGCCTCGTTATAGTATTTTAAAATGCTATAAATTGTTATTTTGGGTTGGAAATGGTTTTTGATTAAGGGAATGACCTTTAAATATGATTTTGGTAATTTTCATGATATTTTATTTACTTTTGAACTTCTCTTTTTCACTTCAAGCTTTTTATTTGTCTTTTCTAAATATTTGGAAATGTTTTGTGATTATTTTGAAAAATATTTATTTTTATAGAAAGGTTATTATTATAGTGATTGTTTATTTTAAAGGAATAAAAGGGTTTATCTTTTATTTTACTATGATTTTTCTTCTATAAGAAGTTAGAAATATTTGGGAATAAATATTAGCGAAAACATTTTATATAAAATGTTGTAATAAAAGAACAAATTTATAATGGTAATTTATAAATTAAAGACAGGTTTTATAAGGGGTATTTTATGAATCAAAAGGATAGGCTTATAAATTGTATTTTATAAAAGGGAAACTATCATTTTGATAAATTGGAGTAATAAACCACAGTGACGAATTTATTGAAATATATAGAATGATCGTGTATGAGAATTATATGACATTTGTAATAATATTAGAAGTCTTGGTATTTTATTTGGAGTTTGGTTTTATATTTGGAGTTTTGTTTTGTAAAGGAGTTTTGCAGTTATATTAAGGAATTTAAAAAAAAAAAGAGTTTCATAAATGAATTTGGAGTTTTTATAAAAGAGTTGCAAACAAATATGGGATTTATAAAATGTTTTTTATAAATGATCATTTTGTAAAGGATGTTTTATAAAGAGTTTTATAAAAGTAAAGGATGTTTATAAAGGAGTTTTATTTATATAAACGAGTTTTATTTACATAAAAGAGTTTATAAATATAAAAGTGTTTATAAATATGAAGAGATTTGTAGAAATGAGTTTTTGTAAATATGGAAAATATGTTTAGATAAAGAATTTTATAAGGGGTTCATAAAAGGAATGTTTTTCCATAAATGATTGTTTTGAAGTACGGCGATATGGAAAGTGTTCTTTTCATAACACCAAATTCCGAAGTATGGAAACCCGTCTCTATCTTAAGAATTAAGAATGTATATCGAGGGAAGGATATTTTTCTAACTTGTCTGATTTAATTGTTAATCTTGGGATAATACTGTTTGAATTTGGAAAGTGGTGGTAAGTATATATTGTTTAATTTCCATATGACTTGTTTTATTTACACTAAAGGAAGTGTTTTGGGTTTATTGTTATCAGTGCTTTAAATGAATTTAACCTAAATATGCTTGGTTTGAAAATGGAATTTTTCTTAAGATTTGTAAAATGTATTTATACCGGTGGGATAAGTATATGGGTAAATTTTATAAGTATTGAAAATGTAGCATTTTGAGAATATACTTATATTGTTAATATAAGTATACAAAAAAATTTCCTAACTTTAAAGTGAAATGCTTTTGTGAGTATACTTGTACAGTTGAGATAAGTATATCGATATTTTTTAAGTATTGAAAAGAGTAGAGAGGGTTTGTGGATTCAGCTTTGTAAAAGTATTTTGATGGAAGTATTTACAATGTGGTTTTAATTAATGAAATGATTAATTAAAGAGGCTTAGTGGTTGCTTTATGCTTAACCATGCTTGGTTAAATCTCTGGTTGAATTATTTGTTTGTTTAATAGTTAAATAACCGACCATCAAATGTTGGTCTACATTTAAACTATCATTGTCGGTACGGAGAGACCAAGATCGGATTTATCATCTAAAAACCACTTTAAACTAGCATAAGCGTTGGAATTGGAGACATCTTGAAGATGATGAAATCGAAGACAGACATCTTTGAATTGCAAGGGCTACTTGCTATTAATCCTAAGGGTGATTCCAAAATGGATGTTGTAGAAGTAGCGCCTTCGGTTTTGTTCAGTCGCAGAACAAACTTGTATGACGAATGTTGGCATAGCATTATGTCTGGATGGCAGTGTTAGCATTACAAGTGGAATTTGCTAAAAAGGTAATCGTATCCTCAAGCCTCACACCGGTAAATGACTAAAGCAGAGACCTGCAGCAGGGCTATATGTGTCACTCCCATTAGGGTATGATCATTGCTTGATCTAGATCGGTATTTATGAATTTACATATACTTTGGGTCCTGTATAGTTGTTAATAACAATCAAGGGGTGATCATATTCGATATTATCTTGTAAGGGACAGGCCGGTCCTAAGTAGCAGAGTACAAATTAAGGTAGTCTAGGTACATTTTCTCTAAAGTTGTACTGTATGGAAGGTAGACCCTTACCTTTTCATGGTTGTAATCCATTCTCTAATAAGTGCCTTCGGACTTAGTTGTATACCTATTATGTTGGAATTTAATTAATGTAACAATTTCGGCTAAGTTTCAATATTTATTTTAAACCCTAGACATTATAATAGTATCATAAGGTTTCTTATGAAATGATTTGGTTGTCGTGAGGAAAAAAACCCGTCCGTGTTTATATGCAGCGTGATCTTACTTGATACCTTTATTTTGGAAGGTATTATAACATTAAAAATCCATTCGAACTATGTTTCTCATGTAGGTTTGCCAGACTAATCCAGGTGTTAGTCTCTTATAATGCTCGGGCCAGACCGAGCATATTTTTAAATCTAGTTATGGATGCTTTGGAGCTTTAGAAGACGAGCTGGATGCCTCCAAGACGTATTCACGTATATTCTATTTCCGCTGCATTGGTTTTCTGTATGTGTCAGCATTTGAGAACAGGTTGTTATGATGGTCCAGGCTGATGATAGATGGTTAATTTGATTGATGTATGTATATTACAGTTTTCCTTTTGTAAAGATCTATTGTATATTATATATTACTCTTCACAATGTGCGATTTTGTTCTGTCTTTTCTTTTCTTTCCCTCAATAATCTGTCTTTTTGACACTTGGATGCTCGGCACATAAATACCGTGGATGTATTAGTGCTGAATTTTAAGGGTAAAAAATGTGGGTCGTTGCAAGTAGTATCAGAGTATGGGTTGAGCGAACACTTAGGCTTTGGTGGGGTAGATCATTGGAGATATGGTTGGTAATACCCTAGAATGAGTTTGAGCACGTATATATATGAGCGCATATTTGTTAGTAATATAAAAATGTTATATAATATGTTGATTTATTGATTAAGTGGTTTATGAATTCTGGTCCAAGCAGAAGGAATAACTATATCGATAGGGGTTTTTAAACACTTGAATAAGGCAAACCGACACAGTAATACTTTGAAAATTTAGTAAATGAAATAATTTTACCTATATTATATTTTATATATAAAAGTATAATTTTTAGAAATTAATATAGGTATTAATGATGTGTTTGTTTGTTAGAAAATGATATCATTTATTATTTGATTAGTCATGCTTGTCTAGTTTAGGAGCATTGACTATTGTTTGTTGATGGATTCTTTGTGCTCAGATAGTGTATGAGCAATTATTTGTTTGATTTAAAGTTAATATGAATACCTCATAAATTCAGTTTCATGATTTTGACTATAAGGTATTCTGTGATAATTTTGGGTTAAAATTAAAATTTTAATAATAGTCATTTAATATAATTTGAACAGAGGTATACATTTGTAAAATGTTTGTACATAAGAATGTGAAATTTTATAAGTATGGCTTATAAATACAATATAAAAAAAGGATTTAAGAACCGAGAACTTGAGAACATAAATTCCGATGATTTTGAAAATTGTTTTTCAAAGTTTTGGGAAATAAAAAAATATTATTTGGAAGCATATGTTTATAGAAATATTTTAAATAGGATTTTAAAAGAGGTAAGAAAAGCACTGAACTCACTTCGGTTACTGGGAAATAATTCTGGTGATGACTGCAGCACCAATGGTGTTCATTTTCGAGTTTCTAAGTGACGAATTGCTATCACAGTAGTTTTTCTTCACAGTTAATTTGGTAAAACAAATTCTAATTTAATTCCAAAAGTATGATTTGATATACAAAGAAGATATGTATATTATTAGTTCATATCGCATTAAAATAAAAAACAAGTGTTAGTAGCTAAATTTTCTATTAAGTGATATTATAAACACATGTATCTTATCCATTTGGGTAGTTTGGTTGGTGCATCTCGTTATAATGTGTTGTTTGGTAATTTTCATTTATTAAAATGAAATAGAATTTTCAACGATTTTGGACAGTCAAAAACTTTCAAGTTGGTATAAATTAAAGTTAAGTGTCGTTGAGAAATTAGAAGAAAATAAGTTTTGGTAACTTATAAATTTGAGAAGACTGTAAGTTAAAACAAATTTTAAATTTTTTGAACATCCTAGTTTAGTAAAACAAATCTGAAATTTGTGTATATATACTCTTAGGATGTAGAAGAGTGTTATACGAATATGAACTTAAGTTTTAAAGCGATTAATAAACCCAGATGTGTTTTTTAAGATGTTTATAAACTTAATTAATGATTTTATGAAATGTTTCATAAATGGATTTTAGTATTAAAGGAAACATACTATAAGTAAAAAAGAAGAAGAAAAAGAACATGATTTGGAATAATCCAAACAAAGAATTTTCACTGATTATTGATGGCGAACACTTGATATGGATTTCTAATTTGACTCTGAATTTTCTATCATAGTATATGGCTATGCAAGGAGAGCAAAGGTTTCTAATCAAGGAACCTGATTGGAGTCCGCACTAGTGTAGTCAAGTGAAAGATACTAGTTCGGAAGTAAAATTGTGTGATTGAGTAAGCGATCAGATTTTATATTGTGTACGGATGACATATGTACATCGTACGGGCTTTAATATTATTATATGCTTTTGATATTAGAAATGCAAGTTATAATGGATTGATGGCAATCGTAAGTGAGATGCAGGTTCATAGAAGCGAAGGCTAGTTTGATGCTTTTGGTTTCATAACTAAAGTTAATTACTCATATAATAGGTACACGTTTATATGGTTGTTTTGGTTTGATGATTTTATGCTCCAGATATGGGAGGTCACTTTTGGGCTTTTGTTTTCTTTTGTTGGTTTGGCCTGTAGTGACGAATTGTAGTTTTTCCGATCAAGCCGCGCAAAGGAGGTGCTGTCGAAATTTTCCGTAACTTTAAGAGACTTTGAAATTTAATAACCCATTTCAACTAATTTATTGGGAAAGCCTAAGGGTTTAGAAACATTTTTCTTACTTTGGGAATTTCGAGAATGAAATTCTTTTGAAGGGGGAAGAATGTAACAACTCAGAATTTTGTCGTTTGTTTTTTCATATTTAACTAATTTTAATTATTGAAATAATTGGTTTTTAAATTTTAAAAACTTGAATTCAAATATAGGGATAGTTTAAAATGTTTGATTTGTGAATTTAATATTGGAATAGTGATTTAAATATCAGGATTTTTAATTGAATACTTATTAAGTGGATTTAATGGTCTTATTTTACTCCTTTTAATTAATTAATAATAATAGTAAATTCATTTTGTAAATTAATTTGCAATAATTAATAATAAGAAAATTACATTTTTATTATATTGACTCGATTTCTATTGTCGTATTTTAATTTAACTTGTTTGATTTTTCCATAATTTTTAACTTAGAAAATGTATAAATTTTCGTTTGATGATTTTTCGGCAAACGAGGGTGGTTTTGTGATTTTACAGAATCGGATAATCAGTGTATATTACTATTGTTTTAAGATCATATCGCATTTTTGAGCCTAATTGTATTTTTGTTTTGTCACTCGGGGTTCGTACACGAACGGAATTCTACGCGATGAGATGCTAGAAATTAGTGAATAAATATAAGCTTAACACATAAGAAAATTCAACATCTATTCCTCTTTTGCTCTTTCACTATTATACTGGATCTTCTTGGAAACAAAAATAAAAAATAAAATCTACTTCTTATGAAATTCAAACTAAAAGATTTAAAAATCAAAAGATTAAAAGGTTGGATCTTTGAGAGTAATAGGATGAGATCTACACTTATATATGAATTTGGATAGGATCGATCAAGTTGTGGGATGCAATGAAGCCGTGAGCTAGAATAGATTAGGGTTTGGTTTTGCTTGGAATTTGGGCGAAGGGCGGCGAATCCTAGTTTAATTTTGGGTTCGAGGCGTCAAGGAGCAGTTGTGATGGGGTTTTGGCGAGGTGCGGTAGCTTATTGGGTTGCATGACTCTTTTGGATGGCGTTGTTGACGTGGCTAGGTTGCGAGGGGGAGGGCTCGGTCGGAGTGGGGATTGTTGGGTCCAAGAGGTCGGGCTCACATTGAGGAGCACGTCGGCGAAGTCGGATCGACAAATAGGGGTGTGGTTCTTCGGGTTGGAGCTTGGCCATACACGGTCATGGGCGTGCATATCAGGTTGATGGGGGCAGGGTGTTTTCGAATTGGGGAAGAGAGGGTTCAAATAGGGTAATTAACTTAATGTTGTAATTAGTTTAATTAATTAATTAATAAAATTCTCAAATCTTATTAATGCAATAACTCTCTCATACGAGGTCTAAATGAGACATGGTCTTTTGCGTTGCGCTTGTAATGGCGATAGCTACGCGATGGAATAGGCTTTGTTGAATTTGGAGCAAGTGAAATTTTCAGATAAAATTGAATGTTGTTTGATTTTAGTTCGAACCGAATCGTCCTGGCGTGAACTGAAATTTCGGTGAGTTAAACCACCTTTTTGGATAATCGGTATGATATATAGTAGACTAAATTTACTATCTGTGTTTAGATGAATTATTTGTTGGTTTTGTTAAAATATATGCTTTTGAAAAGCGAATGACAATTAAATTAAAATACTAGAAAAATATATAGAGAAATCCAGATTTTTCGATATTGTTATTTTTAATTTCCAATTATATTCCTGTTAATTTTATTTTAATTATATGCCTGTTATATAAATTTTTAAATGTTAAAATTTGATAGTTTTTGGCTATATTAGATGTGACATCGACAAATGTTAAAAGTTGGCCCTTTTTAGAGAAAAAGATAATAGCATTGGTTAAGTGCTACAGTAACTATTGGCTTCGTTATAATATTTTCAAATACTATAAATTGTTATTTTGGGTTGGAACAGGTTTTTGATTCAAGGGATGGCCTTTAAATATGATTTTGGTAATTTCCATGATATTTTATTTAAAATAGTTTTGAACTTCTCTATTTCACTTAAACCTTTTTATTTGACTCTCCTAAATATTTGGAAATGTTTTAAGATTATTTTGGAAAGTAACTATTTTTATAGAAAGATTATTATTATAATGAATGTTTATTTTAAAGGAAATAAAAAGGGTTTATCTTTTATTTTATAGTGATTTTGTTTCTAAAAGAAGTTAGAAATATTTGGGAATAAATATTGGTGAAAACATTTAAAATAAAATGTTGTAATAAAAAAACAGATTTATAATGGTGATTTATAAATTAAAGATTTATTTTTAAAAGGGCGTTTTATAGATAAAAGGATAGGTTTATAAATGGTATTTTATAAAAGGGGATAATATCATTTTGATCAATTGGAGTAATAAATCACAGTGGTGAATTTATTGAAATATATAGAATGATTGTGTATAAGAAGTATATAAGATATGTAATCATATTAGAAGTCTTGGTATTTTGTTTGGATTTTGGTTTTATATTTTGAGTTTTGTTTTATAAAAGGAGTTTTGCAATTATATTTAGAAATTTATAAAAAAAAGAGTTTTATAAATGAATTTGAAGTTTTATAAAAGAGTTGTGAATAAATCTAGGATTTATAAAATGAGTTTTATAAATGATTATTTTGTAAGGAATGTTTTATAAAGAGTTTTATAAAAGTAAAGGATGTTTATAAAGGAGTGTTATTTATATAAAAGAGTTTATATATATAAGTGTTTATAAATATGAAAGAGATTTGTAGAAATGAGTTTCTGTAAATATGGAAAATATTTTTAAATAATGAATTTTATAAGGGGTTCATAAAAGGATAAGACTTGTTTTTCCATATATGATTGTTCTTAAATACGGCAGTATGGAAAGTGTTCTTTTCATACTTAATACCAAATTTTGAGGTATATAAACTCATCTCTATCTTGAAAATTAAGAATGTTTATCGAGGCTAGGATAGTTTTTTAACTTGTTCGATTTCATTGTTAATCGAGGGATAGTATTGTTGGAAATCGGGATGTGGTGGTAAGTATATATGGTTTAATTTCCATATGACATGTTTGACTTACACCAAAGTAAGTGTTTTGGGTTTATTGTTATCAGTGTTTTAAACAACATTTGTTTTTAACCTAAATAAGTTTGGTTTGAAAATGGAATCTTTCTTAAGAATTGTAAAATATACTTATACCGGTGGGATAGGTATATGGTTATATTTTCTAAGTATTGAAAATGTTGCATTTTGCAAGTATACATATATTGTTAATATAGATATATAAAAAAGTTTTGCTAACTTTAAAGTGAAATGCTTTTGTGAGTATACTTATACAGTTGAGATAAGTATATTGATATTTTCCAAGTATTAAAAAGAGTACAGAGGATTTGTGGATTTAGATTTGTAAAAGTATTTTGATACAAGTATTTACAATGAGGTTTTAATTAATGAAAAGATTAAATAAAGAGGCTTAGTGATTGCTTTGTGCTTAACCATGCTTGGTCAAATCTCCGGTTGAACTGTTTGTTTATTTGATAGTTAAATAACCGACTATCAAATGTTTTCCCGTTTCTAAACTATTGTTGTCGATTTGGAGAGACTGGGATCAGATATATTATTCGAAAACCACTTTGAACTAGCATAAGCATTTGAATTGGAGACATCCTAAAGATGATGAAATTGAAGACGAAGATCTTTGAATTGCAAGGGCTACTTGTTACTAATCATTTAGGTGATTCCTAGAAGAATTTAGTAGAAGTAGCGCCTACGGTTTTGTTCAGTCGTAGAACAAACTTGTATGGATGAATGTTGGCATTGCATTGTTTCCTGGAGGGTAGTGTTAGCATTCAAAGTGGGATTTGCTAAAAGGTAATCGTAGCCTAAGCCTTACAACTAGTTAATGACTAAAGCAGGGACGTGCAGCAGGGCTATGCGGGTCACTCCCATTAGGGTATGATTACCGCCTGTTCTTGATCAATATTTATGAATTTATGTATGCTTCGGGCCTGGTACGATTATTAATCGCAACTAAGGGGTGATCAAATTTGGTACAATCCAGTAAGGAGTAGGACGGTCCTGAGTAGTAGAGGTACAAATTAAGGAAGCCTCGGTATTTCTCTAGAGGTGTACTGTATGGAAGGTAGATCCTTACCTCTTCATGGTTGTAATTCATTCTCCAATAAGCGCCTTCAGACTTAGTTGTATACCTATTATAATGGAATTTAATTAATGTAACAATTTTGGTTATGATTCAGTATTTATTTTTAACCCTAGACATTATATAATATCAAAAAATTTCCTATGAAATAGTTTAGTTATCGTAAGGTAAATTCCCATCCATGTTTATGTGCGGCGTGGTCTTACGAGATACCTTTATTTTTCAAGGTTTTATAACATTAAAAATCCATTTGCGGTGTGTTTCTCATACTGGTTTACTAGACTAATTCGGATGTTATTTTCTTATAATGCTCGGATCGAACCAACCATATTTTTTGATCTTGTTATGGATGCTTTGGAGCTTCATGAAATGCCTCTAAGATGTATTCACGTATATTCTATTTATGCTGCATTGGTTGTTTATATTTATTAGCATTTGTGAGGATAAGCTGTTATAACTGTCCAAGCTGATGATAGATAGTTACTCCGATTGATGTATGTATATTATAGTTTCATTTTGTAAAGACCTATTGTATATTATATATTATTCGTCACGATGCAAGATTCTGTTCTTTCTTTTCTTTTCATTTTCCCAAAAATCAGTCTTTCCGGCACTTGGATGCTCGGCACGTGAGCACCGTGGATGTATTAGTGTTGACTTTTGAGGGTTGAAAATGCAGGTCATTACATGCAAGGTGATTAAAAAAATTGTTTTAGGAAATGGAGGAATAATATATGAAAACTGGGTTAACCGATACGTTATGTGGTTATGAATTTTGGTTGATGTGCATTGCCAACAAATTGATAGGGATTTCTGTACTAGAATAATACTTCTCAACCTAAAAATATCTTATGCAAAAGGTACTATTCTTAAAATGGACTAGATCGAGTTTTATCGAACTCAATTAACCTATGTCGAACAGATGATTACTTTTTAGTATTCATATTACACAAAATGGGTTATTGGTAATGCTTGAAGTATCAAATACCAATCTCAGTTATTCTCTATAAGCTATGATATCTTTAGAAAATAAGACTAAATAAATGTGATAGCTAGAGATTTTTCTAGAACTAATGAATTAGTAGTATGTCTATTGCTTTGTAATGGAACTTAGGTTTGATTAAATTTTTGGTATTCAACCCCTCGGTAGATTTCTTAACCAAATTGTTATTAAAAAGTGAAGAAATTAAGGATTGAGTTAGAGGATCTTGAGTAGAGTGAAAGGTATTAGAATTATTGTTTTCGTATGAACTTTAATTTAGAAGAATAAAGAAGAACAGTTATATTAAATAACTCTAAGATTCGACCAAGCTTTCTCGATTGAATCCAGATTAGTCAGAGTAATCACCCGGTTTTAGAAAACTAAATTAGTAAATTGTGAAGTGGAATAGTTTTGTAGACATTCCTAATATAACCAGTTTAAAGAAAGAGATTCTCGCTAAGCATCATCAATTTGTATATTCTATGAATCCAAGTTGAATAAAGATGTATAAGAGATCAAGAAAATATATGGTTAGAAGAGAAGAAGCGAAACACTGACAAACAAGGGAAGTGATGTGTTAAGTGCTATTTGTGAGGGATGAGCATTAGAAGGATTTCCGATTAATTCTATTTTTGTACGTGTAACGACCCAGAAGTTAATCACGATTTAAATGCATATTTAACTATATTTTAAATAATTACTAAATGAAACTTTATTAACAAATAAAACTATTTTAAATAATAACTGATGATGATAAAATCGTTTTCACTATTTGTTTACCAATTTATATAGTTCATAGAGAAATAGAAAATGTGACCGAAATTTATTTTCTGAAATATCGATTTTTCATTGGTTAAAAGTTATTCAAAATGTCATAACACTATTTTAAAACACATATGCACACACTACAAATTATTTATACATGATAAATACATATGTACGTATGCATGTATATGCTCTCTTTTTAGTGTATAAAAAAATTTATAAAGGAAAAGATATATATATACACATATATATAGAATACACATTTTCAACACAGGTACACATGATATAGCTTGAATAGTGCAAAGTAAGGGGAGAGGACAATGGATGCAATTTAGTAGGGAGAAGAGTATGGTGATGCATGCATACTTACATTTTAATATAAACACTAATATAAAATTTTAATTTATTTTCTAAGCCTATAAATACCCCCTAACTTTCATTCTTTTTATTTTATAATCTCTTCCTCCACTTTGAAAATCCTAAGAGCTTAAGAAACTTAGCCATGGCCTCGTTTTCATAAATTCTAAAATAAGAAATATTATCTCTTTCACTAAAAATCACCTTTTTATTTTATAAAACCACTTCTACAAACCATTCGACACCTCCTCTTCCAAGCTACAACACTCCATCCACCCAAGAACATAAGGGCCCAGCCTAAACATCCTAAGGCCGAGCTAAATTAGCCTAGGTCAAGCCTATATTGGAGGTCCAAGCACCCAAAAGTTTCATATTTACAAATTTTCTAAAGCTTTTTCAATTTTGGAAAAAGTTCGCTTTGATTTAGAAAAGTTTCGATGAGTAAAACTAATATTTTTGGAAAAGAAAAAAAACTTGTTTTAATGATTTATATGTTGTGAAATTATAGTGTTTGTCGTGTTGAAATACCATGTTGTTTGGATGATATATGATTGCAAGTTGGTTGTTTGGTATAAATTTGTGATTTGGATAATATGTTAATATGTTGGATATGTGTATGGATATGGATATATGATATTGGTTTATGATATGATGGTAGTGTTGTCTGTGAAACAAAACCAAGTACGTTACGAGATGGTTGTGAAAAACTAGTGATTTAAAAGGTCGCAAAGGACTAGAGATTTGATTTGAAAATGAAAGCTATTTTCTAGCTTTGGATTTTTGAAAATGTTTTTCCAAGTTTTTACCTTTTGTTTAAGTTTTCAAAACTCTTACAATTGTTTTATCAAACATGTGGTAGCTAGAGTTAAGTGACATTTTCACCTAGAAATCAATTCTAACGAACTGCGCTTATAGCGATAGTCACTATGGATGCAGTTCAGGAAATTTCGCGATTTTAAGTTCTTATGGGTTTTCTTTGGATTGTTTTTGAACTCTTATTTCAAAATAATTAGGTAAGTCAAAAGTTTAAGTGTTAATTATTTAATAATTTATTTAATTAATTTATTAGTTAGGGTAATTATTATTTAAATAATTAGTTATGTAATTAGGTTAAGTAATTAGAGTTTAAGGAATTATTTATTCAGTTAATTATTTTTAAGTAATAAGTTTTAAATAATGATTAATTAAGATAAAAGAAAATTAATTTTTATTTAATCAAGTTTATTTATTTTAATTAATTATTTAATCAGAGTTAATTAATTAATTATTTATTTTTTAATTAAGGGTTAATTACCCACTTAATTAGGGTTTAATTTCTTAAATGAATGTTATTTAAATTAAAGTTTAATTATAAATCATTTTGAATTAATTAAAGTCCAAAGTATGATTTTTGATGTAATTTAAGGTTAATTAAAGTTTAATCAAGTTTTAAACTTATGATTTGGTTAAGGTTTATTTGTTTTAAAGTTTCTTTCAAACTCTATCAGTTATTTATTTTTTAACCAACTTTCTTGTTTAAATAAATTTCTTTAAAACCAAGGATCTCTTGTCCATGCTATTAAGTAGCTAAATGAATTAAAGTAGTTGTAATAAAATAGTGACATGTTTTATTGAAAGTAAGTTGGCTTGTACTTATCACAAATACCGCACTTTGGGAACGTGATGAATACAAAGGGGTTAATTTCAATAAGCGGGTCATGAAAATCTAAGCATATGGAACGTATGTCCATATGTAAATCTTCATACCCTGATAATGGGATAGTCCATTATAAACAACTTGACCCTTCAAATTGTCGAGCGTTGGTTTGGATAGACCGGGATCGGATTTTAATCCGAAAACCACTTCGAACTAGCTTAAACGTTTGAACTGGAAGTAGTAAATACTAGGTCCAAGATGAAGACTATGAAGGACCTTCGGTTTGTTCGTCTCTTGAATGACTTGTATGGATGAGTGTTGACATTGTGTCAACATATGAAATGCAATGTTAGCATTCCAAGTGGCAATGCTATAACAAAGGTAAAGGTAGCCTCAGGCCTCATCAACCGAGAATGACTAAAGCAGGGGAGACGCAGCAAAGCTAAGTATGTCACTCCCATTAGAGTAAGGTTATCCCTATATAGAGTCCCTATTATCAATTCGTGTATGCTTCGGTATGGTTGCTGATCCCAACCGAGGGGTGATCTTATTCGGTACTATCCAACAAAGGGCACGCCGGTCTTGTGTTGACAGGGGATCCAGGCGAGGTACTCGGTGTTATTTTATCTAAGACGCACCGTGATGGGTGGTTCCCCAGTGTCCCAGTCATTGTACGGAATCCATTCTCCAATAAGTGCCACATGGATTTAGTTGTACCCAAATATGTTGAAATGTGAGAGCAAGCATTTCAGCTATGTTCTATTTTACTTGAAAACCCTAGACTTTATCATAATATCGCTGAATTTCTATATAAAGTGTCTTGGTTATTGTAAGGTAAAACCCATCCGTGTTTTTATGCGGCGTGGTCTTACAACATACCATTGATTTCCAAAGTGTTTTATAAAAGTAAGAACTAAGTTGCTTGAGTTTACTCACACCAGACCCATATTTGACCTCGAGTTTTATTTTCTTTTTCTAAAACTCTTAGGTACTCAAATTTATATGAGTAGCCAAGTTATCCAGGTTTCTTATGGAGGCAATTTAAAGGAGCTGGAGTAGGTGGCTTCACCGTAGCTAATTATATTTATTTCTATTGTGTTTATGTATGATTTATGTATTTTGTATGGATAGGTGGTTATAACTATTGAAGTTGTAGTGTAACGACTGTTATGTATTATTATTGTGGGAATTATTATGTAATACCTTATGTTATATATTAAATGTTGTTTTGATTTGTGGTGAGATTCTATGATTGTGCAGTTTCTTCTTATCTTTCCTTTCCTTCTATCCTTAATGGCTCGTCTTTTGGTGCAAGAAAGGCGGTAGTTACATTTTGGTATCAGTGTCTAGGTTGAGAGAACACTTAGGCTTTGGGTTAGGGTCAACTTCGAGAGTGCGTATTTGTAATTTTTATTCGTGTATATATATATATATGTATATATATCTGGTAGATAGATCAGCTTGATAGGTTTGATTAGTACCTTTCTGTCAAGATTTATCTCATCCAAGTATTCTAAGAATTGTCTTACTATGCCAGGTACTATGACATGAGTAACGGAGGCAGATGAGGTAGGGGAGCAGGTAGTACCACAACTACAAATGGTCGAATCCCAAATTCTAGAGGAGTTTGGATTGCCGAAGAGGCAGCACTAGAGCACCCGAGTGTGAATTTTGCATCCTTATGCAATGATTACACCAATCTCTGAGGAAAACCATTTAAAGGAACCAAGTCTATCATGAAAGTGCAAGCTTTTTTGCGGTCTTGCAAAAAGACTTTTAAAGGTCTTGGCTTATCCGATGAACAAAAAGATTCTTAGCAGCATGACAACTGCAAGAGGGAGCAGTAGCTTAGTGGGACTCCCTTACTGCAAATATTCCAGAATACAAGTTTCCGTGGGCCCGATTTAAGGAAGTCTTCGAAGACCAATTCTTGCCAACAGCTAGAAGTACGAGGATGTACCACAACTTCATGGACTTGAAGCAAGGGGATCTGTCTATAGTGGAATATGAGACGAAGTTCAACGAGCTATCTTGTTTTGGCCCGAAATTGGTCAACACCTCATTAAAGAAGAATGAGATGTTTATTTTGGATATGATGGAGGAATACCATGAGAAAATGACTGCTCACGTTAAAGGTACTTTTGTGGATCTAGTTGATATGACTCTAAGGTACGAGGCGTTGGAAAAGAAGAAGCCTACTCCAGTAGCACCTAGTGGAAATACTAGTAGAGGTGATTCTAACAAGAGCAATTTTAATCCAAATTGGAAGAATCAAGGAAAATGGAGACATAAAGGAAGTCAAGGAGGCAAGCCTAAGGATAGTGGTTGTTATATTTGCAAGCGGAAAGGTCATATTGCCAGGTATTGTCCGAACCGTGAAGTTCCAAAGAAGCAAGGTGGTCACATCTCTCTGATGCAGAAGACTCTTTTTTTTAATTGCTATCAACCCTGGTATATGGTTAAGGACTGCCCACTCATGAAGAAGGTGCGGCGGCCCAAGGTGTATGCCATTGAGATTGAACTGTCTACTTCAGTGGATGTGAAGGGAAAAGACTTCCTTGAAGGCACCTTACTGATTAATGGTATTTTTGTTCAAGCATTATTTGATACTGGTGCCTCTCATAGTTTTATCTCTTATGAAACAGTAGGTAAATTTCATCCCTAGTATTGTAAAAAAAACCTATGTCTGTGCCTAACCCCATAGGTGGTGTAACCCATTAGAATATGATTTGTGAGAATGTGCCAATTTCCTACCTTTCTCATCATTTTTCTTACCACTCGTATGTCTTAGACTTTAAAGGATTTGACATTATTCTTGGTATGGATTGGTTATCGAAATATGGAGCTGTTTTAGATTGTAATGAAAGAACTGTATCATTAGTAACCAATTTGGGAAGAATTGCTTAAGTACATGTAAGGAACCCGGTATTAATATGCGTAGTTTTTTGTATGCCCTGGAAGCATCCCAAGAAAATCTAGGGTCTATTAAAGTTGTTAAGAATTTTCCAAATGTATTCGAAGAGGTTAAAAGTTTACCCCCGCACCGAGAGATAGAGTTCGACATTGATTTGGTCCTTGGTGCAAGGCCCATGGTTTAACCTAAACGAAGGATGGCTCCAAGGGAGAGAGAGGAGTTGGTATGTCAAACCTAGGACCTGTTAAGGAGAGGATTGACTAGACCCAGTCGTCTAAGTTGGGGGTCTGCTGTGGTATTTGGGGCTAAGTCTGATGGATCTTTAAGGTTGTGCGTGGATTATAGGCAGTTAAATAAGCTGACCATTAGGAATAAGTATCCCTTACCCCGCATCGATGATCTTTTTGATCAACTTCATGGAGTTACGTTATTTTATCAGAGGATCTAGCTACTGGATACAATCAATTGAGGGTTGCTGAAGATAGTATACCGTTAACTACTTTTAGAGGCCCCAACTGTTTCTTTGAGTGGTTGGTTATGCCTTTCGGGCTAACCAATGCACCTGCATATTTTATAGATCTCATGAACTGTATTTCCGATATGTTCTTAACAAGTTTGTGCTAGTTTTCATCGATGACATCCTTATCTACTCCAAATCCGAGGAGGAGCATTAACATCATTTGGAAGTGGTGTTGGAGACATTGAGGAGACATATCTTGAAGGCGAAATTTTCTAACTGCCATTTTTGGAAATCGGAGGTAATATTCTTAGAAAATATTGTGACAGGAGAAGGTATTTCAGTGGATTCAGTGAAAGTGAAAGCTGTTCAGGAATGGAAGCAACCACAGAATCCTACCAAGGTTCATAGTTTCTTAGGGTTGGCTGGATACTTTAGGAGGTTCATTGAGATTATTCTAAGATTTCCTCCCATTTGACTAAGCTGACTAAGGAGGAGAAAATTTTTATATGGACTCCAAAGTGTGAAGAAGCATTTCTGGAATTGAAGAAGAGATTGACCAGTGCACCAGTTTTGGCTGTCCCAGATGGGAATAGTGGGTTCAAGGTTTACACAGATGCATGAGGAGTGGGGCTTGGTGCTGTTCCGATGCAGCATAGTAGAGTGATTGCGTATGCAAGCAGGTAGTTGAAAGCCTCACGAGAAGAACTATACTACGCGTGACCTGGAATTGCTAGTAATTATCTTTGCATTGAAAATGTAGAGACACTACTTGCTGGGTAAGGATCCTTCTATTCCCCTTAGTTTCTTTCTAATCTTTAGAGATTTTAGGAGTAAGTTTTCTTTCTTTAATTAGGTGAAAAATTCGAGCTCTTCTCGAATCATAAATCCCTGAAGTATCCTTTTACTCAGAAGAATCTGAACTTGAGGCAACAAAGGTGGTTAGAGTTCCTAGGGGCTTACCACTTGGATATTCTGTATACGCTAGGAAAGGCTAATATGGTGGTGGATGCCTTAAGTAGGAATGCTATTTTGACTCTTTTGGAGATTACGTTGATACTTCAGGAAAGGATTATGAGAATTCAGAGGAAGGATGAGTAATGGAAAGGTTAATGCAAGGTGTTAAGGAGGGTAGATGTTCGGATTTTAAGATTGATAGTCGAGGTGCTTTATGGATGAACGAACGATTGTGTGTCCCAGATGTGGATGGGCTGAGGCAGGGGTTTTGTTAGAATGCCACAAGTCTAAGTTAAGTATTCATCCAGGAATTCATAAGATGTACAAGGACATGAAAAGAGTATTTTGGTGGCCGGAGATGAAAAAGGCACTTCAGTCTATGTTAGTAGGTGCTCATGCTATCAACAAATCAAGGGTGATCATCAGAAGACAGCCGGATTATTACAACCTTTGGACATACCCAATTGGAAATGGAAATGATATCAATGGATTTTATCGATGGTTTTCCCAGACCTAGAAAAGGAAATGAAGTAGTATGGGTGATCGTGGAGCGCACATTTTATTCCGGCGAAACCAACAAGGACCGCTGCTTCTTTAGCTGAAATTTTTATGAGAGAGATAGTCAGGTTGCAGGGAGTTCCAACGAGTATTGTAAGTGATCGAGACCTCATATTTACTAGTCAATTTTGGGAAGCATTATAAACAATCCTTGGGACAAAGTTGAGCTTAAGCACAACATACCACCCTCAAACAGACGGACAGATGAAGCGAGTAAATCAGGTTCTAGAGGATCTCTTGAGGGCATGTATTTTGGGTTTTGGTGGATCATGGGAGGATCATTTGCATTTGTTGAGTTCTCCTACAATAATAGCTTCCAAGCAAGCATCAATATGGCACCTTATGAAGCCCTATATGGAGGACGGTGCAAGTCACCAGTATGTTGGGTTGAGATGGGAGATAGAAAACTTGGACCAAACATGATCTGAGAGGCTATAGAGAAAGTTGTAGTGACTAAGAAAAGAATGAAGGAGGCTCAAGATCGCCAAAAGAGTTATGAGGATAAGAGGTGAAAGGATTTGGAATTTATGGTTGGAGACTTGGTTTTCATAAATATTTCACCAATAAGAGGCGCTGTTAGATTTGGAAAAGCTAGGAAGTTAGCTCCAAGGTATGTTTGACCCTACCATATTCTTGAGAGAATCAGATTGCTGGCTTATAGGGTTGAGTTGCAAGAAATATTTGCAGTTGTTCATAATGAATTCCACGTGTCTCATTGAGAAAATATGTTCATGACCCATCTTTGATTGTGGAGCCATCGATTCAAGAGGAACTGGAAATAGAACCGAACCTGACAATGGTTAGATATCGAGTTTATGTTGTATATTAGGATGAAAAGAGGTTGTGTAACAAGATTTTGCGACTAGTTAAGATTCAATGGAGCGAGGATCCTATAGACTGCACTTAGGAGATGGTGAATCATATGAAAGAAGCATATCCCAAGTTGATATTAGGATAGCTAGTCATAGGTTGTATGTGTAGTGTATGTTTGTTTGCTATGGATGCTAGTGTATGTATTTGTATGTGTGTATGATATGAATATATAGCATTTTGCGTAGTTGGATTATCTCATTGATTGCTAATTTCGGTGCGAAATTCTTTAAAGGGGGAATAGTGTAACGGCCCAGAATTTAATCACTATTTAAATGAATATTTAATTATATTTTAAATAATTAATAAATGGATTTTTATTAACAAATAAAACTATTTTAAATAATAACTGATGATGATAAAATCGTTTTCAAAATTTTTTTACCAAAATATATACTTCATAGAGAAATCGAAAATGTGATCGGAAGTTATTTTCCGAAATATCGATTTTTCATTGGTTAAAAGTTATTCGAAATGTCGTAACACTTTTTAAAACACATATGCACACACTGCAAAATATATATACATGATAAATACATATGTACATGTGCATGTATATGCTCTTTTTTAAGTGTGTGTGTGTGTGTAAGGATAAAAGAAAAAAACTTATAAAGGAGTGTGTATATATATACATATATAAATTACACATTTTTGACACAAGTACACATGATATGGCTTGAATAGTGCATAGTAAGAGGGGAGTACAATTGATGGAATTTAGTGCGGAGAAGAATATGGTGATGCATGCATACTTACATTTTAATATAAACACTAATATAATTTTTATTTTATTTTCTAAGCCTATAAATACCCCCTAACTTTCATTCATTTTATTTTACAAGCTCTTCCTCCACTTTGAAAATCCTAAGAGCTTAGGAAACTTAGCTATAGCCTCCTTTTCATTAATTCTAAAATAAGAAATATCACCTCTTTCACTAAAAATCACCTTTTTATTTCACCAAACCACTTCTACAAACCATTCAACATCTCCTCTTCAAAGCAACAACAATCCATCCACCCAAGAACACAAGGGCCGAGCCCAAACATCCCAAGGCCGAGCCAAATTAGGCTAGGCCGAGCCTATCTTGGAGGTCCATGCACCCAAAAGTTCCATAATCGCAAATTTTCTAAAGCGTTTTCAAGTTTTGGAAAAAGTTCACTTTGATTTAGAAATGTTTCGATGAGTAAAACTAATATTTTTAAAAAAGAAAACGACTTGTTTTAATGATTTATATGGTAATTATAGTGTTTGTCTTGTTGAAATATCATGTTGTTTGGATGATATATGATTGCAAGTTAGTTGTTTGGTATAGATTTGTGATTTGGATAATATGTTGATATGTTACCTATGTGTATGGATATGGATATGGATATATGATATTGGTTTATGATATGATGGTAGTGCTTTTTGTGAAACAAAACCAAGTACGTTGTGAGATGGTTGTGAAAAACTAGTGCTTTAAAAAGTCGCAAAAGACTTAAGATCTGATTTGAAAACGAAAGCTATTTTCTAGCTTTGGATTTTGAAAATGTTTTTCCAAGATTTACCTTTTGTTTATGTTTTCAAAACTCTTACAATTGTGTTTTCAAACATGTGGTAACTAGAGTTAAGTGAGATTTCCATTTGGAAATCAATTCTAGCGAACTGCGCTTATACCGATAGTCGCTATGGATGTAGTTCGGGAAATTTCACGATTTCTATTTCTTAAATATTTTCTTTGGATTGTTTTTGAAAACTCATTTCAAAATAATTAAGTAGGTCAAAAGTTTAAGTTTTAATTATTTAATAATTTATTTAATTAATTTATTAATTAGTGTAATTATTATTTAATTAATGAATTAAGTTTAAGTAATTAGAGTTTAAGGAATCATTTATTAAGTTAATTATTTTTAAGTGAGTAAGTTTTAAATAATGATTAATTAAGATAAAAGAAAATTAATTTTTTTAATCAAGTTTATTTAATTATTTAATTAGGAGTTAATTACCTAGTTAATTAGGGTTTAATTTCTTAAATAATTATTATTTAAATTAGTGTTTAATTATAAATAATTTTGAATTAATTAAATTTCAAAGTATGATTTTTGATTAAATTTAAGGTTAATTAAAACTTATGATTTGGTTAAGGTTTATTTGTTTTAAAGTTTCTTTCAAAACTCTATGGGTTATTTAGTTTTAACTAACTTTCCGGTTTATGTAATTTTTTTAAAACCAAGGATCTCTTGTCCATGCTATTAAGTAGCCAAATGAATTAAAGTAGTTGTAATAAAACGGTGACATGTTTTATTGAAGGAAAGTCGGCTAGTACTTATCACAAATACAGCACTTCGGGAACGTGATGAATAAAAGGCGGTTAATTTCGATAAGTGGTCATAATCTAAGCATATTGAACGTATGTCGATATGTAAATCTTTACACCCTGATATTGGGATAGTCCACTATAAAAATCTTGACCCTTTAAAATTATCGAGCGTTGGTATGGGGAGATCGGGTTTGGATATTAATTCGAAAACCACTTCAAACTAACGTAAACGTTCGTATTGGAAGTAGTAAAGGCAAGGTCCAAGATGAAGACGATGAAGACTATGAACTGCTTTCAGTTCGTTCATCTCCTGAACGACTTGTATGGATGGAGTGGTGACACTGTGTCAACATATGGAAGACAATGTTAGCATTCCAAGTGGCACTGCTATAACAAAGGTAAACATAGCCTCAGGCCTCATCAATCGGGAATGACTAAAATAGGGGAGATGCAGCAAGGCTAAGTAGGTCCTTCCCATTAGGGTAAGGTTTTCCCTATCTAAAGGCCCTACTATAAATTCACATATGCTATAGTACGGTTGATGATCCCAACCGAGATGTGATCTTATTCGGAACTATCCAGCAAAGGATAGGCCGGTCTTGTGTTGGCAGGGGATCTAAGCGAAGTGCTTGGTGTTATTTTATCTAGAGATGCACCGTGATGGGTGGTGCCCTAGTGGCTCTGTCATTGTATGGAATCCATTCTCCAATAAATGCCGTACGGATTTAGTTGTACCCAAATATGTTGAAATGTGAGATGCAAGCATTTTAGCTATGTTCTATTTTACTTGAAAACCCCAGACATTATCATAATAACATTGGATTTCTGTATAAAGTATTTTGGTTATCGTAAGGTAAAAACCCGTCCGTGTTTATATGTGGTGTGGTCTTACGAGATACCTTTTATTTCCAAATTGTTTTATAAAAGTAAGAATTAAGAAGTTTGAGTTTACTCACACCAGACCCATGTCTGACCCGGAGTTTTATTTTCTTTTCCTAAATCTCTTAGGTACTCAAATTTTTATGAGTAGCCAAGTGATCCAGGTTTCTTACGGATGCAATTATAAAGAGCTAGAGCAGGTGGCTTCACCGTAGCTAATTATATTTATTTCCACTGCGTTGATGTGTAATTTATGTATTTTGTCTAGACAGGTAGTTAAAACTATCTAGTTGAAGTTTAGATGTAAAGACTCTGATGTATTATTATTATGGGAATGGCTAGTAATACCCTATGTTATATATTATATTTTGTTCTGATTCATGGTGAGATTATGTTATTGTGTAGTTTCTTCTTATCTTTCTTTTTCTTCTACCCTTATTGGCTCATCTTTCGGTGCAAGAAAGGTGGTCGTTACAGTACCGTAATGGAAATGAGAGTGGTTGAGTGATAGTCAATTAATTCACCAAGAGTACTCATTTGGTAACAGTTCAAATAAGCATGACTGTAGAAGGTTTATCAAATCTATTTAAGGTGCAATTGGTATAAGTGTTTGTGATACCGAGGTGCAATTGAAACTTAGATATTATTATAAAGCCAAGACATAAAGAAAAATTAGTTTAAAACAAAAGCGTTCCGTTGAATAAAGTTCAATGATCATGTACCTCTAGAGATTATATGTGGAAGACCAAACAACAAATATAACAGACACAACCTAAGTAGTTGCGACTCGTTAGGAACTTATTTTTTTAATTTATCGAGTCATGGATGATGTTGATTGTTGTGTGCCTGGACGTATATATATAGTTGAACGCTATAGAAAATAAATTACAGCACACTTTGATAAATTACAAGGACATAATTTATTTAAGGAAGAGAGTCCATGACATCGCATAAAGAGATTGATATAATAAAAAGTATTTTGGGATTGTAATTTGGACTTTTAATGAATTTGAAATTTAAATGATGAAATTTGGATGTTAAATGGATTTGAATTATGGAAAATAATTTTAACCTCATAATGATTTGAAATAGTTTATAAATGAGACAACAAAATGATTTTGGGAATTTTATTGAATTTAATTCAATAAAAGTGATTTTTGAATATTAATTAATAATAAAGGAGAATATTGGTTGGAAGAAAAATTAAAATTTGAAATTTGAATTATTTTTTAAAGTTCCAAAAGTAGTCTAAAATTATATATTGGCAAAATAAATATCATTTATGAAATTTTGGAATTGATTTAGAAAATAAAACAATTATTTAAAAATTGTTGAAATCGAAAAGTGATACTTTAATAAAATAATAATCGTTAGAAGAATGAATTTTTTTGATAAAACATCTTAATGAGATATTTAAACAATTGCAGAGTTTTGACTTAAAGGCAGTTTGATTAAAAGGCTTTAGGAGTACGGATTTAATTAGAAATTATACTAAAATTTCATTGGACCCCCATTTTCATTCCTATCAAATAACCAATCATCATACTTTAGCCTATCCCTACCCATAATTCATAAGTATGATTCTTACTTCCTACTTAATCCCTATTTTTTCGCCCTTCTATTTGTTTCCTTCATGCTCATTAACGATCAAGGAAACCTAAAAGCAAACTAGGGATTTACAATCTAAACTACGGGAAACATAGAACTAGGTCAAGGAAAAAAGAGGTGAGTATGACCTATTGTTTACCACCAGTAGTTTTACTATGCAAATTTTGACCTTTAATAGATTAAAATTGGATGATATATTTGATCTATATTAGAATAGTAGCATACTGAATTGAATCGTAGAAAGTAATTGATTTTGTTTCATCTCTGTGTATGAATTACCATTGCTATGCCAAAAACCTAGTTATCTATTGAAATTTTGATTCATATACTTTATTATTCGGTTCAAAAGAAAGTGTAGTGGTAAGGGGTAGGATGCTCAAATGAAATCGAGGTAAAATTGGTCGGAGTCGACCAGAGTTTGCATGATCGACCGGTGCAATTCCTAGAGCTTCTACTCTAGGAATCGCGACACCGGTCACTAGTGCGCATAGACTGGTCGACTGGTCTTTGAGTTCCTATAGCAAAGCTATAGGAATTAAACAAAGAGGTTATATTACTTTTAATTTAAATATTTTAAACCCCGATAGATTTTTCAAAATGAGATTAGAGATTGAATGATATTTTAAAAATATAAAACTTGAATTTTATTTAGGTCAATTGGTGGATTTGAATTTAAATTTTAAGAAGAAAGGTGATTTAAAATGAATTTGGTTTTGAAATGCTATGTTGGTATGAAATTTGGTTTTGAAAGAAAGGCAAAGTGCATTGATTATCAAAGTTGAATTGAAATGAGATGATTTTAAATGAGTTTTAAATTAATTTATATATGAGTATAGTAATGAAATTCTACTCATTTTTATAAAGTTCATTCTCAAACGATTTCTCAAATGAGTTTTAAAATTTATTTCATTGATACTTACATACGTATATATGTTTGTGTGTGTATGTATATGTATATAATGTGTTTATGCTTTTCAATAAAATGAATTTTATAGAATTATTTGAAATGGCATTGAAAGTAATTTATAATTGAATCTGAATTCATTTAATGTACAAGTTCAAGTATATGGTTTTGATGAATGCCAAATGGTACTAAAAATTATTTGATAATATTTAAATGGCTATAACATGATTTTGAAGAAGAAATACCAAGTATATATGTATATATTTTGGAAACCATGAGTATATATTTTATGAGACATGAAATATAAGTTTAAATTGGATTAATAGAAAGTTTGTTTGAGTTTAATGCAAGTAATTAAATTTTTAGTTCACTCATGCTATGCAAGTATACTCATGTTATGTTATAAAAGGTGATTGAAAACTTGCTTGATTTGAGTTTGAATGAAATTGAGTAATACTTAGCTATGGCTCATGTATGAAATATTTTAAGTCTATAATAAATTGTCAGTATTCTATAAATAGAAGTTGAATGGATGAAATGTGTGCTTAATTGACTATGGGTGGTTTTAAATACTATTTATTTTAAAGTACAAGTATATGATTATGATGTGTGCTTCGCCCATGATATATATATATGTATGTATGTGTGTGTGTGTGTGTGTGTGTGTATATCTATGTGCACACTAGTTAAACAAATCCTGTTGATATTGATGGTAATATGTGATTTGTCATGTTTTTAATGCACTATTTCTTGATGAAATAAGATGAAATGACATTTGTTTGATAAAAATGGGATCTAATACCATTTCGAGAATAAATGACGTTTTGGAAGTCAAATATTTTGTTAAAGTAGAAAATTTAACAACTGATGAGAATAACACAAGGTATTGATTACTAAACTTCTAGAACACATCCCAGTAGACTGATTTGAGATCAGAACCTGAATTGTGATGACTTTGTACCTCATCACAGAGTCCAGCAATCTATTACATGGACAACATGATGATAACTAATGATAAATCAGAGATGTGGTGTAATGAAAGCTAGCACCTCAAGATAGATGTGGTTCAATGAGAGCTAGCACCTGAAGATGGAACGGGGGCAGACATCTATAACACATAAAATGTATTCACCTTTAGAATCCAAAAATGCAGTGCAATTAAGGGATTGTGTCATGTGCACTCAGGACTGGTCGTAAGCTGTAGGTGAAGAATGCCGCACGGGCTTGTCGAGATAGTTAGTCTGGTAGAGGGTGAATCCAGAAGGTGTTACCAATAAGTATTCCTTCTTGGAACTTAACTAAGAGAGTTAAGATATAACTCCTAGTTATATACACTGACCTCGTAAAATGTACAATTTGAGCAATGAAAGCAGTGCATCTATTAGTTGTTTAGATATATGATAGAAAAAGGCGTATTGCGGTAAATAATTAAATTTGATTAATGTAATCTGAAAAAAGCATACTTGAATTTTAATTGATTGCAACTTATGAATGGGGATTGAATGTGATATCACAATTGATTAGAGATGCAACTTTGGGTCACTTTGAATTGTGCCATGACACATGAGTGTTTACACTGTCTTGATTTGAATGAATTATGGGTGGGGTTTTATATGGTGTGAGTGACATTATATTTGATTAATATGTCATGTGTATTAACCCGACACCACACTTGTATGTTATTAATAATGTACTTTCTATACTTGAAGCTATATTTCTAGCTAACTGTAGGTTTGTTATATCTATGACAACGCCTTAGGTTAGATTAAGTTGTTGTGATTTTAGGATGTTTATCTACGGATGTCGGTTAGTATTGTTTATCGAGCAATTCATATGGAATGACACATAATGTATATTACATTTGGGGTACTACTATATTTAAGTTTTGCAACCACTGCCCAAAAGTCAAGATCGTAGCATTGTTCATTTTATTTAAAGATAACGAATTAGAGATGATTCTAGAAGTTGTGAACATGTTTTAAAGTTGCTTGCAAGAAAATTGGTTACATGGAACTTAGAAGTGGGAATTTTTGGATCGTACATAGTCTACCGAGTTTAAAGTTATGTATATTGAGTAATCCATGCATTGGACATCTTTTGATATGTATATAATATCATTTTGGTTATGATATTGGTAATGACCCATGTCATTATTTATATATATGTTACTGATATATGATTTACTCAATTTTAGAACTAGTGTACATTATTCTATGTTGAGACGTGATGCATATTATTACAGATATATACAGGCATTAAAACATATCAACATAGGCCCAAAGTAGTATATACGAGAGATTGCTCCTTCCATGCATTTAGATCCGAGCTATTGGGTGGTAAACTCCCTCTGAAATTTTGGTCTAGAGCTAGGGCATCACACTATCACACATTTAAATAGTTATCGCAAAAAAAGAATACATAGTATCATAAAACATAAAATCATGTGCTATCTTCACCTTTAAATAGCTATCATAGACTAAAGAGTACATTGCCATCGTATAACATTAGATCATGTGCTATCATACCTTGAGATAACTATTGAAAAACAAATAATACATAGATATCGTAAAACATAAACATGGTGTGGTCGAACTTTTAAATAGTTATCGTAAAATAAAGAATACATAGCCATCATAAAACATATAGCCATGTGCTATCGCATATTTAAATAGCCATCGAAAAATAAATTTATTGTACGTATAAAACAATAATTATTGCAAATTAAAGGAAATATCTATTGTAAGTATAAAAATATAGGGCTATCATAAGTATAAATAGGCTACTGTAAGCATAAAATCATAGTGCTATCGAACATATAAGTCTCTTAAGCTATCTTAAGTATAAAATGGCATATCCATAACTATTGATAAAACTAATTTATTTCCTTTAAAAGAAACTAGTTTTCACCAAAACCAAACTATATGCTAAATATATATTGGTCATTATAAAATCTCTATAAAACATTTTTCGAAAAATTAGAGAAAAATTCCCCTGCACCTAGAATATTACTTAACACCACACCTAATTAATAAATTCCATTCATAATTAGATTTTCCTTTCATTATATTATACATATACATTCGAAAACGCATGGGAAAATCCCCAAAAATTGCTAAAACTTAATTTTCTATCATTAAACAAATACAAAAAATTTAGGTAAAATTATTATTTTTATTAATTTAAACAATTAAACCTGAGATTATACATTTGTCAACTTAGAAAATTAGTAGAAAATCCAAATAAATTCGTAAAACTATGAAATTAAAATGTCATCGCCAAATTAATGTTAACATAATATACCAAACTTCCAAAGCATTTGGAGATCATTATCGTAAGTTTAAAATCAGAAGACCCTTTTAATTTTCCATAATTTCACAAATGATAACCATAAATCTATATAATTGATTTTCTTAACCAAAAACATGTTTTCACATCTTCTCAAACTTGGATCCAATCAAATCCAAATTAAAATAAACAAAAGGAGTAGGAATGGTAGTATTATTCACCTTGATTTATTGTAGTATGGAGATAATTACCTCGGCTTCCTTATCATATCTTTTCTTCTTCTTCTTCTTTAGTTTAATGAAATTTGATAGAGTACACTTGGTTTTCTTTTGTTTGTATTTCCTAGATGTAATGTGAGGTCAAAATTCCAAGGGAGAGCGGGAGAAGTTAGAGGAAATAAAATAAAAGCCCTGTCTCCATTTCCTTATAATTCCCTAATTTATTTAAACCTTTTTAATTCCTATCCTCTTAAAAACATTACACCATTTGAAGTTTTAAAATTCAAACCTAAACATTATCAAAAAAGTTTATACTTAATACACTTTCCCGTACTTAATACACTTTCCCATCCATTCCCAATTCATAGGGAACACACCATTTCAATGTTTTTACTAAGAGCATGGGCAACCTTGTTCCCTACTCCTGACATGTACTATATATCAAAGTGATATGTCACCAAGAAATCTAACCATCTCTACTGCCTTATATTCATCTCTTCATGGGAGAAACGATATTTAAGAGACTTATGTTTCATAAACAAATCGAGTCATTCTCCAAACAAATAACGTCTCCAATTCATTAGTGCAAAAGCCACTATTACGAACTTTAAGTCATGAGTTATATATTGAAATTTATGCAGCCTCAGATACAAAGATGCACACGCTATCACTCTTTATCCGAATCAGTACTGCTTCCAATCTAGTTCCATAAGCATCGATACAAACTATCATATCCAGATTCCTTTCGGGCATGATCAAGACATGAGCATTAGTTAATAACCTCTTTGACTCCTGAAATGACACTTTACACTTATGCATGCCCTTAAAACTTTTGTTCTTTCCAGTCAACTTAATCAAGGGTGCTACTATAACACTCCGTAAAATCAACCATAAGTAAATTTAGTGAATTAAATTAAATAAAGTAGGGTTGAAAATGGAAATTTGACATAAGTTGGAATTTGACCATGAAAGTTATTTTGTTGTGTTTATGGTGAAATTCTGATCTGTTTCCATATATAATATGCTTAAAATGGAGCTCAAACGAAGAAGTTTTGAGCATTTGAAGTTTTCACATTTAAATTAATTTAGTTTGAATCCAAATTCAAATGAGTATTTAAATCTATGGTTTTAATTTTAAAAATTAACAGTAAGTTTAATTGGGAGTTAAGTAAACGTTAAGTTAATCAATTAATGTTAAAGTTAATTAGGGAATAAAAGCAACGGCTCAAAATTTCCTAAAATAAAAGGCAAGAGGTCGACCCCCTTGACCTTAAGAGGTCAGCCCCTAGGGGTCTACCGCTTAAAAGGAGGTGGTGACCGCTTGGTCATGGCCGCAACTAAGGTTTTACGCTATTAAATGTTTTAGATTTGTTCATTTTTCTCATAACCGGATCCCACGGTTCTGGTACATTTTAATTCTTATAAATAGGACCATACCCTCTCCGCTTTTTATATATAAATGTTTGGGAAATACCTCGAATTTCTGCCATTTTTTCTCTTCAGTTAGATTCAGAAATTCAATTAGAAATTCAGGTAAGGATCGTAATCTTTTTCTAATTATTCTTTTAATCTATTTTCTTCTCCTCCAACCTCTTTGAATCTAACAAAATTATATATGTATACCTATCCTTTGCTGCGTATATTTATAAAAGAAGGCAATCTAAAAAAGAGTTGCTTTGGCATTGCAAATCCATACAAGAGAAGCCAAGGATAATCTATGAGTGTAAACCTTAGTATTTTTATTTTAGTAGTTGATTGGTATATATCCGTGGATTTGAATATGCCTTAAGGATTTTGGGATTGCGAAAATATGATAGATAAAATACCCCAAAATTCCTTTCTATTTTGGAATGTCAATTCTAGATTGAGATTCTCAATATTAATGTTAATTTGATGGGATTTATACTGTTCTACAATTTCTAATTATTTCATAGTCTATTCCACTTCTCCTCCTTCTTTGATTCAAATTATGAGTTTTCAGTAATAAAATAAAGGTTTAAAGTACGAATTCTATTCATAGTATACACTACTTATTCCATACAAAATTCCTTCATTTATTTCTATGTAAAAGGGAAGTTGAATAGAATATGAATTTAGGATTGCAATTCCTATTGTTTAGGATATTCCATTAGTTTGATGTAATAAATTGGGTTTCTATTTTTACAAGTCTATGTATTGCAGTTTTGGATATGAATATTTAATCCCTTGTTATAGATATTGAAATCTTGAGAATTTGAAGGGAAAGGACTTGTATCAGTATTATAGTTAAAAGAATTGTCATTTAACGCTAGTTTTGGGGCGTATAAAATGCACGTTAGAACTTTGGGGTATAATTACGTAGTTAGTTAGGTAGTAGTCATAATTAAATTTCCATTTTAGGAAGGTAATTGATATTTTGTAGCGCAATAAGGAAGATTCCTCATAAGGCCTTATATATGAAATGGTGAGATGAGTATTACACACACACACACAGATATATATATATATATATATATGGAGAGTATTTAATTGTGGCTAAGTCATAGGAATGCGATGTTAATAGAGTTCAACGACAGAAGTTTGCCCTTCACTTTGAGGTTACCAGCGGTTGTTTGTAATTCCTATTGATGTGAGACACAACTTGTGATAAATATTTGTGAAGGTGCGAGGTTAGTCCCAAATTCTCTAGAGTAAATCTTCTCAGCTAATTTGCCAACCATTTCCTACGAATAGTCGGACTAATGTGGGATGTCATTATGAGTATGGGTCATAATAAGTGGGGCCTTGTTCAGGATCTTGAGATATTAAGTGGTTGTTTGAGGGCCAGCCTCTTTTCTCCAAATGAAGTATTAAATGACCAAGGGGATAGTTATTAGGCACATTAGGTGATATCTTGATCATGGCCCGCTTTGGGATAAGGTATTAAGTGATTGATTGAGGGTCTGCCTTTCCATAAAGAAGTCTTAAGTGGCTTAAGAGATTCCTATGTTGTTAGCTTGATAGTTACCATTGAAGGGTCCGCATCGTAAATAGGTATTAAATGATGGAGTCTGCCTCAATTGAGGTCTTAAATGGCCAGAGTCTGCCTATTTTCCAATAAAAGGTATTAAATGGCTTAGGTACTATCTCTCGCATTGTCAGACATTTATGATGTGGGATTTTGGTTATGGGATTTAGAAACCTGCATCGGAAATGGAAGGTATTAAGTGGTTGATTGTGGACCCACCTCCTTTCCTTATAAGAAGTATTAAACGGTTTAATGTATGCTAGACATATTCTTATCTTGAAATACACTGCCCAAGCATTGAAATGGTAAGACTTGAGGTTTTTATTCACCAAACATCTGTTGTTCTGACTCCCTCCTCATTACAACACAGATTAGAGAAGGAGTTGATGAAGCTTGAATATGGCGAGAGTGAAACTTGTGGCAGTTACTATCTATCATTTTGTATTATTTACCGGTGTACCCATGAAATGTATTTTTGAACAAAATGTTGTAACGGTTGTTGTTATATATTATGACATTTGAAATGATTTAAAATACTATTATTGTTATTATATTTTATTCCTTCCTATGTGAGTTCTAAATGAATAGATATATAGCTTTGTGTAGTTTTTCTTTTTACCAACCAACAGCCAGCTTTGGAATGGGTCTAAGTTTCGATGGGCCTTTTCTGGGTCAGAATTTAGGTCTGTTTCGGAGCGGGTTGTTACATTTGGTATTAGAGCTTAGGTTACCCGATCGACGGGGAAACTATATGTATGAGTGGCATACTTGTTATTTTTGGAAAGGTTTTTCAATAAGGATTTTCAAAAATTCTTACTATATATACACATACACCCCCATTTCGTTGAACATACAATCACACACTAGGCAACCCTTTTTCTTTCAACATATAATACAATATTAGGAAATCATTACTAAAGATTTAACCTATAGATAGTTGATATATAGGATAAACAATCTTCGTTCGGATATAGGATCCTTGCCCGTGGAAGACCTCCCATTCGTGGAATGCTCGAATGGTTTAGACAATATCTTAGGACTGTTGAGCAACTTCCTATACCTCTAACTATGCCGTTGGCGCGTACTACCCAGCCTACCAATGTAGCACCCCATCCTAGCGACTTTCCTTAGTTACGTAAGGACTTTCTTAATATGGAAGGGAAGACATACTCTGGAACCGAAGGATATCTAGAAGCTAAAGCATGGGTTAGTGACTACGAGAGAATATTTAGAGAGTTTGGTGGGGAAGATCAGCTAAAGAGGAGGATGGTAGCTTGGCACCTCAAAGGAGAAGCTTTAAATTGATGGAACTTGGTGACCGAGGCTGGAAGGATTTTCTCGTGGGATGAATTCAAGACTAGATTTGAGATAAGCTTTATGTATAGGGCAGAAGTGTGTCTACAACTGGACAAATTCATTCAGCTTAGGAAAGGAGACTCCTTTCTTAAGGAGTACATAGCTAAGTTCATAGGGTTGGCTAAATTTGGGAAGAGCTTGATAGGTATACTTATGAAAAAGGCCATGAAATTCATGAAGGCCTATATTCCCCGCCGAGAGAAATATTGTTGACCCAAGTATCCATTGGCGCCTCATATGTGATGTTGGTGGATATTGCAATGCTACATATGACCAATGTGGATGATAAGGTGGAAGAAAAGGAGAAGGTTGCACCCACCCAAATGCAAGGAGAGTCTAAGAAAGGAAACTTTTAGGCAAATAAAAAGTCAAAGGGGAATTTTAAGAAGGATTGTAAAATGTGCAAGCGATGCCAGAAGAAATGGCATGAAGCTAAAGATTGTAGGGTGAGTTTGATGAAGGAAACCTTTAAAGGGGAGTGCTTTAATTTCCATGAGGAAGGGCACCTTAAGAATCAATGCCTTAAGTTGGCAAGGGAAGGATCAATTAGATAAGCTTATGCTATTGAAGCCATCCCTATTACAAGTAGACCACCGAGAGACCAAGGGAAGACAACATTAGAAGATATAACTCTTATTTCTATGGTTACAATTCGTACCCTATTTGATTCAGGGGCATCACATTTCTTTATAGCTAAGAAAGTAGCAAACTTTTTAAACCTTTAAACCCAGATTGTCACCAGCCCAATAGTGGTCTCTAATCCTATTAAGGGTTCGATACATCTCTATTTTATTTGCAAAGACCTAGTGTTGGACATCTGCGATGTTGATTTCATATGGAAGGCGTATGTTCTAAATTTTGAGACTTATGGACTTATCTTGGGTATGGATTGGTTAGCATATTTTGCAGCAATTCTTGATTGTGATAGGGGGTTGTACGATTAAGAAGTTGTGGAGGCCATGACCTAGAAATTCTTTGTACACCCCAAGATATAGTTGAGTTAAGCCATCTATACTCACTAAGTCTACTTGTTGTTGGAGAACCATCATCTGTACTCATAGTTTTTGAATTTTTTGATGTCATCGAGGAAGTCTCAAGTCTCCCATCCGAGAGGGAGATCGAGTTCCGAATAGTATAGGATCGATTTCACCCTAGAGGGGGGTGAATAGGGTGATACTATTAATTATGAAAATTTAATGCGGAAATATATAAAATAATTGCAGCACTGATAATAGTCGAATAATAGCAGCACAGATAATAGCAGAATATAAAAAGCAGAAATAGAACAACACAGATTTACCCAGCTTTGGCAAAACCCTACCTACGTGCTGCCCCTAAGGTTTCTACTAGAAATTAAGTAGTCAGACGCTTACACACGTAAACTCGCGACACCCGCTATCGACAACCTAACTCTACGCTCAAAACCCTACCACAACTCAGCCACTGAGTTGCGAATTCTCGAACTACACCACCGTAATTCGTCCCCTAGTCACACGACTAGACTTTACAAAAGTTTAAAAACAAAATACAAATTAAAACAATAAAACCCTAATTTCTATTTTAGCCTAAAAGATATTATAAGCCGGCCCAAATAAAAAATGTGATAAAAATTTCCCTTTCTCCTTTTTATATCGTTCGGCCGGTTCCTTGTACTTTGTTTCTTTGAAAATGGCTGTGTTCGTTCCTCTTTGTGAAATTAGGGTTCTAGAAATTTTAGGCCGCCGATTTCAGTTGATCAATCAAGTAGATATTCTCATGATTGTTTTATCGATCGATCGTCTCTCTAATTTGCGAATGGCTGCTTCAAATTGTGGCGAGCGCGTATACTTGTTTGAAAAATTGGTACGTGATATTCCTTCTCAATTTCGATTATGCTCATCTTTTGATTCGAGTTATTAATTTGATTTTGATTTAAGAGTTTACCCTGAATGTTTGTCTTGAACTCGAATGCCTTACTACCTATGATGTTAACGGGTTTTACAGGGTTAAAAACCCTAAATTTTCGTTTCAATATATTTTTGAAATCGTCTAATAACTTTAGCTCGGCTATTCGATCATGCTTGAATGCTTGAGATTTCTTTGACTTTTTCAATTCGTATATTTTGTTGCTTGATTATCATGGCTTGATTTTTGACTTTTTCAATTCTTTGCCTTGGTCACCACGGCTTTGATTTTGACTTGACATTGACTTTGTTTGAAGCATGGCTACCCTGATTTTTGTAACTGCAGATTGACTTCGTTTATTTTGACTATTGTTTCATGATAATTTTGTTCGAACTGTACATTATTCACACCGGTTTTGATTCTCTGGCATTTTGGCTTGACTTGGTTATTTGATCGCTGTCTTTCTTGGAGTTCAGTAATGTTTTCCACTACATATATATATATATATGTGTGTGTGTGTGTGTGCGCGCTTATACTTTGGTATTGCGGTCTTTATGTGTATGGACTAGCTCGAGTTGGTCTTCGAGTTACACTACAGTTTTTACTCTTGTGCATGTTCTGGTCTAGTTGATGTTGCAGTGTTGTTTTGTGTCACTTGTATTCATGTTCATGTGTCTAACATGCTAGCTCGAGTTACTTTGAGTCTGGACATTGTCGCTCCTTTTGAGTTGTAGTCTGAAGTAATTTGGTCTTGCATTTTTGTTCATCACGTAGTCTGCTTGGACCTTGTTGACATATTGAGTTGCTCTGACCAGTTTATTGCATTCACGTTCTTTGTTTGCATTGAGATTGGTTGTATATTAAGCCCATATATGCAAGTGTGTTGCGGCCAAACTTGTTGATGTGCTTTATACTTGAATTCTGGTCTCTGCTTCATTGTTTCTTGTGCACTTATGGTTGCATTCATCTGCTTCGAGTCACTTGTGCATTTTTCAAGCTGCTGTGTTGATGTTCATCTCCACTTGTATACATACATACATAAATGTATGTATATATATGTGTGTGTATTCACCTCAGTTGCATTCCATTATTTACTGTTTTTGCATGTGAACTCAAATTGCTTCGAGGCAGTTTGCATTTGCTTCCATGTTGCCAGGCTTGTTGTAGTTTCTTCCAGTCTTTGTTGTTTGACATTTGAACCTTTGATTGTTGAGGCTTCACCATTGACTGTTGACATGTGCATTTTGTTGTTGCATTGTGTTCATGTACATTTGGGTCTAGTTCATGCATTCTGAAGCTTTGTAGATGTGCAATCTAATTCATTGTTGCATGAGAACTGGTACTTGATAATTTTGTGATGTTATTGTGATGCACCTGAGTTGAATCCAGCTTATAGCTCGGGTTTGACCTTGTGCTCACCTGTCCCCGCAGTTTTATCAAGAGTATATCGATGTGCACGGCCTTGTGGCATGTACAGTGATACACTGTGCATGTCACAAGCTGTTCGTGTATGATGAAATCAAAATAAATGATGACAAACAACCCAAATAACTGAGGCAAATAATATTTTCAAAAATACACATTTTATTTTACACTGCACAAATATTTCTTTTTCAATTTTACCGCGTCAGTGTTTACTTTGTAGATAGCTCAGATGCTGGATACAAATTGAAATACAGTTGAAGAACAAATTATGAGTGAATGAGTGAAATGTATTGAGGTGAACATTGCAAATGGAAAATTGTGATGCAATCAAAATTGTATTGTAATTGAAATTGTGTATATATAGTAAGAGCTCAAATTTGTACTATTCAAAATTGTAATAAAATATTTGTTTGAATAAAATATCTGTTTGAATTTAAATTCTGGGTTATTTATTTTATTAAGCAAATATTTATTTAATTATGTGAAAATAAAATAGTTATTAACAAATACATTTAAATGAATATATATATATATATGTTTATTATCATCAAACAAAAATCATATACTAGCATATTCAATAATCTCCCCCTTTTGATGATAACAAACATATATTTAAGATTTTGAATTTATTAAATGTATTTGATCATTCAATTTGCTCCCCCTATTTGAATGCTCCCTCTCTACAACATAGCTCCCCCTTCATATATGCATGAAAATAAATGCAAATGAATCTAGATGCAAATAGAAAATATAAAATAAAATATTTGACCTTTATTTGCCAAAATCTTAATTTTCTCTCTCCCTTTTGTTATCAGTGAAAGAGTAATAGTGTTAGAAAAAATAGAGATAATGTGATAGACATTAATACAACATTAATACTCAATCGAGTATAAATATTAAATTTCAATAAAAAATCAAACAAAAATCATAAATACTCTGTTTAACGCATATTCCACTTTAGAATGATAGGGATGATGTCATCATATAAAACCATATAGTTGTGTCTATTTGTGGTATATTTATACCAGGAATTTGAATACCTACTAACCATGCATAACCGTTAGGACTTTTAAATTAGATTAGTAGTATTCCAAAAATAAATAAAAAATGAATTCAAACATCTTCTAACCACGCATAACCGTGAGGACTTTTAAATGGGATTAGAATCAACTTGTCTACTTAATAATCAATTTTGATATGTGTTCCATACATGCATAACCGTGAGGAATTTTAAATGAGCATGAAAGCACATATACAAATGTTCCAAGTAATTCACCCATGCATAATCGTGAGGACTTTTAAATGAGATTGAATACTTTGGATGTTTTTATTAAAAAATAAAATAAAAATGAATAATTTCCTGTTTGAAATACCATATATTGACATATTATATTGGATTTTGATGATTGATGGTCGTTAGAAATATGACCGAAATAGAGTCGGTCATGGAATTTTACCCATCAAAAGTTATTATAAATCTTGTTTAAATTTCTAAGGAAATTTACTACATATACTGTCTCAAGTTATAATATATGATCAATATCAACACTTATCACTTTTTTAATCACTATATATCTTTTCGATAATTAGTAGGGAGTCAGATTAGTTAATGTAATCATTTAATCTCAAATCCAAAAATAATTATAAAATCAAATTTTTTAAAATGGCTAATCTGAACCAAGGTCAACAAAAAAACTATTTTCTAGAAGGGGTTTTATAAGAAAAATGTCTGCTAATTTAAAATCAATTGAAATGAAAAATATGCAGATATTTTCTTTGAAAACGTGATGCAACTAATGAATGTCTCTTCATAAAACTCGTTCTACTAGTAATTTTTCTATCAACTAGATTTCAAGTGTAATCTGCATCCGAATTTCCCTTTGACTCAAAGTTACCATTAGATGGAAGTCATAGACCAGACCGTGATGTGTGCAACGCATACCTTGAAATCATTTTTACAGTTTTTTAATTGAAATTCTTTTGAATTTGAATTGAAACCGTGCAAATAAACAAACAGTGAACATAGTGTCAAATCTAGAAGCAGTAAGATAAACAAATATATCCACGTGTATCAAGAGTAAGCATTAATCAATAAAACACCATCATTAGTTCAAACAAATCTATATGAACTAGTCCAAAGACTTATAGTGTTCTCGGCACAAAAAGATAATTGGTCAACAATTTTGAATAAGTCAGAATCAAAATCAACATTCATTTCTTTATCACATAACTGGCTGAATTAAATTAGATTATGATGCAGATTATCACATTTAATAAATCGTTTAAGATAAATGTACCGTTACTTATTTTACCTTTTTTGATAATTTTTCATTGTAGCCCATTGTGATTCTACCACCATCGTACTAGGCTAAGGAACTTTGATTTGTTGCACATCGTGTGCCTGGAATAGCCAGAATCCAAGTAACACTATTGTTGTTCCTTAGCCTGCCACCACACCTACACGAAAAAAGATTTTTGTGACCTATTTGTTTTTATAGGTCCATGGTTGTTAGTGGCAAATGATTTTGAAAAATATGTTTTTGTAGACCCAAGACTATTTATATTTGTTCCTTTTGGCACCCAGATTTGTTTAACTTTAAGGGATTTTATATTCGTGCCTTTTGGAACCCAAATTGGTATGGTTTTCACGTTTTTGGGTCTATACCAACAATTATTTTGATTGTGTCCAATTTTTCCATAAATCGTGCACTTTGAATTGACTTGATTAATTTCTCCTCTAATACGTTTAGATTGATTATACCCAAGTTCTTGTCTAATAGGATTGATAGTTTGTTTCCTTAATAACATATTTAGTGATTTTTCTCCTCTGGAAAGTTTTCCAAACGTTGTAGACAATTGTTGGACTTGTGTTTTGAGAGATTCATTTTCGTTCAATAATTGAGTGCACTTTTTAATAGAATTATCTCTCCTCGTGTTTTCACTTTCTTTCAAAATCAGATTTCATTTTCAAGCGATTTAATTTTAGTTTTTGATTTTTTAATTTCTTCAAATGATGGACACTTATCACACTTAGTGCTCTTGGTATGATAGTTTTTCACCAATTGATCAAGCTGTTTATTTAATTCTATCAAATTATCTCTTTGTGATTCAATTTTAGCGTATTTCTCCTTAAGTTGTTCAAAACAGCCATTTACTTCGTGAAAATATATGAGTAATTCTGAGTGAGTGAGTTTTGAAACCTCGCTTGGCTCGTCATCATCGCTATTAGTTATATCACCTCGAAGACACAGATATGCTTTTTCACTCTCACTGCTAGTGCTTTTATTATCGTCATCACTTTTATTCCACACGGCTGCAAAACTTCTCCTTTTCGGTTTCTTTCCTTGGTCGAGTCAATTCTGAGGACAATTGGGCTTGATGTGACCAGGTTTATTGCACTTGTGGCAGATGATCTCCCGCTCTTCTGGGTTGTCTAGAACTTTAACTATTCTGCTTTTCAGTTGTTGATTTAGAGCTGGATTTCCGTATTTGCGATTCCACCTTTTGAATTTCTTTATTATCAGTGCCAATTCAGCCGCTCCATCATCATCATCATCAATGTCGTCACTTTCTGTTATTCCTTTGAGAGCTATTGATTTCTTTCGTTTATCATCTCCTTCACGTTCTTCCTTGAATTTGATTTCTAGCTCGTAAGTGGTGAGATTTTCGATGAGTTCTTTGACTTAAATCTGTTTCAAATCCTTTGATTCTTGAATGGCAGTGACTTTGGCTTCAAAATTTCGTGGAAGGACTCTGAGGATTTTTCGGACTATTTCCAACTCTATGTATGATTTTCCAAGAGCTTTTGATTTGTATACGATATTGGAAAGTCGTCCATACATCTCTTTGACATTTTCATCCTTGGCCATTGTGAAGTTCTCGTATTCGCTACTAAGCATGGCAAGGCGGGATTCTTTGACTTGAGATGTTCCTTCGTGAGTCACTTCAAGTGTGTGCCATATTTCCTATGCAGTTAGACAATGTGAGACACAATTAAATTCAGTTTGATCTAATGAACAAATAATAGTATTCATAGCTTTAGCATTAGCATTCTATAGTTTATTTTCCAGATCTGTCCATTGATCCATCGGTTTTTCAATTTCCTGATTATCTACCATTATAGTTGGCGTCCTATATCCTGTCTCAACTATATTCCAAGCATCAATGGTTTTTTAAAAAAATTCATTCTATTTTTCCAATAAGCATATTCACCATTGAACATTGGTGGTCTAACTATGGATTAACCCTCAGTAAAAGCATTATTAAAAGAAGCCATTTAAAAAATTTAAAACAAAAATTTGTTTTTGAAAAAATCAAAATTTTAAAACAAAAATTGGCTTTTGTTCCTAGCTCTGATACCACTTGTAGGATCGAGTTCACCCTAGAGGAGGGTGAATAGGGTGATACTATTAATTATAAAATTTAATGCAGAAATATATAAAATAATTGCAGCACCGAGAATAGTCGAATAATAGCCACACAGATAATAGTAGAATATAAAAAGCAGAAATAGAACAACACAAATTTACCTAGCTTCGCCAAAACCCTACCTACGTGCTGCCCCCAAGGTTTCTACTAGAAATTAAGTAGTCTGACGCTTACACACGTAAACTCGCGACACCCACTATCGACCGACCTAACTCTACGCTCAAAACCCTGCCATAACTCAGCCATTGAGTTGCGAATTCTCGAACTACACCACCGTAGTTCGTCCCCTAGTCACACGACTAGACTTTACAAAAGTTTAAAAACAAAATAGAAATTAAAACAATAAAACCTTAATTTCTATTTTAGCCCAAAAGATATTATAAGCCGGCCCAAATAAAAAATGTGATAAAAATATCCCTTTCTCCTTTTTATATCGTTAGGCCGGTTCCTTGTACTTCGCTGCTTTGAAAATGGCTGTGTTCTTTCCTCTTCATGAAATTAGGGTTTTGGAAATTTAAGGCCCTCAATTTTAGTTGATCAATCAAGTAGATATTCTCATGATTGTTTTGTCGATCGATCGTCTCTCTGATTTGCGAACAGCTGCTTCAAATTGTGGCGAGCGCGTATACTAGTTTGAAAAATTGGTACGTGATATTCCTTTTCGATTTCGATTATGCTCATCTTTTGATTCAAGTTACTGATTTGATTTTGATTTAAGAGTATACCCTGAATGTTTGTCTTGAACTCGAATGCCTTACTGCCTATGATGTTGAGGATTGCAGAAGAAAGCAAGTCGAAGACTGCATTTCGCACACCAGATGGACTATGATTGGGAAGTGATGCCTTTAGGATTGATGAATGCCCCTGCATACTTTGTGGATTTGGTGAGTAGGATGTTTAGGGGGCACCTCAATAAATTCATCGTTGTGTTCATAGATGATATTTTGGTTTCTAGCAAGAGCAAAGAGGAGCATGAGGATCACCTAAGAGAGGTACTAGGAACCTTAAGAAGGCACCAGCTTAAGGCTAAATTTGCTAAATGCCACTTTTGGAGAGAAGAAGTTAGATTTTCCTGGGTATATTATTTCTAAGCAAGGATTGGCAGTTGACCCCACCAAAATGGAAGTTGTTCAAGCATAGGAATGCATCGAAGGTTAGAAGTTTTCTTAGGTTGGCAAGCTATTATAGAATGTTCATCAAGAACTTTCCAAGAATAGCAGCCCCTTTAACCCCAATTGACAAAGAAGAACCAAGTATTTTCTTGGGATGATAGAGGCACTAAGGCATTTGAGAAGCTTAAGGAGTTATTGACTAGTGCACATATGTTCACTATTCCCGATGGAACCAAACTATTTACGGTTTTCACAGAAGTTTGTGGCACTGGGTTAGGAGTAGTTCTAGTGTAAGAATGAAAAGTAGTTTCTTATGCTAGTAAGAAACTGAAGGATCATGAGAAGAGATATCCAGTTCATGACTTGGAGTTAGCAGCTATCATCTTTGTCTTGAAGGTGTGGAGGCATTATCTTTTGGGAGAAAAGTTTGAGTTATCGGCTGACCATAAATCACTCAAATACTTGTTTTTCCAAAACGATTTAAATCTTAGGCAGTAGAGATGGATGAAACATATAACATCATTTGACTTTAATATTTAGTATACCCTTAGAAAAGGGAACATAGTCGTCGATGACCTTAGTCATAAGTACGCTACCCTAGGTGCTATATATGAAGTTAGGCAAATGGATTTCTCCTCAAATTTTAACTTCCTACTGCCTACAAAACCCATCCAAGGATTTTTAGCAATTATGGAGATTAGACCAGCCTTGATGGACCGCATAGGGTTTGAGAATGTGAAAGACAAAAGGTTAGTAGAGATTTTGGAGAAGTCGATGAGAGGAGAAATCTTTCCCCATGCTAGTAGGTGTTCATTCGATGAGAAGGGATGCTTAAGAAGGGATGGATTCCTTTATGTCCCTTTGGTTGATAGTTTTTTGAGAGACGTGCTTATGGAGTGTCACCACTCGAAGATGACCATCCATCGAAGGAGATAAGATGTATAGTGATATGAAGGGAATTTTTGTTTGGCATGGAATGAAGAAGAGTGTAGTTGAGTTTGTTGTTAAGTGCTTGACATGTTAGAGAGTAAAAGCCGAGCAAGGGAAACTTGGTGGATTACTATTGCCTTTGGAAATTCTGACTTGGAAGTGGGAACACATTTCGATGGATTTTCTGGAAGGATTACCTTGAAGTCAGAGGGGTAATGATGATATTTGGTTGTTGTGGATAGACTCACTAAGAGTGCCCATTTTATCCCAGTTAGGAATAATAGAACTGCCACTTCTCTCGTGCAAATCTATATCAGGGAGGTAGTTCAGTTGCACGGAATTTCTGTGAGTATTGTTAGTGATAGAGACCCCCTATTTACTAACGATTTTTGGAGGAGCCTACAGGTAGATTTAGGAACTTCTTTGAATCTCAGCACTGCATATCACCCATAGACTAATGGACAAACAGAGTGGCTGAATAGGAATTTGAAAGGCTTGTTAAGGGCTTCTATTTTGGATTTCGAAGACTAACGAAAATTGCCAAGCCGTTGGTTGAAAACCACCGACAAAGTATTACTCAGACCCGAATTGATCCGTGATACCAAGGAAAAAGTAGAGTTGATCAGACAATGAAGGAGGGTAGCGCATGACCATCAGAAATCTTATGCGGATAGAAAAAGTAAAGAGCATGGGTTTGAGGTTGGAGATATGGTATTTATCAAAATCTCCACTCCTAGAAAAGTGGTTAGGTTTGGCATGTTTAGAAAATTGGCGCCTTGATTCTTTGGGCCATTTAGAGTTTTTGAAAGGATAGGAAAACTTTCTTATCGCATGGAGCTTCCTGACATATTGGCAGGAGTCCACAATGTTTTCCACTATTCTCATCATAGAAAATGCCTTTATGACACCGCTATTAGAGTTGAGCCTGATTAGTTGGGGGAATTAGAGACAGAGCCAACAGTACCCCATGCCACTACATGCATTGTGGAGCATTGAACTAGGAGAGTCCGTAAGAAAATAATTTGGCTGGTCTGAGCACAATGGGAAGAAAACCTGGTGGAAAGCACATGGGAAACCGAGGAGAAGATGAAGACCACTCATCAAGAGCTTTTCACTGGTTAATTTTCTCTCTAAAGTTAGGATTTTGATTGCACCGTGGTTGCTAGATTGGATGGTAGGAGATGGTTGCTATACTTTTTCATAATCACTTTACACTCATGTATAAATTACATGTTTAGGTTATTCACATACATATTTGCATGACATAATTACACACTCACGCTAAGATTGAACTCATTTTAGTATGTTTGTAGTACATAATCACATTACACTTCGGTGGAGTAGGTGGTTGTATAGATAACTTGGTTGTGTAACATGGATGTTATTGCGCGTTACACTGTCCACGCCTTGAAAGATTTCGGGACGAAATCCTTTTTAACGGGGGAAGAATGTAACACCCCGTAGAATCAACCATAAGTAAATTGAGTGAATTTAATTAAATAAAGTACGATTGCGAATGGAAGTTTTATAAAAGTTGGAATTTGACAATGAAAGTTATTATGTTGCATTCGTAGCGAAATTCTAGTCTATTTCCATACATAATATGCCAAAAATGGAGCTTAAATGAAGAAGTTATGAGCATTTGAAGTTTTCAAATTTAAAGTAATTTAGTTTGAATTCAAATTCAAATGAATATTTAAATCCAGAGTTTGAATTTCAAAATATAACGGTAGGTTTGATTGGAGGTAAAGTAAACGTTAAGTTAATTAATCAACGTTAAAGTTAATTAGGAGATAAAATTAAGTAAAAGAAACAGTTCAAAATTTTACAAAATAAAGAGCAAAAGGTCGACCCCCTTGACCTTAAGAGGTCGACCGCTTGAAAGGAAGAGGTCGGTCGTTTGGTCATGGCGACGGCTAGGGTTTTATGCTATTAAACGTTCCAGGTTTATCTGTTTTTCACCTAACTCGATCCAACGGTTCTTGTGCGTTTCAATTACTATAAATAGTACCCTATCCTCTCCACTTTTTATTCATAAATATTTGGAAAATACCTCGAACCTCTGCCATTTTCTCTCTTCAGTTAGATTTAAAAATTCAATTAGAAATTCATGTAAGGATTCTAATCCTTTTCTAATTATTATTTTAATCTATTTTCTTCTCCACTAACCTCTCTAGATCTAACAAGAAAAAATATACCTATCCTTCACTGTGTGTGTGTATCGAAAGAAGAAGGTCTGAAAAAGAGTTGTTTTGGCGTTGCAAATCCATACAAGAGAAGCTAAAAATAATCTGTGAGTGGAAACCTTAGTGTTTTTATTTCAGTAATTGATTAGTATATATCTATGAATTTGAATATTCCTTAAGGATTTTGGGCTTGTGAAAATACGAAAGATAAAATCCCCTAAAATTCCTTTTTATTTTGAAATGTCAATTCTAGAGGGAGATTCTCAATTATTTATGTTAATTTGATGGGATTTATATTGTTCTGCAATTTTTTGTAATTTCATAGTCTATTCCATTTCTTCTCCTTCTTTGTTTCAAATTATGAGTTTTTAGTAATAAAATAAGGGTTTAAAGTACGAATTCTATTCGTAGTTTACAGCACTTATTCAATATAAAATTCCTTCGTTTATTTCTATGTAAAAGAGGAGTTGAATAGAATATGAAGTTAGAATGTCAATTTCTATTGTTTAGGATATTCCACTAGATTAATGTAGTAAATTGGGTTTCTTGTTTTACAAGTCTATGTATTGCAGTTTTGGTTATGAATATCTAATCCCTTGTTATAGATATTGAAATTTTGGGAAATGGACTTGTATTAGTATTATGGTTAAAAGATTGACATTTAACACTAGTTTAGGGCATATAAACCGCACGCTAGAATTGATTAAGCGCAGATACATACTTACAAATATATTTATTTCTATAGCATAATAAATGTATAATTATGGCGTATAATTACGTAGTTAATTAGGTAGTAATCATCATTATTTCCCCCTTTAGGAAGGTAATTGATATTTTGTGACGCAATAAGGAAGATTCCTTTTCTCCAAACGAAGTATTAAATGGCCAAGGGGCTAGTTATTAGGCACGTTAGGTGGTTTCTTGATAGGGGTCCGCTTCGGGATAAGGTATTAAGTGACTGATTGAGGGTCCACCCTTCCACAAAGAAGTATTAAGTGGCTTAAGAGATTCCATATGATGTCAGCTAGATAATTACCATTAAGGGCTTCGCCTTAGGAATAGGTATTAGATGATGGGGTTTGCCTCAATTGAGGTCTTAAATAGCCAGAGTCCGCTTATTTTCCAATAAAAGGTATTAAGTGGCTTGGGTACTATCTCTCGCATTTTTGGACATTTATGATATGGGATTTAGAAACCTGCTTCGAGAATGGAAGGTATTAAGTGGTTGATTATGGACCCGCCTCCTTTCCTTATAAGAAGTATTAAATGGTTTTATGTACGCAAGACATATTCTTATTTTAAAATACTGCCCAAGTACTGAAATGGTTAGACTCGAGGTTTTTATTCACCAGACACTTTTTCTGGCTCCCTCCTCATTACAATATAGGTTAGAGAAGGAGTTGATGAAGCTTAACAATGGTGAGAGTGAAACTTATGGCTGCTACTATCTATCTTTTTGTACTATTTTCTACTATACCCATGAAATGTATTTTTGAACAAAATGTTGAACCGTTTGTTGTTATGTATTATGGCATTTGAAATGATTTGAAATAAATGGATACTATTATTGTTATTATATTTCATTCCTTCCGCTGTGAGTTCTGAAAGAATAGATAGATAACTGTGTATTGTTTTTCTTTTTACCAACCAACAGCCAACGTTGGAATAGGCTTAAGTTTTGATGGATCTTTTTTAGGTCGGAATTTAGATCTATCTTAAAGCGGGTTGTTACAACAACTATCCATGACAAATCCTTAGTGGATCTACGATAATTGCCTTCCAATCCCAGGAAACTCCACATCTTTGTAACCATCTCTGGTCTCTTCCAATTAATATTGGTCTCTTTTTTCAGTGGATCTACTGCTAATCCACTCATTTAAACCACATGACTAGAAAACCTAATTTCTCATTTCCAAAAATGAGACTTCAAAAACTTCTCCTTTAACATATCTAATGCCACCATAATCCTTTCACTACAATTAGGATTTCGTAAAGCGATAACTTTATCGGTACAATTAATTCTTACATAATTACATCTTAACTCATCTATACCCAGTATTAAACAGAACCTTAATTGAAATATTGGAAATCAAAATCATAAATTCAAGAACTGCACCCTTCCCCTTCTACTAAGGGGGCGTTCATGGTCCTTCCAAAGTAAAAATATTTGCTTGCCTTAACTTTGGACAATCCCTTTGCTTATGCACAGGCTTGTCATAGTTGAAACACTAGCTTTCCCCTTACTCTCTTGAAGGGTCCACTTGGTTGAGTAGTGACTCTTTGTCCACAATTAAAGCATACAACAACTATAACAATCTTCTTCTAGGCTCCTCCACTTAAGGTCTTCCCTCTCTTTCAGTTCTTATCACCTTTCTGATATAGTACTCTTCTTCTTCCCCACCTTAGGCCTAACATTATATTTTCTTTCTTCTTGGTACAAATGGTCATACTTCCTAGCCATTTCCAGCACCATCGCAGAAAGCAGCATCGAGTACGTGATCACCTTATGATTCAATCCTTTCCTTGAGCCTTTTATGATCTTCTCATTCTTTTTCAATGGAGTCTTGATGTGCTCCCTATTATACTTCGACAAAGCAATGAAACACTGAATATACTCTTTCAAAGTCATTTCTTCCTACTTTAAGTCCAAGAATTTCTTACAAAGCACCCTTCTGCGATTTTGGTATGATTAAATGGGAAGTTTTGACATGTAGGGTTGTCATATTAATTAATTGACTCAGTCTTAAATAATATAATGAAGTGAATATTTAAAAGAAAGAATTAGATAAACATAAGTGATAAAGGGTAAAGTTGGAAGAGAAAATCTATACTACTCTCACCCCCACTTTCCTTATCCATTTTCGTTTTCCATTCTCAAACTAAACTAGAAGAAACAAGGCCGACCACCATTAACCATTTCTACTAATTCAACAAAGAAGAGGAAAATAAAGCTTCGGGAAATTCTCATTATTTCAACAAAGATCAAGGTAAAAAATATTTCCATCTCAATATTACGATGTGTTTTAATTCAAGTTCTTGTGTATATTGAAATTTTGGCTTTTATTTATCATGCATTTGGGATAGATAATCATTCTATGAAGTATGGTTATCATTTATGTGTATTGAGGAATTTTCCTAGAGGGATTTGGACGTGAAAAACTAAGTTTAGATCTCCAAAGTTCTAGAGTTTTGAGATGATGTTTGAAATATTATTTTAGATGTGTTTTTAATTTTATAACTTTTGAAATTGTTATGAATTTATTACGAATTTTCCAAGTGAGAAAATGGACAATTTTGGAATTTAATTATTTAAAATATGAAAATAATTATTTTTTGTCCAAAATTTCCATATATGATGACAAGGAAATAAATATTGATTTTTGGAAATTTCATGGATTTTTCCGAAGTGATTACAACTTAGAATAAATTGTTATATGCAAAAGGGTTTTATCATGAAATATAATAAATGGCATATTTTAAGGAAAACTATATTTTTGGAAAATGATGGAAGTTTTCCTCTTCGATTTTCTACAAAATTCTGAAAATATTTTTTTAACCAATGAGATTTTGATAAATAAATTATTTTGGTGGAAAGTTATCACTTTTTAACGAAATAATTCAATTTTGCAGTTATTTACATGATTGCCATTATCAACCCTTGATTGCCATCATTTATCAAAACTTGATAGCTACTCGATTTACCAACATGCGATAGCATGTGTTTTCAGCTTACGATAGCTATTTTTATCAGTTTTCTTTAGCTACTATTTTATCAATCTTTGATAGCTATTGTTTTGTCAAACCACGATGGCTATATTTTTGCCAATGCTCGATAGTTATATATTTATCAACATATGATGGCTATGCTTTGTTAACTCTTGACAGTTATTTTTTATCAACGTCCAGAAGCTATGTTTTATCAACCTCCAAAAGCTATATTTTGTCAACCTTCAAAAGCTATACTTCATCAACCTTCGAAAGTTATATTTCTTCAACCTTCAAAAGCTATATTTCGTCAACCTTTGAAAGCTATATTTTATTAAATTGTGACAGTTATATACTTAGTCAACTTGCGATAGCTAAGTATGTTTTATTGGTTGATATGCGACAACTATTAATGTCAACATGCGATAGCTACATATAGTGTCAACATGCGATAGCCTATGTTTTCCAACATGGGAAAGTATAGTATTTTTCGAGGTGCAATATCACATGTTTGTGAAAGGAATGATAGATTTTTTTGTAACACTCGGAAGATTTTCAAATCTATGTTGGCTAAGTTTTACTTAAATAAGAAGGATTATTTTATTAAGTATTTTTTGTTCCAAAGGAAGGGAAGAATGTTTTAGCCCAGTTTTAAGGAGTTTTTGTAGAAGAAAAATATTAATTTAAATAAGTAATTTATGTATAAATTGGCTATCACATGAACATATGTTTGGATGGTTGTTAATGTGTTGTATATTCATCTGTGTTCTTTGATCAATTATTTTCTCATATGATAAATTGTTGACATACTTAATTATGTGTTAAATTTTATCACCTAACATTATGACATTAGGAATTTGGAAACTAATGACCAATTATGGTTGTTTGGTAGTGAATATGGTAAGACTTAAACTCCTGATTGAGTAGACTTGCATCCAAGAGATAAGGAAGATCAAGTTGTGTTTGGATGCCTTAGACTGATCAGAAGAGATAACTCAATCGTTATTTTTAAACTAGATTTTAGGTGGAGATTGGGTATGGTTGTGCCATATACTCCAACCGTTAAGCCCCTGGTTAGTTGGATGCGTAGGGCTTTGCCGATACAATGGCAGAATTTTGGAGTTACTTATCCGAAGGAACTCGTAGCAGATTGTGCACATATGTTTTTCTCCTGCCGTTCTTAGGAGACTATTGTTATATTCTCTAGCGGTTTTAGGAGAGCAAGTTTTTTCTTCTACTAATCTTAGGAGATCGTCAATATTTTTCTTCTAAATGAACTATAAAACCGCTAGATTACCTAGTATATCTTGGCCTTAGTCAACCAATAGGTTTTAGTTGGATTGAGAAAACTAATATAATTTCATAGTGAACTTGGGAAAACTATGTCATTGAATGGACCATTTATGAGATTGGGTGGTTATGGGAATGTGTAACCTTTGACCCATGTGAGTGGTAGACAATTCGTTGTAACCCATACATGCATGATATGTTACTTATGCTATGATTATTCTTTAATAATTTTGGTTGCAGGATATGTTATAGGCAACATACTGGTTGATAAGGTATTAGTAAGGGGAAACCCGTTTTGCTTAGTGGTGCGGTCTCACTAGTTACTAATATTTTGGCTTGAGATGGACTAATATATTCACATCACACTTTTTGTCTGACTTGAAGTTTTTGATTTCCCCTAAATGCTCGGGTACTCAATTTGGAATTGGATAGGCAGAGAGTAGGGTATTTTAGGTTTAGACAAATAAGCTTCTAGAGATGTGCAGAAGGCAAGCTATAACTTAAAAGTTTCTATTATGCACTGTTAACTGCTTTTATTTTATTGTTGAATGTATGTAATGATGGGTGCTATAACCGACGAAGTAGTTAAGATTCTAATCATTCAAGGGAGGCATCTTCATATGTCGCTCTTAGAATTATATTTTTAATTAATATATTTTATCCGAACGTTGTAATCGTAGGGTCGTGAAATGTATTGAATTTTCCAATTAATGAATGAAATCATGCTATGAAAATTTGTAAATTCTTGTGCTCTTGATGTTAATGATATAATAAAAAATATCATTTTGCCATGAGGAAATAATGCTAAGGATGATTGAAGCATCACTGGTATCAATTTTCAAGCCTCAAATTGGGAATTCAACATTGAACTTCTGGACCTACCTCCCCTCCTTGGCCATTCATTTGAGTACTTTATGTTCCTTTATAAGCATTTGTTCTAGCACCTCCTAGTCTGCTTTGAGCTTCTGTTCTTACTTTCGGTGCAAGTAAGTGTTCATAAGAGATAGAATTAAAGAGAGTAAGAACAATAATAGAAAGATAGATTTATCCGCCTATATATCTATATTAAAATACAGGTGTGTTACACACACATCTCTTCCCTAGGTGTTCATTTTCGACTATCATGTTTCTACCAAGATTTCAACTTAGCACTGTTTTACATACGCGTCCCCTAGCCTAAGCTTTGATAACACATTGTATTGTCTCCCATTTTGAGATCCAAAAATGAACGCCAATAATGCTGCAGTCATCACCTGATTTATTTTTTAGCGACAAAACATGATTAGTTATTTTCAACAACATTGAATAAACAGAGCAGCTAAATAATTTCCATTACACATAATTGTCTTTACATTTTCAAATCCAAAAATGCACCTACGTAGAGGCAAATATAATAAAACATAAATAATATTATTGTGCCTGACATATGAAGATGCCTACATGAACAATTATCCAGTTATATAGTCTGGCTTACAGTAGCCGAATATAAGTAAAAACTTTAATTCCTACTAGTTTTCCGCTCTATCTTTAAAGCTTCTATTCACCTTCCAAAAAGGTACATGTATAATCCATAAAATCAATATACTCAAATAAGTACCCGTGTGCTCATGGGCAAAACAATAATAAAAACATGGGGTTAAAAATAAAGCCTAGTATGAGTAATACATTTCCTTAAACATGCATGCAGTGAGACGATGCCACGTAGCAAGATATGTTTCCCCTACCGAATCAACAACATTAATGACACCATATCATGTAATAAATCATCATATCGTAAGTATACATACCAGCATCATTTCGAATATATGTATACTTGATTTTTAAAGAACAATTATGATGCATGTCATACATTAATCCATTTTAATTATAAGTATACCCTATATTTATCTACATTTTATGAATCATGTTATATAAAAATCCATCACATTCACATGCATCACTTAGATATGTTGGTTAGTTTCCTATCTTAGAGAGAGTGGGGAAACTCGCTTATTATATTAAGTTATGGAATACATTGGCAGGAGTCCATAATGTTTTTAACATATCTCATTTAAGGAAGTGCGTGCATGATCTAGAGACTACTGTAGAGTTAATGGTTTTGGAAGATTTATTAGTGGAGGTTGATATGAATATCATTAGGTGACTTATTTGTTTATTTGCTAAAAATATGAAAAAGTTAAGGAATAAAGTCAAGTTAGTAAAAGTCCAATATAACGACTATGAGAAAGGCTGTACCTAGGACAAAGAGGATAAGATTGGCGAGGCGTATCCCTATCTATTTTGATAGTATGATCTATATTGTTGTATAGACTTAAGATAAGTACTTATACTAGTATTGTTCATTTAATGTGCTTATGAGACATCTTTATATGATTGGTGTGCTTGTTGCTATTTTCCTTATCAAAATTTCATGGATGGAATTCTTTAAGGAGAGGAGCCAGAAACACCTCTAATTTTTGTTGTACATTATTTTAACTTTTAATTATGGGATGATTAAATGGGAATTTGTGAAATGTGGGATTTTCTATGTAGATTAATTTGGCCTTAAATAATAATATAAAGAGAATGTTTTAAAGAAAGAAATTAAATAAACATAAGTGATAAAGTGTAAAGGTGGAAGAGAAAATTTATACTACTTTATCCCTTCTTTCCTTATCCATTTTCATTTTTCTTTCTCAAATTAGACTAGAAGAAATAGGTATGGACAACATTAACCGTTTCCACTTATTTAACCAAGAAGAGGAAGATAAAACTTAGGACAAACCTTTTTATCTCAACAAAGATCAAAGTGAATAATATTTCCATCCCAATGCTTTAATGTGTTTTAATTCGGGTTGTAGTGTAGATTCGAATTTTGGTTGTTATTTATCATGCGTTTGCTACATCTAATCATTATATAAGGTATGGTTATCATTTATATGTATTAACGAATTCTCCTAAAGGGTTTTGGATGTGAAAAAACTAAGGTAATATTTGGTTTATTATTTTTAGTTTTGGGTTTTCATCCATACAAAAATGCACAAGACGCATGTATATTGCCGAAAATGACTAATTTAGAAAACGAAGTTAATACACAAAATAGAAACAACTTTTTTTATTTTCCGTGTTTTGGGAAATAACATAAGCATGTGAAATAATCCTTTCTTCCATCGTCCCTCTGTCCCCTTTGTCCTTCCATCGTCCCTTCATTCTTCTCATATTTGACATACATATTGAAAACCGAAAATACAAAATTCATTTTTAAACCAAATACCGCCTAAGTTTTTGATCTCTACATTTTCTAAAATTTCAAGATGATGTTTGAAATATTATCTGAAGATGGAGTTTTAATTTCATAATTTTTGGAATTCTTATGAATTTATTATGAATTTTCTAAGTAAGAAAATGAACGATTTCGTAATTTGATTATTTGAAATATGATATTTTTGATCAAAAATTTTCATATATGTTGATGAGGAAGTAAATTTTGATTTGGGAATTTTTCCCAAGTGATTACAATTAGAATAAATTGCTATATGCAAAATGGTTTTTATTGCAAAATGGGATAAAAGGCCTTTTTTAGGAAAACTATTTTTTCGAAAATAAGTCAGTTTTCCACTTTAATTTGCTGGAAAATTCTAAAAAGATTTTGTTTAGCCAATGAGATTTTGCCAAATAAATTGGTTTGCTAAAAATTTATTACTTTCCAAGGAAATAATTTGGTTTTGCATTTATTTACGTGAATGCCATTGTCTACCTTCGATGGTCATATTTTTATCAACACCCAATAGCTACTTGATTTACCAACATGCGATAACATGTGTTTTCAACCTACGATAGTAGTTTTTATCAGTCTTCGATGGCTATTACTTTATTAATCTTCAATAACTATTGTTTTGTCAAACTACGATGGATATATTTTTATCAATGCTTGTTAGTTGTATATTTATCAACTTACGATGGCAATGGTTTGTCAATTCCCGATGGCTATGTTTTATCAACCTTTGAAAGCTATATTTTACTAACCTTAGTTTTACACCCGAAATTCCAAGGATAGACAAGAAAGCCATTGCATTTAATTCAAAGGCATTGTACATAGTTTGGAGCCTTTGTGTGTAGATGGGAGACATCGTGCATAATTCAGGGCTATCAAGTAAAAGTAAAGCTATCATGTGCTATTAAGAGTCATCGTGCAGAGATTCATATCGCAAGTTGATGAAATAGGCCATCACAAGTTCATACTACAAGCTTTCATGTATAATTGATTACAATCTGTCGAGAAGTAAGATGCCAAGAGCTATCACGAAAGGTTTCCCAAAGCCGTCGTGATGAATTCCTTAAAGCCTATTGTAACGACCCTAATTTTGAGTAACATTATTTAGGATATTTAATTAGTTAATAAAATAATGTAATGATTAGGGGATTGAGATTTGTGATTAATAAAAGGTAGCCGTACCTAGTTAACAAATGAACTAAAAGGAATTAAAATGAAATGCATAAGGGAAGTTAGATAAGGGGTAAAGTAGGAATAAGACATGTTCTAATACCCTAAAACCTTAAACCATAACCATTCACATGTTCATTTTACAAGTTCACAACTAGAACATAAGAAAGAGAGGTCGGCCATCATTAGGGGATAATAAGAAGAGATAAGCAGGATTTCAAGTGGAAAGCTTAAGCAAGATAATCAAATATTAAACCTCAACTCCTTAATCTCAAGCTAATGATGAATAATAGGTTACAGCTCTTGTTTTTAATTGTTTTCGGTTTTAGATTGAATCCAAACTATTTTGCAAAGGTTTTTCCATGTTTTGATTGTTGAAAATGGGTGTGTGTATGTGTATGTGTGTATATATATATATATATATATGTTTGTTGATGATTTAGGCTCTTTCATATGGATTTTATGATCTTTTTTAATGTGAAAACCCTATTAAATGACATTCAAATGCCTTGCAATTTTGAGATAAGGTCAGAAATAATATTTTGGAAATGGGTTTCAAATTTCATAATTTTCTGAATTAATATGGGTTTATTATGAATTTTCTAATGAAGAAAATAGTTATTTTGGGTTTAAATTAATTACAGCTAGTTTATGATGATTTTGGGTCAGAAATTTATATATGTTAGAAAACATATTAAAAGTTATTTATGGAAATTTTACAGAATTTTCCTAAGTGTTTTGATAGATATATAAAATTATTTAAGGTATGAGACTTGAATGTTTTATATATTTATAAAAGGAGAAGGGGCATTTTGTAAATAATTTAATTTGTTTATTTTTGAAATTTCGGTAGTACTTTTAGAAAAGAAATTAGAAACCAATCATGTTTTGACAAACAAGGCAGGTTAGTTGAAAAGAATTGCTTTAAAAAGTTAAAATCAAATTATACATGCTTTTACATGTTTCGCCACTTTTGACACCTAGCCTTCGACACCTTACTTCCGCCTCCATCAACTTTGAAACCAATGCGCATGGTATCAAAGAATTGGTACGCAGCGAATTGGACTGAGAGGAAAGGTATGTAGTCGAAACAATGGGATCCGAAGAGGTCGAAACTTTGCTTTGTTCTAAAAGAAAATGCGCCTGCTTTACTTTCGAAAAGGATGGTTTTGACTTAGATAGCTTTCGACTTGGTTAAATGATTTTAAAGAATGGTTTCGAAAGAGGTTGCGCCTTTTGTTTTAAGTAAATGCTTTCGAAGAGCATCGAAACCACTTGCTGCCGCTTTCCACCTTTCGCAGCAAATGGTTTCGAAAGGGTTACTTTGTTTTTAAAATTTAGCCACTTCTCCAATGTTTTCAAAGTGTTGGTTTCGATACCATCACATCTTTACTTAGGAAATAGCTTTCGGAAGAGTGCTTTCAACTTAGTTGCTTTATGACCCTTTGTGCTATTGAAAGTTAAACCCAACTGGTTTCGACAAGAAAGGTTTTAAATGGTTTCGGAAGGTTATTCCACATGTTTTACTTGAACCCAAGTGCTTTCGAAAGGTTTGATTTTATGAAAGGGATTTAGTGCTTTCGAAAGGTTTAAGATAAAGGACTCGAAGGGGTAGTTCCCCAATGGTCTCGAAAGATTTTAAATGGAAGGTTCCAATGTTTTCAAAAGGCAATGCTTATAGTGTTTTAATAAGAGGATGTCTAAGGTTCTAAAGCTTTCGAAAGAAAGGTTTTTCAATGTTTTCAAAAGATTTATTAAGAATAGTTTCGAAAGGTATGTTTTGGCCTTTCGGCCCAAGGTTATAAAGCAAAGTAGATACATGGTTTCGAAAGGGGTACTTTCAATGGTTTCGAAAGGGATACTTTCAAAGGTTTAATGTTTTCATCAACAAAGTTTTGTGTAAAGTATATATAACATGGCAAGGTGATTTGAATAAAGCATAGAGTATATTTTCCTTGTTTAAAGTATGATTTAAAGGTTTAAATCAATTTGAGAGAAATTGTTTTCAAGGAAAATTTTATAGGCAGAAGACCCTAAGTAAAATGACTCAGATATTAGAATGCCATATGGGACTTGTATAAGGTCGCGCCATATACATTAGCTATCAGCCCCTAGCTAATTTAGTCCAAATTTCCATTGTGTAGGGCTTTGTCACATGTAAGACTAAAATGATGTGACACACAGAAAGGAATATACAGAGTGAGGATAGGTTATTGGTGAGCCCGCAAAACCATTAGGATCAGTTGACCCTGGGAGAAGTAAGTTAGGGACAGACCGTCCAGAAGAGGAGTATCTAACATAAGTTAGATTATTTATTTATTTTGTCTAATAGACCCGAGTCAGCCAAAGGTTTGAAGTTAGCCAAAAAAACTATAGTTTTTGGACAGATAGTCCATTTGTTACCTGATTTATATGCTTACATGATATTGCTTTATTGTTTTAAACAGTTTTGGTTGTAGTATTATGATTTGCAAAAGATATGTTTTAAAAGGATATTAGTGAGGGGAAACCTGTTCCGCTAAGCGGCATGGTCTCACTTAATATCAAATAACCGAGATGCACAGTATTATTCAAACCATGCTTTATGTCTGACTTGAAGTTTATGTTTTCCCCTTAAACTCTAAGGTGCTCAAAATTGATTTGAGTAGGCCGGGGTTGAGGATTTTTAGGTTACAGTATTTGGACGAATAAAGCTTCCGGAGACGAGTAGGAGGCAGTTTTTAGCTATTTAGGAGTTGTTATGTATTTATTTCCATTATGTTGTGTTAAGTCTGTTATGACTATTTAGTACTCTGATCAACCAAGGGAGCATCTTCATATGTCGCTCTTGGCGTATTTATGTAATAATTATATTTGATCTGAACTTGGAAAATGATTGGGATTATGTAACTTGGATATGAAATGTAATTAGAAAATGTTCTAATCTATGATGATTTTATTTTATATTTAAGTGCTTCTGATATTTTAGATTCCATTAACATTACCGTATTTGGTCACCGGAAGTTAATACTATGGATGACTGCAGCATCTGTAGCGCTTAGCTTTAGGCCTCCAGATAGGGGATGTTACAACTTGGTATCGGAGCTTAGTTTTATGGAAAAATTTAACCTAAAATGATTTTTGAAAACAGAATCCTAAAGAATTATAGATAAGATCGGGGTATAGGATAACGCTATAGTAACGTACTTGTATTTGTTATATATAAGTATACGCTACACCTCTAGTTCCCTATCTCTCTTAGGCTATTCTTTTGTATCTTATGAGGCTTGAATACATATGTGGATGCTAGAAGTGGAAGAGTTAACCTTGGAGGAGGAAGCACCACTACAAATGGAATTGTTAAACCAAATACCAGGAGAAACCTAGGCTAGGCACAAGCTAGAAATGTGGGTGCTGGAGTCCCGCAAGTTAACATGGGAGCAATGCATTAGTTCTTTGTCAACATGATGCAAGCAGGAGTTACTGTTGGAGTAGTTGGAGGAGGAGTTCAGTAAGCTCCAGTGGTTAACAACTATGCTATTATGAGTAGATATTTTGCTCGGTTGGGAGGAAATCCATTTATTGGTACTGAAGATGCAATTGAAGTAGAGAATTGGCTGCTTCATTACGAGAGGATTTTCACCGATCTAGGGCTCAATGATGAGAAGAAGAGAAGGCTCACTTCTAGACAGTTACAAGGAGTAGCGCTGTACTAGTGGAACAACGTTACAGTTGGAGTTTATGAGGAGACCATAACATGGGCTGAGTTCAAAAGGAGATTTGAGGAAAGGTTTATGTCCGAGAATGAGAAGTCCACTTTGCTCAGGAAGTTTGCTGAGATAGAGCAGGGTATATGACTATACTAGAGTATGCAAGGAGGTTTGAGGAGCTAGCATGATATGGCTATGCTACGGTTGATACTAATATTAAGAGAAACGAGAAATTCATTAGGGGGTTGAAGCCTGAGCTTCCTAGGGCTATGTTATCGCACAATAGGGATCCATGTGATGTTGTTGTTGAGATGGCATTGAGACATGAAGAGATGCTTGCTTTTCTGGAGAGAAATAAGGAAAAGGAAGTCCATATGGGGTAGGGTCAGAAGAGAAATTTCTTCCACAAGAAAGGAGCTCGGAAGGGTGAAGCTGCAAAGAAGGGGAAGTCAGAGGTTGTCTAGTTTAAGTGCAATAAGAAAGGGAATTTTGCTAATGAATGTCGCTCAGGAGAGGCAAAGAAGGTAATCGGGATGAAGAATATCAGGTGCTTCAACTACGATCAAATTGGACATTACAAGAACCAATGAAAGGAGCCTACTAAGGATGGCGAAGGAAAGGTGTTTGCATTGGAGCCAGCTACCTTAAGGCCAACAGCAGAGGAAAAAGGAAAAGCTGTGTTGGGAGGTACGCTTTTGATTCATGGTATGTCAATTAGCGTTCTATTTGATACCGGTTGTTAACCCAAAAAATGGATCAATACTCTGGATTGATTGTGAAAGTACCAGCCATGTTCTTACATTACAATAATATAGAGAATAATTATAAAAGAGAAGAAATAGAAAGAAGACAAGAAGATTTTTATAGTGGTTCGGCTGTTAACGAAGCCTACGTCCACTTTATAGTTTTTATTATTAACTGATTGCTATTACAAGATGTATTTGATTACAAAGCTCTTGAATATCCTAAGTTAGATCGAGTCTCCAATCTTGGAATCAACTGGAGACTCACAGCGAACCTTATTGAAGACTGTTGTGAGGGAGGTAAAGAGAGAAGAAAGCTTCCAGCAGAGTTTCAGCAACCAATCCGGAGCCGATCCCGATTGTCTTGCAGGTAGGATGGTATTTTTAGAGACCGAAGAGCTTCTGGGCCAGGCCTGTTCACGCCAACTACTTGCAGACGATCACAGGAAGGTCCACTGGAGCTTGCCTCGTGACCCGAGCCAAAACCATGGATCGTTGTGATCCATAGTGTTTGCTCGGGTGCGAGCTAACTCCTTTATTTTTGCCCTTGCTTTGTCTTCTATGGATCGCAGCGACCTTATGTTGATGCATGGATCGTTGGTGATCCATATTGTATGGATCACTAGTGATCCATACACTTAGTCTATTTTTGGATTTTGCTGTCTGGAAATCTTCGTTGTCTTGCATCGACGTTGTTTGCAAATTCCCGAGTTGATGCTATGGATCGCTGGTGATCCATTGGTCATGGATCGCTAACGATCCATGTCCTTAAAGTATTTTTCTTCATTTTCTTCCAACTTCTTCTAAATCCTTGTTCTAGTCCTTTCGGTTGACCTTGGAGCTATTCAGACTTGATCAAGTTGTTCCGACTTCTACAGGATTCTGCTGGGCTTAAAGCCCGGATAACATTTCCCCCTAGAGTATGCTTTCATTGGAAACAAAATGTGCTCTTGAATAAGACAAGTTTCGGATTACTATTTTGTGAATTTCAGTGAATCGTCGGAGTCCATCTCAAGATGTTTTCGATTAACTGACTTCTGATAGCCTTCGATTTTTAATTTCAATCTGAATTTCAATTCCTAGTATTGACGATGCAATATTTGCTTCGTAATTTACACAAGGGTTTAGGTTGGTAAGTGGGTGTGTGACGTGGGTTTGGAGTTGACCTATATAGTTTAACTCGATCGGCGGTGAAGCTAAGTTTTGTCTCGAACGATTGTACGCTATCTTGGAGCGAAGTCTTGCTCTTTGTCCTTAACTTCTCCTTTTCGAGAACCTGGTTAAGTTCCCATCGATGATTTTTATTTCCAATGCGACAATTTATTCCTAAATTGAATGTAGTGGATGATTCGATCATATCCCTCTTCCAGTTTCTATACTCCAGTGATCCTGAAAAGAAAAGCTTCCCGCGTCGCTTCGGATAGTGTCTCAGTTATCGATCGTTAATCGATAACGGGTAAGTGTGGAAGAGATAATTTCAAAGGACGATATGGGTTGTTTTTCAAATGTAAGCAAGCTATCTACAGTAGATTGTTTATTTACATTATTCGGGATACTGGATTCTTCTCATGTAGATAACACATGGCATCTGCCCTGGTCATCGCTTAGAACTCGACTGGTCAACATACGTCGATTTCCCTTGGATTTCGGGCGTTGGTTATACAAGGATATTATTTAATGTCGAACATAACTAATGGGGTTGAATGCCAAGTTTTGTTGTTGAAAATGACTTTTCCATCATCCAATCTTTAGTCTGGCGGAGGTACTTCCACTCCTCCAGAAGCTGGGTCCTTCGCAACCTAGGCTTCGCTTATTATTCCTTCAAAAACCAGCGCATGAGTTGTTCGATTGCGATTATCCTACATTTGCATTTTTCGGAATTCAACACAAACCGGCCTCTGTCTCTGGGGACTATTGACTTAATTGTTCGATTCCGAGCATTGCTTTTTCTCGTTGTTGCACTTCTTGTGCTCCTATGTAGCATACTTGTTTACTGTAATTCTATACATGTAAGTAATACTTCTGCGGTCATTTCGGCATATTTTATTTCATAGCTTTGTTCAGAACTATGAATTAGCTTGGTCTAGCCAGTTCTGTAGCTAATCCCTACTTATGTTCAATTGAGTTCGTTTCAACAAAATTTTGGTGTAAATGCCTTAGTCCGTAGGGCTGATTACTTTGACTACTTAACCAACATATTTTGGGAAACTAGGTCTCCTAAGCAATAAGTTTGATTGACACAATAGCTCTTATCTTCGGGAATTAGGGACTTTGTTGCTTAATCCCAAGATGTGAGTTTTGTAATGATGTCGGTATGTATTAGAAAGATGCGTTTCTGGCATCTTTTGCTAAAGTAAATTCTTCTGAGTCCGGCGTTGAGATCCTAATCATGTGTTGGTTTCTATCTTTGAAAACTCATACACGGATGACTCAACTCTATGGATTTTTCCTTGATGTTGTGAATCTTAAAATAGCATGAGATGCCAGAAGGTAGGGCTGAAGATTCAATCAAACTCTTGCTTCTATTTCTGAAAGCCGATGTATCGATAGTTTCCTTTTGGGCTTTCTTCCTAGCATCACCATACTTCGGGTAATGGCATATTCCTGCAAGTTGGAACTAATGATCTAGTTAGACCATAAGTAGGTCATCGATCCTTCTCATCATCGCTAGTCTATGAGCGACAGTTGATTTTTGAACGTTAAATCCTTCATTTCCTTTGTTGGCGATTTTGTTGCCAGAATGCTCTGTTTTGTGATACAGAACCGTTATCTAATCAACTTCGTGGTTATTCCTGTTTAAACTTTTGAAACATTACTTTCGATCAAGTATCTGTGCTTCTATCCCTTCTTATGGGACAAGCTATTTCAAACGCCTATATTTGGGCGATTGTGAGAAATTGGTGAATTACTTAATTACCCCCAGTCTAGCTCTCAATCCCATTTCGGAATTAAGGATGTTCGAGGATTTTATTTCCAACCTTCTATTATTGCTACTGTTTGTCCTTGGCCATGCATGCTCTTCTTGGTTGCTGACGTCGTCGTGGAAGTTCTGTTCATATGTCGACTTTTGTCTTTGAGAATTGATAACCTAGTTGCATGGTTCTAAGCAACATTTCCTTGAGGTTGCCTATCTTTTGGTTGTGTCTAAATTTTTTTTGAGTTGAATTTAGGAAATTCGGTTGTGCACCAGCTTTCATCCCTAGAAATTAGTACACGGGTAATTTAATCTTGGGACTTCCTTTCGACGTTGCTTTATTCCTGTGCAGTGGTTGATTCCTGTAATGAAAGGTCGAACCATCCGGCTGACCTATGAAAGGATATGTCTTCCGGTCGTTGCCTATCATTGGGCAACAGTAGTTTTATGAAGAGAAGGTAGAAACTCAGTTGAGGACCAACTTCTATCTCCGAAAGCTAATGCATCGATGGTTCACTACGATGAGTGTTTCTCATCAGCTCTATAGATTAAAGCTTTCCTGGCATTGTTGGGACAATACCGGCACTTAGTGAGTAGAATGTTTCCCGAAGTTGCCGGGGCAACACTGGTACTTATGAAATAGAAAGTTTCCTAGCATTGCCGAGGCAACACTGGTACTTAGGAAATAGAAAATTTTCTCGGCGTTGCCAGGGCAACACCAGTACTTATGAAATAGAACGTTTCCTAGTATTGCCGGGGCAACACTGGTACTTAGGAAATAGAAAATTTTCCCAGCATTGCCAGGGCAACACCAGTACTTAAAAGATAAATGAAGGCCGTGGCATTGGCGAGGGAACATCGACACTCAGGAGGTTGGGATCGATTTTCCCCGTCGATTCGGCAGTGCTCTTAATCCAGTTGGGTTCTAGTTTCAGCCTTCGAAAACTAGCACTTTTAAGGTTGGATTGTAGAAGTATTTTCTTAGTGCTGCTTGTCTTCGGACAGTGTTAAAGTCATGTTGGTTAAGGTTGAATCATTCATCCGATCCTGTAGAGTTGAGTAAATTCCTTTTAACCCAGTGTGGTTGTTTTCTCAATGTTGCTTAAATCTGGGAGATGCCATGTTCTGGAAGGGTGAGAGCCCCAAGCGTTTCCGCTGCCTAGCTTTGTTTATAACCGTCAAGTATTACCCTTGGAGATGCAAGGCTGTTGCTTAACCAATTCCATAGTTATTCTTATTCAGGAAAAATCGAACTTCCTCCTACCGGTTTTTGTTATGATCTGACGACTATCTGCAGAACCCTTCATTTCTAGGCGGAACCCTTCACGTCTAGGTGTCAAACTCCAAGTTCTTATAGAAAATATGAAATTGTGGAGCAAGTCATCACATTGCCCCTGGTACGACCGCATTCATTCCTATATTGATCATGGACCGGCAGAGTTCGGTAGTGTTTGTCTTGAATCCATGACACTTAACCTTGCTTGTTTCAGTCCATATGCATTATGCTGGACTAATAGCATTGTTGTGGATATCAACCTTATTCGTTGGTTCCAATCTTCGGGAATTAATGGTTTAGCTGCTTGATTTTGAGCGTTCTCTCCTTGTCGTTGTCTGCCTTCGGATAACAGCTGGTTTTTTTGCAAGTTAGGTTTTGAGACCTCATTCGAGTACCTGCTTCTATCTTTGGAAGCTGCTGGGTCGATGACTTAATTTTGGAAATGTCTTCTATCATTATCTATCTTTGGTCGACGGTGAGTCCCTCCTTTCATTCCCTATTTCCGAGCGATGGTGAATTTTAAGGAGTTCGATTTTCTTGTCGATAAGACAATATGGAGTTCTTGATGTTGCTGAGGCAATATCGATGTCTACCAGGTTGGGGTAATTTCCTTTTAAATTCCACATTCTTCCAGCCTACTATACTACTTAGTTTTGTTGTGATTGCCGAAATTCTCTGTTCAGCATAACAGAACCATGGAATGATTTTTTGTCCTGACTAAATGTTAGTGTGTTATGTGTCGCCGGTCCGTGGGGCTGATTACTCTATAAACTTGATGCAAGACTTGATGTTCTGTGCGGCTCTCTGGATGTCCTCTGTCAAAGTTGTGTCGTAGCTCCTATCTTTGGAATCTCTTGATTTTAATGTCTTAACTTTAGGTATTTTGGTCAAAGATTGGAATTCTTTGTTGAAATCTTGGTTTGGGAACTTTGTGGCATTGTTAGAGCAATGTCGGTTCTTTTGGGTAGTAGGGATTGGTTTATGTTAATCCTGAAATAAACAAGTTTCCTGTTAGAGAATTTTGATGATCCGGTAATAATGCCGGAACGACATTGAGTAGTGTTTGTGCAGCTTATGAGATGCATGGTATAAGAGTGCACGGCATACGAGATGCGTGGCTTCTGGTAGTGCACTGCTTATGGGTGGTGCGGCTTATGAGAGGCGCGACTTATGGGATGCATGGCTTTTGGGAGTGCGCGGCTTATGAAATGCACGGCTTATGGGATCAATACGACCCATTGATTCGGAACGGTTTGGAACTTCTCGACTTGCCAATCTTCGGACAACGTGAGGAGTTGGCGGTTTGATTCCATTCACTTTCTTTGACTCGGCGAGTTGATGGAGCATACTCGTGCGCAGTTTGACTAGTCCAAGCAGCTAAACAATGATTTACGAGTCGATTTGACCCCGTCGACTCAGCATGTTGCTTACATGAACACAGTTTTATTGGTTCAAGAAGCTAAATAGTTTTTGGTTCCGGTAACCATGGCTTGGATGATCCCTCCGTGTTTCTAGAAGATGTACACGTCCAAATAGATCAGGCTGCCATGGTGGAGAGATCTATAGCTGACTGCATGAAGATGGATTGAAGAAAGAGCCTATGGGAGTTCAAGGCATGACTCTTAGCTCTTGGTCTAAACCGCCTTTAGGGAATGGGTCTTTAACTGGCATATGATCTAAGAGGAAGAGGGATTGGTCACCAAGAGCGATAAAGTAGTAATTGGAAAGATGTGGGCAAGCATTATGCTAGTATTTCGTTTGTTGCACTAGCTAGGTCATTAAGTCCGTAGTTGTCAGAATGCCAGAATTTTTGATCGGGCATAACAGAACTATGGTATGATTAGTCTCGACCTTTCTTATGGCTATTCAAGTATAGGCGGTGCCCCCCATGCCACAGAGCTGTTGATGCTCTTGAACTGTATCCAAGGTCTCTCCACAACTCATTTAGTTGCCCCCGATCCAGTGGGTACGGTTCTCCTGAGTTCTAAGTCTTGGCTCAATTCGAGTTAGCCTCTGATTAACCACAAGGTCTGTTCAGTTTTGGCTTAGTTCCTTTGAGCAACTTTGAAGCTCTGGAGTTCAGCACTGTTTTTTCATCAGTCGTTGGAAGTGATTACGTTAACTATGCAGAGTGACTGATATGATTGTCGATTTGTGGCCCCGAAGTGTGACTTTGTTGACTCAGAGGGCTCTGGATTAGATGACTGCTAATCTTCTAGTTCACTTCGTGGATATCAGTCATACATAAATTTCGCTGATCTACCAGTTCGCCTTCACGACGCTTTAGTTCGTGAACGACTTTCCCATTCACGAAGGTTTTGGATTAGATGACCGCCGATCTACCGATTTACCTTCACGACACTTTAGTTCGTGAAAGACCTTCACAATTGCAAAGGGGTTTTTTTGGATCAGATGACCGCTGATCTACCGGTTCACCTTCACGATGCTTTAGTTCATGAAAGACATTCACGTTCACGAAGGGTTTTTTGGATTAGATGACTGCTGATCTACTAGTTCACCTTCAAGACGGTTTAGTACGTGAAAGACCATCACGTTCATGAAGGGTTTTTGGATCAGATGACCGTTGATCTACCAGTTCACCTTCACGACGCTTTAGTTGGTGAAAGACCTTTACGTTCGTGAAGGGATTTTTAGATCAGATGACCGCTGATCTACCGGTTTCCTTCTCGATGCTTTAGTTCATTAAAGACCTTCACATTCGCGAAGGGTTTATTAGATCAGATGACCACTAATCTACTTATTCACCTTCACGACGTTTTAGTTCGTGAAAGACCTTCACGTTCGCGAAGGGTTTTTTGGATCAGATGATCGCTGATCTACCAGTTCACCTTCACCATACTGTAGTTCGTGAAAGATCTTCATGTTCGCGAAGGGTTTTTTGTGGTCAGAGTCTGATGACCAAACGGCCTTGAAGAGATAACTCATCAACTTCATAGGGAATTTTGGGATTCGGGTCACGGGAACATGGTTTTATTGGTTTTTGCAGACTAAGGGATTGGATCTGTTTGTTCGTCAATCCTTTGGACAAGCCTTCTCAACATTACCAGAGCAACGCCGGTTCTCAAAAGGGGAATCGACCTGATTCGTCGAGGGCATAGAAGCATTTTTTTGACGTGCTGTTTGCAATGCCCCCAGTGTCCCGGTACGGCTCATTTGGAAAGGGAAAGTAAAAAAGGATGGATGAGAAGGTATCGCTTTAGGTTGTTGTCCCATTCCTTAGCAGCTAGTTAGCCACCATGTTATTTGATAATCATCCTTTCGTCTAATTTCGTCAGTTAGCCAAGGCGCTTTTCTACTAGGTCTTAGTGGCCTTGCTTGGGCAGGAGGTCCCTGAGGTTCTATAGCTCCTTTACCATTTGGTATGTTCTTTGGCAAATTGCTGGGTTTTCTTTTTGCTAATTGAAATACCTCTAGTCTTTTAGAACCGGTTTGTCTTTCCGTAGAATTCTTCCATGGTAGTAGGTTGTTTCATCCTTTAGTGATTCCTGAGGGCCTTGCAGTAGACTGCATCTGTTGCCCTCGCTTCGTCCATATGCTATTCATACCTATAAAGAAGCAATTTTGAATCAGTTGTACAGTTGTATAAAAGGTATAGTTGGCATGATAAACTTCTTTGGATATTCTTCATGTTGAACGGCGTCATTGAATGTGTTTCGCTTGGGGAAGATGCTCTAATCGTTGTCAGGTCGGTCCGTTTTCAAGTTACCGCTGTTTATAATGCTTGAGAATGATATATGCATGATTATCTATGCTTGAATGATTGGAAATGCCGACGGAATGACAAATCACTTATGATGGGGGTCATGGATCAATGACGATCCCAATAATTTTCAAATTAGGTGAGATCAATCTGGGGTGACAAAGAAGGCCCAATAAGGTTGCATCCTGAATTTCAAGGTATTCGGAGTTCGCCCGTTCGAGTTATGGGGAAACGAAGATGGACCGGCATTGATAGATTGGTGGTATTTTACATGGAATTCGACCTGAGAAAATTTGCCATTTGCTTGGAGTCAGCACATGGTTCGCTTGGAGTCACAGAATTTAAAGTGCTGAGTTGGTGACAAACATTGCTTGGAGCCATTTGCATGTTTGCTTGGAGAAAATCTTGGTTTTACTCGATTCTGATTTCGGATTAGAATTTCCTAGGTTTACTTCGAGTCAAATGGGTGATTACCCGAGTTCAACTTCGATTCAGAACTTTCAGAAACTGCTTCGAGTCAAATGGGCGATTACCCCAGTTCGACTTCGAGTCAATCCTGAAGTGAGTTTTTTAACGACCATTTTGATGATTTTTGATGATTTTCGACGACGACCTTTCTTGATGGGAGCTCCATGATGAGATTAGAAACTGGTCGGTGGGAGTGGTCACCATATCCCATGGGTGCTTGGCCTTGTAATCGATTATATCCCCTTCGAATGACCTAGACGGGGGTTTGCAAGGAGCCTACTAAGGATGGAAAAGGAAAGGTGTTTACACTGGAGCCAGCTACCTCGAGGTCAATAGCAGAGGAAAAAGGAAAAGCTGTGTTAGGAGGTAGGCTTCAGATTCATGGTATGTCAGTTAGCGTTCTATTTGATACCGGTTGTAAACCCCAAAAATGGATCAACACCCTAGATTGAGTGTGAAAGCACCAGCCCTGTTCTTACAGAGCAATAATATAGAGAATAATTATAAAAGAGAAGAAATAGAAAGAAGACAAGAAGATTTTTATAGTGGTTCGGCTATTAATGAAGCCTACGTTCACTTTATAGTTTTTATTATTGACTGATTGCTATTACAAGATATATTTGATTACAAAGCTCTTGAATATCCTTAATTAGATCGAGTCTCCAATCTTGGAATCCACTGGAGAATCACAGTGAACCCTTTTGAAGACTATTGTGAGGGAGGTGAAGAGTGAAGAAAGCTTCCAGAAGAGTTTCAGCAACCAGTCCGGAGCTGATCCCGTTTGTCTTGCAAGTAGGATGGTGTTTATAGAGATTAGTGAGCTTCTGGGCTAGGCCTATTCGCGGCAACTACTCGCAGATGATCACAGGAAGGTCCACTAGAGCTTGCCTCGCAACCCGAGCCCAAACCATGGATCGCTAGCGATCCATAGTGTTTTCTCGGGTGTGAGCCAACTCCTTTATTTTTACCTTTGCTTTGCCTTCTAAGAATTGCGATGACCTTATGTTGATGCATGGATCGTTGGCGATCCATATTGTATGGATCGCTGGCGAACCATACATTTATTCTATTTTTGTATTTTGGTGTCTAGAGATCTTTGTTGTCTTGCGTCAACGTTGTTTGTGAACTTTCGATTGATGCTATGGATCGCTGGCAATCCATGTCCTTAGAGTATTTTTATTCCTTTTCTTCCAACTTCTTCTAACTCCTTGTTCTAGTCCTTTCAGTTGACCTTAGAGCTATTCTAACTCGATCAAGTTGTTCCGACTTCTATTGGATTTTGCTAGGTTAAAAACCCGGATAACACCGGTGCATCGTATTCTTTTATATCTCGTTGTTTGGTAGATAAGCTTAACCTAGAACCCTCATATTTAGTTACTTCCTTAAGGGTTACAAATTCGATAGGAGGATATGCGACACTTGGGATGAAGTGTGACCACCTAGAGTTTGATTTGTTTGGCCATACCTTCGTTTGCAGTTTTCATGTGTTTGACTTCATAAGGTTCGAAATTATTTTAGGTATGGATTGGATAAGTAAGCACGATGCTAGGATATTTTGCCAATATAGGAAAATATCACTTAGATACCCTGACTGTAGTAATCAGATTGTATATACCGTAGAAAACCCTAGTTGTGAGGTGAATGCTTTGTTAGGTGTTGTGGAGGTAGAAGATGAGTTAAGTTACATTTTCGTTGTTAGAGAATTCATAGATGTTTTTGAACCTGTAGTAGGATTTCCACTGAAACGAGCCATTGAGTTTTATATAGATTTGGCACCGGGAGCTGAACCAGTGAGTATATCGCCAAGCAGGATGACACCTACTGAGATGAGGGAGTTAAAGGTGCAATTGATGGATCTGGAAATAAGAATTTTATCAGACCAAGAAGTTCACCTTGGGGAGCAGCGGCAGTGTTTTCTAAGAAGCCGGATAGATTGTTAAGGTTATGTATCAATTATCGTAAGTTGAATGAGAAGACAATAAAGAATCGATATCTGTTGCCCAGAATTGATGATTTATTTGATAGGTTGAGAGGGCCTAAAGTATTTTTCTAGTTGGATTTGGTGACAGGTTTCTATCATCTTAGGGTAGCAGAGGATAACATTCCTTTGATAGCATTTAGAACTAGATATGGATCATGTGAATGGTTAGTAATGCCGTTTGGACTAACTAATGCGCCAGCATTCTTTGTAGATTTGATGAACCGAATTTTCGAGAGCACTTGGATAGATTTGTGTTGGTATTCATAGATGATATTTTGATATTCTCTCAGGATTAAAGAGAGCATGAAGTTCATCTTAGAGTAGTGCTTAAGACGTTGAGGATGCATCAACTGAAGGCGAAGTTTTCGAAGTGTCATTTCTGGAAGAAGGAAGTGAAGTTTCTTGGTCATGTAGTCTCTGAGAAAGGGTTGTCTATAGATCCGACTAAGATTGAAGCGGTGAATAATTGGAAGAGACCCGAGACAGTGACTGAGATAAAGAGTTTTCTTGGATTAGCTAGTTATTATTAGAGGTTCATAAAGGATTTATCGTGAATAGCAACACCGATGACCAAGCTAACGCGAAAAAATGTGAAGTGTGTGGACCGATAAGTGTGAGGAGGCATTCCAGAAGCTGATAGACTTATTGACGAATGCACCTGTGTTGGTTGTTCCAGAGGGGAATCTGGACTTAGTGGTATATACAGATGCATGTGGAACAGGATTAGGAGCTGTGTTAATGCAAAGAGGTAAAGTGATTGCCTATGCTTCTTGACAGCTTAGTCCGCATGAGGTTAGGTACCCAACTCATGATTCAGAATTGGCTGCGGTGATTTTTGTGTTGAAGGTGTGGAGAACTTAACTTTTGGGAGAGAGATTCGAGTTATATACTGATCATAAGTCATTGAAATATTTATTCTCTGAGAAGGAGCTGAATATGAGACAACAGAGATGGTTGGAATTTGTAGCTGGTTTAACGAATGCTCCAGCTTATTTCGTTGACCTTATGAATCGAGTTTTCAAAGACTTTCTCGATCGATTTGTTCTCAACTTTATCGATGATATTCTTGTTTATTCTAAAACCGAGGAAGAGCATGAAAAACATCTTCGGGTTGTGTTGGAAACTCTTAGGAGCAATCAAATGAAAGCAATATTTTCTAAGTGCCACTTTTGGAAATCCCATGTGAAATTTTTAGGACATATTATTTCTGAATCCGGAATTTCCGTGGATCCTTCAAAGATTGAGGCGATTCAAAATTGGGAGAGACCAGAGAGTGTGATGGAAATCCATAGCTTTCTTGGATTGGAGGGCTATTACCGTCGGTCCATAAAAGACTTTTCTAAAATTTCCGTGCCTCTTACTAGTATGACAAAGAAGGGAGTTAAGTACAATTGGTCAGACAAATGTGAAGCTGCTTTTCAGAAATTAAAAGAACTCCTTTCCGATGCTCCTATTCTTGTGATTCCCAAAGGGAACTAAGACTTGATTGTTTATACCGATGCTAGTCGTGTTGGTTTAGGAGCCGTTCTCATGCAAAGTGAACGTGTTATCGCTTATGCTTCTAGGCAATTAAAGCCTGCCGAGACTAGATATGCCACTTATGATTTAGAGCTCACAGTCATTGTTTTCGCCCTTAGAATTTGGCGCCATTATCTTTTGGGAGAGTAATTTGTTCTCTACACTGATCATAATTCTTTGAAGTATTTATTTTCCCAAAAGGAACTTAATTTGCGTCAACAACGTTGGCTTGAATTCCTTGCCTCTTATGATGTTGATATTCTTTATACTCCCGGAAAGGGAAATCGTGTTGCCGATGCACTTAGTCGTAAGCAACAAGCGGTTGTTTCCATGATGATATCCGAATGGAATGATCACGAGACTTTGTCCATTTGTGAGATTCTAGATCGTGAATATGATTCATGATCATCTCTTATTTTATATAGCCTTGAGGCTCATCCTTCTCTTTTAGACCGCATCCTTGAAGCTAAAAAGCATGATCCCGAATTGGCTCATCTTAGCCAAAGTTGTAGGGATAAAAATAAGGTTGATGGTTTGAAAGACTTTGATATTGATGCTCGCGGAGGCATTCGAAAATTTGGTAGACTTATTGTGCCTAATATTAGTGATCTCCATAAAGACATATTAGAAGATTATCATCATTCTAAATTTACCATTCATCCCGATAGTAGTAAAATGTATGCGGACATGAAACGACTTTATTATTGGGATGGAATGAAATCTGATATTGCTAACTTTATTAAGCGTTGCATGACTTGCCAACTCATAAAGGCCGAGCATCAAAGGCCTGGTGGGTTATTGCAACCTTTGGACATTCCAGTTTGGAAGTGGGATCAAATTTCCATGGACTTTATTGACGGTATTCCCCGTTCTCGTTCGGATCATGACAGTTTATGGGTGATTGTAGATAGACTTACATTATCCGCCCATTTTATTCCTGTTTGGTCCAATCGAATCGTACCTCTTTTGGCCAAACTCTATGTTAAAGAAATTGTTAAATTGCATGAAGTTCCTACTTCTATTGTTAGCGATCGTGATCCATTATTTACTAGTAGATTTTGGAAGGGTCTTCAAAAAGCTTTGGGAACGAAGCTTAATTTTAGCACCGCTTACCATCCTCAGTCCGATGGACAAACAGAGCGTGTGAATCAAACTCTTGAAGATCTCCTTCGTGCTTATGTTCTTGATTTTGGTGGAAGTTGGGAAGATCACATTTCTCTTGTTGAGTTTTCTTATAATAATAGCTTCCAATCTAGTATTGGTGTGGCACCTTTCGAGGCACTCTACGAAAGGCCATGCCGATCTCCTTTGTGTTGGCTTGAAGCCGGTGAGAAGCTGGTTTTAGGTCAAGATTTTATTCGTGATGCCACAGAAAAGGTTGATCTTATTCGTCATAGGATGAAAGTAGCTCAAAGTAGACAAAAATCCTACACCGATAACCGAAGAAGGAATTTGGAATTTTCTATTGGAGATTTGGTATTCATTCGTGTTTCACCTATGAAAGATGTTGTGCGTTTCAGTCAATCGGGAAAATTAGCACCTCGATATATTGGCCCATTTCCCATCACCGAACGCATTGGTTCCGTGGCTTATCGCCTTTTATTACCGGCTCAATTTTCTGCTATTCATGACATATTCCACTTTTCTCAACTACCGAAATGCCTTAGAGATTCCAATTCTATTCTTGAGCCAGGTGTTATTGAAGAAATTGAAGTTTCACCTAATTTGAATTATGAGCAACATCCTATTCGTATTATTGCTATGGAGGTTAAACGCCTTCGAAATAAAGATGTTCCCTTGTGAAAGTTCAATGGTCCGCAATCCTAAGGATTGTTCTTGGGAATCCAGAGAATTCATCGAGCGTACACATCCGGACTTACTCTCTCGTGCTCTTTAAGGTGAACTTCTCACTTCAAAATTTTCTTTTGTGTTGTTATGCCTTAAAGTGTTATTACTCTTTATTTTCTTCTTAAGTATTGCGAGGACGCAATTTCTTTAAGGAGGGGAGTTTGTAACAACCCGCATATTTTACGATTATATATTTAAATTTTTTATTAAATATAGTATCGTTAGTTGAATTTAAAGTCTGAAATGTGACTTTTTGTAAACAGCTGAATTTGGACTCGAGACCACTTCCATTGATTTTAAACAACATTTACAACTTGTTTGAGTATAAACATTGATATGTTTGGAGTTGATTAGGATTTTGGTATTTTCATTTGGGCATTGGGTTTGGTTCTAGCCCACCAACCCAACAAGATAACCCAAACTCCTTTACCAAATACCCTAACTCCACTCCTCTTCATTCATTCCTTTCATAATTTCCAAACACTCTCAAGAAAAAGGATAAATGGGGGAAAAGAAAGGAAATTAAAGTTCCTAAGCCTTAGGTTTTCTTAGGAATTCTAATTCAAGTTATAAATCAAAGAGAAGCTTAGGTAAGCATCCTCTTCATCTTCTCTATCTCAATCCCTCTCCAATTTTCATAAATTCCTATAACCTAACTTGGGAAATCTATGCATTTGATAATAGATTGAAGATTCGAGAGGTGTTGTGAAGAGGAATTGGTCTTGCTTTGTTTTAGAGCTTCTCATTCCTTGTTTTTGAGTTTAAAGGTGAGTTTTTGAACTCACATCTATGTCTATAGCTTTCATTGTTGTTAGTATGAATTCCTAACATCTATTTCATGTTCAATTGCTTTTGATTTGAATTAGTTTGGTGTTTTTACCAATTTTGGTATTTTGAAGTCAAAATCTTTAAAGATCCTATCTTGGATGTTTGTACATGTTATTGGTGGTGTATCGAAGAGCCTATAGGGCTAGGTTGTCGCTTGGCATAAATCCCTAGCATCCATTCCTCGTTCGATCGCTTCCGGTTTGGATTTGCCCTCTTTGGGCTAGGCAAATTTTTGCCTAGCTGAAAAATCTAGACATCTGGTAGGGGCCTCTGGAAAAAAATTATATAACGAATGCAGAAAAAAAATGGCAGAGCCAAAATCCAGACGTCTGGTTAAACCCAACCAGACATCTAGAAGGCTTTTGGAATTAAAAAGAAAAAAGAGAAAATATATATATATTTCCAGAACCCAGGGCCAGGCGTCTAGCTAAACCTACCAGATGCTGTTCAATTTTGCTTATTTTGCCTGTTTTTGAGTGGATTTCCAATTTTTATCGATTTTGTTGATCAGATTAGTTGTCATTTATTATCGACTTTGATGACTTCTATTTTGGATTTTTGGAAATATCCATTTGATGGATTTGTTATCGATTTTCATGGTTTTAATTCACGCCGTCGACTGTGGATTTTTGGTGATAGATTGTTTTTACAATCATTTCTGTGATTTGTCACGTTAAAATACAAAGGTTTCTATACTAGTAATAAACACTCAAACTCTTTCACAAAAATGATTTCAACATTACTTTTAATACAAAGCTCGTTTTTAAAACCGTTTTCCAATCTATTAGTATATACAAACCTTTACCTCATTCGTATGAGAAATCCAATTAAATGACTTAGCAAAACAAGTGGTATGAAATGCTTGCATTTACTTCGTCGGTTAATTCTTAGACTTGTTCGATTGAAATCTTGTGACAATTTTCGAGTGGAAATCTACAATTTGTTTGTAAATATTTAAGTTAAGCCAGTGGTTATGGGACATGAAGCTAAACTTATCTATTTACTAGCTTGATGTAATTTACACTTATTGATCTATGATGATCATTTTAAGGTTTAAACTAGCGATATGCGATGTCTCTTTGTCCTCGTGGGGGACTATACCCCGTTCTGTTGAGCTTCACCTCAGTTTTATGGCCTATCGACCCATGGTCTTTTAACTATTTTATGGAGTTCGGTTCATCGGGCGTACCTTTGTACTAAGTCGTTGTTCCGGCTTATTTTATTTCCAGGTTCCTCGGATGTACCTTTGTACTACGTCATTGCACCGGCTCTATGGGTTAGCGACCCATGGGATAGCGTCCCGTTGTGATACATAAGTTGGTGAGTTTTTATGCTCCTGTTTGTGACAGGCCTCTCCCCCTTTTTTGTGATTTCTAGATTTCTAGATTGATGATTTCTAGAATTTGTGTTTTACCAATATTTGTGGTTTGCATTGATAAGCTTTATCAATATTTGTGACTTGGTGAATAAAATAAAGAATATGACATTCTTTTTTTGGGTATTTGAGAAAACTTGAGATATTATATGATTTTTACTGTTATCATATATATTTGCTATATCTCTTATTCTATCTCATCTTACATGATAATTATAGCTAGACTGATCCGTTTATTATTTTTCTTCTTAAATAATACTCGGGTTAGATCGAGGTGTTTCAGGTGCTTCCACTTGACTTCTTAGCAGGGACTAGCTTCTGACTTTTGGCTAACTACTTTAGCTTAGTAGTTTTTTTTGTTTTTATACATTCGAGATAGAGACTCCTTGATGTATACATATTCTTTTGTCTAGCACTTGTACCTATTCTTTTGTGGTGTAGTGGATTTTTATGACCACTACTTTGATGTACACTTCTATGTGTTATATTCATATTTGTTTCCGCCTTAGTGATATGAATATCTATGACTGATTTATGTTATGCTTATTTTATATTTGTTTCCGAAGGTCACATAGACACTGTGTAGTAGCTTTGAGTGTGTATTTGATATGTCAGATTTCCTCTTGAAATGAAATGCATGACATACTATCTGACAATATCGGTATTCGCACAAAGTAATTACACAGATGGTCGCTCCTCAACAGCCTTATTCTTCGTACTAATTGATGGCATTACCAGTAGTGTCCTTGGTTAGTGTGAGTATAGAGGTGGAGCGTCACAGGGAGCCACCCCTTCGAAATCTTTATCATATACCTTTCGAAAGCATTAAATCCTTTACATAAATCAAACTTTTCGAAAGCATTGGGTTCAAGTAAATATACGTGGAACATAGTTTCGAAACCATTTAAAACCATTCCTTTCGAATCCTTTAGGTTTAACTTCTCAAAAGGGTCTTAAAAGAACTAAGTCGAAAGCAACTCTTTTTTTTTGGAAAACCCAGGAGAACCCGGCGGACCGGTAAACTCTTGAGGAGGGTATAGTAAAGCCGTCCGCTGATCCAAGCCCTCATACCCTCGGGTAAATTTATATAGGATAGGGAAGCGCATGGTAGGAATCAAACCTGGGTCTTTTTACCAAAACCAATCCCTTTGAATGAATTATAGAAGCGGCTCAGTGTTTAAAGTGAAAGAACCCTTTCGAAGGCATTGCTTCGATAGGTAGAATGCGGTACCAGGGTTTCGACCCCTTCGGAAACATTTTCTTAAAACAAAGCAGCAACCTCTTTCGAAAGCTCATTTCTTTAAAAACACTTGACCAAGTCGAAAGCTATCTCATTCGAAAGCATTTTTTTCGAAAGAAAAGCAAGCGACATTTCCTTTTGAAAGCAAAACAAGGTCTCGACCCTTTTTAAAGCCCTATTTCGACTCTATTCCTTTCGTCTATCTCCAATCCACTACATACCGAGGCTTTGATACCATGTGTATTGGTTTTGACTAGGATGGAGGAGGAAGTATGAAGTCGAAAGGTGCTGCCGAAAGTGGCAAAACAGCAAAAGCCTTGTAAAAATGATTTTTAACTTTATAAAGTAATTCCTTTTCGACTAACCTACTTGTTTGTATTTAGTTGGTTGTCAATTTTTTTTCCAAAATCTTTTCTAAAAGTGCTGCCGAATTTCAGAGATTAACAATTTAAAATATTTACAAATTGCCTCTTCTCCTTTTATAAACATATAAAACATTTAAGTCGCATACATTAAATAATTTTATATACTTATTAAAACACTTTGGAAAATTCTACAAAAATTCCCATAAATCACTTTTAATATGTTTTCTAACATATTTAAATTCTAACCCAAAGCTAAAATGAAATAGCCGTAATTAATTTTAAACCCAATTTTACCATTTTATTCACTAGAAAATCCATAATAAATCCATATTAATTTAGAAAATTATGAAACTTGAAACCCATCTCTAAAGTATTATTTCTGACCATATATCAAAATTGCAAGTCATTTGGATGTCATTTGATAGGTTTTTCAAACCATAACTTGTCATAAAATCTATATGAATAAGCATAATTCATGAACAAGCATATATCTCTATTTAACATTCAAAACATGGTAATATACTTTGCAAAAAAAATCGATTTTGATCTAGAAATCGAAAACATCAAAAATGAGATGTAATCTGTTATTCAACTTTTTCTTGTGATTAAGGAGTTTGAGATTTGTTTCTTGAATTAGATTGATTAAGCTTCCTTCCTCTTGAATTTTGCTTATCTTTCTCTTTCTTTCTCCTAGTGGTGGCCTACCTCTTCTTGGTTTAGTTTTAGTTTGTGAACGTGTAAAATGAAAGTGGCATGAAGGGTTTAGGGTATATGAATATAACTTATTCATATTTCGCCCTTATCTATTAGCCTTTCCTATTTCATTTTAATTCCCTTTAGTTCATTAGTTAATTAGGCATGGCTACCCATTACTTTCAAATCTCAATTCCCTTAATCATTTACATTATTTCATTTAATTTAACTAATTAAATGTTCTAAATAATGTTAACCAAAATTAGGGTCGTTATAGACTCCCCTCCTTGAAGAATTTCTTACTCGAAATTACGATAAGGCACTCATCAGAATCAATCATAAAGGTAAAACATACCATGAAACAAATCAAAATAAGCGTCTCTAGTCTTGCTCTCAGTTTCCCAAGTACAGTCTCTCTCGTCGTCGTTCGACTGGACTTCAACTAATCAGGTTGTCTTGTTCCTTAGCCTCTTCTCATCTTTTCGACTATACAAACTGGCTTTCTAACTATAGTCAAATTCGGTTCCACTACTAAGTCCTCTAACATAGTTGGTGCTATGGTAGTCTCCGAATCTCGAACACACTTCCTTAGATGAGAAATATGAAAAACATCATGGACTCCTGCCAAACTGTTCGGTAACTCTACCCTATATGCAAGTTTCCTGATCCTTTCTACAATAGGAAATGGTCCAACGAACCTCGGTGCCAATTTCCCTGATTTCCCGAATCTGATCACACCTTCATTAGTGATACTTTGATGAAAACATAATCTCCAACTGAGAATTCTATGTCTTTCCGTCTTCAATCAGCATAGCTCTTCTACCTAGACTGAGCTTCCTTTATTCTAGCTCAAATTAACTCAATCTTTTCTGCAACTTCCCTAACCAAATCTGGACCAAGAACTAACCTATCCACGGTCTCTAACCAACAAACTAGAGATTTGCATGGCCTTCCTTAAAAAGCTTCAAATGGTGCCATCCCTTTACTAGCCTGATAACTATTGTTATTCGAAAACTAGACTAAGTGTAGATGGTCTTTCCATGAACCTCCAAAATCTAGCATGCAAGCTCGCAACAAATCTTCTAAGACTTTGTTAACTTTTTTCCGTTGGCCCAACCGTCTGCGGATGGTAAGTGGTATTCATCTTGAGCTTGGTACCTAAAGTATCTTGTAGACTCTTCCAGAACTCGCAAGTGAATAAGGAATCTCTGTCACTTACTATACTACTAGGAATTCCATGAAGTCTAACTATATTCTTCATGAATAACTTAGCCAAAACAGGTGTCGTCCTGGTTGACTTAACTGGAATGAAATAGGCACTCTTGGTTAACCTATCCACTATGACCTTACTTTCATTTCCTCTATTAGATCTTGGCAATCCATCTATAAAATCCATTGTGATAGAATTCCATTTCCATACTGGAACATCTAAAGCCTGAAGTAACGCACTTGGATTCTGATATTCGGCTTTTACCTGTTGACAGTTCAAACACTGTTTCACCCATAAGCCTACATCTCTCTTCATACCTTCCCTGAAGAAACTTCTTTTCATGTCCTGATACATCTTAGTTCCACCCGGATGAATAGTAAACTTTAAATGATGGCATTCTTCAAGAACTTTCTTCCTAATGTTTTCCACATTCGGGACACACAGTCTTCTTTTCTTCCTTAACCACCCATTTTGGTCAAGACTGAAATCTTTCAAGTCATCGCTCTCTGTTCCATTTCCTAACTTCCTGATCCGCTCAACTAATACTGGATCCACTCCTTGCTTAGAAGCAATCAATTCGATCATCATCGCTCGAACTTTTAAACATGATAACATAGCAGTTTCTTTAATATATCTAGGTTTAGATCTCTATTGTATCCTGCATGTAGTCAATGCTTCTAAATCTTTCCACTCAGCTATCATTGCCAACACTGCATTGTTTTTTGCTAAGTGCATCCGCAACCTTGTTGCCTTTTCCTGGTGTGTACTCAATACCAAAGTCATAAGCGGCTAAAAACTCTAACCACCTCTGTTGTCGTAAATTCAACTCCTTCCAAGAGAATAAATACCTCAAAGACTTATGATCCATATACAACTTGAATCTTTCTCCCAATAGGTTATGTTTCCACAGCTTTAATGCAAAAATAACTAAATCTAATTCCAAATCATGAGTTGTGTATCTAACCTCATGTGGTCTAAGCTGTCGAGATGCATAGGAAATCACTTTACCTCTTTGCATTAACACAGCTCCTAATCCTGTTCCACATGCATCCGTGTACACCACTAAGTCCTGATTCCCTTCTGGAATAGCTAACACAGGGCATTAGTCAATAAGTGTTTCAGCTTCTGGAATGCCTCCTCACACTTATAAATCCAAATTAACTTCACATCTTTTTGTGTTAGCTTGGTCATCGATGCTGTTATCCACGAAAAATCCTTAATGAATCTCCAATAATACCCAACTAATCCAAGAAAACTCTTTATCTCAGTCACTATCTCGGGCCTTTTCCAATTATTCACTGCTTCGATCTTAGTCGGATCTACAAACAACCCATTCTCTGAGACTACATGACCAAGAAACTTCACTTCTTTCTTCCAGAAGTGACATTTCAAAATTTTCGCTTTCAGCTGATATTGCATCAACATCTCAAGCACCACTCTAAGATAAACTTCATACTCTCTTTCATCTTTATAGTCTATCAAAATATCATCTATGAAAACCAACACGAACATATCCAAATGCTCTCGGACAATTCGATTCATCAAATCTCCAAATAATGTTGGCGCATTAGTCAGTCCGAACGGCATCATTAATCATTCGTACGATCCATATCTTGTTCTAAACATCGTCAAAGGAATACTATCCTCTGCCACTCTATGTTGATGGAACCCTGTTGCTAAATCCAACTAGGAAAATACTTTGGCTCCAGTCAATTGGTCGAACAAATCGGCAATTCTAGGTAATGGATATCGATTATTTATTGTCTTCTCATTCAACTTATGATAATCAATACATAACCTTAACGATCCGTCCGGTTTCTTAGCAAACACTACGGCTACTCCCAAAGACGAACTACTTGGTTTGATAAATTCTTACCTTCCAAATCCACCAACTGTACCTTTAGTTCCTACATCTCGGTATGTGTCATTCTGCTTGGTGGCATACTCGCCGGTTTTTCTCCTAGTACTAAATCTACCCAAAACATGATAGCTCGTTTCGGCGGCAATCCCACTACAGGTTCAAAAACATCTGCGAATTCTCTAACAAGAAAAACACGATTCAACTCGTCTTCTGCCTTCACAACACCCAACAAAGCATTAACCTCAAAACTACTGTTTTCTACAGTTTATATTATTCGATCGCTACAGTTTGGGTGTCTAAGCGATATTTTCCTATCATGGCAAAATATCCTAGCATCATATTTACTTAACCAATCCGCACACAAAATAATTCCGCACCCTACAAAATCAAATACATGCAAACTACAAACAAAGGTATGACCTAACAATTTAAATTCTAGGTGGTCACATCACATCCCAAGAGTTGCATAACCTCCTATCCAATTTGTAACCCTTAAGGAAGTAACTAGGTATGAGGGTTCTAGGTTAAGCTTATCTACCAAGCAACGACATATAAAAGAAGAACTCATGGCTCGGCCAAAGTGGAGGAACACATGGCCCGACATTGAGTGGATCGGCCAGCATGAGCATGACAGAGTAGTTCAGACCTTGTGGATCGGTTGTTCACCGCTCGGCCTGGAAGAAGAACTCATCACACGGCCTAGAGGAGAAGTGCGTCGCTCGGTTAAGAGAGGATAGCCAAGATAGGTCGGTCAATTATCGACCGGTGTGGATTAGGTCCGGCCTTTAAAGCGCAAAGCCATTCATCGCTCGGCTAGGGGAGACCTTGTCTCGTTCGGTTCGGATGTTTCCGTAGTTGTCGCTCGGTCAGGAATGGTAAAACAAGATGGCTCGGCCATGAAAGGAAGTCAGAGTGGACCGAACGCACATCGCTCGGCCATGAAAGGAAGACTAGGGTGGTTCGGCCGTTCATCGTTCGAACCAGGTCAAATTACCTATAGGGCAACGTGACCAGTCTTTCTTTTCCCCAAGCTACATTACTAGCTGCTTCGAGTCATGGGGGACTTCGCTTCGAGATCCATTATGGGTTGCTCCGAGTCCTTTGAGGGCTTACTTCGAATCATTTGATAATCGACCACCGATCAGACATCATGGCTCGGCATTCCACGGTCGCCCTAAGGTCGTTCGGAGTATCTGGATCGGTCAACTCGAGATCGCAACTATGGGCCGAGCTACTCTGTTCTTGGGCTTGCGCAAGGAGTCCCGCCTATCTTTGTCTATAAATAGAGGGGCATGAGTGCAATGAAAAGGGACATTTTTTCGAGAACTCCGAGGACACTCTACCATTTTTCATACTAATTTCATTTAGTTCAAACTTGTACACAAGTTTCTTTGTTTACGGATTGAACCTGTATCCAAGTCATTCAGAAAAGTAATAAAGATTATATTAACAGTGGACGTAGGCAGTTGCGCCGAACCACTATAATTCTGGTGTTCTTGTTTCTGCAGTTACTATTGCATATATTCCTCTGTTTAAATTTACTATCTTTATTAATCTCTCTACACCAATCTATTCTTAGGTGTTTGTGACCAATTTTGGTGCTAACATTTTGGTGCTTTCATTGAGAACAATATTCTCAGTCTATTAGGATCTACTTTGTTGCTACTGGATTGAGGAAATCACCCGAAGAAGATCCAAGTTCATTCATAAGAAGTTCATAGATTCTACTCAGAGTTTCGACTGATAACTCTACAATGAGAAGACCACGTACTAGATCAGCCTCCCACAACGCGGATGTCAACGAGGCCGCCAACGTCCAACAAGTGGGACCTAGCAATCAACAAGCTAACCCAGGTGCAAGGACTTCCGCTCTTCTAAACCAAGCAGAAGTTGTCACCAGAACAGAGTTCAATGAGCTGATGAGAGAACTCGTGGAAAGCAAGAGACAGCTTAGCAACCAGATTCAAGCTAACGCCAATCTCATGACCCAAATTGCTCAACAATAGCATTAGAATACCGGTGGGAGCCCCACTTTCTACTCCTCATCTGACAGCTCCGCTTCGTCAAATGAGCATCATAGGCGCAGACGCCGTAGGATTGAAGCGGCACAAACAGCCGCAGTAGAACAATCCAATAGAAATGGTCCAGGCACTTTACTTGGAACCGCGGCCCCTCACTTGCACCTAGGAAATCACACTCAAGTTGGAATGGAAAACTTAGGATCTGGAGCACGAGTGGAGGCCGGCCAACCGGCTTACCAGGGTCGTAACAAAGCAGGTCCCCAGGACGTGGATTTGGGAGATCACTTACCAAGGAGGCACTGGCCAAAACGGTCGTGAAGGACGGAGTCCAACTTGCCACCTCCCATCCAAACCCCGGATTTATCAGCTATGGTCAGACAGCTGATGAGAGAAAATCAGGGCTTATCTATTGACGCTTGGGGTATAGCTAGGAGTCATACTCTATTCACAGATGCTACCCTACAAGCTGAGTACCCCCGGAAGTTCAGCATGCCGACTATTCCAGCCTATTAGGGGAAGACTGAACCCCAACAGCATGTAATGAGATACGGGTGGATGATGGACTCGGCTAGGGCAAACGATGCGACTAATTGTAGGTGTTTCCCAATAACCTTATCCAGAATCGCCACCATGTGGTTCACCAGACTTCCTCCGCGATCGATCTCCAGGTTCGATGAGTTAGCGGCAAAATTTGTGGAACAGTTTAGAATTCATACCACTCGCCCAAAGGATGTGATGTCTTTATCCAGTGTGATCCAGGCTCTAGGGGAGCCGTTAAAGGAGTATTTGCAGAGATTCCATGTAGCTGCTACCGAAGTTAGCAACCTAAATGACTATGCTATTCTCATGGCCCTGATGCAAGGAGTAGATCCAGACTCGGAATTTGGTGATTGGCTGGCAGGAAAACCTTCGGCTACCTTGGAGCAGTTTTAGTCAAAGGTGCACCAATACATGAGAAGGGAGGAAGCCAGGTGGACGAGGTGAGGCAGTGCGCCAGGGCCTGGAAAGGAGACGGTGCAAAGCAATATTGTAGTGAAACAATCTGGCGACAATTCTGGAAAGGTCCAGGTTAATGTTCAAAACAAGCACGAGCGGTCTAAAGGATTCGGAAGAGTAAGTTCCGGTAAGAAGAGGGTGGCAGGAAAGTGGAAACCAAGGTTCCCGACATATAGTGAATACACCCCTCTGAACGCATCTCTCGAAAATATTTACTTATCAACTTGTAATACATTTCAATATCGAAAGCCGAGCCTAAAGGAATCCATTGAGGAGCAGAAGAAGACCGGAAAATACTGCCAGTTCCACGAGACCTACGGGCACAACATTAAGGAATGTAGACACCTCCATGATGCTACAGAAAAACCGATTCGGTAGAAAAAGTTACAGCAATTTGTTGAGAATCCGCAGGAAGGATGACAGGGAGCATCCGACCCCAATTGTGGGCAGGCTTTGCATCGACCTGAGGAACCCGCTCGGACCGTAGCAAGACTAATCATAAACACGATAGTTGGTGGGCCCCACCCAGCAGACAAGAATTGCCAATAAATGGAGCGTTATGCTAGTTCCCTAAAGCATGCGGATTTTGAATATTATTCAAACACAGAAGATGGGACCCCAGTGAAATAGCAACGAATGATGATGAATAATATAGCATTCAGGAGTAGAGATGTTGATAAGGTGGAGGCACCTACCATAGACCCGATGGTCATCTCAGCAACGATTGGGCCATCATTTGTGAGAATGATACTAATTGATTGCGGGAGTTCTGTGAACATTATTTTCAAAAAGGCATACGACCAAATGAAGATGAAGGAAAAGGATTTGAAGCCATCTAAAGCCCACATTCATTGTTTTAATGGTGCAGCAACTAATGCAATAGGTTTTGTTGAATTACCGGTTGAGTTAGGATAAGGTGAACGTAGGACGGTATGGATCTTACCGTTCATTGTTCTGGATGTTGATTCCCCGTATAATGTTTTTCTAGGCCGCCCGGCCCTGGCGAAGTTTAGGGCAGCTTTGGCCCCATGGTGTTTGACCTTGAAATTTCCGATCGATAGAGGAGTTGGTGTAGTACATAGCGATCAAGCGACTGGTCGTGCATGTTATGTAGCTGAGCTGAGAGAGGCTCAGCGGAGAGAGAAGGGGAAGGTTGTGGACAACTCTGTACGCATCCAAGCAACGCAAAATTAACAAGTAATGCCCGAGCTTTGGCTCGCGAAGCAGGGACGGATCTATAGAGGCATAGATCTGAGAGACGATGATGAAGAGCCTAAGGAGGCTAAGGCTGCATCGGCTGAAATGACGATTGACATTTCAGTCAGCCGTGATGACCCGTGTTTGTACCAAAATTGGGCACAACTCTCTTCAAAAGGGTTTGAAAAGATAAAATGAAGAAATTAAATGGAAAAAGAGGATTATCTAACAAACACTTCAAAAACAAACAAGAAAGTACGTAGAAACACAGAAATTTAGAGTGGTTCGGCGTGTTGCCTGCGTCCACTATGAAATGATTGATCTTTATTAACTTTTGGTTGCTGGTTATAGTGAATTACAGCGGTAAATCTCAATTACAACAGTGGAATTTGAATACAATGGTGGATTCGGCAGAGTCTGGACGTCAAAGAGCCAAAAAGATCCTTTTTCTGTAGGTTTTGGGCTGCTATTTATAGGCGTAGGTTGCAAATATCTCGCTCAGATCTCGGGAGACCTCTTCTGGCACGTGAGTGGGCCCACGCGATCGATCCTACGTGATTTGCTCTCGGTCCGTGATCGATACAAACCAATTTCGTATCGATCAATATTTGGCCCAATCGAGTCGAAATTGAGCATGAACATTGTTGATGATGTACACAAGCTCCTATGAAAATTTGGTGGCATTTGGACTTGTGGATAGTGAGTTATGATCGATGTGAATGCGAGTCTTCGGTAGGCTCTTCAGTTCGAATCGGTACACTTCGTATTGATTAGTTCGAATTGATGTTGAGCACGCGCTTTATTTTGGATCGATCCGAATTTCATGCCGAATCGACTGAGTCTCTCCTATGCGCGAGCCTTGTTCGAATCGATCTGTAGTGTGTTGTTCGTATCGATCAGTAGTATGTTGTTCGAATCGATCTGTACTTACTCTATTCGTATCGATTGTTCTGCTCTGTTCGTATCGATCGATACAAAGTAGCGGCTTTGATTGTACTTGATGGATATGAATAGTAGCTTCATGATGGATACGAAGTGAAGCGCACCGGTGGATCGATACGAATAGTCGACACTTGATGGATACGAACAAAGTTCTTTTTGATGGATATGTATAGGGTAGTTCCACTGATCGATACGAAGTAGCACGCCTTTGATCGACTCAAATATGATCGATACGAAGTCAAATTTTCCCTGGTTGCTTCATGGACTCGAACAAGGCGATTATCGATGGATTCGAACAGACCAACCTGAGTGTGGCTCTTTGATGGATACGAACGGTTTGCTTCCTTGAGTTGTATCGATCATATCTCGAGCATACGCACTCCGATTGACTTGAAACATGGAATGTTGGCTTTCATAGATTTGTTTGTCATGTCTTTTCAATTGTAGCTCGATCCGAACTCGGACAAAATTTATCGATATCCATAGTGACCCTGCGTATACCGATCTTCGGGATGGACTTTCCTTGGTCTCCAGTCAAGTTCTTGGTATCACGGCCTTGCCAAAAGGCGGGATAACATTTGCCCCCCAAAGTACGTCTTGTGAAAACACGACGTGCTTTAAAAAGCTGCAATCTTCATTCTGAATAGTTCCATCTGACTTGTCAATCGGTTGTTGTTTTCTCGTCGGAAGTTGTAATTCTTGACTGATTTTTCAATAATATGAATTGTTGACTGCCAACTGCTGTACCGTGTACTATTGTAACTGATTGTTGTATGATCACGATTATTTGTTTGTTGTCGTAACCGTCATCAACCGAATATCCAATCCCTGTGAATTTTGAATATTGAATATTAGTGTGGCATACATGCATATAAGTTAACCTGACTCTTGCTAACGTCGCACGTTCACTAGTCGTTGTCAGTTCTCTTATATCGAATTCCGTATCGATCTTCTCCTAAATCGATGTGAAATTCAAGTTGTAACAACGCTTGATGGTTGTTTTGGGAATGTCCCTTCGTATCGGTCCTCTCCTAAATCGATTCAGGATGAATAAACATGAATCTCATATCAATAGAGTTAAATTATCCAAATTATTCTATGATGATCTTCGCATCGATGGCTGTGAACTCCTGCAACTTTCCAAGTGATGGGTATGAACAGTTCAGTTCATATCGATGAGTCTCGGATGGAGTCGAAAAAAGTGGATACGAACAAGTGTTTCGTATCGATGGAACCATGTTGCACTAGTGCAGTCTTGACGTTCCTTTTGCATCGATGCATCTTTATGGATTCGAACAGTTCATGCGAGCTTTTCCTTTGTCGCTTGTTGGGTCTCTTTTCATATTGAGGGACTAAAGATGGATACGAATAGTCCAGTCAGTCATTCAGGTGTTATTTGTATCGATGGATATGAGTCTTTATGGTCCGTGTGCTGATGGATACGAACAGAGCAGTTCGTATCGATGCGCTTCAGGTGGACTCGAGTAGATGGATACGAATGGACATCTTCGCATCGATAGATGTAACCTGTTGACACCGGTCAAAATAACCAGGAGACGAATCATTTCTCTGTGGCTACGCATCCATATAAATACATTTCGTACTTAGCATGTTTTTTCTCACTTGCTCATTTTATTTCTCCTGGCTTTCGTATCGCTCTTGCCTTCGCATCGTTAAAGAAGTCGAAAAAGAAAAACTGCCTTCATCCCCAAATTGAATAGTTCTTCATTCCTTTGAACTGACTATTTAAATTAGGTAACTAATCGATCGATTCCACTTTAAAATTACGAGATTTGAGTTTTAATCGCTACTCCATTCGTGTTTATGATCGATTCCGGTGCTGTTGATGCCGGAGTTGGGTTGAAACAAGGTTAAGGAAGGGTTAATGGCATTTGCTTCGATCGGAGAAGAAGAAGAAGCGAGGTTGGATACGAAGGGGCTAGTAGGCAATTGCTTGGCCTTAATCTCGTATCGATTGAGGAAGAAGGTGTCTTGCTTCGTATCGAGAACACAGGCCGCGATCGATACGAGATAAGGAGCTCAGATTGATATGACCTGGCCGTAAGGTGATCGATTCGAAACCTTGTCCCCAGGTGATCGATACGAATGAAACTTTGGGTGGCCGATCCAAACTTTCATTTTGATGGATACAAACTTTAACCAAACATATGACTCCGGCGAGCTTTATCCTTGCATGTCTGGACTTAACTACTAAACTGCATATATGACTGCCCCTCGAAGCTCGTCGATGGCACTGTAACTTAACAAAATTTTAAAGAACTTTAAATTGGATCGGTCTCTAAAATCTGGATGGCACGGTCATGGCAGTTAGCGATGACGGTCACTCCAGTTGAATTTCGAAGTCTTGTCATTTGCATATTTTCTCATACTTTGTAAAATTTGCCAAGTAACAGGTAGCAGTGCACTTGCACATTCACACACTTCACACTAGGAAACACAGGCTTATTATCGTTTAATAATGAGTTTTAATAAGTTGATTAGTTATGGAGTCCACAAGTTCTCAACAGCAGGAGTTTCAGAGTTCATCTTCTTTTGTCCTAGAGATACCGACCATTGCGGCCGAAGTTATAGATCCAGATCCGAACGAGCTGCCTGGTGCCAGGTTTATTGGTAATCCACAGGATTTTGTACCATTCAATGTCTCCAAAGACATGCTGGGACGGATATGTCTAAGGCATGGTTTATCATTGAACGACGTATTATTGCCGGGACCAAATGATAGACCACATGCTCCCAAGAGGGGTTTACTGCCTTCAATCGCCATGCGTGCACAGCAGGGACACTTCCTCCATTCAATCAATACATTAGGGAAGTGTTGTCTTTCCTCGGAATCGCTCCATCACAACTACACCCCAACGGATACGCTATGCTGAACAGTTTATTTATTGTATTCATGGAGCATCTCTTTCGGCCACCGACTCCAACAGAGGTTAGATATCTTTTTAACATCAAGAGTAAGGGAGATAGTCCATCTTATACATTCCTGGAGGCGGTCAGGAATTGTCAAGTAGTAACTGGATCCTGGACAAGGCTGAGTTACTTTAAAACAGAATGGTTCTACGTCCGATGCCCCCTAGGATTTGCCAGTCGATGGTTAGTCAGACGTAAGTGTTGTAATCTTCTCCAAGAGTTATCAAGATAATAGTAGTTGATGTAAAACTAATATCTTCTTTTCTTTATAGCAGCAATTTCATGACTTGAAGGCGGGTACTTCAAAGAAATAGTAAGGGTCGTTCAAGAAGTTCCAAGTGAAATGAGGGACATCGATTTGGTTCTAACCGACAGAAATTTGAGAATCGTGGGGCTTATTGAGCGAAACAAGAGCATAAGGCTTGAAGGAACACTAAGAGCAGACCCGACGAAGCGGGTAAAGCGTAGAGCACCCAGAGTCATAATTTTTGAGGGAGATGACGAAGAGAGAATGCCCACGGATGAAGAACTTGTTGTTGGGTCTTCGACTGGATTTCAAGCGACAGAAGGAAGAAGAAAAGGGAAGGCCGCTGCTTACAAACGTCCTAAGTCTTCGAGGTGGAAATCAGTTGTGGTTTCTTTGTCGATTCTCGGCATTAGAATCTCAGAGGCTCCTTCCTCGCCAACAGAGAGTCCTTTTGAAGGGCTTGCCGATATTCCGATTCTGGACTTTGTGTCACTTCCACATGACATTGGATTGGAGGAGCTTCAAAACGCTCTAGATTTAAGCAAGTCTCTATCGATCAGTGCGGCCAACATTACCGGTTGGTCGGGGGGTTGCACACACATAAACACTTCACAGTACTACACGGTTTCCAGCCTTACATTGCCTGTTTCAAGAATTCACTAACTCCGTTTTCCTTTTACTTTACAGATACGATGAACAGATGAGATCCTTTGCTCAGCAGTCTTCGTTCAGCACGCCAATCGTCAGGCTCGTGTTATGAGTTCCGCCGGAGGGAGGACGACAGATTCCGCGATCTCGGTTATTCTAGTCAGGAACGCTATGAGAGGGATAGAGATAGGGATTACAGAGAACAAAGACATCGATCCTGATCACGCTCTCCACCCCCTCGACTCCCCACACAATCTTCGGGCCAAGGAAAACAACCGGTAGAGCCCCCTCGTCACAAACCATCTTTGCATGCTTCAAGATCCAAGTCACAACGCCACAGAACTGAGGTTGAGCCTCCTGTCATCGCCGAGCAAGCTATCACTGAGCCCACTGGGGAAGGGGCTATTAAACTTGCTCGGCTAAAGAAAGATTTCCCAAGTATATGCTTTGACGGCTACATTTTTCCCCCTCGCTTAAAGAGAATTCCATCGGAGGCAGAGAACACAATGCATGATTACATTCATGACATCTATTCCCAGTACAAAGAGTGGGTGAAGGCTGTAGAGAAAGCATCGAAGGTAGCCTTCGAGCGGGCTAAAATAATCAAAAAGTTAGAATCTGATCTCGCCTAGAAGGACCGCATCGTCCAAGTGCTTACTGATGAAGCCGAGTCCTCTCGGAAATCAGAGATAGAGGCCACCAAAAAGGCCGATGAGGCGAACTTGGCCATGGAGAGGATGAGGCAGACACACTTTGCCTTGGTGGAGCAGATGGGCCACCGAAACACCACTGTCATAGCTGAACGGGACGCCGCTCTGAAAGACTTGCTGAACTTAAAGCTAAATTCTCCGAAATCATCAAGGAAAAGGATGATGCCAACAAAGCCACCCAGGAGCATGTGAACAGGCCGTTGTGCTTCAGGGTGAACGGGATGCAGCCATAGCTAAGGTCCGAGTGGTGGAGACTGAGTTCGAGGAGAAAGTCCGAATGGCTGAGTCTAGGCTAGAAGTTGATATTGAAGATCTCCTCATTGTTTATAATGCTAACGTTTTGAGGCACAGAAATCTAGCCTGGCTTGACAACTACCCGACACATTTATAAAACGCTTGGGGCCGATTGGTTGAGGATGAGAAGGTGGTGCATCTGGGTGAATCAATCGACGAGTTTGAGCTTGAGAATCGTATGCTAAATGAAGATGAACGAAAGATTCTCCATGAGTCAATGATTTCGCATGAAAAAGAAAGGCTCAGCACCCAACAGTCGGAGGCCGGAGAAGGATCAAGTGTTAAGCATCACGATGCAAGTGCTGAAGTTCCTATGCCAACCCAGCCTGAATCTGCTCCTGTGGTGGATTCCCAATCAGTTCCTGCTTACAATCCGGATCGGCTGCAGTTATCTCCGGCTAGAGAACAAGTTTTTGAAGCCGTTCAGCCGTCCATGAGCCAAACTGAGGAAGGTACTCTAAACATTCTCTATGCTTATCTGAAATTGGAGTTGTCATTCGAATTGGTTATTAACAGTTCTTCTTTTGTTTTTTTCCAGTGATTAATGTTGCACCGGTCGTGCCTCCTGCCACTCAAGAATCACATCATATGCAGGAGGCCATTATAACTGAAGCAACCACCACAACGACCACGACATCGACTGACGGAACGTAGGGGTGCACGCTTGTTTTCGATGAGCAGATGATGGAGGAACTCCTCAGTCATCACAACGATCCTTTTGTGGACCTACCATTTGTTATGGGTGGAAGCGGACCTGCTACTGGCTCTTCAATACCAACCACTGATGCTCCCAGCGAGGCACAAGCGATTCGTGAGAAAGAAATATTGGCCGAAATCGACGCTGAAATGGAGGCAGCGACTCGTGGTGGTAGTTTTGGAGGTACATTTATTGATACCAGTGTGCCTATCCCGCCTCCTATAGTCGATCCAGTTCCTCCGACTCCATCTTCAGGGAGCATTCCCGTACACTTGAGCTCGGATGAGGAAGTTGATATCATGCCCCCTACTAGAGATCAGCTGCCGAAAGGCAAAGCTCGAAAAGAAAAATAGGTGGCAGCTCCAGTGGGTACACACCGAAGAAGAAGCCGAAAAAGAAGAGAGAGTAGACGTGCTTCTTCGGTTTATTTTTGGTAGATAAATAGGAATCTATCTTCGTTTTTCTTTTGTAGGCCGTGTATAAATGTGGGTTCGGCCCCTGCCAGTAGGAATTTTGGAATCAACTTGTACATAATTTCTTTTCACAAATAGTTGAAATGAAACTTTATTTTATTTTGAACTTGATGTGTGTTTATTTGCTTAAGTGTTCCAGCATTTGAATTCTTTGTTCAGTACACTTGTGAAGTTTCAACTTTTGAATCTCGTTTGAGTTTATCCGTCAGTTCTGAAATCACGACCACAAGTCATGACGGGATATTAAGTTGAACTCCGATGTTGTACTGCTTCAGTCAGTGATTGACACTTAAGTTCTGCCCTCAGTTTCAGGGATGAAGTGAAAGGATCGGCTAGCGGTCGTATTTCGCCATCAACGCATCATGCTTAGCATCATTGAATTGATGCTGAAACCAGGAGAATTCGAGTGGTCGACTCACACTCGCTCTTTTATCGATGATTGTATCCACGCTCCAGGGATTGCACTTATGCGTCGATGGTCGGTTGCATCTGCTCAAATTTTAAGCGCAAGTTCATACTTCGGGGACTTAAGTCATTTTCGTGGGCAATTAGCCACGTTCGCTTGACATTTAGCATTTCGTCCGCACTCTGGGGACTTAAATAAATTCATGGGCGCTCAGTCACACCCGACCTGAGTTTATACTCCGGTCCGCGCTCTAGGGACTTAGAGCCAATTGGCATTTTATAATCCAGTCCATGCTCTGGGGACTTGGAGTTGGTTGACGTTTACTCTCCGGTTCGCGCTCTGGGAATCTGTATCGTTTCGATGTCTATACTTCGGTTTGCACTCTGGGAATCTGAAGTTAGGTGATGTTTATACTCCAGTTCGCACTCTGGGAACTTAGAGTTAGTTGATGTTTATACTCCGGTTCGCATTCCGGGAATCCGGAGTTGGTAAGTAGATGGTCAATCACATCTGTTGTGAGTTTTTGAATTTAGTTCGCACTCCGAGAACGAAAGGTGCATCAGGATCGTGGATGGTCGGGTCACATCCACCCTGAGTTAACAAGTGAGGTCATTAGATGGACGGGTCCATCCTCCTCAAAATTGGTTCGAATACAGGCGAATTCATTAGGTGGACGGATCCACCCTCTTCGAAACCGTATTTGTAGGTTTATACTCCAGTTCGCACTCTGGGAATCTGGAGTTAGGTAAAGGATTGTCGTGTATCAATCCTTTTTTGACTTTGGTGGATGGCTTCTCGCCGAGCTTGGGTTTCACTTAGTGAGTGACCGGTCATATCACAGTCACTCCCTATTTGAATAAATTCCACCGTATGATGGAACTTAGCTCTCCGTGCATAGTGATGGTCATATGAAGTATTCCAAGTAAATCACAGCCCTGGCCCGGAGAGATTGCACTTTATTGCTGAAATAAGAAAATATGGCAAAATCAGTTGCCTTATTATAAATTCAAATTTTGAAGTGCATAACCAAATTGCAAATGAGAAATAGAATGAATAAATAAACAAATCCTGTTATGTGTAGTAGCGACGAAGACTCTTGCTGTTCCAGGCTCTCGGAAGAGTGAGACTGTCAACGGTCGATAATTTGAATGTGCGATCTCCGAGCTTTTGTTCAATAACATATGGTCCTTCCCATGTTGGCTTCATATGCGAAGGGACCGGATAAATTCTTTTGAGTATGAGATCTCCAAGTTCAAATGTTTGGGGTCATACCTTGGCATTGTATAATCAGGCGACTCGACTTCGATATGCGGCTGCCCTCAAATCAGCCTCTTTACGCTTCTCATCCAATAAATCGAGAGATTCAGCAAGTAATATAGCATTTATCTTTGGATCATAGTATGTCACACGATGAGAAGGTACTTCTAATTTGACTGGAATAACAGCTTCTGAACCATAAGAGAGAGAGAATGGAGTGTGACCGGTCGCGGACTTGTGGGTCGTACAGTAGGCCCATAAGGCCATAGGAAGTTCATCGACCCATTTGCCTCCGGCTTTTTTCAGTCATTTCTCCAGAATGGATTTTGTAACTTTATTAACAGCTTCAACCTGTCCATTCTCTTGAGGGCGTGCAACTACGGAGAATTTCTTCTGAATGTGGAATCGTTGATAGAAATCCTTAAATTCGGCACTGTCGAATTGGGTCTCATTGTCAGTGATGATAGTACTTGGGAGACCAAATCGGCAGATGATGTTGCACACTACAAAGTTGATCACCTTCTTCGTTGTGATCGTGCCAAGGGGCTCAGCTTCCGCCCACTTGGTAAAGTAATCAACTGCTACGATGGCGTACTTCGCACCACTTTGGCTAGGTAAAGAGCCAATAATATCGATGCCCCATACCGCGAATGGCCACGGACTGACCATCTGTGTTATCTCGGTAGGTGGGGCTCTAGGGATTCGAGCATGCTTCTGACACTTATCACACTTCTTGGCATAATCCGATGCATAATGATTTACAGTTGGCCAATAATATCCATATCGAAGTACTTTCTTGGCAAGGACTTGCCCCCCGGTGTGATCGCCACATTCTCCTTCGTGCACATCATGCAATACTCGTTTGATTTCATCGTGAGTGATACACCGTTGTAAAGGAACATAATATCCTCTTCTATACATGACTCCATTCTGAATAGTGAACCGCGAAGCTTTTCGAAGAATTTGTCTCTTTTCGCTCCTATGCTCTTGCAGGGTTCCATGCTCGAGATAATTTCTGAATGGAGTCATCCATGACTCCCTCTTGGAAACGACATCAAATATCCAATCGGTTTCCATCTCATCAATGCTTGGCGAAGATAATATCTCTACAGGAACAAGTCCCATTTGCTGTGCTTCACCTGTACTGGCTAACTTTGCCAACGAATCAGCTTTCTAGTTGTGTTCTCGTGGTATGTAATAAATGGCGTAATAGTCAAATTGATTCAATGTCTCTTGAACCTGAGCAAGGTAAGCGGCCAGTCTTCGATCTCTAGCTTGGTACTCCCCTCGAACTTGACACACTACCAATTGCGAATCACAATAAATTTCCACCGCAATGATTCTTAAATCTCTGGCAACTTTCAATCCAGCCAGTAGGGCTTCATACTCGGCATCATTATTAGTTGCATGGAAATTGAACTTTAGAGCATAACATATAGATCGACCTTCAGGAGTTTCAAGTACAACCCCTGCACCCGAGCAATGGTCATTCGAAGCACCATCTGTATGTAGCTTCTAGATATACTTGAGAGATTCATTTGTTTCGGACAAGTCCTCTGGGATGGTAAATTCAACTATGAAATCTGCTAAGACTTGTCCTTGGATGGCACGCCTTGGAGTTTATGTAAGGTCAAACTAACTTAACTCGATATTCCATTTGAGTAACCTACCAGACGTCTCAGGCCGCGTAAGGACCTACCGTAACAGCTGGTCGGTGTAAACTGTGATCGGATGAGCCTGGAAATACGGACGGAGCTTCCTCGAGGCAATAACAAGACAATAAGCCAATTTCTCTAGCTTCGGATAATTACTCTCAGCCCCGGTTAGCCGCTTGCTTATGTAATAGACCGGCTTTTGTATTCGGTCTTCCTCCCGAACTAGGGCAGCACTGATTGCATTTTCTGATACCGCCAAGTAAACGTACAATTTCTCATGATCGATAGGCTTTGACAAAATTGGCGGTGTGGAGAGATGTTGAATTAGTGCTCAGAATGCGCCCTCGCATTTCGTAGTCCATTCAAAGTTTTGTTTTCCTTTTCGGATCAGATCGAAGAAGGGAATGCATTTGTCAGTGGACTTTGAAATGAACCTGCTTAGTGCCGCTACTTTCCCATTGAGACTCTGGACTTGCTTTATAGTTTTCGGAGTTTCAAGATTTCCGATCGCCCAGATCTTTTCGGGATTGGCTTCGATTCCTCGAGCATTGACGATATACCCAAGGAATTTTCCGGATGCTACCCCAAAGCAACATTTCAATAGGTTGAGCTTCATTCTGTATTCTCGGAGGATATTAAACATTGACTCCAGGTCTCTGATGTGATCGGTGGAAAATCGCGACTTGACTAGCATGTCGTCCATATACACCTCCATGGTTTTTCCAATATGGTTAGCGAACATTCAATTATTGATAAGTTGCCCCGACATTCTTGAGTCCAAAAGGCATGACTTTATAGCAATAGAGTCCCATATTGGTTACGAAGCTGGTATGCTCCTGGTCGGGCAAGTGCATGGGTATTTGATTATAGCCAAAGTACGCATCCATGAAGGATAAAAGTTCATGTCCAGTCGTTGAGTCTACAAGTTGATCAATTCGTGGAAGTGGAAAACTATCTTTGGGGCAAGCTTTATTCAAGTCTGAGTAGTCAACACATGTTCTCTATTTCCCATTTGGCTTACGGACAAGTACAAGATTGGATACCCATTCCGGGTATATTGCTTCTCGAATGAATCCATTCGTCTTAAGCTTATCTACCTCTTCTTTAAGGGCGGCAGATCTCTCTGGATCCATACCACACCTTTTTTGCTTGACCAGGACGTACCGCAGGTCAATATTTAATGTGTGGCTCGCGATGTCCGGCAAAATCCCACACATATCAGAGTGCGTTTAGGCAAACACATCAAAGTTTACCCGGAGAAATTCAACCAATTCCTCTTGCATTTGTTGGCATAGCTGAGACCCAATCTTTATCATTTTCGGGTCGTCATTGTCATCGATTGGAACATCGATCGTCAGTTCGGCCAGAGAAGCTTGACTGTCTTTACCTTCATCTTCACTTTCGGTATCTCTCGGGTCAAGATCTCTTTGGAATTGGTTGGGGTGCTCGGGCCCGGGCCCAGGCGCTATTTGTCAATTATCAGCAAAGCGGACGCAGAGAGATTCCTCTACGTCCTTTCCTTTTTCTTTCTGCTGCGTCTCGCGCAGCTCGACAATGTAATATGCTCGTCCTGCGGCCTGATCCCCTTGAACAACTCCGACATCGTTGTCGGTAGGGAATTTCAAAGTCAAACACCATGGGACGATGAAAACCCTGAATTCAGCTTGGGCTGGTCGACCCAAGAAAGCATTATATGGGGAGTTTATATCCAAAACAACAAACTGCAGTATCTGGACTCTCCAGCGCTCACCAATTCCTAACTCCACTGGCAATTCCACCACTCCAGTGGGTCGCACTCCCGTTGAAGCCATGAATACGAGACTGACATGGCTTCAAGTCTTTAGTCTCCAATCTCATCTGGTCATAAGCTCATTTAAACAAGATATTTACAGAGCTTCCGCTGTCTACCAAGATCCTCTTCATCCAAGCAGGACCTACTTGTGCTGATATGACAAGAGGATCAATAGTGGGGACTTCGACCCCGTCAGCATCCTGACCTCGAAATATGATGTCATCTGCATCGTTCTTTGCTATTTGGCTGGAGCCCCATCTTCAAAATTACTACAACATTCAAAGTCTACATGCCTAATAGAGCTGGCATACGACTCCATTTCCTTCCAGCTTCGGTCTGCTGGATGAGGACCACCACAAACAGTGTTTATCACCAACCTCCCGCCAGTACGAGCAGGTTCCTCTTGTCTATCCGGATTCGGTACATGATTTTGATTCGATGGGCTCGCACCTCCAAACTGCGGTGCCCGCACAAACTATTCTAACTTCCTCTCTCTTATCAACTTTTTGATGAGATCCTGCAAGTGATGGCATTCTTTTATGTTATGGCCGTAGCTTTCATGGAATCTGCAAAACTTCCCCGTTTGAATTTTCTCTCCGATGACTGTTTCGGAGCAAGCTTTTTGCACTGAATGGTATTGCAGGTTTGTAGATATACGTTCTCCCGTGACGTATTCAGAGGAGTATAATTATCAAACATAGGAGCTCTACGCCGTGGACCACGGTTCTGATCCCATTTTCTATTTTGGTTACCATTGCCTTTTTACTGATCTTGTTTATTCTGAATGTTCAATTGCACTTTTCTGGAACTCTCTCCGGATTGTTTAATAGCAATATTACTCTAAACTCCTTCCACACTAGGCCCCGCATCATCCTTCTTCCTAGACTGTTTCGCATCCTCCCTTCTCAAGAATTGGGCTGCCTTGGAATAGAAACGGTCCAATGATGTAGGTGGTTTCCGGCCAACCAATTGCCGAACTCAGAATCGGGCTCAATCCCCTTAGTCAGTGCCATAAAAATAGAGTTATCATTTGGGTTGCTGATCTTAGCACATGCAGCATGAAATCTCTTTAAATAATGCCTAAGTGTCTCTCCAGGAGCTTTAGTGACACTAGATAAAGTATTAACATCCTTCGGTCTTGCAACATGCATACGAAATTGCTCAATACATTTTGTTGCCAACTGATCAAAACATGAGATAGATCGAGGTGGCAGTCGGGTAAACCACATAGTCGCTATGCCCCCCAAGTGAGATCGGGAAGCTTCAGCACCTGACTGCATCATCAGCTCGTGCAGTATTCATCAACCATTCATACTTCAGGATATGCTGGTTAGGGTCAGAGTTCCCTTCATAAACGGGTAAAGTCGGCATCCTGAATCGTCGAGGTGGTTCAGCATAAAGAATCTCATCAGTAAAAGGGGTATGACTCTGGGAGATTCCCCAGTCGTCATTGCTAAGACCCTGACTTTCACGGATCATTTGACGGATCATTGCTGACAGGTCGGGCATCTGGACATTTTGAGCAGGTTGGGCCAAGGTGTAGTCGGGTTCCATAATGCAAGGTGGGGCCGGTCGCTGTCGACGGTCCATGTCCCGCCTCCTTGGTTCTATGTCTTCGGGGATGTAAGACTCAGGATGGTATTCACATTGGTGATGGTTCGGATCTGTCCGATTTCGGGTTTCAGCGCCCAAATCAGTAGCTGTCGCAGTGCGGTTATCAATAATATGGTGTGGGGTAGCGCCTCCTCGGGAGGAGGATCAAGTCTAATGGCTAGTTGACGGGCCAACTCTCAGTTGCCCAACATTCAACGTATGTTGATGCCTAGTGGCCTGTGTATAGCTTCCGTCTAGCCGTGGGCATGTAGATCTGTGATGATAATCAGAAGAAGCTAAACTCTCGGTATAAGAATAGGAAGCCTAATCCCTCCTCGGTCTCCTTCGTCGCTAACGGTTCAGTTGGTTGGTTAGTTCTGCATTAGCACGGAGCAGTTGAGTGAGCTGTTGGCGGCCCTGAGTCAATTCTTGCATCAACATCTGAAATTCTTCTTTGGTGACAGGGCCTTGTGGATCTGATGGTCCGATAGCATTCTGATCAGTTGGAGGCAGTTGTACGGGATTCTGTCTATCCCGTCCTTCAGGGTCTGCAGCCGTAGAAGTAGTCCTTGTGTTAACCATGATGGGTGATGAAGCTCTTTCCTAGACTTGTAGCAAATCTCAATAGGATGGAAGAACTTCTGAGATTGAGATCTGGATCTTCCCCTTGGATGCTTACAATCCGATATCGGTAGTAGATCCAATGAGCAGAAGGAAAAAACTGGGTTTTTTCTCAATGAAAGCACCAAAGTGTTTGTACCAAAATTGGGCACAACACTCTTGGAAGGGTTTGAAGAGATAAAATGAAGAAATTAAATGGAAAAAGAGGATTATGTAACAAACACTTCAAAAACAAACAAGAAAGTACGTAGAAACATAGAAATTTAGAGTGGTTCGGCGTGTTGCCTACGTCCACTATGAAATTATTGATCTTTATTAACTTTTGGTTGCTGGTTACAGCGAATTACAGCAGTAAATCTCGATTACAATAGTGGAATTTGAATACAATGGTGAATTCGGCAGAGTCTGGACGTCAAAGAGCCAAAAAGATCCCTTTTCTATAGGTTCTGGGCTGCTATTTATAGGCGTATGTTGCAAATATCTCGCTCAGATCTCGGGAGACCTCTTCAGGCACCTGAGTGGGCCCACGTGATCGATCCCACGTGATTTGCACTCGGTCCATGATCGATACGAACCAATTTCGTATCGATCAAGATTTGGCCCAATAGAATCGAAATTTAGCATGAACATTATTGATGATGTATGCAAGCTCCTGTGAATATTTGGTGGCATTTGGACTTGTGGATCGTGATTTATGATCGATGCGAATTCGAGTCTTCAGTAGGCTCTTCAGTTCGAATCGATACACTTCATATCGATTAGTTCGAATCGATGTTGAGCACGCACTTTATTTTGGATCGATCCGAAGTTCATGCCGAATCGACCGAGTCTCCCCTATGCGCGAGCCTTGTTCAAATCGATATGTAGTGTGTTGTTCGTATCGATCAGTAGTATGTTGTTCGAATTGATCTGTACTCGCTCTATTCGTATCGATCGTTCTGCTTTGTTCTTATCGATCGATACGAAGCAGCGGCTTTGCTTGGACTTGATGGATACGAATAGTAGCTTCATGATGGATATGAAGTGAAGCGCACTGGTGGATCGATACGAATAGTCGACACTTGATGGATACGAACAAAGTTCTTTTTGATGGATACGAATAGGGTAGTTCCACTGATCGATATGAAGTAGCGCACCTCTGATCGACTCAAATAAGATCGATACGAAGTCAGGTTATCCCTGGTTGCTTCATGGATCGAACAAGGCGATTATCGATGGATTCGAACAGACCAACCCGAGTGTGGCTCTTTGATGGATACGAATGGTTCGCTTTCTTGAGTTGTATCGATCATATCTCGAGCATACGCACTCTGACTGACTTGAAACTTGGAACGCTGGATTTCATAGCTTTGTTTGTCATGTCTTGTCAATTGTAGCTCGATCCGGACTCGGACAAAATTTATCGATATCTATAGCGACCCTGCGTATAACCGATCTTCGGGATGGACTTTCCTTGGTCTCCAGTCAAGTTCTTGGTATCACGGCCTTACTAAAAGGCGGGATAACAACCCGTCACGGGTGCTTAAGATTGGATCACAACTCCCTGAAGTGTTATGTGGTGATGCATTTTGGGTTAAAGAACGCCGGAGCAACTTATCAGTGCTTGGTAAATCGAATGTTTAAAGATCAAATTGGTAGAACAATGGAAGTCCATGTGGATGACATGCTCTTTAAGTCACGGCAGTCAAACGACCACATTCGAGACTTAGCAGAGATGTTTGATATACTTAGATACTACGAAATGAAAATCAATCCACTGAAGTGTTCGTTTGGCATTGCATCAGGAAAATTTCTGGGTTTTATTGTCAATGCGCGGGGAATCGAGGCTAACTCAAAAAAGATTCAAGCTATTCGAGATATACAAGCACCCAGAACTATAAAGCAAGTGCAAAGCCTGAATTGAAAAGTAACCGTGCTGAGTCGATTCATATCCAGAGCAACCGCTATATGCATTCCTTTCTTTGATGTGATAAGGAAAGGGAAGAGGAATTTTGAATGGATGCCGGACTGTGAAGATGCGTTCCGAGCTCTGGCGAGACACTTAGAAAGTCCCCTGGTTCTGTCAAAGCCTGTAGACCATGAAGTGTTGTATGTATACTTTGTCGTGTCTCAGCATGCCATCAGTACGACCCTGGTTCGTGAGGAGGACCGAATTCAAAAGCCGGTGTACTATGTCAGCAAACATCTAACGGGGGCGGAAATAAATTATCCTAAAATTGAGAAGCTAGCCTACTGCTTGGTGATTGCATCACGCAAGCTTCGTCCATATTTTCAGGCACATCCGATCAGTGTTTATACCGATCAACCTTTGCGACAGGTACTCCAACGACCAGAGAACTTCGGAAGGTTACTGAAATGGAATATTGAGTTGAGTCAATTCGATAGCACCTACCTGCCACGGAGGGCTATCCAAGGGCAGGCTCTACCAGACTTCATTGCAGAACTCACCATATCAGATGAGTCGAGTAGTGATGATGTGATCCCCCCCATTCGATGGAAACTATACACCGATGGGGCATCCAACGACCGTTGTTCTAGGGATGTTGTTATTCTAATAACTCATGAAAACCGATCCATTTGTTATGCTTTGAAGCTTAATTTCCCCGCTACAAATAACAAAGCCGAATATGAAGCACTGATTGCTGGCTTAAAACTTACTAGGGAACTCAGAGTGAAGTCGGTTGAAATCTTTTGTGACTCACAATTGGTGGATTATCAAGTACGAGGAGACTACCAAGAAAAGGGGCAAAGACTTTCCCCCTACCTTGCTAGGGTTCAAGAACTGTTGGTAGACCTTGAATATTACGATATCTCGCATATCCCGCATGAGAAAAATGGGGAAGTCGATTCATTGGCAAAATTCGCAAGTGCTGGTGACGCACAGCAGATGGGTTTGGTTCCCGTTGAAACCTTGCATTCCCCGAGTATAAACGAGATGGAAATAGACTATGTGTTAGAAACAGAAATTGAGAGGGAGTCATGGATAACCCCGTTCAAGCAATACCTGCTACATGGGACTTTGCCCGAAAGAAAGAACGAAAGACGACAAGTCATTCGCAAAGCCTCATGATATATAATGCAGGATGGAGTAATGTATCGGAAATGGTTCTCGTTTCCTTTACTTCGGTGCATCGCCCACGATGAGATAAAGTGGGTTTTGGGAGAAGTTCATGAAGGAGTGTAGCGACCATACTAGGGGGCAGACGCAAGCCAAAAAGATCCTCCACTATGGATACTATTGGCCAACTGTTAATCGAGACGCCATAGACTATGTGAGAAGATGCGACAAATGTCAAAAGTATGCGAAGATTCCGAGAGCTCCGCCGACGGAACTCACACAAATGGTTAGTCCCTGGCCATTTGCAATATGGGGGATCAATATAATCGGCTCCTTGCCAATCTCCAGAGGTGGTGCAAAATACGCAATTGTTGCGGTCGATTACTTTACCAAGTGGGCAGAAGCAGAACCCTTAGCTATGATTACCACCAAAATGGTCATTAATTTTATTGTACGAAACATCATATGCCATTTTGGCCTCCCACAAACTATCATTACGGAAAACGGAACTCAGTTCGAGAGTAGGGAGTTTAAAGAATTCTGCCAAAAATATTGCATTGAGAAAAGATTTGCGGCAGTCGCTCACCCTAAAGCCAATGGACAAGTTGAAGCCGTAAACAAAATAATCAAATCCATATTGAAAACACATTTGGAGAAGGCTAGAGGCAAGTGGGTGGATGAACTTCCGACAGCACTCTGGGCTTATAGAACCACCCACAAGTCGCGACTGGCCACACTCCATTCACATTGGCATATGGCACTGTAGCTGTTATACCCGTGGAACTTAAAGTTCCTTCTCATTGAGTGACTCACTATGATCCTAAGATGAATCAGAATCTTTTACTGGAATCGTTGGACTTTGTGGATGAAAAACGTGATGAAGCTGATTTGAGAGTGGCCGCATATAGGCACCGAGTCGCTCGATATTACAATGAGAAAGTTCGATCGAGAATCTTTGATGCGGGCGATCTCGTTTTGAAGCGAGTTTTTTCGATTCCATCACACATGAATCCCACATGGGAAGGTCCATACGTCATTGAACGGAAGATTGGAAAAGGAACTTTCAAGCTAGCGACCGTCGATGGCGCGACACTCCCCCGAGTATGGAATAACGAGCATTTGCGCCATTATTACACTTAGCCCACTTCTTTCGCATTTTAGTAGCAATTGTTTCCAGTATGTTTTTCTTTAGTTGTTCTTTGATTTTGGCATGTAATAAGACAATTCAGTTTGTTCCTATATGTTATGATCAATAAAGGCTCGAAGCCACTTTTCTATGAACTGTTGGTGTTTCGTGTGTTATAATTATATGGCAAAAAATTAAATTACTTTATTCTGCCCGATGTAAAAACACGCGCATAAAACTAAAAGTCAAGCGACTCAAAAATCTCTAAGTCCCCGGAGTGCGGACTAGAGTACTCTAAGTCCCCAGAGTGTGGACTAGAGTATAAATGACTTAAAAATCTCTAAGTCCCCAGAGAACAGACTAGAGTACTCTGAGTCCCCATAGTGCGGACTAGAGTATAAATGATTTAAAAATCTCTAAGTCCCCGGAGCACGGACTAGAGTACTATGAGTCCCCAGAGTGCGGACTAGAGTATAAACGACTTAGAAATCTCTAAGTCCCCAGAGCGCGGACTAGAGTACTCTGAGTCCCCAAAGTGCAGACTAGAGTATAAATAACATAAAAATCTCTAAGTCCCCGGAGCGCGGACTAGAGTACTTTGAGTCCCCAGAGTGCGGACTAGAGTATAAACGACTTAAAAATCTCTAAGTCCCCGAAGCGTGGACTAGAGTACTCTGAGTCCCCAGAGTGCAGACTAGGGTATACACGACTTAAAAATCTCTAAATCCCCGGAGCACAGACTAGAGTAATCTGAATCCCTAGAGTGCGGACTAGAGTATAAACGACTTAAAAATCTCTAAGTCCCCGGAGTGCAAACTAGAGTACTCTGAGTCCCCAGAGTGCGGACTAGAGTATAAACGACTTAAAAATCTCTAAGTCCTCGGAGCGTGGACTAGAGTACTCTGAGTCCCCAGAGTGCGGACTAGAGTATAAACGATTTAAAAAATCTCCGAGTCCCCAGAGTGCGGATCGGAATACTCTAAGTCCCCGAAACGTGGACTAGAAGAGTTACGATTCAAAAAATTTCCAAATCATGTGGAAACGGACCGGAGCTCATGTAACCCACAGGACTTCAAACTTCGACTACAAGTTAGACAGTAAGCTAAACAGCAAAATCATCGAAGACAGAAAAACAAAATTTTATTTACTAATCCAAAATAAAGTTCCATTACAACTTTCCTCGATTTTGGAGCAAAAAAGTCTATCTACAATAACTATGAAAATAAATAGAAATAACTGCATAATTCAGGCTTATTCTGATTGAATGTGGCACGACCAGATATCTACTTTTTTTATTTTTCTCCTTCTTCGGATTCTCTGAAGGATCCTTACCCAAGCGTTTCCTCTTGGATGCCTTGCTTCCAAGCAAGATGGTACCTGAGGAAGGAGGAGGGACTTCCAGTGGTGTGATCCCCCCGGGGAGAATTACCTTTAAGGGCCTATTTAAAGGATTGTCAAGTTCCATCACTTGAGACTCGACTTTAACTTTGGTTTTCTCTTTCTCCTCTTCCACGATTTGCTCCCCCATGCTAAGTTTTGAAGTAGGTCCGGAGGCGCCAGTGATTTCAACCTCGTCATGTTCATCCACGGGCGAGGGATCCTCAGCCTTGTCCTCATCGAGTGCTCCGATTACTTGAGCATCGGGTCCGGGAGCATCCACAGTGTGAAGCTCTTACGCTATTTTTTCTTCCTTCTCCATGGCGACATTGCTCCTTAGAGTTGGTTCAGGATTAGAATGACATACATGGAGTCATAAAGGATAAGTGTTAGAATACATCTATTGTTCACCAAAAGCAATGGTCCTTTCAACCCTAGAGAGAAAAATTACACACCGGCTTCTGGATGACTTTCAGCTGTTTTAGGGGTCTCACCCTCGAGAATAGGAGAAAGAACATGAACATCAAGCCCGGGTTTCTCTGGGTCATATCCAACATGAAGCTCAAAAGGATCGAGTGACGAGCAACTAACCGGTGGGGCGAAAGGGGGAACTGGAGACTTAGTTCCAAATGATCCAGCAACGTCGTCCTTCCCTTTTGATGAGGAGGAATCTCTTCTGTAGAGGGATTTAGTTGTGGATAAGTCGGAAGGCTCATTTCCTCGCAGCACTTCCTTCACAAGAGACTCCTCATCAATTTCTTCGGTGCCTAGCTCCACTCGCTTAATTTTTACTAGAGTATCCCATGCTTCAGCTAACGATACGAGGTAGCCTTTGCCCAGAAATGATAAATCTCGATGCACGAGAACTCGAGCGTTGTATTCAGCAATGAGCGGGTCGAATGAGCATTTAACTTCTTCTCTCCCGGCTTCAGCAGCTGCCTCAAGGCGAGAATCAATCTCTATCAATGCCATTCTTTTGTCCTCTTCATGGGCCACATCCTTTAACGCTTTGGCTTTAGAAAGTTCCACGTCAAGCTTCGTTTTTAAGAGCCGTGTTATGACGATTTCCTTGCAATACCGTTGCGACTCTTCTTGTGTAGCGATTTTCTCTTCTTTTTCTTTAAGCAGCAGCTCCTCCAGTTATTTAACTCGCTGAGCAAGGGCATCCTTTTCTTTCTGGATGGAGTCTTTTTCTAAGGCTAGAGCACCGCTACGTTGATCCGTCTCATCGATTTCCTTTTTATGAGTGACTTCCAGACGGTTGACTGCCTCAGCTATATCTTTGACGTTTTATTGAGCGGCCTCAAGTTGAGATTTGTACGAGGAGAGCTCTTCGTCCTGGACTTTGATAATCTCTTTATCATGAATGGCTTCAAGTTTCAGGCGATCGATTTCATGCCGACGTTCCATAAAAACTTCTGAAACTTTTTCTACCAAATGGACAAACGCATCGTGTTGAACATAGACATCGTTATTACAGGCGATGGCGCTTTGTTTGACGTGCCCTGGAATTGGGTGAATCGCGGGAAGAAATTTTAGTCCGTCAAAGCATATCTTTTGAAATGTGGATTTAAACTCGGCTAATCTTTCGGCAATCGACAGGTCATGTGCAGAAGTTGGAGGAGTGTGTCTAGCCGGAGCCACAGACTTTTTATGAGGCTCGCGATATTGCTTTATGCTAGACGAACCAGAATGTTGATCACAGGGAGCTTCAGATTACAACCCCTTCTGGGCAGCTTTTTCCCTACCGTGCTCTGAGTGAGGGGAAGGATCATTGGGATGTGAAGGGTGCTACAAGTTTTTCTTCGAGAAGACGAAGAATCTCTAGGACAATAGTCTCTACCGCTGCTGTCATCTCTGCCGCGATGCCTACCAAAGTCTGAAACTCGACTGTAGTGGTGGAAAATAGAGGAACCGCGAAGGCGGTCAAAGCCGTGTGAGCATCCCACATCACCTGCACAGAAATCAAGTGAAAACAAGTTAGAGAGGATCATACGATAGCTAAAACTTAAGTGTGGGGTGAAGTGTGAGTGTTCGTGTGTGTCCTAGTGTTTCCCCCCCACGGACCAGTTTCTTTTGCTTTACTTATTGGAGTTTTTTCTCCCTAATGATGAATTTGATCGCCTCCATCGCTTCTTGCGGGCGAATTAAGTCCCATATCCTTTGGATCGTTGAAACCGTAATTGAGTAGGTCTTCAGAAATGGTCAGGTCTGAAAGACCTTTCAATAAACCTTCTAGATGTTGAGGAGATGACTCTTTCTCAATCGGAGTGATTGTAACTTTAGAGTTCCACCCACTGTTTTCCTTTTCAATTTATAGGCTAAGCTTTTTTGCCTCTTCGAAGGGGGAAGCGATTTGGCGATGCCGGGTGTGTCTGTTATCGGTGCGATGTCGGGGCCTAAGTTCTCATCGGTCGGTCGTGGCACCTTGGCCTCCTTTATTTCACCTTCCTCGGATATATCGGGGGTTCCTCCTATAGAGGGCATCGAAGGCCCAGCTTGCCTTTTCCCCTTTTCCGTCGCGGGTTCAGTTGTAGAGACGCCAGTTGGGAGACTAGTTCGACGACCTTCCGCCAGCAATTCAAACTTTGAAAGCGATTCGTTGGAAATGACGGACTTGATCTCCCGATCTTCCACAAGAATAGCTTGGATGGCCTCGACGGCCTCAGAATACCCAGTACCTTCGGGACGTGGGATGATACCTGCAAAAGTCGTAGGAAGTTTAGAAAGACTGCACTTCGTGCCATAGACAAACATTGTCCAGGAGATGGAACTTACTCCCTTCCAGCCATCTTCTCGCAAAGCCAGGAGGCAGCGTACATAAAACCATTTCTGCTCGTATTGTGAGAATTTACTCCATGCCCCCATCAGGATCTGACACTTGGAGTGTGGGTCAAGGAATATGAAGGATGGATTGTCAAACTATCTTTTGAAGTGATAAATGTAGCGGACATCCCCGGGAGTGGGAAGCCTGAATAAGATGCTTATGAAGAGAATACAAGTGCCATAGATGAACGCATGACTATTAGGATGCAGCTGTGTTGGGGCGATCCCAATATAATGTAACACTTCGTGGAGAAAGGAGTTGAAAGGTGGCATGCTACCAACCCAGCACATGAATTTATTGCACGTTGTATATCCAGCTGGGGGTAGGTGAGGCCGATCTTGCCTCGACGGAAATAGAACATCGTCGAAAGGGATCCTGTGAATTGTACACAACCGACGAAGAGCGGTTTCGCCAATTTTTGAAGCTTGTGAATCTATAGGATTGTCCAGAATGACTGCCCCTTCTACAACGTCGGGAGGCGGGCCAATAGCTGCAGCTGATGGATCTGAAATACCTTGCGTAGGAATTGTCGGTGGACTTGAAGTTCCTATTACTTCCTGCTGAGAACTTACCCCAGGCTTGTCTGAAACTGTGGCAGAGCTTGATCTTCTGGACATCTTCAACGAGCGTCGGGTATGGATAGATACTTGTTTGAACTATGATTGAAAGACAATCGATATTAGATATAACGACAAAATATTCCCCTCTTGTGGTTTGTGGACTTATGCAATCATTCAAACATGAGTATAAAAGAACTAAAAGTTTAGAGACCGATGAAGTGTGATTGAGTATTAAACTATCATGTTCGAAGACCGTCATCGATGGTCGTCTCCAAAAGCTTGTCCTATGTTCGGTGGTTGGGGTCTTGAAATCGAACATTGGCATTATATGCTGAAGGCTGTTAGTTGCTTTTATTAAGTTGAACTTGCATTTATAGTTCTTAAAACTGTGGAGTTATTGGTCCAAACCAGTTCCATATGCTCATGTGCTTAATTTCTCGTCATTGTTCATTGTTCTATGATCCAGTGTGGGGATGGGTGGATTTGGCATATGTCATATTCAAGTTAAGGTAATTTTGATTACCAATGCCAACCCCAAGGCTCGAAGCCGAACGACTTTCTAAGCATGCATACCGGACCTCTCACTTACAAGCAACCAAACAACATTCTATATCGACAGCATTAACCCACTCACTCTCTTCATCAATGCTCTCTCATCACTAAACTGCCTACTAGGGTTATACCGAACCGCAATTGCTCGGTATACCGAACCCTCCTTGTGGACTCTCACCGGGCCATGACGCCACACTCACTCCCTAAAAACCGAGTAGCCACACTCCTAAACACAAGTCGTCGGGTCCGCTCTCTTATTCTAGGCCGAACGATGCTCTCACTCTGGCACTACTCCTACAAGAGACTTACCAACTAGCAGACTTCCACCCAAAATACTGACCCGGTGTTGTCGCTCGGCCTATGCCTTCTAAACTTACAAACTCCTACCGACCCACTTACACTCCCTTCTCCCTCGTTCCTAATCGTCGAACGACTTCATACCAAATCACCAATTCAGCCCTACTTCAATAACCCAACAACCACACCTCCTCGCTCGGTGGCCTAACAAGAATCTACATCCTAGAGATCTTCGATATCCTTCTCCTTTCTCCACTCCACCCCACCGGCCACGAAATCAGTTAAAACCATACCGAGTTCCAAACCTATGGCGTGTTCCTATCTCCGATTCGTCTTCCTCATCTACAACGACTCCTACTGTCCGTAATATGAAGAAACTCGCGAACTCGAGCTTCGTGCAAAACCCCAAATTTGGGAAAATGGATCGAAAGAGAGACTCGTACCTATAGGAATGGATTGAAGCTTAGGGAGCCGTAAGATTTAGGGCCGAAGTTCGTTTTGGTTTGCTAACAGAGAGAGTTGTGGAGCAAACGTACTGGGTTTGGGATGAGAAGGGAAAGCTGAAGTGGTAGCCGAGGTTCGAGGGGAAGTAAATTAGAAGGCCTTAAAGAGATAAAATAAAAGTGAAGGGAAGAAGTGGGAGCTTTTATATGTGCAGCGAAGGGAAGGCGAATAGGCTGATGCCTTTAGAACCGGTCCATGCATCTTGGATGTGTCGAAGGGAGTTAGTCATAGATCAGGTAGGCAGAATGGGTCGGTGATGGCAAGCCGAGCCGCTTAGTATTGGGCATACAGGGCGGGTTGTTTGGTCTCACTCCCATCGGTCCATTCGTTTAAAAAATAAATAAATGAAAATATATAATAAATAAAATTGAAAATGTACAGCATGCTAGGAAGGTCCGTCATGCTTCGACCTTCGTAAGATTGTATACGTTCGACTTTTGAATGCAGGGACTGATCATCGATTCAAAGCGTGTCGTGTTGTTTCACACGACACACTTTGGGGGGCAAATGTTACCCGGCACCTTAGCCTGGCTACAAGACAATGATTGCAGGGGTGATAGTTAGAGATTATGACCAAGGAAGGGTTGGAGGTACAAATGGTTTTGGTGCATTCAATACGTTTCGAAATTTCTGTATGGCTCGGCCAAAGTGGAAAAACACATGGCTCGGCATTGAGTGGATCGGCCAGCGTGAGCATGGAGTAGTTCGGACCCAAAGGATCGGTTGTTCACCGCTCGGCCTGGAAGAAGAACTCATCACTTGGCTTAGAGGAGAAGTGTATCGCTCGGTTAAGAGAGGATAGCCAAGACAGGTCGGTCAATTGTCGACCGGTGTGGATTAGGTCCGGCCTTAAAAGCACAAAGCCATTCGTCGCTCGGCTAGGGGAGACTTTGTCTCGTTCGGTCCGGATGTTTCAACAGTCGTCGCTCGGTCTGGAATGCGAAAACAAGATGGCTCAGCCATGAAAGGAAGTCAGAGTGGACCAAACGCTCATCGCTCGGCCACGAAAGGAAGACTAGGGTGGTTCGGCCGTTCATCGTTCGAACTAGGGCAGATTACTTATAGGGCAACGTGACCAGTCTTTCTTTTCTCTAGGCTACATTACTAGCTGCTTCGAGTCATGGGGGACTTCGCTTTGAGATCCATTACGGGTTGCTTCGAGTCCTTTGAGGGCTTACTTCGAATCATTTGATAATCAACCACCAATCAGACATCATGGCGCGGCATTCCACGGTCGGCCTAAGGTCGTTCGGAGTATTTGGATCGGTCAACTCGAGGTCGCAACTATGGGCCGAGCTATTGTGTTCTTGGGCTTGTGCAGGGAGTCCTGCCTATCTTCGTCTATAAATAGAGGGGCAGGGGTGCAGTGAAAAGGGATTGAACCTTTATCCAAGTCTTCAGAAAAGCAATAAAGATTATATTAATGGTGGACGTAGGCAGTTACGCCGAACCACTATAATTCTGGTGTTCTTGTTTCTGCAGTTACTGTTGCATATATTCCTCTGTTTAAATTTACTATCTTCATTAATCTCTCTACACAAATCTATTCTTGGGTGTTAGTGACCAATTTTGGTGCTAACAACATCCTACCCAGCACATATACCTATTACAAGCAGTATATCCTTCCAGAGGTGAGTGAGCTCTGTCATTATGAGATGGAACTCATACATCCTTGTATGGGATCCCATGCTTGATGTGAAGTCTATGGAGAGAAGCCTCATCGACTCTTGAAGCCACGAAATCATCCAGATCTTCTAAAAATATAGCATCTTCTAAAGTGTCAGGAGTTGTTTCATCTTCTGCTTCTAGGTTCATAGGATTTTCAGGCACTTGTTGAGAACTTTCGTGCTATTCTAAATGATGGCCCGGAGTGTGTCGAGCAGATATTGTTACGGAGCTTGATTCAGCGTCAGGACTATCGTGTGAAGTAGTATGTTCTTTAGCCATAGTATCTAAACGCTCCGAGCGTCTAGAACACATACCTATCTAACTTAGTATATAGTCATTGTTAGAAAAAATTTCATGCTAAGTGTTAACAAGTGTGTTGTGGTGTTTTGTAATACAGTGATAGGCAATTCAGAATTAAAATAACAGTTGTGACGAGACTTTAGGATTCGAATGGAGTGACCATCATCGCTGACTGTCCCAACCGGCTTTCACGTCGATGGTTGTGGATTTCTTATTAGACTCGGGATCAATTATCGACAATTTGGAGTACAATATTTGCATTCAAGTTCACGAAAGCAGGCGAATCTGTATAGGCACATGTATGCATATTCGAGTTCAGGTCCTAGTGCACTATTCCTAGCATTCTAGTACATTTCATATGCGTTTGTTCAAAAGTCCAAGTACTCGAATCATGCTCAAGTCCCATTTTGAAGTTCAAGTGTTTCATGTTCAAGTTCAAAGTCACGTGCTTTCGTCCCAAAGTCTAATTATGCAATCATGTGTATGTGTTCAAATTTAGGTTCAATAGCTAAAAACGGTTGTCCCCCTTGGCCATGGGATCGTACCTGATTGCTCGCCTTGCCAGCATTCCCTTCTGCCATTTCAAAATCCAAATTCCCATAATTGATCCCCCCTACTGACCAATTCCTTCATCAAAACCAACAAACCGAACCTGCGCCTAACTTCGTCTTCAACTTGCATGCAACCGATCCATCCATACAGTCGATCCCTTCTTTCCACTTCATCATCCTCGTTTCCACACCGTTCCCTTGCTTAGCCGCTCTTCCCCTTCATTTCTCTCCAGTCCAATAGCGAACCTAATGTTCACAACTGCCAATATGTTTAACTCCCTCATCTTGTCATAAAATCCCACTCATAATCATATACAACTGAAACATAACCCACTAATATAAGGAGACAAGACTCGATTGAAGGAAAGAAGTTCGAAGTTGCTTGGAATGAATTGAAGGTTCAGGTATGAATGATTTGGGATCAAATCGATAATGGTTGGATGTTAGAATTTAACCAGAGACAATGGTGAGCTTATGAAGGATAAAGAAACGTCGAATTAAAGGAGAAGTTAAGAGGATAGTTAAAATTTTAGGGCTTGGGTTCATCAGTAGCAGAAGCAAGAAGAGAAGGGTGATCGGGTCGTTTCATTGGGATAAATGAGCAAGTGAAGAGATGGAAAGCTAAGTGATTAGCCTATGTACTAATGCAGCCCGCTCCTCTTTAGACCCAAAGTTTGACTAAGTCCACATCGGTAGTGGGATCAGATCTGATCCCCCACTTAAAGGATTCATACCGAGCCACTACAGATGTAAAAGAAAACAGAAAAGAAAAAAATTGCAATGCAATGGCATTTGAACTATAAAGAATTGGCGACGACCCATAAGCATGTAAACATGTCTGTGAGCCATTAACAAGGTATGTACATGAACATGCATGTGTGCATACTGAACATTCGATTTCTCGAATCGACAAAAATTGAATTATAACCTGGATTTCTCAGGAAAGAAGTCACTATTGATAGCCGAGACCCACTAACTCAATCAACCAGCTCAATGGAACCGAGCGTAGACAAAGATTGAGGATTACATCCTGGATTTATACTGACTAATATCGACCATGCGTCGCCACAAATAGAGAGAGATATGACTCTTTGGAAAGACAACTCGACGGAAGGATAATGACTGTTCAGGAAGCTGAATGGAATCTTTTTCAGCAACTCTAAGGTTCTTCGATTCAAAGTACATCATGTTTGAAACAAGACGTACTTTGGAGGGTAAGTGTATTTGGCCTTATGACCCGGCTATGTCCAAACTATTGGACAAGTTAGAATTGATGGTAGGTAAGGCAAGCAGTCTAGAGAGGTGATTGTGGAGTCCATAGATTAAGCACATACAACAATATGGAGCAACAATCAAGCAAGACTAAGAGATAGACTCTCCGGAATATTATAAGTATGGATTAGTGCTTCCCCTGGGCAGGGGTTCGAAACCTATCCCTTTCCCTAGGCAGGGGATCGGGTCATGTCATTATGGCAATGAACAACACAAACCAGCAGCTTAATTCAACAGGAATCAATTAATATCTCTAAAGGCATGAAGGCAACTATGCAAACAATTTTGGAAATAAGAAGCTAGCATGGAGGGGGACCCACCAAAGCGATTGCATGATGCCATGTGTCCATTTGGACCGACCTGGTCCGATCCCCTATACTTGGGAATTGGGCTGTGAAATTCTTTTGGTGACCTCGTTTACATCTTGAGATTCTATTGGCGAATTTTCAAGAAGATGTTCGATCGTTTACCTCAATAGATACAAATTTCATTGTTCATTTTAAAGGATCTTTATGCTGTTGTTTTACTTGTACTCCATGGTAATCAAGAATCAATCCGATCCACTCCCACGTATACTTAGAAAAACAAGTGATTAGTAAAGCAATTTCATCAAAGTGGACATAGGCAATCAACGCAGAACCACTATAAATCTGTGTGTTCTTGTTTTCTTTCGGTTTCCTCTATTCTAATTTTAGTTCTTTACTTTATTTCTCTACTTAAAATCTATTGGATGTTTGTGCCAACTTTTGGTGCAAACAAAACCCAAATGATAATTATTCAAATTTATAACCACTTTTATAAATTTTATCAATACTTACCTGAATATTCAAAATTCACAAAATATTTGAAAATATAGTTTAAACAATTTTCAAAGTGCAAAAAACGCGACCAAAAATTTATTTAGTAAAAATACAAGCACAAGGTCAACACACATAAGGGTTTTATGAGATGATATTTCCTAAGTAACGATATAGTGAACATGACTATAACGATACTTGCACAACTCAAATAGTATGTCACAAATATTTCAACTAAAAATTAATATAAGCAATAAAAGAATATAAATAAGATGCATATTATAGTAAATAAATACTGCCGAGAAACCCCTTTGAGTCTCTCTACAAAAGTCCTCTGTAAAACACACATACGTATGTGTATTTTTCAAAGTGTTCCACGGCGACCTGTTTGGGATGAAAGCACTCCAACTTCTCCTTTTTGTCCCCTACAACAAAATGGTTACTTTTGTTATCCGCTATCAAGCAGGAATTCAAATCCAAAAAAACGGTCAAATAATAATAATCCTTTTACTTTGCAAGCACAGAACGATGATTTATTCTATTCGATAGATGTCCAAAATAATCCTATTCAATTTAATTATAGAAGAATGGTGTTTTATTCTGCTAAATAGTTACCCCAAAAAAAGTATACTAATTTAACTATGTTAAAATTAATTAAATTTAATCACTATTCTTTTATCGCTGATTTATACTTCATTAAAATTATCACCTATCATCCAGGCATTCAACAACAATCTCCAACAACATAGGAATCATATAGTTTATTTAAAGGTGAGTTAACTCACCAAAATTCCAGTTGGCGCTTTAGCATTTTGGTTTGGTCTAAAATCGAATGACATTCGATTTTAGAACAAAATTCTACTTGCTCCAAATTCGATGAAATCAGTTCTAATGCATAACTAACGTCGATACGAGTCTAACGCAACTGACCGTGTCCAAAACTAATCTTATACAAGTAAGATATAGGTTTTATAGGAAATTGAATTAATTAAAATAATTAATTTAACTAATCACTTTAATTAACTCTAATTACTTAAATTAAATCTTTTTTCCTAAATTAACAAATATGCACACTAACTCCAAACACACAAAAACCCATACATGTTGCTCCTTCCTTCCACCCTCTCTCGACTAATACTGCATGAAAATGCACGAAACTAATTCCAGTGATTCTCTCTTCGCAAGAGCATCGCGACGGACCCGGAGATTGGACACTTGATCAACTCATAGAATTTTCGACCTGGTGCTCTATGCCGCTATAATGCACGGATGCACCTTGCTATAGTCGATCGGACCACTTCATCTCCTCACCCATGATGTTAATCAATACTTGATGTGCACGTAAATGTGCATATTTTTACTTTCATATTTAATCTAATTTAATTAAATAAATGAGCATATAGGGTATTTTAACATGTTTAAAGCAATATTTACAATATTTTCAAATCATCATTTATTCATTTTCATACAGGGGCAAAATGGTCATTTTTTACATATATTAATTTTGAGAATATTCATCTGCACATTTTATTTTTATTTGTAGGAAAATTGGATGGAAATATGAAGAGGCTTTCATGTATTCATGCATGCACAAGGGAAGACAGAGGAATGAAGATAGAAATAATTCAACTCATGCATCATGTAGGACCCCACCTACCCACTTACCTTAATCTACAATTAGGAGCTAATGCACAAGTTAGTGGATGTTAAAGTTACATGCATAATTGATGATGGATCAATTAGAGATTAATGAAAACTTGGTGGCCACACCTCCTCAAGGGTATTTTGGGTAGTCCCTAAAAATATGATTAGGGTTTCAAAACATGTATAAATACCCCTTATGTTTCATGTAATGAGCACTTAGCCTCCTCTTTAGTTAGTGTTGGGTATGTTTCTATCACTACCAAGTCCAGATGAGAAAGGAGCCACCGAACCGTTCGGTGCCAAGCCAACAGAAGAAAGTAAGGGACCAACCAGCCTCTACCGGACCAATACCTATTCAAGCATCACCGAACCAACCCCATAGCCGGACCAACTCTCACCAAACCAACTCCATGGCCGGACCAACTCTGTGCCGGACCAACTCTGTGCCGGACCAACTCAATGCCGGACCAACTCCATGATGAGCCAACTCTCACCGAACCAACTCCATAGCCGGACCAACTCTGTGCCGGACCAAATCAATGCCAGACCAAATGTTACCGGACCAAGAAATGCTAGGCCAGATCACATCAGCCCAGGCCCACCAGCAGCTATATACATCCAAGACCCCTGCTCCCTACCTCACTCTATAAATAGAGGGGCAGGGGTACAACAATGGGGACAAGCTTGAGAGCTCAAGCACGGAGAGAACTTTCAAACAACTTTCTTTTACTTGTATCAAAGCTTTGTACTTGTAATCTAAACAAGAGAAGAGAAATAACATATAAAGTGGACGTAGGCACATTCTGGCTGAACCACTATAAATCCGCGTGTCTTTTTACAGTTTAGCCCCTGCTTTTCATATATTTGCATAAATCACCCAAACCACTAAGAACAACATAAGATCTACTAAATCATACGACTTTGAGGTGTTTGTCCATTTTTTGTGCAAACATTTTTGGTGCTTTCACTGAGAACTAGAAGCTCGAAGCTTCAGCTTCATCCACTTAACATTTTTCCTAACAGCATCGTTCGCCACTTGGAAAACATGCCTCCCAAGCAGAAAAAAGATGTTAACAAAGGAAAAAACATCGCATCCAGCAGTCTTCCAGACCTAGCTGTCACGGATCAAGTAAATCGTCCTCCTCTAGCAGCAGTACCAAATGAAGGACAGGCTAATCCGACCACTCCTGCCACAGAACAGCCCGCAGCAATTACTAGGGCAGATTTAGACAGGGTTGTGGTTGAAGTAACTAACCGCTTCACGTCCCAACAGGAAGCCTTGGTGGATCATCTCATGTCACGCTTAAGGGATGCTGAAGAGTCCAACCGCAACACTGAATCATGGGGCGAGTCCCAGTCTGGAGGATCTCAGAGACAACAAAGATCTTCCTTCTTCGAAGGAGCTAACGGCAGAAGCAGCCATGGTAGGAGCCGAGATCGAGCACAGCTCGAAGATAGGCCTGAGGAAACGTTTGGAACCGAACCCAACGGGGGAGGTACCGGGCGAAGGTCAACTGTGGCTGAGCCTGTCATACTACCTAACCACGGAAACGCCAGTGAACGGGGCCGAGCTAGAGTCCAGCCCGAAGTTGGACCCGAGGAAGTGCTTAGATCAGAACCCAACAGGGGAAGATCAAGGCAAGGGCCAACTGTAGCTGACCCTAGCATGCTCCTAGAAGATGAAAGGCAGCCATTAGAAAATATGAGGAATGATAGACGATACCATCCCTACAGGTCATCTGGACGGAATCAATCCCACAGAACAGAACCAAACTCATTTCTATCTGCTCCAAATTCTGATGAAAGGATGGCACGCTTATTCAGAGAGTGCGTCCAACGTGAGCAAAGAGATCGAGGGATAGGCGCTAGGGTAACCAGCCCTTTCGCCCGCAATATCGAAATTGCTATCACTCCCCGAGAATGGAAGATGCCAACAATGGAACCTTACAAAGGAACCTCCGACCCCGTTGTACACTTACAGAGGTACACACTTAAAGAACGGGAATATATAAAATGTGTTAAGGGGGATATGGGTAACGTCTTAACGCTATTTTAATAGTTTACTCTACTCTAGACATTATATATGTAGCGTATTGTACTATGTATGTAGATAGTTTAACGGATCCTTAAAGAATGGGAATCACAACCATCCTTTAAGTCATTTTGTACTTCACTTGACATTTCACTTGAGTTGATTTACTAGTATAAGATTATTAATCCTAACTCGACTGTTTTGTGTTTTTCTTTATGCTCGGGTCAGACTGAGTGACACAGCATTTGAGACTCACCTTTGGAGCTTGGAGCTCCGCTTGAAGATCTATCTATTGATCTTTCAGTTATCTCCAGTTGTTAAATTCAGATTTTGCAATTTGACTATGTATTGAGACTTCCTGTGCATTTGAGATTTCTGTTGTATTTTGTTCTAAACTCTAATGTTTATATAGCAGCTTCATGAACCACTATTTATCTATTCCGCTGCTTATTGTTGTATTACTCTGTGTTTGTGATTCTGTGATTGATTTATTTACTGTATATGATAAGTTTTGCCAAAGGGGCATTTCACCAGAAGGACAAACTTTGCAGTCCAATTAGTTTCTAGGACACACATTCAAAGAAATTACTTTCAAGGCCAAATTCAGCAGAATAATTACTTTCAAGGACAAATTCAGCAGTCCAATTACTTTCAAGGACATAATTTCATAGGTTTTTAGGCCTTAGAAACTAACTATTTTACGTTTTGTCCTTGAAAGTAATTATTTCAATTGTGTGTCCTAGAAACTAATTCAACTTGCTAAAGAAGCCCTTGTGGCTAATTTCCACTTTGCCAAATATAAATTAACAATCTATTGTTTTGAGCAATTAAATTCTGACATGTGTGGATGATTGTCGATTTGAACGGTTCGAAATACCAGGTCCTTACAAGTGGTATCGGAGCGAGGTAAGCAAAACTTAGCATACGGAGTAAAAACTCATTGGAGATTGGGTTGTGATACCCTAGAATGAGTAAACAATTATTGAGCTTGGAATTCTTTGTCCTGGATTAGGATTTCTTTAGATTATGGAACTCTCCCTTTTGTTCTAAAATTAGTTTCATCTTCTCCCATTTGTGTTCTTTTGTTATTGGGGCATCCCATTTGTGTTCATCGACTACGAGAAATGATAATACTAGATTATCATTTTTTGTTTTGTCAACATTTCTAAACCATTAACTATTGTTGTATGTTATCAGGAGTTGAAATTTTAAAAATGGTTTATAAAATTAATTTGAAATTGAAATTAATTTAATTAAGAATTTGAGAATTTAATTTCTGGTGCTTTTCAAAGTTTGGTTTTCAAAGTTTGGAAATATATTATTTGAAAGTATTTTTCGAATGGAAATTGTTTTCAAAGAAGTTTAAAAGGGACGTATGTCAGCACTCTTCTCTTTTGTCGCTGGAAAATAATCTCACTGATAACTGCAGCATCATCGACATTCATTTTCAAGTCTCAGAGTGGAGAGACCACTTAGTAGCTTTGCTACATTTTGTTTTGAAAAATGGATTTGATTTAAATTTCTTGAGTATGATTTGATGTATTATATATATGTATATATATTTATTTCAAAATGGTTTGAAGTGAAACCGGAAATTTATTCTTAAGTTTTGTGTTAAGTGATGGTTTCCAACTATTGAAATGAAGCAATTTTTATGAATAGTTGGAGTTTTACATTAGAAATGGAATTGAAACAACTTGGAACAGCTAAACCGGGATAATTTATTTGTATAATACTCAATTTCATTCTAAAACATATATAACTTACCTGAAATATTCAAAAAGTAAAAATGTATGTGAATATATAATTAAAGGTTATACTAGAGAAAATTCAAGTAGTAATATGTTCAAACTAAAATTTTGCTTAATAGAATATGTAAATAAAAGGGTAAGTTTGTATAGTATTCAATTACAAATCAGATTCATTAATATAACTTACGTAGAAAAGTTTGAAAGTAATGTGAATATGTAATTGAATAATATACAATATAAAATGTAAACAATATGATGTCCAAAATGAAATTTTGTTAAGGGAAAATTTAAAATTAAATTTGAGTGGTTATAATAAATGTTGTACACCTAAGTTATGTTATAAGATATGTTAAGAGAAATAAATGGAATAAATATGAACTTAAGAAAATAAACAGGAAATAAATGGATTTATATTTTGGAAACTATTGTGATACAAAAGTGAATTACGAAGAATAGTTGAAATTGAATTTTTTTAGTGGAATCAACTTATTTGGAGATAAGTGAGGTCGAATTGATTAAATAAATAAGTTAAATAAAAAAAATTGTTTTGAAAGAAATTTTGTAACAAATGTTAATAAATTGAAAGCAAACAAATTGAATGAAAATACCTTAAATTGAAATCAACCAAATGTGAATACTGTATTGATTAAATAAAATGGATTGAAACCAAATTTGTTGAATATTAATCAATTTAAAAACTAATAAATATTTATATGGTTTTAAATTAATTATTGTATTTTGTATTTCAAATCTATTTTTCCTTTCTATCGTTTCATTCTCCTATTTCGTTCCTTTTCGAGGACGAAAAGTTTTGAGTGGGAGAGACTGTAACAACCAGTAAATTTTAACAATTTTATAACGTAATTAACTAAATTTTTCGTGAAAAATATAAATAATAAACTTTTGAAATGAAAATTTGATATTTGATATGCGTCTATTTAAACATAGCAAATGGTAGATTTTCATTAGAAAATATGAAAGTTAACACCTAGAGTCATGTGTTCACACGCAAGTGTGTACACTCGCCATGCTCTGTGCCCTTCTCACGTAAGCCTGAAAGGCAGTGCATGGTCGGTATATCTGGCGTCAGTTTATCTGAGTTAGGTGTATGTATATAAAAATTCTTTCATTAATAACGCCTATAGTCGGTAGGTGTACACACTTGTGTGTTCACTCGCCATGCTCTGTATTCCCCTCACGTAAGCCCAAAAGGCAGTGCGTGGGTAATATATCTGGCTTCAGTTTTCTGAGGTAGGCATATGTAAGTAGTGTTAATATCAATAAAATTTTCAAATAAGAGGGAGTAAGCAATTGAAATCCAAGCACTATTTTCACTTGTTTGATTTGACTTGTTATTCAAAAGAAATGAAAATACTACTTTAAATTTTTTTTGATAATCAACTAAGGATCCACTACATAGTCGCACTATGTTATCAACTAAAACAACTAGCCCAACGAGAGTCTATTTGTTATGATAACTTAATTTATATTGGAAATTTTGACAAGTAAAAGGACTTAAATTTCTTGATAATAACCAGAACTTATATTTAACTTATTCGTATCAATTTGAAAGTAAATTCTTCATTTGTAAATATTTTCAAAAACTTGCATTCATCTCCTTGTAAATAAATCCTGCATTTAGGAATTTTTCACGTTGCATTTGGATTTTGTGGGTAGTATCCACTGAAAACCCTCATGAGACAATTAAATTTAATTTAAAATTTATTTTTTTCCTTGAATGATCCTCGATATATTTTACAAACAAAAAATTTTGATTCAAAATTCCTTTTAAAATCTCATTTTCCAATTTATAAAATATCTTTTGATGTATTTATTAATTCAAAGCATTGTATTACAACCAAAATTATTAAGTTTCCTTAAACTTTTATACTTTCCCAAAATCTGTAGTCTATTATATAAAATTTTCTTGCTTTAACTTCTTCCAAAACAAAGATCAATTTTCCCCAAATTATATACATTCATTTGTTGATTCAAAGAATGAATCTTCAAATTACGTATATATTTTTCACACTTTAAAATTTTAAAATTCTTAAGAACTAATACATTTCAAATTATATCAAATACTATATAATAAAGTGATGTTGCCTCACCATCTATTATAGTGATTACTAATATCAGTTGGCTGTAATATTGACTACATAATCAATATTGTCTCGCCAGTGATCACAGTTGTGCACTAATATAGAATGATTGCAAACATAACTTAAAATAAACATAATTATAAATATAATATTTTTCATAATTCTCTAAATTATTGTAAATATATATAACTTTTTGAAAATATTATGTCCACATGCCTCATTCTAGTGTTTAGGAATTCCTATCGATACCATGGCGTACCATGTGCCGACTAGAATTCTTAAACCACTTTACAGACAAGTTAACACAACTTCATCTCAAAAATATTCATAAGTATCACTTACGCAAATCATTCAATATACTTATTCAATAAATCCTCTTCTAATTCACTTTAAAACTTATTTCGATACTAAATATATATTTTTTTTCAAAATTTGCTTCTTTATGATTAATCTCCAAAATCATCTAATAATAACAGTCTATACCTGCATATATATAAAAAGTCTTTACTTTTATCAATCCTGTATTAATTTCAAAAAAATTTCAAACGACCTTTAATCATACAAGAATTTCAAAAGATTACCTCTATACCGGCTAATTTCAAATTGTCAAGCAAACATAAGAAACTAAAATAAGTATACCCAGTAGAAACTAATAAATAGACTTTCCACTGTGCATTCTGATCCAAAAAATCAAATTAAATATCAACTACACTTTATCAAACCAAACACCATAATACAATAGAAAACCATCCAAAATCATAAATACAAGTACTACTGATTGGACCAACTTCTTTTGTCCTTGCTACTTCAACCATTTTATACTTCATACTTAAAAAAAGAAATTAATTATATATTTAGATAAATATATTTATAAACCCACAAATGAAAGTACTATGGTGTTTTGATGATAACAACCATACAACAATGCTACTAATATGTTTATTGAGTTATTTTAGGTCAAAACGATGATGGAAAAGGTGTAAAATAAAATGGCTGAAAATAGGCAAAGCTAGGATTCAAACCCGGGTGGGTGAGAGATGAGCATATGCCCTTACCACTGCACCACAAAAGCTTTTGTAAAATACTATGATTCAATGGACTGAAAGCCTTATCCAGTAGACTGAACCTAGTCGACTGAATATAAACAACTTGTCTACTGTTTTTGGCTATGCTCTCCGGCTCGAATTTTACACTAAGCCAGTCGACTGAAGCCTTCTTCTAACTGACTAACCTAGTATAAACGGCTACTTTCTTAAAGTGATATCATCGTGTCTCTTCGCTTCAAAAGTTGCATCTCTCTGCTCCTGCAGCCAACTTCTCTTCATCAATTGCGAAATTGAAAGGTTGCAACCCTACTTTACCATCCTTACAACATCTATATAAACCCCTAACTATCCTTGAATCAAAACACAACTTTATGCTTTGTTCAATATGAGGTACCCGCAAAATATAGATGGCATACTTAAGAATTAACATCAATGTATATAAAATTTAGAGATAATAATGAATAGACATAGATTAGTAAGTTATTTAACTCACCTATGCACTGTCATTATCGTCTTCTCCCATGATTCCAAAGCACATACATAATAACCTCGAGAAGTAGGCAATAGAATTCGGGGATTTATAATGATTAATTTAGTTTGTTTGTGATTTTTTAAATGGTGAGAATTCTATTTTCTTTTTGCTTACGATGGAAGACGATTCATCCTCGAGGAGATATGAAAACAACCTTTTTCTTATGAAGTCAGGAAAATTCTAGAATTTGTAAAGGTGTAGAAATGATTTTGGGCTTTCATTATTGTGCCTTGAAAATGTAAGATAATATATATATATATATATATATTCACTTTCATTTATAAATTCATTTCAACTTAAATTTTAATTTTAAATAAGTACAAATTTATTTTAAATTTCAAATGTCATATTTTCCACAATTTAAATTCTTTCATTTGATAATTACAAAACCAATATCAAATCAACCATCAATTTCCAATTTAATTAAATAAATTATATTATTAACATTAATTAATTATTACTTAAAAATCGGGTTGTTACATATATCATGTGTATACTGAGTTATATATGTATATTGACCTCTATATCTAGACATAGACCTATGTTTTATTTACGTAATACTCGGGTCCATCCGAGATGTTTCAGATTCAGGGACAAGGAGACTAGCTTGTGTTGTTCGAGCATAGTGGAAATTCATTACATTGTATTATTGTGTATCAATTTATATTACATAGCATCATCGTATGTATGACTCTGTGATGTATTGATTATACATGAATATATTTGAGATAGTAGACATTTGAGATATTTTGTATTCATAAAATCTCTTATACTTTTGATATTATACTTTATCGCTGTGATACCGACTCCGTGTTCTCTATCTTTTATTGTATATTATGTATTGTTCTATCTTGGATATGTACGTGTTTATTGCTTTATGCTAATATTGTGTATATGTAGGTGACTTATAATTTGACGTTTAAATACGTATCATTATTAGCCCAAAGGAATATTCACATGTATACCCCATATAACCTCATTATCCATATTATTTGACAATATTACTTAGTAATACTCTTGGATATTATGGGTATAGAGGTGGGGTATTACAACCAATCAACACTTTAGTTGACTAGTTGATCCAACCAATCAACTAGTTGGAAGAAGGATTATTTTTTCAGCAACGGGTCTTAATGATGAGTTCAGTGGAGATTCGGATGATTGGGTAAGTCTGGTTAGGTGCGTTGGTGATGTCGAATGACAAAGAGGCCTAGAGGGTGCTTTCGATGCATTTTTGTTTCTTAAATTATTTTTATTGATTCAATCAGCAGTTTTTGAGGCGAGAAGACTAGGGTATTTGATACACGATCTCATACGACACATTTTATATAGATTGAGTCCATGTTTTCTGGCTACAATGTTGGTGCAAGAGTTGGTATTGTATCGGTCTAGCACATTCGTCCAACGTTATTTGGAGGTAGGATACATCCGACCCCCGTAACAAGGGCTTTTAGGCCTCGAGTTACTAGTTTTTACCATATATATATGTTAAGGCATGTGATACAATAATATGAGTTACATACAATTAAAGGTAGTGGTGAGGATGCCTTAGTGTATCATCGTATTGGTATTATATTAGTTACCTACTTAATGGGTTTTGTCCTTATCGGTGGACTCGAGGAACACTTGCCTAGAGTGTAATTTTTTCTTTACATCATAGGTGACATTATGATTTGAGTGGTTTGCTAAACTTTTTCATGTAATGCGTAACACTATAGTAGAGAACATGGTAACCTGTCGTAAGTAGGAGAAGATACAGGTTGAAATATGGTTTTTTTACCTCATAAGATATTAGTTGGGGTTGTATATGTCATATTAGTATATTGGTAACCATGTAGTTAGTGATATTTCATTTTCACCAAATTATATGTCTAACCCTCTCTATGTTTACCCTTTTGTTATCTATTTTTGAGTAGTTGACTAGAAATAAGAAACACAAGAAATTGGGGACGGGCTATAGAGTTATGGCTATTACTACTATTATTATATCTATCGAGTATTATTGGGTATAGACATTGTTATTCAAAAACTTATAGCTACTAGGAACAAGAAAAACAATGCTAACAATGATATTTAGGAATGATGTTAATAGAGATATGAAAAGAAGTGAAAGCATACTGCAAATAATGAAAACATGAGTATAATGTTAACATAAAGATAAGATTTAAGCTAACAAAAACATAATATATAATCTAATGAAAACAAAAGATATGGGCTAACGAAGACATAAGAGATAAGCTTAAAAAAATATTATATAGGTTAAAGGAAATATGATATCGAGGCTAATGAAGGTAAAAATAGAAAAAAGTTAACAAAATCATAAATATTGCTATTCAATTATAGAATATGCAAGCTAATGAAGATATGAACAGGTAATGAAGACATATTATTATTGCTTATGAAGATGAGTCTAATGCTAACAGAGGCATGCTATGAAATGCTTAAAGAGATATGAGTCTAATGTAAATAGAGATATGTTATCGATGCTTATGAAGATATAAATCTAATGCTAACAAAGAAATAAGAAGCTAATGCCAATGAAGGTATAAACTGAGATAGTGGAGATAAAGAGAGTGCAAGTTAAAGGAAGTATGTTTACAAAAATAGTTGGATGTTGGTTATATGATTCAAAATCAAGAAACATGAATAAAATGGGAAAATCTCATAGTGGAATTAAACAGTAATATATTTACAATCTCGAAAAATGAATATCATACAAGACCTAATTCATAAAAATATATGTCGACATCTATATATACATTAATCATCATTAAATTATAAACAATACAAATATAACATGGGAGAAATGTACCAAGTAAGCAACCTGTAGATGTAGCCTACATCCACACATATTTTCTCTTCTTTGCTTCTATTTGTAAATGTTACAAATAGAAGGATACATATTGTAAGGACCCGATTCTTCGACTTCCGAAAATCGACATCAATACGTCCACTGTATCAACTGCCGAGTAAACGAATGCTAGAAAACCGAATTCTTAGGGTTTAAGAAAGAAGAGGTAGAAGAAAAGATAGAAGAAAAAGAAAGAAGAACAACAGAACAACATCAGAAACAGAAACAATATCAGAATCTCACATTCGCAGCGGAACAACATATAATAGATAAATGAATAATCTTTAAATCAAAGAACTATATCATTTTATACATTACATCATCATCAGAGTTTACAACAACAATACAACACTGGACAGTTATACAAACTTGTCCTCATACAGAATACACAGCGGAATAAATAATATCATGTACAAGTGGTACGTCTCGCCATCCAGCTCGCCACTAAGCTCCATAGCATCCCGAATCCAGAATGACCTGATAACCTGACTCTAGACTGCCCGTGTGGAAATTGGTGGGCACCCAGAGTTTAGGAAGGAAACAATAAACTCCAGGTCAGTCATGGTGACTGGTGTGAGAACTTAAAACAGTTTATCTTTAAAACAAACAACAGGAAAATTTTAAATTCAATTTCGCAATGCTTTTGGGAAATGAAACTACCATAAGACCTACCGCCACACACACAATGCAAACGCAGAATTGGAGGAGATTCCTTCTTATGATAGTCAAAGATGCTTACTATGAAAAATCAAATCCTTTTTTATATTATTATTAGTGCATAGTGTAGAAAACATTTCGGAAGTATAATATAAATCTTAGCCAGCATAGGCATTCCGCACTTATGCCTACTATAGCTACCATCCAAATAGTGGTGACCACCATAAGTGAATGATAGGTTCTACAACTAAAACCATACAAGATTGTATTGTTTCTTTGGATTTCCAACAAATGGTCAGGCCAAGGAACTTCCCATTGCCACATAGGTACGCCCCTGGAAAGGCGACCCGAGAAATAACCTAACATTACGGTTAGATCTCTGCCAACACAAGGCCGGGTTACCCCTAACTGGGTAACTACTGATAAGAATATGTCATCCCCCGATCGTAACCGATCTATATCCGAGGATCCTCGATTTCCAACAACCACATAAGAATAATAATGCAGCAACCACATAGGTTAAGTATCTGGGCTCCATACCATGATACCACCTCTATCCAGAAGGAATGACATACACTAAAGGGGCGCTACCCCCTAATAACCTTGCCGCATCTTTCCTGTTTTGACCATTTCCGGGGTGTGAGGTCCGACGAAGTCTCGTCCACAAAGCTATGCTTTGTCACAAAGTCATGCTTCGAGTCAAACAAATGATCAAAGAAATGATCACAAAGATAAATGATCAAACAAATGATCAAACAATGATCATTTCACAGCAACACTCAGCATGCCACGTTACCAAAATGGGAGTATATCGCTGATAAATTTCAACTACATAACCTCTGAGCTTGTACGTCTCAGAGAAGTGTGTTAAGCTAAGAGAATAAATTCTCCGCCACCAACAGAAATGTATTTGAAAGAAATCAGCTTTATATCTCAAGTTGTAACGTCAGACACACAAACATACAAGTCTGTTCCGGGATCGAACAGAACCGAAGGCACTTCCCACGAAGCCCTTGCAAATCTGGATAATTTTCTAATCACGTCCGGACTTCCCGTCACAAGGGGTGATAAAACCTCTATATCGGAGATCAGCCGATGTAGAGTAACTCGACGGTAATCCTTCCGTTTTCAAAAATATCCGGTCTTCAACACCGGTTATCAAATGCGATTCATAACGACGTATCACATATTCGGAATGGGTTATACGACCCCATGGTCCTTTCCCAGCTAACCCGAATAGTGAGCGCTTATTCAAAAATAAGTGTGGCATTCAAATTCATCCAATTCACAACAAATACCCATTCAAGGGTAAATATTGATAGTCGGTTATTTAACTATCAATAAAGATGCGCAACATCATCAGATTCCAAATAATTTTCCAAATTATTTAATTTCCAAAAATATCTTTACAAGATATAAAATTTTCCACACTTAACCATTTGAAACAAATTTCAAATATTCACTTTTCAATTTATCTTTAAAAGATAAAATTCAACCCTTTCATTTCATATTGGAAAAGCATTTCCATACTTATTTAAAAATAAGTAATTCACAAATCATTTATTTTCAACACTTGGAAAATATTCGATATACTTAAATCAAGATTAAGTATATATTTCATTCTTTAAGGAAATCATTCTCTTTCACAAATTTTATTTGAGTCAAAACGAATGTTGCGTAGAACATCGTTACGACAACTCAAAATCACTAGTATAGGGATTCGAAATTTAGATAGATATATAAATCCCAATACTATATAAAACATTTCCTTTCGGAAACCATCTACTATAACAACAGTGTTATAGTCCATCATTTCCTTCTTCCTCGAAAACGTCTATTTCAACAATGAATGTTGAAATCTATGATTTCGATATTTAACATATTTTAAAAACATCGTTAAAACAATTAACTTCATTTTTAATGTCACTTTCCCAAAACATATCCATTTTAATTGATAACATATTCACTGTCCAAAATCGTGAATATACTTCACTAACCAAATTTCAATATTTCCTACACATTTTATTTCAAGAATTTTCCACTATCCAAAATCGTGAATAAAATTCCCAACTAACTCTTATTATTTATAACATTTAACTTAAAGGATAATTCGCTGTCCAAAATCACGAATATATCTCCTTTAATAACTTCTACGTTTAATTTATCAAATTCAATTGATTTCGGATTTATAAAACAACGTTTATAAATTCACCTTTATATTTCATAACAACTTTGATCTATAAATCTCCTTTATTAACAAATTCAATTTATAACTTCACAAATCGTATATCTATTACTATTACTTATAAAATTCGTTTATAAGTTCATTTTAACATTTATAGAACTCCTAAATAATCTCCTTATTTTTATTTATAAAATAACAATTTTTTTTACATCTTCTATAAATATAATCCATTTATAATAAGTCGAAAATTTCAATTTAAACCAATTACAATTTAATCAACTTATATTTCAAAAACCACATTCTCATTATATTTTCACAAACATCCTAATTTTAATTACATAAAAATTATAACGTGTATTTATTTAGAATGAATCAGTTTAAAAATTTAATAAAACGTATACTTTCAAAAATCACTTTGAAAATCTCTTTTGAAATCAAAATCGTTATTTTTAAACTTCAAAAATGGATCCGATGATGCAACGGCACCAATCATCAATCACGAAAATCAAACATCACATATCATCATATGATAACAGAATATATCACAATATCTATAAATAAATCAATACGGTGAGGAATCCAGTCGGATCCCTCCAACCTGTTTCCCTGCATCCAAAGATGTTAGCACAATACTAATTCCGCTCCAGTATGGAATATCGCGGTATATGAGTTTAATAAATATTATCCGCTATTATGCGGCGCAATAAGGTCTCATCCGCTATACAATGCGGGAAATCAACAACTGCAATATATACATATGCCAATATATATATATATATTGCTATATACATAAATAATACCAATTCCACTTCAATGTGAAATATTCGCGGTATATGTTTTTAATAAATAACCTTCGCTTAATAACGGCGTATAATGTCTATTTCAATCAATAACAGACAAAATTTATCATCCAGGCATACAATCAAGCAATTTTAAATCTAACTATTTAAAATTAACATTGATACTATTCGATTGAGTGAGAAGTTCTCACCTTGATTTAAATAACAGTTTCAGCGTTTATTTCGAATAAAATTAAAAGGACGTTTAATTTTACCCGAAATTTTCACTGTCTCCAAATGACTCCAATCCAACTCCATTATGTAGTGCTCGACCATACGATTCCAATGCATCTTGTTTCGCTTTTTTCGATCTCGTATGAAAGAGATATGATATTTTAAACTTTGAACGAAATAAAATAAAATAAATTCACATTTCTTTTTATATTTTACCACCCCAACACATCTGGGCCGTTGGTTTCAACTTGCACACATCAGACCGTGTACGCGTTATCTCCCTCACCCTCACACTACTCGTTCACGTTCGAAACCCATTTTAGCCGGCCCTAGGGCTTCAAAACGCCACCAACCCGATCCACTCCATGCTGATCAGAGACCCCCACCACGTTCGCCGCCACGTGCTCCATCACCTCCATACGCGCGGCAGCACTCGGTCCACCCTATTGCATGAAATTTAATGACGAACGACCGGGGTTTGTCCCACGATTTCTCCCTCCTCGCCGCACTGATCTCGATCATCACCGTTGAGATTGTAGTACTCGGAGCCCTCTACGTCTTTCTAGTTGAGGTCGTAGCTTAACATTGTGTGGATTGAAAGAAAATAAAGGAAGAAGGAGAGAGTTTTTCAGCCTTTGATGAAATGGTGGCGGCCGTGACCTGATGCCCTAGGGTTTAGTGAGAAACTAAGACAATGGGTCCTTTTTATAGAAATTCACCAAAAATCACTATTCATTTCGGTTTTTCAAAACTCCGATTTACGCACGGTGACTGGCGTTTCTGGGGTTTATCCCACGTTCCGGACACAATGGAATAGTTTTCGGAAGCTAATTCGATCGTCTGTGCGAGTTATGAATTTAAACGATCAATTTAAATTAAACCGATTTAAATCGATTTCGAGGCGTTTTGGCTTGCCCCGGACAAACGGTAAATCCAATTGACACAAAATTTGAAACCATACAATAATATCACATTACGGATCCGATGGAACTAGTTTCGTCCAATGCTAAGACTGTTCGAAAAATGGCTAATTTCTCTAGTTGATTAAATATTAAAATATTCAATTTTCACAATTTAACTTTACATTCAATTTTAAAAGTTCTATAACATTACTATAGCTCCAATATGATTAAATATAACTTTATAAATCATTTTTAATCAAATTAAATCCAGATTTCAATTATTTCTGGAATTTCAATTATTAAATTATCGATTTAATTATCCAATTAAATCCAATATTCGAATTTTTAAAATTATTCGACTTATTAATCTCACTTATTAATATTTAAAATCAATTAAATATTTGAATTTTAATTGATAGAAATTCTGGGTCATTACAAACTTCCCCCCTTAAAAGAATTTCGTCCTCGAAATTACCAAGTAAAAAGAAGATACAAAATCCATTAACTTTCCAAAACAAACCATTCAAATTAGATTTTCAAATCTCTTAAGTGTTTAACCTTTTTCAAAATCCATAGTTAAACTTCTTACAAAAACTTTACTAAGTTTTCCAAATCATACTTAGTTTTCAAAATTTCCAATTTCTCAAAAATATTCTAACCCCTTAAATTTTCGGAAAATTTCGCCATAGCCTCCTTTGCGCGGCTCGATCCGAAAAAAAAAATGACAGTGTATATATATCACAAATATACATCTCATCAAGTGATGAGGCATCCCGTAGGGAAAAAAGTGTAAAAGTACGATATTTAATCCGAGATATGTACCTTATATATTATTAGCGAGCGTATACGGCTAATATAGCGCGAAAGCGAGCTCCAAATGCGAAGCAAACGCCATCCGCACCTACTAAACACTCAACAACAATGAGAAACATGTATATATACGAAAATAATATCAATATACACCATATAGCAACGTAATAACTACATATGTGTCAATATAGCAAATGCAACAAACAACAAATGCAACCATCAAACAACTATCATCCAATAACATCCAACAAATCCATACCGAATCAACATTCTTTCATTTCTCATAAATATTCATTGAATTGGTTTTCAATTTAATCACATTTGATTCATTAACATTGGATTTTATCAACATTCATTTATTTAATTAGTTACATTCACTAATTTATATTCAAGTTGGTTCACTTACAAATCAAATTCAATTCTATTTAAGATTCACTTAACTTCCAATTTGATTTCAATTACTTTAGCTTTCAATTTGTCAATTCAATTTCATCAACACTTAATGAATTTATATACAATCAACTAACATCAAATAACAACCACTGCACAAACAACACAACCAAATTTATTAATTCACATTCACTTTGGTTCAACACTTTTAATTTCAATTGGTTGATATTAAATTGAATTCCATTCAATTTATTCAATTTGCTTTTAATGAATTAACACTTATATTCATTATTTCATATCAACTTATTTTCATTAGACTGATTAACATCCAATCCATTTATTCAATTCAATTGCTAATTCATTTTGCAAATAAGGTTGAATTTCATTTATATAACTCAAGTTCAATTTCATCACTTCATTTCATTAATAAATTTTGATACCCAAAATCAAATTCATTCACCATTACTTAAGTTATATTCCAATTCAAATTTCCGATTCCATTTGCTTTCACTATACAACTTAAGCCCATTTCTAATTTACTTTAAATTCAATTTCATTTAACTTTTCCTTAAAGTCAAATTCATTACTTAATCAAAATCAAATTTTATTTTGCTTACGTTTACTCATTTTATAAGTTATACAACTTATATATTTAAACTTCCAAATCTGATTTAATCTATTTGACTTTCTTTTAGTTAAATTTCACATCATAAGTATAAATCTTATTTCACTTATATTCCACAATTACAGCTTGGATTTTAAATCAAATCTGTTTATCACAACAAAACTTCAATTTCCAATTTACTATGGTAGCAAATCATCACACAGAAACTCGAAAATGATACTGATGATGCTGCAGTCATCACCCTTATTATTTCCCAGCAACAATAGTGAATTCAGTGCTTTAAATTCTTTCAAAAATCTTCCTTGATTTATAAATCTCATTACAAATCTTTTACTTATAAAATTTCACTTCTTATATATAAGATTATTTTTATTATTGTAAAACATTTTAATTATAACATCATACTTATAATTCATTTGCTTATACAATTTATTCTTTCGCAATTGTTGTTTTATTTAACTTATTCAAACAACTTTTAATTAACTTATATTATATTTACATTTTCAACAACCAAACAGTCAATCATATACACTTTAATAATTTTCGAAAAATTATTTCTTTATATACAAAATATAATCAAGGTAAAATTATTTCATTTACCCAATTTAAACAATATCGTGCCGAATTGTTCTATACAAGTGTTTAGAGATCCCTATCGATAGAGTTGTACGGACAATACCGACCAGAATCCATATACCACTCAACAAATCAATCATCACAATATAAAACAATTTTATATTAACTAACAAATATGCGCTCGTATCTATTATTACACTCAACTCATTCTAGAGCACTACTGACTCTATCTCTAATGAGTAACACCCAACAGAGTAGGGTTGTCGCTTAACCATATGCTCTGATACCACGTTGTAAGGACTCGATTCTTCGACTTCCGAAAATCGACATCAATACATCCACTGTATCAACTGTCGAGCAAACGAATGCCGGAAAACCGAATTCTTAGGGTTTAAGAAAGAAGAGGTAGAAGAAAAGATAGAAGAAAAAGAAAGAAGAACAACAGAACAACATCAGAAACAGAAACAATATCAGAATCTCACATTCGCAGCGGAACAACATATAATAGATAAATGAATAATCTTTAAATCAAAGAACTATATCATTTTATACATTACATCATCATCAGAGTTTACAACAACAATACAATACTAGACAGTTATACAAACTTGTCCTCATACAGAATACACAGCGGAATAAATAATATCATGTACAAGTGGTACGTCTCGCCATCCAGCTCGCCACTAAGCTCTACAGCATCCCGAATCCAGAATGACCTGATAACCTGACTCTAGACCGCCCGTGTGGAAATTAGTGGGCACCCAGAGTTTAGGAAGGAAAAAATAAACTCCAGGTCAGTCAGGTGTGAGAACTTAAAACAGTTTATCTTTAAAACAAACAACAGGAAGATTTTAAATTCAATTTCGCAATGCTTTTGGAAAATGAAACTACCATAAGACCTCCCGCCACACACACAATGCAAACGCAGAATTGGAGGAAATTTCTTCTTATGATAGTTAAAGATGCTTACTATGCAAAATCAAATCCTTTTTGATATTATTATTAGTGCATAGTGTAGAAAACATTTCGAAAGTATAATATAAATCTTAGCCAGCATAGGCATTCCGCACTTATGCCTACTATAGCTACCATCCAAACAGTGGTGACCACCATAAGTGAATGATAGGTTCTACAACTAAAACCGTACAAGATCGTATTGTTTCTTTGGATTTCCAACAAATGGTCAGGCCAAGGAACTTCCCATTGCCACATAGGTACGCCCCTAGAAAGGCGACCCGAGAAATAACCTAACATTACGGTTAGATCTCTGCCAACACAAGGCCGGGTTACCCCTAACTGGGTAACTACTGACACGAATATGTCATCCCCCGATCGTAACCGATCTATATCCGAGGATCCTCGATTTCCAACAACCACATAAGAATAATAATGCAGCAACCACATAGGTTAAGTATCTGGGCTCCATACCATGATACCACCTCTATCCAGAAGGAATGACATACACTAAAGGGGCGCTACCCCCTAATAACCTTGCCGCATCTTTCCTATTTTGACCATTTCCGGGGTGTGAGGCCCAACGAAGTCTCGTCCACAAAGCTACGCTTTGTCACAAAGCCATGCTTCGGGTCAAACAAATGATCAAAGAAATGATCACAAAGATAAATGATCAAACAAATGATCCTATCACAAATGATCAAACAATGATCATTTCACAGCAACACTCAGCATGCCACGTTACCAAAATGGGAGTATATCGCTGATAAATTTGAACTACATACCCTCTGAGCTCGTACGTCTCAGAGAAGGGTGTTAAGCTAAGAGAATAAATTCTCCTCCACCAACAGAAATGTATTTGAAAGAAATCAGCTTTATATCTCAATTTGTAACGTCAGACACACAACCATACAAGTCTGTTTCGGGATCGAACAGAACCGAAGGCACTTCTCACGAAGCCCTTGCAAATCCGGATAATTTTCTAATCACGTCCGGACTTCCCGTCACTAGGGGTGATAAAACCTCTATATCGGAGATCAGCCGATGTAGAGTAACTCGACGGTAATCCTTCCGTTTTCAAAAATATCCGGTCTTCAACACCGGTCATCAAATGCGATTCATAACGACGTATCACATATTCGGAATGGGTTATACGACCCCATGGTCCTTTCCCGGCTAACCCGAATAGTGAGCGCTTATTCAAAAATAAGTGTGGCATTCAAATTCATCCAATTCACAACAAATACCCATTCAAGGGTAAATATTGATAGTCGGTTATTTAACTATCAATAAAGATGCGCAACATCATTAGATTCCAAATAATTTTCCAAATTATTTAATTTCCAAAAATATCTTTACAAGATATAAAATTTTCCACACTTAACCATTTGAAACAAATTTCAAATATTCACTTTTCAATTTATCTTTAAAAGATAAAATTCAACCCTTTCATTTCATATTGGAAAAGCATTTCCATACTTATTTAAAAATAAGTAATTCACAAATCATTTATTTTCAACACTTGGATAATATTCGATATACTTAAATCAAGATTAAGTATATATTTCATTCTTTAAGGAAATCATTCTCTTTCACAAATTTTATTTGAGTCAAAACGAATGTTGCGTAGAACATCGTTACGACAACTCAAAATCACTAGTATAGGGATTCGAAATTTAGATAGATATATAAATCCCATTACTATATAAAACATTTCCTTTCGGAAACCATCTACTATAACAACAGTGTTATAGTCCATCATTTCCTTCTTCCTCGAAAACGTCTATTTCAACAATGAATGTTGAAATCTATGATTTCGATATTTAACATATTTTAAAAACATCGTTAAAACAATTAACTTCGTTTTTAATGTCACTTTCCCAAAACATATCCATTTTACTTGATAACATATTCACTGTCCAAAATCGTGAATATACTTCACTAACCAAATTTCAATATTTCCTACACATTTTATTTCAAGAATTTTCCACTATCCAAAATCGTGAATAAAATTCCCAACTAACTCTTATTATTTATAACATTTAACTTAAAGGATAATTCGCTGTCCAAAATCACGAATATATCTCCTTTAATAACTTCTACGTTTAATTTATCAAATTCAATTGATTTCGGATTTATAAAACAACGTTTATAAATTCACCTTTATATTTCATAACAACTTTGATCTATAAATCTCCTTTATTAACAAATTCAATTTATAACTTCACAAATCGTATATCTATTACTATTACTTATAAAATCCGTTTATAAGTTCATTTTAACATTTATAGAACTCCTAAATAATCTCCTTATTTTTATTTATAAAATAACAATTTTTTTACATCTTCTATAAATATAATCCATTTATAATAAGTCGAAAATTTCAATTTAAACCAATTACAATTTAATCAACTTATATTTCAAAAACCACATTCTCATTATATTTTCACAAACATCCTAATTTTAATTACATAAAAATTATAACGTGTATTTATTTAGAATGAATCAGTTTAAAAATTTAATAAAACGTATACTTTCAAAAATCACTTTGAAAATCTCTTTTGAAATCAAAATCGTTATTTTTAAACTTCAAAAATGGATCCGATAATGCAACGGCACCAATCATCAATCACGAAAATCAAACATCACATATCATCATATGATAACAGAATATATCACAATATCTATAAATAAATCAATACGGTGAGGAATCCAGTCGGATCCCTCCAACCTGTTTCCCTGCATCCAAAGATGTTAGCACAATACCAATTCCGCTCCAGTACGGAATATCGCGGTATATGAGTTTAATAAATATTATCCGCTATTATGCGGCGCAATAGGGTCTCATCCGCTATACAATGCGGGAAATCAACAACTGCAATATATACATATGCCAATATATATATATATATATATATATATATTGCTATATACATAAATAATACCAATTCCACTTCAATGTGAAATATTCGCGGTATATGTTTTTAATAAATAACCTCCGCTTAATAACGGCGTATAATGTCTATTTCAATGAATAACAGACAAAATTTATCATCCAGGCATACAATCAAGCAATTTTAAATCTAACTATTTAAAATTAACATCGATACTATTCGATTGAGTGAGAAGTTCTCACCTTGATTTAAATAACAGTTTCAGCGTTTATTTCGAATAAAATTAAACGGACGTTTAATTTTACCCGAAATTTTCACTATCTCCAAACGACTCCAATCCAACTCCATTACGTAGTGCTCGACCATACGATTCCAATGCATCTTGTTTCGCTTTTTTTCGATCTCGTATGAAAGAGATATGATATTTTAAACTTTGAACGAAATAAAATAAAATAAATTTACATTTCTTTTTATATTTTACCACCCCAACACATCTGGGCCGTTGGTTTCAACTTGCACACATCAGACCGTGTACGCGTTATCTCCCTCACCCTCACACTACTCGTTCACGTTCGAAACCCATTTTAGCCGGCCCTAGGGCTTCAAAACGCCACCAACCCGATCCACTCCATGCTGATCAGAGACCCCCACCACGTTCGCCGCCACGTGCTCCATCACCTCCATATGCACGGCAGCACTCGGTCCACCCTATTGCACGAAATTTAATGACGAACGGCCGGGGTTTGGCCTACGATTTCTCCCTCCTCGCCGCACTGATCTCGATCATCACCGTTGAGATTGTAGTACTCGGAGCCCTCTACGTCTTTCTAGTTGAGGTCGTAGCTTAACATTGTGTGGATTGAAAGAAAATAAAGGAAGAAGGAGAGAGTTTTTCAGCCTTTAATGAAATGGTGGCGGCCGTGACCTGATGCCCTAGGGTTTAGTGAGAAACAAAGACAATGGGTCCTTTTTATAGAAATTCACCAAAAATCACTATTCATTTCGGTTTTTCAAAACTCCGATTTACGCGCGGTGACTGGCGTTTCTGGGGTTTATCCCGCGTTCCGGACACAATGGAACAGGTTTTGGAAGCTAATTCGATCGTCTGTGCGAGTTATGAATTTAAACGATCAATTTAAATTAAACCGATTTAAATCGATTTCGAGGCGTTTTGGCTTGCCCCGGACAAAGGGTAAATCCAATTGACACAAAATTTGAAACCATACAATAATATCACATTTCGGATCCGATGGAACTGGTTTCGTCCAATTCTGAGACAGTTCGTAAAATGACTAATTTCTCTAGTCGATTAAATATTAAAATATTCAATTTTCACAATTTAACTTTAAATTCAATTTTAAAAGTTCTATAACATTACTATAGCTCCAATATGATTAAATATAACTTTATAAATCATTTTTAATCACATTAAATCCAGATTTCAATTATTTCTGGAATTTCAATTATTAAATTATCGATTTAATTATCCAATTAAATCCAATATTCGAATTTTTAAAATTATTCGACTTATTAATCTCACTTATTAATATTTAAAATCAATTTAATATTTGAATTTTAATTAACAGAAATTCTAGGTCGTTACAAATATAATAGAAAGGAAAAGGTAAGCAACCACGTTTGTGTAACGACCCGTATTTTTGGGCCTTCAAATTTGAATATTTAATATATTTAAATATTCGAATTTGAATTTAAATTATGATAAATTATCTGTTTCAAATTTAGACTTGATTTCTAATGACGTATTTTTAATTTAATTTTTAGAATTTTTCCATAATTTTTAATTTGAAAAATAAACGAATTCTCATTTTTGTATTTTTGCGGCAAACGTCGGTACTTTTAAAACTTCACTGAATAAGATAACTTGTCTATTTTATTGTTGTTTTATGATCATGTCACCTTGTTATAGGTAACCATATTTTTATTTTGGTCATTCGCGGCTTGTACACGAATGAAATATTATGTGACATTATACCCAAAAAAACTTTATAAAAATAAATTTTTAAACACACGCATATCAATCTTTTCTTTAAGTCTATCACTATCCTTGTGTGGACATTTTGGCTGCTTAGCAGTTTTATAACTTCCTTTTCTCAACAATTTGGTGGCTTACATTGAAATATTAGTACTTTTGTCCCCTTACCAATGAAGAAATGTTTTCTTTTATGTATATATGTCCACACACAAATTCACACAGCTGAAGAAACATAATTTTAAAGTCTTTCATGCATGTAAACTTTGCCTATATAGACTTGAACATATTTCTTTTCTTCTTGACTGCAAATAATTTATACATAACACCTTCCACTCTTTCGTTTCTTTTATTTTGTGAAACAACACATAAATTCTTCTTATTTTCTTCCTCTTTCTTTTTCCCTTCCTTTTCCCCAGCTTTTAAGCATTTCTCTATACATATGCCTCAGCAACGCACATTTACATTTCATGCTTCACTTACTACTCTGCAAAATGAACACATCAAACCAATTTTTCATTTCTTTTGCATTTCTTAATACATGAAAAAAATACGTAGACAAAGAAGTAAACTTCCCGCTTCTTCTACACCTGTGTGTGTTTGGATGAGCCTGGCCATGAGTACACTTGGTATGAGTTAGTGTGGAGTTAAGAGAGGAAACGTGAAGAGAAATGAGGAAGGGAAGTGGTGATGGTTCGTGTGGGTGTACGTGTGTACTTTGCTGACTATTCGGTGATGAGTGAGCGTGTATGTATGGGCTGTTGTTGTTTGTGAAGTCAGCAGTGGGTATTCATGTGTAGAGTGAAGGCAGTGGAAGGGTTTGTGTGTGAGTGTCAGGTGAGCATGCGTACAGATGGTTGATCTGATCGAGTACTTTTAGGATGAGGATGAGGACAAAGCTGTGGTTTTGATGCTGGAATACCTGCCGTTGGATATGGAGAAGGTAGTTAAGGAAGGAAGGAGGAATGGTGGAATTGGGGTGGAAGAGATCAATAGGTTAAATGCTTGGGTTTTGGTGAGGGGCATTGAAGATTGGGCAAAGGACGTTGTCGTGGCAAGCATGGCGAGGCGGACATGACCGCAAGGATTGTTCGTAGATTCAGTAGCCACGGTGGATGTGCACATGAACGCGTGCATTCGATTTCGTGCATAGGGATTTTTGATGATGGTTGGGAAGAAGCTGCTACGCGAGGAGGACGAGGCTCTGTTGCTTGAACGGTTGGGCCTTGAGTCATATTTTTGTTGGGGGAGATTCATATTTAGCACCAAGTATTCCTTCATTTCTATTCTGCAAACTTATTATCCTTTATATGGTTTCCACAAACTTTAGTTCTCATTTTTCTTTTTATGTTTTCCTACTTCTATTTAGCTTTACCTTTCACAGTCCTATCTAGTCTTTCCTCCATATCTGATATATATATAACAACCATGCAACTTTGAAGAAAAAGTAGTTCTTATGTTTATATATACTATGATAGGTTGAAGTTACCTACCACCATGCCACCTGTAACAGAAGTGGTGGTGGCTATTCCAGTAATTATTTCATCACTATGCACTTGTGCTTTAAAGTAGTTTGTTATAACTAATTATTATTATTATTTTGTGTTTGCAAAATGGATGTTGTTGAATTATCATTTTGATTTTACTTCGGTCATTTTCTTCACTTAAATATTTTTAACAAAAGTATTTTTGATATGTTATGGTAGAAATTAGTGTGATTCAGAACAAAAGGAATACTGAATTATAGCTTATATAAGAGCAAAACATTCAACTAGTTTTCAAAGAATATACAAAAGAGTCTTTGTTTGACTGTTCAAATAATCTGTATGTACATTCCAACATAATATTTTGTGAAAAAAGGCTATTTTCATCTTTTAGATCCAACATGGGTAGTGGTAGGTGTAGCCGTGAGTTCATGTTATTTTTAGTTTGACAGTAGAGTGTTGTAATCCCATGCATGGATAACTGTGCTAGATTTGATGTATATTTGGCCAAATAAATTGATGTCGAGTTAAATTCGATTGAATATGTTAATTGGAACCATGTTAGCGGAATAAAACACCGTTTCGTTAATTAAATTAATGTGGCAATTAATTAGCAGAATTAATTCTCGTTCTGCTATTTTATAGATTTGGACATTTGATTATATATCGTTCATTGATATTCCATTTTGAATAAGTGATATTTTAACCAATGATGGTTAAGTGTTGAATTTATTTACGTAGTCGTTGATTATGTAAATATCTGTTGTTAACTTGAAAAGTTAATTGAATAATATAGTGACTTGTTTAAGTACTATGGTGATCGTTAAGCCTCCTTCTATTTTAAATAATTAAAAATCTAGTTTGGAAGTTATTTAAGAATAATTATTGTTTATTAACAAGACTTAAAAGTAATAATTATTTATCAATAAGTTTTAAAGATAATTTATTGTAACAACCCAAAATTTTAGCTATAGTAGTTAATTAACGAATAATTAAATAATAAAATAACTTTGTGAAATTTTTAGAATTGAGCCACGGGAGTTGCACCATTGTGTCCGTGGTAATTTTCTGGTTAATTTCCATATATATATTGTCAAAATCCGAGCTAAAACGAAGGAGTTACGAATTAAACAAGAAAACAAAGAAAAGGAAAAAATAATAATATAATAGGGCAGATCGACCCTAGGGTCGACCCTCCCAATGGCTAGGTCGACCTACCATGTGCAAAGGTCGACCTAGCGGTCGACCCGCCTCGTGTTTTGGACGTTAAATCGTCCAGATGCAAATATGACATGTTTTTCTATTTTAAATTGATCATGTGCATTCGTGCTTCCATCCGACGGTTCCCAGTGAGCCTATGGCACCAGATTTCATATTCAAATCCAACGGCTTGAGATCCCTAAGTGACACTATAAATAAGTCCCTAAGCCTAGCTATTTTTCTTATTCAGATTTTCTCCATCCGGGTTCATTGCCTGAGGCTGGACCCTAAAAGGAATATTTATCCAAGGAGAAGATCTTTTTAATTAAAATATTTTATACCCTAGAAGTGGATCCGAGAAGGCCAAGGAAAAGAGCTAAAGACCACAGGTGAGTGTTTAAGTAATTATTTTAGATTTTTAAGTAATTTAAAATAATAGGGTTCTCAATAATTGTAGTTTTTCTGCCATTTTGAAACAATTTCTGTATGAGTTATTTATAGCTCGTTTTTAAAGTTCTTTTCAGTCTATTTTATTCAGTTATTTTATTCAATTACTTACAGTATTTACAGTTATTACTGTTATTTGCATTTTATTTACATCTATTCTACGTTGGGATTTAGCTTGTAATTGTTAGTTTTCTTTTTATTCCTTTTTAGACGAATAAAATAAATAAAAGAGAATAATTCGCTAATATGGATTAAATAGAACTAAACACTAAATTTACAGAAATTAGATGTAAGGTAAGAAGAACTGTAATAAATTGGACATAGACTGAAATAGGCAAATTTAAGACATTTGCAAGCATAGTTATAACATGTAATTATAACTAAAAAAGAGAAAATAGAAGAAATAGCAGAAGAAGCTTATTTTTAAACTTAGACCTTGGGTTAAATTAATAAGCAAAATTATAACACACAGGTTATAATTAGAGATAACAGTACATGCTTATTTTAAAACTTATAATTAAGTTAATAAGCAAGTATATCAGAGATAACAAAAGAGGCTTATTTTAAGACTTAGGTTAAGTTAATAAGCAAACAGAGCAGAAATAACAGAAGAAGCTTATTTTAAAGACTTACACTAAGTTAATAAGCAAAGATAGAAGTAGGACCCATACTGGCAGCATTCCCCTTCAGTCAGGAACTGATGTCTCACAATAGATTAGGTGAGGCTGGGACACGCTTATGCTGAAGTAATGGTAAATAAGTGATCGATAGATAGAAGCTCAAATCAAGGGATCTGGGCAAGGGGTGCAAATAGATTTTGTTTGTAGGGACCCGTATCCGACAGCATTTCCCTTTCAGACTAGGACTGAGGGTCTCACAAAACACTTAGGTGAGACTGGGCAGGACCTTATCAAACTAGGACTGATGGTCTCACAACATATCATGTGAGGCTGGACACGCTTATGCTGAAGTAATTGTAAATTAGAGGTCAAAAGATGGAGCAATAGATAGTGCGAGCCGACGGTGGCCGAGCGTGTGGCCTCGATGCAGGGATATAAGTCGCTATTGAGTTCCAAAGCGCTAAACAGGTGTCTTATGCTGTGGGACCCATAGGATGGGACTATCTCACAGTGGCACAACAGAGATAGAAGGCCGATTAAAGGGTAGAATTAGGAATTAAACCAAATTAAAGAAGGATTAGGATTTTAGCCTAATCACAACAATCTAAGAAAAGTGCAAACAAACGAAATAATCAGAACTGTCTAAGAAAAGCAAACAGTTAAATAGTATTTTATTACAGCTTTATCTTTTCCTATATTTCCTTTTTTACTAGAACTTTTTCTAAGTCTATTATCTTTATCTTGCTTAAAAATACTAGTAGTTACTTCCACTCACTAGACTTATAGTCTGACATACTCCTCTATTTCCCCTTTTCCCCCATAGGCCAGTAGAGGCAGGGACAGTAGACTTGGATTTCTTGGAGACCCATTTTTGGAGCTTTCTCGTTCTTGATGTATTCTTTTTCTTTTCAGTTTTCTTTCCATTTGAGTTTGGATGTACTGGCACTTTGTGAGAGGGATGATTTTTATTATTTATGTACTATGATAATGTGACTGAGATGGTATTCTTCACGAGACATGTGTATTCAGTATTTAAGACATATTATGTATTTGATTTTATGACTCTATTTTATGAAGTTTGATTTTGGATAATGAGATTACTATTTAAATGTTTCCGCTGTTTTATTTATTTTGTCTTGTGAATCTTAGTCTCTGTAAGTTTTTAGCTATACCTGTAACGCACCATATCCTTTAGTGTGTCTTTTTAGGTATACTAAGGGGATGTGGGGTGTTATATTTGGTATTAGAGCCTAAGGTTACATGATTCCTAAAAATTTGTTTTAAAAATAATGTATTTTTCCCAAAGTAACCTATTTTTAAAAGTAGCATATCTTCAAACTAGAAGTATTTTTCAGAAAGAAACTCTTATTATAGCATATCTTCAAAGTCCAGTTCAACCTTCTTTAGATTTTTTCGAGCCTTAGTTTCCTTTTCTTTAAATAGTATGGCTGACTGGTTCCATAGAGCTATGGTACCAGAGGTGCAAGGGCAAGCGCCCAATACAGCGCCGGTAAGTGGAGATCCCTTTAATTCACCTACAATAGCCAATTTTTCTAAGCTATGCAAGGACTTCGCTAATCTAGGAGGCAAGATGTTTTCTGGCATAGAGGTTTTCAAGGAGACACGAGCTAGGCAGTTGAAGGGAGAGCTTAAAGAGGTTCCTAAGTCAAAAAGCTCTAAGAAGCTGTGGTGGAAGAACAAGAAGGATAAGGACAAGAGGAAAGAAGTAGGACCTCAGAAGCGGATCAAGAAAAGCAAGAAATGTCATATATGTGGACTGGTTGGTCATTATGCAAAAGACTACAAGAAGGAGTTACAAATGAAGAGAAGGTGTTATAGTTGTGGACAGCCCGGTCACATTAGTAGATTTTGTCCTCATAAGAAGAGGCAGGGAGCGGGCGCGCCTACAGCGCAGAAACAGCTATGGATGCAGCACCTTCTAGCAGTGGACCAGACAGAGGTAGGAAAATCTCTATTGAAGGTTTGATTTCTATTTCAGATTTTTTTTTATTTGGACTCCTTTTGATTCTGGAGCATCACACTCTTTCATTTCTAGTTCCTTGGTTGATTTTTTGCACTTAGAAATCTCTTTAGTAGTTGACCCCATAGTTGTTTCAAACCCATAGGAGATTGACACATTTATCCATGATTTGTAGGGGTTTGAAAATTTTTATATTAGGCGTAGAGTTTGACTGACGCCTATGTACTGGTATTTTTGGGGTATGGGATGATATTTGGAATGGATTGGGTAACCACTTATAGAGCGATATTGGACTATGAGAGGAGAGTCATTAGACTGGAGACATGCAGCAGTAGGACTCTCGAGTTTTGTTGCGACCCACAGGGGTCAAGTCATGTTAAGCTTCCTTTGTTCCCTTGTTCATCACTAGCAGGGTTAGGTTCAGATTTCCCAAACGTCTTTGAGGAGGATAGGGGACTACCCCCTAAGAGAGAGATCGACTTTAGGATCTATATGAATGACAATGCTAAGCCAGTGGCATTGCCCGTGAGACACATGAAAGGAAGGAATTAAGTAAGCAGATTGGTGAGCTATTGGAGAAAGGCTTCATCAGAGAGATTCTTTGAGTGATGGGTTATGCCGTTTGGGCTAACCAACGCCCCAACCTATTTTGTAGATTTGATGAGCCGTGTTTTTGGAAATGTCATAAATGAGTTTGTAGTAGTATTGGTGGAAGACATTTTGGTGTTTTCCAAGAGTATGGAAGAGCATGTTATTCACCTAAAGGAGGTTCTTCGTACACTTTGCGTTCATCAGTTGAAGACAAAATTTTTGGAGTGTCACTTTTTGGCGTAAGGAAGTCCATTTCTTAGGGCATAGAGAAGGTCAACACAAGGAAAGAGTTTGAGAAGCGGTTTTGTACATTTAGGTTCAGATTGTGGAAATCCAAAGAGTTGTAGGAAAAGATTGGAGATGTACAATAGATTCAGTTGAAAGAAAAGAAAGCCCATGTGTAAATAATTACAAAAATTATAATTATTTCAGCGGTAGTGCCTTGGAATAAATATAAGCATATAAGAGGAATAGGAACAAAATACTTTAGTAAGGAAATGAGATTACCAAAGTTTAGGAAGGTTACTCCTAGGATGGTAAGAAGAGAATCCACATTATTTCTAGCCCAATAAAATGAAATTTTTAGAACTGAAAAATTGAAGAAAAAAATTAATTGTTAACATTTTTGAGGAAGTAAATATTGGGTTGTTGAAAAAAATGGTATGAGATTTAAATTGGTTTTTATACGATGTAAAAAAAGGAGAGTGTAAGTTAAATATTAGGAAATTAATAAATTTCATAGAAATGTCTACCGTTAAGGAATATAGATTAAACATACTTTAATCTATTGGAATGAAATGAATAATGGTATAATTTTCTATGAAACCATATCAAAAATAAAGATGTTTTATGCAAGTTATAAGGAATACGTGAAAGAGATGTACAAGGAATGGGGAGCACCATATTTTGTATAGCCTATTTCGAAAAATATAAAATAAGTTCCTTGTAATTTCACATAAACATGAAGTCCTCTTTTAAAGGATTTACAGAAGGTTTTAGCATTAATAGTTTCTTATAAAAGGAAGTAGTTCCAATATATTAAGGTATAAAACCATTAGGTGTAATAAGAAGTGTAATAATTAGAGACAGTGTTAGTTAGGAGAGATATTATAGAGAACCTTTGTAGAAAGTCCCGATTTGTAGTTAGAAACTCCTCTAAGGTTAGGTAATTGGAAAGTTAAGGGTTTTTTTTGAAATAATTGTTCTTATCTACTCCAGATTTTGCAAAATTGAAAATCTATGAAAAGAAGGTGTTTTGAAAACATGTGAGGACATTTTAAAGATATCTTAAAGAAAAATGGTTTGGTGAAAAAGTAAATATGTTTTTGGAAGTGAAAAACTTAGTAACAGATAAATTTAAAAATCCATTTTTTTATGGAAACCTGTAAAGGTCTTTAAAAGAAAAAGAGGAATAAGTTTTGGACTTAGAATTTGTAAGTTTTCCCCTCTAGGTTTGGGGAATAATGTAAATTCAAAAAGCTATAAGAATGCAAGTCTAGAAAGATAAAATGTTAAGTAACCAAGTACCTTTGAATTTAATAGAAGCTTGAAAATAACACTTTTACAGGCAAAATTTTTGGGATTTGATGTTTTAAAAAAAAAGTAGAAGCTTTAGTTTTTGAAATGAAATGATAAATACCAAACCAAACTTTTAAATGTGGAGTAGATAGGAATCATTTCCTAGGTGTGACGGAAAAAGTGAAAGGCTATATAGAAGATAGTAGTGATTACTTTTAGAAGTAATAATAGAAGTTTTCGTAAAGTGTATAGGACACTAGTGGGAACCTAGGACTGTTGCTTCATGTGTATAGACTATATAGTAAGGTGATATTAGCAAAATAGTAAGACACACATGGTTGAAGATGTGTATTCTTGATTTTGGAGGAACTTGGAAAAAGCATCTTCCTTTAGAGGAATCCGCATATAATAATAGTTATTGGAATAGCACCTTTCGAAGCTCTTTATAGAAGACCATGCAAGTCGCCTTCATGTTAGTTAGAGTCTACAGAGAGATTGCTACTTGGTCGTGACATGGTTAAAGAGACTTCAGATAAGATTGATTTGATTAGGAGAGAATACGTACCTCTTATCCACATCTCTTTGATAATAAGTTTTGAATTTCTTATTTCCATCTATAGTTTTGAATATGTTCTTTCCTTTATTATCTTTTGGGAGGGTAGATCTTAGGATTTAACCTATGGATGGTAGGACTGAATGTAAACATGTTACAAGAACACGTTATGTATGATTGATGCTAAAGGTTGCAAGTGTTTGCTAGTGGATGCTAATGGACGCATATATATATATATATACACACACACACACACTAGGCGCTTTTATCTCTGAGAGATTGGCTTAACTAGGTCACTAGAGCATATGCATATGGATGTGTGTTCATTTGCATTTTTATTTTATTTTCATGGTCGCTATAAATGGATGATTATCATATGATTTTTCCATTTGGATGATTATTGTAGCACGCATATAGAACTATCAGTTATCATTAGCAAATTTTCATTCATTTGGATACATAGCACGAACATGATTGCATAAAAAGGAGGTCGACTGAATCAGTAGACCACCGAATCTTTTGCATTAGTTAGTGACATTGACACTACACTATTGCATACATCATAAATTGCATTAGAAAAACATAAGGACAATGATTGTAATGGATGATAGTTGAGTAGTTGGTTGTAGAACTTGGATGAAAGCATTTATTTCATTCTTTTATCCTTGGAGATTTCGGGGACGAAATTCTTTAAGGAAGGGAGAATGTAACAACCCGAAATTTTACCTATAGTAATTAATTAACGCATTAATTAAATAATAAAATAACTTTGTGAAATTATTAGAATTGAGCCATGGGAGTTGCACCATTGTGTCCGTGATAATTTTTTGGTCAATTTCCATATATAGATTGTCAAAATCCGAGCTAAAACGAAGGAGTTACAAATTAAACAAGAAAACAAAGAAAAAGAAAAAAAAATATAATAGGGCAGGTCGATCCTAGGGTCGACCCTAGGTCGAACTATAGGTCGACCTACCATGTGCAAAGGTCGACCTACCATGTGCAAAGGTCGACCTAGCGGTCGACCCACCTTGTGTTTTGGATGTTAAATCGTCCAGATGCAAATATGATGTGTTTTTCTATTTTAAATTGATCATGTGCATTCGTGCTTCCATCCGACGGTTCCCAGCAAGCCTAAGACCTGGTTACACCAGATTTCATCTTCAAATCCAACGGCCTGAGATCCCCAAGTGACACTATAAATAAGACCCTAGGCCTACCTATTTTTCTCATTCAGGTTTTCTCCATCTGGGTTCATTGCCTGAGTGTGGACCCAAAAAGGAATATTTTTCCAAGGAGATCTTTTGAATTAAAATATTTTATACCCTAGAAGTGGATCCGGAAAGGCCAAGGAAAAGTGCTAAGGACCATAGGTGAGTGTTTAAGTAATTATTTTAGATTTTTTTAGTAATTTAAAATACAGGAAATTATTGTCAAGGACAAAATTTCGCAGCGTTTTAGCCTCAAGGACAGACCTTCAGTATTTTAGCCTGAAGGACAACTTTCTTTAGGTATTAGTTTTTAGTTATTGATAGCAATTTTTAGGTATCAGTTTGTAATTATCGGTAGCAGTTTTTAGTTCGGTAGCAGTTTTGGAATAATGTTTGTCCTTATGAATAATTTTGGGAGGATGTTTGTCCTTATGAATAATTTTTAGGAGAATGTTTGTCCTTGCGGTTAAAATATTGAGGTCATGTCCTTGAGGCTAAAAATATATAAATTTTTGTCCTTTAAATTAATTTCCCCTTTAAAAAATAGGGTTCTCAATAGTTGTAGTTTTTTTTGCAATTTTGAGACAATTTCTATATGAGTTATTTAGAGCTAGTTTTTAAAGTTCTTTTCAGTCTATTTTATTCAGTTATTTTATTCAGTTTATTACAGTTATTTATAGTATTTACAGTTATTTACTGTTATTTGTATTTTATTTACATCTATTATACATTGGGATTTAGCTTGTAAATGTTAGTTTTCTGTTTATTCCTTACGCGAATAAAATAAATAAAAGAGAATAATTTGCTAATATGGATTAAATAGAATAAAACACTAAATTTACAAAAAATTAGATGTAAAGTAAGAAGAACTGTAATAAATTGGACATAGACTGAAATATGCAAATTTAAGACATTTGCAAGTATAGTTATAACATGTAATTATAACTAAAACGAGAAAATAGAAGAAATAGCAGAAGAAGCTATTTTTAAACTTAGACCTTGGGTTAAGTTAATAAGCAAAATTATACCACAGGTTATAATTAGAAATAACAGTAAAGGATTATTTTAAAACTTATATTAAGTTAATAAGCAAGTATAGCAGAGATAACCGAAAAGGCTTATTTTAAGACTTAGGTTAAGTTAATAAGAAAAAAGAGCAGAAATAACAGAAGAAGTTTATTTTAAAGACTTACACTAAGTTAATAAGCAAACATAGAAGTAGGACCCATACCGGCAGCATTCCTCTTCAGTTAGGAACCGATGGTCTCACAACAGATTAGGTGAGGCTGGGACATGCTTATGCTGAGTAATGATAAATAAGTGGCCAATAGATAAAAGCTCAAATCAGGGGATTTGGGCAAGGGGCGCAACTAGATTTTGTTTCTAGGGACCCGTATCCGGTAGCATTTCCCTTTCAGACTAGGACCGTTGGTCTCACAAAACACTTAGGTGAGACTGGGCAGGACCTTATCAAACTAGGACCGATGTCTCACAATAGATCAGGTGAGGCTGGACACACTTATGCTGCAGTAATGGTAAATAAGAGGTCGAAAGATGGAGCAACAGATGGTGCGAGCCGACAGTGGCCGAGCGTGCGGCCTCAATGCAGGGATATAAGTTGCTATTGAGTTCCAAAGCGCTAAACAGGTGTCTTTTGCTGTGGGACCCACAGGATGGGACTAGGTCACAGTGGCACAACAAAGATAGAAGGCCGATCAAAGGGTCGAATTAGGAATTCAGCCTAATTAAAGTAGGATTAGGATTTTCAGCCTAATCACTACAATCTAAGTAAAGTGCAAACAATCGAAATAATCAGAATTGTTTAAGAAAAGCAAATAGTTAAACAGTATTTTATTCCAGCTTTATCTTTTCCTTTATTTCCTTTTACTAGAACTGTTGCTAAGTCTATTATCTTTATCTTGCTTAAAAATACTAGTAGTTACTTCCACTCACGGGACTTATAGTCTGATCCACTCCTCTATTTCCCATTTTCCCCTTATAGGTCAGTAGAGACAGGGACACTAGACTTGGATTTCTTGGAGACCCATTTGCAGAGCTTTCTTATTCTTCATGTATTCTTCTTCTTTTCAGTTTTCTTTCCATTTTAGTTTGAATGTACTGGCACTTTGTGAGAAGGATGATTTTTATTATTTATGTACTCTGATAATGTGACTGAGATGGTATTCTTCACGAGACATATGTATTCAGTATTTAAGACATATTATGTATTTGGTTTTATGACTTTATTTTATGAAGTTTGATTTTGAATAATGAGATTACTATTTAAAAGTTTCTGCTGTTTTATTTATTTTGTCTTGTGAATCTTAGTCTCTGTAAAGTTTTTAGCTATACCTATTGCGCACCATATCCTTTAGTGTGTCCTTTAGTGTGTCCTTCTATTAATTGATTCTTAAAAGTTATTTCTTAATGTTATGTAAGGATGGTTAATTACTATTTAAAACTTATTTATTTATGGTCTAAAAATGTTTTAATTATATTTAATTAATTATTTAAAATGATTATCTATATTTTATTTTATTAGTTAAAGTTAATTAATTATATTGATTAAGTTGAAAAAAAATGTTGCTTTTTGAATTCTGTTAATGGCGGTTTCCTCTTCTTCCCCTTCCCCATTTCCTCCCCCTCCTCCTACGCTTTCTTCCCTGTCCCCTTCCTCCTTGATCCCTTCTTCCTTGATCTCGTCTCATCCCTCTCTTTCTTCTCCTCCTCCTTCTTCATTCCCTCCTTCTTTGATCTCGTCTCCTTCTCCCCTGGTCCCTCCTCCTCATTCTCTTCCTCTTTCCTCTTCTTTGAATCCTCCTCCTCCTTCCATTTCTTCTTCTTTCGTTCCTCCTTCGTCTGTGTCAGATTTCATTTCTTGTTCGAATTCTGTTTTCCAGTCTTCTAATCTTGATGCGCATTTTCCTCCTTTGGCTAGTAGTGGCTTTCCAGATTTGAAGCATGAATCTAGGGTTTCTGATTCGAATTTATGGTCTTCTTTGTTCAAGAAAAAACCAAGAAATGCTGGTGTTTTTGAACCTAGGCATTTTGACATTAAGAAAGATGGTTTGCCGAATGCTCTACCTGATGATGTTAGAAGTGAAGGAATTACATACTGGTCTGATCATTTAGTAGGTTTCTTCTTGGATGGTCCTCTCTCTTATCTTACTATTGCTAAACATTTGAGAAGTATTTGGCGTTTAAAAGGAGAAGTTGATATTAAATCTGATAATGAGAATTTTTTCTTGAATTTTTCAAATGATCATGACAAAATGAAAGTATTGCAATCAGATCCTATCTTTATTAAGGGTAAATTGTTCATCATTACAAAATGGGATCCTTCTTTTGGTTACTTCCAAGAGCAAATTAAAAAGGTACCAGTGTGGGTTCATTTTTATAGAATTCCTTTGATTGCTTGGACATTAATTGGTATAAACTGGTTAGCGTGTCATGTGGGTAAGCTGAATTGTCTTGATGAAAGCACAGAAAGAATGTCTCGATTTAAGTATGCTAAAGCACTGATTGAAGTATCACCTGATCAGGAGCTCCCTGACTTTATTGCAATTGATGGATTAGGTGATTGCTGTCCTTATGTTAAAGTTGAATATGATTGGAAGCCAAAAATCTGTTGTAAATGTAAAGTTTTTGGTCATGAAACTATTTACTGTTCAGGTAACAATAAGGTGGATATTTGTGATATGCAATCTAGTGGTATGGGTGATGATGATGAGAAGAATGTTAATAAAGAATATGTGGATCATGAGTTTTTGAAAGATAATGTTCAGAAGCCTCATAATGTTGGTTTTTCTACTAAGAATTCTCTTAAGGTATGGAGGAAAAAGGTTTTAGTTCAGGATACTCATGTTGGAAATAATTTGATTAAAAATGATGGTACTCAAATTTTAGATAAGGCAGCTAGGAGTATGGATAACTATCAGAATTTGCAATCAGATTCAGGTGGCAATAAAGATTTGGGCAGTAAGGAAAATGTTGAAACTACTAACTCTTTTCAGATTTTATCAGATTTTGATGAAGGAGCATTTAATAAGGACATTTTAATTGGAAAGGAAAACTCTTATCATTTTGGTAATAAACTAATTATAAACTGCTCTGAAGGTAATATTGATAATGATATATCTGAAGGTGGTTCTGGTGTTGTGGATCGTATAGCAATAGACAATTCTGTATCAAGGACTCCTTCCATACAACCTGAAGCATTGGAATTTTCTGAAGCTTTTGTTGCTAGTTCTGTTCCCTCTAAAGCTTCAAACTGTGAACATATAATCAGTGTTGTTTCCCCTTGTTGTTCAAAGGAAAATGCTAAGGAAATTGCTGTAGGTCTTGTTACTAGTTCTTCTCCCATTAAGGACTTGAGTAATGAACATACAATTAATGATGCCTCCTCTACACTTACCTCCCCTTATATCAACATCTCTCCTCCCAATAATTTGATTCTACCTCCACCTTGTTGTTCAAATAACTCTACTTCTGAGGAACTTTTCTTAACTCTCAAAAAAGGAAAAAAAGGCAAGAAGAAAGTCTCTTTCCATGATTCAACAGAGGATTTAAACAATGGTAAAAACTATAGTATAGATGAAATTCAGCCGATAAGTAATAATGATTCAGGTTCATTTCAAGTATCTTCTTCTCAGAAAAGTAGTTTTAGGCATATAAGAAAGCACCCCTCAAATATAATATCACCCAAACATTAATGATGATGAACAATAATATTGCTTATTGGAATGTACGAGGAGGACATCTTGCATCAAAACAAGCTGAAGTAAAGCATTTAATTAAAGATCAGAAATTGCAACTCATTGCTATCAGTGAAACAAAGCTTAATAAAGTGCAATCTGAATTAGCCTGCAAGTATATTGCTCATGATTGGGAACATGAGGATAATTTACAATGTGCTCCATATGGTAGATTACTGGTTTTATGGAATTCAAAAGTTTTGAATCTGACAAAGTTGAATGAGGACGATCAATTTATTCATTTCTCTGCTTCTTTAACTTCTTCAAACTGTCCTTTTCTGATCACTTTTGTCTACGCTCAAAACAATCTTGATAAAAGATTATTTTTTCTTTCTAACCTCTTTTCTCTTTCTCATACTAATCTACCCTGGATTGTTCTTGGTGATTTTAATTGTATGTACTATTCTGATCAGAAAATGGGTGGTATTCCTCTATCTTTAAAAGATATCTCCCCCTTAAATCAAACTTTATCTAAATCATCTCTCACTCATATTCCTTCTTCTGGAGCAGTGTTTACTTGGAATAATAAAAGTAAACTTGGTCCTAGAACATATTGCAAACTAGATCATGCATTCTATAATATTCATTCTATTAATCTCTGGCCTAATCTCTATTGCAAATTTCTAAATCCCTCAATTTCTGATCACTCTCCAATTATTTTATCTTGGGGGGAGAAGACAATTTTCAGGAATCCATCTTTTAAATTTTATAAAACTTGGACTAATCATAATAATTTTCAAAGTATTGTGTTGCAGGTTTGGCAGGAGACTTTTTTTGGCAACCCTTTTTATATTCTTAAAACAAAATTGCAGAGGTTAAAAGGGAAGCTTAAATCATGGGCTAGAGAGAATTTTGGGGAAGGTTCAAAAATTTCGGATGGTATCAGGGAAAAATTATTGGTTGTTCAACAACAATTGCAGAATGATAATTTGAATTCATTATTGGCTAGTCAAGAAGCTGATTTATCCAAAGATCTACTGGAAGCTTTAGAGTTTGAAGCTTTGATGAAAAAGGAAATTCTTCATGAGTCCATTGAAAAGCAAGGTGATAGGAATACAAAATTTTACCACAACTCCATCAAGATTAAACAATCCAATGATAGAATTTTGAGTATATATGATATTAATGGTGTGTTACAGGAGAATGATGATGCTATCAATGCTGCTTTTATAGATTACTTCTCTTCTATTCTTGCCAATCCAAACCCAATGTCCCCTAACCTTTCTCCTCTGTTTTCTATGAAGCTTCCTTTTTTGAGCTCTGAATAGGCAAGTGAAATGATTCGAGTAGTTTTACCTGAAGAGATTAAGTTGGCTGTCTTTTCTTTAAAGCCTGATAGTAGTGGTGGACCAGATGGTTTCAGTGCATTCTTCTTTCAACATTCCTGGAAAATTATTAAGGATGATCTAACCAGGGCAATACTATATTTCTTTTCTCACAATAAACTGCCTATTGGAATAAATGCAACTAACATAGCCCTTGTTCCAAAATGCCCAAATGCTAGGAAAGTTTCTGATTTCAGACCAATATCTTGCTGTAATGTACTATACAAAATTATTTCAAAGATCATAGCTAATAGGATTCAACATGTTCTGCCTTCAGTTATTTCAAATAACCAAATTGCTTATGTTCCTTCCAGAAATATTGGTGATAATATTTTACTAACACAAGAGCTCTCAAGAGGTTATGGTATTGAGAGTATTTCTCCTAGATGCATGATCAAACTTGATATTCAAAAAGCTTTTGATTCAGTATCTTGGTGCTCTATCATAGCAATTCTTTCTCGGATGAACTTTCCAAAGCCTATGCTTGCTTGGATTTACACTTGTATTTCTTCTACCCATTTCTCAATTATCAGAAATGGTTGTGCAAAAGGTTTTTTCAAAGGTACTCAAGGTGTCAGGCAAGGGGATCCGATCTCTGCATTTTTGTTCATTACTGTAATGGAGGTGTTTAATTCTTTAATTAATGAGCAAGTGATTAATAAGAAGATTGAGTTGCACCCTAAATGTAAAGATCCACAAATTACTCATCTTCTATTTGCTGATGACCTTATCATTTTTACAAAGCCTACCATATCAAATATCACCACTGTAATTGAAATTCTGGATAATTTCTACACTATCACTGGTTTGAAAATTAACCTAGGAAAATCTCACATTCTGATAGCAGGTATAAATGATGTTTTGAAGAGTGATATTATATCTTTTTCTGGTCTTAGTGAGATGCAACAAAATGAAAGATATCTTGGCCTTCCTATCATCACTGCAAGAATCTCCACTACAGATTGTTTGCCTCTATATGAAAAAATCACAAAGAAATTAACACTTTGGCCTAACACAAAGCTTTCACAAGCTGGAAGACTTGTTATAGTGCAAAGTGTTGCTACTGCTATGGTCAATTATTGGATGAAACACTACATTCTTCCATGTAAACTTGTTACAATGATAAATGGTGCTCTGAATAGATTCTTATGGCATGGAGATCCTTTCTCGAAAAAGTTAATTCCTATTTCTTATAAGAAAATTCAACTTCCAAAGAACAAGGGTGGTCTGGGCATTACAAATTTGAGATTATGGAATGTAGCTGCTATGTCTTTTTACTTTGATAAAATCCTTTGTAATAGTCAGGATTTGTGGTCTCAATGGATTTTGAAGAATTTACTAAAAGGCAAGGATTTTTGGTCCATTGAAATCCCAAATTTATGCAGTTGGAGTTGGCGAAATATTTTGAAGCTAAGATCAACATTTTTACCTTTTATACAATGTAATCCTATGGCTAACTATGGTATAAACTTCTGGACTTCTCCCTGGTCCAAGTCTGGTCTGAGATTACAGGATATTCTTCCATATCCTCAGCAACTTCTTACTGGCATTCCTTTTAATGCTAAAGCTAATTCTTATATATGTGATGGCTCTATTAATCTACCTTATTGCAGTTCTAAGCAAGTCAGAGACTTATGGCAGAACATTTCATCGTTATCACTTCCTTCTTCAAATTTAAAGGTTCTTTGGACAGTAAAAGGGAAGAAACATGCTATATCTACTGTGTACAAAGCTATGATAACTGGTGATAATTTGGAATCTTTCCCGTGGGCATCTAGAATCTGGAATAGCAATTCTCCTGCTAAAGAAAACTTCTTACTCTGGAAAATCATGGCAAAAGCAATAAACTCTAAACAGAAATTGACTAAGCTTGGCATTCTAAACAATGAAGACTGTGTTTTCTGCCATTCCCTCCCTGAATCCAATACGCATTTATTTTTTGAATGTAATTTTACTTATGAAGTTTGGTGCAGGCTTCTTTCTGTTGGAAATTTCTATAGACCAGTGCAGAACTCTCGAATTGATTGGTTTAATATCTTCAAGGCCACAAGATGGAAGTGTAGAAAATCTGATATCATGTTGATTATACTGAAGTCTTTTGTTTATGAAATATGGACTGAACGAAATAGAAGAATTTTTTATCATAAATTGGAGAGTGCTAATGCCATATTTAGTCTATTATATAGAAGGATTTGCAAGAGAATTGGTAGGCTGAAGTGATTTTTGCTAAGCGTAGGAGTTGCAGAGGTTTTGTTTGATTTAGTTTTGTACTGCTATAAATTTGTTGTTTCAGTTTCCTTTGTATAAGTTGTGGTGGTTTAATTGTTTAGGAGATGTATCAGCTTGTATATCTTTTTGTACTTTTATGAAGTATATGAATATATTGGGCAGGGCTCCCTTAGCCCATTGCTTTTCAAAATTATATTGATTAAGTTATTTAATTATATTTAAAGGATGAGTAATTTTTATATTAATATTAGTTTAATGTTAGTTAATTAATGTTTTAATAATGTTTTAAAATTTATCAATTATTATATTAATATTGTTTTTGAAATTAATTTATTGATACAATAATAATGTTGAAATTAATTTAATATATTATTAAATAGATTCTTAAGATATTACTTTAAATAAGATTTGATTAAAACGAAATAGAGGGATGTTTAAATAGTAATTTGTTATTTAAAGCTATTTTAAATAACTGATGGTTTATCAAAAGGACCTTATTAACTTTAAAAGTCTATTAATGAGCTGGGTTAAATATGAGAGAGTTTTACAAATGGCTTTGAGAAGTTATAAAAGAATTTATAAATGAGCTTTAAGGATCCGAGAAGCGGAAATTTTTTAAACGGGGTTCGGGGTTTATTAGGAACGTTTTATAAAGGAATTTGTGTTTTGGGTTTCTCCGTTTAAGTGATAATTGGCTTTGATCATTTAAAATATGATTTCAAAATAGAAAATCTTTCTAAATGTTGGTGAATATACCTTCCAAATTTGAAAGTGAGATGGTTAAATATACTTATACCGATGAGATAAGTATATGGTTATACTTTCTAAGTATCGAAAATATAGTGGTTTGTGAATATACTTATCCTATTGAGATAAGTATCTGGAAGTGATTTCCAAATATTGAAATGTGATTTTTAAAATAATGGAAATTTAATTAAAATGAGGCTTAATGATTTCTACGAGAAATGTAATCCTTGTTTTGAATGGTTGTTTATTTGAAAGTTAAATAACCGACTATCAAATCTGGACCAAAACGTAACTTTGGAAATATCTAGGAGAAACACAAGAATTATATGGTACAGTTACCGTCGATGTGCTATACTGTACGTATAAAATCATTTCGTTCTTCTAGGACGATGATAAGAAAATCCGTCCACTGACGGTTAGGAGGTGATCTGTAACAATTCGAACTCCAGTGGGTCAGGATTTTTCACAAAAATGCTAAAACCCAAGCCCACTGAAACCCGAGTAGGGAATCTGGTGTCCTACAAATAGGAAAAGATAAATATATCAGAGCTCAATTATCTATCTCACAGCGGAATTGATTAAACTATAATAGTAAGTAAATACTCACCCAAATAATGATACTTCCCTATCAAGTGTCCCATAGCTGAGAAGTCTCTGTCATCTACCTTACCTGTAGAATGTTATGAGGAGTGGGTCAGAACAAAAATTCTGATGAATGGATAAGTTATATACTTCTAGGCTTAATTCTACATATATCGTATTATTTCCATTTGCTCTTATATTAGGTTCATTAGGTTACAATATTCTCACCTATATTCGTGAACCGTGCACATCTACTCCATAGTAGATAAAAACCTAATAACTAATATATACATATATGTAGCTATATGCCCAATGACCATATTGGTCCTAGGTACCACCCATGGTACCTTCCGTATCCTCCTCGAAAAGGACTCCATCATCTAGCTTTGAGGGCGTTTCGTAACTACACCTGTAAAGGACCGCTTCATAAGGCCTACAATACAGATGCTCCACTTCTTACTATGAAAATGTAAATCGCGTCCACACTAGTCTATACCAGTGCTCGGACATCCACAATGTACCACCCAGTGCATACATTGAGGACTACGTAATCGTTCTGTCTACTATCTGAATCCCACCAACAAGGTCTACCTTGTATGGAACTCAGTCGGGGATTTTCTATATCTGTAAAGGACCGCTTCGTTAGGCCTACAATACAGATATTCTAGTTTGTCTGTCCCTTTCTCATCGTGGCTATGGCCCACGCAGCCACCCCTCAACTAATCGAAAGACTTCTAAAGAGTTAAGTGGTCGTGCCCTACTGCAAACAATCAAACATCCAATTGGCGGTGCCCCTCCCATCCAATGCCTCGATAGTGATAGAATCATTATCCTGGTGGTTTAACTCTAGTCTTTCCCGAAATCGCTCTTGGTCTTGATGCTGGCCGATATCCGCATGCGACTATCCTTAACCTTACTTGCAAGTACTAGACATACGAATACCCTACTCCGAACACCAAGCCCTTCTGACTGCCTACAAAGGTCCGCTTCATTAAGCCTACAATGCAAATGCAGTCAAGGCATACTCTTTTGATGGAACACCTACAGACCAGCCTCCGAGGATGCAGCTTCGTTAGGCCTACCCAAAGGGCCATCCTAGAGTATCCTCACGCCCCGTTGAAGCCTCGTACTTCTTTAAAGCCAAAAAATACTAAGTTAGACGTGCTTCTCCATTGCTGAAATCCATGATGAACTGCTTTGTTAGGCGCTTCATCCTTTGGGCTGCTCCAAATGCATTTCGATTCTTTTATTAGACCCTAAGTCTAATCTTTTAATTTGCGTTTAGTTTGCTTTCTTATTCTGTTGGCTACTTATTTTAATTTAATTAGCATATTCTTGCCCTCATCTCACTTCTAACTATTGTGAGATAACCATACGTCTAATAGGGAATGCTGTTAGTATGAGCCACATTCACTATCTTGCTTATTTACTTAATATATAAATCCTTAAGTTCAATAAGATAAGCCTCTTTTATTATTTCTGTGTTATTTGCTTATCAACTTAGTATAAGTTGTTTAAATAAGTTTCTATCATTATTCCCTACTATCATAGCTTACAAATTTATTATAAGTCTCACGATAAGCTTTTCCGTTCTTATTTCATAATTATAACCTATGTTATAATTCTACTTGTAATTGTTACCTTTTCTTCTTTTATAGTCCGTTATATAATTACAAGCGTTTCCTGTCTGCTCTAGTCTGCCTTCTTTTATTATGATATAAAATTTTCTTTAATTCTCTAATATTACATAATTCACGTTTCATAATAGTTGCCTAGTTAAATAGCCCACGCAGTAAATGCAGACTTAGGCTCCTTACTTTTTTTTAGCCTCAAATTCTTAAATTAATAATTTTCTGGTTTCAAATCGTACTTTACTTTATTGTCAGCTATTTTAGAAAGCAATTCTATTTTATTTGGTTGGTTATGAAAACTATATAATCCATTTCCATATCTTAATATTGGATAATACTATAAACAATAATCCGTAACCACAAGATATCTCTTTTACTATTTTGGAGTAGTGTAAAATACTGTGGTTTCTCTACTTTACACTAATTCCCTTTTTTTCTTCTTTTTTTCTGGCAGTTACGTTTATCGTTATCTTTTAGATATTAAGTTATGGAAATGTATCATATTTCTAAACCAACTAATTAATCTAATAATTACTCCCAAATTAACTTTTCCCGTTTTAATGCAATTTATTACAGTAATTCTATTCCTCAACTTTTATTATTTTACATCTAATTTCCTTCATTTCAGTATTCTTAATTATTTAATCCATATTCGCGTTTAATCTATTCTAATCCATATGCGAAGAAAAAAGGAGAGGATAGAAGAAAACTGACGCTTGCATAAAAATCCAAAACGTAGGAAAAAGATGTAAATAAGGCATAGAAAACAGTGTGTAAATACTAATACTGTAAATAAACTGGAAGTTTTCTTATAGTTCAGCATAATTTAATATGATTAATTACTGAATAAAATTTTCTAAACGGGAATCTAACGATAATATATCCTAAACTTAAAAGATATATAGATAAATCCACTCATATGTCATCCTTTGCTTCAATCTCTATCCCTTTTAATTTGCTATGCTTTTCTCCCTTTTCCCCCTTTTTAATTCGCTGTAAATTCCCTGATTTGTTTGCGCAATTCTCTGATTTGCTTGTATGTATATCCTTGTTTAATTTTATTTTTGGTTTGGGGAAAGATTTGATTGATAGAGGAGAAAAGAAAAGGGAGAAGAGAAGAGGAGTTTGTTGTAAATGACAGCAGCTGATTCAGAAAAAATAGTGTGGGCTAGGGTTAAGTTACATTCAATTTATAGGTGTAGTGAACAACTATGAACCATCCGATTAACCCTAAAAAAATCCTCACCATCATTTATTGATTTGTTTACGTTAGCTTATAACGTATAATTCTCCAATGTTATTCATTTATTCCTTTGTTATACTTCCCTATTAATTCACGTTTGCTTCTAAATAAGATTCTCCCATTAATTATCCAATTAATTAGATCATACATATATCTGTATCTGTAAAGGACCGCTTCGTTAGGCCTACGATAAAGATATTCTAGTTGGTCTGTCCCTTTCTCATCGTGGCTATGGCCCCACGCAGCCACCCCTCAACTAATCGAAATACTTCTAAAGAGTTAAGTGGCTGTGCCTTACTCTAAATAATCTAACATCCAATTGGCAGTGTCCCTCATCCAAATAATGATACTTCCCTAGCAAGTGTCCCATAGCTGAGAAGTCTCTGCCATCTACCTAACCTGTAGAATGTTATGAGGAGTGGGTCAGAACAAAAATTCTGATGAATGGATAAGTTATGTACTTCTAGGCTTAATTCTACATATATCGTATTATTTCCATTTGCTCTTATATTAGGTTCATTAGGTTACAATATTCTCACCTATATTCGTGAACCGTGCACATCTACTCCATAGTAGATAAAAACCTAATAACTAATATATACATATATGTAGCTATATGCCCAATGACCATATTGGTCCTAGGTACCATCCATGGTACCTTCCGTATCCTCCTCGAAAAGGACTCCATCATCTAGCTTTGAGGGCGTTTCGTAACTACACCTGTAAAGGACCGCTTCATAAGGCCTACAATACAGATGCTCCACTACTTACTATGAAAACATAAATCGCGATCACACTAGTCTATACCAGTGCTCAGACATCCACAATGTACCACCCAGTGCGTACATTAAGGACTATGTAATCGTTCTGTCTACTATCTGAATCCCACCAACAAGGTCTACCTTGTACAGAACTCAGTCGGTGATTTTCTATATCTGTAAAGGACCGCTTCGTTAGGCCTATAATACAGATATTCTAGTTGGTCTGTCCCTTTCTCATCGTGGCTATGGCCCCACGCAGCCACCCCTCAACTAATCGAAAGACTTCTAAAGAGTTAAGTGGCTGTTCCTTACTCCAAATAATCTAACATCCAATTGGCGGTGTCCCTCATCCAATGTCTTGATAGCGAAAGAATCATTGGCCTGGTGGTTTAACTCTAGTCTTTCTCGAAATCGCTCTTGGTCTTGATGCTGGCCGATATCTGCATGCGACTATCCTTAACCTTACTTGCAAGTACTGGACATATGAATACCCTACTCCAAACACCAAGCCCTTCTGACTGCCCACAAAGGTTTGCTTCATTAGTCCTACAATGAAAATGCAGTCAAGGCATATTCTTTTAATGGAACACCTACAGACCTGCCTTCGGGGATGCAGCTTCGTTAGGCCTACCCAGAGGGCCATCCTAGAGTATCCACATGTCCTGTTGAAGCCTCATACTTCTTTATAAATCCCAAAAATACTAAGTTGGATGTGCTTCTCCATTGTTGAAATCCGTGATGTACTGCTTCATTAGGCGCTTCATCCGTTGGGCTGCTCTAAACGCATTTCGATTCTTTTATTAGACCCTAAGTCTAATCTTTTATTTTGCGTTTAGTTTGCTTCCTTATTCTGTTGGCTACTTGTTTTAATTTAATTAGCATATTCTTTCCCTTGTCTCACTTCTAACTATTGTGAGATAACCATATGTCTAATAAGGATCGTGTAATATGGTATATAAATGCGGAAACTGATAATAGCAGTAAATATAAAAATTAAAGTAAGCACACCAGGAATTTTTATACTGGTTCGAACTTCCCATTCTACGTCCAGTTCCAGAATACCCTCTGGATTTGTAACGACCCGGAATTTTGGACCATTCGCAACCATTATAAGTGTATAGATAGACACTCATGCCGGAATTGAATTGCTCAAAATACCGCATTGTTAATTTAAATTGGCAAAACTGAACATATACAATAAATAAATAATCACAGATCACAGACACAGTGAAATGACCCTAATTCTTAACCAAAAAAAAAAAATTTCATACTTAGCTAAGACTACCTAGGGTCATCCTTCCCTATTCTCATATTATCCAGGATCTTTCACAATATAAAAATATTGTTTTAAATCTAAATCATTCCTAACATACATATACGAAGATATCTATGTTATATTCTACTAGAATCAGAGCATGATAATATGTAAGTAGAAATCCTTTTAAATCTATTAAAATGTGATAATTCCCTGATAAAAGATTAATTATTGTATCCTGATTTTTGACCATAGAATCCACTGGAAACATGTACTTTAGTCTGTTATTCTAATTAAGAAATGATCAAGTAATAATCAGTGGAAAGCAAGCTTTTAATATGGATGATTGTGTTAAAGTCAGTATAGTATCAAACTCAGGCTAAAAGAAAGTGGATCATAAGTGAACACAAGCAACATCTAGGCGTAATGGAAACGCGCCTAACTTACACATGAGAGGTCACGAGTTCGAGTGCTATGCTGGTCGGTTCAAACCCAATTTTTGTTTTTCTTTTTATTTTTCTCCTGTATGGTTTAAAATCTGATATCTACCTATATCTACACATATATACTTAATTTTTGCCTATAATCTAACATACAAAACAATATTTCTTGCTTTATTATTTTTAAAACCCATTCCTACAACTGTTCTAGGAATTTATATTTATATTTTTGCCCAAATATCAACATGTACGCAGATATACATGTACATGTCAATGTCTTTGCTCATTTTCCAGAAAACTGGGTTCAAATGGTTCCTTGCTTCATTGATTTGAAGTGAACAATTGGCCTGACCAATGGTCTAACCATGTGGTTAATCTGACCATTCTTTTATTTGCATTTTACAAACCAGAATCTACCTAAACCATTGATACTCCTTCTTTTCAAAAGCATGTTTATATATATATATGAATCAGACACCTTGAGATCAGATTTATATCATCCTTCCTAACCATAATTCTCTTTTAAAAATGCATATTCAGGGTATATACACTTTTACTTGCATTTGGACATATATCAATATCATGACTTGAAAATATAACAGTTATAATTCTTTCTGGATTTTCCCAATATAATTTCCTATATATCTATCTTTTGAAAGGACTTAGGATGAACTGAAATCATCATAAAATGATTATGCTTATAAAATCCAGGTTTTTTCCTCTAAATCAAAAACAAATTTAGCAAATAGATTTTCAAATTAGTTTAACATCAATATCCTTAATACATACCAGACCAGAAATAACCAGAAACAACATAACACATATTTCTTACAAGTTCTTCCTACTTAATACATTTAGATAGCCATAACAATCAGAAAATACATGCATGAATTAACACATTCTAGCTCTTATTTCTAATTATCTTAGCATTCTCTATTCCATATCTTTTAATCTTGCTTACTTAGCTCCATCACGACCTGCAAAAGCATTAGTGGCTGCCCCATTATGAATGAGACACCCCCATGTGCCATGAGCAATAAGGGTCAGATCTATGATCTGGTGTGAGCATTTCTAACATATCCATGATATTAAGCTGAGGATACAGCATAAATGTACTTTTCATAACTTGACAGGTATTATCATGAATGATTAATGTATAAATTGATCAGGTATTTCCATATACATACATAAGAGCAAACATATGCATTAAAACAATTTTTATCTGGAACTACTAAGGTTCCTCATACCAACCCTAATCCCGGAAAGACCCAAGTTTCCTGTATCATCATTTAAGGTTGCCTTTTCTTCTTATAAATTCCTGGCCTCATCTGCTATAAGGAATCAAAGGGACACATTGCCATGAACTAATTAACATCATGGCACAAAGATCTCAGGACTTAAACAAGCCATGTGTCAACTTGTCTACTTCAAATAGGACAAGCATTCCAGCAGCCTTCTTGGCACAAAATCCTTAGTTATATTACTAAGTGTATTCATGTTCATTTTGTCAATGATAGCTAGGTGTACAGACCACTTATATACATGAAACATACTAGTTACCTTGCAGACATAATATTGCAAGCAAGTTAAAGGTTACTTTCTAGAGGTATAACACCCAATCATTCCATCTCACATTATTTAGCATATAAACACCATATTCAAACATATACCAGAATGTTTGCAACTGAGAATAAATGCATGGCTCTATTGGGTTTATTTTGATTTTGCAAGCAACTATGTTTAGCCGGATTTTTAACCTTGTTTAAACATAATTTTTAGGCTTGTAAATTTTCTGTTTGGTTTAGGGCTCAGCACTTATAGAGAAAGACTCCATTGCACCCTTAACCAATTATTTCAAGCCTCAGCACTATACCATTGTATATGCAGCTCATAGTTTTTTTTTCATTCTTTGTCTTGAGCCATGATTCAGACTAGTTACAAATACTCTCTTACATGTTCTTTAAGGTTTTGGTATAACATACAGAGATGAAAATAGAACAACAAAGTTATACATCCATCATAGCAGATCATATCTCATCAAGCATTCATGAAACCATCAGTAGTCAACATGGTTTGTAAATCAAAACATGCAAAATATAGCATATAAAAGCTTGGCTGCCTAATCTCAGGTCTTAATGCCATGTATATGAGTGAGGATACTCACCTAAATGCTTACACAAGCTTAATCCAGAAAACCCCTCAAATCTATAGCCTTTTCTTCCTCTTCTTCCTTAGGTTAATGAATTCAGTGAGAGAGTAGTTTTCTGGTTAGGCTCTTGATTTATATAGGGGTTCTACCTAGGGTTTTGGGTGATGCAAAATCCCTATTTTAGCCCAAACCAGAATCATGCATTTGGCATTGCATATTCTCTCCCTCCTAACCCTTAATGTCCCGGCCACTATTTTAAAACAAGGCTAAGTTGTGCCCATTTTCTTTCCTTTTCAGAAAGTGATTTCTTTAAGTATTTTTATTATACTTACCTCAAACATGATAATAGTGTGACTTTCTATTTTCTGCCTTTATACATTTGCTTTCTTGCACTTTGGTTCTTACTATTTTAGTGCTTCTTTTTCTTATTTTTCCTTTATTAATTTTCTGCTCAAATAATATCTGTATATATATATATATATATATATATATATATTTATACAACTATGGGTGTTAGTTTAACTTTAACCTTCTTTTATTTGCAGAAAACATGTGCATTCTTATATGCATTTCTATACTCCTATTATTCAATTAAAATTTCACTTATTCATTATAAATCAATGTTCTCTTCTGTCTTAATTTCCAGACAAGTCATACATATGCATATATATATAGATATATATATATATATATACATATCCTCAGGAATTTTAATATTCATGTCTAGGCCTATATTTCCTTTATTTAAAACATTTTATCTAAATGTTTTCCTTCTTTGTTTTATTATTCAGGAATTCTGGATTTTCTCTTAGTGCCATAACTAGTGTGCACGTGCACACATGCACACAACCTTGCACCACTGAAAATCCCACCTATATAATAATTCTGATTTTTCCCCCAGAATTTTAATCATTTATTTAAAAGGATTTTCCTCAAAATCTTGGGGTATTACAATCACCCCTTCTTTTAGGAATTGTGTCCTCACAATTTGCAACATTATCTTTGGGTACTTCTAATTTCTTAGGGAAAAATTATTCCGCATATGCATGAGCAAATCAATTAGTCACTGTCTATCATACATATTAAACTTTCTTAGTAATCTAAGAATTTACCTTTTAAATTTGCAAAGAGCCTAGGGTAATCCATCCTGATTTTATCCTCTAGCTCCCAAGTACAATCACTAGGATCTATACTCCATTGAATCTTTACAAGCTTCAATTTCTTGTTTCTTAATTTCTTTTCTTCCCTTGCCACAATTCCCACTGGCTCTTTCTCATTGATTAGATCTGGATTAATCTGAACTTCAGTAGGCTTTTCTAAGATTTCCTCCTTGTCATGTACCCATCTCCTTAGTTGTGACACATGAAACACATTGTGTATTGCACTCATCCCCTCTGGAAGCTCCAGCTTATAGGCTAGTGAGCCTATCCTCTCCAAAATCTTGTATGGTCCAACATATCTGGGCCTGAGTTTCCCTTGCTTGCCAAATCTCAAGACTTTCTTCATTGGTGAAACCTTAATGAAGACATAATCACCTACATTGAATTCCACTGACTTCCTCTTTGCATCAGCATATTTCTTTTGCCTGTCTTGAGCTGCTGCCATCCTCTTTCTCACCAGTCCTATTTTCTCTGTGATGTCCTTGACATATTCTGGCCCTAGGATAGCTTTCTCTCCTGCCTCAGCCCAACACACAGGTGATAGATATGGCTTTCCATATAGGGCTTCAAAGGGTGCCATTCCAATTGTGCTTTGGTGGCTATTATTGTATGTGAACTCAGCCAAATGGAGATGGTCCTCCCAATTTCCTCCAAAGTCTAACACACATGCTCTAAGCAAATCCTCTAAAATCTTGTTTACCACTTCTGTTTGCCCATCTGATTGGGGGTGATAAGCAGTGCTTAGGCACAATTCACTCCCCATAGCTTCTTGGAAGCTCTTCCAGAATCTTGAAGTGAAGATTGTATCCCTATCACTCACTATAGTTTTAGGAACACCATGCAACTTTACCACTTCTCTCATAAAAGTTTGGGCTAGCCTAGGTGCATTTCTGTCTGCTTTTACTGGTATGAAGTGGGCTACTTTAGTCAGCCTATCTACAATTACCCAAATACTTGTATTTCCCTTCTTGGATCTAGGAAGACCATCTATAAAATCCATAGATATGTTTTCCCACTTCCACTGTGGTATGCTAAGTGGCTGCAACAACCCTGAAGGTCTTTAGGTCTCAGCTTTTATTTGTTGACAAACCATGCACTTAGCAACATGTCTTGCTACATTAGACTTCATTCCCTTCCACCAATAGTCCCTTTTTAAGTTTTGGTACATCTTGGTGCTGCCTGGATGTATGGAATATTTGCTCCTATGGTACTCATTAAGGATTTCTTCTTTCAATTCTATGATGTTTGGGACACATATCCTACCCTTGTACCTTAGGTATCCTTTTCCATCAATGTGATAATCCTTCACTTCCTCCTTCTTTAATAGGAGAGACCTCTTTTCTGCTAAGTCTTGATCTTCTTCTTGCATCTTTGCCACCTTCAAGACCAAATTTGATTGTAAAGTAATTAAACTTAACCTTCCTTTACTCCTTTCTTCCTCAACTATCTCCATACTTATCCCACTGCTCTCATCTATTTCCAAATCAATGAGCATGGTCAAGTCTCTAAACTCCTCCATCATCAACATGGCCACTTTTGCATGCTGCCTACTCAATGCATCTGCCACTTTATTAGCCTTGCCTGGTGTATAAAGTATATCTAAGTCATAAGCAGCAAGAAATTCAACCCATCTGTGTTGTCTCATATTCAAATCTTTCTGTGAAAAGAGATACTTTAAGGCCTTGTGATCAGTGTATAAAATGAACTTTGCACCTAATAAGTAATGCCTCCAGAGCTTCAAGGCATATACTACTGCTGCCAACTCAAGATCATGAGTTGCATATCTAGTTTCATGGGGTTTTAGTTGTCTAGATGCATAGGCTATGACCTGATCTTGCTGCATCAACACAGCCCCTAGCCCTGACCCACATGCATCTGTATATACAACTAATCCCTCATTGCCTTCTGGTACTCTCAACACTGGTGATTTTACCAAAGCCTCCTTGATCTGGGTGAAAGCTTGTTCACACTTATCAGTCCATATAAACTTTTGGTTCTTCCTAGTCAGGTTATTGAGTGGCATTGCTATTTTAGAAAATCCTTGTATAAACCTCCTATAGTATCCTGCCATCCCCATGAATGACCTAACTTCACTAACATTGTTATGCTTCTTCCATGCTTGGATTGCTACTATCTTATTGGGGTTTACAGAAATCCCTCTAGCAGAGACAACATGTCCAAGAAAATGTACTTCCTCTTGCCAGAACACACACTTAGAGAACTTTGCTTTCAAATCTTTTTCTCTTAATCTAGTTAAGACCAAATGTAAGTGGTTCTCATGTTCCTCTATTGTTTTAGAATAGATTAGAATGTCATCTATAAAAATCAGAACAAACTTGTCTAAGTAATCTCTGAATATCCTATTCATTAGGTCTACAAAGTAAGAAGGGGCATTTGTTAGCCCAAATGGCATAACCAGAAACTCATACGAACCATATCTTGTGTTAAATGCTGTATATTTAACACTTGAATCCTCAACCTTCATCTGATGAAACCCAGATGCCAAGTCTAGCCTAGAAAACACTTTATCTCCACTGAGTTGATCAAAGAGATCATCTATCCTGGGTAATGGGTATTTGTTTTTGATGGTTACTTTGTTTAATTCTCTATAATCTATACACATTCTTAAGGTACCATCATGCTTTTTAACAAATACTACAGGAGCACCCCAGCATGAATTACTTGGCCTTATAAATCCCTTGGCTTCTAATTCTTCCAGCTGGTTCTTTAGCTCCTTTAATTCACTTGGCCCCATCCTTGTAGGCTTTTTGATAATTGGGCTAGCCCCAGGCATAAGGTTAATCTGGAATTCAACAGGTCTATGGTGTGAGACACCTTTTACTTCCCCAAATACATCCAAGTATTCTTTAACTATGGGGATTTCATTAATAGCTATTTCCTTGGGATTATTTTCTAATTCAATTAAATGATTTAGCCTGTTTTCTTTGATAGGTTCACACAGAATTGTAACCCTTTGGCCTTTAGAATTTTGTAGTGAAATGGTGGATGCATCTAGGTCAATTATGGCTTTGAATTGTCTTAGCCAATCTGCCCTTAATATAACTCCTATATTTGGGAAATTTAGAACATATAAATTGGAAACAAATGTGTTTCCCCCTATGTTCTAATTCACATCCACACAAATCATATCTAATACACTAGAACTTCCTAAAGGGCTTTTTATTAACAGAGGTATTTCAGCCAATTTGCAGTTCATTTTCAACCTTTTAACTATTTCATGGGAAATGAGTGAGTGGGTTGCCCCGGTATCATATATTACAGCTAAAGGTATGGTACAAATAAATAGTGTACCTTCCACTTGACCATGGTTTTCAGCATTAGCCTCAATTATGGCCTTGCCCCTACCTTCCAGGTTTGCCACTTTCCCTTGTTGCTTGTATTCTGGGCAATTTCTTTTCATATGTCCTTCCTTCCCACATAGAAAGCATTTGGAAGCTCCCCCATTAAGCTCTGGGCATCTTGGCTTAATATGGCCTTCTTTCCCACAATGGTTGCAAACTATTTTTCTTTTGGCTTCATTGGGCTTTGCATCTACTGCCTTCTTACCATCTTCCTCTCCTTTCTTCTTATCATAAGGATGGTACTTCCCTTTGTTCTTCTTGTTGCTATTGTTTTTGAAGCTCCTAAACTTATCTCTTTCCTTGTCATGCTGCTCAATCTTCAGAGCCAAATCTATCACTTGATCAAAAGTTCTGTCAGCATAAGGTAATATAGCCCTGCTAAGCCCTGGGTTCAATCCCTTGATGTATCTATCATTTTTGGATGCTTCATCAGCCACTAACATAGCCCCATAGGTTGACAATCCCTCAAACTTCTGGGTGTATTCTGTGACATTCATAGTCCCCTGTCTAAGTTTGATGAACTCCTCAAGTAAAGTGGTTTTTGCTGAGGCTGGAACAAACCTTGCCTCTAACATCTCCTTAAATTGATTCCAATTAATATCATTTTCATTCCGGCCAGCTATGATCACCTCCCACCAACTCAAAGCTGCGCCTTTTAATTGCCTTGAGGCCACTTGCCTCTTCCTTTGGTCATCTAGTTGCATATCAGTGAAGATCCTCTCTAATGTCCTCAGCCATGCTTGAACTTCCATTACACTTTCAGTTCCTTCAAAGCTCTTGCCTCCCAAATTGGTATAAGTCTTCACTAACTTGGAGAGCTCCTCATATGGGTTCTCAGGTCTGTGCCCAATTCCATCTCTCAAAACTCTCACAAATTACTGCATGTCAAGCATTTGTGGTGTGCTAGATCCTCCTTGATGATGAGACCCTCTTCCTACCATATTTCTAAAAGTATATGTATTCCATTATATTAGTTTATAATATTTCGCTTTAATTTTAAATTGGTTGTATCTTTCCTATTTAACCATTGTGTATGTCACATGCACACACATACATTCAGGGAATACTTATAAACAGTCAAATATATCACAAACAAACCTAGTATAAACATAAGCATACAAATATTTTGCTATGTTAATTAAAACATAGCTCTGATACCAAATGAAATGACCCTAATTCTTAACCAAAAAAAAAATTCATACTTAGCTAAGACTACCTAGGGTCATCCTTCCCTATTCTCATATTATCCAGGATCTTTCACAATATAAAAATATTGTTTTAAATCTAAATCATTCCTAACATACATATATGAAGATATCTATGTTATATTCTACTAGAATCAGAGCATGATAATATGTAAGTAGAAATCCTTTTAAATCTATTAAAATGTGATAATTCCCTGATAAAAGATTAATTATTGTATCCTGATTTTTGACCATAGAATCCACTGGAAACATGTACTTTAGTCTGTTATTCTAATTAAGAAATGATCAAGTAATAATCAGTGGAAAGCAAGCTTTTAATATGGATGATTGTGTTAAAGTCTGTATAGTATCAAACTCAGGCTAAAAGAAAGTGGATCATAAGTGAACACAAGCAACATCTAGGCGTAATGGAAACACGCCTAACTTACACATGAGAGGTCACGAGTTCGAGTGCTATGCTGGTCGGTTCAAACCCAATTTTTGTTTTTCTTTTTATTTTTCTCCTGTATGGTTTAAAATCTGATATCTACCTATATCTACACATATATACTTAATTTTTGCCTATAATCTAACATACAAAACAATATTTCTTGCTTTATTATTTTTAAAACCCATTCCTACAACTGTTCTAGGAATTTATATTTATATTTTTGCCCAAATATCAACATGTACACAGATATACATGTACATGTCAATGTCTTTGCTCATTTTCCAGAAAACTGGGTTCAAATGGTTCCTTGCTTCATTGATTTGAAGTGAACAATTGGCCTGACCTATGGTCTAACCATGTGGTTAATCTGACCATTCTTTTATTTGCATTTTACAAACCAGAATCTACCTAAACCATTGATACTCCTTCTTTTCAAAAGCATGTTTATATATATATATATATATGAATCAGACACCTTGTGATCAGATTTATATCATCCTTCCTAACCATAATTCTCTTTTAAAAATGCATATTAAGGGTATATACACTTTTACTTGCATTTGGACATATATCAATATCATGACTTGAAAATATAACAGTTACAATTCTTTCTGGATTTTCCCAATATAATTTCCTATATATCTATCTTTTGAAAGGACTTATGATGAACTGAAATCATCATAAAATGATTATGCTTATAAAATCCAGGTTTTTTCCTCTAAATCAAAAACAACTTTAGCAAATAGATTTTCAAATCAGTTTAACATCAATATCCTTAATACATACCAGACCAGAAATAACCAGAAACAACATAACACATATTTCTTACAAGTTCTTCCTACTTAATACATTTAGATAGCCATAACAATCAGAAAATACATGCATGAATTAACACATTCTAGCTCTTATTTCTAATTATCTTAGCATTCTCTATTCCATATCTTTTAATCTTGCTTACTTAGCTCCATCACGACCTGCAAAAGCATTAGTGGCTGCCCCATTATGAATGAGACACCCCCATGTGCCATGAGCAATAAGGGTCAGATCTATGATCTGGTGTGAGCATTTCTAACATATCCATGATATTAAGCTGAGGATACAGCATAAATGTACTTTGCATAACTTGACAGGTATTATCATGAATGATTAATGTATAAATTGATCAGGTATTCCCATATACATACATAAGAGCAAACATATGCATTAAAACAATTTTTATCTGGAACTACTAAGGTTCCTCATACCAACCCTAATCCCGGAAAGACCCAAGTTTCCTGTATCATCATTTAAGGTTGCCTTTTCTTCTTATAAATTCCTGGCCTCATCTGCTATAAGGAATCAAAGGGACACATTGCCATGAACTAATTAACATCATGGCACAAAGATCTCAGGACTTAAACAAGCCATGTGTCAACTTGTCTACTTCAAATAGGACAAGCATTCCAGCAGCCTTCTTGGCACAAAATCCTTAGTTATATTACTAAGTGTATTCATGTTCATTTTGTCAATGATAGCTAGGTGTACAGACCACTTATATACATGAAACATACTAGTTACCTTGCAGACATAATATTGCAAGCAAGTTAAAGGTTACTTTCTAGAGGTATAACACCCAATCATTCCATCTCACATTATTTAGCATATAAACACCCTATTCAAACATATACCAGAATGTTTGCAACTGAGAATAAATGCATGGCTCTATTGGGTTTATTTTGATTTTGCAAGCAACTATGTTTAGCCGGATTTTTAACCTTGTTTAAACATAATTTTTAGGCTTGTAAATTTTCTGTTTGGTTTAGGGCTCAGCACTTATAGAGAAAGACTCCATTGCACCCTTAACCAATTATTTCAAGCCTCAGCACTATACCATTGTATATGCAGCTCATAGTTTTTTTTTCATTCTTTGTCTTGAGCCATGATTCAGACTAGTTACAAATACTCTCTTACATGTTCTTTAAGGTTTTGGTATAACATACAGAGATGAAAATAGAACAACAAAGTTATACATCCATCATAGCAGATCATATCTCATCAAGCATTCATGAAACCATCAGTAGTCAACATGGTTTGTAAATCAAAACATGCAAAATATAGCATATAAAAGCTTGGCTGCCTAATCTCAGGTCTTAATGCCATGTATATGAGTGAGGATACTCACCTAAATGCTTACACAAGCTTAATCCAGAAAACCCCTCAAATCTATAGCCTTTTCTTCCTCTTCTTCCTTAGGTTAATGAATTCAGTGAGAGAGTAGTTTTCTGGTTAGGCTCTTGATTTATATAGGGGTTCTACCTAGGGTTTTGGGTGATGCAAAATCCCTATTTTAGCCCAAACCAGAATCATGCATTTGGCATTGCATATTCTCTCCCTCCTAACCCTTAATGTCCCGGCCACTATTTTAAAACAAGGCTAAGTTGTGCCCATTTTCTTTCCTTTTCAGAAAGTGATTTCTTTAAGTATTTTTATTATACTTACCTCAAACATGATAATAGTGTGACTTTCTATTTTCTGCCTTTATACATTTGCTTTCTTGCACTTTGGTTCTTACTATTTTAGTGCTTCTTTTTCTTATTTTTCCTTTATTAATTTTCTGCTCAAATAATATCTGTATATATATATATATATATATATATATATATATATATATATTTATACAACTATGGGTGTTAGTTTAACTTTAACCTTCTTTTATTTGCAGAAAACATGTGCATTCTTATATGCATTTCTATACTCCTATTATTCAATTAAAATTTCACTTATTCATTATAAATCAATGTTCTCTTCTGTCTTAATTTCCAGACAAGTCATACATATGCATATATATATAGATATATATATATATATACATACCCTCAGGAATTTTAATATTCATGTCTAGGCCTATATTTCCTTTATTTAAAACATTTTATCTAAATGTTTTCCTTCTTTGTTTTATTATTCAGGAATTCTGGATTTTCTCTTAGTGCCATAACTAGTGTGCACGTGCACACATGCACACAACCTTGCACCACTGAAAATCCCACCTATATAATAATTCTGATTTTTCCCCCAGAATTTTAATCATTTATTTAAAAGGATTTTCCTCAAAATCTTGGGGTATTACACACAGAGTAATAAGTGCAGCGGAAATAAAAGAGATAGTAGTTCATGAAGCTACTATATGAATATATAAAATACATAAGAGTTTACAACAGAAGAATAATACGATACATCAGAGTTAAACCAGATACAAATCAGAATACATCACTGGAATCATCGAGTATTTGAAAGCTGGATAGATAGCTGGATCTCCAAGCGAAGCTCCAACTCCAAAGGTGAGTCTCGAAAGCTGAACTACTCAGTCTGACCCGAGCGTAAAGCAAAACACAAAACACTCTAGTCAGGATTAACATTCTTATATCAATAAATCCAACTCAAGTGAAATAGCAATTGAAATACAAGTAACTCAAAGGATGTTTGGAATAACCATCCTTTAAGGATCCGTTAAACTATCTACTAGGTAGTAATGTACGCTAAGTAGATAATGTCTATCAGTAATATGTAAAGATATCAAAATAGTGTTAAGTCATGGCCCATTCCACCCTTAACACATTTTTATTCCCAAAAGCATATACAAGACCGTAGTTTCCCCAAAACCGGAAGTCACCAGAGGGCAATCCATATACTAAAGGTACAAAACAAATTCGTAGTGGTCGCGAATAAAGGGATACAAGTATGACAAGGCACATGAGGCAATACCCAAGGTAGTGATACTACCGTTCGCCTGATCCGGACTGGTGAGAACGCAACGCCGCAGAGCCCGCAACACCGTGAAACAACACTCCCAAAATCAAGGGTGCACCAATCGACAACAAGTAATAAGTAGTTCGAAGAAGTGTGTCCACTTGAGGTAGCTAATCCTCCATTGGCCCGGCACGTCTCCTGTTTTAGTCATTTCCAATTTGACACAAGTGTCAAGGCTATCCATTATCGTTCTCTTTCTTCAGTCATCGCGTACATCATCCAACCACTTCATTCTGGATCATCACTCCGCGTATAGTTATTAAAGTGGTTTTCGGTTTAGATAGAGAGTATATCCATTACCGATCCCGGTCTCTTTAATAACTTTCGTAATTATTACACCGATTGGTCGTTTATATATTTCAAAAACCAAATCAATTTCAATTTCAATTTCAATTCGTAAACCAACATTTCATTTGTCTTTCAAAAACCAATTTCCAAAATTTACGTTTCAAAACTTCAATTTACCATTTCAAAATCTTATAATTCAATTTCAATATCTATTTAAAACCATTCAAATATTGATTCAAGTTCGTATATAAGTTTCATTCCGAAATCATTTAAACAAATTTTATTTAACATTCAAATCAATTTAAACTCATTTATCGATTCCATTCAATATTCGTTAAGTTACTTTATCATTCAAAACAATTTCTATTAAATTTCCAATTCATTAACTCAATTACTTAAGTTCAGCTTCATTATATCAAAACTTACAATTTTGAATTAAATTAAATTCGTCAATTCAATTCTTTCAATTACAAGTCTTACATTGATTCCAAAATTATCACATTTTCATTTCTTGTTAAAGAAATTCAATTTCACTTATTTACTTTCTTAAATAATTTTCCAAAACTTACTTAATAAAGAAAACTCAATTTCAATTATTTATGAAGTAAAATTCACTTTTTCAAAAGTTCAATTTTTCTTATTAAAGAATTCAATTCAATTTAATCATTAAATAATTCAATCTTATTTAATTATTAAATAATTCAAAACTTAATTATTAAATAATTTCAAAGTTTAATAATTTCAACTTAATTATAATTTCAAACTTAATTATTAAATCATTTCAAAGTTTAATAATTTCAAACTTAATTCTAATTTCAAACTTAATTATTAAATCATTTCAAACTTAATTCAATCATTTCTCAAATTAAACAACATTCTTTCATCAATTACATTGTTAATATTTTGTTTCAGATTTTTAAATATTAACATTTTCCTTTCATAAAAATTCAAATTTCAACTTCATTTCAAAACCATATTCTTTATTCAAATAAAATCTTCGTTTTATTTTTAAATCAAATTATTGACCAATCGGGTTTTATTTAATTTTCTATCCTAGGTCAAAGTTTAATTTGGGTATTTATCATTTCAACCCGATTCCAATTCAATTCAAAAATCGAAGCATAACAAAGGGAACTTGCAGTGTGATAACTGGGATGGTGTCAAAGTAAATAAACAATCAATAACAACAACCAATATCAATCCAATAATCAATTCAAATAATCCCGAAATAACCGTATTAATTCGCATTGTTATTTGTACGAATTAATATAATTATTTCTAGAATCTACACTATCATTTCATGTAGATTAAAGATTATTACATTACGGTTTTCACTTGTCATTCAATTTCAAATTTTTACACTACAACAATTAATCCAATATACGTCGATGGTTCAAAGTGTAATTATCGCTATTCTATATGTCAATTAATTTAACAATTGAAAGGGGTCATATTATACAAATGTCATTTAATCAAATTTAACATATATCAAATCTAACTATCCTACGTCAATTTCAATTTCAAATTATTTATCACTTACATCATTAACAATTTAACGTCCAATATAAACATCAAACAATCAATCATTTAACAACCAAACTGGATTATCATTGCATATATAACAGATAATGGTGTCAGATGTCACAGGTGAACTGATACAGGTAATAACAGTGTAAATATCAAACAGCAGCATGTTTCAATTGTCGTTTCAATTGAAATCAAATTTAATAAATAAAAGAACGTTAATCGTGAGTGAGTACCCACCTTTAGAGGCTAGAGAGAACAGGCGATGACACAGATACACACACTGATACGGTCATTGAAATATCCAAGCACGAATTCCAAACAAAGCTAGATGGGTACGAATTTGATGGAAAGAGCTGATATATAAGAAATTGACGAAATAAATCAGAATCTCCTTGATATAGACTGAAACGAAATATATATTATTTTACTATATTATTTTTCTTAAACCAATATTCAATTAAAAATACATATTAAAAGGACATATCTATAAGTTACATAAAACGTATACTTCTACCATTTTCAAATTATAACTCATACATATATATATATATATAATTTAACGTAAACGTATAAAATCATCATATATATATATATATCATGATTTAAATCAATACCTATGTCTATCTAAAACGTACGGTACTCATATATATTATCTTTCCCGTCGTGAAAATGTAACCCAACATATATACAAAGATACAACATACTATTGCAGATACATCGCAGTACAACATACCCATGTTTAATTTATGTATTCCAAATTTAGACCATGAACTGTAACCATATGCTACAGTAAACCATCTTTTATACATGTACATACTTTATAAGGAAACATATAACTTATATACTAACATTTTAGCATTTAAATAAACTATAGATATATATACTTATGTAACTTACAGAAAACTTTATATATATAAAACACGTACAAAGTTTTACAATATACATATATATATGCCAAACTCTTAACACGTACCAGCATATCAATTATATCTAAATATAGTTTGAATTAAATAGTTATGTATATACCTATAACATTTGAAATCACCAAATCTATTTACATAAACCCACGGTTCATATACATACAAAAACAAAATCAAAAATTTGAACCCAACTTACCCATTCTTAAACTAGTACATATATAAAACATATATATATAGTTCTGGAAATATATATAACTTAGGGAACATATTTATATACTCAAATTGACATTTTATATATATATAGAAATATAAAGCCGCAAACTGTAAAACATAGGTACAAATCTTAAAATTTGTATAGTTTACATAAACAAAACCATTTACATAATAAAACATATTACCAATATATGTAAACAGTGGAGGCCATGGCTGCTCGAAAGGGGAAATCATGGGATGGTGGCCAGATCTGGAGGTTGCTAGCACCAGGGTTGTGCACGGATCCGTCAGAGAATGCTCGGAGATGGTGAGCATTGGCGTTAGTTCGGAGTAGGAGAGGGTGGCGGGTGGACGTCGGCAAGGAGCAAGGGGGAGGCACGGACTTGGTAGCCATGGCGGAGAGGGAGGTGATAGTTTCCGCTGCTGAATTTTTGGGAAGGGGAAAAACGGCAGTGCGGGTTGTCGGCGCTCGAAGGAAGAAGACGTGGAGGTGGCTGCGTGAGGTCGGAGGGGCGACTGATGACGTGGCGCTGGCATGACTGGGTTGGCACGGGCTGCGAGGTGGTGCGCGCGTAGGTCAGAGCGTGGGGAGAAGTCTTGAAGGCGGGCTGTAGGATGGTGGGGTTTTCGAGGCACGGTGGTGGACGGCCGTTGTAGGCGAGATGGGACAGAGGAGGAAGTGGGTGGTCGGTCATTGGTTGTGAGGCGGAAGGACTACTACTGAAGGGGAAGGCGAGCAGCTCTCTTGAAGCAATTTCATACTTCCACCATTCCATGCATGAGTATATATTGAGCATAGAGTAGTGAAAGAAAAGAAATAGATGAGCTGTCAGGTAAACAAAGGAGAAGGTTTTCATTTCTCTACTGACAGAACAAAAGTGAATACGCTAGAAGGGATGGACGAATATAAATTCAACTAGCCACATAATGACCATAGGGAAAAGAAACGTTAGGTATTAATTTCTAGGAATAAAAAGAGTCTGCGGCTATTGGTGTATACCCGATGGATATGTGAATGGACACGGAAATGAAAAATCAAATTTCGGAACCGATACGGAAATTGTTCCGACGATTTCGTCGTCATCCTGACTTCAACATTGACAATCGAATATACCGTAGAGATTAGCATGACGAGATGATCAAAACGGTATACAGATATCGACGGTACGATTGAATTACAAAAATTCGAATTTTCTAATAGCGGAAAATGCAAGAAAAACACTGAAAAATAAGATCGACGGAGCCAAAGATGTCCGAATTTGGAAAAATGACAAACTGACATCTTGCTCAGAAGATGCTTTAGAATTTTTCTATGTAAAAATATTTAGGTTTCGAAAACATTTTATTTTCATTGCTTTTTAACTGATTAAATTGAAGTGAATTTACGCGCGAAATAAACTTCCATATTTTCGGACGAAAATTTATCAGTTGCTATGTTTATCCAGACGCATTCCAAATATCAATTTATATTTCAAAAATTTTATTGTTTAAAATTTCACAAAACTTCAACTAATTACGTTATTAAAACAGTTGAAATTTACGGGTCGTTACACTCTCCCCTACTCAAAACTTTTCGTCCCCGAAAAGGAACGAAGTAGGAGAATAGAAACAACCAGAAAGAAAAACAGATTTGAAATACAAAATAACAATTAATTTAAACCATATAAATTCAAATTTAAATTAATTGATTTAATCCATTTGATTTCACTAAAATCAATCTCAACTATTTCTAAACTCATTATCTTATTATCCCATTTCTTCAATTTACAATTTTTAAAACCATAAATTTGAATAGTCTTTTATTATAATCATATTTTCTTCAACAATTTTAAATTCTTTTTTTATTCCAAATTACTGTCAAATTTATTCTACTTAATATATCTACTCACATATATTTAACTCATATTAATAAAAAGTTTCGATTTAAATTAATTTACATCTATTAATTTCTTTTAAATTCAAGGTATTTTCATATGTTGATCAAATTTCAATTTATTAATTCTTTCAAAACAAATTTATTAATTCTTTCAAAAAAAATTTATTTCATTATTAACTGAGTCTACTTATTATCCTATCTAACTCTATTAACATCTTTATAATCAAAATTTAGTGTATAACATTTATTATAAACACTCAAATTTTATTTATAAATTCAATTTATATTATATATTATCCAATTACATATTCAAGTATGAATGATTTAGGTAAGTTGTATTAGAATGTAGTTGAACAATATACAAATAAAATTTTTCCCAATTCAATTATTCAAGTTTTAAATATTTATTCCAAATTTTGGTTTTATTTAAAATTAAAATCATCGTTTAACAAAATTTAAGAATTTGATTTCCGATTAACTTTAAACAATTTAGAGATATGTATAATATATTTATATCAAATCAAATTAAATTTTAAAATAAGATACTTATATATATAAATCAAATTATACTGAAGAAATTCAAATCAAAATATTTTCAAAACAAACCGTAGCAAAACTACAGAATAATATCTCCACTTCGAAACTCGAAAATGAACGTCGATGATGCGGCCGCCATCACCGAAATTATTTTCCAGCGACAAAGAGAAGAGCACTGATTTCAATATTAAAAATTCTTTGAAAACGGTTTCTATTCGAAAATACTTTTATATAATATGCATTTTAAAATTTCAACCCAAAGTTGGAAATCACCGGAAATTAAATTCTCAAATTCTAGTTTAAATCCATTTCAATTCCCAATTAAAATTTAAACTAGGTTCTATACTTCATTTATTTATCATATTGAAATAGTCTATGGTTTACAAAACAATAAATGAAAATCAAATATTATCATTTTTGACAACAAATTTATTAACCATTTAATTTCCGAAAAGTTTATACTTATGTATAATATAATCATACAAAACTTTTATTTTATTTACCAAATTTGAAAATACTATTGTGTCAGTTTGCTCTGCTCAAGTGTTTTGGAAATCCTATCGATAGCATTGATCAGACGAATCGATCGAAAATCCAAATCAACATCAACAACTCAAACAACACGATATATATTTTGAAACATTTGAAAGATAATTTACAAATATACTTCCTCGCTTGACGATACAAGAATGGATTTCAAAGCAAGGATAGAGATTCAAATTTTGATGGACTTAAATCAAAGATAATTTTGATTTGAAAATAAGTTTGAAACAGAAGATAAGATAATTCGATTACCACAATCGGGAGATGGAGGAGTTTATTTAATTCACGGGCAACCTTAACCGGGTCGTCCGTAACTTCAAGAATAAGATCGATGCTGAATTCCGAGGTAAATCAACACTCGATCTCAAGAGATGGGATTCAGGTATAGCAGGGAATAGATAGCATCGTAAACCGAGGATACAGAAATCTCCGGTAAATCAATGCCTATTATAAAGGAGTTTACTCCTTTACGAATCATTCTAAGATTGGCGAGACCGCCGATCTATTATAGATAACATTCAGAATGGAGTTATGGGTGCTCCAGAATTGAAAGAAGACGAATAGTGGAGGGCACGAATGAATTTCGGAACCGAGGAGAACGTTCCAAAAATTCAAAGGAATCGAGTCAAAAAGAAGAGATTGAAACTCGAATGAGAGTGATTCTGTAAATACATTTACCCTATATGTTAAGTTTTGCCTAGAGCTACCAAAGCTCTGATACTAACTGTAACGACTCGGAATTTTGGACCATTCGCAACCATTATAAGTGTATAGGTAGACACTCATGCCGGAATTGAATTGCTCAAAATACCGCGTTGTTAATTTAAATTGGAAAAACTGAACATATACAATAAATAAATAATCACAGATCACAAACACAGAGTAATAAGTGCAGCGGAAATAAAAGAGATAGTAGTTCATGAAGCTATTATATGAATATATAAAAGGGTACTTTTGGCACAGGTCCTTATTAAGGTTCAAAATACACGAAAAGTCCTTCACTAAATTTCAGTGTAAATTAGGTCCTTGTTTTTTATTCACGATTATTGCAGAGCATGATGCAACTTTTCATAAATGTTGCTGACATTTCCGCAACTTTTCTGTACACTGTGAACATAATGTATGAAAGTTGCTGAAAATCAGCACTTATTTATAAAAGTTGCTGACATTTCAGCAACATTTATGTACACTGTGAACACAGTGTATAAAAGTTGCTGAAATATCAGCACTTATTTATAAAAGTTGCTGACATTTCAGCAATAATTTTTCTTTGTTTCTAGAAAATAGGGACCAGATTTACAATGAAACTTTGACAGGGAAAGTTGCTGAAACATCAGCACTTATTTATAAAAGTTGTTGACATTTCAGCAATAATTTTTCTTTGTTTCTAGAAAATAGGGACCAGATTTACAATGAAACTTTGACAGGGACCCGCTTTACAATATGAAAGTATGATAGGGATGCCTCCCTAATTTCCACTATATAAAATACATAAGAGTTTACAACAGAAGAATAATACGATACATCAGAGTTAAACCAGATACAAATCAGAATACATCACTGGAATCATCGAGTATCTGAAAGCTGGATAGATAGCTGGATCTCCAAGCGAAGCTCCAACTCCAAAGGTGAGTCTCGAAAGCTGAACTACTCAGTCTGACCCGAGCGTAAAGCAAAACACAAAACACCCAAGTCAGGATTAACATTCTTATATCAATAAATCCAACTCAAGTGAAATAGCAATTGAAATACAAGTAACTCAAAGGATGTTTGGAATAACCATCCTTTAAGGATCCGTTAAACTATCTACTAGGTAGTAATGTACGCTAAGTAGATAATGTCTATCAGTAATATGTAAAGATATCAAAATAGTGTTAAGTCATGGCCCATTCCACCCTTAACACATTTTTATTCCCAAAAGCATATACAAGACCGTAGTTTCCCCAAAACCGGAAGTCACCAGAGGGCAATCCATATACTAAAGGTACAAAACAAATTCGTAGTGGTCGCGAATAAAGGGATACAAGTATGACAAGGCACATGAGGCAATACCCAAGGTAGTGATACTACCGTTCGCCTGATCCGGACTAGTGAGAACGCAATGCCGCAACGCCCGCAACACCGTGAAACAACACTCCCAAAATCAAGGGTGCACCAATCGACAACAAGTAATAAGTAGTTCGAAGAAGTGTGTCTACTTGAGGTAGCTAATCCTCCATTGGCCCGGCACGGCTCCTGTTTTATTCATTTCCAATTTGACACAAGTGTCAAGGCTATCCATTATTGTTCTCTTTCTTCAGTCATCGCGTACATCATCCAACCACTTCATTCTGGATCATCACTCCGCGTATAGTTATTAAAGTGGTTTTCGGTTTAGATAGAGAGTATATCAATTACCGATCCCGGTCTCTTTAATAACTTTCGTAATTATTACACCGATTGGTCGTTTATATATTTCAAAAACCAAATCAATTTCAATTTCAATTTCAATTCGTAAACCAACATTTCATTTGTCTTTCAAAAACCAATTTCCAAAATTTACGTTTCAAAACTTCAATTTACCATTTCAAAATCTTATAATTCAATTTCAATATCTATTTAAAACCATTCAAATATTAATTCAAGTTCGTATATAAGTTTCATTCCGAAATCATTTAAACAAATTTTATTTAACATTCAAATCAATTTAAACTCATTTATCGATTCCATTCAATATTCGTTAAGTTACTTTATCATTCAAAACAATTTCTATTAAATTTCCAATTCATTAACTCAATTACTTAAGTTCAGCTTCATTATATCAAAACTTACAATTTTGAATTAAATTAAATTCGTCAAATCAATTCTTTCAATTACAAGTCTTACATTGATTCCAAAATTATCACATTTTCATTTCTTGTTAAAGAAATTCAATTTCACTTATTTACTTTCTTAAATAATTTTCCAAAACTTACTTAATAAAGAAAACTCAATTTCAATTATTTACGAAGTAAAATTCACTTATTCAAAAGTTCAATTTTTCTTATTAAAGAATTCAATTCAATTTAATCATTAAATAATTCAATCTTATTTAATTATTAAATAATTCAAAACTTAATTATTAAATAATTTCAAAGTTTAATAATTTCAACTTAATTATAATTTCAAACTTAATTATTAAATCATTTCAAAGTTTAATAATTTCAAACTTAATTCTAATTTCAAACTTAATTATTAAATCATTTCAAACTTAATTCAATCATTTCTCAAATTAAACAACATTCTTTCATCAATTACATTGTTAATATTTTGTTTCAGATTTTTAAATATTAACATTTTCCTTTCATAAAAATTCAAATTTCAACTTCATTTCAAAACCATATTCTTTATTCAAATAAAATCTTCGTTTTATTTTTAAATCAAATTATTGACCAATCGGGTTTTATTTAATTTTCTATCCTAGGTCAAAGTTTAATTTGGGTATTTATCATTTCAACCCGATTCCAATTCAATTCAAAAATCGAAGCATAACAAAGGGAACTTGCAGTGTGATAACTGGGATGGTGTCAAAGTAAATAAACAATCAATAACAACAACCAATATCAATCCAATAATCAATTCAAATAATCCCGAAATAACCGTATTAATTCGCATTGTTATTTGTACGAATTAATATAATTATTTCTAGAATCTACACTATCATTTCATGTAGATTAAAGATTATTACATTACGGTTTTCACTTGTCATTCAATTTCAAATTTTTACACTACAACAATTAATCCAATATACGTCGATGGTTCAAAGTGTAATTATCGCTATTCTATATGTCAATTAATTTAACAATTGAAAGGGGTCATATTATACAAATGTCATTTAATCAAATTTAACATATATCAAATCTAACTATCCTACGTCAATTTCAATTTCAAATTATTTATCACTTACATCATTAACAATTTAACGTCCAATATAAACATCAAACAATCAATCATTTAACAACCAAACTGGATTATCATTGCATATATAACAGATAATGGTGTCAGATGTCACAGGTGAACTGATACAGGTAATAACAGTGTAAATATCAAACAGCAGCATGTTTCAATTGTCGTTTCAATTGAAATCAAATTTAATAAATAAAAGAACGTTAATCGTGAGTGAGTACTCACCTTTAGAGGCTAGAGAGAACAGGCGATGACACAGATACACACACTGATACGGTCATTGAAATATCCAAGCACGAATTCCAAACAAAGCTAGATGGGTACGAATTTGATGGAAAGAGCTGATATATAAGAAATTGACGAAATAAATCAGAATCTCCTTGATATAGACTGAAACGAAATATATATTATTTTACTATATTATTTTTCTTAAACCAATATTCAATTAAAAATACATATTAAAAGGACATATCTATAAGTTACATAAAACGTATACTTCTACCATTTTCAAATTATAACTCATACATATATATATAATTTAACGTAAACGTATAAAATCATCATATATATATATATATATATATCATGATTTAAATCAATACCTATGTCTATCTAAAACGTACGGTACTCATATATATTATCTTTCCCGTCGTGAAAACGTAACCCAACATATATACAAAGATACAACATACTATTGCAGATACATCGCAGTACAACATACCCATGTTTAATTTATGTATTCCAAATTTAGACCATGAACTGTAACCATATGCTACAGTAAACCATCTTTTATACATGTACATACTTTATAAGGAAACATATAACTTATATACTAACATTTTAGCATTTAAATAAACTATAGATATATATACTTATGTAACTTACAGAAAACTTTATATATATAAAACACGTACAAAGTTTTACAATATACATATATATATGCCAAACTCTTAACACGTACCAGCATATCAATTATATCTAAATATAGTTTGAATTAAATAGTTATGTATATACCTATAACATTTGAAATCACCAAATCTATTTACATAAACCCACGGTTCATATACATACAAAAACAAAATCAAAAATTTGAACCCAACTTACCCATTCTTAAACTAGTACATATATAAAACATATATATATAGTTCTGGAAATATATATAACTTAGGGAACATATTTATATACTCAAATTGACATTTTATATATATATAGAAATATAAAGCCGCAAACTGTAAAACATAGGTACAAATCTTAAAATTTGTATAGTTTACATAAACAAAACCATTTACATAATAAAACATATTACCAATATATGTAAACAGTGGAGGCCATGGCTGCTCGAAAGGGGAAATCATGGGATGGTGGCCAGATCTGGAGGTTGCTAGCACCAGGGTTGTGCACGGATCCGTCAGAGAATGCTCGGAGATGGTGAGCATTGGCGTTAGTTCGGAGTAGGAGAGGGTGGCGGGTGGACGTCGGCAAGGAGCAAGGGGGAGGCACGGACTTGGTAGCCATGGCGGAGAGGGAGGTGATAGTTTCCGCTGCTGAATTTTTGGGAAGGGGAAAAACGGCAGTGCGGGTTGTCGGCGCTCGAAGGAAGAAGACGTGGAGGTGGCTGCGTGAGGTCGGAGGGGCGACTGATGACGTGGCGCTGGCATGACTGGGTTGGCACGGGCTGCGAGGTGGTGCGCGCGTAGGTCAGAGCGTGGGGAGAAGTCTTGAAGGCGGGCTGTAGGATGGTGGGGTTTTCGAGGCACGGTGGTGGACGGCCGTTGTAGGCGAGATGGGACAGAGGAGGAAGTGGGTGGTCGGTCATTGGTTGTGAGGCGGAAGGACTACTACTGAAGGGGAAGGCGAGCAGCTCTCTTGAAGCAATTTCATACTTCCACCATTCCATGCATGAGTATATATTGAGCATAGAGTAGTGAAAGAAAAGAAATAGATGAGCTGTCAGGTAAACAAAGGAGAAGGTTTTCATTTCTCTACTGACAGAACAAAAGTGAATACGCTAGAAGGGATGGACGAATATAAATTCAACTAGCCACATAATGACCATAGGGAAAAGAAACGTTAGGTATTAATTTCTAGGAATAAAAAGAGTCTGCGGCTATTGGTGTATACCCGATGGATATGTGAATGGACACGGAAATGAAAAATCAAATTTCGGAACCGATACGGAAATTGTTCCGACGATTTCGTCGTCATCCTGACTTCAACATTGACAATCGAATATACCGTAGAGATTAGCATGACGAGACGATCAAAACGGTATACAGATATCGACGGTACGATTGAATTACAAAAATTCGAATTTTCTAATAGCGGAAAATGCAAGAAAAACACTGAAAAATAAGATCGACGGAGCCAAAGATGTCCGAATTTGGAAAAATGACAAACTGACATCTTGCTCAGAAGATGCTTTAGAATTTTTCTATGTAAAAATATTTAGGTTTCGAAAACATTTTATTTTCATTGCTTTTTAACTGATTAAATTGAAGTGAATTTACGCGCGAAATAAACTTCCATATTTTCGGACGAAAATTTATCAGTTGCTATGTTTATCCAGACGCATTCCAAATATCAATTTATATTTCAAAAATTTTATTGTTTAAAATTTCACAAAACTTCAACTAATTACGTTATTAAAACAGTTGAAATTTACGGGTCGTTACACTCTCCCCTACTCAAAACTTTTCGTCCCCGAAAAGGAACGAAGTAGGAGAATAGAAACAACCAGAAAGAAAAACAGATTTGAAATACAAAATAACAATTAATTTAAACCATATAAATTCAAATTTAAATTAATTGATTTAATCCATTTGATTTCACTAAAATCAATCTCAACTATTTCTAAACTCATTATCTTATTATCCCATTTCTTCAATTTACAATTTTTAAAACCATAAATTTGAATAGTCTTTTATTATAATCATATTTTCTTCAACAATTTTAAATTCTTTTTTTATTCCAAATTACTGTCAAATTTATTCTACTTAATATATCTACTCACATATATTTAACTCATATTAATAAAAAGTTTCGATTTAAATTAATTTACATCTATTAATTTCTTTTAAATTCAAGGTATTTTCATATGTTGATCAAATTTCAATTTATTAATTCTTTCAAAACAAATTTATTAATTCTTTCAAAAAAAAATTATTTCATTATTAACTGAGTCTACTTATTATCCTATCTAACTCTATTAACATCTTTATAATCAAAATTTAGTGTATAACATTTATTATAAACACTCAAATTTTATTTATAAATTCAATTTATATTATATATTATCCAATTACATATTCAAGTATGAATGATTTAGGTAAGTTGTATTAGAATGTAGTTGAACAATATACAAATAAAATTTTTCCCAATTCAATTATTCAAGTTTTAAATATTTATTCCAAATTTTGGTTTTATTTAAAATTAAAATCATCGTTTAACAAAATTTAAGAATTTGATTTCCGATTAACTTTAAACAATTCAGAGATATGTATAATATATTTATATCAAATCAAATTAAATTTTAAAATAAGATACTTATATATATAAATCAAATTATACTGAAGAAATTCAAATCAAAATATTTTCAAAACAAACCATAGCAAAACTACAGAATAATATCTCCACTTCGAAACTCGAAAATGAACGTCGATGATGCGGCCGCCATCACCGAAATTATTTTCCAGCGACAAAGAGAAGAGCACTGATTTCAATATTAAAAATTCTTTGAAAACGGTTTCTATTCGAAAATACTTTTATATAATATGCATTTTAAAATTTCAACCCAAAGTTGGAAATCACCGGAAATTAAATTCTCAAATTCTAGTTTAAATCCATTTCAATTCCCAATTAAAATTTAAACTAGGTTCTATACTTCATTTATTTATCATATTGAAATAGTCTATGGTTTACAAAACAATAAATGAAAATCAAATATTATCATTTTTGACAACAAATTTATTAACCATTTAATTTCCGAAAAGTTTATACTTATGTATAATATAATCATACAAAACTTTTATTTTATTTACCAAATTTGAAAATACTATTGTGTCAGTTTGCTCTGCTCAAGTGTTTTGGAAATCCTATCGATAGCATTGATCAGACGAATCGATCGAAAATCCAAATCAACATCAACAACTCAAACAACACGATATATATTTTGAAACATTTGAAAGATAATTTACAGATATACTTCCTCGCTTGACGATACAAGAATGGATTTCAAAGCAAGGATAGAGATTCAAATTTTGATGGACTTAAATCAAAGATAATTTTGATTTGAAAATAAGTTTGAAACAGAAGATAAGATAATTCGATTACCACAATCGGGAGATGGAGGAGTTTATTTAATTCACGGGCAACCTTAACCGGGTCGTCCGTAACTTCAAGAATAAGATCGATGCTGAATTCCGAGGTAAATCAACACTCGATCTCAAGAGATGGGATTCAGGTATAGCAGGGAATAGATAGCATCGTAAACCGAGGATACAGAAATCTCCGGTAAATCAATGCCTATTATAAAGGAGTTTACTCCTTTACGAATCATTCTAAGATTGGCGAGACCGCCGATCTATTATAGATAACATTCAGAATGGAGTTATGGGTGCTCCAGAATTGAAAGAAGACGAATAGTGGAGGGCACGAATGAATTTCGGAACCGAGGAGAACGTTCCAAAAATTCAAAGGAATCGAGTCAAAAAGAAGAGATTGAAACTCGAATGAGAGTGATTCTGTAAATACATTTACCCTATATGTTAAGTTTTGCCTAGAGCTACCAAAGCTCTGATACCAACTGTAACGACCCGGAATTTTGGACCATTCGCAACCATTATAAGTGTATAGGTAGACACTCATGCCGGAATTGAATTGCTCAAAATACCGCGTTGTTAATTTAAATTGGCAAAACTGAACATATACAATAAATAAATAATCACAGATCACAGACACAGAGTAATAAGTGCAGCGGAAATAAAAGAGATAGTAGTTCATGAAGCTATTATATGAATATATAAAAGGGTACTTTTGGCACAGGTCCTTATTAAGGTTCAAAATACACGAAAAGTCCTTCACTAAATTTCAGTGTAAATTAGGTCCTTGTTTTTTATTCACGATTATTGCAGAGCATGATGCAACTTTTCATAAAAGTTGCTGACATTTCCGCAACTTTTCTGTACACTGTGAACATAATGTATGAAAGTTGCTGAAAATCAGCACTTATTTATAAAAGTTGCTGACATTTCAGCAACATTTATGTACACTGTGAACACAGTGTATGAAAGTTGCTGAAATATCAGCACTTATTTATAAAAGTTGCTGACATTTCAGCAATAATTTTTCTTTGTTTCTAGAAAATAGGGACCAGATTTACAATGAAACTTTGACAGGGAAAGTTGCTGAAACATCAGCACTTATTTATAAAAGTTGTTGACATTTCAGCAATAATTTTTCTTTGTTTCTAGAAAATAGGGACCAGATTTACAATGAAACTTTGACAGGGACCCGCTTTACAATATGAAAGTATGATAGGGATGCCTCCCTAATTTCCACTATATAAAATACATAAGAGTTTACAACAGAAGAATAATACGATACATCAGAGTTAAACCAGATACAAATCAGAATACATCACTGGAATCATCGAGTATCTGAAAGCTGGATAGATAGCTGGATCTCCAAGCGAAACTCCAACTCCAAAGGTGAGTCTCGAAAGCTGAACTACTCAGTCTGACCCGAGCGTAAAGCAAAACACAAAACACTCAAGTCAGGATTAACATTCTTATATCAATAAATCCAACTCAAGTGAAATAGCAATTGAAATACAAGTAACTCAAAGGATGTTTGGAATAACCATCCTTTAAGGATCCGTTAAACTATCTACTAGGTAGTAATGTACGCTAAGTAGATAATGTCTATCAGTAATATGTAAAGATATCAAAATAGTGTTAAGTCATGGCCCATTCCACCCTTAACACATTTTTATTCCCAAAAGCATATACAAGACCATAGTTTCCCCAAAACCGGAAGTCACCAGAGGGCAATCCATATACTAAAGGTACAAAACAAATTCGTAGTGGTCGCGAATAAAGGGATACAAGTATGACAAGGCACATGAGGCAATACCCAAGGTAGTGATACTACCGTTCGCCTGATCCGGACTAGTGAGAACGCAACGCCGCAACGCCCGCAACACCGTGAAACAACACTCCCAAAATCAAGGGTGCACCAATCGACAATAAGTAATAAGTAGTTCGAAGAAGTGTGTCCACTTGAGGTAGCTAATCCTCCATTGGCCCGGCACGGCTCCTGTTTTATTCATTTCCAATTTGACACAAGTGTCAAGGCTATCCATTATTGTTCTCTTTCTTCAGTCATCGCGTACATCATCCAACCACTTCATTCTGGATCATCACTCCGCGTATAGTTATTAAAGTGGTTTTCGGTTTAGATAGAGAGTATATCCATTACCGATCCCGGTCTCTTTAATAACTTTCGTAATTATTACACCGATTGGTCGTTTATATATTTCAAAAACCAAATCAATTTCAATTTCAATTTCAATTCGTAAACCAACATTTCATTTGTCTTTCAAAAACCAATTTCCAAAATTTACGTTTCAAAACTTCAATTTACCATTTCAAAATCTTATAATTCAATTTCAATATCTATTTAAAACCATTCAAATATTCATTCAAGTTCGTATATAAGTTTCATTCTGAAATCATTTAAACAAATTTTATTTAACATTCAAATCAATTTAAACTCATTTATCGATTCCATTCAATATTCGTTAAGTTACTTTATCATTCAAAACAATTTCTATTAAATTTCCAATTCATTAACTCAATTACTTAAGTTCAGCTTCATTATATCAAAACTTACAATTTTGAATTAAATTAAATTCGTCAAATCAATTCTTTCAATTACAAGTCTTACATTGATTCCAAAATTATCACATTTTCATTTCTTGTTAAAGAAATTCAATTTCACTTATTTACTTTCTTAAATAATTTTCCAAAACTTACTTAATAAAGAAAACTCAATTTCAATTATTTACGAAGTAAAATTCACTTATTCAAAAGTCCAATTTTTCTTATTAAAGAATTCAATTCAATTTAATCATTAAATAATTCAATCTTATTTAATTATTAAATAATTCAAAACTTAATTATTAAATAATTTCAAAGTTTAATAATTTCAACTTAATTATAATTTCAAACTTAATTATTAAATCATTTCAAAGTTTAATAATTTCAAACTTAATTATAATTTCAAACTTAATTATTAAATCATTTCAAACTTAATTCAATCATTTCTCAAATTAAACAACATTCTTTCATCAATTACATTGTTAATATTTTGTTTCAGATTTTTAAATATTAACATTTTCCTTTCATAAAAATTCAAATTTCAACTTCATTTCAAAACCATATTCTTTATTCAAATAAAATCTTCATTTTATTTTTAAATCAAATTATTGACCAATCGGGTTTTATTTAATTTTCTATCCTAGGTCAAAGTTTAATTTGGGTATTTATCATTTCAACCCGATTCCAATTCAATTCAAAAATCGAAGCATAACAAAGGGAACTTGCAGTGTGATAACTGGGATGGTGTCAAAGTAAATAAACAATCAATAACAACAACCAATATCAATCCAATAATCAATTCAAATAATCCCGAAATAACCGTATTAATTCGCATTGTTATTTGTACGAATTAATATAATTATTTCTAGAATCTACACTATCATTTCATGTAGATGAAAGATTATTACATTACGGTTTTCACTTGTCATTCAATTTCAAATTTTTACACTACAACAATTAATCCAATATACGTCGATGGTTCAAAGTGTAATTATCGCTATTCTATATGTCAATTAATTTAACAATTGAAAGGGGTCATATTATACAAATGTCATTTAATCAAATTTAACATATATCAAATCTAACTATCCTACGTCAATTTCAATTTCAAATTATTTATCACTTACATCATTAACAATTTAACGTCCAATATAAACATCAAACAATCAATCATTTAACAACCAAACTGGATTATCATTGCATATATAACAGATAATGGTGTCAGATGTCACAGGTGAACTGATACAGGTAATAACAGTGTAAATATCAAACAACAGCATATTTCAATTGTCGTTTCAATTGAAATCAAATTTAATAAATAAAAGAACGTTAATCGTGAGTGAGTACTCACCTTTAGAGGCTAGAGAGAACAGGCGATGACATAGATACACACACTGATACGGTCATTGAAATATCCAAGCACGAATTCCAAACAAAGCTAGATGGGTACGAATTTGATGGAAAGAGCTTATATATAAGAAATTGACGAAATAAATCAGAATCTCCTTGATATAGACTGAAACGAAATATATATTATTTTACTTAAACCAATATTCAATTAAAAATACATATTAAAAGGACATATCTATAAGTTACATAAAACGTATACTTCTACCATTTTCAAATTATAACTCATACATATATATAAAATTTAACGTAAACGTATAAAATCATCATATATATATATCATGATTTAAATCAATACCTATGTCTATCTAAAACGTACGGTACTCATATATATTATCTTTCCCGTCGTGAAAACGTAACCCAACATATATACAAAGATACAACATACTATTGCAGATACATCGCAGTACAACATACCCATGTTTAATTTATGTATTCCAAATTTAGACCATGAACTGTAACCATATGCATACAGTAAACCATCTTTTATACATGTACATACTTTATAAGGAAACATATAACTTATATACTAACATTTTAGCATTTAAATAAACTATAGATATATATACTTATGTAACTTACAGAAAACTTTATATATATAAAACACGTACAAAGTTTTACAATATATATACATATATATATGCCAAACTCTTAACACGTACCAGCATATCAATTATATCTAAATATAGTTTGAATTAAATAGTTATGTATATACCTATAACATTTGAAATCACCAAATCTATTTACATAAACCCACGGTTCATATACATACAAAAACAAAATCAAAAATTTGAACCCAACTTACCCATTCTTAAACTAGTACTTATATAAAACATATATATATATATAGTTCTGGAAATATATATAACTTAGGGAACATATTTATATACTCAAATTGACATTTTATATATATATAGAAATATAAAGCCGCAAACTGTAAAACATAGGTACAAATCTTAAAATTTGTATAGTTTACATAAACAAAACCATTTACATAATAAAACATATTACCAATATATGTAAACAGTGGAGGCCATGGCTGCTCGAAAGGGGAAATCATGGGATGGTGGCCAGATCTGGAGGTTGCTAGCACCAGGGTTGTGCACGGATCCGTCAGAGAATGCTCAGAGATGGTGAGCATTGGCGTTAGTTCGGAGTAGGAGAGGGTGGCGGGTGGACGTCGGCAAGGAGCAAGGCGGAGGCACGGACTTGGTAGCCATGGCGGAGAGGGAGGTGATAGTTTCCGCTGCTGAATTTTTGGGAAGGGGAAAAATGGCAGTGCGGGTTGTCGGCGCTCGAAGGAAGAAGACGTGGAGTTGGGTGCGTGAGGTCGGAGGGGCGACTGATGACATGGCGCTGGCATGGGATTTGGGCGGAGGTTGGTAGTCGAAGGTGGTTCAAGCGGAGGGCGAGGCGTGGGTATTGGTGCAGCGACTTTGGTTCTGGGATTTGAGTGCGCCGGTCGGTGACTGGGTGGGCACGGGCTGCGAGGTGGTGCACGCGTAGGTCAGAGCGTGGGGAGAAGTCTTGAAGGCGGGCTGTAGGATGGTGGGGTTTTCGAGGCACGGTGGTGGACAGCCGTTGTAGGCGAGATGGGACAGAGGAGGAAGTGGGTGGTCGGTCATTGGTTGTGAGGCGGAAGGACTGCTACTGAAGGGGAAGGCGAGCAGCTCTCTTGAAGCAATTTCATACTTCCACCATTCCATGCATGAGTATATATTGAGCATAGAGTAGTGAAAGAAAAGAAATAGATGAGCTGTCAGGTAAACAAAGGAGAAGGTTTTCATTTCTCTCCTGACAGAACAAAAGTGAATACACTAGAAGGGATGGACGAATATAAATTCAACTAGCCACATAATGACCATAGGGAAAAGAAATGTTAGGTATTAATTTCTAGGAATAAAAAGAGTCTGCGGCTATTGGTGTATACCCGATGGATATGTGAATGGACACGGAAATGAAAAATCAAATTTCGGAACCGATACGGAAATTGTTCCGACGATTTCGCCGTCATCCTGACTTCAACATTGACAATCGAATATACCGTAGAGATCAGCATGACGAGACGATCAAAACGGTATACAGATATCGACGGTACGATTGAATTACAAAAATTCGAATTTTCTAATAGCGGAAAATGCAAGAAAAACACTGAAAAATAAGGTCGACGGAGCCAAAGATGTCCGAATTTGGAAAAATGACAAACTGACATCTTGCTCAGAAGATGATTTAGAATTTTTCTATGTAAAAATATTTAGGTTTCGAAAACATTTTATTCTCATTGCTTTTTAACTGATTAAATTGAAGTGAATTTACGCGCGAAATAAACTTCCATATTTTCGGACGAAAATTTATCAATTGCTATGTTTATCCAGACGCATTCCAAATATCAATTTATATTTCAAAAATTTTATTGTTTAAAATTTCACAAAACTTCAACTAATTACGTTATTAAAACAGTTGAAATTTACGGGTCGTTACAGGATTTAAACTAAACCCCTCACTTAACCCGGAGGAATAGGTATACGACACCTGAGCAGCCGAACAGGAATTTTTCCGCCTCAACAGCCGAAGAGGACTTCAACTTAATACAAATAATTTGTTGACGAATGTGTTCTGAATAACACTGATTGTCTTTTGATAGTACAACTTTCCTATAATCAAATCCTCAAGAGTATATATGTGTGTGAAGATTTAGAAGGAAGATAATCATGTAGAATCAAAGTATATGAATTTATTCAAGGATTCTAGTGATATTGAATGTGAATGAATGCTTTTTATTTGCAGAGAATAATAGAGAATAGATTTCAGAATTATAAACAAGAATTCGGTGGTTGTAGAAGTGAATTGAACATGTTTATATAGTTGTAGAATAGTTACAATCTTTCATGAAGAGTTTCAATCAAGAGTTGTGTCCATATCTGTTGGATTAAAGGATATTCCTCTTCATGAACAATTGCACCTCTTCAGAAAACTAGCCGTTATGTTCTGGTCGGTTGACCGAGAAACTTGGGCCGGTCAGCTGAGTTTACAGACGTGAATAAAACGGTGCATATCTGTGCACTTGACACAGTGTCGGTCAGCCGAAGTTTCTGGTCGGTCGGCCGACCTGCTATTAATTGCTGAGTGCACACTTATTTTTGTATAAATCAATTTGTGTGTATGTGTGACTACTTGAGGAATGATTTTAACAATATTCTAAGACTCAATAAAATAAAATATTCATACTAATATATGGATTGTAGTCTTGTCTCCTTTGTAGTGTACAATATACGGTTATTCTCCTTTTTGTCGCTTTCATATAGTATTCTCATCGTATGATATTGAAGCTTGTGTCATGAATCAAAACTCATGAATCAACATTCTCCCCCTTTTTGATTGATGACAATACTTCTGTGAGGAAACAGTATTATAATTCTCCCCCTGAATATATGGCGACTTTTCTGCAAAGAATTTGTTAGTTTTCATATATTTCTCCCCCTTTGTCATTGACAAAAAGGAATACTTATTAGATGTATTTTAAAAAATATGGAATATATAACACAAGTAAGAAAACATCAAGTTTTAAATATTACATAGTTAAACAAGATAGGAATATTTTCATAGTTACACAACATTTGACAATAGACATATTGTTCATAAATAATACTTGAAATTAAATTGAAAAAAAATATGATCACTCTTCATCATCATCGGAATCCCAAAATTCTGGACGAATATTTTCATCCAGAGGAGCCGGTTCCTTACCGCGTCTTTGAGTGTGAGGTACATGAGTTACCGATGTGCTGGAACTTGTGTTATCTGAAGTAGACCAAGAGAAATTTGGCGCTGGTCTTTTTCCGGGAGCAATAAAAGAGGCACCGGCTTCGGAAGTACATGATAAGGCATCCCATAAATTCACAAAGAAGCCCTTGATTTTCTTGAAACGACCATCAATCTTTCGTAGTCGGGCATCCAAAGCTAGTTGATTTCGAGCCAAAATATCAATGGCCGCCTCCGTACTAATACCGGGAGTTGGTCTTTGAATTGAATGTTGGCGAGTTACACGTTCCATAGCATGAGTTGATGGTTGTGGTGTGGAGAAGCTACGACGTAGTTGTTCGCTAGGAGTAGTACGCCATTGGTTAAATGTTATGAATCTAGGAGGTGCATCGGGCAACTTCATTAGTTTTATGGTCCTTGAATCAAAAGAACGAACTTTGGATGTTTCGGAATTATAGTTTTGTTTCTTACTAAACCAAGAGACTAAGGAACGTCCAATGAAATGACACGTTCCACTCGTACTTTTTCGATCCGTCCGACTTCCTCCAAAATCAGCATCGCTATAGGAGACTAATTCGAAAGGACATTCTTTCGGATAGAATAGCCCGAAATCTTTGGTTTTAGTTAGATAACGAATAATACGTTTAACTGCTCGCATATGTGATTCTTTGGGATTTGCTTGAAATCGAGCACATTTATACCGATGAGATAAGTACATGGTTATACTTTCTAAGTATCGAAAATATAATGGTTTGTGAATATACTTATCCTATTGAGATAAGTATCTGGAAGTGATTTCCAAATATTGAAATGTGATTTTTAAAATAATTTAATTAAAATGAGGCTTAGTGATTTCTACGAGAAATGTAATCCTTGTTTTGAATGGTTGTTTATTTGAAAGTTAAATAACCGACTATCAAATCTGGGCCAAAATGTAACTTTGGAAATATCTAGGAGAACCACAAGAATTATATGGTACAGTTACCGTCGATGTGCTATACTGTACGTATAAAATCATTTCGTTCTTCTAGGACGATGATAAGAAAATCCGTCCACTGACGGTTAGGAGGTGATCTGTAACAATCCAAACTCCAGTGGGTCAGGATTTTTCGCAAAAATGCTAAAACCCAAGCCCACTGAAACCCGAGTAGGGAATCTGGTGTCCTGCAAATAGGAAAAGATAAATATATCAGAGCTCAATTATCTATCTCACAGCGGAATTGATTAAACTATAATAGTAAGTAAATACTCACCCAAATAATGATACTTCCCTAGCAAGTGTCCCATAGCTGAGAAGTCTCTGCCATCTACCTAACCTGTAGAATGTTATGAGGAGTGGGTCAGAACAAAAATTCTAATGAATGGATAAGTTATATACTTCTAGGCTTAATTCTACATATATCGTATTATTTCCATTTGCTCTTATATTAGGTTCATTAGGTTACAATATTCTCACCTATATTCGTGAACCGTGCACATCTACTCCATAGTAGATAAAGACCTAATAACTAATATATACATATATGTAGCTATATGCCCAATGACCATATTGGTCCTAGGTACCACCCATGGTACCTTCCGTATCCTCCTCGAAAAGGACTCCATCATCTAGCTTTGAGGGCGTTTCGTAACTACACCTGTAAAGGACCGCTTCATAAGGCCTACAATACAGATGCTCCACTACTTACTATGAAAACATAAATCGCGATCACACTAGTCTATACCAGTGCTCAGACATCCACAATGTACCACCCAGTGCGTACATTAAGGACTACGTAATCGTTCTGTCTACTATCTGAATCCCACCAACAAGGTCTACCTTGTACAGAACTCAGTCGGTGATTTTCTATATCTGTAAAGGACCGCTTCGTTAGGCCTATAATACAGATATTCTAGTTGGTCTGTCCCTTTCTCATCGTGGCTATGGCCTCATGCAGCCACCCCTCAACTAATCGAAAGACTTCTAAAGAGTTAAGTGGCTGTGCCTTACTCCAAATAATCTAACATCCAATTGGCGGTGTCCCTCATCCAATGTCTTGATAGCGAGAGAATCATTGGCCTGGTGGTTTAACTCTAGTCTTTCTCGAAATCGCTCTTGGTCTTGATGCTGGCCGATATCCGCATGCGACTATCCTTAACCTTACTTGCAAGTACTGGACATATGAATACCCTACTCCAAACACCAAGCCCTTCTGACTGCCTACAAAGGTTTGCTTCATTAGGCCTACAATGCAAATGCAGTCACGGCATATTCTTTTGATGGAACACCTACAGACCTGCCTCCGGGGATGCAGCTTCGTTAGGCCTACCCAAAGGGCCATCCTAGAGTATCCACATGTCCCGTTGAAGCCTCGTACTTCTTTATAAAGCCCAAAAATACTAAGTTGGATGTGCTTCTCCATTGCTGAAATCCGTGATGTACTGCTTCGTTAGGCGCTTCATCCTTTGGGCTGCTCTAAACGCATTTCGATTCTTTTATTAGACCCTAAGTCTAATCTTTTATTTTGCGTTTAGTTTGCTTCCTTATTCTGTTGGCTACTTGTTTTAATTTAATTAGCATATTCTTGCCCTTGTCTCACTTCTAACTGTTGTGAGATAACCATATGTCTAATAGGGAATACTGTTAGTATGAGCCACATTCACTATCTTGCTTATTTAACTTAATATATAAATCCTTAAGTTCAATAAGATAAGCCTCTTTTCTTATTTCTGTGTTATTTGCTTATCAACTTAGTATAAGTTGTTTAAATAAGCTTCTATCATTATTCTCTACTATCATTGCTTACCAATTTATTATAAGTCTTAGGATAAGCTTTTTCGTTCTTATTTCAAAATTATAACCTATGTTATAATTCTACTTGTAATTGTTACTTTTTCTTCTTTTATAGTCCGTTATATAATTACAAGCATTTCTTGTCTGCTCTAGTCTGCCTTCTTTTATTATGATATAGAATTTTTTGTAATTCTCTAATATTACATAATTCACGTTCATAATAGTTGCCTAGTTAAATAGCCCGCACAGTAAATGCAGACTTAGGCTCCTTAATTTTTTTATAGCCTCAAATTCTTAAATCAATATTTTTCTTATTTCAAATCGTACTTTACTTTGTTGTCCGCTATTTTAGGAAGCAATTCTATTTTATTTAGTTGGTTATGAAAACTATATAATACATTTCCATATCTTAATATTGGATAATACTATAAATAATAATACATAACTACAAGATATCTCTTTTACTATTTTGGAGTAGTGTAAAATACAGTGGTTTTTCTATTGTACACTAATTCCCTTTTTTCTCTTTTATTCTGGCAGTTACGTTTATCGTTATCTTTTAGATATTAAGTTATGGAAATGTATCCTATTTCTAAACCAACCAATTAATCTAATAATTACTCCCAAATTAACTTTTCCCACTTTAATGCAATTTATTACAGTAATTCGATTCCTTAACTTTATTATTTTACATATAATTTCCTTCGTTTCAGTATTCTTAATTATTTAATCCATATTCGTGTTTAATCTATTCTAATCCATACTCGAAGTAAAAAGGGGAGTATAGAAGAAAACTGACGCTTGCATAAAAATCCAAAATGTAAGACAAAGATGTAAATAAGGCATAGAAAACAGTGTGTAAATACTAATACTGTAAATAAACTACAAGTTTTCTTATAGTTTAGCATAATTTAATATGATTAATTACTGAATAAAATTTTCTAAATGGGAATCTAATGATAATTTATCTTAAACTTAAAAGATATATAAATAAATCCACTCACATGTCGTCCTTAGATTCAATCTCTATCCCTTTCAATTTGCTGTGCTTTTCTTCGCTTTTCCCTCTTTTTAATTCGCTGTAAATTCCCTGATTTGCTTGTTCAATTCTCTGATTTGCTTGCATGTATATCCTTGCTTAATTTTATTTTCTGTTTGGGGAAATATTTGATTGATAGAGGAGAAAGAAAGAGGGAGAAGAAAAGAGGAGTTTGTTGTAAATGACAGCAGCTGATTCAGAGAAAATAGTGTGGGCTAGGGTTAAGTTACGTTCAATTTATAGGTGTAGTGAACAACTATGAACCATCCGATTAACCCTAAAAACAATCCTCACCATCATTTATTGATTTGTTTACGTTAGCTTATAACGTATAATTCTCCAATGTTATTCATTTATTCCTTTGTTATACGGCGCTATTAATTCACGTTTCCTTCTAAATAAGATTCTCCCATTAATTAGATCATATATATATATGTATGTATGTATGTATATCCAATATTAATTGATTCGTATACGTTATAATTTCTTAACTATTTGAACACGTCAATTAATACCTCTATTAATTGATTGTATATAAAAGTTATACTTTTTAATTTATTCTTATTAACTTATCTTCATCATAAACTTAATTACTCTGTTTAATTTTTGTATGCATTCCAATTCTTTTTTTTCTTTTTAACTTGGAAACAAATAATCCTATAAATGGCGTTTCCTTCTAGCTAATTAATTTAGATTATTAGCTATTGTAACAAGGACATATTCTTTGATTAATTGACACCCTTTTTAAAACGCTCAACTGATTGCCAATTTATTAATTAACACGTTTTCCCATTTTAATCGATATCCAAATTAATTCCTATGCATCACTAAATCACACATTTATTAGTTGTATATATTTAAACCGCCAATTTATTACCCAATTAGTTGACATATAAGTTTCCCTCTTTTATTAATTGACGCTTACTTAATGTCTTTAATTAATTTCCTAATTAATTGATTGCATCAGTTATAAATTAATATATGTATGTTATCATTTAATTTATTCCCCACATACATTTCCCTTTATTAGAAGATCCTAAATTAATTAATGCTATAAAAGTGACATATTCTCTGACTAATTGACGCCTCTATGTCTCTTAATTAATTCCCCTTTTAATTGATTGATGCGTCAATTAATCACACACTCATTACTTGCATAAATCTATGTAACCTCTTAATTCTTAAATGCATATATTTGACATTTATATTCTGTTTTGCAACTATGTTAATTTAATCGATTTTATTTAATTATATAAAAATGTGGGGTGTTACATGATCTCCGATCTTATCTTTTTCTGTTTATTTCCTAGAGAACCGGGGTTGAGTTTACCAAAAATTATCGAACGTTATTTCGAAGAGACCGGGTCGGATATGTAATCTGAAAACCACTTCGATCCAACGAATGCGTTTGAAGTGAAGACATCGTGAAGAGCATGGAATCGAAGATGGGGATGTGAAGTGCAAGGGCTAATCGCTACTAATCGTGAGGGTGATCCTAAAATGGATGTAGTAGGAATAGTGCTTTCGGTTTCGTTCAGACCCAGAATGCACTTGCATGGATGAATGCTATCAGCACATTGTCATTGGAGGGCAATGAGCATTCTAAGAGTGAATTTCTTGAAAGGTAATCGTAGCCTCAAGCCTCACCTACCGGGAATAACTGAAAATCAGTGGAGATGCAGCAAAGCTAAGTGTGTCACACCCATTAGGATATGTTGTCTCCCTTTTAGATACATCTACATATTTATGGATTGGTGTGCATGAGATCGTGATAAAAAGGGTTGCAAAGAAACCAGGGTGATAATATATTCGGTACTATCCAGTAAGGGGTAGGGTAGTCTTTTGTTGGCAGGGATCGATAGGTTCAATCTCGATACATTTTCTAGACGTGTACTGTGATAGGTGGTACCATAGTGCTTAGTTATTGTATGGAATCCATTCTCCAATAAGCGCCGTACGGTTTTGATTATGCCCAACTATGTTGAAATGTGAGATGCAAGCATTTCAGTTATTTTCATATTTTACTTTGACCTCTAGACATTATTATAATATCACTGGATTTTTGATATAAAGGTTTTGGTTATCATAAGGTATAAACCCGTCCGTGTTTATATGGGGCGTGGTCTTACGAGATACTTTTGATTTTAATGGATTTTAAAAGTTATAGTAAATAAAATGCCTTGTGATTTAAGTTCTCACGCTGGTTTTACTAGACTGACCCAGGCGTTGTTTTCCTATAATGCTCAGGTCAGACCGAGCATATTTCCAGGTTTAGATGGATATTTGGAGTTTCATGAGAGGAGCTGGAGGCCCTAAGACGTATTCACGTAGATGATTATTTTCTTCCCCTACATTCATTATTGTATATTATTCAGCAATTTGTGAGGACAAGATGTTATAATTGTCTGGCTGAAATAGGTTAGTGTACTACGATTGATGTCTATATATACTTATATTACAGATTTGTTTTTGTGTAAAGGATGGTTATATATTATAAATTATTTATTCCACTGTGAGATCCTATGTTGTTTAATTCTTCTTGTCTTCTTCCTTCTTTCTTTTCCCTAACTATCCGCCTTTCCGTTCAATTTGGGTTGGACATGTATGGTGAATTGTAGCATAAAGTGTACGGAAAAGTGGGTCGTTACAGTTTGGACTGCACCTAACTCTATACACCCTAGTGCCAGTAGGGAACCTGGTGGCTCTTGCATGGGAAAAGACTTCATATCTATCCTGATGGGATCAAGCCCACATAGTTCTGCTTTATGATCTTCCCTTGCTGTAAGTACTTGTTAGCAATAACACTGCACGATAATAGCAACCAATATAAGTAGGAAACACGTATTTTACTATACCACTGCCATCAATCATCATGAATATGTGGCAACAATAATAATAGCTACATACAACCATTCAATATCACACAAATTCAACAATATTCAATGGCAACCCCAAACATCAAATAAATCAATAACAACAAGTTCCGTCATACATGTACTAATCACCTATAAGTAGTAACACAACATCAGTATTACAAATGCAAGTATAAATCCAACAAATGTGTATTGTATACTCTATGTCAGTAACAAAACATCAAACTCATAAAATGTGTACTAAATACTTTATATTATTAACACAAACAACAATGTCATCAACGGAGCAAAACCATAATATGCTACATAACATTTGCATAGCAAAATAGTAAAACATCGCATAACTCGTCTCAATGTGATTCCATCCCAACACAACAAACATATATGTCAATCTTAACCGGCAATTAATCACATATGGCACAATAATCCAAAATGATATATTTACACCTAATATTTCCTCTTAAGTACGAAATTGTTTTATTATTGTTCATTATAAAAGGAGGTTTGTCTCAAAACAGTAATATTTTCTCATAATGGCAATATACTTCAAAATCTTTCATTTTCAAAATATGATTTTAAATATCTCATTGTTATTCAATAAAAAAGAGTAGTTTCCATCCGATTTGTTTCAAAAACAGTAATATTATTACTTTACATCAAAATGATAATATTTACTCAAATATCCATACTATTTTTCATAACCACTTTATTACTAATTTAACTTAAATTAATAATATCTACATTGAGTCTCAAATACCCTTAGTATTGTTATTTATCTCAAAAATATCAACAATTTAATTAGAAATACTTCTGTAAAATACATCTTGGTTATTATTACTATTCTCAAAATATTGCTTGTTTCCCTTACTTAAATAATAAAAATAGTACTAATATCTTTCCACAAACTCCATAAAAGCAAACGTGTTATTATTTACTCTAAAATAGGTTTTTCGTTATTATTTATGAATTTCCCTAAAAATTTATAGACAATAACCTTATTAAAATTTTCATGTCGGTTTAAGTATAAATTATTAAATCATGATTATATATACATATTACTCAAAATTTGTAAACAATCTTATTTTCCCCACTATTATACATTTTTACTTATTTCTACTAATTAATAGTTTTATCCAAATACATAATTAATTAATGTAAAATGTCATCATCCAATAATGTAATAATTAAACAGATAAATAACTAAACTGGAACCTCTATCATATCAAAACATCACAACAATCAAACAATCATAAAAAGAGCATAACATAAATTAATAGATGTACCATTTTAGCAATGAATACTTATCTAATATTTTTAAAATATAAATACTTACGACCACCGAATCCCGCTAAGTCGCTTTCCCACAAAACTCTAAAATTTAGCAAACCGCATGCAAAAATCTCTAGAATCTCTCTACAAACCTAACATAACAAACCGCATGTGAAATAGACATCATATGTAAATTATACTTGTAGAAGATCTAGGGTTCAACACACAAGTATAAAATTTACAAGGTCCTAAGTATTATGTTTACCTTTTCCTTCATGCCAAAGGCGCAAAACCAAACCCATCAAAAATGCCTTGACCCACCTTTGACTGCCATAAGTGATCACCACACACCACCAATCCGACCTCGTTGTCGCTTTGTCTGTCGCCTTGCTACTCACAGCCAATCTCTAGCAACCTCTGGTGCTGCCAAGTATAGCTGCCACAGCCTATGACTTCATTTCCTTTTCAAAAAATATTTGGTCGAGTTCGATCAATATAAAATGATCGGCAGCCATGGATGTACTCCAATCATCGTCCCCTATGAAGAGGTACCTCCTGATCATCATTTGGTCATTGTTTCACCATTAGTTGCAAGACCATAAAATCATCGGTCACGGCTTTGCCATCGATTCCATAACTTATATAGAATATTTTGATCACACATGGCTTAATTATGGCAAAAGAATGCCACGACTGTGTTCACCCCATTATGTCATATGAAGTGATATACCATAAGCCATGGTTTAGATTGATTTGTAAACCGCCTTATTTTGTAATTAGCATAGAGAATCTCCATTTGTTCAGGGAGATTTAGATCCAAAGAGGACATTATAAAAGTGAAGAAAGATAGAGTAGAGGCTTTTAAGATTTAAGCATAGTTGAACCAACAATTAGCTCAACGCCCCAAATCAACTAGGAACAAAGTAGATCTAAATAAATGTAGGGAGAACGGCAAAAACGTTATGGATATTATAGTGGTTTCACAAATTCTATAGCTTATGTCAACTTTAATCTTATTAGAGTTGGATTTTGTAATAAGCACAAGACCTTTACAATTGTTTTCAGATTTAAAACAACAAAAGTTAGCTCAAAGTGACAGGGGTAGAGTAAAGAATAGAAGATGAAGAAGGTAGAGGCCAAAAAGTCTAAAAGTCCTTTCTAAATTTCCATAGTGCTATTTATAACGGAATCATCCATCCCAGTTGTTAGATCATGAAAGACCAGGTAATGATCTAGATTCAAGAGATTGGAGAGGAAGAGCGAGCCATCTTATAGCAAAAATCAGATCGATACGAATCACAATTAGGTAGATATTGAGATGAATTTGTTCATGTGACTTAGGATCTTTTTTCCACTAGTTCGTATCTCCAAGTCCTAAAGTTCGTTCACAATTTTTCCTATCAAATCTTATTGGTATTGATATGAATTGCCTCATAAGGAACTGGCCTTTTTCTGCATAGCTTTGGATATTTTAGGAGTGGGCCACTCGAGTACAATCATCTTGGCATCAATATGGTTACTTTATCACTTCACTCCTTAATCTAGTCACAACTTATCGAAGGAAATAGAGAATCCCACAAACTTATGATATCAGTATCGATTACAATGTCCTTTTGCATTTTGAGTTTAAACTTCTTGACTTGACTCCTATAGTCATCTCACATTTGCCTTTAAATTCTTGAACCATTTCGTCTACATCTCAACTTCCAAATTCACTTGGAAGTTACTATAACACCTAGTAGAATTAACGATAATTAATAAATAATTATTAAGGCTCCAAAAATGGAATTTGAGCACGTGACAGAATTTAACCATAAAAGATGCACCGTTGCATTCTTGGCAATTTTCTTAGAAAATTTCACATTTGGAATTTCGCGATTACAGCTCAATAAAAAAGTTGCTAGCGTTTGAAGTTTTCAGAGTGAAAATATTTAAAAATGAAAAAGAAAATAAATTATATTAAATGCAGACCCTACTGGTAAACCTCCTTATTGGGCTAGTCTACCACTAGTGGTCGACTGCCTATAGGGGAGTGGTCGACCGGTCTTCATGTGGCGGCTAGGGTTTAAACCTTGGCCAACGACCTGGGTTAATTACTTTAATCTAACTGTTACGGGTTATTCAAGTGCCTATAAATATAGATCTAACCCCTCACTTCCCTTCTCATATTTTCTAATCAAAGAGCAATGCTCTACCATTTCCTTTCTCCTCCATTTCTGAATACTATAAAATATTATATTATATTTATATATAAAAAAATTAGGGAATGGTAGGAAATAAAAGAGAAGAAGAGAAAATGTGAATCAATATTGTGGAATAATGTCAATTTCTATAGTTATAAATTTACATTTCTCTTTACCCTAAATCTCTTCTTTGATCTGTAATTCTCATAATATGTATATACCTTGTTATACATATTTTTTTGGTTTAGAATGGAAAATGAGTCAAGTAGGAATGGATTCAGATTCGGGAGATTTGGAAAGCTAGAAAGGTGAGTGAGAAATAATATAACTTAATTATAACATTGAAATTTATGTTGTTGAATTTTATTTAATTATTATGCTTATATAAGGTCTGATGAGTTGTAGGCTTAAACCAGACCCATATGATTATCGCCTACATATTCTATAAAATAGGTAATTGGAATAGGAATAGTATATACAACCTAATATGGAAATTTGAAATCAGTCCTAAATATTTATTTGTATTAAATGTTTGCAAAGTTGTAAATTTTATTCCAAATTTATAATAGGGTTATAAATTAGGTTGCCCTAGTTGACTTGGCATATGAATTTCTATGTTTTAATGTATTAGGAGCGAGTATAATTTAACTGTACCTATTTTCGTGTAATTTGCATTAATTATCTAATTCCAAAACTATATATAAAAAGTGCATCGTTTGAATTAATAAAGAATATACCAAAAAGGAAAAAGATGTGTAAAGTATGGATATTCTTCTCCATAGTTTACACTGTCTATTTCAATAAAAGAAAAGAGATAATTCCTTGTAAATTTCAAAATGAGCATAAGTCTCATTTTTGGGTGATTTATGGAAAGTTATAATGGTAATCCTTTTTGGAACGATAGCCTTAATAAATTAAAACATGGAAAAGAATGTTAGGAAATAATAGTTAGAAATAGGAGAATATTTATATATACGTATAACCGTGCTTATCGATTAATATATATATATAATGTAATTTATAGAAATATTCATATTAATTATTAATAATATAATAATTATAGGACTAGGAGGTTGAAAAATGAAGGAACGGTAATTCCAAAATTTATGGACAAGAACTACAAATTTAATGGGCAATAAATTTGTAGTTAATAGAGAGTTAAAGAAATTAAATGAGGGCATATTAGAGAATTTAACATGGCACTTATGGGCGAATTGAATGGGCATAATAGGTGGATTTTGAAATGGGTAAATAAATATCATTAGAGATTATCCAATTTTGACATTTTAATGACCAGTTATTATGGACAATTGACATTTATTAAGCATAAGAGGGAAACGAAGAAACCAAAGCCTAAGCGTATAAAATAGGAATAATTACGTAGCGAAGAAGCAAGTATTAATACTATTAAATATATACGTAGAAGGCAATATTATTTTCATAGTAGGAAATTATATAGCTTCAATTATATGTCTAGAACGAGCGTAGATTAATGGGCCTAGTCGAACACTTAGGCTTTGGGTGTTTGGTTTGGTTTAGTGGGTTGGGATGCTAGGTCAGTTGAGTTACACAACAGAAGTCTATCCTTCATTTAGAGGCTACGAGCAGTTGTGTATGCTTACTACTAATGTGAGCACTACAACAAAACAACCATATTACAACTGCATTTTTACGACTGTCACAAATTGTCAGTTGTAAAAAAGACCTTTCACAACTTTTTTTTCCAGAAAATTGTAATAAACTTATTTTCAACAACTCTTTATTTTTGTTAGTTGTAATATATGTCTATTACAATCTATTTTTTTGTCAGTTGTAATAGATGTCTATTTTCAACAACTCTTTTACTTTTTCCAGTTGTAATAAATATCTTACAAACTTTTTTTTGACTAGTTGTAAGAGATGTCTATTTTCAATAACTCCTTTTTTGTTGTTAGTTGTAATAAAGACCAATTACATCCTTTTTGGTTTGATGTTGTAATAAATAATAATTTACTAAATAGTTAACAATATATAACCATTAACAATTACATTATTAATAATTAAATAATAATAATTAAAAATTGATAATTACTAGTAATAATTAGCAATTGTTAATAATATCCAATAACTAATAATTAAATAAATTATTAATAAGTAATGGATATGCAATAAGTAAATATATAATAAATCGCTAATAATTTAATAATAAATAAATAAATAAATAAATAAATAATAAATAATTACTAATTTATAAATATGAACTAATATTAAACAACGGTAATTAATAATTAAATAACAAAAATGCATTAATAATTAATAATTATTATTTTGAAATATTAAATAATTAGTAATTAATAATTAATAAATAGTATATAATTTTTAAATAATTAATATTAAATATGTAATAATCATTTATTAATAACCAATAATTAGAGATTAATAATCAATAATTAAGAATTAATAATTACGAAATGATAATTAATAATTAAATAAATAAATCATTAATAAATAATGAATATGCAATAACTAAATAATAATAAATCATTTATAGTTAATAAATAAATAATAATTCATAAATAATTGCTAATTTATAAATAATAATTACTATTAAATGTAATAGTAATTAATAATTAATAAATATTAATTATTTTGAAATATGAAATAATTAGTGATTGATAATTAATAATTAATAAAATGTAATTAATTTTTAAATAATTAATGTTAAATATTTAATAGCCATTTATTAATAGCTAATAATTTGGAATTAATAATGAATAATTAAGAATTAGCAATTAATAATTAAGAAGTTATAATTAATAATTAATTATTAAGAAGTTATAATTAATAAGTTACATTTAATAATTGAGAAGTAATATTTAATTTTTTAATAAAAAAAATTCAAGCAATTTATAAAATATTTGAATATAAATTTTCAAAAAATTCAGAATTAAAACATAAAATTAACAAACAATTACTATATATATAATATTTAACTTATCATATTAAATAACTTTCAAAATACATGTTGGTTGATGGAATTAGTAATCCACTTTCCCCCATATCGAAAATTTTCCTTCCATATGTATCTTTTAAAACAGTGGTTATTTAACTTATCATATTAAAGAACTTTATAAACAATCGGGGCTGATTCAAAATTTTCCCTCCATGCCAAATTTATTGGCTCTAACGCTAAATAATTCCTACCATACACCCTAATTTCAAAACTTCCCTCCGTATACCATAATTTATACAACTCCTTTTACATCAGAAACTACCCCGTCCCTTTTTCTTTCCACATTCCCAAATGTCTTGTTGATTTTACCACTCTTCATCCACCCTTTTATTTTCACTTCGACCAATTTTCCAGAAAGAAAACTTCCCCCAAAAACTATGGCTATCAGAGAGACATATGCCGCAACCAATCGCCTCTATTTCAATTAGATCGTCGTCGTACCACCAAAAATCTCGTCGTTGTCACCTACACGTCGATTGTCGTTTACGTTCGTTGTTGGGATATGGAGTTTAATGATGAAGCTCCGTTGACAATCGAATACCGAGATCTGGAACCAAGATGCTCAAGCAAATTGAATTTTCTTCCAAGGTCGATGAATTTCTAGCCACCGAGATCTAGAACCACGAAATTGCGACGGGTGCTGGAACGCTGCCTAAAGTGATTGTTTTGTATATCATTTATAATGTTGATTGGCTAATGATGATAGAGGAGCTTGTATTGATCTATGTTGATGAGTGGTGGTTATCACACAAGTCACATGAAGCATTATGGTGTTGTGCTTAAACTTGATCCAGGACGATGAGCGGTGGCTATCACACAAGTCACGTTGATGAGTGGTGGCTGTTACAGATATCAGGTATGCACAAATCTACTTCATTTGTTCAAGTAAAAAATGTCTGCTAGAAATATTAATCGAATTAACATCAAGTTACTCTTCTGATCTATTTACCTTTTGATAATAGTCTCAAAGTAAGATAGAGTTGGCCCCAAAATTATTACAGTGTGGAGAATTGTCTGTATATTCTGTGCAGTTGTTACCTTATACTAAATTAACTGTATGAAACCAATTCGTGGGTTATGAATCAAATAAACTATAATTTTTCAATGCTCCGACAATCACAGAAGTGGATAATTTCATAAAGGCGGTTTTACAGATACAGTGATGGAAAAACATTAATTGAAGCAATATGACATTTACACCCCAACAAACCTTACATGCATATAATTTAAATACAGAATTTGTTATAAAAATGCACGATTCTTATTAACTACTATAACTTTGATTCAAATTATGTTGCAAGATCCTTTGCCTTGACAAGGGAACAAGAAAATTGAAGGTCATCAAAGTTTAATAAATTTCAATTTTATCATGTTTGTTGAAAATATGAAACTGAATGTGCCATATTCTTTGTTAATTTAACCTAGACTTCTTTGTTAATTTCATATTCTTTTGATTGCATTTTGTATTTTTACCTTATATGTCGGCTTATAGAAATCATAAAGAGTGACCAGGCAAGTTAGATGGGTAGAACAGTGAGGATTAACTATAGGTTTTTTGTTCTCTTTGTTAGGTGCTTTATGTGAAAATTCATGCCCAGTTGTCAATGTTTAATGCTGCATACAGTACATTATTATGAACTGATAAATTATTCATAACAATACAAATAGAGGCATAAGAGTGATTAGTATTCAACAGTATAAAATATATACCATGCAGCTTTTTATGGGTTTGTTTGCAGTCACATCGGAGTAGCAACAACATCACTGATCCTAATTATTTGGTGCACTTTAAAAAGCCCGAACCAGATGGTTGTGATGTTTGGATTGATGTGGCGATAGATCCGAAAGCTTTCTTGTGGAGGCCGAATTCCGAGATGTGTACTATTGGAGAAGCTGTAGAATCAACCGTGGCTTGGCATAAAGACTTCGTTGCCTTCGACTAGTGTACTTCCTTAGGGTATGCGTTGTTTTATGATACAAAACTTTATCTTTCTTATGTATTTTGTGTTGTATCGTCGTATTTGGAATGGTTATGTGAGAATGTTGTTTTGGTACTGTTTTAGTTGGTGATGTGAATGATTACTCTAGATTGTTTTGTTGGATATGTATTATACTATGTTGGAATCCTATGATTATTAATATTTATTAATGAATCTGATTCAGTTAGTCTTAGATGTATATTGGTAGTTTTGGTAAATTAATAATTGGTGCATATAATTATTTTTTTGGGTTTAAGTTGAAACTGTCGATTGTAGTTTAATAAAGTATATTACAACTGTCAGGAAAAGTTGTAGAACATATCAAGAACGGTTAATAACAATTGTAAAAGGTTAATTGCAATGGTCGAAAACAGTTGTAATAGGGTATATGACAACGGTTTTATGCAACCACAGAACACAACTGTAAAAAGTTTTTAGTCTATTACAACTTCTCATAATACGATGATGGTTCCGCCGTTGTAATAGATCTTTTACAACAGTTTTCCACCATTGTAAATATGGTGATTCTATTATAGTGGAGACATCTCCAACTGTAGAACCCGTGGGAAAGGGATATGCGTTGCAGATAGGCAGGGGAGAATGCACCAACGGTTCATCTCGGATTCGAAGTATTAAATGGCCCAGTAGTTTTAAGGAAATGAGGTCTGCTTTACTTCTAATAAGAGGTATTAAGTAACTAAAAGGGGCATTTTTGTTGACTTACTAGTATAGTCTAAATGGGATGTCAACTTTGGGAGTTTGGCGGGCTATGTTGGTACTTTTAGATCGGTCTATAGTTGTAGGTCTAGCATATATGTTATGACCACTAACGGTCCCGAGCGAGCGGTAAAAATGACTTGGGTTATGCCCTAATGAATTTTTCTTTCTACTAGTTTAGAATCCATTTGGGAGATGCACCTACCTCAAAGTAGATGGTCGGATGAAATTTGTTTCTTGGAGGTAGGCTAGTTAACCCTTAGATGAGTCTTTGAGATGCATTAGTAGAACAAAAATTAAATTATAATGTATAAAACCATATATGGGGTCATCAGACTCTGTATCTTGGACCGATTGACTAGTGTTTATGTCACGGAGGGCCCGCTTTGGGGACTGAGGTATTAAATGGTTGTTGGGTCTATCTCTTCCCTATTTAAGAAGTATTAAGTGGATGGAGTTTTTGGATAGTGCATCATTTAGATATATATGAATATAGACATATATATAGTTATACCTCGGAGGAGGTTTGGTATATCGTACGCACACATAGGACTTAAAAGATTAGCCGTAAGTAATAAACCTAACATTTAATGGACATCAATCGAAATAAATTAATGGTATGGGTAAAGTATGTAATTTTTCCAATCACTATAATATTGTTCTTACATTTCTCCTCATTATAACCCACATGATAGATTTAGAGGGATAAGATACTGGAGCTAGATGGGAACGGTAGATAGAGCAGTCTTCTTATTCATGCTTGGCACTGACAAGGCACTAGACATCCAAGGAACAATATCGATTCCAAGGTAGTAGCCTTAATTAGTACGTATGTTCTATTATATTTTTCTATTCTGCTATGAATTTATATTGATTACACTCTAGTATACCTGTTATTATCATCAAATATCACTCTAACTTGATCAAAACCTTGAAGAATGTGGATGGAGAATCCATAAAGAATGATAGAGATAGCAAGACCTTTTGAAAGAGTTGAAGGGATGCTTCTGCAAAACATTAGACGAGTCATGTACTTTCAAAGAGGTCGAAAGAGGACCGGGACATCCTTTCGCTCCAATCAATTACCTTTGGAAACAGTTGCTTCCGCATGCATAGAGATGTTACAAATGTGTTAAAGGCACCTTTCAAAGGGAATAAACTAAAAGCTTCCGATTGAGCACCAAACCTCTCGAAACAGTGGGTTTCGCCATTATTTACCTTCCGCAGAAGAACATTTGGGTAGACCTACCCCTTCGAAGCATAGATTAGACTTTCAAATCGATTGAAACCATCCACAATTATAAAGGAAAGCTTGCATTTGTTCAAATAACAAAAATGGGGGTTCCACATCAATCAACAATGATGCATTCGAAAGCCATCTTCCATATTAAAACCATCCACTATACTCCAACTCATTCGAAGCCCGAAGGATACACCTTTCGACATTGTTGAAAGCCCGCATCTTTTCTTGCTTATAACAGCACATCAAAAATAAAGTGGAGGGTGCATCTATACCTTTCGATGAAGTCGAAAGGTACTCAAGTTCCATTCAGAAGCGAAATAGGAAAGGCATCCAGAATTTATCTACGGGGGAAGGTCTTCAAGGCATCCTTTCGATCAAGTCGAAAGGACTGATTCGAAAGGGTCCAACCTGCACCTATAAATAAGACCCTAGGGGTATTGTTTTAGGGGATCCGATTTCATGGACTCAATACTTGTACTTTCTTAAATTTGCAAACCCTAATTCTAAAATCAAGTTTGGGATTTTACTCCTTTTAATACTTAGATTTCTGGAATTTCAAGAAAAATATTTTTAGAAGAAGTATCTAGCATTTCTGAATATATTGATTGATCTGTGGCTTCTCTATGTTTCTTGTTATGGATTATTTGCATCAATGCCAATCAAAAGGTTACCTTTCGAAATAGTAGAAACCAAGTGATTCAATTAGAAACCTTAGATCAAATAGGTCCCAACCTTAAGTCACTTCAACCACCTCGAAAGAAGGTTTCAAAGGGATTCTAAATCATCGGAACTAACTCAAAAGGAGGTTTCGAAAGAGTTCCCATCATCCCAACCATTTCGAAAGGTCCTTACGAAAGAGTTTTTGACTACTTTTACTGAATCGAAAGGAGCTTTCGAAGGGGCTAGTCTCAATTTTCTATTTTGGGGGTGTTGACAAGTTTTCTTGTTAACACTTGTGTTTGTTATAGGTTACCAAAACCAACAATTTGTACGCTAATGAACTTGGGTTTAGATTTAGTCAAAATTCGGGCACATTAAGGTGTGAGTTGTACATTTGGTATTTAAGCTTAGGTTAGTCAATCATAGGAAGTAGGATACGTTGAGAGAATGTATTTCTATTTTTATCTATAAGTACACATATATTATACTCCAACTTTATAAATTCCAATTATAAAAGTAGTTGCACCATATTCTGAAAGGATGAACGAGGAAACTATAAGTTCAGCTAATAAATAGAGTTAAATTTATACACAAACCCTGATTACCTCATGGAGCGTTGCCTGTAACCTAAGGCATCGACCAAGAATAGCATGAGCATGACATATAAAAGAATCCAAAAATTGGATGGTACTTGACTTGTTTGTTGGGCCTAGGTTGCCTTATGATTGTGGATTTCGGTGGATTGTCGATTAAAGATGTACATTTCATCCAGACAAATGGGAAGTAAGAAACTATCTGTTGCAAGCATCCAAAAGCATGTTGTAAAGAAGGAGTGGAGCAAGTTCCTACAAAAAGGTGTGCATTAACCACCATAAGATGATAACCAAATTTTTGATGAAGATGGCTTAAGATTAAGTAAGGAAGAAGAAAAGTCCAAAAGAAAGGACAAGTAAAGTTCATCTTCGAGTCCGACCTCTTGTAAAAGAGTCTGATAAAAGATTTTGGGAAAATTCATTGAAATGTTTTGAATGGGTTTTTCAAATAATTTATTGGGAAGTTGTTGTATTGGAAAAGTAAGGAAAAATTGAAATTCTTAGTTTAAAAATGGTTGGGTCAAAATTTTCCAATTTAAATGTTTTTGGTAAAAGTTTTTTCTTTTTTGAAATGAGTGGAAAATAGAGCGTAGGTTTGGCTTGATGATTTTTCCTACTTTTGTAAGTTGAAGGTTTTTAAAATCTTTCTCTAAGGGGTGGATAAATGAAAATGGTACTTGATTAAAATGGGATAAAGAGAGTAGAAGGGTAAGAATGCCCGATAATAAGGATAGAAGGAATATTCCCACATAAGTAAAATATGGAGAATAACAGCAGAAATAAATTGTATCACTTTTCATATCAATGAAGAAAAGCCAAAAGACTAAAGCAGTAGGCATATGTACTGCAATTGAGTCAATATTGGGAAATTTAGATAGAAATAAAATTAGGAATTTATATTAAAATAGGGTTAGTTATTTAGTTAGAAATAATATAGGAGAAAAACAATAGGAATATGATAGTAGAAATGGATAAATTCCATGGATATGCTGTACTTGCGCATTTATTTTAGATAGATGCTTAGGTAGATGCACTAATTGCACCAGTTTTTATAGTCCCCCTCATATGATATTAAAATCTCCGCTAAGGGTGAAAGCGGAAATAGCATAAATAGTAGGAAAATAATAGGATGGATATTATCCTTGTCTACTCCAGTTTCATTTATTAAAGTTATAAAAGATGATTTTTAGAAAAACAATGGTTCGGTATGACAATTGGATTTAAATGTGATAGATTGTTTGGGTTCAAAAATCCAACTTTTAAAAGAAGAAAATCTCCATTGTAGAAAGTCTTTGAAAAGGGAATGGTTAGAGTAGGAAAATTTTCATAGCTCCTTTTTGGAAACTAAGAAATTTCTGAATTTTTGAAAAATGTTTCTAAGTTTATATTTTCAAAGATAAAGGTTTTGGATTAAGTACTTCATGATTTGAATTTTTATTTTTAAAGAGTTATGGAAAACCAAAGTAGTTTTTTATGTGGAGTAGATAAGGATCACTACTTAAGTAAGATGGGGTAAAGGTTTAGGCTATGAATAAGATAGTTATGGATGCTCGTAGGGAAGCAATAAGGAATCCTTGTTGATTATAAGTAGTATTGGAATGAACCTAGGAATATTTTATTAGAAATGTGTGGAATCTACAAGAATAACCCTCATAAGAATGGGAATGGTATCAAAGTAATATTTTGCGAGTCCTAGGGTATACTCGCATGGAAGATCAAGAATAAAGAAAATAAATACCAAATTTTGAGTGTACTACCAAAGAGATTTTGCTGAAGCAAGATTGTAGTATGACTGCAGAAGAGTGTACTCAGATAGCAAATACACATAAATGACGTTTGTTGACTCTAGGTTAAAAAAGGGAAGGTAGGTGGTAGAAAAGTTATTCCACCAAACTAATTATTCGGATATACCATTCTAAATGTGCATAGTTTATATTTACCCACTACAGAGTGGGAATGCATAATTTATCTCGTAATCGGGCGGAATGATTGAAGAATAAGATAGATCTTAATTATTGAGAGCCGAGGAGGTAAGTTAAGACATGTGGATTATAGTTGAATGACATACTAGAAATATTCATTTTAATTGAGTGTTGGGGCCAAAGCATCATTAAATCCAGTTAATGATGAAGGGCAGCTTCTAGGAATTGTTTTTTTTAGGTTTTTGGTTTGTAATTGCTAGTTGTTTTCCTTCCAATATTGGAAAAACGTAAGATAGATATGAAATATATTCCTATTTTATTGCCATGTGGATGGTTTGGATGGGCTTTGACCGATATATATATTCGAAAATAATGTCAATAAGGATATCTCACAAGGACACTTAACTAGCGATAAATGTTATTAAAGTTAGTGGTTAATTAGGAAGTTAGCTTAGCAACTAGAAATAAAGAATGCTTAGATCTCAAAACTTTATAATTTTGAAATTTTTTTTGCAAACAGAGGATAGGGAAGGGTTGTTGCAAAATCACGGGTCACTATCCCTATTCCTTAAAAGCTAAAATTTATAAACATGCTTGTAGGTAGTTTGTTATTTTAGAAATAAAGTAAAGGTTCCCAAAATCTAAGATTAACTACACGATGTTAGGGTCAATCATATGAATTAACCCATTAATTGAATCTCGATTGTGTTAAGATGTAGCTTGGTTTGTTTTGAGGATGGAGCAATGGATGTTTTGAAAAATGATGTCCGAAAGCTTTTGAAATTTTTTGTTTAATTACTTTTAAGAAGTTCGATTCAAATGCTTTTGGAAAATTTTGTTCAAGTGCTTTTGAGAAAAAAAATTGGTTTTAAAATAATTTTGGGAACTTGATTTTCCATACTATTTTGCAAATTTGATTGAATAGAGAAAACAAGAGAATTTCTAATTTCCAAGGGCCATATGCATAACATAGGTGGGGTTGATGTGTTAATAATATGAGCTTTACTATCCGACAAGGGTAACAATATACAAAACATAGATAATAACAAGGAAAAAGGCTGTTTTAGCTTTGGAATTTCTATTTCCATACCTTGTTGATAATGAAACAAAACTTGTGTTTAGGATAATTACATTTTAACACCCAAAAATAAACCTTTTTATGCAAATAGTACCTGGAAATGTTTAAAAAAAAGTTGGGGGCAAAAGAGAAGGTTCTAAGATATAATGAAATAGGTTTCCAAAAAAAGGGTGGAATTGTAAAATTTTCCATCTAAATTCATTTTTCAGCATAGGAATACAGATTTAGAAAAACTATATTTTCAAAATTTTAGGACATTGGAAATTGTTTGCAAGGTTATAGATGGTAGGGATTGGATGCAAAATTGGTTGAATCAGACTTCTAGTCGTGGGAGTGTGGAAATTTTGTGTGAAAAATGTCTTTGACTTTTGAAAATTTGTATACATATAGAACGCCCAGTATATATAGGTTGTTTGCTTTAAATTTTCAAAATATTTTTAAAAGAATGCATTCCTATTGGAGGCATATAATCATTCTCCATTCATCTCTTATACATTGTGATACACCGTGCACTTATACAGATTTGGCTGCAAAATTGGTTGTACACTAATTGGTTGGATGGCTTAGATTGGTTGCGTGCTATGTTATATGATTAACCCTGTGGGGATTTCAAAGACGAAATTCTTTTAAGGGGGAGAATATAATACCTATAATATTAATGATAATTAATAAATAATTAATAAAGCTCCAAAAATGGAATTTGAGCAAACGACAGAGTTTGACCGTGAATCTTACACCATTGCATTCGTGGCGATTTTCTGAGCAACTTTCATACTTGGAGTTTCGCGATTGGAGCTCAAATGAAAAAGTTATTAGTGTTTGAAGTTTTTGAAGTGAATATAATTAAAATGAAAAAGGAAATAAATTATATTAAATGAAGATCCCATTGGTTGACTCCCTCCTTTGGTCAGTCGATCCTTAGCGATCGACTGCTTATAGGCTGGCGGCTAGGTATTGAACCTTGACCAACGGTCCAGATTTAATTATTTTAAATCTAACAGTTAGGATTGATTCGAGCGCCTATAAATACATGCATAACCTCTTACTTCTCTTCTTATATTTTTTTTATCAATGCATCAAAGCTCTGCTATTTTCCCTTCTCCTCTATTTCTAAAAATTATAAAATATTATATATATATATATAATTGAAGAAGGGCAGAAAATAAAAGAGGAGAAGCGAATCAATACTTCGGAAAAAGGTAAATGTATATGGTTATAAATTTATATTCTCCTTAACCCCAAATCTCTTCTCAGATCTGTAATTCTAATGGTATATATATACCTTGTTATACATATTCTTTGGGGTTGGAATGGAAAAGGAGTAAAGTAAAGGAATGGATCTGGATTTGGGAGATTTGAAATCCTAGAAAGGTGGGTGGGAAATTATGTAATTTATTTATAACATTGAAATTTATATCGTTGAATTTTATTTAATTATTATGCTTGTATAAGGTCTGATGAGTTGTAGGCTTAAAACAAACAGATAGGATTATTGCTAACATATTCTATAAAAATAGGTAATTAGAATAGGAGAAGTACGTACAAACAAATCTAGAAATATGAAACCAGTCCTAAATATTTATTTCTATAGAATGTTAGTAAAGTTGTAATGTTTATTCTAGATTTATAATTGGGTTATAAATTTTGTTGTCCTAGTTGACTTCAAATGTGAATTTCAATGTTTTAATTTATCGTGAGTAGGGTATAATTTAATTGTATCTATTTCCATGTAATTTCCACAAATTATCCAATTCAAAAAATATGTACAAAAAGTGCGTTGTTTGAATTAATAAGGAATATACCAAAAAGAAAAGAGATGTGTAAAGTATGGATATTCTTCTCCATAGTTTACAATGTCTATTTCAATAAAAGAAAAGAGATAATTCCTTGTAAATTTCAAACGGAGCAAAAGTATCATTTTCAGGTGATTTATCAAAAGTTATAACGATAATCCTTTTCGAAAGGATAGCCTTGATACATTAAAACATGGAAAAAACGTTCTAGTTTAGGAGTAAATAGTGACAAATAGGAAAATGTTTATATATACATATAACCGCGCTTATCGATTAAATATATATATAGCATAATTTACGTTGATATTCATATTAATTATTAATCACGTAATAATTATATAACTATGAGGCTGAAAAAGGAAAGAATAGTAATTCCAAAATTTATGGAAAGTAACTACAAATTTAATAGGCAATAAATTTATAGTTAATGGAGAGTTAAAGGAATTAAATTAGGACTGATTAGAGAATTTAACATGGCATTTATGAGGGAATTGAATAGGCGTAATAGGAGGATTTTGAAATGGGTAGATAAATATCATTAGAGATTGCCCAATTTTGACATTAACGACTAATTATTATGGACAATTGACATTTATTAGGCTAGTTATACCTCTGCGGAGGTTAGGCAAATCGTACGCACACATATGACTTAATTGATTAGTCACAAGTAATAGACATAACAGTTAAATGGAAATCAATCGGCATAAATTAATAGTATGGGTGAAGTATGTAATTTTTTCAATCACTAGAACATTGTTCTGACTCTCCTCCCCGTTACAACCCATATGATAGATTTAGAGTGACAAGGTACTGGAGCTAGATGGGAAAGGTAGATGGAGAAGTCATCTTATTCAAGCTCGGTGCTGACAAGGCAATAAGACATTTGAGGAACAATATTGATTCCAAGGTAGTAGCCTTAGTCAGTATGTATGTTCTATTTTATTTTTCTATTCCGCTATGAATATATATTAATCGGGCTCTAATATACTTTCGTTTGTTACAGTTTACTAAAACCACGGGCCATATCCTAATGGACTTGGGTTTCGATTTAGTCGAAATTCGGACCCACTAAGGTGCGAGTTGTTATAGTTACTCGGATCAAATGCTGGATAGTACTTGCCCTTCCCCCCCCCCCTCCCGAAGTATGCTTCTGTGAAAATAAAGCATGCTTTATATCAAGACAAATGATATAGAATTGTCTACATCTAATCATTTTGAAGCATTATCCTTATTCTTAAAGCATCCATTTAATTACTTCAAATAGTTGGTATACAACCCTCTACACCGAGGTCGAGATCCACATCATCTTGAAGATTGCAGCATGCCTTGGCCATGTAAGTTTCCTTCCATTTTCTTTTCTCTTTTCCTGCTTCTTTCTCTTTTTTTGAAACAGGGAAATCATGTTGGTACCGATCATAATTATGATCGGTACCGAGATGATTTCTATTCTTCTTAAACCTAAAACACCCGAAAAATCAACCATAGGTAAATAAATTGAATAAATTAAAATTAAATAAGTAAATTAAATTAAACTAAAGGTAAAAATGCAATTTAAAATATGAAATTTGAAATTTGGCCATGAAAGTTTTACCATTGCGTTCATGGTGAAATTCCGATCTATTTTCATATATAATATGCTGAAAACAGAGCTAAAACGAAGAAGTTATGAGCATTTGAGGTTTTCGAATTTAAATAATTTAAATCAAATTCAAATTTAAACAAATAATCAAATTCAAAATTTTAAATTTTAAATTTTAACTGAGATTAGACTTGGGGGTTAAGAATCGTTAACGCTAACAATTAATGTTAAAATTAATTAAGGAATATAATAAATAAGAAATTAACAGTAAAAATTCTTCCCAAATATACACGCACCGAATGACGCCTTCATTAGGATCGGTCGACCGCTAGCGGTTGACCAGTTGAAAAGGGTGATCGACCGGTTGTTAACTTTGGTGGCTACTGTTTTATTAATATAAATATTTTAGATTTATCCATTTTTCACCTAACTTCATCTTATGGTTTTGGAGCATTTCAACACCTATTGTTAGGGCCAAAATTGGTCGCTAACACCAAAATGTAAATGAAAGCACCAACTAACAGTCACTAATAACAAATAGAATGTATGTAGAGAGTAATAATGTGAAGAACAGTCAAAATTCAAATGAAAGCAGTAAAGAACAACAGATTTTATAGTGGTTTGGCTAACTCCGGCCTACGTCCACTCCAAAAGTTTCCTTTTTATTGCTGTAATAATCGATTACAGTTACAAAAATGGTAGAGTAGCCTTAGCCTTAGAAAGTAGAAAATCAAAGAGCAGAAGAGAAGATCCCTTTTCTGAACCTCCACATGCTGTATTTATAGGCAAATCCAGGAGGTTGCTGGGCTTCCTGAATAGTCTGGGCCCACTAAGACCTTGGCCGAGCACACACCCTTCACTCGACCAACCCCAAGTCCTCCATCGGCCGACCCGAAGTAGCCATGGTAATAAACCAAAGTGAATTGCTCCGCGACTCGAAGTAACATGACCTAAAGCCTAGGCCAAATTCCAGTTGAAGTAACGCTCACCCAAGTGCCGAACGACCTGTACCTCCCTGATGCCGAACGACCACCAAGACCGAACGACCTACACTTCCTTGATGCCGAACGACCAGCAATGCCGAACGACCTATACCTCCCCGATGCTGAACGACCACCTCGATGCCGAACGACCCTTTCCTCCTTGATGCCGAACGACCAGCAATGCCGAACGACCTATACCTCCCCGATGCCGAACGACCAGCTATGACGAACGACCCTTCCCTCCTTAATGCCGAACGGCCTGTTCCTCCTTGATGCCGAACGACTAGCAATGTCGAACAACCCTTTCCACCTTGATGCCGAACGACCCTTTCCTCCTTGATGCCGAACGACCAGCTATGCCGAACGACCCTTCCCTCCTTAATGCCGAATGGCCTGTTCCTCCTTGATGCTGAACGACCAGCAATGCCGAACGACCCTTTCCACCTCGATGTCGAACGACCCTTTCCTCCTTGATGCCGAACGACCTATACTTCCTTGATGCCAAATGACCTTCCAAGCGTGTAGCTTCGTTTACCCATCGACCATGCTTGATCGTCCATCCATCCAGTTGACTAAATCCATCGTGAACCGACCTCGACGAATGAGTAGTCAATTTAGTTAAGTCCGCCTATCTACGGCCTTGCCAAAATGCGGGTTAACACTTTGCCCCCCAAAACATGCCTTGCTATTGGAAGGTGTGTTTTGAATAGTTTCTATCCCGATATCCAAAGTCCACGATACATTCATGATCAAACGATTCCACCCGATACTGATAGTTTATTCCACGACCGTTCCTAGTCGTTATCCAATTCTGAATTCGCCCCTTGGAAGTTAGCAATCGAATCCTACGACCTATCCAGACCGTTGATGGCCTCTCCGGACCCTTGCCAAGCTTGATCCAAACTTAACAATTGAACAGGCAGATTGTGTCGCGCTTCGACGAAGCAACCTATCCCATGCGTTCCAGTTCAGTGTCCCTGAACATTAAGCAATACCCTGATCCTCCTGGACCGATGTCAGCCTCTCCAGGCTCTTACTGGATCCCATCCTGTCACTCTCCGTTGAAGGGGAAATAGCGTTGAGTGAGTCGATCATGTCGCTCTCCGGCGAAGCAGCGTCACTCCCTGCACTTCGGTTCAGTGTCCCAGAACATTAAGCGATGTCATGATCCTCCTGGACCGATGTCAGCCTCTCCAGTCTCTTACTGGATCACATCCTGTCACTCTCCGGTGAAGGGGAAACAGCATTGAGTGAGCCGATCCTGTCGCTCTCCGGCGAAGCAGCATCACTCCCTACACTCCGGACCCCGTCTCTCCGAGTAGGGTCATAAAGCGATCAATTTCAAATCAATTTTCAAAATTCATCCTTTAACCCTCTGGTCAAGGGTACGTTTTATGAAATTCAAGTTCATTTATTAATTTAAAATTCCAAATGTTCAATCACAAACAAAGGATAAACCTAGATACTGCCTCTCCGGGCAGAGCGGTCTGTTACCATCTCAAAGCATGCCTGGGGATCTCTCTGGTTCCCGTACATGTGTAAGTGGAATAGCGTTTTATTTTAAAATCAAATCTAAAGAGTTTATGTAATCGACCAAAGTTCAAGTCCTGAACTTGGCCCTTGCCATCATGATCAATTGATGACGAGTCGTGATCCCGATCCAGGATTAGTCCTGCTAGGTGGAGGCGGTAGTTGCTCAGGTCCTACGGTCACCGTCCGATCTTTGGCATATTATGGCAATCTACCACTTCTGACATGCTCTTCCACCTCATCCTTCAGATGGCGACATTCATCGGTAGTATGCTCTTCCAGCTCATGGAATAGGCAGTACTTTCCACTTCTACGTTCCCGTTCTGTGGGATCTCTCCTGGGTGGTTTTCGATAGGGGAGCTGCCCCCGAGTCTCCATGTAAATCCGTTCCAGGTTTGCCGTCAAGTCTGTGTTTTGTCTGAACCTGGGTTCTCGGAATTTCTTCCGTCTGTCAGGACCGTCGTATCTGTCATCCTGCTTTCGCTTTCCTTTGTCTGCTCCAGGTAGTTCTTTGGAGGTTCCTTCGCCTTGTACAACGTTTGTTTCTCGCCTTTCGGCGCGTGAATCCTCTAGCCGAATGAACCTTTAAGCTTCATGATAGAATTCTCCGAGGTCTTGTGGTGGATCTCTTGCCAGAGAATCCTTAAACTCCGTGCCTTCTGCAATCCCTGCTACCGCCGCCATCAAAATCATCGATGGATCCGGGCGATCTACTAAAGCCACCGTTGCATTGAATTGCAATAGAAAATCTCTTATGGACTCTCCAGTCCTCTACTTCATTGAAGCTAAGGTCATCACACTCTTGGGTCGCGTCACGTGGACCCTAAACTATCTCATGAAGCGTTCCACTAGCTCACCCCATGTTCTGATTGATCCCTTCTCTAGCTGCCTGAACCAAAGCGCAGCCAAGTTTGTCAAATATAGAGGGAAGCATTGTGCCATCACTTCCTCGGATGCCCCCAGCACTTCCATATTCCTGATATATCTGGTAATATGCATGGTTGGGTTTGATTTCCCATCATAAGGATCCAGCGCGGGTAACTTGAACTTTGGAGGATTCCTTGCATTTTTGATATTCGGAGTGAACGGACTCCGACTAACTTCCTCTAAGCCTTCGCTTGACAATCCTCCTCTCATAATCCGTCGTACTAGTCCAGCCATTCTTTCATCTCCTTCCAGGGGTTGTCCCCTGTTTGCATCTCTACTTTGCCCCCCACGTCCTAGGGGGTACTCCGGGTAGTACTCTTCATGTTGGCCATTTACGTTCACGTTGGTCTCTGCTTGCTGAGCTTCATTCACCGCTCTCCCAGTATCCAATCCTGGAGGTCTGCCCCCAGGCCTTGGCTGATTTCCTCCAACCTCTCCAGTCTGGTTCTGGTTTTGACCTCCAGATACTTCTGCAGCCCCGGTTCCTTGTTCTGCAATGCCAGCAGTTGCGGTTGGTCCGTTCCCTTGACTTTGTGCCCCAATATGTCCAACCTGTCGAAGCAGGTTCTGTATCATGTCCTCCTGCCTTTTCTGCATCGTCTCCATCTCGTCCCTAGTGATATAGATGGACGCTTGACCTGCTCCAGCTCCAGAGGAGGCCTCTTGACTTCCCTCTTGATTGCTTCTTTCTGTCACTTGCTTCCTTGTTGAGGGCCTAGCCATTGCTTCCTTGTTGAGGGCCTAGCCATTGCTTCCTAGAATCCAAGTTCCTAGCTCCAAAATTCCTGAGTTTTGCCTTCTCAGTGAGAGCACCAAAATGTTAGGGCCAAAATTGGTCACTAACACCCAAATGTAAATGAAAGCACCAACTAACAGTCACTGATAACAGATAGAATGTATGTAGAGAGTAATAATGTGAAGAACAATCAAAATTCAAATGAAAGCAGTAAAGAACAACAGATTTTATAGTGGTTCGGCTAACTCTGGCCTACGTCCACTCCAGAAGTTTCCTTTTTATTGCTGTAATAATCGATTACAGTTACAAAAATGGTAGAGTAGCCTTAGCCTTAGAAAGTAGAAAATCAGAGAGCAGAAGAGAAGATCCCTTTTCTGAACCTCCACATGCTGTATTTATAGGCAAATCCAGGAGGTTGTTGGGCTTCCTGAATAGTCTGGGCCCACTAAGACCTTGGCCGAGCTCACACCCTTCACCTCAACCAACCCTAAGTCCTCCATCGACCGACCCGAAGTAGCCATGGTAATGACCCGAAGTGAAATGCTCCGCGACTCGAAGTAACATGACCTAAAGCCTAGGCCAAACTCCAGTTGAAGTAATGCTCACCCAAGTGCCGAACGACCTGTACCTCCCTGATGCCGAACGACCACCAATGCCGAACGACCTACACCTCCCTGATGCCGAACGACCTATACCTCCCTGATGTCGAACGACCACCTCGATGCCGAACGACCCTTTCCTCCTTGATGCCGAACGACCAGCAATGCCGAACGACCTATACCTCCCCGATGCCGAACGACCAGCTATGCCGAATGACCCTTCCCTCCATAATGCCGAACGGCCTGTTCCTCCTTGATGCTGAACGACCCTTTCCACCTCGATGTCGAACGACCCTTTCCTCCTTGATGCCGAACGGCTTGTACTTCCTTGATGCCGAATGACCAGCTATGTCGAACGACCCTTCCCTCCTTAATGTCGAACGGCCTGTTCCTCCTTGATGAGCAATGCCGAACGACCCTTTCCACCTCGATGCCGAACGATCCTTTCCTCCTTGATGTCAAACGGCATGTACTTCTTTGATGCCGAACGACCTTCCAAGCGTGCAGCTTCGTTTACCCATCGACCATGCTTGATCGTCCATCAATCCAGTTGACTAAATCAATCGTGAATCAACCTCGACGAATGAGTAGTCAATTTAGTTAAGTCCACCTATCTACTGCCTTGCCAAAAGGAGGGTTAACACCTATAAATAGAACCCTATCCTCTCCACTTTTATTCACAAAAATATTTGAGAATTCAGCGAACCTCTGCCATTTTCTCTCTTCGGTTAGATTAAGAAATTCAATTAAGAATTCAGTTAAGGATTCTATTTTATTTTCTAGTTTTTCTTTAATTCTATTCTCTTCTCTTCCAACCTTTTTGAATCTAAAAAAATTATATATACCAATCCCTTGCTGTGTATATATATCAAAAGAAAAATATGGAAAAGATTGCTTTTGCATTGCAAATCCATAAGAGACAGGTTAAGGAAATCTGTGAGTAGAAATCTTAGCATTATTATTTCAATAATTGAATCATTGTTATGAATATTAGAATCATTTGTTATGGATATTGGAAGTTTGGCATTATTAATAATATGAAAAAAGGACTTGTATTGTTGCTATTAAAAAGAAAATGACATTTAACGTTAGTTAGGGCATAATCTTCGCACGCATAGAAAATAATAAGTGCGTATTTATTTATATATTAATTACCGTAAATAACACACAATTATAACATATTAATTGTGTAGTTAATTAGGTAATAATTGTCATTACTTCCCTCAGAGGAAAGTAATTAATTGTTAAGGCAGAATAAGAAGGAATTCTTATATAGCCTAAATAATGAACACTGTATGGTGTGATAATATATATTATGAGTGTTGTAAATATGACTAAGTCATAGAGGCATTACCTATGACAAGTAACAAAGATGACGCAAGGTTAGTCCCAATTCTATAGGGTAAATTTGCCCAGCTAATGTGGCTACCCGCACCTATAAATAGTCGAACTTATGTGAGACGTCACCATGGGACACGGGTCATAAGGCATTGAATCTTCTTCTTGGTTTGGGAGGTATTAATTGGTTATTTGAAGCCCTGCCTCTTTTCCTCAAATGAAAAAATAAATTGTCAAGATCGGGTATAGGCACGGTTAAGGATATCTCGGAAAGATCCGCTTCAATAGGAAATATTAAGTATATGAAGATATTTCCATGCAATGTCAGCTAGATAGATACCTATATGGAGTCTGCCTTAGGATTGTGTATTAAATGATGGGGGCCTTCCTCGTTTGAGGTCTTAAATGATCAGAGTCTACCTATTTTCCAGTAAAAGGTATTAAACGGGTCGGGTTCTATCTCTTGCATTATTAGATATTTATGATGTTGGTTATGGGGAATGGGATTGGGAAACCTGCTTTGGGAGTGGAAGATATTAAGTGGTTGTTCGGGAGCCCGGCTCCTTTCCTTATATGAAGTATTAAATGGTTTTAAATACATAAGACATATTCTTATTTTGAAATATATTGCCCAGGTACTGAAATAGTAAGGCTCGAGGTTTTTATTCACCAGAAACTTGTTGTTCTGACTCCCTCCTCATTATAACACATGTTAAGGAAGGAGTTGATGATGATGATGCTTGAAGATGGAAAGAGTGGGTGGCAGTTATTGTTATTTATCTATTCTTGTTATTTTTTATTGTAGCCACAGAAATGTATTTTAAACGAAATGATGTAACATTTGTTGATTGACATTATGTTATATATGTTATGGCAATTGATTCGAAAATAAAATAGGTACCTTATTGTTATTATATTTTATTCCTTCTACTATGTGTTCTGAAAGAATAGATAGATAACTATATGTTGCTTTTCCTTTTACCAACCAACAGCCAGCTTTGGAATGAGTCTAAGTTTTGATGGGCCTTTTCTAGATGAAATTTAGGTCTATTTTAGGACAGGTTGTTACATTTGCTATCAAAGCTTAGGTTACTCGATCAACAGGGAGAAGCATACGTATGAGTAGCGCGTTTGTTATTTTTGAAAATATTCTTCAAAAACCCTACTATATGTAAATATATACTTATTTTGAATATACGCCTAACTCTATAAGTTCCGACCAAGAAGTAGCTGCACCCATATTTTGAAAGGATAGGAGAATCGACTATTGGTTGGAAAAATAAATAGAGTTAAATCTATACTACTTCTTTGATTACCCATGGATTAGAGATCAGATCGTAAGGAGTGGACTGAGGCGAGCATGACCACAACGTAGGGAAGCACACCAGAAGCTGAATAGTACTTGACTCCTATATTGGGCTTAGATTTCCTTATAAATGTGGACCCTATAAGCATACTGAATAATAAGGATAGAAAACGTAGGAGTGGTAACTCTAAAAATTTAATAGACAATGAAAGTGCAATAAGTGAGGTGTTACAAGAAATTAAATAGGTTAACAAGACCATTAAGGTAATTATGGGAAGATAAGGAAGAAGTTAAATAGGTAAAATTTGAATAAGTAATTAAATGTCTTAGGAAACGTCCATTGAGATAATAACAATTTAGTATGGACAAAGTGACATTTATGGAAATAATGAATAAAAATGTTATGTATTAGTTAATTTGTAAACATCCAGAAATAAGATGTAAAGAAGGAAAGAATTATGCTGCTATAAGAGGGTGCACATTAATCACCATAAGAAGTTAACTAGATTTTTTAAGATGATTCAGTAGGATTGTTCAAAAGAAAGAACTATTAAATCTAATTTTTAAATCCTACCCTATGAGAAAGAATTTGATAAAAATGTTTCTGAAAACTCCTTGGATGTTTTGAATAAGCTTTTCAAAAGATTATTAAGTGAAGATCTTATGTATTATAAGTTGAATTATTTTTGATAGAAAGTGATTTTAGACGGCTTTTGAAATATATTATCATTTGTAAAAAGTTTAGAAAGATGATGTAATCTTAAAAGTGGCAAAACATTTAAAAAAAATGGTGGATGATTTTTAATTGTAAATTTATTGACTAGAAAAGTTGAAAAAAGAAGGTTTTCTTTGTTAATTTCTCAATTTAAATTTTGTTGAATTAAAAGTTTTCAACTTTTAGATTCTTCGATTTTGGATTCTTCTACTTTATATGATTTCTTTTACTTAAAATTCCTTTTAAAAGGGTGAATAAAATTCCTTTTAAAATTCCTACTTTATATGATTTCTTTGAGGTAGGCGGTGACCGCTCCCGTTCCACTGCTACAGCTCGATTCCTTATGTACTGTTGCAGGTGACCATTCCTTACATGCTCCTCAACGATATCTTTCAAATGCCTACAATCGTTTGTGTTGTGCCCATCTAGCTCATGGAATAGGCATTGCTTTCCTAATGCCCGCTCATATTCCGATGGTTCCTTTCTAGCCGGTCTTCGATACTGGAGGTGCCTCCGAGTATCCAAGTAATCCTTTCCAGAGTTTTTGTCAAATCCGTATAAGAAGAAAATTTTGATTCTCTCCATTTTCTTTTCGATGTGTTACCGTTATCATTCATTTTCCTTTTCCCTCTATCATCTTCATCTGGAACTTCCCTGGGTGGACCTCCACCCCTTACTGCATAATCTTCAGCCTCTCTCCCTTCTCTCTCAGCCTGTGCATCTTCCTGCCTCAGGAACCTTTTCGCCTCATGGTAGAACTCCCCGAGATCCCTCGGTGGGTTCCGTTCCAATGATATCTTGAAATCCGAATTATCTGCAATCCTTGAAACTGCCGCCATCAAAACCATCGATGGATCAGGTTGATCCAATGAAGCCACCGCCGCATTGAATCTGGTTAAGAAATCCCTAAGCGACTCTCCCTTCCATTGTTTCATCGATGTCAAGGTCATTACGTTCTTGGGTCTGACTATATGGACCCAAAACTGCCTCATAAACCTTTTAATCAGCTCCGTCCAAGTGTCAATAGAACCACTTTCCAGTTGCCTGAACCACATAGCTGTGATATCCGTCAAATACAAAGGGAAGCATCAAGCCATGACCTCATCTGATGCCCCCAGTACCTCCATATGCCTCATGTACCTCGTCAGGTGAACGGCGGGATCCGTTCTCCCATCATACATCTCCAACGTTGGTAGCTTAAAATCCGATGGGTTCCTAGCTTGCCTGATAGTAGGAGTAAAGGGACTCCTATTCACATCCTCCAAGTCTTTATTTACCAATCCACCTCTCATAGCTCGTCTGACCATCTCCGCTAATCTGTCATTGTCGCCAAGCTGTAATCCTTGTCCGCTGCCTCCGATCTGCCCCCCGAGTTCACAAGGGAATCCTGGCACATACTCCTCATCACGTACTCCTGTATTCCTGTTGATGTCGGGTTGCACAACATCGTTAGGTATCCCTCCATGGATTGGTCCAACATTACCTGTTGGTATGCCCCCAAGTCTTGGTCCACCCGGGTTAATAGTTGTTCGCTGATCAGGGGCTGCTCCCTGCTGAACCACTCCATCTGCTTGCTGGTTGAGTGCTTCTGATCCAGCTCCATGGATCTGAGCTCCTGCAGTTTCTACTTGTCCAAATTGTCTGAGAAGGGTCTGCATCATCTCCTCTTGTCTTTTCAGCATCGCTTCCATCTTGTCTCTGGTGATGTTGATGGATGCTTGATCTGCTCCAACTCTAGAGGAGGCCTCTTGACTTCCTTCTTGATTGCTTCTTTCTGTCACTTGCTTCCTTGTTTTTGGCCTAGCCATTACTTCCTTGAATCCAAGTTCCTAGCTCCAAAATCCCTGAGTGCTTTCCTTCTCAGTGAAAGCACCAAAATGTTAGCGCCCAAATTGGTCACTAATACCCAAATCCAAGCGAAAGCACCAAATACCAGTCACGGCTCATAGATAGAATATATGTGGTGAATATTAATATGGAGAACAACAAAATTTAAAATGAAAGTAGTAAAGAACAACAAATTTTATAGTGGTTCGGCTAACTCCGGCCTACGTCCACTCCAGGAGTTTCCTTTTTATTGCTGTAATAATCGATTACAGTTACAAAATGGCAGAATTGCCTTAGAAAAGAGAAAGTAAGAGAGTCAAAAGGAAGATCCCTTTTCTGAAGTCCTACATGCTGTATTGATAGGAAAAACCTGAGTTGCTAGGCTTCCTACGTGATCCAGGCCCACCATGACTATAGCCGAACCAGACTCAACACTACGACCGACCTAAGCAAGCCGAACCACATTCACTGAACCACACACGCCGACCCGCCTATGCCGAGCCATGTTTGACCTCCACTCCTCGACCGAGCCGCTTGGAATATCTACCCTGCCGACCCTATATGACCAATCCACTCGACCCCAATCCACTCCAATGCCGACCGAACCATATGAATAGGCATATCCTTCTAAATGTCGAGCCATATTCGCCGAGCCACCTTGCCGAGCGACCCTGACCGAACCACCTTACTGAGCGACCCTAACCGAACCACAATGTCGAGCCTCCCCTGTGCAGTTAAAGCGCTCGACGGATTCAAAGCGGTGGAGGTGCAAAAAGTCATAGCGGGGATACAACGAGGATATAGCGGGATATAGCGGATGGCTCTAAAATAGCATATAAAATTCGTACTTAATGTTTTTTCAAATATATAAATGGTAATTAAATGAAAAAATATCATTCAATTGAATTATAATTAATACATAAATAATTTTAAATAAAAACATGTGCGAATATACTTTAGAGGTTTTTAGGCTTAAGGAAAAAGTTGAAGAAAAATTTAGTTTTAGGGACAAGAAGTTTGCCTTTTAGGCTGAAGGACACTTTCTAGTGTAAATAACAGAATGATAGTTGTAACTATCATTTTCTGTTTACACTAAAAAGTGTCCTTCAGACTAAAAAGGAAACTTGTTGTCCCTGAGACTAAATTTTTTTGCAACTTCTTCCCTGTGCCTATTTTCCTGTATACTTTAAATAAACATAAAATTGTTATATAACATAATTGAATTTAGTAGAATATTAGAGTATTTCATTTCTAAAAATATATTAAAAATTAAATCAAATAAACTAGTTTCATAATTTTTATAATGTATAAATGCAATTTTTCAATTCATTTTATTAAAGAAGATATAGCGGAAATAGCGGAATATAGCCGGAATAACGGGATATAGCGGAAATAGCGGGGCTTAAAGCGGAAAGGCTATATTCTGGAGCTATATGGAAAAATCGTAGCGGTAGAAATCCGCTATGAGATATAGCAGGGTTATAGCGGGGTAATAGCGGGGCATTAACTGCACAGAGCCTCCCTGATCATACCACAACGCCAGGCGACCTTGACCGAACCACCTTGCCGAGCGACGCTGACCGATCCACAATGCCGAGCGACAACCAAGGCCGAGTCATGATATAACTAGGCCGAACCACCTTCCATACCGAGCCACCAACACGGCCGAGCCACCAATGCCGAGCCACCCATGCCGAGTCATGTAAAGGACTCGAAGAAATCATCCATATAACTCGAAGCTCGACTCCATACGACTCGAGGAAAATCCAAGGCGACTAGCGACTCATTGAAACCCAAGTTTCAAGTATCCAATAACCTTCATCCATCGACTATGCCGAATCCCGGCTGTAGATCCATGATTATTATCCATGCTTGATCGTCCATCCATCCAGTTGACTAAATCCGTCATGAACTAACCTCGACGAACGAGTAGTCGATTTAGTTAAGTCCGCCTATCTACGGTCTTGCCTAAAGGTGGGTTAACAAACAAAATCAAAGATCAAATCTCAAAGCTAAGGTGAATAATGACTGCATCTCATGTTTTATTTATTTTCAGTTTTAGAATGAAACCTGAACTATTTGCAAGTGTTTTGCCATGATTTTGAATGATAAAATGGATATATATGCTTGTTGATGATTTTACGATAATTCATATAGATTTTATGATATGTTTTGATGTGAAAACCCTATTTAATGACATCCAAATTCCTTGTCATTTTAGATTTAGATCAAAAATGATATTTTTGAGATGGGTTTCAATTTTCATAATTTTCTGAATTAATGTGGATTTAATATTATTTTTCTAGTAAAGAAAATGATTATTGGGGTTTAAAATTATTTACGGCTAAATAATATATTTCTTGGGTCTGAAATTTATATATGTTGGAAAACATATTAAAAAAGATTTATAAAAATTTTTGTAGAATTTTCCTAAGTGTTTTAATGAATATATAAAATTATTTAATGTATGGGACTTAAATGTTTTATATATTTATAAAAGGAGAAGGGGTATTTTGTAAATAAATTAAATATTTTATTTCTAAAATATTGGCGGCACTTTTAGAAAAGAAATTGGCAACCAATAATATTTTGACAAACAAGGCAGGTTAGTTAAAAAGATTACTTTTAAAAGCTAAAAATCAGTTTAAACATGCTTTTTATATGTTTCACCACTTTCGGCACCCTCCTTCCGACGCCTTACTTCTGCCTCCTTCTTAGTCGAAACCAATGCGCCTGGTATCAATACTTGGTACATAGTGAATTGGACTAAAGCGGAAGGTACGAAGTCGAAGTATGGGATTCCAAAGAGGTCGAAGCGTGTCTTTGTTTTTAAAAGAGAATGCGTCTGCTTTGCTTTCGACTTAATTAGCTTTCGACTGTGCTAAATTGTTTTAAAGAAATGGTTGCGCCTTAGTTTTAAGAAATTGCTTTCGCCTAAGTCGAAACCCCTTGTTGCCGCCTTTTTCCTTTCGATGCAGTGCATTCAAAAGGTCCCTTTGTTTTAAAATCCAAGCCACTTCTCTATTGCTTTTGAAGGGAATGGTTTGGACACCATCACTTCTTTTACTTAAGAAATAGCTTTCGAAAGAGTTACTTTCGACCCCGTTCTTTTACGTCCCTTTTGAGATTTTAAGATAAACCCAAAGGTTTCGAATAACATAGTTTTGAATGGTTTCGAAAGGTTGTTCCACATGTTCTACTTGAACCCAAATGCTTTTGAAAGGTTTGATGGATTTAATGCTTTCGAAAGATTTTAAAAGAAGGGTTTCGAAGGGGTGGTTTCCCAATGATTTCGAAAGGTTTTAAAAGGAAGGTTTCTAATTTTTTCGAAAGGCAATGTTAAGTGTTTTAAAGATAGGATGTCTAAGGTTTTAAAGCTTTCAAAGGTGATGTTTTCAATGATTTCGAAAGGTTGATTATGAATGGTTTCGAAAGGTATGTTTTGGCCTTTCGGCCTAAGGTTTTACTTGATCGAAAGGGGTACTTTCAAGGGTTCGAAAGGGGTACTTTCTATGGTTTTAAATTATATTGTTTAAAGGTTTAAACAAAGGTTTAATGGTTTCATCAACATTATTTTTGGGAGAAGCATATATAACATGCAAAGTGATTTGAGTAAAGCATAGTATATTTTCCTTATGTAAGTATGATTTAAAAGGATTAAATCATTTTGGTAAGAAAAGGTTTTCAAAGAAAATTTTGGGTAGATGACCCTAAGTAAAATGACTTAGATATTAGAATACCAGATGAGACTGGTATAGTGTCGCGCCCTATACATTAGCTATTAGACCCTAGCTAATTTAGTCCAAAATTCCAATGTGTAAGGCTTTGTCACAAGTAAGACTAAAATGATGTTACACACAGAAAGGAATATACAGAGAGAAAATAGGTTATTGGTGAGCCTGCAAAACCATTAGGATCAGTTGACGCTGGAGAAGTAAGTTAGGGACAGACTGTCCAGAAGAGGAGTATCTAATAAAAGTTAGATTATTTGTTTATTTTGTCTGGTAGGCCCGAGTCAGCCAAAGATTAATAGTTAGCCAAACAAAACTATATTGTTCGGATAGATAGTCCATTTGTTACCTGATTTATATGCTTTCATGATATTGGTATTATTGTTTTAACCAATTTTGGTTGCAGGATTAAGATTTGCAAAAGATATGTTTTAAAAGGATATTAGTGAGGGGAAACCCGTTCTGCTAAGTGGCGTGGTCTCACTTAATATCGTATAATCGAGATGTATATTATTATCCACACCAGGCTTTATGTCTGACTTGAAGATTATGTTTTTCCCCTTTAACTCTCGGGTGCTCAAAATTGATTTGAGTAGGCTGAGGGTTGAGGATTTTCAGGTTTTAGTAGGTGGACGAATAAACCTTCCGAAGACGAGCATAAGGCTAAAGTTAACTATTTAGGAGTTGTTGTTGTTTTATTCCGCTGTGTTGTATTGAGTCTGTTATGACTATTTAGTACTCTGGTCATCTAAGGAGGCATCTTCGTATGTTGCTCTTGGCGTATTTTGTAATAATTATATTTGATCTGAACCTGGGAAACATTGGGATTATGTAATCTGGATATGAAACATGTTTTATGAAATGTATTTAGAAATGTTGTTTTTGAAATTTACAACTTTGTTTCATATTCACGTGCTTCTGATATTATGGATACCATTAACATTACCGTATTTGGTTACCGGAAGTTAATACTATTGATGAATGTAGCATTTGTAGCGCTTAGCTTCGGGCCTCCAGATAGGGGATGTTACAACTTGGTATCAAAGCATAGGTTTATGGAAAAAACTTTAAACTAAAATTATTTTTGAAAACATAATCCTAAGGAATTAGAGATAAGATCGGGGTATTGGATAAAGCTATAGTAATGTACTTGTATTTGCTATACATAAGTATACGCTATATCTCTAGTTTCCTATCTCTCTTAGGCTATTCTTCTTATCTTACGAGGCTTGAATACAAATATGGATGCTAAAAGTGGAAGAGTTAACCTCGGAGGGGGAAGCACCACAACTAAGGGAAATGCCAGACCAAATACTAGGAGAAACCAAGGTCAAGCAAAGCTGGAAATGTGGGTGCTGGAGTCCCGCAAGTTGACATGGGAGCTATGTATCATTTCTTTGTCAACATGATGCAGGAAGATGTTGCTGATGGAGTAGTTGGAGGAGTAGTTCAGGAAGCTCCAAATGGTCAACAACTACGCTATTCTAAGTAGGGATTATGTTCGGTTGGGAGGAAAGCCATTTATTGGAATTGAAGATGCCACTGAAGTAGAGAACTGGTTACTGCACTATGAGAGAATCTTTGCAGATTTGGGGCTCAATGATGAGCAGAAGAGAAGGCTTGCTTCGAGATAGCTTCAAGGAGCAGCTTTATATTGGTGGAATAGTGTGACGGTTGGAGTGAATGAGGTGACGATGATATAGGCCGAGTTCAAAGATTTGAGGAAAGGTTTATGTCGGAGATTGCTAACTCTGCTCTGCTTAGGATGTTTGCTGAATTAGAGCTGGGAGACATGACTGTACTTGAATGTGCAAGGACATTTGAGGAGCTAGCAAGATATAGCTCTGCTACGGTTGATACAAATCTTAAGAGAAATGAGAATTTCATCAGGGGTTGAAGCCTGAGCTTGCTAGGGCAATGTTACCGCATATCATGGATCCATGTGATGTTGTAGTAGAGATGGCTTAGAGGAATGAGTAGATGCTTGCTTTTCTGGAGAGAAACAAGGCAAAGGAAGTCCAGGTGGGGTAGAGTCAGAAAAGAAGTTTTTTTCACAAGAAAGGAGCTCAAAAGGGTGGAATTGCTAAGAAGGGAAAGGCAAAATTGGTCTGTTACAAGTGTGACAAGAAAAGACACTATGCCTATGAGTGCCGGACAGGCAAAGGAAAGAAAGCTACGGAGAAGAAAGAGCCGAGGTGTTTCAACTGCGATCAAATTAGTCATTACAAGAACCAGTGCAAAGGGCCTGCTAAGGATGGGAAGGGCAAGGTGTTTTCTTTGGAGCCAGCTATCTCGAGGCCAACAATAGAGGAAAAAGGAAAAGCTATGTTGGGAGGTACACTTTAGATTCATGGTATGTCCGTTAACTATCTTTTTTATACCGGTGCATCGCATTCTTTTATATCTCGTTGTTTGGTTGATAAGCTTAACCAAGAACTCTCATACTTAGTTACTTCCTTAAGGGTTGCAAATCCAATAGGAGGGTGTACGACACTTGGGATGAAGTGTGAGCATTTAGAGTTTTATTTGTTAGGTTATACCTTTGTTTGCAGTTTGCATGTGTTTGACTTTGTAGGGTTCGAAATTATATTGGGTATGGATGGTTAAGTAAGTATGATGCTAGGATATTTTGCCATGATCGGAAAATATCGCTTAGACACCCTAACTGTAGTGATCAGATTGTATATACCGTAGAAAACCATAGTTGTGAGGTGAATGCTTTGTTGGGTGTTGTGGAGGTAGAAGACGAGTTGAATCAAGTTTTCATGGTTAGATAATTCGTAGACATTTTTGAAACCGTAGTAGGATTGCCACTGAAACAAGCCATCGAGTTTCGAATAGTTTTAATACTAGAAGCAGAACCAGTGAGTAGACCGCCATGCAGGATGACACCTACCGAGATAAGGGAGTTGAAGGTGCAGTTGGTAGATTTGGAAGGCAAGAATTATATTAGACCTAGTAGTTCGCCTTAGGGAGCAACCGTAGTGTTTAATAAAAAGCCGGACAGATCATTAAGGTTATGTATCGATTATCGTAAGTTGAATGCGAAGACGATAAAGAATCGATATCCGTTGCCTAAAATTGACGATTTGTTCGATCAATTGAGTGTAGTCAATGTATTTTCTCAGTTGGATTTAGCAACAGGTTTTGATCAGCTTAGAGTAGTAGAGGATAGTATTCCTTTGATGGTGTTTAGAACTAGATATGGATCGTATGAATGGTTAGTGATGCTGTTTGGACTAACTAATGCGCCAGCATTCTTTGTAGATTTGATGAACCAAATTATCCAAGAGCACTTGGATAGGTTTGTATTGGTGTTCATAGATGATATTTTGATATACTGTAAGGATGAAAGGGAGCATGAAGTTCATCTTAGAGTGATGCTCGAGACATTGAGGCGGCATCAATTGAAGGCAAAGTTTTCAAAGCGTCATTTCTAAAAGAAGGAAGTGAAGTTTCTTGGTCATGTAGTCTCAGAGAAAGGGTTGTCTATAGATCCGACTAAGATTGAAGCGGTGAATAATTGGAAGAGACCCAAGGCAGTGACTGAGATAAAGAGTTTTCTTTGATTGGCTAGATATTATAGGAGGTTCATTATGGATTTTCCATGGATAGCAGCAACGATTACCAAGCTAACGCGAAAGGACGTGAAGTTTGTTTGGACCGATAAGTGTGAGGAAGCAGTCCAGAGCTTGAAACGCTTATTGACTCATGCACCTATACTAGTTGTTCCAGAAGAGAATCAGGATTTGGTAATATATACAGATGCGTGTGGAACTAGTCTAGGAGCTGTGTTAATGCAGAGAGGTAAAGTGATTGCCTATGCTTCCCGATAGCTTAGAACGCATGAGGTTAAATATCCAACGCATGATTTGGAATTAACTACGGTGATATTTGCATTGAAGGTGTGGAGACATTACCTTTTAGGAGATAGGTTTGAGCTTTATATGGATCATAAGTCAATGAAGTATTTTTTCTCCTAGAAGGAGCTGAACATGAGACAGCAGAGATGGTTGGAATTATAGATGCTTATGACCTTGGTATTGAATATACACCAGAGAAAGCCAATAAGGTTGCGGACGCACTTAGCAGGAAACATCAGAATGCAGTATTGGCGATGATAGCCGAGTGGAAAGATTTGTAAGCGTTGATGACATGTAGAGTGCAGTTGAGATCGTAAGCTAGGTCTAGTAAAGAAACTGCTATGTTGTCATGTTTAGAAGTTCAGCCAGTTATGATTGAAAAGATTGCTTCTAAACAAATGGAGGATCCAGTATTAGTTGAACGGATCAAGAAGTTAAGGGATGGAACGGCGAGCAATGACTTGAAGGATTTCAGTCTTCACCAAAATGGGTGGTTGAGAAAGAAAAGAATGTTGTGTGTTCCAAATGTGGGGGACATAAGGAAAGATATTTTGGAGGAATGCCATCATTCGAAGTTCACTATTCATCCGATAGAACTAAAATGTATCAGGACATTAAAAGGAGTTTCTTCTAGGAAGGTATGAAGAGGGATGTAGGCTTATGGATAAAGAAGTGTTTGAACTGCCAACAGTTAAAGGCCGAACATCAGAAACCAAGTGGGTTTCTTCAGCCATTAGATATTCCATCTTGGAAGTGGGATTCTATTTCTATGGATTTCATAGACGGGTTGCCAAGATCAAACAGAGGAAATGAAAGTATATGGGTCATAGTGGATAGGTTGACCAAGAGTGCCCATTTCATTCCAGTTAAGTCAACTAGGACGACACCTATCTTAGCTAAGTTATTTGTGAAGAATATCGTTAGACTTCACGAAATTCCTAGTAATATCGTAAGCGATAGAGATTCCTTGTTCACTAGCGAGTTCTGGAAGAGTCTACAGAAGATTTTAGGAACCAAGCTCAAGATGAGTACCGCTTATCTTCCACATATAGATGGGCAAACGGAGACAGTTAACAAAACCTTGGAAGATTTGTTACAAGCTTGTGTGTTAGATTTTGGGGGATCATGGGAAGACCATCTACACTTAGTCGAGTTTTCATATAACAACAGTTATCGGGCTAGTATAGGGATGGCACCATTTGAAGCTCTGTATGGAAGGCCATGCAAATCTCCAGTTTGTTGGTTAGAGACCTGGGATAGGTTGGTTCTTGATCCGTATTTAGTTAGAGAAGCTGCAGAGAAGATTGAGTTAATTCAAGATAGGCTGAAGGAAGCTCAGTCTAGGCAGAAGAGTTATGAAGATAGAAGATGGAAAGATTTAGAGTTCTCTGTCGGAGATCATGTTTTCATTAAGGTATCACCGATGAAAGGTGTAATCGGATTTGGAAGATCAGTGAAATTGGCACCGAAATTTGTAGGACCATTTCCAATTATAGTGAGGATCGGGAGACTCGCATATAGAGTAGAGTTACCAAAAAGTTTGGCAGGAGTCCACGATGTTTTCCATGTTTCTCATCTAAGGAAGTGTATAAGAGACCCGGAGACTACTATAGCACCGAACGTGTTAAAGAATTTACTAGTAGAGCCGGACATGACTATAGTTAGAAAGCCAGTTCGTATAGTCGCGGGAGATGAGAAAAGGCTAAGGAACAAGACGATCAGATTTGTTAAAATCCTGTAGAGCGATGATGAGAGAGACTGTACTTGGGAGACTGAGAGCAGGATTAGATACACTTATCCTGATTTGTTTGATGGTATGTTTTACCTTTTTGATTGATTTGTTGTGTACCTTATCATAATTTCAAGGACGAAATTCTTTAAGGAGGGGAGTCTGTAACAACCCTAATTTTTAGTAACATTATTTAGGATATTTAATTGGTTAAATAAAATAAAATAATGTAATGATTAGGGGATTGAGATTTGTGATTAGTAAGGGTAGCCGTGCCATGTATCCAAATGAACTAAGTAAATTGAAATGAAACACAATGTTAGGAAATAGACAAAGGCAAAATATAGGAATTAGTATTATTCTTATACCCTAAACTCCTTAAGCCATATTCTATACGTTCATTTCATATTCACAAAAATAAATATAAACTTGAGGCTGGCCACCATTAAGGGAAAACAAGAGAAGATAAAGCTAGGATCAAGAGGAAAGCTTATGCAACAAAATCAAAGATCAAATCTCAAATCCTTAATCTCAAAGCTAAGGTGAATAATGACTGCATCTCATGTTTTCTTTATTCTCGATTTTAGAATGAAATCCGAACTATTTGCAAGTGTTTTGCCATGATTTTGAATGATAAAATGGATATATATATATATATATATGCTTGTTGATGATTTATGATAATTCATATAGATTTTATGATATGTTTTGATGTGAAAACCCTATTAAATTACATCTAAACGCCTTGCAATTTTAGATTTAGATCAGAAATGATATTTTAGAGATGGGTTTCGATTTTCATAATTTTTAGAATTAATGTGGATTTAATATTATTTTTCTAGTAAAGAAAATGATTATTGGGGTTTAAAATTATTTACGGCTAAATAATATATGTCTTGGGTCTGAAATTTATATATGTTGGAAAACATATTAAAAATGATTTACAGCAATTTTTGTAGAATTTTCCTAAGTGTTTTAATGAATATATAAATATTTAAGATATAGGACTTAAATGTTTTATATATTTATAAATGGAGAAAAGGTATTTTGTAAATAAATTAAATTCATTATTTCTGAAATATTGGCGGCACTTTTAGAAAAGAAATTAGCAACCAATAATATTTTGACAAACAAGGCAGGTTAGTTGAAAAGATTACTTTAAAAGGCTAAAAATCAATTTAAACACGCTTTTTACATGTATCTCCACTTTTGGCACCCTCCTTCCGATGCCTTACTTCCGCCTCCTTCTCAGTCAAAACCAATGCGCCTGGTATCAATACTTGGTACGTAGCGAATTGGACTAAGGCGTAAGGTATGAAGTCGAAGTATGGGGTTCTGAAGGTGTCGAAGCATGTCTTAGTTTTTAAAAGAGAATGCGCCAGCTTTGCTTTCGACTTAACTAGCTTTCGACTTGGTTAGCTTTCGACTAGGCTAAATTGTTTTGAATAAATGGTTGCGCCTTAGTTTTAAGAAATTGCTTTCGCCTGGGTCGAAACCCCTTGCTGCCGCCTTTTTTTCGATGCAGTGCGTTCGAAAGGTCCCTTTATTTTAAAATCCAAGCTGCTTCTCCATTGCTTTCGAAGGGAATGGTTTCGACACCATCATTTCATTTACTTAGGAAATAGCTTTCAAAAGTTTTGCTTTTGACCTTGTTCTTTTACGTCCCTTTTGAGATTTTAAGATAAACCCAAAGGTTTCGAATAACATAGTTTTGAATGGTTTTGAAAGGTTGTTCCATGTGATTTACTTAAACCCAAATGCTTTCAAAAAGTTTGATGGATTTAATGCTTTTGAAAGGTTAAAAGAATGGTTTCGAAGAGGTGGTTTCCTAATGATATCGAAAGGTTTTAAAAGGAAGGTTTCTAATGTTTTCAAAAGGCAATATTAAGTGTTTTAAAGATAGGATGTCTAAGGTTTTAAAGCCTTTGAAGGTGAAGTTTTCAATGATTTCGAAAGGTTGATTATGAATGGTTTCGAAAGGTATGTTTTGGCCTTTCGGCCTAAGGTTTTACTTGATCGAAAGGGGTACTTTCAAGGGTTCGAAAGGGTACTTTCTATGGTTTTAAATGTTATTGTTTAAAGGTTTAATGGTTTCATCAGCATTATTTTTGGGAGAAGCATATATAACATGGCAAAGTGATTTGAGTAAAGAATAGTATATTTTCCTTGTGTAAGTATGATTTAAAAGGATTAAATCATTTTCATAAGAAAAGATTTTCAAGGAAAAATTTGGGTAGATGACCCTAAGTAAAATGATTCAGATATTAGAATAACAGATGGGACTGGTATAGGGTCGCGCCCTATACATTAGCTATTAGCCCCTAGCTAATTTAGTCCAAAATTCCAGTGTGTAGGGCTTTGTCACAGGTAAGACTAAAATGATGTTACATACATAATGGAATATACAGAGAGATAATAGGTTATTGGTGAGCCCGTAAAACCATTAGGATCAGATGACTCTGGAGAAGTAAGTTAGGGACAGACCATCTAGAAGAGAAGTATCTAACATAAGTTAGATTATTTGTTTATTTTGTCTGGTAGGCCCGATTCAGCCAAAGATTAATAGTTAGCTAAACAAAACTATATTGTTCGGACAGATAGTCCATTTGTTACCTGAGTTTTATGCTTTCATGATATTGATATTATTGTTTTAACCAGTTTTGGTTGCAGGATTAAGATTTGCAAAAGATACGTTTTAAAAGAATATTAATGAGGGGAAACCCGTTTCGCTAAGTGGTTTGGTCTCACTTAATATTATATAACCGAGATGTATAGTATTATTCACACCAGGCTTTATGTCTAACTCAAAGTTTATGTTTTCCCCTCAAACTCTCGGGTGCTCAAAATTGATTTGAGTAGGCTGAGGGTTGAGGATAATCAAGTTTTAGTAGGTGGACGAATAAAGCTTCCGAAGACGAGCAGGAGGCTGAAGTTAGCTATTTAGGAGTTGTTTTTTTGTTTATTTCCGCTGTGTTGTATTGAATCTGTTATGAAAATTTAGTACTCTGGTCATCCAAGGGGGCATCTTCATATGCCGCTCTTGGCGTATTTTGTAATAATTATATTTGATCCGAACCTGGTAAACGTTGGGATTATGTAATCTGGATATGAAACATGTTTTATGGAATGTAATCAGAAATGTTGTTTTTGAAATTTATGATTTTGTTTCATATTCACGTGCTTCTGATATTATGGGTACCATTAACATTACCGTATTTGGTCACCAGAAGTTAATACTATGGATGACTGCCGCATCTATAGTGCTTAGGTTTGGACCTCCAGATAGGGGATGTTACACATGTAGTCTCCAGAAAGGGTTGTCAGTAGATCTGGTTAAGATCGAAGCAGTGAATATTTGGAAGAGACCTGAGAAAGCGACCGAGGTAAAGAGTTTTCTTGGATTAGCTGGTTACTATCGGAGATTCATTAAGAATTTTTCACGGATAGCAGCATCGATGACTAAGCTAACTTTGTAAGATGTGAAGTTTGTTTGGACTAATAAGTGAGAGGAGGCATTCCAGACACCGAAACACTTATTGACTAATGCACCTGTTTTAGTTTTTCCAAATTGGATCAGGACTTGGTTGTGTACATGGATGCATGTGGAATAGGATTAGGAGCTGTGTTAATGCGAATAGGTAAAGTGATTGTCTATGCTTCTCGACAGCTCAGGTTGCATGAGGTTAGATATCGAACTCATGTTTTGGAATTAGCTATAGTGATTTTCATGTTGAAGGTGTGGAAACATTACCTTTTAAAAGATAGATTCGAGTTGTATACGGATCATAAGTCCTAAGATATTTATTATCTCAGAAGGAGTTGAATATGAGATAGTAGAGGTGGCTGGAGTTTTTGGCCGCTTATGACTTTGGTATTGAATACACATGTGGAATACGATGGAGATCTAAGAGTAGTTCTAGTCAAGAAACTGCTATGTTGTCATGTTTAGATCAAACAGTGATGATCCAAAGGACTGCTTCTAAGCAAAGGGAGGATCCCCTTATTAGCTGAACGGATCAGAAAGTTAGGGGATGGAATGGAGAGCGATGACTTGAAAGATTTCAGTCTAGATCAGAATGGGTGGTTGAAGAAGAAAGGACGACTATGTGTTCCGAATGTGGGAAATATTAGGAAGGAAGTTCTTAGAGAATGCCATCGTTCGAGGTTCACCATTCATCCGGGAGGAACTAAGATGTACCAAGATATGAAAAGGATTTTCTTTTGGGAAGGTATGAAGAGAGATTTAAGCTTATGGGTGAGGCAGTGTTTGAACTGTCAATAGCTAAAAGCCGAACATCAGAAACCGAGTGGGTTACTTCAGCCTTTAGGTATTCCAGTCTAGAAATGGGATTCTATCTCAATTGATTTTATAGATGGGTTGCCAAGATCGAATCAAGGAAATGAGAGTATATGGGTTATAGTGGACAAATTGACAAAGTGTGCACACTTTATACCCGTTAGGTCGACAAGGACATCACCATATTTAGCTAAGTTATTCATGAGGAATATAGTTAGACTGCATGGGATTCCTAGTAGTATAGTAAGTGACAGAGATTCACTATTTACTAGCGAGTTCTGGAAGAGTCTACATGAGACTTTAGGTACGAAGCTCAAGATGTGTACCACTTACCATCTGCAAACTGATGGAAAAAAGGAGAGAGTTAACAAAGTCTAAGAAGATTTGTTAAGGGGTTGTGTGCTAGATTTTGGAGAATTATGGGAAGACCATTTACACTTAGTTAAGTTTTCGTATAGCAATAGTAATCTGACTAGTATATGGATGGCACCGTTTGAAGCTTTGTATGGAAGGCCATGCAAATTTTCCGTTTGTTGGTTAGATATCGGGGATAGGTTAGTTCTTGGTCCAAATTTGGTTAAAGAAGGTGCAGAAAAGATTGAGTTAATTTGAGCTTGGATGAAGGAAGCTCAGTTTAGGCAGAAGATTTATGCTGATAAAAGATGGAAAGACATAGAGTTATTAGTTGGAGATCATATCTTCGTCAAGGTGTCACCGATGAAAGGTGTAATCGGATTTGGATAATCAGGAAAATTGGCACCAAGATTTGTTGGACCATTTCCTATTGTAGAAAGGAACGGAAAACTCACATATAGAGTAGAGTTACCGAATAGTTTGGCAGGAGTCCACAATGTTTTTCATATTTCTCGTCCAAGGAAGAGTATTCGAGGTCCAAAAACTACTATTACCCTGATTGTGTTAGATGATCTAGTAGTGGAATCATATATGATTATAGTTAGAAAACCAGTTCGTATAGTTGCGAGAGATGAGAAGAGACTAAGGAATAAGACAATCAGATTAGTCAAAGCCTAGTGGAGTGACGATGAGAGAGACTGTACTTGGGAAACTGAGAGCAAGATTAGAGATACTTATTCTGACTTGTTTCATGGTATGTTTTACCTTTATGTTTGATTGTTGTGGGTACCTTATCGTAATTCCGAGGACGAAATTCTTTAAGGAGGGTAGTATGTAATGGCCCTAATTTTGACTAACATTATTTAGGACATTTAACTAGATATATTAAATGAAATAATGTAGATGGTTAAGGGATTGAGATTTGTAAATTAGTAAGGGGGTCGTGCCTTAATCAATATATAAGCAAAAGTGAATTAAGGATAAGTAAGTAGGAGGAATATGATAAGGGAAAAATAGGAATAGTCTTTGTTCTAATACCCTCAACCCTTTTGTCCTTCATTTCTCATTCATTTCAACATTCATAAACAAAAACTAAAACCTCCAAGAGCTCGGCCGGCCACCATTAAGAAGAATCAAAAGAAGATAACCTAGGAATCTAGTAGAAAGCTTGAAGAAATTAAGCAAAAAGCAAATCTCAACCTTCTTAACACCAAGCTAAGGTGAATAATTTGATTTACATCTCATTTTTGTTAATGATTTCGGTTTTAAGGTTGGATCCGAATTATTTTGTAAATAATATGCCATGTTATATTTGTTTAAATGGATATATATACTTGTTGATGATTTATATTATTTCATATAGATTTTATGATAAGTTTAGATTGGAAAACCTATTAAATGACATCCAAATGATTTGCGTTTTTGATATATGATCAAAAAACTTTATTTTAGAAGTGGGTTCCAAGTTTTATAATTTTCTAAGTTGTTGTGGATTTATTATGAATTTTCTATGAGAGAAAATAGTTAAAATTGGGTTTAAATTATTTAAAGCAATTATATAATGATTTTGGGTTCGAAATTTAAATATGTTAAAAAACATATTAAAAGTGGATTATGTTGATTTTTGGAGAATTTTCCTAAGTATTTATTATGGTTATAAAATTATTTAAGCTGAGAGACTTAAATGTTTTATGTGTTTTATCAAGGAGAAGGGCTTATTTGTTAAAATGTTTTAATTAACAATTCTGAATTTGGTGGCCTTTTGTTAAAAGGATTTTGATACAGAAATGGCAACCGATTACATTTTGACAAATAAGGAAAGTTAGGTGAAAAGAAATTTCTTCTAATGGCTAAAAATCAGTCTTGCTTGGATTTACTACTTTGCCACTTCCAACTGTTAGCTTTAGACACCATACCTTCGCTTATGAACTCATTCAAAACCAATGCACATGGTATCAAGCAATTGATACGTAGTACATTGGAGAAAGGCGGAAGGGATTGTGTCAAAACAATGCATTCGAAGGGGTAGAAGCTAATTTTATTAACTTTGAATTACATCTGTTTATAAATTATGCTTTCGAGGCGGTTGAAGCCAACTATATTAGCTCTTCAATCAATCAACTTGCCTTTGTTTTTAGAAAGGAGCTTCGAATGAGTTTCCGCTTACTTTTGTTTTAAAAGAAGCTTTCGAAACGATAGCCGCTTTGAACCTATTCGATACCCATGTTGTCGCATTCTTACCTTTCGAACTAGTTAAGCCTGCTTTTCTTTATAACCTTAAGGCAATGTATTTGAAAGGGTGCTTTCTTCTTTTCTTTGAAGCCGCCTTCTCAATGCTTTCGGAAGGGTTGTATAGCTGCTTTTATATGGTTTTGGAGGCAATGGTTTCAAAAGAGTGGGCTTTGAAACCATCCTCTTTCTTTTACTTGGGATTAATGCTTTCGAAAGCATTGCTTTCACCCCAATTTTCTATGACCCTATAGTTATATTATATGTTAAACCTAAAGGCTTTGAAAGGAATGAGTTTAAATGGTTCCGAAGCAATGTTTCCATAGGCCCTTACTTGAACCCAAATGCTTTCAAAAGATATGCTACAAGTGTTTCGAAAGGGGAGGCCCCTAGTGTTTTCGAAAGAAATATTTTAAGTGTTTGAATGGAAGATTTCCAATGCTTTAGAAAAACAAGTTTAAATGGTTTCGAAAGGGGTTTTCTAAGGTTTTAAAGAAATGATTTCGAAAGGCATATTGAAAATACATTCGAAAGGTATGTTTTGGGCCTTTCGGCCTAGTGTTTCAATGTTAAAGTAGTTAACTTATTTTGAAAGGGGTACTTTCAATGAATTCGAATGAGATTGTTTAAGGTTTAAACAAAGGTTTCGAAGGTATTGTTTTGGCCTTGTAACCTAAAGCTTTCTAAGTTAAAAAATGGTTTTAACTTATTATGAAGGGATAGATAATCTCATTGATAAGATTTCATCAACATTGTTTTGTGTAAAGCATACGTCATAGCATAAGTACTTTGAGTAAAGTAAAGAGTATGATTTCCTTGTTTTATAAAGTTATGATTTCAGGGGTAAATCATTTACAAAGATTGTTTATAAGGAAATGAAAATTTGAATAGGGTAGTTAACCCTAAGTATATGATAGGAAATGAAATTTGAATAGTTTCTACCCTATTCAAATTTATGACTCAGATATTACAAGGCCAGATGAGACTGATGTAGGGTCATGCCCTATACTTTAGCTAATAGCCCCTAGCTAATAAAGTTCAAAAATTCCATTGTGTAGGGTTTTGTCATAGATGGGACCAAAATAATTTTACACACGGAAGGGAATATACAGAGTAAAGATAGGCTATTGGTGAGCTTGTAAAACCATTAGGAACAGTTGGCTCTAGAAGAAGAAAGTCAAGGGAAGATAGCCCATTAGAGTGTCTAAAAGAAGTTAGATTATTGATTATGTATGGTAGACCCATGTCAGCAAATGGTTAACAGTTAGCCAGATAAAACTATAGTGTGGATAGATAGACCATTGATTTCCTGATTTTTATGCATGTGTGTATTTGCTATTGTTGTTAATAGTTTGATTGTAGGATTTTGATTTGCAAAATATATGCTTTTAAAGGAATATTAGTGAGGGGAAACCCGTTTCGCTAAGCGGCGTAGTCTCACTTAATATAAGTAAATCGAGATGTAATAGTACAATTCACACCAAGCTTTATGTTTAACTCGAAGTTTATGTTTTCCCCTTAAACTCTCGGGTGCTCAAAATTTGATTTGAGTAGATTGAGAGTTAAGGACTTTTCAGGTTTAGTAGGTTGGATTAATAAGCTTCCAAAAACGTGCAGGAGGCAAAGCTAGCTATGTAGGAGCTATTTAGTATTATTTCCGCTGTGATGTATCTGAATATGAAATAATGATTTGAAATATAATCGGAAAAGCTGTTTTGAAAACTGTGTGGATTCTATTTCATATTCATGTGCTTTTGATATTATGGATACCATTAACATTACCGTATTTTGTCATCGAAAGTTAATACTATGAATGAATGCAGCATCTGTAGCGCTTCGCTTCAGGCCTCAAGATAGGGGATGTTATATTAAATGGCTAAAATTTAAATAAGTAAGTAAATGTCTTTAGGAAACATCTGTTGAGATAATAACAATTTAGTATGGACAAAGTGACATTTATGGAAATAATAAATAAAAATGTTAGGTATTATTTTATTTATAAGCATCCGATAATAAGATGTAAATAAGCAATGATCAAGCTTCCGTAAGAAGGTGTGCATTAATCACCATAAGAAGATAACCAGATTTTTTATGATGATTGAGTAGAGCAATTCAAAGGAAAGAGCAGCTAAAACCAATTTTTAAATCATACCCTATGAGAAAGAATTTGATATAAAAGTTATTGAAAATTCCTTGAATGTTTTAAAAGAACCTTTCAAAAGATTATTAAGGGAAGATCTTATGTATTATAAGTTAATTTTTTGATAGAAAGTGATTTTAGATGGCTTTGGAAATAAACCGCCATTTATAAAAAGTTTACAAAGAGAGTGTAATCTTAAAAGTGGTAAAACATTTTAAAAACAAATGGTTGATGATTTTTAATTGTAAATTTAACCACTTGAAAAGTTGAAAAAGAGAAGGTTTTCATTTATTAACTTCTCAATTTAAAATTTGTGGAATTAAAAGTTTTTAACTTTTGGATTCTTCGCTTTTTAGATGATTGCATTTCCTTAAAATTATTTTTAAAAGGGTAAATAAATGGAAATGACACCTGATTGGAATAGGGAAATATAAAATAAAAGGATAAGAATGTCAGATAAGATATGTAAAAGGGACGTTCCCGTATATGGAAATATGGAGAATAATAGCTGAAATTTAGGTAGTAATAGAATTGGAAATTTTAATCTAGTAATAAATAATATACGAGAGGAGTAATAGGAATAAAATTGAAGTTTTCTTTGTCTACTCCATTTTTCCATCGATTAAATTTATACAAGGTGTTCGTTTTTGACAGTTGAATGGAATTAAATGATGGTAAGTAATGAATGATGGATATTTTTCTATATAAGGACAAGCATAAGAATTCTATATATACACATTTATTCTTATTTAGATTTAGAACTTGTTTGAATAAGAATATTATTGGATTTAAAATGACAATCAAATAAACTTGCTTTGATAAAGAAAAGCATTGCAAAAAATTATGGAAGTTTTAGACAAAGTATAAAAAGTATTTGGTTAAATGACAGTTTATTTTGAGTAATAAAGCAATAGATGTTGATGCAAATTTTAAAATAATATAACTGTCTTGTAACCAAAAAAATCTTTGGAATAATAAATGTCCGGTCTATTATTCTAGAATGTTTATTGAGTTTTAGAATGTTTTGGGTTAAAAATCTATTTTAAAACGGGGTAAATCTTTGTTATAGTAAGTCATTGAAAATGGGAGTTTTTCATAGTTCCATTTTGAAAACCAAGTAATTTTTTAATATGATAAATTAAAATGCTAACTTTTAAAACAATAAGTCTTTGATGAAGAAAGTTTTTTTAAAAAGAAGAGAAATTATTTTGCTCCTTCTTGGAGCTAAGAAATTTTGAATTCTTGATGAAGGTTTCTAAGTTTGTATTTTCAAAGAGGGAGATTTTGAATTTAGTACTCCATATTTGTGAAATTTTATATTTTACAAGAGATGGGGTAATAAATGCCGACTTTTAGTTTAATGAAATAAGTTTATTTGTGTAAAAGTAGTATATTTAAAATTATTTTGTATGTTTCTAAAATTCTAGTTTCATAAAGAATTATGAAGACCAAATTTTTATAGAGTAGATAGGGATCGCTACTTAGATAGGACAAACTATGGTTTTTAGGATATGGTTAAAATGGGAATAGAATGTACAACCTGATCTGGAAATTTGAAATCAGTCCCAAACCTCTCTTTGAAGAAGTTGGTAAAGTATAAAGATATTGCAGATCAATAATTCTGTTGTAAATTAGGTTGCCCTAGAGAGCTTAGAATGTAACTTTCTATGTTATAATTTATTTGGAAAGGTTTCCATGTAATCTCCATAGATTACCATATTTCAAAATATGTATAAAAGCGTGTTGTTTTAATTAACAAAGGATGCACCAAAAAGGGAAAGAGATGTGTAGGATATGGATATCCTTTCCATTTATTTACTTTATCCCTTTCAATAAAAGAAAAGAGATAATTCTTCATAAATTTAAACATAGCAAAAAATTTATTTATATTTAATTTATGGGAGATTTTAGTGGTAGTTCTTTTTAAGGATAGCTCTAATAAATTAAAAATGAGGAGATAAGCATTCTAGTTTAGAAATTAGTACACACATATAACCACACTTAATGACTAAAAATAAAAATATATGTATAGTTTAAATTATTACAATATGCGTAGTAATTAGTAATTAAAGAATTAGAATGTATGTAGATTAATTTAGAATTTAATGAGCAATAAATTTGTAATTAGAGAGGAAAGAGAAAGTAAACGGGGACAGATTAGGGAAAATTAACGTAGCACAATTAGATCAAAGTAATGGTTAGATTTTGAAACCTGAAGAAGGTTAAAGGGATTAAATATAGATTAACTGGGGATGGTCTAATTTTAACAGTAATGGTCAACTCCTATGGATATATTAATTGGAGTAATGGATGGACCACATTTATTAGGAACCAAAAAGGAAAATTAAGGAAAACGAGTAACAATGAAATGACTTATTAGAAATACCCATCTTAATTTAGTAAGAAGTATTAGGACCTCAACACCATAATTACCAGTTGATAATAAATGGTAGCTTCTAGCAAAAAATTTCTTTTAGCACATACCTTTAGTAGAATTCGTGTATAATAGTAGTCACCAGTAGACGATTGGTATGGCACCCTTGAAGCACTTTATGTGAGGCCATGCAAATCATCGAATTTTTGGTGGGACACCACTGAAAAATTCTACTTGGACAAGAATTGAATTACGAGACTTTGGAAAGCTAGAGTTGATTAGGAAACGTGTGAAAGTCGTAAGATTTGGAAAGTTGAAAAAGTTTGGCACTAAGATTTATTGGGCCTTTCCCAATATTGGAAAAAATAAGAAAATTTATGTATCGTGTGGAGTTACTGGATAAGTTGGCAGGAATCCATGACGTTTTTTTGCATTTCATATTTGAGGAAATACCTTCATAGCACACCAATTGTGGTAAAGCCTAATGAATTGGGCGATACTGAGATGGAGCCAATAACGTCCCATGCCACCACATGCATTATGGAGCATGGAACTAGGAAGCTCCGCAACAAAGAAATTAGATTGGTTCGAGTACGATAGGGAGAAAATCTGGTGGAAAGCATAAGGACTTTTTGTCCTAAGCTTTTCTTTGGTAAACTTTTCTCACCAAAAGTAGGTTTTAATTGCATTGTGTTTGCTACACATTTTCACAGTCATTTTACGCACATGTAGAAATTTTTATGTAGGTTTAGGGTATTTGCATACATACTTGCATGACAAGATTACACACTCATGCTACGATTGAGCTCATTTTTATATCTCTGCAGTACATAATCACATTGCACTTTGGTTGAGTAGATGGATTTGTAGATAACTTGGTTGTAACATGGATCTTATTATGCATTATGTTGTTCGACCCTTGAAAATATTTCGAGATAAAATCCTTTTAAGGGAGGAGAATGTAACACCCCATGTAATCAACCATAGGTAAATAAATCGAATAAATTAAAATTAAATTAAATTAAGTAGGGGCAAAAATGAAAATTTTGTAGAAGCTATAATTTGGCCATGAAAGTTTTACCTTTGCGTTCGTGCCGAAATTATTACATGTATTCATATATAATATTTTGAAAACAGAGCTCAAACGAAGAAGTTATGAGCATATGATGTTTTCGGATTTAAATAATTTAAATCGAATTCAAATTCAAATAAAAAATCAAATTCAAATTTTGAAATTTTAAAATTAACTAAGAGTAGACATAGGGGTTAAGAAACCGTTAACATTAACATTAACTTTAAAATTAATCATGGAATATAATAACTAAGAAATCAACGACAATTTTTTTTTCCAAATATACACGTACTGGTCGACCCCTTCATTGGGATCGGTCGACCACTAGCGATCGACTAGTTGAAAGGAATGGTCAACCGATCGTTAACTGTGGCGGCTAGTGTTTTATTAATATAAACATTCCATATCTATCTGTTTTTCACCAAACTTCATCTTACGGTTCTGGTGCTTTTCAACCCCTATAAATAGAACCCTACCCTCTCCACTTTTATTCACAAAAATATTAAGGAATTCAGCGAACCTCTACCATTTTCTCTCTTCAGTTAGATTTAGAAATTCAATTTGCAATTCAGGTAAGGATTCTATTTCGTTTCTAGTTATTCTTTTGATCTATTCTCTTTTCTTCCAGCCTCTTTGAATCTAAAAAATTGTATATACCAATCCCTTATTGTGTATATATCAAAAGAAGGGATCTGAAAAAGAGTGTTTTGGTGTTGCAAATCCATACAAGAAAGGCTAAGGATAATCTGTGAGTGGAAATCTTAGCATTTTTATTTCAGTAATTGATTAGTATATTATTGATTTGAATATACCATGGGGGTTTTACGTTTACGAAAACAAAACACTATAAAACCACTCAAAACTTTTTTAATTCGAAATGTCAATTCTAAATGGAGATTCTCATTTGTTTATGCTGAGTTGATGGAATTACGTATTTTTTTTAGTTTTTGATGATTTCAAAGTTTATTCCACTACTCCTCGTTCTTTGATTGATTATGAAATTTTGATAATAAAATAAGGGTGTAATGTATGAATCTTATTCGTAGTTTGCACCACTTATTCCACAAAAAATAAATAGAAATTCCCTTGTTTATTTCTTTGAAAAAAGGAGTTAGATAGAAGTTGAAGTTAGAATTGCAATTTATAGTGTTAAGTTTATTCCATTGGTTTGATGTAATAGATTGAGTTTATATTTTTGTATATAAGTCTATTTATTGTAAGTTTGGATATGAGTATTAAATCCTTGATTATGGATATTAATATCCTTTGTTATTGATATTGGAAATTTGGCATCATTGATAATATGGAAAAAAGACTTGTATTATTACTGTTAAAACAAATTAACATTTAACGTTAGTTTGGGCGTAACTTCCGCATGCATAGAAAATAATAAGTGCATATATATATTTATATATTAATTACCGTAGCATATAATTATAATGTATTAATTGCGTAGTTAATTAGGTAATTCTTATCATTAATTCCCACTTATTAAAGTAACTGATCGTTAAGGAAAAATAAGAAGGATTTATTATATAGCCTAAATAATGAACACCGTGAGGCGTGATAATATATATTATGAGTGTTGTAAATATGACTAAGTCATAAGGACGAAACCTATGATAAGTAACTATAATGATTCGAGGTTAGTCCCAATTACACAGGGTAAATTTACCCAGCTAATCCGGCTACTTGTACCTATAAATAATCAGATTAATGTGAGACATCACCGTAGGACACGGGTCATAAGGCGTAGGATTTGCTTTGGGGTTTTATAGGTATTAAGTGGTTGTTTGAGGGCCTGCCTTTTTTCCCCAAATGAAGTATTAAATGGTTGGGACTGGGTTTAGGCATGGTTAAGGATGTCTCGGAAAGTTCTGCTTCAATAGGAAGTATTAAGTGTCCGAAGAGATTTCCGTGCAATGTGAGCTAGATAGATACCTATGTGGAGTCCGTCTTGGGAACAGGCATTAAATGATAGGAGTCTACCTTAATTGATGTCTTAAATGGTCAAATTTTGCCTATTTTTCTTTAAAAGGTATTAATTTTTTATGTGCTACTCTCGCATTATTAGACATTTATGACGTATGGGTTATGGGATTGGGAAATCTACTTCGGGAATGGAAGGTATTAAGTGCTTGTTTCAAGGTCTGCCTCCTTTCCTTATATGAAGTATTAAATGGTTTTAAATACTAAGACATATTCTTATTTTGAAATATATGCCTAAGTACTAAATAGTAAGGGTCGAGGTTCTTATTCACTAGCCACTTTTTGTTCTAACTCCCCCCCCCCTCATTACAACATCGGTTAGGGAATTGACGATGATAATGCTTGAAGATGGCGAGAATGGAGCTTGTGGCAGTTGTGATGTAATGTTTGTTGATTGTTACGGGAGGAGTTGTATCGTTTTTCCTTTTACCAATAGCCAGGTTTGTAATGGGTCTAAGTTTCGATAAGCCTTTTCTAGATGGAATTAAGGTTTGTTTCAGGGCGGGTTGTTACATAGCCTCTATATACTTTGGGGCTTAAAATATTTTTCCTCATTTTAATTTTACTCAGCACCGACTTCTTTTCCTTTGTGACCTTCACTTTCTAGTCATCGCCAAGGACTCTAACGCCAGCCTCTCACCTAGTTAATGACCATTTCCAGTGCAACCTACATCACTTTAACGACCGCCTACATCTGAGACGAACTCTGTAATGTTTTAACCAATTCGACCCCATCACCGCCGAATCCTTTTTCACTTACAGATCTCGATCGAAACAAGATGGGTCCCTGAGCTCTGTCGCCGTCATGGCTACCATAGGGGTGCCACTAATGTTGCCTCCATGCTCTAGCCATTGCCATTTGATTTTGGCCAAGGAGTGGTCTTAGATCTGATTCATGATCGAACAATTATTTGCATTTCACCCTACATAGTTAGCCCAAGACTTAAGTCACCCTAGGGCAACTTCGGGTCATACCTGAGGCTAACACTAACAACCATTAGGTTAATCTTGATTTCTTCAAACCTTAGTGTCAGCTTCGTGTTAACCCCCTAAGAACTTCAGGTTTTGGATGGTCGACTTAAATTTTGAGATAACATGAGTCTTTCACACATACAAGAAGCCATAGCCGACTTCATCTAACTTTGATTGAATACAAATCATAGATTACGCTTTTGCGGGATGGTTCTGGAAAACTATCACATTGAACACACTTCGGCATTTGAATGAGTGATAAAGTTAATGTTGTAAATCACTTCAGGTTTATGTTCATACGAAAAAGGCTATGTGTTGTTCTAGACAACGGTTCCGTTATCGTTCACTCTGTGATAATTGGTAATATTTGTCACATAATTCCATCTTGGGATGGAGCTCGTTTGCCAGTGTTGGAGTTGGGTCAGCAAATAGCAGGGTAAAGTTCAAAAAAAAAGTCCTCCATTTGGATCTTATTGGGCAAATGATGTCTAAATTTAAAGATCTTATCTAAATTTTCTTTAAGTAAAAGCAATATTTTCTTTTATTTATAAATAAAGTTTTATTTATTGTTAATTTTATATTAAATAGCATAATATGTGTACCATATAGACATAAGTGTGCAGGTGCAAGTGCAACATGAATGGTGTACATGGTTTGACATGCCCGTGCGTTGAGATTTACACCGCAACAGATATGTTAGCTTCTCAGTGTACATGTGTTCCTTCAATATATATGTACATATAAATGATATATATATATATATATGTATATAGTTTTGTATGTTATAAAACATTACTTACAAATGTAAAAGTTCATATAAACTACTTATATATAATATTAGATCGCAAAATAATACTAGATTTATTATAACAATTTATAATTTTAAGTCAAATTTAAAATTCAAATTTCATGTTTTAGATCTATACCTACATAACCAAAAATTTAGTTTAGTAAATTAATTTTCAAATAAATATATGTATATATTATATAACTCGAAATTTTTTTTTAAGCATGTAAGCATAAAACTATATATATATACCCATACATATATAATACTTAAAATAGTATACATATATGATATAAATAAAAATAAAATATGTTATTCACAAGTATGCTTTCGGCCATATAATGTTTTTTTCGATTTTAAATTGTTTTGAAAAATTAAATTTTTTAATTGATTTCCATACGAAAATCTGTACATAAAAAAATAATTTTCTTATTTATGAAAATAATTTTAAATATATATATTTTATATTAAAATTTACATACGTATATTTTATGTCATTTGTGTATATTTATTACATGTATAATCATAATCAATTTTAAATTATATAATATTTACATATATACATGTTATATACGAGTTTATATATATAATATATTTTTTTGAACATTGTACGTACATATATAAATATTGGAAATAAAATGCATAATTTATGTAACTATATCAAAATTAATCTTTATGTTAAAATTAATTTAATATTATTATTAAATTCCAAAAAAATCCTGGTCATGGGCATATTTGTAAAACACACACAAGTATTGTATATATATATAAGTTCATCCAATGAAGACACCACCAACATATATAGATTCGTGATAAGCATATACTAACTAACCATATATATAACATAATAAACAATAGTTTATACATATATAAAATGTAAAATATAGATTATTACCTTTAACCAAAGCCTATATATAACATCTTGAAATGTTGAATCACATTACTTCCTGAATCGATATCCAGGTGTTCACATAGAGATACGAATTTGACTATTGTTACAATCGATGTTTGAATTTGATTTAATTCAATTGTTTAGAAGCATCAACTAAAGGAGGAGGGGAGATTAAGGGTCGGCCTTTGCTGGTCGGGTGAGTGCAAAGCTAAGGTCTCTAAAAGATGGGGTCAGAGGAAAATACATAGTGAAGATCCAAGTAAAAAAGATGGATTCGAATCCTTCTTTCTCTCTTACTAATTCACCTCCTTATTTGAATCAAAATTCCACCCTTCCCCCTTAATGTGGCCGACCATCCTATGCCCTCTATGAGCTACAAACCCAATTCAAGCTCGATCAATAAATATTGCATTTAAATCTAATTCATATGCATGTCGATATCGTATATCGATACGTGTATTTATAACTATTATATACACATTATTTAATATTGATTAACATAAATAAAATAAAAATTTATAACTAATATTTCAAAAATATTAATAAATTTATAAAAAATTTAATTAATTAAATAAGGTGGTAATAGGAGTACTCAACATTTCGGTTGTGTGACTCTAAGGTGTAAATTCAATAAGCGATTAATATCAAATAATTCAAATATTAACGTTCACATGTCAGCTAGCAGGTGGTGTGACATAATGGCAAAATTTATCACTTACATAGCTTCAATAAAATCCAATTTTACTTTATTTAAAAGTTACGCGGCCGTGATAATTATTTACACTAATTATATTCATCAAAACTATATCACATTAGGACTTATGGAATTTGGTTATGGTCAAAATTCCAATATCATCCATATTCAAATTTATAATTCAAACCCAAAGTCCTTGGATCAATAACAACAATTATTATTAATCAACTTGCTATGGCTATAGACTTTGAGTTGACTTCAGTAAACCCTAATACAAAACTCATACAAATGAGTAGACGAATTCTCCCTTAAATAGTGTCTTACTTCCAATGCCTCCTATCGACCCAACTATAGCTGTATAGCCGTTCGATAGACGTCGTGCCACAACTTAACTCAAATCAAAGTGAAGTTTCCATATATTGAAGCTCGACAATATTCTTAAGTCGAGGGAATTGTGTAATATAGTCACATAGATATTTTCTATTTCACTTTAGTTATATCAACTAACAGAAATCTATTGGTGATTCATTCCATAGTTATCCAATAACAATCTGTACATAACCCTTTGGTGCCCCAACAGCCATGAGTAATATACTGCTCGACATTTGAAGAGTGTTACACGCTCTAGTACTAATTGATTATTGATATCCAATCTCGATACATCTTGATTACGAATATTTAAAAGGTATGTTTATTTTATTGTGGTAAATGACTCGTGATTGCAATACATTGTAACTGCTATCACAAAACTACTTATGGATTTTCTATTAAATATACTTTTAATTTAATTAATTAATTAATATAACATATTATATCAAGTATATAATAGAAAGAAAACACTTTCTATTTCGAACAAGATTAGTCATCGAGTTAGATATATGTAATAATTACATAATTGCCTATAGGGCATGCCCCTAACTCTATCAATCTCCCACTTGCACTTAGGGTCAATTATGGAATCTCTATCCCTCCCCACGATCAGTTTGATGAGAACAGATCAAGTTAGACCCTTCGTGATTGGTCTACTATGTTGTTTTAATTATTTACTCTATTAATCAACTCTCTCTGATGTTGATAAACTATCTTTTTCATATGGAATTAGTTGGAGTATGTTTCTTGACTTTTAGTGAGCTCTTATCATTACATTGTTACCATATAACAATAATGTAGTATTCTCAATGCTTGGAATCATCTTTAGCACAGTTATAAATTTGTGCATTTATATATACACTGCTTTTATTATGATGTGCTATTCAAGGCGATGTACTTAGCCTTGTCATTAAATCAGCCGGAATGCTTTGTTTGGAACATTTCCAACTTAAAGCCCTACCTAAAGATTAAACATGAATCTAATATTGAGTTTGAGAATAGATTAAACATCACTTATGAAATTTGAGTTTGAATACTCCTTCATAAGGAGTTTGGTGTTTCTATAAACAGTTCTCTTGTATTTCATAAATATTCGAGAACATTCTATACTACCATTTAGTAACCTTAATTTGGATTTGATATTTGCTACATGTATCAAATGCATAAGAAAATTATGATATAGTTGACAATACAACATGTGTGATAATTTGCCAATGCATAAGGAATCCATCTTACATGTTTCATATTAAACATTTTAATAAGGTCTCTTTGCCTATCGTTTGAGACATTTCCAATATCCTTTATACTTATTATAAAAGATATCATTTACAATTCCAATGTCGAGTATTAACTAACTAAATTGTTATTGGTTTTTACATAAGTACATCATTAGCAATCAACGTTACGTTATTTACTTATCATCTAGAAATATCTAAGTGCTTTTTGCTGGATCATTCTTATGGACACACGCTTCCTCTGCATTTGGACCGAAAAGCAAACTATTTGATATTTCTATCAAAATACTTATTCAACTCTAATTCTTATTAAATGATACTTTTGTATCATTTCTTGGATCATATCTTAAAACTCACAACGTCGCTCCCACCGACTTTGAGATACTTTGGTTTTTATATCTAAACAATCTATTCTAAATCATTATTTAGAATTTTCTATTTCAACACATATATACTAAAAAAAAGTCATACTAAGTGATAATTTTATGAGTAAATCCAAATTAATTTTAGCAAGTTGAATAACGAATTTGTTATGCTAATTTCAACAATTGAAATTTATGTTATTCTTATCAATGATTCTCATTATGTTCCAACTGCATTAGTCTTGAACTAGAGGACCAGGGGATACTAATGGCTGGCGATGGTTCGTTGGGAGAGAGCAAAAGTAAGATCCCTAAAAGATGGGATTAGAGATGAATATATAGTAAAGATCTAAGGAGAAAAAGGTGGATGAGCATCCTTCTTCCTCTGTTGCTAATTCACTTCCTTATTTGAATCAAAATTCCACCCCTTCCTCCCTAATATGGAAGGCCATCCTATGGTCCTCTATAGGCTATAAACCCGCTTCAAGCCCGATCTATAAATTAATCTATTCAAATGCACATCAATATCATATATCGATGCACGTATTTATAACTATTATATACAAATCATTTAATATTAATAAACACAAATTAAATAAAATTTTGTAAATAATATTTCATAAATACTAATTAATTTATAACAATTATAATTAATTAAATCGGGTGGTAATAGGAGTATTCAACATTTCAGTTATCTGACTCGTAGATTTAAATTCGGTTTGCGATTAATATCGTACAATTCAAATATTAACATTTACATGTAACTTAGTAGGTGGTGAAATGTTATGGCCAAATTTATTTTAGCTTCAGTAAAATCCAATTTTACTTTATTTAGGCGTTACCCAATAGCGAAAATTATTTACACTAATTCTCTTCGTCAAAACTATATCACATTAGGGCTTATGGAATTGGCTTATGGTCAAAATTCCAATATCATCTATATTCAACTTTATAATTGTAACGATCCACAAATTTTACGCTTTTAATATTAAAGTATAAAAAATAATATTAAAACCATAAAATTTATGAGTCATTATCATAGTCCAAACACAAAGTCCTTGGTTCGGTAATAACAATTATTATTAACCGGGCCACTCTGGCCAGAGATTTCAACTTTGAGTTGACTTCAGTTGACCAAGATAATGAGCTTGTATTATTGGAGGGATGAATTCTCTCTTGAATAGTGTCTCACTTCTATTGCTTCCTCTTGGCCCAACTATAGTCGTACAATGGACGTCATGCCATGACTTAACTATTATCAAAAAGGAGTTTTCACATTGAAGCTCGACTATATTCTATAATGAGGGAATTATGTAATATTCTCACATCGAATTTTTTATTTGACCTTGGTTATATTAACCAATAAAAACTATCAAGTGATTCATTCCACGATTATCCAAAACTATCAGTACATAACCCCTTGGTACCCTCTAGCAGCCATAAGTAATACACTACCCAACAGTTGGAGGGTGTTACGCACTCTAGTCTTAAGGGATGTATCGATATATAGTCTCGATACATCTTGAGTAGGAATATTTGAAACGTTATGTATATTATATTATGAAAAATCCCTCATGATTACAACACATTGTAACTACTATCACAAAGCATACTATTTATGGATTTTCTACTAAATATACATTTAATTAAATTAATTAATTAATACAACACATTATATTATGTATATAGTGGAAAGGAAGTACCTTTTATACCGAACAAGATTGGTTATCAAGTTAGATAAATGTAACAATTGCATAATTTCCCCTAGGCCATACCCATAACTTTATCAGCTTATACGAGCAAGCTATTTATACAGAATATATTGAACATCATGTATCGAACACAGGATGCACACTGCATAGATTGATGCTTCACACTGCACTGGTCAATGTCCAAAATCTGATTGGTCAACACATGTCGACATATGTTAGATTCTGCAAATTGGGTATACGAGTTCTAAATAAAGTAAATTTCAAAATTAAACATACATGGCAACGTTCGCTATTAAGATTTCCAATTCACAAGGACTCAATGATTTCCTCATCTCCAAGTCGGTTTTGATCCTTCAACTTCTCCTGAAGCTGCAACTCCTCCTTTAGCCAGTGCTTCTATCACTCAGGCCTCTATATCTACTTCGTCCGTTGCAAGACATTTAATAATGGTTGAACTCTTAGGCAATTTGCTCCAGCAGAACCTATTATAAATTAGTCTCCTCCACTAAACGAATAGCATAATCCAAGAGTCTTGGACAACCCTCTAGATCAAACACCATCTTTTCTAACCACAAAATTGCTCTAAATAATCTACTTCCATCATAGAATCCTAAAGAGTGAAGTTCCATTACCAACGGGCACATAATCCTCCTCAAGGATACACCACCTATAACAAGGATATGTGCTTAATTATAGCCATCCCATCTTTCGATATGTTTTTACAATTCTTCCTATAAGAGATTGGATTAGCTCCGACTCAGGCGCATCCGAATGGGTATGCCTTACTCAATTCGCTGTAATCCTTGTTCCTGATGCAGTTAAAACGTCCCCCAAACTTTAAGGAGCTAACATACCTCTTAAGCTTCAAGAAGAGAGCTAATTCGTTTTCTATGCTAATTGTCGAAGCTTATAACCATTGTAAAGTAATCAAGGAGCTTCACAATAAGTCCAGTTATTTGAAAAGTAAACACTTCTTTGTTCACTATCCCTATGGCTTCAATTGCCTCTGGTTGTCTGGACATAAGTCATATCCTCTATCATCTTCCCTTCGTTTAGATTCTCCTTATTCAAAAGCTTAACTCCTTTACTATGCCCTTCACAGACCTTTCCGATTGGGGTGACAAAAGTGCACATGCTGAAACTCTGTCGCTCTTGAAGAAAGTTGATTACTAGTCCCGCGCCACCTTCTACCGGCTTACCAATGAAAGGCTTCACTAGTATGACCTTTTGCAACCCTATTCTCGATAGATACTCATTCCTCTTCCACTTCCATCCAAGAAATCTCAGGCAATGGGCAAGTCTTCTGCCCCAATCCATGATTCCGATGATGACAATCAAGGGGATGATGAAGACCCAAGTGGCGAAGTGAATATCGACAAAGGAGAGGAGAGGGTGGTGGAAGATAATGTGATAAGGGAAGGAGATGAAGGAAAAGGAGAAGAAAGAGAAGGAGAAGAAAATGAAGGAGAAAAAATAAGAGGAGGAGAGGAAGGAGAAGGAGAGGAAGAGAGAAGGAGAAGAAAAAGAGGATGTAGGTGACGACGACGATGACGAAGACTACGGTTTGGGCAAGAATGAATCGTCTAAGGAGATATACCTCGAAGGTAATACGGTTCCTATTACATCTCGCACGATGCAATTGGTCATCTACTCTCCGCAAATGGCTCCCCGTCCAAGTCCAGTGCCAATTGGCGATGTTCCACCACCTGTAGGCTTATCGGTGAACATCTTCGGCTCATTGAGTGATATCGGTGCTCTTTCGGCCTTCCGTACTAAAGGCACTACTATTTAAAATACCGTAAACAAGCAATCTGGTGACTTTACTCTCCTATCTTGGGATATCATTGCTAAGGGTGATGAAACCCCATCCTTGCTACTCTCTGAGCATGGTCCATGGAGTAGTTAGGTAAATCTCCACACTTTACACACTTCTAGGGTCATGAACACCAACACTCTACATTCGCTTTTAATATATTGTGTACTTTGATGCACTTTCTTCTTCTTTTTGAGGTACAATGGCAAGAGATTGCCTGAACTATCTTCATTTAGGCATTAGCCAACGCCATTAATCGACTCCTAAGCATTACACACATTGCTCTAACTCACATCGAGAGTTGGAGAAGGAGAGTAGGTAAAGGAACGATAAGGAATATCGAGACGAGGAGGAAAGGAAAATGCGCTATTCAGAAGAAAAGGAGCTCAACGATTCGGAGAAGAGACTAAATGATTCCATGATCAAACCGAGCACATCACTAGCACTTCTCAGTCGCATACTTCATCCCTAGTTCCTCAGCAGCAACTCCGTTAACTTAGCCTTTAGCTAGTCCTATTTCGAGCTCTTATAAATCCAAAGAAGCTGCAATTCACACTGCTTTTCCTCCGTCCCCTCCAGGCCCATCCACAGTTAGCTATGCTAGGATGTTGGCAGCTTTTCTTGATTATTTCCTGATGGGGGCCATGTTCGACTATTACATCAAAAACATTCTGCTAGAAAGGCAGTTACGGGGCCATCAGGTTCAATGAATAATAAATAATTTTTCCAAGTGGAAGAAACTCACCAAGGCCTTTTTTTATATTAACAAAATCAACCAAACGGAGATCCATTCATTTGAGATCAAGAGGAGAGATCACGGTAGAATAATTAAAGGCTACAAAACCAAACTAACCAACATCACCAAAGAGGGGGATGAAGCTGTAGAACCGCCAAACTTACAAAAGAGCTAAATGAGGAATTGTTTAAAGTTTATACTCAATCTACTAATGTAATGAACAATCAGATTAAAGTAGCTCATCAAAAGAACGTTGAGCTTATGGCACAAATCGAGGCTAAAGATGAGAAGTTATAGGCCAAGGATTAAGAGTTGAAGGTGCTTCAGGCCGAAGTCGATGGCCTCAATGCCAGTTTAGAAGAAGAAATAGACTCCAAGGATCTGGTTCAACTTGACCTCGCCCTAGCTGTTGACGAAATCACAAAATTAAGGCCAAGACTACTATGAATCTAGAAGAGACGTATGCTACCCTTAGGCAATTATTTTCTAACATTGTCAAAACAAGAACTTAAAAAGGTTGGGGATAGCTATGCTGTCACATTTGATATGCCAAGGAACAAATACTTTATCGAGCAGCTGTGGTCGGTGGAGGCTTAGTTAAAGAAAGATGAAGGCAAATCTCCTGGATGAGGAACATATTGAGTTCTTAAGGAGGGAAAATCCATTCTATCTGTGCAAGATGCATTAGTGGGGGAAGAAGCTATTGAGGATCCTGTTGATACCACTACATTGGATCGAGCAAAATCATCCACTCCGAAGTCTAAAGAGCCTATGATAGAAACCGAAACTTTTATTGGGCCCACCACTGAGGCCACCCATATCAAAATCCATGTCTCTACTGCTACAACTATTGACGAGCCTTATATCCTCTTCCTATCACTCAGCCCATTCAGTCATTTATCGAGGAGGACAAAATTGCCAAGTCTCCGATCAAAGGAGCTTCACCTGGCAAAGGTGTTCCTTTCGTCTCCCTAGTATTCGAGAAGCTTCAATCCTCACCTGAAACAGTTTCTAATCTTTATTTTATGGTCTGTCAACTTACAGGTCATTTGTTTCTTCCTTCTCTACCACTAGCAACTCAAGGCTTAGGTCCCAGCATTATCTCTACCACATCAACTTCCATCACTATGGAGCCAATCATTCCGATTCTCCCTTCTAGCTTTGGCCCTAGCCCAAATTCTAATAAATTACGGGCATTGGAAGGGTTGGAGGACATCGCGTAGTCCCAAAAGGAAGATGTTACTATCATAGGTGAAAAGTGCCAAACGATCATATCATGATAGCGGAGAGGCTAAAAATTAACTATGAGGAAATAAAGATCAAGCTTAAACCAGGAACTAAAAAGCCTACCACCGACTATAATAAGCCAAGCCCTATTCCAAGCTTCCTCCTCTAAAAATCAAACCTCCAAAAGGCCGTGGCGCTAATGGTTCTTCACAATCTTCTGATCATGTCATTGACAAGCCTAAATACCTCAATTCACCTGATCATTGAAGAAGGAACTACAGTTTCTGAGGGTGGCATTCCAAAGATGGGGAAGGCTAAAGATGGAAAAGGTTTAAAGAAGCACCAGTCGAAGGATGATTCCAAGAGTAGCCATAAGCGAAGAAATAAGAAGTAGATTTTCAACTTGGGCTTTTGCGGAAGCAATCTCTTTTGTCGTCTGATGTATTTAGCATTTTCTTTTCATCTAGGTCGGCATTGTGTAGGAGTGGCCCCCACGATTCGTGTATATAAAGTGAATGTAAATAAAAAAACTGTTTTTGTACAATCATTGTCGTATTCACTTTTCTGAACTTTCACTTTATCTGTCTATATACCATTGTCTGCATATATAATATAGTCATCTATGATGCAATTTCATTTACATATACATGCCTATGCTTATGCAAAGTCATTACTTACTACAACTTCGTACATATAAGTTAACTTTTGTGATTGTTTAGTACTATTTTCTTACTCGATTATGTTTTTCATTACCAAAGTATTTCTTCCTTGGTAATACAAATCTTGTTACTCATTCGGACAACTCAGTCGCTAGCCCAATTTATCTTGGTCATGTTCTGTTCGACCATTAATAAGGTTGTGGTTGGAAAAGAAATTAGCCTAGCATCATTTCGTACCTCTGGGAAATTACATTATGGATGTCTACCTATGGACACTAAACTTCAATCTTTCCTATCTCTGGGTATTGATTGAATTCACTCTTTGACCTTCATCACTTATCATTAATCGAACGTGATTCACCGGGCCGTAAGTGTGGTTATAGTTATAGATAATTCATTCATTCATCGACCTCTATCTATGGGGATCGATATTCTTTATGCTTGAATCTGAGCATCGATATTCAATCTTGCCTATCTCCGGGCATTGATCGAAATAACTCATCAGCCATCATCGTTTATCTTCAGTTGGGCATGTCTTCTTAGGCTGTAAACATGGTCGTAAAAACTTTGATTGCACACCAGTTCCTATCCTTAAGAACCGGTACTTTGGTTGCCTAACTTTGGGCATCCCTCATGACTTTGCCTATCTCCAGGCATTAGTTACAGATCGGAGGGATAGGATGAATCATATGGTAGACTTTAGTGTGATTATACTCCCCTAACCTGATCATGCTAATCATGCAGCATAAAGTTTAGCTTATAAGAACATTATTCCTTTGGTTCCATAAGCTAGCTTTATTTATAGATAAAGAAAATATCAAGTCCTACCTTATAACATTGCCTCCAGTTCACTACGATGGCTTATTTACGAAAAATGAAATGAATAAGTCTAAGTGAAATAGCATTGTAATTGTTTGCTATTCCATGCTCGTGGAATTAGGATCCCACTAACAGTTGCTAGCTTGAAAGTTCCATCTCCAAGATTATGTTCAATCGTACAAGGGTGTTCTTAATTCAGACCAAGTTCCCTAATACTAGGGAAGAATCGTTTCAAATTGAGGTCCATTACCTAAAAGATATTGTTTCTGACCTTGGCGTTGAAGTGTTATGCTGCTCTTTTCTGTTGAGCAGCTACCTCGGTTCAGCTTCTTTCCAATTCTCATCAACCAAGTCAAAGTACTCAAGCAAGAGTTCCTCGTTCATCCTGGGATCATATTATTTTCTTTGGTGGGATGAAATTTTCAGTTCTATGGGAATTATGGCCTTGGCTCCATAGGCCAAAGCAAATGGAATGTGCCCATTTACGGACTAACGAGTCATTCTATAAGCCCACAATGCTAGTGGTAATTCACCAACCTAGTTGCCTTGGGATTTTTTTGTCGTTTCATCAGGGTGGATTTGAAGGTCTCATTTACCGCCTCCATATGTCCATTTGCTTGCAGATGTGCTATTGCTAAGAAGCTCTTTGTAATTTGGTACTGAATGCAGATGTCGTTGAATTCGGTACACTCGGATTAAGTTCCATTGTCAATAATGGTTTTCTATGGAACTCCAATTCTTCATATGATGTTCTTTACCAAAAAGTTGATTATGTTCTTCATGGTATCATAGCTAGTAGTCCTGTAACAACCCATACCTTAATGGGCCTAAATTTCGACAAAAATCGAAACCCAAGTCCATCAAAGCACAGATTGTAGGATTTGGTACCTGTAAATAAGCATAAGTATTATAGAAATCTAAACTCATAGAGGAAACAATAATAGGATAAGAATATTGATTATGACTACGACCATAGAATTAATGGTATTCCTTGGATAGTAGGTTGTCACATCAGCATCGAGCATGAGTGAAAAGAAGACTTCTCCAATAGAAAAACACATCCAGCTCTTGTGTATGTTCCTCTAAAATCTATCACGTGGGTTGGAATGAGAAGGGGTCAAAACAATATTCTAGTGACTGGAAAATCTATATACTGTCCATACATAAATTAATACCAATTGGTTTCCATTTAAGTGTTATGTCCATTAAGGCTTGCAATTCTAATATAACCTTGCATTACACACACAATTACTTACTTACCCTTTCCTAAGGTACAAAATACTGATGATGTGTTATCAACCATCACATACTTTCAAACCCATTTGCCACTTAATACTTCTAAATATGTAGCGGGCTTCAATAATCACCACAAAATACTTTTAAAAGAGAAATAGGCAGACCCTACCATTTATGACCTCAATAAAGGTAGACCCTGTCATTTAAGGCTTATTCCCAAGGTGGTTCTCTAACAATGTTGTCAATGGTCGGTGGCTCCTAGCTACAAAGACCTCTAACCACTATTTAAGGCTTCCAGCATTTAATGTTTAACAATTACCGTGTCTATCGCCAATAAAATCGTAGCTATGTAAGAGACAGTACCCAAGCAACTTAATACCTTTAAAAGGACTTGGTGGACCTCTAATAATACCTATCCCCTGGTGGACTCCTCGCCGGTACTATCATTATTACGACCATAGCAATGTGAGAGGCTGTACCCAAGCCACTTAATAACTCATTAATAAGGACTAGGCAGACCCCTGACCATTTAACACCTATTTACATGTAGACCTTTGTCATTTAATACCTAATCATAAGGCGAACTCCTGCAATGACCCTAATTCTTAACCAAATTTTTTTTTTTCATACTTAGCTAAGACTACCTAGGGTCATCCTTCCCTATTCTCATATTATCCAGGATCTTTCACAATATAAAAATATTGTTTTAAATCTAAATCATTCCTAACATACATATATGAAGATATCTATGTTATATTCTACTAGAATCAGAGCATGATAATATGTAAGTAGAAATCCTTTTAAATCTATTAAAATGTGATAATTCCCTGATAAAAGATTAATTATTGTATCCTGATTTTGACCATAGAATCCACTGGAAACATGTACTTTAGTCTGTTATTCTAATTAAGAAATGATCAAGTAATAATCAGGTGGAAGAAAGCTTTTAATATGGATGATTGTGTTAAAGTCTGTATAGTATCAAACTCAGGCTAAAAGAAAGTGGATCATAAGTGAACACAAGCAACATCTAGGCGTAATGGAAACGCGCCTAACTTACACATGAGAGGTCACGAGTTCGAGTGCTATGCTGGTCGGTTCAAACCCAATTTTTGTTTTTCTTTTTATTTTTCTCCTGTATGGTTTAAAATCTGATATCTACCTATATCTACACATATATACTTAATTTTTGCCTATAATCTAATATACAAAACAATATTTCTTGCTTTATTATTTTTAAAACCCATTCCTACAACTGTTCTAGGAATTTATATTTATATTTTTGCCCAAACATGTACACAGATATACATGTACATGTCAATGTCTTTGCTCATTTTCCAGAAAACTGGGTTCAAATGGTTCCTTGCTTCATTGATTTGAAGTGAACATTTGGCCTGACCTATGGTCTAACCATGTGGTTAATCTGACCATTCTTTTATTTGCATTTTACAAACCAGAATCTACCCAAAACATTGATACTCCTTCTTTTCAAAAGCATGTTTATATATGTATGAATCAGGCACCTTGTGATCAGATTTATATCATCCTTCCTAACCATAATTCTCTTTTAAAAATGCATATTCAGGGTATATACACTTTTACTTGCATTTGGACATATATCAATATCATGACTTGAAAATATAACAGTTATAATTCTTTCTGGATTTTCCCAATGTAATTTCCTATATATCTATCTTTTGAAAGGACTTAGGATGAACTATAATCATCATAAAATGATTATGCTTATAAAATCCAGGTTTTTCCTCTAAATCAAAAACAACTTTAGCAAATAGATTTTCAAATCAGTTTAACATCAATATCCTTAATACATACCAAACCAGAAATAACCAGAAACAACATAACACGTATTTCTTACAAGTTCTTCCTACTTAATACATTTAGATAGCCATATCAATCAGAAAATACATGCATGAATTAACACATTCTAGCTCTTATTTCTAATTATCTTAGCATTCTCTATTCCATATCTTTTTAATCTTGCTTACTTAGCTCCATCACAACCTGCAAAAGCATTAGTGGCTGCCCCATTATGAATGAGACACCCCCATGTGCCATGAGCAATAAGGGTCAGATCTATGATCTGGTGTGAGCATTTCTAACATATCCATGATATTAAGCTAAGGATACAGCATAAATGTACCTTGCATAACTTGACAGGTATTATCATGAATGATTAATGTATAAATTGATCAGGTATTCCCATATACATACATAAGAGCAAACATATGCATTAAAACAATTTTTATCTGGAACTACTAAGGTTCCTCATACCAACCCTAATCCCGGAAAGACCCAAGTTTCCTATATCATCATTTAAGGTTGCCTTTTCTTCTTATAAATTCCTGGCCTCATCTGCTATAAGGAATCAAAGGGACACATTGCCATGAACTAATTAACATCATGGCACAAAGATCTCAGGACTTAAACAAGCCATGTGTCAACTTGTCTACTTCAAATAGGACAAGCATTCCAGCAGCCTTCTTGGCACAAAATCCTTAGTTATATTACTAAGTGTATTCATGTTCATTTTATCAATGATAGCTAGGTGTACAGACCACTTATATACATGAAACATACTAGTTACCTTGTAGACATAATATTGCAAGCAAGTTAAAGGTTACTTTCTAGAGGTATAACACCCAGTCATTCCATCTCACATTATTTAGCATATAAACACCCTATTCAAACATATACCAGAATGTTTGCAACTGAGAATAAATGCATGGCTCTATTGGGTTTATTTTGATTTTGCAAGCAACTATGTTTAGCCAGATTTTTAATCTTGTTTAAACATAATTTTTAGGCTTGTAAATTTTCTGTTTGGTTTAGGGCTCAGCACTTATAGAGAAAGACTCCATTGCACCCTTAACCAATTATTTCAAGCCTCAGCACTATACCATTGTATATGCAGCTCATAGTTTTTTTTTCTTCATTCTTTGTCTTAAGCCATGATTCAGACTAGTTACAAATACTCTCTTACATGTTTTTTAAGGTTTTGGTATAACATACAGGGATGAAAATAGAACAACAAAGTTATACATCCATCATAGCAGATCATATCTCATCAAGCATTCATGAAACCATCAGTAGTCAACATGGTTTGTAAATCAAAACATGCAAAATATAGCATATAAAAGCTTGGCTGCCTAATCTCAGGTCTTAATGCCATGTATATGAGTGAGGATACTCACCTAAATGCTTACACAAGCTTAATCCAGAAAACTCCTCAAATCTTTAGCCTTTTCTTCCTCTTCTTCCTTAGGTTAATTAATTCAGTGAGAGAGAGTAGTTTTCTGGTTAGGCTCTTGATTTATATAAGGGTTCTACCTAGGATTTTGGGTGATGCAAAATCCCTATTTTAGCCCAAACCAGAATCATGCATTTGGCATTGCATATTCTCTCCCTCCTAACCCTTAATGTCCCGGCCAATATTTTAAAACAAGGCTAAGTTGTGCCCATTTTCTTTCCTTTACAGAAAGTGATTACTTTAAGTATTTTTATTATACTTACCTCAAATATGATAATGGTGTGACTTTCTATTTTCTGCCTTTATACATTTGCTTTCTTGCACTTTGGTTCTTACTATTTTAGTGCTTCTTTTACTTATTTTTCCTTTATTAATTTTCTGCTCAAATAATATTTGTATATATATACATTTATACAACTATGGGTGTTAGTTTAACTTTAACCTTCTTTTATTTGCAGAAAACATGTGAATTCTTATATGCATTTCTACACTCCTATTATTCAAATAAAATTTCACTTATTCATTATAAATCAATGTTCTCTTCTGTCTTAATTTCCAGACAAGTCATACATATGCATATATATATATAGATATATATATATATATACATATCCTCAGGAATTTTAATATTCATGTCTAGGCCTATATTTCCTTTATTTAAAACGTTTTATCTAAATGTTTTCCTTCTTTGTTTTATTATTCAGGAATTCTGGATTTTCTCTTAGTGCCATAACTAGTGTGCACGTGCACACATGCACACAACCTTGCACCACTGAAAATCCCACCTATATAATAATTCTGATTTTTCCCCCAGAATTTTAATCATTTATTTAAAAGGATTTTCCTCAAAATCTTGGGGTATTACAATCACCCCTCCTTTTAGGAATTGTGTCCTCACAATTTGCAACATAATCTTTGAGTACTTCTAATTTCTTAGGGAAAAATTATTCAGCATATGCATGAGCAAATCAATTAGTCACTGTCTATCATACATATTAAACTTTCTTAGTAATCTAAGAATTTACCTTTTAAATTTGCAAAGAGCCTAGGGTAATCCATCCTGATTTTATCCTCTAGCTCCCAAGTACAATCACTAGGATCTATACTCCATTGAATCTTTACAAGCTTCAATGTCTTGTTTCTTAATTTCTTTTCTTCCCTTGCCACAATTCCCACTGGCTCTTTCTCATAGATTAGATCTGGATTAATCTGAACTTCAGTAGGCTTTTCTAAGATTTCCTCCTTGTCATGTACCCATCTCCTTAGTTGTGACACATGAAACACATTGTGTATTGCACTCATCCCCTCTGGAAGCTCCAGCTTATAGGCTAGTGAGCCTATCCTCTCCAAAATCTTGTATGGTCCAACATATCTGGGTCTGAGTTTCCCTTGCTTGCCAAATCTCAAGACTTTCTTCATTGGTGAAACCTTAATGAAGACATAATCACCTACTTTGAATTCCACTGACTTCCTCTTTGCATCAGCATATTTCTTTTGCCTATCTTGAGCTGCTGCCATCCTCTTTCTCACCAGTCCTATTTTCTCTGTGATGTCCTTGACATATTCTGGCCCTAGGATAGCTTTCTCTCCTGCCTCAGCCCAACACATAGGTGATAGACATGGCTTTCCATATAGGGCTTCAAAGGGTGCCATTCCAATTGTGCTTTGGTGGCTATTATTGTATGTGAACTCAGCCAAATGGAGATGGTCCTCCCAATTTCCTCCAAAGTCTAACACACATGCTCTAAGCAAATCCTCTAAAATCTTGTTTACCACTTCTGTTTGCCCATCTGATTGGGGGTGATAAGCAGTGCTTAGGCACAATTCACTCCCCAAAGCTTCTTGGAAGCTCTTCCAGAATCTTGAAGTGAAGATTGTATCCCTATCGCTCACTATAGTTTTAGGAACACCATGCAACTTTACCACTTCTCTCATAAAAGTTTGGGCTAGCCTAGGTGCATTTCTGTCTGCTTTTACTGGTATGAAGTGGGCTACTTTAGTCAGCCTATCTACAATTACCCAAATACTTGTATTTCCCCTCTTGGATCTAGGAAGACCATCTATAAAATCCATAGATATGTTTTCCCACTTCCACTGTGGTATGCTAAGTGGCTGCAACAACCCTGAAGGTCTTTGGGTCTCAGCTTTTATTTGTTGACAAACCATGCACTTAGCAACATGTCTAGCTACATTAGACTTCATTCCCTTCCACCAATAGTCCCTTTTTAAGTTTTGGTACATCTTGGTGCTGCCTGGATGTATGGAATATTTGCTCCTATGGTACTCATTAAGGATTTCTTCTTTCAATTCTATGATGTTTGGGACACATATCCTACCCTTGTACCTTAGGTATCCTTTTCCATCAATGTGATAATCCTTCACTTCCTCCTTCTTTAATAGGAGAGACCTCTTTTCTGCTAAGTCTTGATCTTCTTCTTGCATCTTTGCCACCTTCAAGACCAAATTTGATTGTAAAGTAATTAAACTTAACCTTCCTTTACTCCTTTCTTCCTCAACTATCTCCATACTTATCCCACTGCTCTCATCTATTTCCAAATCAGTGAGCATGGTCAAGTCTCTAAACTCCTCCATCATCAACATGGCCACTTTTGCATGCTGCCTACTCAATGCATCTGCCACTTTATTAGCCTTGCCTGGTGTATAAAGTATATCTAAGTCATAAGCAGCAAGAAATTCAACCCATCTGTGTTGTCTCATATTCAAATCTTTCTGTGAAAAGAGATACTTTAAGGCCTTGTGATCAGTGTATAAAATGAACTTTGCACCTAATAAGTAATGCCTCCAGAGCTTCAAGGCATATACTACTGCTGCCAACTCAAGATCATGAGTTGCATATCTAGTTTCATGGGGTTTTAGTTGTCTAGATGCATAGGCTATGACCTGATCTTGCTGCATCAACACAGCCCCTAGCCCTGACCCACATGCATCTGTATATACAACTAATCCCTCATTGCCTTCTGGTACTCTCAACACTGGTGATTTTACCAAAGCCTCCTTGATCTGGGTGAAAGCTTGTTCACACTTATCAGTCCATATAAACTTTTGGTTCTTCCTAGTCAGGTTAGTGAGTGGCATTGCTATTTTAGAAAATCCTTGTATAAACTTCCTTTAGTATCCTACCATCCCCATGAATGACCTAACTTCACTAACATTGTTAGGCTTCTTCCATGCTTGGATTGCTACTATCTTATTGGGGTTTACAGAAATCCCTCTAGCAGAGACAACATGTCCAAGAAAATGTACTTCCTCTTGCCAGAACACACACTTAGAGAACTTTGCTTTCAAATCTTTTTCTCTTAATCTAGATAAGACCAAATGTAAGTGGTTCTCATGTTCCTCTATTGTTTTAGAATAGATTAGAATGTCATCTATAAAAATCAGAACAAACTTGTCTAAGTAATCTCTAAATATCCTATTCATTAGGTCTACAAAGTAAGAAGGGGCATTTGTTAGCCCAAATGGCATAACCAGAAACTCATACAAACCATATCTTGTGTTAAATGCTGTATATTTAACACTTGAATCCTCAACCTTCATCTGATGAAACCCAGATGCCAAGTCTAGCCTAGAAAACACTTTAGCTCCACTGAGTTGATCAAAGAGATCATCTATCCTGGGTAATGGGTATTTGTTTTTGATGGTTACTATGTTTAATTCTCTATAATCTATACACATTCTTAAGGTACCATCATACTTTTTAACAAATACTACAGGAGCACCCCAGCATGAATTACTTGGCCTTATAAACCCCTTGGCTTCTAATTCTTCTAGCTAGTTCTTTAGCTCCTTTAATTCACTTGGCCCCATCCTTATAGGCTTTTTGATAATTGGGCTAGCCCCAGGCATAAGGTTAATCTGGAATTCAACAGGTCTATGGTGTGAGACACCTTTTACTTCCCCAAATACATCCAAGTATTCTTTAACTATGGGGATTTCATTAATAGCTATTTCCTTGGGATTATTTTCTAATTCAATTAAATGATTTAGCCTGTTTTCTTTGATAGGTTCACACAGAATTGTAACCCTTTGGCCTTTAGAATTTTGTAGTGAAATGGTGGATGCATCTAGGTCAATTATGGCTTTGAATTGTCTTAGCCAATCTGCCCCTAATATAACTCCTATATTTGGGAAATTTAGAACATATAAATTGGAAACAAATGTGTTTCCCCCTATGTTCAAATTCACATCCACACAAATCATATCTAATACACTAGAACTTCCTAAAGGGCTTTGTATTAACAGAGGTATTTCAGCCAAATTGCAGTTCATTTTCAACCTTTTAACTATTTCATGGGAAATGAGTGAGTGGGTTGCCCTGGTATCATATATTACAGCTAAAGGTATGGTACAAATAAATAGTGTACCTTCCACTTGACCATGGTTTTCAGCATTAGCCTCAATTATGGCCTTGCCCCTACCTTCCAGGTTTGCCACTTTCCCTTGTTGCTTGTATTCTGGGCAATTTCTTTTCATATGCCCTTCCTTCCCACATAGAAAGCATTTGAAAGCTCCCCCTCTAAGCTCTGGGCATCTTGGCTTAATATGGCCTTCTTTCCCACAATGGTTGCAAACTATTTTTCTTTTGGCTTCATTGGGTTTTGCATCTACTGCCTTCTTACCATCTGCCTCTCCTTTCTTCTTATCATAAGGATGGTACTTCCCTTTGTTCTTCTTGTTGCTATTGTTTTTGAAGCTCCTAAACTTATCTCTTTCCTTGTCATGCTGCTCAATCTTCAGAGCCAAATCTATCACTTGATCAAAAGTTCTGTCAGCATAAGGTAATATAGCCCTGCTAAGCCCTGGGTTCAATCCCTTGATGTATCTATCATTTTTGGATGCTTCATCAGCCACTAACATTGCCCCATAGGTTGACAATCCCTCAAACTTCTGGGTGTATTCTGTGACGTTCATAGTCCCCTGTCTAAGTTTGATGAACTCCTCAAGTAAAGTGGTTTTTGCTGAGGCTGGAACAAACCTTGCCTCTAACATCTCCTTAAATTGATTCCAATTAATATCATTTTCATTCCGGCCAGCTATGATCACCTCCCACCAACTCAAAGCTGCACCTTTTAATTGCCTTGAGGCCACTTGCCTCTTCCTTTGGTCATCTAGTTGCATATCAGTGAAGATCCTTTCTAATGTCCTCAGCCATGCTTGAATCTCCATTACACTTTCAGTTCCTTCAAAGCTCTTGCCTCCCAAATTGGTATAAGTCTTCACTAACTTGGAGAGCTCCTCATATGGGTTCTCAGGTCTGTGCCCAATTCCATCTCTCAAAACTCTCACAAATTCCTGCATGTCAAGCATTTGTGGTGTGCTAGATCCTCCTTGATGATGAGACCCTCTTCCTACCATATTTCTAAAAGTATATGTATTTCATTATATTAGTTTATAATACTTCGCTTTAATTTTAAATTGGTTGTATCTTTCCTATTTAATCATTGTGTATGTCACATGCACACACATACATTCAGGGAATACTTATAAACAGTCAAATATATCACAAACAAACCTAGTATAAACATAAGCATACAAATATTTTGCTATGTTAATTAAAACCTGGCTCTGATACCAAATGCAATGACCCTAATTCTTAACCAAAATTTTTTTTTTTCATACTTAGCTAAGACTACCTAGGGTCATCCTTCCCTATTCTCATATTATCCAGGATCTTTCACAATATAAAAATATTGTTTTAAATCTAAATCATTCCTAACATACATATATGAAGATATCTATGTTATATTCTACTAGAATCAGAGCATGATAATATGTAAGTAGAAATCCTTTTAAATCTATTAAAATGTGATAATTCCCTGATAAAAGATTAATTATTGTATCCTGATTTTGACCATAGAATCCACTGGAAACATGTACTTTAGTCTGTTATTCTAATTAAGAAATGATCAAGTAATAATCAGGTGGAAGAAAGCTTTTAATATGGATGATTGTGTTAAAGTCTGTATAGTATCAAACTCAGGCTAAAAGAAAGTGGATCATAAGTGAACACAAGCAACATCTAGGCGTAATGGAAACGCGCCTAACTTACACATGAGAGGTCATGAGTTCGAGTGCTATGCTGGTCGGTTCAAACCCAATTTTTGTTTTTCTTTTTATTTTTCTCCTGTATGGTTTAAAATCTGATATCTACCAATATCTACACATATATACTTAATTTTTGCCTATAATCTAACATACAAAACAATATTTCTTGCTTTATTATTTTTAAAACCCATTCCTACAACTGTTCTAGGAATTTATATTTATATTTTTGCCCAAACATGTACACAGATATACATGTACATGTCAATGTCTTTGCTCATTTTCCAGAAAACTGGGTTCAAATGGTTCCTTGCTTCATTGATTTAAAGTGAACATTTGGCCTGACCTATGGTCTAACCATGTGGTTAATCTGACCATTCTTTTATTTGCATTTTACAAACCAGAATCTACCCAAAACATTGATACTCCTTTTCAAAAGCATGTTTATATATGTATGAATCAGGCACCTTGTGATCAGATTTATATCATCCTTCCTAACCATAATTCTCTTTTAAAAATGCATATTCAGGGTATATACACTTTTACTTGCATTTGGACATATATCAATATCATGACTTGAAAATATAACAGTTATAATTCTTTCTGGATTTTCCCAATGTAATTTCCTATATATCTATCTTTTGAAAGGACTTAGGATGAACTATAATCATCATAAAATGATTATGCTTATAAAATCCAGGTTTTTCCTCTAAATCAAAAACAACTTTAGCAAATAGATTTTCAAATCAGTTTACATCAATATCCTTAATACATACCAAACCAGAAATAACCAGAAACAACATAACACGTATTTCTTACAAGTTCTTCCTACTTAATACATTTAGATAGCCATATCAATCAGAAAATACATGCATGAATTAACACATTCTAGCTCTTATTTCTAATTATCTTAGCATTCTCTATTCCATATCTTTTTAATCTTGCTTACTTAGCTCCATCACAACCTGCAAAAGCATTAGTGGCTGCCCCATTATGAATGAGACACCCCCATGTGCCATGAGCAATAAGGGTCAGATCTATGATCTGGTGTGAGCATTTCTAACATATCCATGATATTAAGCTAAGGATACAGCATAAATGTACCTTGCATAACTTGACAGGTATTATCATGAATGATTAATGTATAAATTGATCAGGTATTCCCATATACATACATAAGAGCAAACATATGCATTAAAACAATTTTTATCTGGAACTACTAAGGTTCCTCATACCAACCCTAATCCCGGAAAGACCCAAGTTTCCTATATCATCATTTAAGGTTGCCTTTTCTTCTTATAAATTCCTGGCCTCATCTGCTATAAGGAATCAAAGGGACACATTGCTATGAACTAATTAACATCATGGCACAAAGATCTCAGGACTTAAACAAGCCATGTGTCAACTTGTCTACTTCAAATAGGACAAGCATTCCAGCAGCCTTCTTGGCACAAAATCCTTAGTTATATTACTAAGTGTATTCATGTTCATTTTATCAATGATAGCTAGGTGTACAGACCACTTATATACATGAAACATACTAGTTACCTTGTAGACATAATATTGCAAGCAAGTTAAAGGTTACTTTCTAGAGGTATAACACCCAGTCATTCCATCTCACATTATTTAGCATATAAACACCCTATTCAAACATATACCAGAATGTTTGCAACTGAGAATAAATGCATGGCTCTATTGGGTTTATTTTGATTTTGCAAGCAACTATGTTTAGCCAGATTTTTAATCTTGTTTAAACATAATTTTTAGGCTTGTAAATTTTCTGTTTGGTTTAGGGCTCAGCACTTACAAAGAAAGACTCCATTGCACCCTTAACCAATTATTTCAAGCCTCGGCACTATACCATTGTATATGCAGCTCATAGTTTTTTTTTCTTCATTCTTTGTCTTAAGCCATGATTCAGACTAGTTACAAATACTCTCTTACATGTTTTTTAAGGTTTTGGTATAACATACAGGGATGAAAATAGAACAACAAAGTTATACATCCATCATAGCAGATCATATCTCATCAAGCATTCATGAAACCATCAGTAGTCAACATGGTTTGTAAATCAAAACATGCAAAATATAGCATATAAAAGCTTGGCTGCCTAATCTCAGGTCTTAATGCCATGTATATGAGTGAGGATACTCACCTAAATGCTTACACAAGCTTAATCCAGAAAACTCCTCAAATCTTTAGCCTTTTCTTCCTCTTCTTCCTTAGGTTAATTAATTCAGTGAGAGAGAGTAGTTTTCTGGTTAGGCTCTTGATTTATATAAGGGTTCTACCTAGGGTTTTGGGTGATGCAAAATCCTTATTTTAGCCCAAACCAGAATCATGCATTTGGCATTGCATATTCTCTCCCTCCTAACCCTTAATGTCCCGGCCAATATTTTAAAACAAGGCTAAGTTGTGCCCATTTTCTTTCCTTTTCAGAAAGTGATTACTTTAAGTATTTTTATTATACTTACCTCAAACATGATAATGGTGTGACTTTCTATTTTCTGCCTTTATACATTTGCTTTCTTGCACTTTGGTTCTTACTATTTTAGTGCTTCTTTTACTTATTTTTCCTTTATTAATTTTTTGCTCAAATAATATCTGTATATATATACATTTATACAACTATGGGTGTTAGTTTAACTTTAACCTTCTTTTATTTGCAGAAAACATGTGAATTCTTATATGCATTTCTACACTCCTATTATTCAAATAAAATTTCACTTATTCATTATAAATCAATGTTCTCTTCTGTCTTAATTTCCAAACAAGTCATACATATGCATATATATATATAGATATATATATATATACACATATCCTCAGGAATTTTAATATTCATGTCTAGGCCTATATTTCCTTTATTTAAAACATTTTATCTAAATGTTTTCCTTCTTTGTTTTATTATTCAGGAATTCTGGATTTTCTCTTAGTGCCATAACTAGTGTGCACGTGCACACATGCACACAACCTTGCACCACTGAAAATCCCACCTATATAATAATTCTGATTTTTCCCCCAGAATTTTAATCATTTATTTAAAAGGATTTTCCTCAAAATCTTGGGGTATTACAACTCCTCATGGGTACTATCTAGCTGACATCGCTTAGAATCTCACTAGGTTACTTAATACTGCTTTTTAAGAGGAAGGTAAACCCTTGATCAGTCACAAAATACCTCAAACCCAAAGTGAACCCTTCTCGAGATATGCACTATCACTCTAAATTGTAAATATGAAATCTCATTAGGTTACTTCTTTCGGTAGGGAGGCGGGCCCTAAAATAGCAACTTAAAACCTCAACACTGAAGTAAACCCATTTTGAGACATCTTAATTTATTTGGAATCTCACTAGATTACTTAATACTTGGATTTAGGAGAGAGGCAGACCTTACAGCCACTTAGTACCTCAAACCATAAGCGAACCCCTATGAAAATATCCCTCACTGCTCCTAATTTCAAATTTGGACCATTTAATACTTTTTACTTGGGAAAGAAGCGGGCCCTCAAACAACCACTTAATACCTCTAATCCTAAAGCAGGTCCTATCTCTTGCATAGTCACAGATCCTAGGATTAGTGATACCTCACATCAGTAGTAAGTGTACCTGACTACTAGCGACCTTAAAGTGAAGGTTAGTCTTCCGTCGAGTGACTCTACTGACCTCGCATCACTAACCTACTAAGTCCAATTAACCATCCTACATCTTTAATTATATTATCTTAGGTACACATTGGACTTAGCTTATTAATTCCTTTTTTATTTAAGGCAATAACATTTACCTTTAATGCATATCTACCCATACATCTCCTTTTTATGCTCATACATGTCAATTTGTCCATAAAATCATAATGGAAATTTCCTAAGACATTTACGTATGATTACTAATTTCAAATTAGTAATTTTTTTATCTATTCTAATTTTATCTCCCTTTTTATCCATTTGACCTTATTAGTTGTAACTCCCAAATTCATTTCCATTAATTGGAGTTACAGTCTTTAATTAACCAATTGTAACCCTTAATATAATCCTGTCTATTATTTTCCATTAATTGCCCATTAATTAGGGTTATGATCATTTATTTCCAATGAATTATTGGAAATTCCTAATTTATAGCCCATTAATAGGAATTACTACATTACCAAATTCCACCTATTCACTTTTCGAAATAAAATAATAACTAACGAACGTTACACATAAATAACGCATGAATAAACGCTGTTCTCATTTATTAACGTAATAAATACTATACACTACTTGTTCTTATTCAAATACATTCTAGTCATAAATACGTAACTAGAATATGATTTCCATATTTAATTTGCAAGAATTAAATTCCTTAGGAAGATTTTCTGCTATGATTTCCATAAATTGGTTTTAACAATAAAGGAAAGATTTACTACATTTGAAATCATAAGCAATGCATAATTTCTTTTTATCTGGAATAAACGGTGTAAACCACGAAGAATAAATTTGTGCTTTACACATCTTTTGCCTTTTTGTTTTATTCCTTGTTAAATCAAGCGTCGCCTTTTTGAATCAAAAGTGGAAAAAGTAAACAAATTTATAAAAATCAAACGGATGTTCATCCCACAAATTAAACTATGGAAAATCTTCAACTTATCACAAATTTAGGCAATAATCAAAAATCCTACTTTACACCCAAGTACAGGTCTGGAATAAAAATATACAACATTCAAATTCTAGGTGTAAACATATTTCAAATTAAGTCTGAAAGAAGAATATGTAGGCAATAGTTTTCTATACTAATATAAGTGTATGGTTCAAAAATAAAATTGATTTAGGCATAAAAACTGAACGTATGCCAATAGAATAGATTTAAAATCATAAACAATATATAAAATTTCACACTCACATTTTAAAAGTGATCCAAATCTCTAGATTTGAAATAGAACCTACGATTCATCTCCAAAACCTTTTTAATCCAAGATATATGTATAAAAAGGGTATATACATATATTAGAATTACACATCTGAGAAGAGATTTGGGATTGGAAGAGAAAATATATACAAATATATATAAATATATAAATTACCTCAAATTTGGGATTAGAATCTACAACTTAACACAAATTTAGGCAATAATCAACTATGCGCATTTCTTTGAAAACCTTTTTGAAAAGTATGATGCAAATGACCTATATATATACTGGAAGTTCTATATATATGCAGCTTTTTGAAAAATCTTTTCAACCAAAACCCCCGTACTCCTATGAATAAAAGTATGAAGAAACCAATTTTGCATCCACTTTCTACCATCCAATAATCTAACACATCGAAAAATCGATTCCTAAACTTCACTCCTATAGTGAAAAAAGGAATTTAGGTGAAGAATTTAACATTCTTACCACTCTATAATCTTCCAATTCCCGTAGTACAATGGAAATTTCCACGCTGCCCCGGATTTACTCCAAATTTTCCATGTACAAAACGCATAAGGATGCTTATTTAAAGCTCTAAAATGGAATTAAGTCTAAAAGTAGACTCGTTCGCATCTTTCGACAAGGTATGAAAATAGAAATTCCAAGGCTAAAACAGGTTTTCCCTTGTTATCGCTTGCATTTATCGCACCTTTGATCCTAATGCAACGCTAAATGCACAAATTATAACTATATTTCCCTTCTCTACGACTAACATGTGGCCTTTAAAATAAAACATTTCACAAAAAACTTTCTCACTTTTCAAATTCATACGTCAAAAGAAGTTTAGACGCACATCTTACCTTGAATCAAATATTTCGACAAAAACTCTAAAAATAACTTAAGAGTAAAAAATAACTAAAACACAAAACTTTTTTTTCAAAAGAGAACTTTTCAAATCAAGGGGAAACGTTTCAAAATATTTTCCTTCTCAAAATTTTTGATAAATCAAGCCACAATTCAGCGTAGTCGGAGGTCAGTTATATGCTAAATGCACAAATCAAATTCTAAAATCTACGACTAACCTTTACCCATAAAACATGACATTTTATATAAAGAAAAATGTCAACACATCTATTATTCAAAAAAATTAGCTTTTAAGGAACATAAGCAATAACCCGTGATACCAAAACAACCTTGTCATGTCCTTCGCTAATATTTTCCAACTATTCTAAACTTCCAGTCTTATATTGTATTTACTATTAGCTAAATGTCTTTGTGAAATTCCCATATTTATACTGCTTTTTTACTATGCATATATAAGAGCAGTTTGCACGTCCAGAAAGAATAACACGGTAAATAAATAGGAACTCATAATATCGTGCATGCCTTTTACAAGAGACAACTAACAGTTACAACCCAAAAATCTAAAAGAAAAAACAGATGCTGGAAGGAAAAAGAATACAACACTATAACTCCTAAAACAATGCCTACAGACTATAAGATGCTTTGCTCCACGGCCGAAGCTCGATCTATTGCTGTGACCCTTGAATAGTCTTAGCATGGTAGCTATGCACCCAATCTCATGCCGCCGGGCTGCTGGTGTTGTTGATGGCTTCAGAATTGCCATCTTCCTAAAGAAGGGTCTAATGATGGCAGAAGGAACCTTCTACTAAATTGCCTCTCCATGGAGGTTCACCCATATTACCTAAGGACGAGCGTGTATAGGTGAAAATATAGAAAGTGACTATGTGGAGTGTTATTAAAAAATCGAATCAAAAGGGTGCGAGTCCAACTGATGGCGAGCCGCCAGTACAAGCATAGGTGGTCTTCCGCACCAAGGGATACATCCAGTCATAACTACCCATCATAGGGATGACGTTATGCTGAATGATGCACATAATCAGACAGGCAGTCGGACATAGATTATTCGTCTATCAAACATTGACATTCCGGGGAAAAGATATGCTGCAAATATCTTTGAGTCGGTCACTTCAAAATCATCCAAGTCTGTGTCCTTCATGTAGGTCTCTAAAATCTCAACGAGATCATTAATAGTCAGGTCAATCAAGATACCCTTCACCTCTGAAAGAATCAAACTATTGCCTCTATCGAAAAGGCAGATGCAGCACAAGTAATATTAATGCTCAAAAGTCTTGAAGTAGAGGATCTGTGCAAATCCTACCGTGACGAATAGCTCTTCCATCCCATAAGCGATGAAACCTTCTGCTCATTCCAGCCCAACTAAGTGGCCTCTTAATGGTTGAGACCATAATGGTATGAGGAAAACCGACAGTGTAGAAAGGTGTCTTGGTCTAAGAAGTGGTCGAAGGGAGGAAATAGGGTTTAGATCTGGAGTGATAGTGGGGCAAGATCTAAAGTGCAAAATTGGCACAAGGGGGCGGCGAGGTTGCTGCTCCTAGAGAAAAATAGCATCGCCTAGGGGAGGAATGGAAGGGAGAGGTTGATACTTGGATGAGGAGGAGGATGAAGATCAGGTTCGGTTTGTTGAGGAAGGAGGAACAAAAGAATGCAACTAGGGAAATTAAAACATAACTTTTATAGTCTCATTCCAGGTTCAAGTTGTGCCAAAACTCATTAACTGGTAGACCACTATAGGTTTACTGCTAGGCGGTCAACTGCTAGATGGGCGTTGGGTGTCAATTGAATCTAGATCCAATTAGGGTCGGATTAAATAATAATAATCGTTTCGTGCCGTCTCCTTCGATTTGACAGGATCCAAAAAATTCCTATCCTCATCATGGTAGTGTCAAAGCCTACCGCCTAGTCCCAAATCATGCTCCAGCAATTCAAAGTAGACTCAACAAAACTACTGTGACCAACAACAATGCCCAAAACCCGAAAATACTCCAGCTGTTATTTCCTGCCTACTTTGCACGGAAATATTCTTCCAACAGCCGGTGGTACAACAACAATTCAAACTACATACCCCAATAAAACTGAATGTCATTCTTTTTTTTTCTCGTACCTTAAAGAGAGAAGATTTTATAAACTCGGTTTTAAAAATCACTTGGCTAAATATATGCTCCTTTATACTTGTTTCTAAATAATAGAAACTATTTAATACCAAAACTTCCCTTAAAATCATATATATATATATATATATATTTCAAGGTTTCCAAAACCATTTTTAAAATACAAATTTCCTAAATTGGAGGACTATTCTCTTGCTAAGAATCGAAATCAAGCCTTTATTGATGTATATAAATATTTAAGAATTTTAAAAATTAAACTTTTATAAACTAAAAATTTCTTAATACGGCCAACCTTATGGTATACGTGTTTCTTCAAAAATTAAAATTTCAAAACTTTCCCAAAACAAAATTTCCCAAATAAATCCTTAGGAAAAGAAACCCTTTGAAAACTCTTTTTTCAAAATCTAAGGCATTCCCATTATATACTTATAAAATTTCTCTCATGGGTTTTAGACTAAGGAATTGATACTAATTATTCAAATAAAAATTCGGTTTGCCATTAAAGAGGCGATCAGTGAATGCACCCTAGCAAAAACTTGCTTCTAGACAATTGCGACATACAGACTACAGTTTTTGGCCCATCTAGAACAAATATGTGTCTACGACCAGAACTCATCATCAAAATCCAAAATCACAAGGTGGCTAGAATCTCAACAACGTCTTACGCATCATCTCCACTCCATGGGGTACTTCGGAGTCGGCGTAAAAACATTAACTCTATGATATTTTCCAACCCACGGTTGCTTTTCTCATTCCCTCGGAGTGGAACTACAACTACTTCAATAGTTGTAACTCCTAGAATCTAGCGTAAAAATATAATATTACTTGATAGGAAAGTACGAATACGTTCTCCCAATTTATCCTAATTCCTCTGATCTACAAACCAAGGCCCTGATACCAAATATTCCAACCCATGCCTTAATGGGCTTAAATTTCGATAAAAATCGAAACCTAAATCTATCAAAGCATAGATCGTTGGATTTAGTACCTGCAAATAAGCATGAGAATTATCAAAGATTGATAGGAATCTAAACTCACAGCGGAAACAATAATGGATAAGAATACTGATTATGACTACTACATTGGAATTAATGGTATTCCTTAGATAACAGGTGGTCACATCAGCATAGAGCATGAGAGAAAAGAAGACTTCTCCAACAACAAAACGCATCTAGCTCCAGTGACCTATTCCTCTAAAATCTATCCTGTGGGTTAGAATAAGGAAGGGGTCTAAACAATGTTCTGGTAATTGGAAAATCTATATATTGTCCATAACATAAATTTATACCGATTGGTTTCCATTTAATTGTTATGTCCATTAAGGTTAGCAATTCAAATCTAACCTTTCATTACACACACGATTATTTACTTACCCCTTCCCAAGGTACAAAAACTGATGAAGCCTTATCAACCACCCAATGCTTCCAAACCCATTTTCCACTTGATACTTCTAAATATGAAGCGGGCATCTATAATCACCACAAAATAATTTTAAAAGAGAAAGAGGCAGACTCTGCCATTTAAGACTTCAATCAAGGTAGATACCATCATTTAAGACCGATTCCTAAGGTGGTATTCTAACGATGTTGTAAATGGTCGGTGGGTACTAGCTATAAAGACCTCTAACCACTATTTGAGGCTTCCGACATTTAATGTCAAACTATTATCTCATCTATCGCCAGTAAAATTGTAGCCATGTAAGAGAAAGTACCCAAGCCACTTAATACCTTTAGAAGGATTATGCGGACTGCTAACCATTTAATACCTATATTCTAGGCATGTCCTACATCACTTAATACCTATCCCCAGGTGGACTCCTCGCTGCTACTATCAGTATTACAACCTTAGCAATATGAGATACTGTACCCAAGTCACTTAATACCTCATTAATAAGGACTAGGAAGACCTTTGACCATTTAACACCTATTTATATGTAGGCCTTTTTCATTTAATACCTAATGCCAAGGCGGACTCCTTAGTGGTACTATTTAACTGGCATCGCTTAGAATCTCACTAGGATACTTATACTTCTTTTGAGAAGAGAGGTGAACCCTTGATCAGTCACTTAATACCTCAAACCAGAAGCGAACCCTTCAAGAGATATCCATTATCACTCTTAATTATCAATATGGAATAGGTTACTTCTTTCGGTAGGGAGGCGGGCCTTAAAATAGCCACTTAATATCTTAACACTGAAGTAAACCCTTTTTGAGACATCCTTATTTATTGGGAATATCACTAAGTTACTTAATACTTCCTTTTAGGAGAGAGGCGGACCCTACAACCACTTAATACCTCAAACTAGAAGCAAACCCCTATGGAGATATCCCTCACTGCTCTTAATTCGAAATTTGGATCATTTAATACTTTTTAATTGGGAAAGATGCGAGCCCTCAAACAACTACTCAATACCTCTGACTCAAAAGTAGGTCCTATCTCTCGCAAAGTCAAGAGTCCTAGGATTAGTGATATCTCACATCAGTAGTAAGTGCACCCGACTGCTGGTAGCCTTAAATTGAAGGGCAGTCTTCCATCGAGTGACTCTACTAAACCTCGCAACACTAAGCTACTAAGTCCAATTAACCATCCTAAGTCTTTACTTATATTATCTTAGGTAGATATTGGACTTAGCTTATCAATTCCCTTTTTATTTAAGGCAATAAGATTTTTCTTAAATAATTATCTACCCATAAATCCCCTTTTTATGCTTATAAATGTCAATTTGTCAATAAAATCCCAGCGGACATTTCCTAAGACATTTATGTATGATTATTAATTTCTAATTAGTATACTTTTATATCTATTCCATTTTTATCAAGTCTCTTTTTATCCATTTGTACTTATTAATTGTAACTCCTAAATTCATTTCATTAAATTGCCCATTAATTGGAGTTACCGTCTTTAATTAACCAATTATTACCCATTAATTGGCAATTCATAATTTTTTGCTCATTAATAGGAATTGCTACATTTTCGAATTCTACCTATTCGCTTTCCTAAATATAATAATAACTGACAAACATTACGCATATATAACACATGAATAAATGATGTTCTCATTTGTTAATGTAATAAATACATATAAACTATTTGTTCTTATTCAAATATGCTCTAATCATATATACGTAACTAGAATACGTTTTCCATATTTAATTTGCTAGAATTAAATTCCTCATGAAGGTTTTCTGCTATGATTTCCATAAATTGGTTTTAACGCAAAAAAAACGATTTACTACACTTGAAATTACAAGGAATGGATAATTTCTTTTTATTTGGAATAAACAGTGTAAACTGCGGAGAATAAATCTATATTTGACACATCTCTTCCCTTTTTATTTTATTCCTTGTTAAATCAAGTGTCGCCTTTTTGAATCAAAAGTGGAAAAAGTAAACAAATTTATAAAAATCTAATAAATGTTCTTCCCACAAATTAAACTGTGGAAAATCTACAAATTAACACTAATTTGGGCAATAATCCAAAAATTCTATTTTACACCCAAATACAGATCTGGAATAAAAATATATAACATTCATACTCTAAAATCTTTGAGATCGATATCTAGCAAGGTGTAAACATATTTCAAATTAAGTCTAAAACAAGAATGTATAGGCAATAGTTTTCTATACTAATATAAGCCTACAGTTCACAAATAAAATTGGTTTAAGCACAAAAATCAAATGTATGCTCATAGAATAGATTTAAAATCATAAACAATATATAAATTTCCCACTCACCTTTTAAAAGTGATCCAAATCTCCAAATCTTAAGTAGAACCTTTGATTCATCTCCAAATCCTTTTTAATCCAAGCAATATGTATAAAAGGGATATTTACATGTATTAGAATTACAGATATGAGAAGAGATACATACAAATATATATATATATATATATATATATATATATATATATATATATATTACCACAAATAAGTGTATAGTTGATTCTCTTCTCTTCTTTTTTTATTAGGTTTCTATTCTCTCCAATTTGTACAAATATAGATATACATATCTTATTTTTATAATTTAGAAGGAATGTGGAGAAGAAGAAAAGGTAGAGCTTCGCTACTACCAATAGAAAAATATGATAAGAGAAAGGAGGGTTAGGCCTGAATTTATAGGCGTAAGAATCAACCTCAATCGTTCGATTTAAAATATTAAATCCGGGCTATTGTGGCCAAGGTTTTTTGCGCTTACGGTTACCCAACCGGTCGACTGCTACATGTTGATCGGTCATAGTAAATGGTCGGCCTGTGGGCTCGGACGAATAATTATAAACGTTAATTAATCATACTTGAATTATTTCCATTATGAATTCGTTTTTCGTCAGTAACTTCTTCGTTTGGACTTCGATTGCAAAACTCGAAATATGAAAGTTGCTTAAAATTTCGCTACGAATGCAATGGTGCAAGTTTCATGGTCAAATTCTATTATTTGCACAAATTCCATTTTTGGAGCCTAAACTAACTAACTAATTAAATAAATAACACCAAATTACGGGGTGTTACATGTCCGCTTCAACCTACTTTGTGAAGTAGTCCACATATATAATGTCATACTTTGCTCTTCCTTTCGATATCAGTACCACACCAATGATATCAATTCCCCAAACCACCAATGACAATGGACTGACCATTTGTGTAAGCTCTGCTGATGGGGCTCATAATTTTTTGAGAACCTTTGGCACCTATCATAGCGTTTGGTATAATCTGCTGCATCTCGGTTGATTGTCGGCCTAAAGTATCCACGGTGAAATATCTTCTCTACGAAAGTCTACCCTTCGATGTGATCACCATAGCTCCCTTCATGTACTTCTAAAAGGATTTTTTTGCTTCGTCTTTGGTGACACATCGCAGCAGGGTGGTTGAGAAACCACTCCTATAAAGCTCTCCTTCTTGAACAATAAATCGTGGTACTTTATGAAGGATTTTTCACCGTTCATTCCCTCCATTCAGGAGAGGTCCTTTCAAAATAGTCTTTGGTTGGAGATATCCATGACTACTTTTCTTTCTCAATTGCCAAGATCAAATCGACATCCATCTAGTCGATGCATAAAGTTGATAAAACCACCACTAGAAAAAATTCAGGATTTAGCGCATCCCTAAAGCTTGCAAGTTAATCAGCTTTCATATTCTCTTCTTAGGGTATGACCATGATTGTATAATGCTCAATATCATTCAATAGTTCCAGTGTCTCTGTTTGGTAAGGAGCAAGTCTCGCACCCTAAGCCTAAAATTCCTTCTTGACTTTCGCTAAATATATGAAGTGTCTTGACCCTTATTTCTTTCACTATTTGGAGTCCCGCAATCAATGATTCATATTCAGCTTCATGTTTGTAGTTGGGAACTCTATATCTAGGGTATAGTATATTATTTATCCTTCTAAGGTCATGAGTCTCACTACTACCCTGGAACTCGTATCATTGAAAGCTTCATCTACGTATAACTTCTAGTAGAACATGGATCATGTCATCTTCCTCTTCTCCATCTCGAATAGTGAATTCAACGATGAAATCAGCCAATACATGTCCTCATATCGCCTTTATAGGATGGTAGGTTTTACCATATTGGCTCAATTCAATGTTCCATTTCAATAGTCTTCCTAAAGTTTCGGGTCGACGCATCACTTGACTTAGTGGCTGATAGTTAAACCTTTATCGGGGTAAGCGTAGAAGTTTGTTTGTAGCTTCCACAAATGGAACACCCCGAAATTTTTACAATAATTAATTCAAAACGAAATTAATAAATAAATAATAAAGTTAGAAAAAAAATATAATTTTACAAACGTCAGAATCTGGCTACGAAACTTACACCGTTGGGTTCTTGGCGATTTATTGATTAATTTTCACATATAAAGTTTTCCAATCGGAGTTCAAACAGAAAAATTATTAATTTTTGAAGTTCTTGTTAGTACCTTAGGCTTTGGTTTTGATGATAACAAGTTAACAACTATAGGACAATACATAAAATACGGATACTAATGTTTTATCAAGATATATATAGTATATAGTGCAAGATATTAGACAGGTGATGATTAAGAAGACTGTATAGTATAAAGAGTAGATTCATGATGCAGATATGGAGTTTCAAGAGTTCAAGAATGAAGACTCATGAGTATTGAATAGTTCAAGATTTCAAAATATTCCAAATAAGTTATAGTCATAGAATTTATGTTAAAACCCTAATTGCACATTCTTGATCTCTCTCTCTCTGTCTCTCTTTATTACAAATAAGTTTTAAATATTTTTCAAATATTTAGGTTTTTAAAATAATATTTTCAAACATCTATCCAAAATATTTCTCAAAATAAATTCTTAATCATTTATATTTATAAAGATATTATATTAGGTTTTTTAATTATTTTTAATCTATGATATTTTTTGGTATTTTAGTTTATATCTTCCATTTGTTTATTTTTGATATTCATATTTTGGTTTTAGATATTTACTTATAATGTATCTATATTGATTTTATATTATTTATATTATAATGAATATCCTTGTTAAATCTTTCAAACTTATTTTATAAAATAAGTTTTAATATGATTAAAATATGTATAAACTATGTGTTGGTATCAAAATTGGCCACCAACACCCAGTTGTATGCGAAAGTACCAATATCCAATCCAATCAAAGTAATACGAAGACAAATAAACGAAGAACAAAATTAAAGCAATAAGAAGGCAAGTAAAAAAAGACATAGATTCATAGTGGTTCGGCTAACTCCGGCCAACGTCCACTCCAAAGATTCTCCTTTTATTAGTTTATACTGCTGATTACAGTTATAAATCCATGGAATCAAAAGATAAAAATGGCAGAGTATAGCCTAGGTAGAAGATGAAGAAGAATGAAGAGCCCTTTGCTGATGCCATGCCCACTATATTTATAGGAGAAGACGTGAGAATATCTCACTCGAACCTAGCACAGGAACCCTGAAGCCCAGATGAGCCTACCTAGAAAGTTTGGGGCCCACCGAAGCCCATAATAGGGATCGGGGTCGGTCCCTATTTTTGGGAATCATGGGGTGCGATCGCTATGGTGGGTTCCCCATGATATTATCTTCTTGTGCTCCAAATTTCATATCGATCGCACTTACGGATCTTGAGATATCGATCGAGCATCGCTGCATTATGTCGTGAGCTGGGATAAGGGTCGATCCCTATATGGGGATTGGGTATGATCCCTCTTAATTGCTTCTTTGAGCTTGCAATCCCTATGGTGTTTTCCTTATGTTGTAATATGCTTGTACTCCAAGTTTCATGTTGATAGCATCAGCAGATTTTGAGTTATTGGCTGATCATTGTCGCAACTTCAACTAAACCGATCCCCAAATAGGGATAGGGGTCGATCCCTATAGAGGGATCATACCCGATCCCTCCAAGTTGCTCTATTTGTTATGCTATCCTTAGGATAGACACACTATGGTACCCTTTTCTTGTCTCCAAAGTTTCAACTCAATCCACTTTATGGTTGTTGAGTTATGAAGCGATCGTCATTGAGTTGTGTTGTGTGCATCCTATTCAATCCGATTTCTTTACTCTGATCCCTCTATTCCGATCCCTTATTGTAGAGTGAATATTTCGATCTAATCCCTCTCCTAGGGGGAGTGCTAGTTCCATACTTAGCCATATTTTGTGTGCTTTTCATTAATATCCATCCAACTATCGTCCATAGTTCCAAATATAACCAATCTCCAATCCTGGTAACCATATCTCTGGGCTTTCTGCCTTGATGATCGTGAAGTCTATTGGGTCCGCCTATGTACTGGCAAAAGGCAGGTTAATACTTTGTCGTCCAAAACATGCCTTGCAATAGGAAGTTGTGTTTTGAATTTCCATAAATCCAAAATCCTAAGTCCATAATCCATCGATAGCCATACTATTCAATCCGAATCTAATCCATTTCCAATCCAAATCCATGATCTTTCCAGATCGTTAGTGAAATCCATGAACACTTCGATTCGATATCCAATTTCGAATCCGTGAACTCTCCGGATAATTTTATCCAAATCTGTATCCATTCGAAGCCAAATCCATTGCCGTTCGAGGCTGATATCCAAATCTGTGACCTATTCGGGTCGTTAGCCAAATTCTAGACCGCTCTGGACCCATATCCAAGTCCGCGACCGCTCCCGGTCAATGTCCAAATCTATGGATATTTGAAGCTGATATCCAAATCTGTGACCTCTCCGGGTCCTTGTCGAGCACAATCCATACTCGACGACCGAGTAAGCCAATCTTATCACTCTTCGGCGAAGCAGCGTTACATCTTGTACTCCGGTTCAGTGTCTTTGAACATTAAGTGGTATCTTGGCCTAATTCTGAGGCCGATCGTTGTCTCCCCAAACCATTGCCGAGCGTATTCCATACTCGATGACCCAAGTAGTCTGATCCTATCGCTCTCCAGCAAAGCGACCTACTCCTTGCTAGGAATAACCCATACCTGACGTCCTGTTTGGTTTTATTCTCCGGCCTCGACTCTCCGATCGAGGACTTAATCCATGTACGAGTCCATTTTGTCGCTCTCTGGCAAAGGGACTCACAACTTTCGGTTACCGCCCCATCACTGCGATCGGGATAATAATTGCATCCTAATTTATTTATCGCAGTAATGCAGATAATAAATTATTTAATAAATAAGAGTTTGCACATCTAGAAATCCAAAAAACTAAAAAAGCGAAAGGGTCCCTCTTCGGGCACGACGGTTCATCATCGTCTCAGAGCATGCCTTAGGACCGTCATCAATCCCGTACATGTGTAAATGATTTAGCTGCCTTATTATAGAATTTATTATTATTATTATTTTGGTCGGAATCCAAGTCCTGAACTCGGCCCTTACCATCACGATTAGTTGATGACGATCCGTGTTATCCGGCATTTTGACCCTGCGATATTCGAACTGATTGGACAAGTTAGATTCGAGTGTCATCAAGGCCAGTAATTCCAGGGTGATGATTGTGGGGACCAGAAGTCAAGTATAGATGGTAATACAAAGCCATGATCGAATGGAATTGTAACATCCCCTATTTGGAGGCCCGAAGCTAAGCGCTACAAATGCTGCAGTCATCTATAGTACTAACTTCCGGTGACCAAATACGGTAATGTTAATGGTATTCATAATATCATCATCACAAGAATATGAAATAAAATCACAGATTTCAGAACAAAATTTTCAAATTACATTTTCAAAACATGCTCCATATTCAAATTACAGAATTCCATCGCTTTCCCAGGTTCAGGAAGAATATAATTATTACATAAACACGCCAAGAGCGACAGATGATGATGCCCCTTTGGTTGACCAGAGTACTATATAGTCATAACCGACTTAATACAAACATAGTGGAAATACATCAAAATAAAACTGCAACTCCTAATAGCTATCCATCAGCCACCTGCTCGTCTCCGGAAGCTTTATTCGTCAACCTACTAATAACCTGTAAACCTCAAACGCCAGCCTACTCAAATCAATTTTTGAGCACCCGAGAGTTTAAGGGGAAAACATAAACTTCGAGTCAGACATAAAGCCTAGTATGAATAATACTATACATCTCGATTATCTGATATTAAGTGAGACTATGCCACATAGCGGAACGGGTTTCCCCTCACTAATATTCTTTTAAAACATATCTTTTGCAAATCTTAATCCTGCAACCAAAATTGGTTAAAACTGTAAAGCATTTTATGTAAAAATACATATCAGGTAATAAATGGACTATCCGTCTGATCACTATAGTTTGTTTGGCTAACTACTAACCTTTGGCTGACTCGGGCCTACCAGAAAAACCTAAAAATGATCCAACTTCTGTTAGACATGTCTTCTGGACGGTCTGTCCCTAACTTACTCCTCCTAGGGTCCACTGATCCTTTTGGTTTTGCGAGCTCACCAATAACCTACACTGTACAAATATATTCCTTTTTGTGTGTACCATAATTTTAGTCTTACATGTGATAAAGCCCTACACCCTGGAATTTTGGACTAAATTGGCTAGGGGCTAATAGCTAATGTATAAGGCGCGACCCTATACCAGTCCCATCTTATATTCTAATATCTGAATTATTTTACTTAAATTTTCCTCGAAAACCTTTTCTTCTCAAATTGATTAAAAACCTTTAAATCAAACTTAAACAAGGAAAATATATACTCTATGCTTTACTCAGAATCACCTTGCCATGTTATATATACTTTACTCAAATCTTTGTTGATGAAAACATTTAAACCTTTGAAAGTACCCCTTTCGAAACCAAGTAAAACCCCTGTCTTTCACCTAGGCGGAAAGGCCAAAACACTCCTTCCGAAACCAATCATTTAAACCATTCAAAACCGTTGAAAAACCTTTCCATCGAAAGCTATAAAACCTTGGACATCCTTCTTTAAAATCTTTAAACATTGCCTTTCGAAACCATTGGACAACCTTTCCTTTTAGACCTTTCGAAGTAGTTGGAAAACCTTTCCTGTAAGACCTTTCAAAACCATTGGGGAAACACCCCTTAGAAACCTTTTTTAAACCTTTCGAAAGTATCAAAACCTTTGTAAACAACAAACCTTTAAAAAGCATTTGGGTTCAATTTACAACATGTGGAAACACCTTTCGAAACCATTTAAAACTAACTCCTTTGAAACCTTTGGGTTCTACCTTCAATAGAGCAAAAGGGTCATAAAACATTCAAGTCGAAAGCACTCTTTCGAAAGCATTTCATAAATAAAGAAGTGATGACGTCGAAACCAATCTTCTGAAAGCATTGGAGAAGCGGTTTGGGTTTTAAAACAAAGTATACCTTCCGAAACCATTGACTTTGAAAGGTAGAAAAGCGGAAACAAAGGGCTTCGACCTAGTCGAAAGCAGTTACTTAAAAACAAAGGCGCAACCTCTTAAAACCATTTTTTAAAGTCATTGACCCGGTCGAAAGCAAAACAGGTGCATTTTCATTTAAAAGAAAAGTAGCGCTTCTAACCCTTCGGAACCCCTTGTTTCGACCCAATACCTTCCGCCTTTGTCCAATGTGCTACGTACCAATGTATTGATACCAGGTGCATTGGTTTCGACTGAGATGGAGGCGAGGGTAAGGAGTCGAAAGTCTTGTGCCGAAAGCATTGAAATAGGAAAAAGCATGTATATAAACTGATTTGACTTTTAAATTAATTCTTTTTACCTAACCTGCCTTGTTTGTCAAATTATGATTGGTTGCAAATTTTCTTTTCTAAAAGTATTGCCAATTTTCAGGAATAGCAATTTGAATTATTTACAAATACCCCTTCTCCTTTTATAAATATATAAAATATTTTAGTCTCATACCTTAAATAATTTTATATATCCATTAAAACACTTAGGAAAATTCTACAAAAATCCAGAAAATCATTTTTAATATGTTTTCTAACATATATAGATTTTAGACCCTAAGCCAATATAATTTGGTCGTAATTAATTTTAAATCCAAAATAGCATTTTCTTTACTAGAAAATTCATATAAAATCCACATTAATTCATAAAATTATGAAAATTGAAACTCATCTCTAAAATATCATTTCTGATCTATATCTAAAATTGCAAGGCATTTGGATGTCATTAAATAGGGTTTTCACATTAAAACATATCATAAAACCTATATGAATAAGCATAAATCATCAACAGTCATATATAATAATTTTATCCTTCAAAATCATAGCATAACTTTGCAAATCAAATTCGGATTTTCCTTAGAACCGAAAACAATTAGAAAATATGAGATGTAGTCATTATTCACCTTAGCTTTGTGATTAAATATATGAGATTTGTTCTTGATTAAGTGATTCGATTCTGCCTCTTGAAATCCTAGCTTTTATCTTCTCTTGAGCTTGCTAATGGTGGCCGACCTTAGCTTGTATTTATGACTTGTGAATAATGAAGTGAACGTGAGTGTTGAGGGGTTAAGGGTTTAGGGTATAAGGATGTGCCTTATTCCTATTTTGCCCTTGCATATTTCCTAACCTTTTCTTCTCTTTTTATTCTTTAGTTCACTTGTTTAACATGGCACGGCTACCCCTTATTTAATCACAAATCTCAATCCATTAATCATCTTACTTTATTTTATTTTAATTAACTAATTAAATATCCTAAATAATGTTAATAAAAATATGGGGTGTTACAGACTCCCCTCCTTAAAGAATTTCGTCCTCAAAATTACGATAAGGTACACGTCAAAACAATCAAAGGTAAAACATACCATCAAACAAATCAGGATAAGCATCTCTCGTTCTGTTCTTAGTCTCCCAAGTACGGTCTCTCTCGTCCTCACTCCACTGGACTTTAACTAATCTGACTGTCTTGTTCCTCAACTTCTTCTCATCTCTCGCGACTATATGGACAGGCTTCCTAACTATAGTCAAGTTTAGTTCCACTACTAAATCATCTAACATAGTCGGTGCTATAGTGGTGTCTGGATCTTTTACACACTTTCTAAGATGAGATATATGGAAACCATCATGGATTGATGCCAAACTATTCAGTAACTCTATTCTATACGCGATTTTCCCGATCCTCTCAATAATAGGAAATGGTCCTCCTAATCTCGGTGCTAACTTCCCTGTCTTCCTAAACCCGATAACACCTTTCATCGGTGACACTTTGACGGAAACCTGATCTCCAACAAAGAACTCTAAATCTTTCCATCTTCTATCCGCATAGCTCTTCTGCCTAGATTGAGCTTCCTTCATTCTAGCTCGAATCAACTCAATCTTTTCTGCAGCTTCTCTAACCAAATCCGGACCAAGTACTAATCTATCCCTGGTCTCTAACCAACAACCTGGAGATTTGCATGACCTTCCATACAAAGCTTCAAACTGTGCCATCCCTATACTAGCCTAATAACTGTTGTTACATGAAAACTCGACTAAGTGTAGATGATCTTCCCATGATCCTTCAAAATCTAATACACAAGCTCTTAACAAATCCTCCAAGATCTTGTTAACTCTTTTCGTTTACCAATCAGTCTATAGGTGGTAAGCGGTACTCATCTTGAGATTGGTACATAAGGTATCCTTTAGACTCTTCCAGAACTCGCTAGTGAATAAAGAATCTTTATCGCTCACTATACTACTAGGAATTTCGTGCAATCTAACCACATTCTTCATAAACAACTTCGCTAACACAGGTGCCGTTCCGATTGACTTAATTGGAATGAAATTGGCACTTTTGGTCAACCTATCCACAATGACCCATATACTTTCATTTCCTCTATTAAACCTTGGCAACCCGTCAACGATATCCATAGAAATAGAATCCCACTTCCACACTGGAATATCCAATGGCTAAAGCAACCCACTTGGCTTCTGATGTTCGGTTTTCACCTGTTGACAGTTCAAACACTGTTTCACCCATAAGCTTACATCCTTCTTCGTTCCTTCCCAGAAGAAACTTCTCTTTATGTCCTGATACATCTTACTTCCTCCTGGATGAATAGTGAACTTCGAACGATGGCATTCCTCCAAAACCTCTTTCCTTATGTCTCCCATATTTGGAACACATAATCTTCCTTTCTTTCTCAACCACCCATTCTGGTCAAGACTAAAATCATTCAAATCATCGCTCTCTGTTCCATCTCTTAACCTTCTGATTCTTTCAGCCAACACTGGATCCTCCTCCTGTTTAGAAGCAATCTTTTCGATCGTTACTAGTCGAACTTCTAAACTAGATAACATAACCGATTCTCCACTTGATCCTGCTACTGATCTCCATTACACTCTGCAAGTCGACAACTCTTCCAAATCTTTACACTCTGCTATCATCGCCAACACTGCATTTTTAAGCTTCCTGCTAAGCGCATCTGCAACCTTATTGCCTTTCCCCAGTGTGTACTCAATTCCAAAATCATAAGCAGCAATAAACTCTAACCATCTCTATTGTCTCATGTTCAGCTCCTTCTGAGAGAACAATTATTTCAACGACTTATGATCCGTAAACAACTCAAATCTCTCCCCCAAAAGGTAATGTCTCCACACCTTCAAAGAAAAAATAACTGCAGCTAATTCCAAATCATGGGTCAGATATCTAACCTCATGCGGTCTAAGCTGTCTAGAAGCATAGGCAATCACTTTACTTCTTTGCATTAACACAGCTCCTAACCCGGTTCCATATGCATCTGTGTACACCACCAAATCCTGATTCCCCTTTGGAACAACTAACACAGATGCATTTTTCAATAAGTGTTTCAGTTCTGGAATGCCTCCTCACACTTATTGGTCCAAAAGAACTTCGTATCCTTTCAAGTTAGCTTGGTCATTGGTGCCACTATCCGCGAAAAATCCTTAATAAACCTCCGATAGTAACCGGCCAATCCCAGAAAACTTCTTATCTCAGTCACAATTTTTGGTCTCTTCCAACTATTCATGACCTTAATCTTAGCCGGATCCACTGATAACCCTTTCTCTGTAACTACATGGCCAAGAAACTTCACTTCCTTCGTTCAGAAATGACACTTCGGGAACTTCGCCTTCAGTTGATGCTGCCTTAACATTTCAAGCACTACTCTAAGATGAACTTCATGCACTCTTTCATCCTTAGAGTACACCAAAATATCATCTATGAAAACCAAAGGACCTATCCAGGTGCTCTCGGAAAATCCGGTTCATCAAATCTACAAAGAAAACTGGCGCATTAGTTAGTCTGAATGCCATCACTATCCATTCGTACGATCCATATTGAGTCCTAAATGCCGTCAAAGGAATACTATCATCTGCCAGTCTAAGCTGATGGAAACCTGTTGCTAAATCCAACTGTGAAAATATTTTGACTCCACTCAACTGATCGAACAAATCGTCAATCCTAGGCAACGGATATCGATTCTTTATCGTTTTCTCATTCAAATTACAATAATCTATACATACCCTTAACGATTCGTCCGGCTTCTTAGGAAACACTACTGCTACTCCCCAAGGTGAACTACTAGGTCTAAAAAAATTCTTGCCTTCCAAATCCACCAACTGTACCTAGAGCTCCCTCATTTCGGTAGGCGTCATCCTGCTTGGAGGTCTACTCACTGGTTCTGATCCAAGCACCAAATCTATCCAAAACTCAATGGTTCGTTTCGGTGGCAATTCTACAACAGGTTTAAAAATATCCGCGAATTCTGTAACCACAAAAACTCGATTCAGCTCGTCTTCTACCTCCACCACACCCAACAAAGCATTCACCTCACAGCAAGGGTTTTCTACGGTGTATACAATCCGCTCCCTAAAGTCTGGGTGTCTAAGCGATATTTTCCCATCATAGCAGAATATCCTAACATCGTACTCACTTAACCAATCCATACCCAAAATAATTTCAAACCCTATGAAATCAAATACATGCAAACTCCAAACAAAGGTATGACCTAACAAGTCAGACTCTAGGTGGTCACATTTCATCCCAAGTGTTGCATACCCTCCTATCGGATTTGCAAGCCTTAAGGAAGTAACTAAATATGGGGGTTCTAGGTTAAGCTTATCTACCAAACATCGAGATATAAAAGAATGCGATGCACCAGTATCAAACAGAGCACTAACTGCCATTCCAAGAATCATAAGCGTACCTCCCAACACTGCTTTCCCCTTTTCCCCTGCCATTGGCCTCGAGGTAGCTAGTTCAAATGCAAATACTTTTGCTCTCCCTACCTTAACAGGCTCTTTGCACTAGTTCTTATAGTGGCCAATCTGATCGCAGTTGAAGCACCTAATGTTCTTCTTCCCGGTCACCTTCTTTGCCTCTCTAGAATGACATTCATGTGCAAAATGCCCTTTCTTGTCGCACTTAAAACAGACAAATTCTGATTTTTCCTTCTTCACGGCTCCACCCTTCTGGGCTCCCTTCTTAGGAAAGAACTTCCTTTATGACTCTGCCCCCACCTGGACCTCCTTCGCCTTTTTCTTCTCTATACAGAAGCAATCATTTCCTCGTGTCTTAGAACCATCTCTTCTACAACATCACAAGGATCCCTAATATGAGGTAATGTAGCCCTAGCCAATTCAGGTTTCAACCCCATAATGAACTTCTCATTTCTCTTAATCACGGTATCCATAGTGGAATAACCATATCTTGCCAACTCCTCCAACCTTGTAGCATACTCTAAGACAGTCATCTCTCCCTGCTCCAACTCAGCAAACTTTCTGAGCAAGGTAGACTTTGCCATCATAGACATGAATCTGTCCTCGAACCTCCTCTTAAACTCGGCCCATGTCATCGTTCCTTCATTCACTCCAACTGTCACACTGTTCTACCAGTATAAAGCTGCTCCTTGAAGCTGTCTCGAAGCGAGCCTTCTTTTCTGCTCATCACTGAGCCCTAAATCTAAAAAAAATCCTCTCACAATGCAGTAACTAGTTCTCCACTTCTATGTGTCTTCAGTCCCAATGAATGGTTTTCCTCCCAACCTAACATAGTCCATACTTAAAGAAGAATAATTGTTGATTACGGAGCTTCTTGGACTCCTCCTCCATATACTCCAGCAGAAACCCCCGCTTGCATTATATTCACGAAAAAATGAAACATGGCTCCCATGTCAACTTGCGGGACCTCAGCACCAATATTTCCAGCTTATGCCTGACCTTGGTTCCTTCTAGTATTAGGCCTGACATTTCCATCTGCAGTAGTGCTTCCTCCTTCAACATTAACTCTTCGAGAATCCATATCTACATTTGAATCTTCGTGAGATATAGAAAAATAACCTAATAGAGATAGGATACCAGGGATAAAACACATACATATATATAGCAAATAAAAGTACATTACTATAGCGTTATCCATTGCCTCAATTGTATCTCTAATTCCTAAGGATTATGTTTTTTTTCAGAAATCATTTTTAGTTAAAGTTTTTCATAAATTGTGCTCGATACCAAGTTGTAACATCCCCTATGTGGAGGCCCGAAGCTAAGCGCTACAAATGCTGCAGTGATTCACAGTATTAACCTTCGGTGACAAAATACGGTGATGTTAATGGTATTTATGGTATCATCAACACAAGAATATGATACAAAATCATAGATTTCAAAACAACCTTTTCAAATTACATTTTCAAACATGTTCCATATTCAAATTACATAATCCCATCGCTTTTCCAGGTTCAGACCATATATAATTATTACATAAACATGCCAAGAGCGACATATGATGATGCCCCCTTGGTTGACCAGAGTACTATATAGTCATAACTGACTTAATACAAATACATCGAAAATACATCAAAATAAAATAGCAACTCCTAAATAGATATCCGTCAGCCACCTGCTCGTTTCCGGAAGCTTTATTCGTCAACCTACTAATAACATATAAACCTCAACCCTCAGCCTACTCAAATCAATTTTTGAGCACCCGAGAGTTTAAGGGGAAAACATAAACTTCAAGTCAGACATAAAGCCCGGTGTGAATAATACTATACATCTCGGTTATTTGATATTAAGTGAGACCATGCCGCTTAGTAGAACGGGTTTCCCCTCACTAATATTCTTTTAAAACATATCTTTTGCAAATCTTAATCCTGCAACCAAAACTGGTTAAAACTATAAAGCATTTTATGTAAACATACATATTAGGTAACAAATGGACTATCTGTCCAATCACTATAGTTTTGTTTGGCTAACTACTAACCTTTGGCTGACACGGGCCTACCTAAAAAACATAAAAATGATCTAACATCTGTTAGACAAGTCTTCTGGACGGTCTGTACCTAACTTACTCCTCCTAGGGTCCACTAATCCTAATGGTTTTGCGGGCTCACCAATAAACTACATTGTACAAATATATTCCTTTTTGTGTGTACCATAATTTTAGTCTTACCTGTAACAAAGCCCTACACACTGGAATTTTGGACTAAATTAGCTAGGGGCTAATAGCTAATGTATAGGGCGTGACTTTATACCAATCCCATCTAGTATTCTAATATCTGAGTCATTTTACTTAAATTTTCCTTCAAAACCTTTTCTTCTCAAATTGATTTAAAACCTTTAAATCAAACTTAAACCAGGATGATATATACTTTATACTTTACTCAAAATCACCTTGCCATGTTATATATACTTTACTCATATCTTTGTTGATGAAATCGTTTAAACCTTAAGAAGTACCCTTTTCGAATCCATCGAAAGTACCCCTTTCGAAACCAAGTGCAACCCCTTTCTTTCACCTAGGCCGAAAGGCCAAAACATTCCTTTCGAAATAATTTATTTAAACCTTTCGAAACTGTAACGCCCTACCTCAAGACCCATATTAACAAAGAGAATTACTGGGTAATTCTCTCTGCTAATGCAGAGAATAGGGCTAGTTAGGAGCGACCGTCTATAATCTTGTCTTAAATATCTACTGAATACGTCGATAAATGCTCTATTTTTTTTCTATCTCTCGTGGATCGACATATCCAATAAATACTTAATACAAAACTATAGGTGGCTAATGGATCTAGCAGAACAAAATACAATAACAGAATGCATATCACATCATAGAACATTAAACATAATATATATAAATACATATACATAGATACATTCCAGTACAATACAAAATGATACACAAAAGTGGTTCAAAGACCACACTGTATACACCGAGTCAAAAACATACAACAGAGTCAAGCGGAAAGAAATATAAACTACACAAAAGTGCTAGGTTGATATTCAAGCAGATGCATGAAAGTTAAGTCCCAAATTGATAGCTAACCTGAAACAACTCGGTCTGACCCGAGTATAAAATACACGGGTTAGTCTAGCTAAAACAATCGGTTAATAAGAATAGACGATAATATGAAGCCTATGATACAAGGTGATAATTCTTCTCGAATGAGAAGTGGCAACAGAAAGAGCACACACTCATAACTTAAGTGGACCAATGTCACTTAAGTATAGAAAAACCTCGAAAGAGGTAACACAAATTGTAACGACCCGTAAATTTCAACTGTTTTAATAACGTAATTAGTTGAAATTTTGTGAAATTTTAAACGATAAAATTTTGAAATATAAATTTGATATTTGAAATGCGTTTAGTTAAACATAGCAACTGGTAAATTTTCGTCCGAAAATATGAAAGTTTATTTCGCGCGTAAATTTACTTCAATTTAATCAGTTAAAAAGCGATGAAAATAAAATGTTTCCGAAACCTAAATATTTTTACATAGAAAAATTCAAAACCATCTTTTGAGCAAGATGTTAGTTTGTCGTTTTTCCAAATTCGGACATCTTTGGCTCCGTCGATCTTATTTTTCAGTGTTTTTCTTGCATTTTCCGCTATTAGAAAATTCGAATTTTTATAATTCAATCATACCACCGATATCATTATACCGTTTTGACTGTCTCGTCGTGCTGACCTCTACGACATACTCATTTCTGTATTTTGACGGCCGAGGCACGACGGAATTGGTGAACCAATTAATCGTATCAGTACCGTTTTGTTCCTTTTGAATTCTTTGACCAATTGTTCAGATTTCAATGGATACTACCATTTAATTTCCTTGAATTCAAGCACATTAGACCTTTACATTTCCCAAAGCTGAATATTTCACCGGTTCCTTTCTTCATTTTGTTCGGCTCATCCCTCTCTCACTATTTCTTCCTAACTCTTCATATTTGCACACTGTGTGTTAGTTCTCATTTGCTTTTCAATTCTGTGGTAAAATCCAAGACTTTAAGTTTTTTCTTTTAATCAAATCAGGGAGCAAATTATGCATGCGTGCCACCACTTCATCAATTTATCTTCACCATGCGCCTCCCTCCCTCATCTTTGCACGTGGGCATGGCTTGCCGAAGTCGCACCACCTCCGCGTACCAGCAAGCACCTCCTCCGCCTGAGCTACACCGAACGCCAACACCAAAGCCTTCGCCGCTCATCCCACGATATCCCGCAACCGACTTCTTTCTCCACAACAGCCACCACACCGAACACCAAACAACCACCAACAGCCCACACGAGAGAGCCCGCCCTGTCGCCTCATCCAGCAGCACTCTCACCCCTCGGCCTTCGGCCTCAACCTGCTGCAACCACCACCCATGCCACCGGATCTAGACAGCCATCCGCTTCCACCAAGTGTCGACCGCCTTCGCGCTTTCCCTGTGAAAACCCGAGCCTCGCTTTCACCACCAACTTTGCAGCCTTTGCCGAGCTCCGCCGCATCACCATGCTCTAAAGCAGTCGTAGCCTCCACTTTATATATTGGTAATATATATATATATATTTCTTACGTATGTATACGTTTACTTTATATAAAATTTATTTCTACATTTTACGTTAGTTTTGAAACTTATATATGTATTATGTCTTAGTATACATATTTTATAACAATTCATTTATATCTTAGTATATTTTAGGTTTGAAATGATATAATATTATAAAAGCAGTTTTATGTATGTAAGTTATATAACTGAATGTGGTTTCAAAATGTTTCAACTGGGCAACCAATATATGTTTGTGATGTTCTATATATGTGCTTATAGCACGCGTGTCTTATTTTCCGGTTATATATATTTTTGTTTTAAGAAAAAAATTCTGCATGTTGCTTATGGTCTAGATATATATATTATAAATTTGTTTAAATATCAGTAAATATATATGCGTATATATGAGTAGTATGATGTTGTTTAGTTTCACCGGCGACATCATCATTTTATATTGCCTGAGACATATATATGTTAGACTATATATACACCTATATATGTGAGCCTATGTAAATGTTTGCGTAAATATATATTAGTTACAGTGTGTAGTTTTGCACAACAGTTTGCATTTTACAGTGAATAATATATATAAGTTTTGTATATATAAGTTTTACAGTAAATAATATATATTATATACCAATGCCTTGCATTTTATTAAGTATAGGTTCGGTTGTATTATTCTGTGGGTTTAGTTTATACATATTTATATATATACATAGGTATATGCATATATTTTATGAGTCTGGTTTCAATTGTTATATTGGGGTTTAGTTTAAATCTTAATATGTGTTTAAAAAAAACGTGTCTCTTATATCTCAATGTCTGGTTCACATTTTATATTAAAAAGAATGTTGTGATATTTTGTCTAAATATATGTTTACGTTAGTTAGATATATGGTATATTATGAGGTTATTTCGATGGTCATTTTATTTTTAATATATATATATATATAATGATTTCGATAAGATGTTATATATGCTTGTAGTTATAAAAATTTCAATAGCTATATAGAGCTGTATATATATATTTCAAATTATAATATGTGGATATGTTTGTTTTATTATATGGGTTTTATTTAAAACCATGATTTTGAAATACACATATATTTGAATTTAGAATATGATATTTTAGTATATATTGTTATATATATAAGTTCACTTATACTAATTATCTTCGTCGATCCAGTTTTGATTTGATTTCTTCTATTCCTATTTATCAGCTTTGATCATCGAACTCGTGCTTGGATTCATAACTCAATTTCAGTATCTGTATCAGTGTGCGTATCTGTGTCATCTCCCGTTCTATCTAGCCTCGAAAGGTGAGCAATCACTCACGATTAACGTTCTTTTATTTATTAAATTTGATTTCAATTGAAACGACAATTGAAATATGCTGCTGTTAGTTAATTACACTGTTATTTATGCTATTAACTGTAACAGTTCATCTGTGACATCTGACACCATTATCTGTTAATTATACGATGATAATCCCGTTTGGTTGATAAGTGATTGATTGTTTGTTGTTTATTTTGGAGGTTAAATTGTAATATATAAAGTGATAAATAGTATGCAATTGAATTTGACGTAGGATAATTAAAATTTGAATCGACATATATGTTGAATTTGATATGACCCCTTTTAGTTGTTAAATTAATTGACATGTAGAATAGTGATAATTACACTTTGAACCGTTGAACGTATATTGGATTAATTGTTGTAGTATAAAATTGAAATTGAATGACAAGTGAAAAACCGTATAAATAATTAGTGGAATAATCTTTAATCTGCATGAAATGATAGTGTAGATTTTAGAAATAATTATATTAATTCGCACAAACAACAATGTGAATTAATACGGTTATTTCGGGATTATTTGAATTGATTATTGGATTGATATTGGTTGTTGTTATTGCTTGTTTATTTACTTTGACACCATCCCAGTTATCACACTGCAAGTTCCTTTTGCTATGTTTTGATTTTGAATTGAATTGGAATCGGGTTGAAATGATAAATACCCAAATGAACTTGACTTAGGATAGAGAATTAAATAAAACCCGATTGGTCAATGATTTGATTTAATAATGAAATAAAGATTTTATTTGAATAAATGATAAGGCTTTGAAATGAATTTGGAATTTGGATTTTAATGAAAGGAAATGTTAATATTTAATAATCTGAAACAAATTATTAACATAGTAGTTAATGAAGGAATGTTGTTTAAAATATAATTATTAAGTTTGAGATTATTTAATAATTAAGTTTTTGAAATTATTTAATAATGGAATAAGATTGAATTATTTAATAATCAAATAAGAATTGAATTCTTTGTTAAGAGAAATTGAACTTTTGAATAAGTGAATCTTTACTTCGTAAATAAGTGAAACTGAATTTCTTTAACGAGAAATAAAATGTGATTTATTGAAATTGATGTAAGACTTGAAATTTAAAGAAATTTGATTTGATGAATTTAATTTAATTCAATTTGTAAGTTTTGATATAATGAAGTTGAATTTAAATAATGGATTTAATGAATTGGGAATTTAATAGAAATTGTTTTGAATGGCAAATTAACTTAATAAATATTGAATGAAATCGATAAATGAATTTGAAATTGATTTGAATGTTAAATTAAATTAATTTAAATGATTTTGGAATGAAATTTATATATGAATTTGAACCAATATTTGAATTGTTTAAATAAAAGTTGAAATCGAATTATAAGATTTTTAAATGGTTACTTGAAAGTTTTGAAACGAAAAGTATGGAAATTGGTTTAGAAAGACAAATGAAATGTTGGTTTACAAATTCTATTTGAAATTGAAATTGATTTGGTTTTGAAATTTATTAAACGACCAATCGGTGTAATAATGACGAAAGTTATTAAAGAAACCGGAATCGGTTAGGGACATACTCTTTGTCTCAACCGAAAACCACTTTAATAACTATACGCGGAGTGTGATCCAGAATGAAGTGGTTGGAATGATGTACGTTGATGACTGAAGAAAGAGAACGATAATGGATAGCCTTGACACTTGTGTCAAATTGGAAATGACTAAAACAGGAGCCGTGCCGGGCCAAATGGAGGTCAGCTACCTCGAGCGAACATACTTCTTCGAAAACTAATCATTACTTGTTGTCGATTGGTGCACCCTTGATTTTGGGAGTGTTGTTTCGCGGTGTTGCGATCACTGCGGCGATGCGTTTTCACCAGTCCGGATCAGGCAAACGGTAGTTTCACTACCTTGGGTATTGCCTCATGTGCCTTGTCATACTTGGATCCCTATATACGCGACCACTACGATTTGTTTTGTGTTATACCTATGGAGTACTCCCTGATAGCCCACTAGTTTACGGTGGAGTTTACAGTGCTGTATAGACTATAACGCTTATATAAAATGTGTTAAGGGGGATAATGGTAACGCCTTAACACTATTTTGATACCTTATATTACTGATAGACATTATCTACTTAGCGTACATTACTACCTAGTAGATAGTTTAACGGATCCTTAAAGTATGGTTATTCCAAACATCCTTTGAGTTACTTGTATTTCAGTTGCTATTTCACTTGAGTTGGATTTATTGATATAAGAATGTTAATCCTGACTCGAGTGTTTTTTGTTTTGCTTTACGCTCGGGTCAGACTGAGTGTACCAGTATTCGAGACTCACCTTTGGAGTTGGAGCTTTGCTTGAAGATCCAGCCATCTATTCTGCTTTCAGTATTTGATGATTCCAGTGATGTATCCTGATTGTATCTGATGTATCGTGTTACTCTTCCGTTGTATCTGGTTTAACTCTGATGTAACTTATATATTTATATAGTAGCTTCATGAACTACTATCTCTTTTATTTCCGCTGCAATTATTACTCTGTGTTTGTGATCTGTGATTATTTTATTTATTGTATATGTTCAGTTTTGCCAATTTAAATTAACAACGCGGTATTTTGAATTATTCAAGTCCGACATGTGCGGATGCGAATGGTCCAAAATAGCGGGTCGTTACAGTTGGTATCAGAGCATTGGTAGCTCTAGGCAAAACTTAGCATATAGGGTAAATGTATTTACAGAATCACTCTCATTCGAGTTTAAATCTCTTCCTTCTGATTCAATTCCTTTGAATTTTGGAACGTTCCCTGCGGTTCCAAAAATTCATTCGTGTCCCTCACTATTCGTCTTCTTTAAATTCCGGAGTGTCCCATAACTCCACTTCGAATGATCTTTATAATGAATCGGCGGTCTCGCCAAACTTCGAATGATTTATAAAGGGGTGAAACTCCTTTACAATAGGCATTGATTTACCAAAGATTCCTGTATCCTCGGTTTACGATGCTATCTATTTCCTGCTATACCTGAATTCTATTTCTTGAGATCGAGTGTGGATTTGCCTCGAAATTCTGCACCGATCTTATTCTTGAAGTCACGGTCGACCCGTTAAGGTTGCCCGCGATTTATATAAACTTATCCATCTTCTTATTTCGTTATTTAATCATCCTTTCTTCTGTTCGAGCTTATCTTCGAATCAGAATTCTCCTTGATTTGAGTCCATCAAATTTGAAACCCTATCCTTATTTTGAAAATTCATTCCTGTATCGTCGAGCAAAGAAATGTATTTGTAAACTAATATATATAAATGTTTTAATATATGCTGTGTTGTTTGAGTTGTTGATGTTGATTTGGATTTCCGATCGATTCGTCTGATCAACGCTATCGATAGGATTTCCAAAACACTTGAGCAGAGCAAGCTGACACAATTTTGTTTTCAAATTTGGAAAAAATAAAAATAAAGTTTGTATGATTTTACTATATATATAAGTATGAATTTTCTTTAACCAAAATGCTAATAAATTGATTGTTGGAATGATAATTTTTGATTATCATTTATTGTTTTGTAAACAATTTACTATTTCAATATCAATAAATGAATTCATAAACTTGGCTATAATTTGATTTGAAATTTGAAATGTATTTAAATTAAGAATTTGAGAATTTAATTTCCGAAAATTTCAAACCTTGGTTTTAAAGGTTTTAAAATGTATTATCTAAAGTATTTTCGAATAAAAATCATTTCATAGAAATTTTAGATGTTTAATCAAGTGCTCTTCTCTTTGTCGCTGGAAAATAATTTCGGTGATGACGGCCGCATCATCGACGTTCATTTTCGAGTTTCGAAGTGGAGAGACTATTCTGTAGCTTTGCTACGGTTTTGTTTTGAAAAAAATATATTTTGATTTGAATTTCTTCAGTAAAATTTGATTTATATATATATGGGTATCTTATTTTAAAATTTGATTTGATATAAATATATTATATATATCTCTAAATTGTTTAAAGTTAATCGGAAATCAAATTCTTAAATTTTGTTAAAGGATGATTTTAATTATAAATAAAACCAAAACTTGGAATAAATATTTAAACTTGAAATAATTGAATTTAAAAATTTTATTTGTATAGTACTAAATTGCATTTCAATATAACTTACCTAAATTATTCAGAAGTTAAATGTAATTGGAAAATATACAATATAAAATGATTTTTATAAATAAAATTTGAGTGTTTATAATAAATTTTATACACTTAGATTTTAATTATAAAAGAAAAGAAAAATGCTAATAAAGATGATAGAATAATAAGTTAATTGAATGAGATGAATATAATAAATTTTGTTCTGAAAGAATTAACAATTGAAATTATATCGACTTATGGAAATACCTTAAATTTAAACCAATTATTGAATATAAATTAATTTAAATTGAAATTTTAATGGTTTAAATTAATTTATATGGTGTAAATATATGTAATAAGATATATTAAGTGAAATAAACACAATAATCATTTGGAATAAAAAGAATTAAATTTGTTGAATAAAATATGAGTACAATAAATGATTATACAAATTGATGATTTAGAAATTGCTAATTAAGGATGATTAGATAATAAAATAATGAATTTAGAAAAAGAAGGATTGATTTAACTTAAATGAACTCAAAGGGATTTAACCAAATTGTTAAATATTAATTAATTTAAATTGAAATTTATATGGTTTAAATTAATTGTTTTACTTGCATCCCAATCTATTTTCTTTCTGGTTGCTTCTATTCTCCTGCCTCCTTCCTTTTCGGGGACGAAAAGTTTTGAGTGGGGGAGAGTGTAACGACCCGTAAATTTCAACTGTTTTAATAACGTAATTAGTTGAAATTTTGTGAAATTTTAAACTATAAAATTTTGAAATATAAATTTGATATTTGGAATGCGTTTAGTTAAACATAACAACTGGTAAATTTTCGTCCGAAAATATGAAAGTTTATTTCGCGCGTAAATTTACTTCAATTTAATCAGTTAAAAAGCGATGAAAATAAAATGTTTCCGAAACGTAAATATTTTTACATAGAAAAATTCAAAAACATCTTCTGAGCAAGATGTCAGTTTGTCGTTTTTCCAAATTCAGACATCTTTGGCTCCGTCGATCTTATTTTTCAGTGTTTTTCTTGCATTTTCCGCTATTAGAAAATTCGAATTTTTATAATTCAATCATACCACCGATATCTTTATACCGTTTTGACCGTTTCATCGTGCTGACCTCCACGGCATACTCATTTCTGTATTTTGACGGCCGAGGCACGACGGAATCGGTGAACCAATTAATCGTATCGGTACCGTTTTGTTTCTTTTGAATTCTTTGACCCATTGTTCAGATTTCAATGGATACTACCATTTAATTTCCTTGAATTCAATCACATTAGACGTTTACATTTCCCAAAGCTGAATATTTCACCGGTTCCTTTCTTCATTTTGTTCGGCTCATCCCTCTCTCACTATTTTTTCCTAACTCTTCACATTTGCACACTGTGCGTTAGTTCTCATTTGCTTTTCAATTCTGTGGTAAAATCCAAGACTTTAAGTTCAAACATGTTTTTTCTTTTAATCAAATTAGGGAGCAAATTATGCATGCGTGCCACCACTTCATCAATTTATCTTCACCATGCGCCTTCCTCCCTCAGCTTTGCACGTGGGCATGGCTTGCCGAAGTCGCACCACCTCCGCGTACCAGCAAGCACCTCCTCCGCCTGAGCTACACCGAACGCCAACACCAAAGCCTTCGCCGCTCATCCCGCGGCAGCCCGCAACCGACTTCTTCCTCCACAACAGCCACCACACCGAACACCAAACAACCACCAACAGCCCACACGAGAGAGCTCGCCCTGTCGCCTCATCCAGCAGCACTCTCACCCCTCGGCCTTCGGCATCAACCTGCTGCAACCACCACCCATGCCACCGGATCTAGACAGCCATCCGCTTCCACCAAGTGTCGACCGCCTTCGCGCTTTCCCTGTGAAAACCCGAGCCTCGCTTTCACCACCAACTTTGCAGCCTTTGTCGAGCTCCGCCGCATCACCATGCTCTGAAGCAGCCGTAGCCTCCACTTTATATATTGGTAATATATATATTTCTTACGTATGTATACGTTTACTTTATATAAAATTTATTTCTACATTTTACGTTAGTTATGAAACTTATATATGTACTATGTCTTAGTATACATATTTTATAACAATTCATTTATATTTTAGTATATTTTAGGTTTGAAATGATATAATATTATAAAAGCAGTTTTATGTATGTAAGTTATATAACTGAATGTGGTTTCAAAATGTTGCAACTGGGCAACCAATATATGTTTGTGATGTTCTATATATGTGCTTATAGCACGCGTGTCTTATTTTCCGGTTATATATATTTTTGTTTCAAGAAAAAAATTCTGCATGTTGCTTATGGTCTAGATATATATTATAAATTTGTTTAAATATCAGTAAATAGATATACGTATATATGAGTAGTATGATGTTGTTTAGTTTCACCAGCGACATCATCATTTTATATTGCCTGAGACATATATATGTTAGACTATATATACACCTATATATGTGAGCCTATGTAAATGTTTGCGTAAATATATATTAGTTACAGTGTGTAGTTTTGCACAACAGTTTGCATTTTACAGTGAATAATATATATAAGTTTTGTATATATAAGTTTTACGGTAAATAATATATATTATATACCAATGCCTTGCATTTTATTAAGTATAGGTTCGGTTGTATTATTCTGTGGGTTTAGTTTATACATATTTATATATATACATAGGTATATGCATATATTTTATGAGTCTGGTTTCAATTGTTATATAGGGGTTTAGTTTAAATCTTAATATGTGTTTAAAAAAGAAAAAGAAAAAAAACATGTCTCTTATATCTTAATGTCTGGTTCACATTTTATATTAAAAAGCATGTTGCGATATTTTGTCTAAATATATGTTTACGTTAGTTAGATATATGGTATATTATGAGGTTATTTCGATGGTCATTTTATTTTTAATATATATATATATAATGATTTCGATAAGATGTTATATATGCTTGTAGTTATAAAAATTTCAATAGCTATATAGAGCCGTATATAAGTATATATATATTTCAAATTATAATATGTGGATATGTTTGTTTTATTATATGGGTTTTATTTAAAACCATGATTTTGAAATACACATATATTTGAATTTAGAATATGATATTTTAGTATATATTGTTATATATATAAGTTCACTTATACTAATTATCTTCGTCGATCCAGTTCTGATTTGATTTCTTTTATTCCTATTTATCAGCTTTGATCATCGAACTCGTGCTTGGATTCATAACTCAATTTCAGTATCTGTATCAGTGTGCGTATCTGTGTCATCTCCCGTTCTATCTAGCTTCGAAAGGTGAGCAATCACTCACGATTAACGTTCTTTTATTTATTAAATTTGATTTCAATTGAAACGACAATTGAAATATGCTGCTGTTAGTTAATTACACTGTTATTTATGCTATTAACTGTACCAGTTCACCTGTGACATCTGACACCATTATCTTTTAATTATACGATGATAATCCCGTTTGGTTGATAAGTGATTGATTGTTTGTTGTTTATTTTGGAGGTTAAATTGTAATGTATAAAGTGATAAATAGTATGCAATTGAATTTGACGTAGGATAATTAAAATTTGAATCGACATATATGTTGAATTTGATATGACCCCTTTTAATTGTTAAATTAATTGACATGTAGAATAGTGATAATTACACTTTGAACCGTTGAACGTATATTGGATTAATTGTTGTAGTATAAAATTGAAATTGAATGGCAAGTGAAAAACCGTATAAATAATTAGTGGAATAATCTTTAATCTGCATGAAATGATAGTGTAGATTTTAGAAATAATTATATTAATTCGCACAAACAACAATGTGAATTAATACGGTTATTTCGGGATTATTTGAATTGATTATTGGATTGATATTGGTTGTTGTTATTGCTTGTTTATTTACTTTGACACCATCCCAGTTATCACACTGCAAGTTCTCTTTGCTATGTTTTGATTTTGAATTGAATTGGAATCGGGTTGAAATGATAAATACCCAAATGAACTTGACTTAGGATAGAGAATTAAATAAAACCCGATTGGTCAATGATTTGATTTAATAATGAAATAAAGATTTTATTTGAATAAATGATAAGGTTTTGAAATGAATTTGGAATTTGGATTTTAATGAAAGGAAATGTTAATATTTAATAATCTGAAACAAATTATTAACATAGTAGTTAATGAAGGAATGTTGTTTAAAATTTAATTATTAAGTTTGAGATTATTTAATAATTAAGTTTTTGAAATTATTTAATAATGCAATAAGATTGAATTATTTAATAATCAAATAAGAATTGAATTCTTTGTTAAGAGAAATTGAACTTTTGAATAAGTGAATCTTTACTTCGTAAATAAGTGAAATTGAATTTCTTTAATGAGAAATAAAATGTGATTTATTGAAATTGATGTAAGACTTGAAATTTAAAGAAATTTGATTTGATTAATTTAATTTAATTCAATTTGTAAGTTTTGATATAATGAAGTTGAATTTAAATAATGGATTTAATGAATTGGGAATTTAATAGAAATTGTTTTGAATGGCAAATTAACTTAATAAATATTGAATGAAATCGATAAATGAATTTGAAATTGATTTGAATGTTAAATTAAATTAATTTAAATGATTTCGGAATGAAATTTATATATGAATTTGAACCAATATTTGAATTGTTTAAATAAAAAAATCGAATTATAAGATTTTTAAATGGTTACTTGAAAGTTTTGAAACGAAAAGTATGGAAATTGGTTTAGAAAGACAAATGAAATGTTGGTTTACAAATTCTATTTGAAATTGAAATTGATTTGGTTTTGAAATTTATTAAACGACCAATCGGTGTAATAATGACGAAAGTTATTAAAGAAACCGGAATCGGTTAGGGACATACTCTCTGTCTCAACCGAAAACCACTTTAATAACTATACGCGGAGTGTGATCCAGAATGAAGTGGTTGGAATGATGTACGTTGATGACTGAAGAAAGAGAACGATAATGGATAGCCTTGACACTTGTGTCAAATTGGAAATGACTAAAACAGGAGCCGTGCTGGGCCAAATGGAGGTCAGCTACCTCGAGCGAACACACTTCTTCGAAAACTACTCATTACTTGTTGTCGATTGGTGCACCCTTGATTTTGGGAGTGTTGTTTCGCGGTATTGCGATCGCTGTGGCGATGCATTTTCACCAGTTCGGATCAGGAAAACGGTAGTTTCACTACCTTGGGTATTGCCTCATGTGCCTTGTCATACTTGGATCCCTATATACGCGACCTACGATTTGTTTTGTGTTATACCTATGGAGTACTCCCTGATAGCCCACTAGTTTATGGTGGAGTTTACAGTGCTGTATAGACTATAACGCTTATATAAAATGTGTTAAGGGGGATAATGGTAACGCCTTAACACTATTTTGATACCTTATATTACTGATAGACATTATCTACTTAGCGTACATTACTACCTAGTAGATAGTTTAACGGATCCTTAAAGGATGGTTATTCCAAACATCCTTTGAGTTACTTGTATTTCAGTTGCTATTTCACTTGAGTTGGATTTATTGATATAAGAATGTTAATCCTGACTCGAGTGTTTTGTGTTTTGCTTTACGCTCGGGTCAGACTGAGTGTACCAGCATTCGAGACTCACCTTTGGAGTTGGAGCTTTGCTTGAAGATCCAGCCATCTATTCTGCTTTCAGTATTCGATGATTCCAGTGATGTATCCTGATTGTATCTGATGTATCGTGTTACTCTTCCGTTGTATCTGGTTTAACTCTGATGTAACTTATATATTTATATAGTAGCTTCATGAACTACTATCTCTTTTATTTCCGCTGCAATTATTACTCTGTGTTTGTGATCTGTGATTATTTTATTTACTGTATATGTTCAGTTTTGCCAATTTAAATTAACAACGCGGTATTTTGAATTATTCAAGTCCGACATGTGCGGATGCGAATGGTCCAAAATAGCGGGTCGTTACACAAATAATAACACTCAAATATAGAAATAAATGCCTTGTATCATTGGTGGCATCCCAAAACATCTATAATGATTTCAATGAACCATATTCCCCTAAAAAGGAGAAGTCTCAAATTCAAAACTCAAGAAACGCCATAAATGGCAAACACAAATATAAACTCAAAATAGAGTGATCTTAAAACTCAAAATATGCCAAATGGCAACTCATCAATATATATATATATATATATATATATATATCCAAGAAGGAGATTATAAATCTCATATAAAATGCCGAAGATGGCAACTAGCCAATATTTCTCTCATTCTCATGCCTTTCTTTGTTCATGATTCGATATTCTGGTGTCCTAGGCATAGAAGAACCACACCAATCCATCTCGAACTTGGTGGTTAAACTCGATCTTTTAGGTCCCTACTTACCTCGATGGCTATGTCATTATGCCCCTTGAAGCATATATGCGATAAATAGACTTCTGTAACCATGTCATATTTACTTGCTTTAAGGGAACCTCTCTCTAAAAGAAATGGAATGGCGCATTCCACTAAAAAATCTTTTTTTCTCTCACAAGGTACTCAAATCTCAACTATGGACCCAACAGCCCAATGAAAGAATGGACCCAATAGCCCAATAAAAAGGATGGACCCAACAACCAAATAAGAACCCAATAGCTCAAATCTCAAAATATGCATGTGCAAAACTCTTGTCCAGTACTATATATATTATAGGTACCTATCCCAAACGACCGAAGTCATAAATCACAAACGACCAAAGTTGTAAAACTCAGACAACCGAAGTCGCATAAACTTGTGATGAGCCCAACAGCTCTATAAAGATTGGACCCAACAGCCCAATATGAGCCCAACAGCTCTAGTATTGGCATAACTCAAAATGTGTCACAAACTCTCCGCTAGGAATCAAAAAAGTGGTAACGTGCGTCCCATACCACATGTTCTCACTAAATGGTTTACTAACCGCTAACCGATGCCACATTAGAAAAATCATAACTTATCTCATCTCATCGAGAAGCATAAATATACCTCGTGATGGTTCCTCATGAACAATAAATCTCAAAATAGGAAATAACAAGCTCAAAACTTGCCTCATATCATCGGCAAGTATAAAAACATCGTAATGGTTCTCATCGACCATAACTCCTAAAATAGGAGATCTCAAACCATAATAACTCGCCAAATATTGGCCATCCCAGATAATTCCAGTAAATAGGAATTGTACAACTCATAATACGCCATAAAATGGCAAAACAACTCAGAATCGATAACCTCTAATAGCTTCTATCGTACAAGTCCGGAATTAAGTGAAATAGTAAACGCACGTGTCCCATACCACATGTTTTACTATATAGTTTAATTCTCTTTCTCATACGTTCGAATAGTGCAAAAATATGTATTTAATATTTAAAATAATTTACTTTAGACAATAAGCTTTTAAAACCAATTTACGAAATCATTTTTGAAAACCGAATTTAGAAATTCCCTTATTATAGAGAATAAATAGATTTTTATATTTGGAAATACTTTTAAAATACTATATAATAATTATTTGAATTGCCTCTTTTATTTAAAAATTATTTCAAAATTGTTTGGAAAAAACCGTGATCGAAAACAATGAAAAACCAATAAAATACTCAAAACCGATAACTCCAATTCAAACGGAATTCAATCCGAATTCAATTCAAATTCAACTCGAATTTGAATTTCAAATTCTCCAAAATTGAGCTAGCCTATTGATAGGCATCATAGCTCTCAAAACATCACAAAAACATCTTGAAAATGAGAAGCAAAAGCTAGGAAAACAAGTTGAAACCAAAACCGAAAACAACAAACTCACACAAACGAAAAGCACACAGAAGCTAGCCCCCTGGGTCATCCACCAGGTCGACCTCTCTACTCCATAGGTCGACCGTATGGTCAACTTATGTGAAGGCCTGGTCGACCTAGGCTAGCCTTCTCACACGAATCATTTCCTACGAATTATCATGCTGCGAACTGATTTTCTATGTAAGTTTTGACATATCAAATAAACAAATTTTGTAACCAAGTTTTGCAAGCATAACACATAAACTACAATCTGAAGAAAATCCGGCAGCATTTGGTTACCGGAATAGAAAATTATAGTTGCTAAAAGATGCAACCTAGAACTGATTTTCATAAGAAGAAAACTATGAGCAAAAGAACGATTATAGTAACTATTTTTGCACAGAATCAAGCACTTTGCTACTCTATTTTGCTAGAGATGTGAGTTATTCAACTTACCTTGCTATAAGAAAGCAAAAAACCCAGATTATCCGCTGAAAGGAAGAATCTTTGCTTGAATTTAGGCCTCAGTAACCTGTATAAACTTGAAACAGAGGCAGGCAATAGAGCAAAAGAACTGTTAGCAGAGAAACACTTTCAAAACTTGATTTTTGATGAACAAATGGTTTTAGATTTTTATTACCTATTGATTTAGCTCCAAATTGATTTAAAAACGCAAAGATTTGAGTTTTAATTTGAGAAAATTGCTTAGGGTTTGAAGAGGGAATGGGTTAAATAAAATTATTTAGGACATTTCTGCAATCATACCATTAGAAAGATAATAAAATTTGTGATTTAATGGTGAAAACGGTTTGTTAATCCATCGTTTCTTCAAAAAGTTATTGCACTTTAAAGATTGATAATTAATGGGGTGCAAATTTTAATCATGGATGTGAGAATAACATGCATATATATGAAAAATCAACATTGCTGCAATGGAGAAGAGGGGCACTGTTGGGAAGAAAATTGTAGCATTTGAAAATAGGGATGTAATTTATATCTTTTTTATGAGGAGGATGTTTTGTGTATTAAATTTGATTTTAGGGATGTGTCTCTTATTTTCACTTTAAACAAAGTATATCTTCTGAAACCATTGACTTCGAAAGGTAGAAAAGTGAGCTAAGGGCTTCAACCTAGTCGAAAGCAGTTTCTTAAAAACAAAGGCGCAACCTCTTAAAAACATTCTTTTAAAGTCATTGACCCAGTCGAAAGCAAACCAAGTCGAAAGCTATTCAGTCGAAAGCAAAGCAGGCTCATTTTCATTTAAAAGCAAAGTAGCGCTTCGACCCCTTCGAAACTCCTGGTTTCGACCTAATACCTTCCTCCGTTGTCCAATGCGCTACGTACCAATGTATTGATACTAGGCGCATTGGTTTCGACTGAGATGGAGGCGGGGTTAAGGAGTCGGAAGCCTTGTGTCGAAAGCATTGAAACAGGAAAAAGCATGTATATAAACTGATTTGACTTTTTAAATTAATTCTTTTTACCTAACCTACCTTTTTTGTCAAATTATGATTGGTTGCAAATTATCTTTTCTAAAAGTACTGCCAATTTTCAGGAATGACAATTTGAATTATTTATAAAATACTCCTTCTCCTTTTATAAATATATAAAACATTTAAGTCCCATAACTTAAATAATTTTATATATCTATTAAAACACTTAGGAAAATTCTACAAAAATTTCAAAAAATCATTTTTAATATGTTTTCTAACATATATAAATTTCAAACCCTAAGCCAATATAATTTGGCCGTAATTAATTTTGAACCCAAAATAGCATTTTCTTCACTAGAAAATTCATATAAAATCCACATTAATTCAGAAAATTATGAAAATTGAAACCTATCTCTAAAATATCATCTCTGATCTATATCTAAAATTGAAAGTCATTTGGATGTCATTAAATAGGGTTTCACATTAAAACATATCATAAAACCTATATGAATAAGCATAATCCATCAACAAGCATATATAATCATTTTATCTTTCAAAATCATGGCATAACATTGCAAATCAAATTCAGATTTTCCTTAAAACCGAAAACAATTAGAAAATATGAGATGTAGTCATTATTCACCTTAGCTTTGAGATTAAAGATGTGATATTTGTTCTTGATTAAGTGATTTGATTCTCCCTCTTGAAATCCTAGGTTTTATCTGCTCTTGAGCTTGCTAATGGTGGCCGGCCTTAGCTTGTATTTTTGACTTGTGAATAATGAAGTGAACATGACTGTTGAGGGGTTAAGGGTTTAAGGTATAACGATGTGCCTTATTTCTATTTTGCCCTTGTATATTTCCTAACCTTTTATTCTCTTTTTATTCTTTAGTTCACTTGTTTAACATGGCACAGCAACCCCTTATTTAATCACAAATCTCAATCCATCAATTATCTTACATTATTTTATTTTATTTAACTAATTAAATATCCTAAATAATGTTACTAAAAATATGAGGTGTTACAGTAATTGAGAGATATGCAATGCAAAATGTTCGAGGTATTGAATATGGTTCAAAATATAGGACGGATCAGCAAAAATTAACTTCCAAAATAGGGATCGATATGTTTCAGGAAGTTACTGCAGTTCAATAGAAAGCAATTAATATCTTAAGATCCATAAGTCCAATGCATATGAAATTTTGTGAGCAAGATGTGAGGACCCTAGGGAGCCTACCCTAAGGATTACACCTTAAAAGAATTGAGTCAGAAGGATTGGCCTTCTTCCCTCATTAGGGATTGGCTGGAATTAGCAAGCAATTCATATACAAGCAACGATCAAGAAATAACTCGAGTTCTACTAGCATAAAACTTGGAGGCTAAGCATATTTCAACATGGGGAAGCCACCACAGGGATCGCATCCCCAAATTCTTCCAAGATAGGGATCGATACCGATCCTTATTCTTTTGAAATTAGGTCCTGCGATCCCTCTTGTGGGTCGGTATGGTTCTGAAGGTCCTTCTACCGAGTTTTCAGGGAGATATTTGGCCATCGTCGTCTATAAATACAGGCTTGGTTGTTCATTTTCGAGACTTTTACATTGCTAGTTGCTTTGTACTCTATTGTAACTAAGGATTTCCATCCGGTCTCTATTGTATTCAGTTTACAAAGTGATTAATAAAGCAATTTGTTCAAAGTGAACGTAGGCACAAAACATCGAACCACTGTAAATCGTTGTGTTCATGTTATTGCTTCAATTTACTACTATTTCTTGGTTATTATACTCTTTTTCATTTTATATTCTTTATTTATTTCTCTTTAAAAATTCTATTAGGTGTTTGTGCCAATTTTTGGTGCAAACATTTTGGTGCTTTCACCGAGAGCTTTCATTCTCGACTTGTTAGGATACCTTTATTGCTACTGGATTGCACAAATCCCCCGAAGGAGATTCATAGTTATCTTTAAGAAGCATGCTTGTTCTATTCAGATTTGTAAAAGTTTAAGAAAAGCTATCAACAATGATTAGGAACACAAATTCTACTTCTTAGAACGCCGAAGGAAACGAGAATGCTAGCATCCAACAAGAAGGCCCGAGCAGTCAACCAATGGATGTGAATGCCAATCCAGTTGAAGTCCAGAATCCAACTGATTCCATTACAAGAGCTAAATTTCAGAATCTAATGACAGAGCTAGTGGACATCCATCGACAATTGAATCAACAGATTCAAGCCAATATCGATTTAATTAACCAACTTAGTCTATAACAGTGAGGGAAAGATAGAAGGGACCCTACCCCTTACTCTGCATCGAAGAGTTATAGTTCATCGGACGAGTATCACAGACACAAGCATCGTAGAATTAATGAATATCGCATAGAAACTTCAAAGCATCAAAAGGCAAACCATCCTGGTCTGCCAAGACCGATCGGTGTCGATCCCTCTATAGGGATCCGTACCAATCCCTCCTTCTGAGTAGGTAATTTACCTCTCCATGTTGGGATCCAAGCTGAAGCTGCTACGACTGAATTGGATGATGGAGTTCAGTTGAATGTCGACCAATTTCCTCTTCGGAATGACGATAAAGTGAATTTACGTGATCTACATTGAGAGGATATTGATCTAAGAAGGCGTGTAACGGCCCGTAGGCATCGACTGGACCATTCACATGAGGTGGAACATAACCACCACTTGGCACTAACTATCCAAACACTAGACTTGTTGACTATGGTTAGCCAGTTAGTAAGGGAGAGCAAAGGCTTAACCAATGACGACTAAGGAATCTCGAGAAACCATACCCCATTCACTGATATATCCTACATGCAAAGATCCAAGGAGGTCCAACATGCCATCGATGCCTGCCTACGAGGGAAAAACCGACCCTAGGCAGCATATCATGAGATATGAATGGCTAACGGATTCCACACGAGCAGATGATGTGACCAAGTGTAGATGTTTTCCTATTACTCTCTCTAGAATAGCAACATTGTGGTTTACGAGATTACCCCTATGGTCGATCTCTAGATTAATGATTTGGCAACAAGATTTATGGAGCAGTTACGTATGCACGCAACTCACCCTAAAGATGTAATGTCCCTATCCAGCATGATCCAGGCTCCGGGAGAATCGCTGAAAGATAATTTAGAGAGATTCCATATAGTTGTCACAGAAATCAGCAATTTGAATGACCATGCAATATTGATGGATGTAACGAGAGGGATTGATCCAGAATTTGATTTTGATGATTGGTTAGCTGGCAAGCCACCCGCAACATTAGAACGCTTCTATGAAAAGGCAGCTCAATATTCAAGGATAGAGGAAGCCAGATCTTCTAGGAAGAAGAATTTTATTGGACGCAGAGAGGGAGTACAGAGTAACATTGCAGTAAAGAAATCTGGTGATAGTTCTGTAAAAATTTAAGTGAATGTCCAGAATAAACCAACTCAGGAAAAGAAAGGCAGAGATAGGAGTTGAGAACAAAAGAGGGGTTTTGGATAAGGAAAGCCTTGGATTTTGATGTATGATACCTACATGCCACTAGATACATCCCTAGAGAATGTCTATTTGTCAACCTTCAATACGATGCGGTACAGGAAGCCGCCTCCGAAAGAATCCAAGGAGAAGCAGAAACAAACCGAAAAGTATTGTCGGTATCAGGTCATAACACAAATGAATGCAAGCATCTCCTGGATATTATCAAAAAACTGATTCGAGAAAGAAAGTTACACCAGTTTGTAAAAACCCCGTAGGATGGCAGGCAGGGGACATCCGACCTCAACCGAGGACAAGCACCGCACAAGGCAGAGGAGCCTACGTGGATTGGTGGAAGATTGGTAATCAATAAAATAGTCGGAGGACCGCATCCAGCTGATAAAACTTGGCATGAGATGGTGCGCTACGCTAGCGCGATCAAGCATGTGAATTTTGAATGTTGTTCGAGTATAGAAGATGGAGCTCTGACAAAACAGCAACGTATAATGACATATGATATTGTGTTTAGAAACAGGGTTATAGGTAAGGTGGAGGCTCCGACAATTGACCCAATGGTAATTTCGACCATGATTGGCACTGCTTTAGTGAGAAAGATATTAGTTGATTGTGGAAGTTCTGTGAATATAAATTTTTAAAAATCCTATGATCAGATGAGGATGGAAGCCAAGGACTTGAAACCGTCTAAAGCCCATGGAGTTGGGAGAAGGTGACCGCAGGAGAGTGTGAATTTTGCCATTTGTTGTTTTGGTTGTTAACTCTCCATACAATGCTTCTGAGCTGACTGGCCCTAGCTGAGTTTCGGGCAGCTCTTGCCCTCTGGTGTTTGACTTTGAAGTTCCCGACAAATAATGGTGTTAAAGTTTTTCATGGTGATCAAATGATCGGACGTGCCTGTTCTATAGCTGAATTGAGGGATGCTAAAGGACAGGAGAAAGGTAAGGGTGTGGAAAAGTCTGTCGGCATCCAAGCCACTGAAGATTGACAACCAGCGCCCGAGCCTTGGCTCGGGCACCACAATCGGTTCTACAGAGACATAGATTTAAGAGATGACGAGAAGGAGTCCAAAACAACCATGGCTACATCGGTTGAGCTGACAATTGACATCACCGTCAGCCACGACGATCCATTATGGGTCCTAAAGGTAAGATCACAGCTCAGCCCCCCAATGATGAATGAACTTGCTGGATTTCTCTGGGCGAATCTCGACGTGTTCGCTTGGACTCACTTTGACATGAGTAGGATCTCGCCTACCATTGCAAGCCATGCATTGAATATCTACTTGAGGCAAGTCCCAGTGAAACAAAAAAGGTGTGGCATGGATCCGGAGAGATCTACCGCTCTTAAAGAGGAGATGGATAGGCTCAAAGACAGTGGGTTTATTCGCGACGCCCTCTACCTAAGTGGTATCTAATCCTGTAATTGTTAGAATGGCGAATGGGAAATGGCGTACATGCATTGATTACTCAAACTTGAACAAGGCGCGTTCCTAAAAGATAGCTTCCCCTTCCAAGGATCGACTAGTTGGTAGACTCAACCATGGGACATGAATTGCTATCTTTTATGGATGCATACTTAAGATATAACCCAATCCGATGCACATTCCTTATCAAGAGCACACCAGGTTTATGTTGGATTATATTACTATACGGTAATGCCGTTTAGACTAAAGGATGCAGGAGCGACCTACCAACGTCTAGTCAATAGAATGTTTAATGATTATATCGGAAAGATGATGGAGGTATATGTGGATGATATGCTCATGAAGTCACGACGATCTAGCGACCACATTAGAGACTTAACCGAAATGTTTGATATTCTCCGATACTACAAAATGAAGATTAATCCTTTGAAGTGTTCTTTTCGCGTTGCATAAGGCACGTTCTTACGTTTCATCGTCAATGCCTGTGGAATCGATGCTAATCCCGAGAAGATCCAGGCTATTCACAATATCCAAGCTCCAAAGACTATCAAATAGGTACAAAGCCTGAATGGGAAGGTTACCGCCCTATGCCAATTTATTTCAAGAGCTACTGATAAATGAATTCTTTTCTTTGACTTAATTATAAGAGGAAAATGGAATTTTGAATGGACATAGGATTGTAAAGATACATTCCAAGCTTTGGTGAATCACTTAGAGAGACCTCCGATCTTGTCAAAGCTGGTAGATCATGAAGACTTGTATATCTACTTGGCCATGTCGGTCATGCTATAAGTGCCACATTTCTTCGCAAAGAGAATCAGATCCAGAGACCGGTCAATTATGTTAGCAAGCGTTTAACAGGAGCTGAAAGGAACTATCTAAAGATAGAGAAACTGCCATACTGCTTTTGATTGCTTCGCGAAATCTTCGCCCCTACTTTCAGGCACATCCTACAAATGTTTGCACTGACCAACCGTTACGATAGGTCCTGCAGCGACCTGAGTCGTCTAGAAGTTTACTCAAGTGGAACATCGAATTAAGCCAATTCGACATCACTTCTCTTCCTCGGAGGGCTATCCAGTGTCAGGCACTGGCGTAATTTATAGCAAAATTTACTGCACGGGATGATTTTCCAAAGAGCAGTGAAACCCCTACCATACGGTGGAAGTTATATACGGATGGAGAATCCAATGATCATTGTTCGGCAGCTGGAATTATGCTTGTAACTCCCTAAGATCGGTCAATTTGCTATACTTTAAAGCTTGATTTCCCTACAACTAACAATGAAGCTAAGTATGAAGCTCTGATTGCTGGACTTAAACTCACCAGAGAATGGGAATAAAATCTCTAAAAACTTTTGTGACTCACAATTGGTAGTATACCAAGTCAGGGGAGATTACCAAGCTAAAGGACTATGACTTGCTCGGTACCTTACCCAAGTCTAAGAGTTGTTGACTGACTTTGAGTACTATGATATTATGCACATTCCTTGGGATCGAAAAACAAAGAGGTCATTGGCAAAGTTTGCTAGCACCAGGGATGCACAACAAATAGGCTTGGTTCCAGTTGAAGTATTAAACGGTCTGAGCATAAACCTGATGGAAATCGACAGGGTACTAGAGACGGAGCTTGAGAAGGAGTCGTGGATGACTCCGATTAAAGACTATTTAGTACAGGGAGTTCGTCCCGAACGAAGGAATGATAAACAACAAGTCCTTCGTAAAGCTTCACATTATATCATGCAGGAAGGAATTATGTTTAGGAAAGGTTTTTCCACCCCCCTACTCTGATGTATCGCTCATGAAAAAACAAAATGGGTCCTAAAGGAAGTTCATAATGGGGAATGTGGCGATCACATTGCGGGGCAAAACCTAGCAAAGAAAATACTCTGTTACGGGTATTATTGGTCGACCGTCAATCGAGATGCTGCTGATTATATAAGGCAATGTGACAAGAGCCAGATGTATACAAAGGATCCAGAGCTCCACCGATGGAAATCGCACAAATGGTGTGATATCCCGGAATTTCGAGAAGTTTAAAATGTGATAATCTCTTAATTTAAATTGATATTTTCAAATATAAATAACCAAATAATAATGATATGATGTATTAATTATGATATAGATTGAATTATAATAAGAATAACTATTTTAATTGTATTATTTTATAAATTTGATTTTAAAATAGATTTATCATTTCCAAAATTTATAAGTAATGTTTAAATTATATATATATATGTCTTGAGTTGTTTTTAAATGAAATAATCATTTCAAACTTAATAATGTGTTTATTTAAAAATATAAATGTTGAGTTGATTTTTAAATTGGATTTTAAAAGTCAAATTTGAATTTGATTCTGGATTTAAATTTGAATCTTTAAAAGATAATTATTTTAATATATTTCTATATGAAATGTATGAATAAAGTTTTTATTTAAATTAAGATTTGTTTTACAATATTTTCTTTAAAAGGAATTTATTCGTATAAATTTAGGAAGTGTTTATTTAATAGTAAATAAATATAAAAGTTTATATTTACACTTAAAATGAATTAAATATATTATATATGATTTTATTAGAATATAATTAGTTTTTATTTTATTTTCTTTTAAAGGTTTCATTTATGTATAATATAGAAAAGCATTTATAATTAATAAGTGTATTAATTAATTAGGAAAATTCATTATAAAGGCTTTTAAATAATTTTAAAAACAAATAAAATTAAATAATGACAAGTGTTAAATTTCTAAACATGTTAAATACATGTGTTAACAAGATAAATAAGGGTAGAGACAAGTGTCATCCTTTAATTTTATTTTCTTTAAATTTTAATAAAATCTAAATTAACTATATAAACTTTCACCTCCTCTCTTCTTTTTCTTTTCTTATCTTTTTCATTTGCAAAGACAAAAATTCTCAAACCAGAAAATGTTCAAACCGAAATCATCTTCTCAAACAAAAACTGAAATCTTCACAAACAAATCTGAAGATCTTCTCAAACCAAAATAGAAATTCTTTTCTCAAACCAAAACTGAGATTTCTTCTCAGACCTGAAACCATTATTTCTTAAACCTGGAATCATTTCAAAAGTCAAAATTCTCAAGTTCAAAAGCCTGTTAACATTTGTTCTTTCAAGACAAATCTGCAATATTCTTTCAAGTCTGAATCATTCCAAGGATGCATGCAAATAAATCAAGCAAGTTTCAGTTTCAAAACAAGTTTTCAGTTTTAAAAGAAATCAAAAGCAAGTGCAGTTCGAAAAGCTTCCAGTTATAACTTCTCTGTTCATCTCTAAAAAGGTGAGTAAACCTTTAAATTAAAACTTAAAGTATCTAATATTATTGCATGTGAATTAATGTGTGGTAATTGCTGTGCATGTCTAGAATTATGTATGCTCTGGTATATTTAAGAAATGTGTATATCAGTAAATTTTAAACATCTAAGTTTTAGTTCAATACTCTGCCTTTTAACTGTGAACAGGAAACCCCTTTAAATTTGATACAGATGATATATGTTGGAAATAATATTGGAATGTATGTTTGAAATAAATATGCATGTTTGTTTTAGACCTGAATACATGTATATATGAATTATTAGAACCATGTGTGTATGTTGGTTGCTTGAGTATATCTCTGTTCATTATTCACAGTTTGAAGTTTTGATGGAAAATCAAAATCATTTCATTTATTCTCTGATAGGCTTTAGGATTCAAATAAGAATTGTTTGTTAAATCCTAATCTAAGTTCTGGAATTAAAATTAAGTAAGGAAAATTTAAACATCACTTGGAAAAGAAAGTGACAGTAGGAATTTTAATAGATGTTAAAATTCAAACTATAAAATCTTGTGATTTTCTTTTATAATCTAAATACTTATCTTAGATAATGATTTTTAAGAGTTAAATCAAAAGTTTTAAGTTGATATTGAATGAGGAATTCAAGATTTATAAAATAGTGGGTTTTTGGTCTTCCCTGTCGATCTAGGAAGTTTGGAGGGCTAGTATCTTTTCTGGTGATGGAGTGTTGATCGTAGTTGCAGGCAAAAATGGTAGTTGGTGGATTAAAGCTTTGGGGTGATTGTGATTTTGAATCAAAAATTTTAAACCTAGTTTTGTTCCTCTGGAAAATTTTATCACCGCAATCCCTATTTGTGACCGAGTTGTTCCAGACTCATGTGGATGATTGATGAAGTGTAGAGGGGTTAGTAGCCGGAGGCGAAGCCATGCTGGTGATCGGAGGTGAGCGATTTTGGTGATTCACAGATTCGACATTGTTCCAGTTTTTGAGCTCGAGTGCTCGATTTCGTTTTCAAGTTGGATTTGATGATCGGAGTTGTAGTGATGGTTGAGAGGAAGGTGGGCGACTCGATGGTGATCAGAAGCGTGGTCGGAGGTGAGGCGATTGTAGGTGCACGTGCACGAGCAAGGTTGTGTGTCAGTAAGTTTGAGTTTGGGGAAGATGAATTTTACTCGAGTTTCGTCTCGGGAAGAACTCGCGTGGATGATGTTTTGGCTCGAGTGATATCTGGGTCGTACGCGAGTGTTGAACGAAACTGTTAAGTTTTAACAGTTTTAAATTTTTTAAACAAACAAGTTTTTAAAAATTTATCGGGGAGGACCTCGGGGAAGAAGAGCTTTGGCTCGGGATTGCCTTCGGTTTGGTTGTAAGTTAAGTGAAACCAGTTTTAAACAATTTAAAACTTTTATAAATCAAACTCTGTTTTAAAAAGGAAAAAGGAAGATGTATTTGTTTTGTTCAAGTATATATGAGTTAAACCCAAAGATAATGTTAATCAGTTTTCAAAATTTAAAATAAAAGTAAGTTTTAAATTTTGGAAAATCGAGTTAAATCAATTGTCTTGAAATTCATTTCTTTGAAATGAATGATTTGAATAAATTAAATTGTATGAATTGATTTACTTAATTTTATTAAGTAAAATCTTAAGTTATTTTCAAACTAAATTTGAAAATAAGGTAATTAATAAGGAAATGGTTTGTCTTAAAACTTAATTTAAGTTTAATAATAATGGAATGAATAAAGAATGATTTATTAAATTAAATTAGTGAATGATTAAGGATAAGTGAATTAACAATTAAGTTTTCAAGTGTTTTATTAACTTGTAATTAAGGATGATTAATTTATAATTAAAGGTAAGTAATTAATGATTATTTATTTTAAACTTAATTAATAATTTAATTAAGTAAATTAATTACTAAGATCAAATGTTTTTAATGATCATGTTTTTATCTTAAGATTAATTAAGATTTTTAAAGAGTTGAAATTAACTAAGTTAATTAAAGTTTAATTAATTTATTTAATTAATTATTAATAAGGATTAATGAAATGATTAAGGGTTAATTAAACTAGTAATTAAGAAGTACTTAATAAAGTTTTATTAAGTAATAATTAAGTTTTCTTAATTTATAATTAAGAAATTATTTATCTATAATTAAAGTTAATTAAGAATTTATTTAACTGTTATTAAGGATTAATTAATTATCATTTAAAGATTGATTAATAGGTAATTATGAATTAATTAATTTGTAATTAAAGTTAATTAATAAATAAATTTTATTAATTGATAATTAAGAAGTAATTAATTAGTTAATTAAGTTTAATTAATTAATTATAAAAGTAATTAAGAATTGATTACTTTATATTAAAGAATATAAAAGATATTGATTAATAATTAAGGTTTATTAATTAATAGTTAAAGAATAATTAATCAAGGATTAATTAATTTGTTTAAAAGGTAATTAAGGATGAGTTACTCAGTTATGATTTAAGAAATGAATGTGATTTATTTAAGTAAATTAATTTGTTAATTAATTAAGGATAGTCACTTAGTAATTGATTAAGTATAATTACTTAATAAGATTGGTTAAGTGTAATTACTTAGTGTAAGTAATTGGTAAAAGGAATTACTGGATGTAATTGGTAAAATTAATCAAAAAGGATTTATGAAGTAAATGATAAATAATTAAGAAGTAATTAAGATTAGTTAATTACTGTTAATAATTATTTAAGGTTGATTAATTAATGTAATTAATTATAGTTAATTAATTAATTAATGTAATTAATTAAGGATATTAATTATTATAATTAATGAGAGTAATTAAAGGTTAATTACTATAAATGATTAAGGATAATTAATTTGTAAAATTAATTAAAGGATAATTACTTTATGTAATTAATGAATAATTAATCAAGAGTGATTAATATTTAATGATTAATTAATTAAATGGATAAGTAATTAATTAATGATTGATTAAGCAAGGTTTGGAATTAATTCTTAAGTAATTAATTTAATTTAAGTGGATTAAATTAATTATAATAGAGATTAATAAATGGTTGCTTATGAATGATGGTTGAGTAGAATGTCTGATTTGGTTGATATCTATTGGATGATATACTATGATATTCTGTGATATGATATTGGATATATCTGTGATAAATATGTGATATTTATCTATGTTAATGCTATGTGAATTCAAGTATTGAATTGAATTGTTTAAACCTTTAAACAACTTGGCCTTAAAAGATACGTTTTGGATTTCGATGAGACCGGGATCGGGTTTCCGTATACCGGATTTCCAGGTCTGGAGACCCGAATACCACATCGATCCAAATTAACGATAGGTCGTGAATCTCAAGTGAAGATGAAGATTCAGAGTGCAAGGGTTATTGTCGTTAACTCTGAGGGTGATTCCAAAACGAGTGTAACGAGATAATGCCTTCGGTTTCGTTCGAACCCGGAACGAACTTGTATGGATTGAATGCTTTCAGAACATCGTCAGGTGGACGATGAGCATTAGTTTTTAAAAATTTATCGGGGAGGACCTCGGGGAAGAAGAGCTTTGGCTCGGGATTGCCTTCGGTTTGGTTGTAAGTTAAGTGAAACCAGTTTTAAACAATTTAAAACTTTTATAAATCAAACTCTGTTTTAAAAAGGAAAAAGGAAGATGTATTTGTTTTGTTCAAGTATATATGATTTAAACCCAAAGATAATGTTAATCAGTTTTCAAAATTTAAAATAAAAGTAAGTTTTAAATTTTGGAAAATCGAGTTAAATCAATTGTCTTGAAATTCATTTCTTTGAAATGAATGATTTGAATAAATTAAATTGTATGAATTGATTTACTTAATTTTATTAAGTAAAATCTTAAGTTATTTTCAAACTAAATTTGAAAATAAGGTAATTAATAAGGAAATGGTTTGTCTTAAAACTTAATTTAAGTTTAATAATAATGGAATGAATAAAGAATGATTTATTAAATTAAATTAGTGAATGATTAAGGATAAGTGAATTAACAATTAAGTTTTCAAGTGTTTTATTAACTTGTAATTAAGGATGATTAATTTATAATTAAAGGTAAGTAATTAATGATTATTTATTTTAAACTTAATTAATAATTTAATTAAGTAAATTAATTACTAAGATCAAATGTTTTTAATGATCATGTTTTTATCTTAAGATTAATTAAGATTTTTAAAGAGTTGAAATTAACTAAGTTAATTAAAGTTTAATTAATTTATTTAATTAATTATTAATAAGGATTAATGAAATGATTAAGGGTTAATTAAACTAGTAATTAAGAAGTACTTAATAAAGTTTTATTAAGTAATAATTAAGTTTTCTTAATTTATAATTAAGAAATTATTTATCTATAATTAAAGTTAATTAAGAATTTATTTAACTGTTATTAAGGATTAATTAATTATCATTTAAAGATTGATTAATAGGTAATTATGAATTAATTAATTTGTAATTAAAGTTAATTAATAAATAAGTTTTATTAATTGATAATTAAGAAGTAATTAATTAGTTAATTAAGTTTAATTAATTAATTATAAAAGTAATTAAGAATTGATTACTTTATATTAAAGAATATAAAAGATATTGATTAATAATTAAGGTTTATTAATTAATAGTTAAAGAATAATTAATCAAGGATTAATTAATTTGTTTAAAAGGTAATTAAGGATGAGTTACTCAGTTATGATTTAAGAAATGAATGTGATTTATTTAAGTAAATTAATTTGTTAATTAATTAAGGATAGTCACTTAGTAATTGATTAAGTATAATTACTTAATAAGATTGGTTAAGTGTAATTACTTAGTGTAAGTAATTGGTAAAAGGAATTACTGGATGTAATTGGTAAAATTAATCAAAAAGGATTTATGAAGTAAATGATAAATAATTAAGAAGTAATTAAGATTAGTTAATTACTGTTAATAATTATTTAAGGTTGATTAATTAATGTAATTAATTATAGTTAATTAATTAATGTAATTAATTAAGGATATTAATTATTATAATTAATGAGAGTAATTAAAGGTTAATTACTATAAATGATTAAGGATAATTAATTTGTAAAATTAATTAAAGGATAATTACTTTATGTAATTAATGAATAATTAATCAAGAGTGATTAATATTTAATGATTAATTAATTAAATGGATAAGTAATTAATTAATGATTGATTAAGCAAGGTTTGGAATTAATTCTTAAGTAATTAATTTAATTTAAGTGGATTAAATTAATTATAATAGAGATTAATAAATGGTTGCTTATGAATGATGGTTGAGTAGAATGTCTGATTTGGTTGATATATATTGGATGATATACTATGATATTCTGTGATATGATATTGGATATATCTGTGATAAATATGTGATATTTATCTATGTTAATGCTATGTGAATTCAAGTATTGAATTGAATTGTTTAAACCTTTAAACAACTTGGCCTTAAAAGATACGTTTTGGATTTCGATGAGACCGGGATCGGGTTTCCGTATACCGGATTTCTAGGTCTGGAGACCCGAATACCACATCGATCCAAATTAACGATAGGTCGTGAATCTCAAGTGAAGATGAAGATTCAGAGTGCAAGGGTTATTGTCGTTAACTCTGAGGGTGATTCCAAAACGAGTGTAACGAGATAATGCCTTCGGTTTCGTTCGAACCCGGAACGAACTTGTATGGATTGAATGCTTTCAGAACATCGTCAGGTGGACGATGAGCATTCTAAGTGATATGTTCTGATTAAAGGTAATCGTAACCTCAAGCCTCATCAACCGGGAATGGCTAAAACAGGGGAGGTGCAGCAAGGCTTCGTGGGTAGCACCCACTGAGAGCAAGATAGATCCCTGTCTAGAGGTCCCTTTTCTTTTTATTCGGCTTAGTGTGTGGTTGGTCGCGCCAACTACGGGGTTATCTTGTTCGGGATTATCCAGTAAGGGATGGTTCCGGCTTTGTGTTGCAGGGGAGCGGGCGTACTCCTCGGTACGGTGATCTAGGCCACGTACTGTGACGGGCGGTACCCCAGTAGCCCTGCCATTGATGGAAACCCATTCTTCCTACGTGCCCTTACGGTTTTGATTGTATAACCCACTTTGTGGCTAGTATGCTGGAATTTAATAATGTAACAATTTCAGCTATATGAGTATTTACTTGAAAACCCTAGACCCTATTATAATACAATCAGATTTTCTATCAAACGTTTTAGTTAGCGTAAGGTAAAAACTTACCCATGTTTATTTGTGGGGAGTCTTACGTGATACTTTTGTTTTCAAAAGTTTTCAAAGTTAAGCAATCTAACCGTTTACTCACACCAGACCCATGTCTGACCCAAGTGTTTATTTTCTGTTTTATTAAACTCTTGGGTACTCAATATTGTATTGAGTAGTCGAGGGATTCAGGTTAGCTTTGACGAATTCTGGAGGAGATTTGAAGCAGGAGGCTTCACCGTGTAGATATATGATGATTCCGCTGTGTTTGTATTAGTCTGTATTGTATTGATGTACTTGTGTTGTATAATAGACAGAAGTTTATAACTGTCTATTCTGTGATGTATAAGTTGTGTACTCCGATGTATATGATACTATGTAATATTCTATGTGATATATTATATTTCATTCGTTTCCGCTGTGAGATTCTTTGGTGTTGTTGTTTCTTCTCTTCTATCCTTTCTTCTTCTATCCCTTTCTTTCTTTATGATGATACGACTTTCTGTGGAGAAAAAGTCGGGTCGTCACAAATGGTCAGTCCATGGTCGTTTGCCATATGGGGCATAGATATTATCGGTTCATTACCGATCTCTAAAGGTGGTGTGAAGTGCGCCATCGTCGTAGTTGTTCACTACACCAAATGGGCAGAAGCGGAACCATTAGCCACAATCACAACAATGAAAGTATTCAACTTCATCATTCGGAATATCATCTGTCATTTTGGTCTTCCATGAATTATTGTAACGGATAATGGGACTCAATTCGACAGTGCTGAATTCAAAGACATCTACCATCGGCATCATATTGAAGTGATTTGCGGCAGTAGCTCACCCTCAAGCCAATGGACAAGCTGAAGCTATGAATAAAATTATAAAGTCCATTCTGAAGAAGCATTCGGAAAAGGCTAGAGGCAAGCGGGTAGATTAACTCCTAACAACACTATGGGCTTATAGAACCACCCACAAGTCCGCAATTGGCCATACTCCATTCATCCTTGCTTACGGTTTCAAGGTCGTTATTCCAGTTGAGTTTGAAGTTCCTTCTCATTGAGTGACCTACTGTGATCCCAAAACGAAAAAAGATCTCCTCTTGGAATCTATAGACTTTGTGGATGAGGAGTGCGAAGAAGCTGATTTGAGGCCAGCTGCGCACCACACCGAGTCGCTCGGTACTACAACACTAAAGTCCGACCTAGAACCTTAGAAATCGACGATCTCATCTTGAAACGGGTTTTTCTTGCCTCATCGCATATGAATCCTACTTGGGAAGGACCATATGTCATTGAATAGAGGATTGGAGAGGGAACTTTCAAGCTAGCAACAATTGATGGCATCACACTCCCAAAGGCGTGGAATAGTGAGCATTTACATGCTATTTCACTTAGTTTATTTCTTTTTCATTCAATTGTATTTAATTTCAGGATTTCTTTTAGCATTTGATTTTCAAGATATGTAATGAGAAAAATTATGTCATTTCTTTCCGTTTGGAAAATAAAATTCGGAATTTCCTTCATGTTTGGGTTTGCTGTAGCATTACATATTAGTTACGATACCGGACTAACTAGAATTGACATGTCCAAGCTGGTTCCTAGAGTTTGAAGCTAGCCAATTACATAAGTTCACAACTGAACTAAACGAAAAAAGAATGGTCTGGCCGTTCATTTGACGATTCCCGTTCACAACACCGATGGACGGAATTCCTAATGAAGAATGGATGTGATTCAACCATCCAATGACTAACTTAATCCTATCAAATAATGGGACAAATATGAATCAAAAGCGATCATGAGACGACCGATCACTCGCTAAGTTAAACCCAGGACTTGGGGCAAATCATTCAATTAAGGAAAGTACAATCCGACTATTTTCCAAAATAACTCTAAGGCCTCAGAGTGTGGACTGGAGTATAAACATAAGTCAGGAGCGATTCGACCACCCGCTAACTAACTCTTATCCTCAGAGTGTGGATATGAGTATAAACAAATAGATGAGTGCGGTTCGACCACTCATTATTCCATAAATTCTAGCCTGAAACAGACAGGAGGAGTATAAACTCACTAAGGATGGAGTTCGACCACCCACCGTCTAACTCGCTAACCCGAGACTAGGGTAGGAGCATAATCATTCGAGTCGCTGAATTCGACAGCGTAACACTAGAGCTTGAGCCTCGTGTTTGGTACAACTCAAGACCATGACCACAAGGAGGCCTTGAGATAAAATTAATGGATTATCATCCAAATTAAAGAGCAACGAATTACATTACATTGAATGTAAAATAATAGCTCGACTAATTAAATAAAAAAATTCACATAAGAGTACTCCAGAAAACAAAGAACTTTTATTTACATAATAAACTTCAAAAATTATGGTACAAGTTTATTCAAAAACGGGGGCCATACTCGCACAATCACGATCAAAAAAGAGAAAACAACTATGTAAACTATATACAAACTAAGCCGGAGTGATGACTATTTCTTCTGCCCTGTCTCCTTTCTAGATTTCTTAGAAGTGCAACCACCAGAACTTCTGCCTGTCCTTTTCCTTGATCCTTTGCCGCCCTTGGCAGGAGAGCTTTCAGAGGTTGGAGGGAGTTCTTGAGGAACCAACCCGCCATGTGTGATGACTGTAATGGAATGAGATTTGGGTCGTCAATGTTCGCATGGACGGGTTTAGCCTTAGCTTTTATCTTTAACAACTCCTCTCTCTCTCTCGATGTTTTCATTTAAGCTAAGCTCAACGGTATGTTCGATGGCACTGATAAACATAACATCATCCGGTTCATCAGGCAATGATGGGTCTTCGGCTTTATCATCACTAAATGCTCCGATAAATTGAGCGTCGGGTCCTGCGGTGTCGATGGCCGCTAGAATCTCAGTAGATGTCGATTGTTGCTCCATGGTGGCACCACTTTTTGAAGTTTGGCTGGGACCCAAAAAACCTGTAGATTCATGGAAACAAGAAGATAAGCCCATGAATATTGGGCATGAAGAACGAAATCTCTCAAAAAGTGGAGAATATAGCGGAATACCTGCATCCAACTGACACTCAGTTGTTGTCAGAGTGCTCCCTTCCAAAATAGGAATCAGCACCTTAGATTGATAATTGAGTCTGTCTGGATCGTAGCTTAGATCCTGTCCCAGGCCAAGAGAAACTAACGCTCTAGCTGCTTGAAAAGAAGAGGGGCTTTTGGGATCGGACTTCGAAGACACAACCGTGTTTTTCCCTTTGCCGGAGGGCGGTAGAATGTCAAAGTATCGGAGTCTCATAGCAGCAAGGTCTAAAGGTTCATCCCTATGAAGAATATCACATACCAATTTCTCTTTGTCTAAATCAGCTTCACCAAGGGTTTTCTTTTAAATTTTGAAAATGTATTCCCAGGCCTCGGTGAGTGACTCGAGGTAGCCCTCTCCAAGAAAACTCAAATCGCGATGGATAAGGACTTTAGCGTTATATTCAATGATCAAGGGATCAAACATGTCCTTTATTTCATTTTGACCAGCTTCCATAGCATCTTCTAACCAGGCCTCTCTCTGTTCACCAATCTCATTGTGACCCGCTTTTCTTGTCTCTTCTTTGAGAACTTCAATTTGAGCAAGTTGCTCATCAAGCTTGATTTTTGAGTGTTATTCATCCATGCTTAGCCATTTTTGAGTGTTATTCAATCGGATCCTCTCTTAGGGGCAGTGCTAGTTCCATGCTTAGCCATTTTTGAGTGTTATTCATCCAAATCCATCCAATTATCTTCCGTAGTTCCAAATATAATCGATCTCCAATCCTGGTAACCATCTCTTCGGGCTTTCTACCTTGATGATCATGAAGTCTATTGGGTTAGATCTGCCTGTGTACTACCTTGGAAAAAGGCGGGTTAACACTATGTTTAAATGTTTGTACAAAGTTTCAGAATATTTTATAAAACTTAATATTTTCAAAACAATTTTTATTAAGTGATTTTTCAAAATACAAAGGGATATGTCGACATATCCTCTTCAAGTATGTCGATATATAGCTGGGAATTTCAAAATTCAAATTTGAATGGAAGTTAATTTTTGTCGTATCTCTTCGTGAATGGACATGACTACTGTTTCCCTATATATACTAGACTTCCAAATGAATTTTCAATAACTACTTACTTATTCTTCTATCTTCTTTTCACTCTCTTGATTTAGAAATCAATTTCTACTCAAACTCTGCTGAAATTCAACCAGAATCAAACTTAATCATTACTAGTTTGATTCTCCTTCATCTACTCTCTGATTTCTTTCATCTCTCACTCAAACCAAGATCAAAGTGATATTCAAGAGTTATAGGATCAGTTGTAATCAAGATCGAAGATCTGAGTCTGTAAACTCTAACAAATCATACTCTTATAATTTGTGGTGTGCTTGGTATCCATAAAACCCAAGTAGGTGTGATTGTAGCCTATAAAATCAATTGGTTGTGCTTAGTAGCCCATAAATCTAGTGGGTGTGCTTGTAGCTCAAAAATCAAGTGACTCTACCCAACGGTTGAGATTCTGGAGGGCGTGTCTTATAGCCTTGAATTCGAGATTGTATTTGCATTTACTAGTTGAAAAGAAATCCATACAAGTAATTGTGCAAGACTAGATGTAGGGTAATTTCGAACCAGTATAAAATTATGATGTATTCTTTCCTTTTTACCTTTACTACATTTACTTTTAATTGTACTTTAATTTTGTAACTATTTCTGTGATTGTTAATTGTATCATTCCAAGTATAATCTTAACGAATTTAAAAGAATATTCATATAATCAATTAAATACTATTCACTCCCCTCTAGTGTTAATTTAGCCTTAAGACCCCTATTCCACTGGCTCGCATTTAGTATCAAAGCATTGGTTTTCAAAGTATTCGTAATCTGATTTTTGAAAAAGCTTCAATATCAATTTTTGATAATATTTTTAACACTACTTTAGAAAAGATAATTTGCAAAATCATCATAATGTTGTTTCAAAAATTTGCATTTATTCATTATAAAAAACCATGTTATCTTTTGAAAGGGTATGAATTGCAAGAACGAATGTTTTATATGGCTTTTAATGAACATACACCTAAGGATCAAACTCTACATATTAAAAAGGACAAATGTATATTGGATAATAGATGCTCAAGACACATGAATGAAAATCCAGAGATTTTGAAAGATATAGTTTACAAAGATGGTAGATTAGTAAATTTTAGAGACAACTCTAAAGGGTATATAATTGGCATCGGCAATGTCGGTAATTGTAAAACTCCTACTATTTATAATGTATTTTTAGTTAGGAGTTTAAAGCATAATTTGTTGAGTGTCAGTCAATTGTGTGATATGGGTTTTAAAATTAAATTCGTAAAAGATAAATGTCATATTCAAGACAATGAGTTAAACATTATCTTTGAAGGTATTAGGAAATGAAACATCTATATATTAAGTATGAAAATCTCAAATGATAACTTGTGTCTTTTCGCTGAATCAAGTGACCCTTGGATTTATCATAAAAGACTTGGTATTTGAGTTTCAAACTAATTTCTAAAATTGCTAAAAATGATCTAGTTAGAGGTCTTTCCAAAATGAATTTTAAAATTAATGATTTATGCGATGCATGTCAATCGGGAAAACTTAGAAACAATTCTTTTAAATCAAAAGATATGATTTCTACCTCTCAACCCCTTGAACTTCTTCACTTAGATCTTTTTGGTCCCTTACAGATACAATCTATAAATCAAAGTAGATATATATTTATAATCGTAGATGATTATTCTAGGTTTACATGGACGATTTTCTTGAAACTTAAAAGTGATGCTTTTGAAATATTTAAAATCTTTGTTAAACGAATTCAAAATCAAATGACTAGTAAAATCAAAATTATTCGGAGTGATCACGGTGGAGAATTCGAAAATGAAATTATTTAGAATTTCTGTAATAAGAAAGGTATAACTCATAATTATTCATTTTCAAGAACACCACAACAAAATGGCGTGGTAGAATGTAAAAATAGGACGATTCAAGAATGCGCTAGAACTATGCTAAATAATAGTAAATTATCTATAAAAAATTCGGCTGAAGTAGTTGGTACAACATGTTATACATTAAATAGAATTTTAATAAAGCCATTAACTAAGAAAACACCATATAAATTATTCTATAGTAAAAATCCCAAAGTATCATACTTTATAATTTTAGGTAGCAAATGTTTTACTTTATATACTAAAGATAATTTGGATTAATTTGATGCTAAATCGGTTAAAGGAATCTTTATTGGATATATAAATAGAAGTAAAGCTTATAGAGTTTTCAACATTAGAACTAATACTATTGAAGAGATATTACATGTCTCATTTGATGAAAATTTAAAAGTTAATAATCCAAATATTGATGAAGAAGAAAATATTGGTAACCCAAATTAAATTAGTAATAATGAGATTACCGAAAACGAAAATAATAATAGTTTAGAAAATTCACATCCAAATAAAAGAATAAAATACTTGAAAGATCATCCTATTGAAAATATACTAAGAAATATTGAATCTTTTGTTAAAACTAGAAATCAACTAAATAAAATGACTAACGTTGCTTTTATTTCAACAATTGAACCTAAAAATCCAAAGGAAGCATCAACTAATGATTCATGGATTCTTGTTATGGAAGAGGAATTGAACTAATTATAAGAAATAATATATGGGAATTAGTCCCAAGACCTGAGGATAAATCCACAATAGAAACTAAATGGGTATATAAAAACAAAATGAATGAACAAGGAGAGGTTGTGAGAAATAAAGCTCGATTAGTTGTGCAAGGTTATTGTCAAGAAGAAGGAATAGATTTGGATGAAACCTTTGCACCCGTAGCAAGATTAGAAACTATACAAATTTTACTTGCTTTCGCTAACCATAATAATTTTAAGTTATATCAAATAGATGTTAAACGTGCATTTTTAAATGGTTTTATTAAAGAAGATGTATATGTAGAACAACCCCCACTTTTTGAAGATGCAAAACTACCTAATCATGTTTACGAATTAAAGAAGGCTTTGTATGGTCTGTAATAGGAACCAAGAGCTTGGTATGACAAACTTAAATCCTATCTATTACAATCAAATTTTGAAATAGGCAAAGTAGATAGTGCACCTTTTATTAAAAGAAATAAAAATCGTATTCGGTTAGTACAAATATATGTAGATGATATCATTTTTTGATCTACCAACGATAAACTAAATAAAGAATTCTCAGAAATAACGACTAAGGAATTTGAAATGAGTCAATTGGGAGAACTAAATTATTTTCTAGGATTACAAATAAAACAACTAAGTAATGGAATTTTTATTAGTCAAGAAAAATATGCTAAAGATTTAGTTAAGAAATTTTGTATGTCAAATATCAGTGGTAAGCTAACTGCCATGGCAAATATGAAAAATTAAATAAAGAAGACGTAGATCAAAAATTATATAGAGGAATGATTGGATCACTACTCTATATAACTGCTAGTAGACCTGGTATAATACATAGTGTTTGTCCCTGTGCAAGATATCAATCTCAACTCATTTAAAATCCATAAAATGAATTTGGAGATATATGAACAATACATTAGACTATGGACTCTTTTACCTAAAAGAAGAATCCTTTGAATTAATTTCATATAGTGATGCTGACTATACTGATTGAAAATCAGACCGAAAAAGTACAAGTGGAACTTGTTACTTTTTAGGACACTTCTAATTTCCTGGTTTAGTAAGAAGCAAAACTCTGTATCTCTGTCTACGACAGAAGCAAAATATATTTCAGCAGCATTGGCCTGTTCACAAGTTATTTAAATGCAACAAACATTAAAAGATTTTAGTTTAAATTTTACCAAATCACCAATATACTATGGTAATACAAGTGCGATTAATCTGTCTAAAAATACAACTCATCATGCTAGAACTAAACATATTAATGTAAGACACCATTTTCTAAGAGATAATGTAAATAAAGAAATAACATCACATGAATTTATAAATATTGAAAATCAAATAGCTGATATATTAATGAAAACATTGAATCAAACATCTTTTACTATGTTAAGAAGAGAGGTAGGAATTTTTTCTCTATTGGAAATATAAAAATAATGAAGAGAAATTATAAGATATAAAAAACAACAAGATAATCAAAATAATACTATGTATGTCGACATACCCTAACCTCATATGTCGACTTATAATGGTAAATTCTGATTTTTAAATTTCCCTCTAAAATTCAAATTGGTGGTTACAAAATAACCAAATTTCTACTTTTTCTTCATTTTTCTATATTCTCTCTATTTTAAACTTCTAAAACAAATAAACTATGGTCTTCTCTAATCCCAAACGTTCTAGAGAAGAGAATTCATCATTTTCCTTCCCTTCTCCTACACAAGGCCCCTTATAAACACTGCTATGGCAAAGATCACTAAAATGGAGGGTGAAATAAAGAATATTCTGCAAATGCTCACTGAAATTAAAGTGGTACAACTTTATAAGACCAAAGAACAAGAGAAGCAAAGCAAAATTCTTCGCAATTTGCAAAAATATCTATTGATAGTTCTACGAATCCAATAGTTATTGAAGATGATTCTGCAAATTTAGCAATTCATAACCCCATTCAAGGTAACGATGATGAGGAAGACAAAGAAGAAGAGGAGCAGGAAGAATTCAAGGCAACGATGATGAGGAAGACGATGAAGAAGAAGAAGACGAGGAGGAGGAAGAACAAAAAGGGAACTTTTACCTTCATAGGAAAATGACGAAGTCCGATGCATCGGAGAAGTATGTTTCGACCGAGATGAAAATGTCATCGAACAAAAAGGGAACTTTTACCTTCATTATCCACATTGTATCATTCACAGATCCCCGTTCATTAAAAATTCACGTTAGATAATATTTGATTTGCTTTGATTACTTTAAATGAGTGGTATGTATATTTGATTTGACTTACTTTGAACTTATTTGTATAGTTTAAGATTTGACTAGATTGTGATTACTTTGTATTGTGATATTCAATAAATATATAGTTTGGTATGGTTACTATTAATGATTTGCGTTATCACCCATCATTTCTTATATATCATTCTTATCATCATTACTATAGTAACTTTAGTAAAGGGGAGTTATAGTTAGTTTATTTTTGATGATGACAAAGGGAGAAAAATATATAAAATCTAGGCATAGATTAAGGGGGAGTTTTTTTAACCCATAGGGAGCCATATTATATTTTATATACAGAGCTGTCATAGTCAAAAAGAAGGAGATTGTTAGTACCTTAGGTTTTGGTTTTGATGATAACAATTATAGGACATTACCTAAAATATAGATACTAATGTTTTATCAAGTTATATATAGTATATAGTGCAAGATATTAGAAAGGTGTTGATCAAGAAAACTATACAGTATCAAGAGTAGATTCAAGATGGTGATATAGAGTTTCAAGAGTTCAAGAATGAAGACACATGAGTATTGAAGATTTCAAGATATTCCAGATAAGTTATAGAGTATGTTAAAACTCTAATAGCACTTTCTTGATCTCTCTCTATCTCTCTCTTTATTTCAAATTTTGTTAAATAATTCCCAAATATCTTAGTTTTCAAAATAGTCATTTCAAACATCTAATAAGAATATTTCCCAAAGAAAAATTCTTAATATTTTATATTTACAAACATATTATATTAGGTTTTGTAAGTATTTTTAATCTATATATTTTTTGGTATTTTAGTTTATATTTTTGATATTAATATTTTTATTTTAGATATTTACTTATGATTTATAACTATGTTGATTTTAAATTATGTACATTATGTTGAATATTCTTAATAAATCTTCCAAAATTATTTTATAAGGTTTATTAAGGTTTAATATGATTAAAATATGAATAAACTATGTTTAAATGTTAGTATAAAGTTTCAAAATATTTTACAAAACTTAATATTTTTGAAATAATTTTTACTAAGTGATTTTTCAAAATACAAAGGGATATGTTGACATATCCTCCTCAAATATGTCGACATATAGTCTGAGAATTTCAAAATTCACATTTGAATGGAAGTGTCTTTTCAGTGTACCTCTTCATGAATGGACATGACCATTGTTTCCCTATATATACCAGACTTCCAAACGAAATTCTAATAGCTACTTTCTTATTCTTCTCTTTTCACTCTCTTGATTTCTAAGTCAATTTCAACTCAAACTCTGCTGAAATTCAACCAAAATCAAACTCAACCATTACTAGTTTAATTCTCCTTCATCTACTTTCTGATTTCTCTCATCTCTCTCACTCAAAGAAAGAACAAAGTGCTATTCAATAGTTATAGGCTCAATTGTAATTAAGATTGAAGATCTGAGTCTGTAAACTCTATCAAATCATACTCTTATACTATGTGGTGTGCTTGGTATCCCTAAAATCTAAGTAGGTGCGATTGCAGCCTGTAAAATCAATTGGGTGTGCTTAGTAGTCCATAAATCAAGTGGATGTCCTTATAGCCCAGAAATCAAGTGACTCTACTCAAAGATCGGGATTCTGAAGGGTGTGTCTCGTAGCCTTGAAATCGAGATTGTATTTGCATTTACTAGTTGGAAAGAAATCCGTACAAACAATTGTGCAGGACTAGATGTAGGATAACTCTGAAGTAGTCTAAAATCCTGTTGTGTTCTTTCCTTTTCATTTTTACTGCATTTATTTTTATCTATACTTTGATTCTGTGATTGTTTCTGTGATTGTTAATTGTATCATTCCAAGTATGATCTTAAATAATTTAAAAAAATATTTATATAATCAATTAAACACTATTCACACCCCTTCCCTCTAGTGTTTTACGTTCTATATACTTGTAAATCAATAGCATTCAGTAAAATTAAATCTAACTAAGAAAGCAAAGAAGGAAAGAAATAAAATGAACGTAGAAGGAAATAAAAGACAATTAATTAACATTGAAACAAACATTAATAGAAAAGAACGTTATCACTGAAGAAAATAAAATAGGGAAATAAATATTGTTAATTAACATTTAATTAACACTAAGCCAAAGCTTAACTGTCAAGCAACGTTAATATCAGTTTAAGCAAAAAAATCAGGTCGAACGAACAAATAAGGATTGATATCAAATGGGCATAATTAATTAACGAAAGTAGTACTAACCAGTCGACCCCTTAGATCGACCGGTCGACCGTTAGCGGTCAACCAGTTAGGGGGTAGCGGTCGACCGGTGCGTATTTTTTGTTGTGAATTATGACGTAGCCAAGTGGCCTGGATTTAAAATAATCTAATCCAACGACTGACATTGATTCGAATCCCTTTAAATACAGGCCTAACCCCTGAATTTTCTTCTTGTATTTTATGAAGCATGGCGAAGCTCTGTCATTTTCTCTTCTTCATAAATTCTTAATTGTAAATAAAATTATATTTTACATACGTATATACAAATAGAGAATAGCAAAGGATAATTAAGAAGAAAAATTAGGTCCAATCAAATCATCAAAGTCAAGGAAAATCATAAATCCGGATCTAAAATTAAATCCAAATATCTTCTTTGTCTATATTTCTGATAAGTATATGTACGCTTCGGTATATGTGTTCAAATAGGGAGAAAAAGGGAGTCAAACTGAATAATTGGGATTAGATCTGCAGATTTGGAAAGCTAAATAGGTAATAGGGAAATTATATATTTTTATATCATATAAGATTTACTTCATTGTAAAATCTATTCCTATATGCCTAAAATGTAAATTGGAGTTTTAGGCTAAAATTGTATACGTGTAATGAATTTATAAACCCTACCTACATATTCTGTGATTCATAATTTGAATTATATATTGCATGTATGTGAATCAGGAAAATATTGGGTTGAAGTTAGCCTATATATTTAAGATTGGTTAGTAGTAGTCCCTGAAACTTCTAAATTACGAGATCGTTCCAGATTTGTAGATTTAAATGACTTTTTCCAGTATAAAGGTAAATTAGTTTATCACAATTAATTGTGGGGATAGTATTTTGATTCATTGGAATATAGGGTGCTGCAATATGAATTTTTACAGATTATCAAGTTTTGATTTATAAATAAAAGTGTATCGCTTGAAATAATAAGGAATACGCCTAAAAAAGAGATGTATAAAATATGGATATTTACCGTATCTTGTACTGTCTATTTCAGTAACTATGAAAAAGATAATTCCTTGTAATTCCAAATGCAACATAAATTCTCCCTTTTAATAACATATAAAAATTTACAGTGTTAACCTTTCCTTTTGGGAGAGATATAATTCCAGTGTGTTAAAGTGTAGAAATCCCTAAGGATTAAATAAAGAATGGTTATATACAATCAATACTATATATACTCAATAGAAAATACCCAACTTATATAACTTACATAATATAACAAACAGACAGGTTATATACAATCTTATATGTGTATATATATAAATCTTATATAAATTTATATCTATATAAAAGACAGATTATATATACAAACTAATATATAAACATTATACAAATTTGTTAAAAATCAAGTGTATATATATATAGTACAGCTTATACATACATACATACATAGATATATATATATATATATATATATATAAACGAAAGCAAGCATTTGTCAAAATCAAGTATATATATACAGTACAACTTATATATACATATTATATATAACGAAAGCAAGCCTGTTATGAAGCAATAGGGAAAGCAAGGCTGCTGGGGAGGAATATGAGCAGTCTTGGCTATAGGCTACTATAGGTCTGCTCGGCTACAGCTATGGGTTTATGGTGTTCGGCTGGGCTAAAGGCGGCGGATAGAAGGGTCGGCTGGTTGGTGGCGGTGGTGAGGCGGTCACGAGGTAGGCCATTGGATGGTGATGGAGGTCGGGTTCGGGTGAGACTGGCTGTGACAGGGCAGAGACTGCGTGGGTTTGCTTGGATAAGGGAAAACTGCCGTCACGTATGGCTGCTTGGAGGAGATTGGTGGCATGGGAGAGTGAGGACGTGGAGGATTTTCGGTTGTGGGCCAAGCGATGTGAAACGGCGAAGGTAGCTTCGGCCATGCAGGGGAGGGTAGCGGGCGTCTTCATGCAATTATATATATAAACCTTTTCTTTATAATTCTTAAAAGCCATAAACAAAATGAAAAGGAAGGAAATGGAAAATAATAGGATTTGGCAAAACGGTAAAGTGAATAGGTTCAAAGAAAAATGGAAGAGAACGAAACAATGTCTCACGCAAAATAAATAACGTTATAATATATTATAATTTAGAGAGGAAAGAGAAGAGGCTTGTGATGTGGAAGGCTAAACGTGGGTGGATTTTAATACAACAGAAAGACGAATGGGCAGGTAAGGAAATATATAACTTAGTTTATAATATATATTCTCTTTCACGCAGACAACGGGAAGATAAAGCAAATAGATGAACCAAATAAATATCAATCTATGTGAATAGTGAAAGTCAAAGTATTGAATGCTGAAATAAATAAAGTAGATGGCTATTGATTGACACGGTAGATAGATGAAAGGGCATAGGAAACCCAGAAGCTCAAATACGGAACCGGTACTGCAAATCGTTTGGCTGATTCCACCGCGTACCGAACTCCGAAATGAACAATTGAATATACTGCAGAGATTAGCACGACGAGATGAAGAGAATGGTACACAGATATCAACGATATGACCATCCTATCAGAAGTCGATATTTTATTGCCAAACTACTACCAATTCGCCGTAACTAAGATAAACGGGGCTAGAGAAGTCCAAATTTGACGAAACGAATTATGACGTCTCATTCAGAAAACAGTATACATTTTTATTATATAAAAATATTCATGTTTCGAAAATGTTTTATTTCCATCAAATATTAACTAGTTTAAATTTAAATAAAATTACACAATAAATAAACTTCCATATTCTCTGATGAAAATCTGGCATTTGCTATGTCTAAATAGACGTATTTCAAATATCAAATTTTCATTGTTAAATTAAATTATTTAATTTCAATCAAAATTTCAGTTAATTACGTTATAAAAATCATTAAAATTTCCGGGTCGTTACACTCTCCCCCGCTCAAAACTTTTCGTCCCCGAAAAGGAACGAGATAGGAGAATAGAAACAACAGAAAGGAAATATAGATTAGAAATACATATTACGAGATACAATAAAATTCAAAACTACATAGATTTCATTAATTTTAAAATTGATTTATATTCAGCAAATTGGTTTCAATTCATTTTATTCAATCAATAAATAGTCATTGAATTCGTATTTGGTTGGTTACAATTCAATGTATTTCAATCAATAGATTTGATTTCAATTTATTTTTATTTGTTACAAGATTTCCTTTCAAAACAAAATTTATTTTATTTAACTTATTTATTTAATCCATTCGACTTCACTTAAGTTAATCCCACTTATAATTCAATTTCAACTATTCTTAAGTTCATATTTATTTGCTTAAATAGCATTCTCTATTTATTATTCAATTTGTTTCATTAAATCAATGTATAAACATTTATTATAACAACTTTTTTTTTATAAATTCCCTTAACAAAATTTCATACATGAACATCTTATTACTTGCATTAATAGTGTATACTATTCAATTACATTCAAACCTTTCCCAGGTAGGTTTTATTAATGTTTCAAATGTAATTGAACACTATACCAATTTTACCTTTTAAATTTACAACTTCTATTAAGCAAAATTTTGGTTAAACATTTTATTTCTTAAATCCCTCTTGTATAACCTTCAATTACATAAACATTTTAACTTTTTGAATATTTCAGGTAAGCTATATATGTTTTGGAATGTAATCGAGTATTTATACAAATAAGTTTTATTCAAACTATTCCAAATTGGTTTAGTTTAATTTTATCATTTTAGATACTCTAATTATTCAAAATTTCACTTTATTTCAATAATTGAAACCATTTCTTAATATAAAACTTAAGATTCAAATTTTTGGTTTCACTTCAAATTATTTTCAAATAAATAATATACATCTATACATACATATATATATATTATAAATCGAATTATACACAAAAAAATTTAAATCAAATCCATTTTCCTAAAACAAAAGTGTAGCAAAGCTACTAAGTGGCCTCTCCACTTTGAGACTCAAAAATAAATATCGATGATGCTGTAGTGATCACTGAAGTTATTTCCCAGCAGCAAACGAGTGGAGTACTGACTTACTTCATTTAAAATTCTTTGAAAACAATTTCCATTCAAAATATTTTCAAATAATAATGTTTTTCAAAACATTGAAAACTCAATTTTTTTGAAAAGTACCAGAAATTCAATTATCATAATTTAAATTCATTTCATTTGCAGATCAATAAATGATAATCTAGTATTATCATTTCTAACAACCAATTCATTTAACTATCAAATTTTAGAAAATTATACCTTTATATATAAAATATTATCATACATAACTATTTCATTTTTAATTTCGAAAACGATATTGTGTCAGTTTGCTCTATTCAAGTGGTTTGGAATTCCTATCGATGGCGTTGGCCAGACGAATCGATCAAAACCCAAAATCAAGCTTTACAATTCAAAAAACACAGTATAAAATATTTTATATTGGTTACAAATACTCCCTCACAGGCTGATCCAAGAATGGATTCTAGAACAAGAATAGAGATTCAAGTTTGGAGGAATCCTGGTCAAAGAGAATTTCCAACAACGAAGACAACTCGAAAGGAAGATAAGATGATTGAATTACCGAATGGAAAGAGGGGTAAATCGATGTTAATCGCGGCAACCTTAACCAATCAACTGAGACCCAGAAAGAACAAGAATATCATCACTGCAAACTAGGACAACTGGTTGAGAACAACGCAGGAAACGCGATTCATGAGATCGACGAAGAAGGCAGGAGCATTGGTTAATCCATAGGGCATGACTAACCATTCATAGGAACCATTCGTCTGGGTGGATGGACAATAGGCTGAGTTCCCAAAATAAGAGCGATGCGGAATTTAGATTTCCGCTTAAGAGGGAGGAGTGACTTCACCAAACATCAGGATAATCCCTGACTATCGGGTAAGTCAAGATCATTAGGCTGAACATTAAACAAAAAGATAGAACTGCCTACTTAATCCAGAGGCATTCGACATTCGATCATAAAAGATTTTTCCTAGGTCGTCTATTAGAGAACGGTTCGGGTTTTGCAAGGAATAACTGCATCGTAAACCGAGGACATAGAAATCCCCGGTGAATCGATGCTTGTTGTAAAGGAGTTTCACCCCTTTACAAATCATACAAAGGTTGGCAGAACCGCAAATGAGATTATACACACCCTAGGATGAAGTTTCCAATTAAGGTTGCAAGATGTGTTCGAATTTATTACAAAGATCAATAGAGCTATGGGATGCTCCAATATCAAGATGAACATGAATAGGAAAGACAATAATGGATTTTAGAATAAAGAGGAAAGTTCCAAAATCCAAAAGAAAATCCAAACAAAGTAGAATTCAAATGGAGGATTTCATGCTCGAACGAAGATTATTCTATAATTAATCTTTTACTCCATATGCTAAGTTTTGCCTAAACCAGAGCTCTGATACCACTTGTAACAACCTGTTATTTCGAACCGTCCAAATCGACATTCATCTACTCATGTCAGACTTGAATTGCTCAAAAAAACAGATTATAAATTTATATTTGGAAAAACTCAACATCTACAGTAAATAAATAAATCACAGAATCACAGATACAGAGTAATATAACAATAAGCAGCGGAATAGATAAATAGTAGTTCATGAAGCTACCATAAAACATCAGAGTCTAAAACAAAATAAAACAGAATCTCAAATACAAATGAACCTCTAATACATAAGCAACTGACGATCTGAACATAAATAACTGAAATAAACTGAAATAACTGAAAGTTGGATAGAGTGATCTTCAATAAAGCTCCAACCTCCAAAGGTGAGCCTCAAATGCTGTGACACTCAGTCTGACCCGAGCATAAAGCAAAACACAAAACACTCGAGTCAGGATTAACATTCTTAAACCATTATATTCAACTCAAGTGAAATGTCAACTGAAATACAAGTAACATAAAGGATGTTTGGGATTTCCATCCACTAAGGATTCGTGGAACTATCTACTATGTAGTAATATACGCTCTTATAACATGTCTATATGTAAAGTAAAGTATTACAATAGCGTTAAGGCGTTACCCATATCCCCCTTAACACATTTTTATATATTCCCATAGTCTATACAGTACCGTAATTCCTCCGTAAACTGGAGGCTACCAGAGGGCACTCCATAGGTATGGTACAAACCAAACTCGTAGAAGGCGCGATAAGGCATGTGATAAGGCACGCGAGGCAATGCCAGGGTAGAAATACCGTTTGCACTCCTGGACCGGTGGTAATGCATAGCAGCAACTACCGCCCACCTCGAGACACACTCCCAAATCAAAGGTGCACCCAATCAAATCACAAAAGCAAAGGAATGGTATCGAAGAGATGTGCTCGATATGGGGAATGACCCCACTTGGCCCGGTATAGCTCCTGTTTTAGCCACATCCAGCTAACTCACTGGAGATAGGGCTACGCTAAAACCTCATAGAGAATCGTCGCCAAACCATCCTACTTCATTCTGGATTCTCCACCACGTACACAGTTGTTAAAGTGGTTTTCGGTATTGGCAGAGAGTATGACAATATCTGATCCCGGTCTCTTTAACAACCAAATGCTTATTTCATACCGTGGTCATTTCATTTCAAATAGTTCATACTTCATATCAAAATATCATATTCATTTCAAACCATATCAATTCGATATCATTATTTACTTTAAATAATATTCATTTCTAGAATCGTAACACTTTCAAAATTATAACACTTTCGAAATTGAAATCATAGCACTTGTGAAATCATAGCACTTTTGGAATCATAACACTTTTGAAATCATAAACCAGTTTAGATATTGAAAATAGTATATATATTAAAATAGTTATAAATCAAAATAATTTATATATTAAAATAATTTATATATTAAAATAGTTGTAAATTAAAATAGTTTATGTTTATCTAAAGAGATTATACTGAAATAGTTTCCAAATTAGAATTTGTTTCATCCAATTCCACAAATCGATTCAAATCAACTTAAATTCCAAAATTTAGTTTAAATCAATCCCAGTTCAACACTTTCAATTTAAAAGGTTAAAGATTCATTTCAAATTCTCAATAAACCATTTCAATTTTTATCGATTTCAAATTCGGGTTTGAACTATCTCTTCAATTCCAATAAGATTCAAAGTTTAAATATTCAAACATTTTCAGTATAAGTTTCATTTGGATTTCAACATTTAACTCTAATTTTTTTCAAATTGGAAAATATTCACTTAATCATTTTAATAACAATAAAATCTCAACTTATAATTTAGAACAATATTGAATATTCAGTCTCAATTTTATTTAAAATTTGAGAATATTTATAAAATCACCTTTTTATCCACCAAGTTATCAATCATATCTTTCAAAATCTCAAAATCAATAAGTTCAAGTCAATTCTTATTTAAATTCAATCATTAACCAATTTAAGTTCGAAGTCAACATTAAATTATCTTCCCAACTTTTATTATTAAAGTTATAAAACATCTATTTTTAAAATACTAATATAAATTTAAATAGATACTTAAACATATTATAAACCAATTAAATTTTATTATTAAATGTATTTTGTATTAAATCTTACTTTATATATTTTTAAAATAATAAAATTATAAGAAAAATCTTAAAAATTATATTTTCAAAACTATCTTATAAATTTAAAATTTCCAAATATAGAATTTTAAAAATCTAAATTTTACACATATTTTAAATAAATTCTTTATATTATAATTTAAAAATCAATATTTAATAAAATCCATATACTTCCCTTCAAACTTTGGCAATCATTTTTCAAAATAGACCAACGGTGTCCATATATAATTTTCTATCCTATGGTTAAGTGATACAGATATTTATGATTTCAATCCGCAATAATTTAATATTTACGGGTGTATATCATTTCAACCTGCAATCCCAAAATTTAAATTCAATGAAAATCGCTTGGGTTTATCATTTCAACCCATAACGATTTTCCTCAAATCTATAATATCGTTCGGGTATGTATCATTTCAACCCATAGGGAATTCTAAACTAACAGGGAACTTGCAGAGTGAGAACAAATATGATAATAACATAACATATCGACAACAGGCATATATCATCAGTAACAAATTTAAATAGAATATATATATATAACAGGTTATGGTATCATATGTCATAGGTAAACAATGGCAGATAATGGCATATCATATCTAACAATTCAATTTAAGCAGCATATTTCAATCGTTATTTCATGTGAAATAGACTTATTAAATATAATAATGTTAATCGTGAGTGATTGCTCAACTTTCGAGGCTAGAGAAATAAGAAGATGACATAGACACGCACACAGAGACGGACACAGACATGAACCATCAGGACAGCGACAAGCTAGGAATTGTTGCAACAAATTCGATATTGAGAAGGTAAGTCAAGATGGACCAGAGATCGATGAAACAAATATATGTATATTTTTAAAGTCTAAAATTTTAAACACATATTAAAAATAAAATCTTTATAATATATATATTTTATATATTTGAAAATCAATATTAAATTTAAACATATATACATATATCAAAATCAAAATCAATTATATTTCAAGATCATTATTAAATTTAACACATTTTAAAAATATATATATGTATATATATTATATTAAAAATCAATACTTATATATACTCAATAGAAAATACCCAACTTATATAACTTATATAATATAACAAACAGACAGGTTATATACAATCTTATATGTGTGTATATATAAATCTTATATAAACTTATATCTATATAAAAGACAGATTATATATATAAGCTAATATATAAACATTATACATATTTGTTAAAAATCAAGTATATATATACAGTACAGCTTATATATATATAAAGGAAAACAAACATTTATTAAAACCAAGTATATATACATATTATTTATAACGAAAGCAAGCATGTTATGAAGAAACAGGGAAAGCAAGGCTGCCGGGGAGGAATATGAGCAGTCTCGGCTATAGGCTGCTATAGGTTTGCTCTGCAATAGCTATGGGTTTATGGTGTTCGGCTGGGCTAAAGGCGGCGGGTAGGAGGGTCGGCTAGTTGTTGGCGGAGGTGAGGCGGTCACGGGGCAGCCCATTGGATCATGATGGAGGTTTCGAGTGAGATTGGCTGTGACAGGGCGGAGACTGCGTGGGTTTGCTTCGATCGGGGAAAATTGTTGTCACGTGTGGCTGCTTGGAGGAGATAGGTGGCAGGGTGGGTCAGCATGGGAGAGTGAAGATGTGGAGGATTTTCGGTTGTGGGCCAAGCGATGTGAAACGGTGGAGGTAGCTTCGGCCATGCAGGGGAGGGTAGCGGGCATCTTCATGCAATTATATATATAAACCTTATCTTTATAATTCTTAAAAGCCATAAAACAAATGAAAGGAAGGAAATGGAAAAGAAGAGGATTTGGCAAAAAGGTAAAGTGAACAGGTTCAAAGAAAAATGGAAGAGAACAAAACAATGTCTCACGCAAAATAAATAACGTTATAATATATTATAATTTGGAGAGGAAAGAGAAGAGGCTTGTGATGTGGAAGGCTAAACGTGGGTGGATTTTAATACAACAGGAATACGAATGGGCAGGTAAGCAAATATATAACTTAGTTTATAATATATATTCTCTTTCACATAGACAACAGGAAGATAAAGCAAATAGATGAACCAAATAAATATCAATCTACAGGAATAGTGAAAGTCAAAGTATTGAATGCTGAAATAAATAAAGTAGATTACTATTGATTGACACGGTGGATAGATGAAAGGGCATAGGAAACCCAGAAGCCCAAATGCAGAACCGGTGCTGCAAATCATTTGGTTGATTCCGCAGCGTACCGAATTCCAAAATGAACAATTGAATATACTATGGAGATCAACACGACGAGACGAAGAGAATGGTATACAGATATTAGCGATATGACCATCCTATCAGAAATCGATATTTTGTTGCCAAACTGCTACCAATTCGCCGAAACTAAGATAAATGGGGCTAGAGAAGTCCAAATTTGACGAAACGAATTATGACATCTCACTCAGAAAATAGTATGCATTTTTATTATATAAAAATATTCATGTTTTGAAAATGTTTTATTTCCATCAAATATTAACTGATTTAAATTTAAATAAAATTACACAACAAAATAAACTTCCATATTCTCTTATGAAAATCTGACATTTGCTATGTCTAAATAGATGTATTTCAAATATCAAATTTTCATTGTTAAATTAAATTATTTAATTTCAATCAAAATTTCAATTAATTATATTATAAAAATCGTTAAAATTTTCGGGTCGTTACATGAGACATGTCCAAATGTAGGACCAGTGGAAATATATATGCTTGCGAATAGGTGAAGGAATACCCTAGTAGGGTCTGCCTTAAATTTTTAGTAGGGGTATTGCCTTATTGCATTAGGCAATCTAAATGGGATGGTTAGTAAGGATCGACACTATGTTAGTGTGTTGGTACCATATTAGGGACTAGGAGTTGTATGTAGGTCGAAAACGTCATCGGTCATAAACGGTCAGGGGGAAAGACGAGGGTTACACCTAATAGGTTGCACCTCCTACTATTATAGGTCATGTTAGGTCATGCACCGCCATAGTTGTTTGCTATTTTATTTATTTGGGGCAATGCTAGATAACACTTAAAATAGTCTTTCAGAATGAATGGGGTTGAGCGGTGCCCATAATAGTTTGAGGGGCTGAGTCCTTTATGTCTATGGTGCTAAGTCCTCTATAGTTCATGGAGCTAGGTCCAAAATAGGAAGCAGACAAGTAAAAAATCCCCAAGGTGGGGATAAACTATATGACGTCGTTATTAGGCACTGTAGGAGTTCCTTGGTATGCACGACAAGGAAATGTGATACTACGTTAATGATGGATCTTGACGGGGTTCTGGGTTATCGATACTAGCAGGGATAGTATCTTAGTACAAATGGAGATTGTGGTGCTTATTTATTATATATACAGTTATGGTCTACTTCGGGTAGATGGGGTGCATCATACGCGTACATGATGTAATGATGACTAAGTAAATAAAAAGAATAACATGTGATGGAAGGCAACTGGAATAAACTATTGTTATGTGTATAATTTACTAGTAACCAGAACGCTGTTCTGACCCTTTACTCAATACAACCTACAAAATAGCTTTAGAGGGACAGGGTACCTTATGCAGCAGCGGAATTACAAAATGATGATTCTGTGAAAGTAGCAATTGATGGAATGAAGAATACTGAATGGCCCAAATTCGTTGATCCGAAGATACCGAATTCTAGCTATCCCAAACACATTGATAGCGCACTATACCGTGTTTAAAGATCTACGATTCTTCGTACATTGATCTAGCGCACTGGATACCGTGAATCGGCTTCAGCAGTCGTTGAATCAAGCGCACTCGATTAACCGAAAGTGGAGATAGGAGATCACACTCAACTACCAATTTAATTGAAATCACAAAGCTAACAAACAAAAGTTTTCATTCAAATCAACTAAACTATTACAAATGGCACCACCAGCCTATTTATAGAAGTTACAATTCACAACACAAAACTGTACAACACTTAGGTCGGCACCGACTTAACACACCCAGCGACTTACGACTTAGCATGGACGACCTAAAAAAACAAATAGTTACAACTCAACGACATATGAACAAACACATTACAACATATAGGTTGGCCGCGTCATACGACCTAAAATACAAACGACTTAACATATTTACAACACAGTACATAGGTCGGCAGCGACCTAAGCCTGTAGCGACCTAACACACTTTGGTAACCTATTCAGCGACCTAAGGATCTTCACGCGACTTCTTCTGGAGCGACCTAAGGAAAACAGCTTCGTCTTCATGCGACCTAACTTAGGTCGTAACCCGGTATGGCGAATTATCTCTTGAGCGACCCAAAGAAAGCGGCCCGTGTACATTAGGTCGTTCTCGACCTATAGAAGCGCACAAGTTAGGTCGTTCTCGTTCTTCTTCAGTGACCTTGGAGTTAGCTTGTTCACGACCTAAGCTTTCTTCATGTTGCACTGCATATTTAGGTCGTAACTCTTTATCCCGCGTCCCGTTAGGTCGTTTGCGAGTTTCACTAAGTCGTTGGAGCGACTTAAGGGAATATTTAGGTCGGTCACGACCTAGGACATCATTTTGTATCCCTTCCTCGTTAGCTTCTTTGTTAGCTTCTATGTTCTTAGGTCGTAGACGACCTATCATTTCTGAACGACTTACGAGTTTGTTAGGTCGGTCACGACCTAGTACTTGGCCTGCATCATCCTCCCCTGGTTGAGAGAAATTCGTCCTCGAATTTGCACTTTCCTCCTCCGCAACACACTCATCCCCATGATACGGAACTAAGTATTTGACGTTAAAAACATCAGAAGTATGAACATTATCCGGCAATTCCAATTGATACGCGTTCTCATTGATTTTCTTCAAAATTTTTACTGGACCAATCTTCCGTGCTTTCAATTTATTGTATGTTCCCACCGGAAAACGATCCTTTGTTAACACTGCATAAACCAAATCACCTTCATTAAATTCAACACTCCTTCGCTTCAGATCTGCAGATCGTTTGTACTTCTCATTCGCCTTTTCCAATCGTTCTTGAACGATTCTATGACACTCTGTTAATCCTTCAACAAAATCAGCAGCTCGCTTGACTGTCTTCTTTGGTTGTGGTATGACCGTTAAATCCAACGGCCCCTTTAGCAAACTAGAATATACAATCTGGAATGGGCTGAATCCAGTACTCCGGTTCACTACATGGTTATGAGCAAATTCTTCTTGACATAGCTTCATATCCCAACTCCTCAGATTGTCTTGCACAAGACATCTCAACAAATTCCCCAATGATCTGTTCACAACCTCAGTCTGTCCATCTGTCTGCGGATGATAAGCGCTACTAAAGTTCAACTTCGTTCCCACCATCTTCCACAAACTTAGCCAGAATTGGCTTAGAAATCTAGTATCCCTGTCTGAAACAATCGATTCAGGTAGTCCATGCAATCGATACACCTCCCTAAAGAATAACTGAGCGACTCGGACGGCATCAGCTGTCTTCTTACAAGCGATGAAATGTGCCGTTTTAGAAAACCTGTCCACCACAACGAATATAGAATCATTTCCCCTTTGAGTTCTAGGCAAACCCAAAACAAAATCTATGCTCACATCCACCCACGGTTTAGTAGGCACAGGTAACGGCAAATATAATCCTGCGTTTGTCGCAGTTCCCATGGAAACTTGGCAAATATGACATCTCTCCACAAACTTTCCAACTTCCCGATTCATCGACGGCCAATAATAAGATCGAGAAATCAATTGTAAGGTACGATCTCGGCCCACATGACCTTCCTCATGCAACTCCTTTACAATTTTCATACGTAAACTGCACTCTGGTATACATAATCGATTTCCCTTAAAAAGAAAACCATCCACCATTACAAACTCATCCGTCTTTCCCTCCTTGAATTCATCAACAAACTTCGCAAAGTAAGGATCATCGACAAATAATTCTGGCAACACATCAAACCCTGTCACTTCAACCTTCATTGTAGTCAACACATGATTCCTTCTGCTCAATGCATCTGCCACTCTGTTCGTAATTCCCGATTTATGCTTTACCACAAATGTAAATTGTTGTAAGTATGCAATCCACGAAGCATGCCTAGCAGCAATCTTGTCTTGTCCCTACATATGCTTCAATGCCTCATGATCAGTATATAAAACAAATTCTTTATGGAACAAATAATGCCTCCAATGTTCGATAGCTTGCACGATAGCATACAATTCCATATCATATGTACTATATCTCATCTTTGCTCCCGATAACTTCTCACTGAAATATGCAATAGGACGTCCCTTCTGACTTAACACCCCTCCAATTCCAACCTTTGATGCATCAGTATGTAATTCAAACAATAACTGAAAATCCGGCAACGCTAGAATCGGTGCTGTCGTCAAAAGCTCCTTGATCCTTTCAAAAGCAAATCTGCTTCCTCCATCCATGAAAATTGTTTCCCCTTCATACAATCAGTAACTGGTGCCATCACGCTACTGAAGTATGGAATAAACCTTCAGTAGAATGATGCCAAACCATGAAAACTTCTAACATCGGTTATCGTTCTGGGTTGTGGCCAATTTTTGACTGCTTCAACTTTATTCTGATCCACCTGTATGCCTCCTCCCGAAATAATATATCCCAAGAATAAAACACTATGCGTCATGAACACGCATTTCTTCGTTGCAGCATAAAATTGTTCTTGTCGCAATACCATCAACACTTCCCTCAGATGTTGCCAATGTTCTTCTGAGCTTCTACTATATATCAGTATATCATCAAAATACACCACCACGAACTTCCTAATGAATGGTCTAAAGATCTGATTCATCACTCGCATGAAAGTACTCGGTGCATTCGACAAACCAAACGGCATGACCAGCCATTCATGCAATCCTTCTCTTGTCTTGAATGCTGTCTTCCATTCATCCCCTGGTCTTATACGAATTTGATGATAACCACTTTTCAAATCAATCTTTGAAAAGATAGTAGCCCCGCTCAACTGATCCAACAAATCATCAAGCCTCGGCATCGGAAATCTGTATCTGACAGTTATCTTGTTCAGTGCCCGACTATCAATGCACATCCTCCACGTCCCATCCTTCTTCGGTACTAATAATGCTGGCACAGCACATGGACTTAGACTTTCCTGCACACGCCCATGTTCAAGCAATTCTTCCACTTGCCTTCTCAACTCCTCATGTTCCTTTGGACTCATTCTGTAGTGTGGTCTATGTGGCAACACAGTACCTGGAACAAGATCAATTTGATGTTGAATGTCTCTCAACGGCGGTAACTCCGTTGGTAGCTCTTCAGGAAATACGTCGTCAAACTCTCCCAGCACTGGTTTCACTTCTTCAGGAATCTCAACCACTTCATGACTCTCACGTCCAATTAACAAGAATACTTCAGGCTCCTCTTCTACCTCCTTAACAAACTCTTTCAAGGACAACAAAGTCTTCAACTCTTCAATCTCCTCCCATTTGCTTTCTTCTTGTTGTCGCTTCTTAGGAATTAAAGTGATTTTTGTACCTTCAAACATGAAACTGTAGCTGTTCGTACGTCCATCATGTTGCATGGCTCTATCATACTGCCACGGTCTCCCCAACAACAGATGACATACGTCCATATCAACAACATTACACCAAATTTCATCCTTGTATTTCTTCCCAATTGAAAAATTAACACAAGCTCTTCGTCCAACTTTCACCTCCCCACCTTTCCTCAACCAAGCTAACTTGTAAGGTTTCGGATGCTTCTCTGTCTTCAATGATAGCTTCTTCACAGCTTCTGTAGAGATGATATTATCACAGCTTCCCGCATCAATGACAAATTTGCAAACCTTTCCCAAGATAGTGCACGTTGATTGAAAGATGTTACTCCTCAACCAGCCAGTTTCCTCCTCCTATTTTGGTGTTAAAAACGACCTCTTCATCATTAATGAATACCCTTCATCACCCGACACATTCTCTTCCTCCTCTTCATGTAGTGAATTAGAACATTCAGCTTCTACCTCTTCATCCTCAACCTCAGCAATCATCGTTTGCTTCTTTGGCTTCGTGCATTCATTGCTTTTGTGACCAATCTCCTGACAATTGAAGCATTTGATACCACTATTAATTCTGGTCTTCGCAACTTCGTTAATAATTGGTTTTGCAACAGCCTTCGAAACATTCGCACTGCTACTAGCCCCTTTCATTGGATTATTGGAATTTGTAAACACACCACCACCTCGTCTCCCTTGTTTCTCCCAAGCCAACGCCTTCTGGTGTGCTTCCGCCACAGATCTGGGATCAAACATATTTACCATGTCTTGAATTTGCATACGCAACCCTCCAACAAATCTAGCTGTTAATTGTTCCTCTGTCTCCATGATGTCGTTCCTTGCAATCAGTTGATAAAATTCATCAGCATAGTCATTCATAGTCTTTATTCCTTGCCTCAAGTTTTGCAGCCTCTGATACATAAGCGATTGATAATTATAAGGTAAGAATGTAGCTTTCATTAATTTCTTTATCTTGTCCCAAGATTCAATCTTTGACTTCCCCATCCGTTCACGTGTAAGTTTGGTTTGCTGCCACCACGCCAAAGCTCTACCCCTCAACCTTGTAGCAACCAACTTCACTCTACGATGTTCAGGAACCTCCTTGAAGTCAAAAATCTCCTCCACATTAGACAACCAATCCAAAAACTCCTCAGCTTGCATACCACCTTTGAATTCTGAAATTTCAGTTTTCATCCCCGATTCCCATCGACGATCATCCTCAAAATCTCGTTCTCGATTTCGTCCTTGGCCATGATCTCGATAATGAAAACTTCCTCTATCACCATCTTCATCAACAACAGATGTACTTTGATAACGCTCCCGTCCATCCACATCTCTATGATCATGCATATTCCTTCTACTTTGTCTTTCATCATCTCGATATGGTTCATCTTCGAATTCCTTATGACTTCTTCTTCCTTGATGAGATTGTGGCGATAATATCCTTCCTCCCAAAACCGATGGCGAAACCCTGTTTCCACCTTGGTTTGAAATTGGCGATGTTCTTCTTCGGGGTTGATTCATATCCATCATGAGCTTCTCTAATCTCCCAATACCTTCGTCCAACTTCTCATTGAATTTGTTACTTATGCGTTGTTCCATTTGTTCAGCATCCTCTCGCTTATACAAATCTTCAACATTTTGATGTCGATTAGCTCTCCTTGGCGGCATGATTCAAAATTTTCACAAACACTTCAATATACCAAATGATGAACATGGCCTTCACTTGCTTTCGGCTCCAACTTCAAATTTCAAACACCTTTCAAATTTAGATCCAAAAGGAGATGGATCAAAATCTTTAACTTCGTTGCAACTTTGCGATGAACACTAGGAACAACAACTTCTCCAAATGATGTACTGCTTCACTTATCTCCTCAAACTCTTCAAATAAAATTGGCTCCAAGACTCGGCTTAGCTATGATTGGCTAAGTCTAGCTCCGATACCAAATGATGCAGCAGCGGAATTACAAAATGATGATTCTGTGAAAGTAGCAATTGATGGAATGAAGAATACTAAGAGGCCCGAATTCGTTGATCCGAAGATACCGAATTCTAGCTATCCCAAACACGTTGATAGCGCACTATACCGTGTTTAAAGATCTACGATTCTTCGTACGTTGATCTAGCGCACTAGATACCGTGAATCGGCTTCAGCAGTCGTTGAATCGAGCTCACTCGATTAACCGAAAGTGGAGATAGGAGATCACACTCAACTACCAATTTAATTGAAAGCACAAAGCTAACAAACAAAAGTTTTCATTCAAATCAAATAAACTATTACAAATGGCACCACCGGCCTATTTATAGAAGTTACAATTCACAACACAAAACTATACAACACTTAGGTCAGCACCGACTTAACACACCCAGCGACTTACGACTTACGACTTAGCATGGACGACCTAAAAAAACAAATAGTTACAACTCAGCGACATATGAACAAACACATTACAACACATAGGTCGGCCACGTCATACGACCTAAAATACAAACGACTTAACATATTTACAACACAGTACATAGGTCGACAGCGACCTAACACACTTTGGTAACCTCTTCAGCGACCTAAGGATCTTCATGCGACTTCTTCTGGAGCGACCTAAGGAAAACAGCTTCGTCTTCATGCGACCTAACTTAGGTCTTAACCCGGTATGGCGACTTATCTCTTGAGCGACCCAAAGAAAGCGGCCCGTGTACATTAGGTCGTTCACGACCTATAGAAGCGCACAAGTTAGGTCGTTCTCGTTCTTCTTCAGCGACCTTGGAGTTAGCTCGTTCACGACCTAAGCTTTCTTCATGTTGCACTGCATATTTAGGTCGTAACTCTTTATCCCGCGTCCCGTTAGGTCGTTTGCGAGTTTCACTAAGTCGTTGGAGCGACTTAAGGGAATATTTAGGTCGGTCACGACCTAGGACATCATTTTGTATCCCTTCCTCGTTAGCTTCTTTGTTAGCTTCTATGTTCTTAGGTCGTAGACGACCTATCATTTCCGAACGACTTACGAGTTTGTTAGGTCGGTCACGACCTAGTACTTGGCCTACATCAGTACCAGTGCTAGTTGGGAATAATGGAAGGACGGGTTTCCATATGCATGCTCAACACTGATAAGGATGGTAGATATTGGGAGTGTCAATCTTGGTTTGTAACTATACGATCTATTATACCATACTATTCCGCTGTGAGTTATATCTATACTGTTCTGATATGCATTTATTTGTTTATTCGCAAGATACCAAACAAATGGTACATACTTTAAAGGGCTTGGGTTTTCGATTTAGCAAAAATTTAGGCCCACAAGGGTACGGGTTGTTGCATTTGGTGTCAAAGTTTAGGTTAGTAGATCTTTAAAATTAGGAAACGTTGAGTGAGCGTATTTGTATTTTTTCCTATAATTATGAATATAATATATGCCAAATCATAAAAATTTCGACTATAGATGTAATTGCAACATATTCTGAAGAAAAAAGAATAATGCGATTGTGAGTTGGAACAATGTACGAAGTTGAAAATGTACACCTACCCTGATCACCCCATGGAAAATAGGTCGTATGAAAAGGCATTAACTTATGAAGAGCATGAATGCGGCAAATGGATGGTCCCCAAAGTTGGATTGTATATAACTCCCTAGTTGGGACCATGGTAGCCCAATGGTTGTAGATCCCAACAGGATTTTCGATTAATGATGTACTGCGGGTCCAGATAAAGGGGAAAGTAAGAGTCTATATGTTACAGATATCCGGAAGTAAGAATTAAATAAGTTCCCAAAGAAAGCTGTGTAGTAATCACTCCAAGATGATCGCCATATTTTTAATATATTCTAAAGGAAGATAAGTCAGTAAGTAAGAAGAAGAGAAGAAAATTCCAAAAGAAGGGACAAAAAAATCCACTCTGAGTCCGACCCATATGAAAGAATTTAATGTGAAAGTTGAAATGATTTTATTTTAAAAGTTTGAGAAAATATGTAAATAATATATTTGAAATGATTTTCAAAGGAATTATTTGAAGGTAGAAAAACCATATTTTTGAAAAGTAAATATTAAATTTTCAAAAATTTAAAATATCTACATTTTATGGAAATAAAAGGTTCTAGTAGGAATTAAAATTAGTTAAATCGGAAAAATCAGTAAATGGAGTTTTAATAAAAAGTTATTTCTTTTGAAAAAAAATTTATGAATCATATGTATAGGTCATTGATTTTTCTGAAATAAAAATTTAACGATTTAAAATTCTTTTTAGGGGTGGACAATAGGAAGTGGTACTAGTTTTAAATGGACTAAATAGTACAGAAAATAAGATAGTTAATTGATAGGAAAAGATGTACAAGAAGAGTAATTTAAATAAGGGCAGTTTAGGTAGAAGACAGTTAAATAATAGTGATATTATGAAGTATAAATAGAAATGATATTAGAAATTTATATGAAATAAAATGACGTTGGGAGATTAAATTAAAAAATTATGCTAGTAATCTAATTAAAAGCAACATAGGAAATTAAAGGCAAAACAAAGAAAATGGATATTTTTCATTGTTGTGCATGATAATTGCACGCGTCTTTTAAAATCCCCCTCACATGCTATTAGAGACTCTGCCAAGGATTGGATGAGGAGATGGAATGAGTAATAGAAAAATAATAGGATGGAAGTATCCTTGTCTAGTCCAGTTTTTATTGTTTAAAATTGTAAAAGATGTTTTGGAAACATTATAAAGTGTATTTTTAAAGAAATGGTTTGGTATAAGAACTGAGTTTTTAAAAGAAAAACTTAATAAATTGTTTGAGTTAAAAAATCCCAAAAGTAAAAAAAATACATGTTATTGAAAAAGGGCTTTACAAGAAAAGTTGTTTTGAAGGAATAGGAAAGGAACCTTTTAAAATTAAATTGCTAACATTTTCTTTTGGACTTGATGAATAACTTAATTTAAAAATCCTAAATTATAGTTTTAGAATTTAGAACATCAAGTTATTTTTGAATTAAATAAAAAGTTTCTAAGTTGTACTTCTAAAGATAAAAGTTATGGGATTAAGTGCTTCAAAATTTTGAAGTTTTAATTTTTGAAAAATAAAGTGGTGAAAACCAAACCGAAATTTTAATCCGGAGTTGAGAAGGATGATAGCCTAGGTAAAACGGGGTAAAAGATAAGGCTTAAAAAAATAGCGGTGATTGCTCATCGAGTAGCAATAAGGAATATCCGTAGAGTGTAAGGAATATGGGTGAGAATCCAGGAATGTTTTATTAGACATGTGTGTAAGCCATAAGAAGAACCCATAATGGAATGATGAATGGTATTAAAGTACACTTCTGTGAGTTCTAAATAAGCCGGCAAGAACAGTCAAGGATAAAGAAATTAAATACCAAAAATCTGAGAATACTATCAAGAGATTTGGATTAAGAGAACATAGTAATAGAGGGTAATAAGATAACAAACATACATAGAGGACGTTGGTAGGCTCAAGGTTATGAAAGATAAGATAGATGGCGAAAAAGTTATTCTGCCTTGTCAATTTGGCAACTAGTTATTCTAAATAAGTGTAGTTGTATTGTTTAGCCCACTGCAAAGTGAAAATGCACTGTTCAACCTATAATTGGTGGTAGTAAATAAAAGTAAAGAGCGGACCTTATTTGCTAGAACCCAGAATGGTGAGCTAAGATATGTGGATTATAGTAAAATGGTAGGTTGGAAAGGTCCATTAGATTTAAGTAAGAAGTGTAGGGCTACAACAACGTATTGTCAGTTAGTGTCGAACGGTAGCTTACAGCAATTGCTTTTTTGTGGTTTAGGTTGCAAAACTTAGTTATTTTTGTAAAACGCATACGATATTATAAGAAATATTCCTTTTAAAATTGGTTTTCTGGATGAACCCGTATATTAATTGGAAAACTGTGGTAGTAAGGAAATTTCATGTAGACAATTAATGCAAGTGAGACTGGAAGTTTATAAAAGAAATTAGTAAATTTATTAGCTACTAAAAGTAAAGTAAAGTTAAAACCCAAAAGCCTTAAAGTATTCAAAAAATAAATTTCAACGAGCGAAGGACAAGGAAAGTTTGTTATGAAGCAATGGGTCAACATCCCTGCACCTTAAATGCTGAAATTTACATATGAACCTATGTGCTGGTTGTTACTATAAAATAAAAGAAAAAAATTCAAGTTTAAAATTTACCTTGTAATAAGATAGGGTCCATTATGGATGTTAAACTATTGACTAAACCCCGACTGCGTAGGATTTGACATGAACAGTTTTGAAAAAATATACATGTACTTTTGACAATTTTATTTATAGTTCTTATTTTTGAAAAATAAAATATTTTAATGAAATAATTTTAAAAAATTTCCCAAATATCTGAGAAGTTTTATATAAAAAAAAATTTAGTGAAAAAGACGAAAATGTCTGATTTTTGGAACGCCCCATGCCTATCATAGGGAAAAAGCCGACGGGTAAGCAAATATGAATTTTACTGTGTGGTAGAAGTGACAGTAAAATAAAAGGTAGTTAGTGATAAGGGAAAAAATTGTCTCAGATATGGAATCTATTTCTCCAACCTTGCCGGTAAATGAACAAAAAACTGATTTTGCAATAATTTTGTTTTAAAAATCTAAAGATTCAAAATAAAATTTTACTTGTGCGGACTGTACTTGGAATAGTTGAAAAACATATTGGGGGCAGAAGAGAAGGTTCCAAGATACAGTGGAAAAAAGGTACACAAGAAAAGGATGAAAATATGGAATCCTCCATCTAAAACTTTTCCGACATAAAGAATATAGCTTTAGAAAACTGAAATTTTTTCACCATTGGATGTTAGTCATGGCTTGCTTGGATTTGGGATCGTAGAGATTGGATGCAAGATTGGTTAAACTATTCTTCTATTCATAGAAGTGTGAATAAATTGGATGCAAAAAGAAGTTTTTTATTTTTCAAAATTTGCATACATATAGAACTACCAGTATATATATAGGTTGTTTGCATCATATTTTCAAAAATTGTTTTAAAAGATGCATTTATGTAGGAGACGCCGATTTAGAATTGCTCGGTATGCATATCATATATGTGGTGATGCACCGTGCACATGTACATGATTAGTTGCGAAATAAGTTGTATACTAACTAGTTGAATAGTTTATAATGGTTTTCCATTATGTTACATGGCTCGACCATTGAAGAATTTTGGGATAAAATTCTTTTAAATGGGGAGAATGTAACACCCCATAATATTTATGATAATAAATAAATAAATAATGTTGAAAAAATAATATATTTACAAACGTCGGAATTTGGCTATGAAACTTACAACGTTGGGTTTGTGGCGATTGTCTGATTGATTTTCATACGTTTTTTGATCAGATCGAAAATAATTCAAAACCAATTAAGGACGTAAGTGTTGATTTAACATTAAAATGTGCATTAAGTATTAAATTTTAATGTTAAATATACATATAAATAAATATGCGTTCAATAAAATTAAATCTAATTAAGAAAGCGGAGAAGAAAAGAAATAAATTGAACGCAAAATGAAATAAATGAGAATTAATTAACATTAAAACAAATGTTAATAAATAAAATATTATCATTGAGGAAAGGAAAATAGGGAAATAAATATTGTTAATTAACATTAAACAAATGCCTAACTGTTATGCAACGTTAACGTCAGTTTAAACAGGAAGAAATTGCGTCGGACGAACAAATAAGGAATGAAATCAAATGGGTGTAATTAACTAATGAAATTAATGCTAACCAATCGACCCCGTATATCAATAGCTATCGACTAGTTGAGGGTAGCGGTCGACCGGTGCGTATTTTTTGTTGTGAATTATGACGTGACCAAATAGCTCGGATTTAAAATAATCTAATCTGAAGGCTGACATTGATTCGAACCCCTATAAATATGTGCATAACTCCATACTTTTTTTCTCATATTTTTTGAAGCAATGGTGAAACTCTGTCATTTTTTGTTCTATACAAATTCTTAATGCTAAATAAAATTATTTTTTATATGAGTATATATAAGTGGAAAATAGCATAGGATAATTGAGAAGAAGAAAAGGGTCGAATCAAATCATCAAAATAAAGGTAAATTTTAAATCTGGATCTAAAATATAAATTAAATCCAAATCTCTTCTCTAATCTAGATTTCTGATAGCTACATGTATGCTTGCGGTATATGTATTTAAATAGAGAGAAAAAGGGAGACAAACTAAATAACAGGGATTAGATCTGGAGATTTGGAAAGCCAAAAAGGTGAGTGGAAAATTATATATTTCTACATAATATTGGATTTATATCGTTGTAAATTTATTCCGGTATGCTAAAAATGTAAATAGGGTTTTTAGGCTACAATGGTATCCATTTAATAAATTTATAAACCCTGCTTACATATTCCGTGATAGATAATTTTAAACTTATATTGCATATATGTGAATTTGGAAAGTATTGGATGGAATTAGTCCCTAAATTTAGGATTGGGTAGCAATAGCCCCTAAAACTTATAAATTATGTGATAGTCCCAGATTTATAGATTTAAACAACTTTTGCAAGTAAAAAGGTAAATTAAGTTATCACAATAAATTGTGCGGATTTAAGTAGATTGTAATTCATTGAAATATAGGGTGTTGCAATGTGAGTTTCTATAGATTATCAAGTTTCGATTTATAAATAAAAGTGAATCGTTTGAAATAACAAAAAATACACCTAAGAGAAAGAGATGTATAAAATAGGGATATTTACCGTATTATGTACTCTCTATTTCAATAACCATGGAAAAGATAATTTCTTGTAATCCTGAACGTAACAAAAATTCCAACATTAGATAACATATAGAAATTTACAGTGTTAACCTTTCGTTTTAGGAGTGATGTAATTCCAATGTATTAAAGTGTAGAAATCCCTAAGGATCGATTAAAGATCGGTAAATGTAATAATAATAACGGTCTAAGAGAAGAATTAATATGTGCAATAATAGTAAGACAGAAATCAAGTAATAACAATGAAAAGGTAGGAAAGTGATAATTTGAAATAAAATGAGTATGGGAAGTTCATTAAACATGGGAGGGTAGTAAATGTTAAAAAGGAATAGAAAGAAAAGTTCAATAAAAAGAAATGGAGTAAATTGGAAATGATATTTAGAATTTTAAAAGAAAGCGATAAATGACCTTAAAATTGGGTAAGAAGTAAATGCATGAAAAAGTATGCATTTATAACGGGTGTGAATTATTAGAATTAGTAAATAACTTAGATGGATAAGAATGACATAGTCATTAGAATTGGTTGGAATGTGAGGTCAATAGTGTTACACAACTGAACTCTGCCCACCATAAGGGGCTATCAGCGGTTGTGTGTACATTATACTGATGTGGGACATATCCAATTGTAGGACCTATGGAATTATATATGCTTGTGTACAGGAAAAGGAATACCCCAGTAGGGTCTGCTTTAACTTTTTAGTGGGGGTATTGCCTTGATTACATTAGGCAATCTAAATGGGACAGTGAGCAAGGATTGATGCTGTGTCAATGTGTTGGTACCATATTAGGGAATAGGAGATGTACATAGGTCGAGAACGTCATCCGTCCTGAGCGGTCTGCGAGAAAGATGAGGGTTGCACCTAATGAGCTATAGCTCCTACTTGGTTAGGTCCCTTTAGGTCATGCACCACCACAGTTGTTTTCTATTTTGTTTTGTTAGGGACAAAGCTAGATAACTCTTACGAGAGCCTTTCAAAATGAATGGAGTAGTCAATGAAGCTGAGTCCACAATAGTTCGAAGAGCTAAGTCCTCCATAATCCATAGAGGTGGGTCCATAATAGTCCGAAGAGCTGAGTCCTCTATAGTTTGTGGAACTAAATCCACAATAGGAAGCAAATAAGTTGAAAATCCCCAAGGCAAGACAAAATATGGCTAAATTATATGACGTCGTTATTAGGCACTTCGGAAGTCCCTTGGTATGCACGATGATGAGATGTGATACTGCGTTAATGATGGATCATGATGGGGTGCTGGGTTACGGAGATTAGCGGGAATGGTATCTTGGTCAAAGAGGGACTGCTGAACTTATATTATATATATATATATAGTTATGGTCTACTTTGGGTAGATAGGGAGTATCGTACTCGTACATGGAGTCTAGACAACTAAGTAAATAAAAAGAGATAACATGTGATGGAAGGCAATCAGTATAAACTAGTGTTATGTGTAAAACGTATAATTTACCAGTCACTAGAACATTGTTCTGACACCCTCCTCATTAAAACCTACATGATAGCTTTAGCGAGATAGGTATTAATGTTAGGTGGGAATAGTAGAAGGACAGGTTTCTTTATGCATGCTCGGCATTGACAACATCACTAGATATTGGAGTGCCAATTTTGCTTAGTAAATATATGATATATTATACTTTACTATTCCTCTGTGAGTTATACCGATAGTGCTCTAATATGCATTTATTTGTTTATGTGTAGGATACTAAACCAATGATCCGTACTTTGGTGGATTAGGGTTTCCGATTTAGCAAAAATTCAGGCCCACAGGGTGCAGATTGTTACGCAAGGCAATCAACAAGCACTATGCTAGCTTTTCCAAATTTCGGTAGTTATTTTCTGCTTCGGTAAACTGCTTGTTGGTGTAGTATATGGCCTTTGGATTATTCATTTCTCACGTACCAAGCCTACAATCGGTGCACGAGAAGATCTGCCAACTAAATGAATAAATCTCTCCTTCCAAAGGCTTCGATAAGATTGGTGGTCTCTACATATGCTCTAACAATTTTTAGAAAGCTTCTTGGCATTCCTTGGTCCAAACTAACTTCCATTTTCTTTCTTGAGGGCATCAAAGAACGATATACCCTTGTTTATCGATTTTGTGATAAATCGACTCAGCGGGGTGACTTTCTGGTTCAAACTCTGCATTTTCCTCTTTATCTTCAGGGCATTGACATCTTTTAGTGCATTAATCTACTCAGGATTGGCTTTGATGGTCCCTGAGTTCACAGTGAAACTCAAAAACATTCCCCATGCGACTCCGAAAGACCACTTCAATGTATTAAGCTTTGTTCCGTACATTCAAATCACACTGAACATCTTAGTGAGGTCATCCTTGTGATTCATAGATCATTGTGATCTCACATTCATATCATCCATATAAACCTCCATTGTCTCACCGATTTGATCTTTGAATATCTTATTCACCAATCGTCGATAGGTAGCTCTAGCATTCTTTAAACTAAATGGCACTACTCGATAGCAGTACAATCCCAGATCAATGATGAAACTTATGTGGTTCTAATTTAGTACGTGCATCGTTATTTGATTGTAAATGTAATATGCATCCTTGAAGGATAATAATTCATGTCTGGCCTTTAACTCCATAAGTTGGTTTATCTTTGGTAGCGGGAAGCTGTCTTTTAGGCTTGCTTTATTCAGGTCCAAATAATCGATGCATGTCAACCATTTTCCATTCGGTTTCTTGACCAATACAGGATCTGGTACCCATTTACGGTACAAGGCATCATGGATAAAGCTATTTTCCTTCTGCTTATCCACTTCCTCTTCCAATACAGTGGATCTCTTCGAACCCAGAGCGCTCCTCTTTTGCTTTAAAGGATGGCATCTTGGGTCCAGATTTAATGCATGACATGTTATCTCCGGTGATATTCCGCACATCGAAATGTGTCCAACCAAAAAAATCCAGGTTTTCTTAGAGAAACACTGCCAATTTCTTTCTCATCTTTATGTTGAGTTGAAATCTAACTTTGAGGACCTCGATAGGATAATCCTCATCAATTGGGACGTTGAACGCTTGCTTCATTGGCGCCACCCTTGCATCCTCAGGCTCTTTTTAGGAGTCCAAAGGCTTGTAGAACTTGCTATGGAACCGGAGCCAGGACTTGGGCGGCAACTGCTATGTGTTTGCGGTCTTAATGTAGAGACCCTGCTCTACACCATTTCATTTTTCTCGTCGATTCGCTGCTCTAAGCTCGTCGATTCGCTTCTTTAAACTCGATGACATAACATTCACAACATGTGCTTTGGTCGCCTAGAATAGTTGTAAACCTATTTTTGATGGGGAACTTCATCATCAGACACCATGAAGCTAGTGTTATTCTAAAGCAGGCAAGGGCTAGTCAGCCAAGAAATACAATATAAGTAAAAAATTCATCTACAATCACAAAGGTCTGCACCCGCACAATGTTGCGGTCACCTTCACCCAGTTCCACCGATAGGTCTGATTGGTTCTTTTGCTTCTCAGTTAAATTCTTTAATGCAGGTTTACATGGCTTTATGTCCATCGGACCTATCTTCATCTGATCAATTGTCTTTTTAAATAGAATGTTAACCGAGCTTCTATAGTCAATTAGAACTCTATGTATAGTTGCAAGCACTATTATGGTCATAATCACCATGGGTCATGCGTCGGCATTTATACACCATCTGCATCTCCACCTCGAAAAACTATGTCATCACCCATCATCTTCAGCTGTTTTATTGGAGCTCTATCTTCGACACAAAAACAACTCTCTTTTTGCACATGCTTTAACAAAGTCTCATACTACTTGTTGATGCCAAAAATGGGCATCAACACCTAATAGAATCTAGTAGAGATTAAATAAAGAATGAAATTAAAACAGAGCAAAAATAAAAAATAAACACATAGATTTTTATAGTGGTTTGGCAATCTTGGCTTACGGCAACTTTGGATTTTTATTGATCTTGCACTTGATTATGATTACAAGAATGTTTAGATCAGCTGAGATCCATTAGTACAAGAATGAAGAATAAAAATGGAAGAGCCTTTGCAGTTGAAAGAAGTGGCCCCTTTTCCAATGCCATGCTTGCTGTATTTATATGGAAAGACGTGCACGGATCGGGCTAAAATTTCGGCTGAAAAACCTCTAGGCCAAGACGAGGCTACACAAGAATTTTTAGGCCCATTAGTGCCCAAAATAGGGATAGGTACCTATCTCTATTTTGGCATCCAAATAGGGTGCGATCCCTCTAGTAGGTCCCTCATGATGTTAGCTACATGTCCTCCAAATTAAATTCCATTCCGATTTACCGTTATGAGATATCGCGTTTTCCGTGAAGTTGTGTTACATGCATTCTGATTTCAGCCGATCCCTCTAGAGGGATAGAGATCGAACCCTCCAATCTCCTCTGATTGGGATGCGATCCCTAAGGGGTATTCTCCATGTTATAATGTGCTTATACTCCAAGTTTCATGTTGATAGCATCTATAGATTTTGATTTCTTAGCCGACCATTGTTGTAATATGTAGTGAAAGCTGAATATAGTCGATCACTTTTATACTTATCCCTTTATACGATCCCTTTTATACCGATCCCTTTTTTAGGTGATGTAATTTGCCCATAACTTGAGAATACGAACTCCACATGACTTGAAACTTGAAATTAAGCCTCATGGGGCATTCCTTGTCACTCCAAATCGATCTCACCTAGTTTGGGACAAAATTGAGGATAGATACTGATCCCCTAGTGAAAGGGATAGGCATTGATCCCCCGCCTTGGGGAGGCATTATACCATACTTAGAATATTTTGGAGAGTCTATCTCTTTGTCTCAGTTGATCGTCGCTTCATATCATTGCATGCGTTTGATCTTTGAGCTTAATACTCATCTCTCCGAGTTGTCTTCCTCGATGATCGTCCAGTCTAACTTGTCCAGTCAGTCTGAATATAGCCGGGCCGAAAGGCTGGATAACATTTGCACCCCAAAGTACATCTTGTTGCGTAGATGACGCGCTTTGAATTGATGTCAAGTCAGGCTCATCGTAGAGGATTCCACTTGGTGTCTCGAATGGTTATTATCCTTCTGTTGCTATTAAGCTGCTTTGTGTAGAGTCAAATCTCTCTCTGTTCATCGTAACGCTTGGTCGTTATCAAACGATGTAAGTTCTTGAGTAGAATCTGTCGGTAATCACCTACACTCCGTTCCATTGAGCTGATTAGTCTAGCTAGTGTTCCTTGGCTATTTGACCCAATTCTTTCTCTGATTTCCCCATGTGAGAATCCAAATTCTGTCGATTGCAAGAAATTGAATTTTCAGGATGTACATGTGCACGTTCTGGTACACGTTTTTGTTGTTGGCTCCCGGATGCGTTCATACGTTCATGGGTCATTGCAAATTAGGTGGAATGCAATTCAATCATTTTCAATTTTTTGTCCACTGATCCTTTTCGCTCCAAATCTTTGGAGATACAGGATAAAGGGATTGGAGAAGTTGATGTTGAAGAGATCATTGATGATGATCGATTATGGGTTTGAAGCATAAGGGTCGGTCTTGAGGTTGAATGTGGCCTGCTGCATTTGATAACCTAGGAGATGAAATGAAGGGTGGTTACGATCAATTACAGGCATGGTTAGGCTTAGATATTGAAGGCAAGAGGAATGGTGTTTCTTCAAAAATGATTTTGAGTGTAGGACTTCTCTCAGTATTTGTTTGATTTCATCATGGGCAATTCACCTAAGCAGAGGAAGAATAAACCCTTCCTGTATATGATTCCTTCTCAAATGACGTAGCATGAACCTTTGCGGAGGATCTATCGCTTTTCATTCCACCGTTCGGGAAGGATTCCCCATTGTAGATAGTCTTTCATAGGATTCATCCATGACTCCTTGTTTGGTTCCATCTCCAAGATCCGGTCGATCTCCATCTGGTCAATGCTTGGAGCATTAAGTACTTTAACTGGGACTAAGCCCATTTTTTGCACATTCCCTGAACCGGCATACTACTAGCTGGGAATTGCAATAGATCTACAAGGTTTTTACTCCCAGTTTTTTTAGCAAGCTTGAGCTTGGCAACAACGGCTTTGTATTCAACTTCATTATTTGTCATGGGGAAATCGAGTTTCAGGGCATAGTAGATCGATCATTCCTTAGGAGTCACTAACACAACTTCAGTGCCAGAACATCGGTCATTGGATGTTCCATACGTGTACAACTCCTACCAAATGGTCGATTCTACACTGCTTCCCGGAGAGTCGTCTGGTGCATTAAATTCGACTATGAAGTCCGCCCATATATGTCCTCAGATAGCTCTCCGAGAGAGATAAGTGATGTCAAATTGGCTCAACTCAATGTTCCACTTGAGTAGACTTCTTGACGTCTCAGGTCGTTGTATGATCTCGCGTGATAGCTGGTCGGCATAGACATTAATGGGGTGAACCTGCCAATCGCTTGCTTACATAACATACCGATATTTGGATCCAGTTCTCTTCACATAGCATTACGGCGCTTATGGTGTGTGCCAACATGGCTAAATAGATGTGTAAATCTTTGTGATCCGACGGCTTGGATAAGATGAGAAGTCTCTCTAAGTGATCTACCAGAGCTTGAAATGCGTCATTGCAATCTACGTCCATTCAAAGTTTCTTTCCTATTTCCTGATTAGGTTGAAGAAAAGAGTACACTTGTCGGTGGCCCTGGAGATGAATCGACTTAGGGCAACGACTTTCTAATTTAGGCTCTATACCTGCTTGATTGTCTTTGGTACCTAGATGTCTCAGATTGCCTGAATCTTCTTGGGATTGGCTTCAATTCTCGGAGAGTTGAGCATTAAACCTAAGAACTTCCCTGATGCAACACCGAAAGAGCATTACAAGGGACTGAGTTTCATTCCATATCTTCAGATAAACCTGAATATCTTTACCAAGTCATCGATGTGATTGTTTGATAAAACTAAGTAAGCGGCATTTCTCTCGAAAGCAAAACAAAAGCAAGTGGGTTGATTCGAAAGCTATTAAAAATGGCATCAACCGCTTCGAAAGCAAGCTTTCAATACCATCCCCTTTCGCCTTTCTCCAATATGCTACATACCAACTATTTGATATCATGTGTATTAGTTTCGAATGGGTTCGAAAGCCAATTGGGATGATTTCGGTAGCTAGCAAATGGAAGTGGCAGGTATGTAATTCGAAGTAAAACTGATTTTATACCTCTAAAAGAAATTCCTTTATACCTAACTTGCCTTATTTGTCAAAATATGATTGGTTGCCAAACCTTTATCAAAAATCTTTTTCTAAAAAGCTGCCGAATTCATCTAATAGTAACTAAAATAATTTGGCAAAGAAACCTTTCCCCTTAACAAAACAATTAAGGCATTTAATTCCTCAAACTAAATTTATTTAATTTCCATAGTAAATTACTTAGGAAAATTTCCCTAAAATCATCTTAATTCACTTTTAATATGTTTTCTAACATATATAAATTATGGACCCAAAATACTTTATATGGTTACCGTAACTAATTTTAAACCCGAATTATTTATTTCTTCCATTCAAAATTCATAATAAATTATCCATAGCTTGGATTAATATGAAAATTTAAACCCATCTCTGAAATAATGTTTCACATAACATATTAAATCCTAATGGCATTCGAAACCCATTATATACGATTTTAACCTTCAAATCGAATCAAAACCTTTTACAAACATACTTATTTAAATCAAACATGGCATAAAATTAAAGCATATCATCATTCAAATCACCTAAACGATTTTAAACCTTTAAACCCAAAATTAAGATGTCCATTAAAACATATATGAGACGGTTTAGATTGTTATTCACCTTGTTTGGATAAGGAACATGAGATTTGATCTTGCTTAATTCTTCCTTGCTTGAATCCTTAGCTTCTAGCTGATTTTGATCCCCTTTTTCTCCTAGGGTTATGGCCGGCCTTGGTTTTCTTTTTTTGTTTTATGAAAGTATGATAATGAGAATGAAGTAAGGGTTTAGGGGTTATGGGGTTATATACGGCTATTCCCATAATACCCTTGCCTTATTCTCTTGAGTAGTTAAATTATAAAGTCATTTTATAAACGCATTCTTATGATTTTATTTAGTTAAGGCACGAGCTCTATTAAGTTTTTGAATCTCAATCCCTTTATCACTCTAGTCTTTACATTATTCTATTAATTTATCTAATTTAATCTCTTGAATAATGTTATTTAAAATTAGGGGTGTTACAGGCTCCCCACCTTAAAGAATTTCATCCTCGAAATTCAGTAAGGACTAAATACCAAACATAGCAATCATCTGTAACATCTCCTAACTACCATATTAGCCTACCTGGCTAGTAAACAGTCTATATAAAGTAAATATAGAACATACCCCTACAGCAGATCAGGATAAGTATCTTTAATCCTATCTTCTGTCTCCCAAGTATAATCCTGCTCATTGTCGCTCCATTGAACTTTCACCAATTTGATTGTCTTGTTTCTTAACTTCTTCTCATCTCTCGCTACAACCTGAACTAGCTATCTAACAAAAGTCCAATTCAGTTCTACTATTAAATCTTCCAACACAGCCGTAGGAATAGTAGTCTACGGATCATGCACATACTTACGAAGATGAGACACATGAAACACATTATGGAAACCTGCCAAACTGCTCGGCAACTCTACTTTGTATGCAAGCTTTCTGATCCTCTCTATAATTGGGAATGGTCCAACATATCTCGACGCCAGTTTCCCTGACTTTCCGAATCGTACCACACCCTTCATCGGTGATATTTTAATGAAAACTTTATCTCCAACTGAGAACTCTAGATCCTTATGCCTCTTATTTGCATAACTCTTCTGTCTAGACTGAGCTTCCTTCATCCTACCTCGGATCAACTCAATCTTCTCAGTCGCCTCTCTTACCAGATCCGGTACTAAGACTAATCTGTCTCCAATTTCCAACCAACATGCTGGTGATTTACATGGCCTTCCATACAAAGCTTCAAAAGGCACCATTCCTATACTAATCTGATAACTGTTATTATAGGAAAACTCAACTAAATGTAAGTGATCTTCCCAAGATCCACCAAAGTCTAGCACACAAGCTCTCAATAAATCCTCGAGCACCTTATTGACTCTTTATATCTGCCCATCCGTCTGAGGGTGATACGCAGCACTCATCATGAGCTTGGTACCTAACACGTCCTATAGACTCTTCTAGAATTCACTTGTAAACAAAGTTTCTCTATCACTTATTATACTACCAGGACTTCCATGTAGTTTGACTGTTCCTCAAAAACAATTTACCAAAACAGGTGCCGTCCTGGTTGAATTAATCGGAATGAAATAGGCACTTTTGGTCAACCTGTCCGCTATGACCCACATACGTTCATTTCCACGATTCGACCTTGGAAACCCGTCTATAAAATCCATGGATATCGAATCCCGTTTCTAAATTGGTATTTCTAGAGGTTGAAGCAATCCATTCGACTTTTGATGTTCGGCCTTCACTTGTTGATAGTTCACACACTGCCTAACCCACAAGCCAACATCCTTCTTCATACCTTCCCAGTAGAAACTCCTCTTCATATCTACATACATCTTGGTTTCCTCGGGATGAATTGTAAATTTGGATCAATGACATTCCCTTAGGACTTCTTTCCTTAAGTCTCCAACAATTGCAATACACAACCATCCCTTCCTCTCAACCTCCCCCTCTGGTCAAGACTGAAATCTTTTAGATCATTAATCTCCGATCCAACCTACATCCTTTAATCTTATCTACTAACTATGGATCCTCTTTCTACTTAGAAGCAATCCTTTCGATCAGTATTGGTCAAACTTCCAAGCAAGGTACCATGGCAGTGCTCTGACTAGAACTAGCAGTTGATCTTAACTGCACACTACAAGTTGTCAAAGCCTCTAGATCCCTCCATTCCGTTAACATTGCTAATACCACATTATGGTGTTTTCTGCTAAGTTCATCCGCTAGTTTATTTCCTTTTCCAAGTGTATACTCTATATCAAAACCATAAGCCTCTAAAAACTCCAGCCATCCCTGCTGTCTCATGTTCAACTCCTTCTAAGAGAATAAATACTTTAAGGACTTATGATCTGTATATAACTCAAACCTTTCCCATAAGAGATAATGTCTTTATACTTTCAATGTAAAGATCACTACTGCTAACTCTAAATCGTGAGTAGGATATCTCACTTCGTGCGGTCTGAGTTATCATGAAGCATATGCAATAACTTTACCTTTCTGCATCAATACAGCCCCTAATCTGGTTCCACATGCATCGGTATACACTACTAACCCTTGGTTTCCATCAGGAACAACTAACACAGGCGCGTTGGTTAACAAATGCTTTAACTTAAGGAATGCTTTCTCACATTAGTCAGATCAAATATACTTCACGTCCTTCCTAGTTAGCTTAGTCAAAGGCACTTCTATCCGCGAGAAATCCTTAATGAATCTCCGGTAATAGCCAACGAGTCCAAGAAAAATTCTAATCTCAGTCACTGTCTCCGGTCTCTTCCAGTTGTTAACAGCTTCGAACTTATCCGGATCAACTGACAGACCTTTCTCTGAAACCACGTGACAAGAAACTTTACTTCTTTCTTCTAGAAATGACACTTGGAAAACTTCGCTTTCAGCTGATGTTGCCTTAGCGCCTCAAGCACTATTCTAAGATAAACTTCATGCTCTTTTACATCCTTAGGGTATATTAAAATGTCATCTATGAATACCAATACAAACCTATCCAAGTGCTCTCAGAAAATTTGGTTCATCAAATCCACAAAGAAAGCTGACGCATTCGTTAACCCAAATGGCATTACTAACCGCTTGTACGAACCATACCTAGTCTGGAACACCATTAACGGAATACTTTCCTCTGCCACTCTTAGCTGATGGAAACTTGTTGCCAAATCCAATTGGAAAAATACTCTAGCTCCACTCAACTAATCAAACAAATCATCGATTCTCAGCAAAGAATACTTATTCTTAATTGTCTTCTCGTTCAACTTACGATAGTCGATACACATTCTTAATGACCCATATGGTTTCCTTACGAACACCATGGCCGCTCCCCAAGGCGAAGTGCTTGGTCTAATGAAATTCTTCCCTTCTAAATCCAGTAGTTGCACCTTCAATTCTTTTACCTCGGTCGGTGTCATCCTGCTAGGTAGTCTATTTACAGGTTCTGCTTCTGGCATAAGATCTATCCGAAACTCAATGGCTCGCTTCGGTGGTAGTCCTATGACCGGCTCAAAAAAAGCTGCAAACTCTCTTACTACCAAAACCTGATTCAACTCTTTTTCTAGTTCCATAGCACTCAACAAAGCACATGCACTCTGATCTGAATTCTCCACTGAGAATATAATTTGGTTATGACTAATAGGGTACCTTAGCGATATTTCCCTATCTTGGGAAAATATCCTAGCATCATATTTATCTAACCAATCCATACCCAAAATTATTCTGAAACCTACGAAATTAAAAACATACAAACTGTATGCAAACTTATGACTTAACAAATCAAGTTATAGCTGGTCACATCTCGTTCCCAGAGTTGCATACCCTCCTATTGAATTCGCAACCCTAAAGGAAGTAACAAGGTATGAGGGTTCTAAACATAACTTATCTACCAAACACTGAGATATAAATGAATGCGATGCACCGGAATCAAACAGTACCCTAACTGGTATACTTTGAATCAAAAGCATACCTTCCATCAGTCTTTCCCTTCACGGTAGTAGTTGGTCTAGCAGACGATGATCCTAAAGCGAAGGCTTTTCCCTTGTACGGTCTGACCGGTTCTGGACACTAATTCTTATAATGCACAATCTGGTCGCAGTTAAAGCACTTCACTCCTTTCTTGTCTGCAGCCTTCTTCCATTTTCCAGTTTGACATTCATGAGCAAAATTTCCCTTTTTATTACACTTAAAGCAAACAAGATTAGCTTTCGCCTTCTTGGTAGGTCCTCCCTTTTGGGTTCCTCTTTTCTTAAAGAATTTCCTCTTGTAGCCCTGAAAACCCTGTGTTTCAATCTGCTTCTCCTTCCCATATATAGAAAGCATCTCTTCATTCTGGATCGCCATCTCTACAACAACAGTGCTTGGATCATGAGATATGGCGTCTCCCTAGCAATCTTGGGTCTTAACCCTCGAATAAACTTCTTGTTTCTTTTGATGACAGTGTTAATGGTAGCATATCTATATCTGGACAACTCTGTGAGAAATGAGGATTATGGATCTTAAGGCTAGAATTAACACTAGAGGGGGGGTGAATAGTGTTTTAAGGAATTACTAATTCTTTTTGAGTTTATCTTAATTTGAACACAAATGTATGCAATATTTAGACACAGATATGATCACAGAATCAAACACAGATGCAGATATAAAGTAAAAGCAATAAAGGAAAGAACACACCGGATTTTATACTGGTTCGAAGTTACCCTACATCCAGTACCGCAACACAAGTACAAATTTCCTTTCAAAATCAATTCTTACAATTACACCCTCGATTTCAAGGCCACGAGGTACACCGCTCCAGATTCACCATCCTCTAGGTAGAGATACTTGATTTTACGGGCAACAAGTTCACCCGATTAATTTTCTAAGCTACAATCACACCTTTTCTTGCTCGATTGATTACAAAGAAGTCTATAACTCTGAATAGCACTGGTATCTTGTTGAGATAGTGATAGAGAATCAAACCAGAGATGATCTAGTTAGATTCAATGGTGATTTCGGCAGAGTAATGGTAAAAATGTATATAAAAAAATGTGGAAGACAAAGAGGAGTGAAATCAGAGAAAATATGATTATAAATTCGTTTAAAACAGCCCATATTTATAGTAGAACAACAGCCATGTCCATTCGTGAAAGGATATGACGAATAGACACTTCCTTTGAAATTCAAACTTTTGAAATTAATTGTCACCTTGTCGACAAGGGTTCCTTGGGGTTGTCGACAGGCCTAAGTTATTTTTGGTAATTTGTTTTTCTTTGAAAATAACTTCTATCTTGTATTAAAACTATTTTAAACTTTATAAATATACTTAACTATAGTTACAATACATAAATAAGTATAGAGAATAATATTTTGGTATATATAAAATTTTACTATAATTTTATATTTAAATCTTAGTATAAATATTAAAAGTTAAATATATTATAATTAAAAGATAGTTTAAAACCAAGGATAATTTGATATTGAAAATAAAGATTATTTTGAGGCTAAAAGTATTTTAAAACCAGGATAGACCTTTTTGATTTAAAAAGGAAGATTTTGAAATCATTTTGAAAACAAGATATAATTTTGTAAAACATTTGAATAAAAGTTAGTAGATACAAAACAATGTTCCACTAGATTTTTCGAAGGTTCCATCCTACTTAGGGTTCCATCCCTTTAACGGGCTCGAAGTGGATTCCATTCCACGAATAAAATGGATTTTAAGATGTCAGTGCTTTTCTAGGAGTTTTAACAAAATTCCTCACTAAATTACATATCTTGAAATCTTGAACTCTTGATAATCTTGATACTCATGAGTCTTGAATCTTGATATCTTCGTTCTTGAGTTCATCAGTTTCTTGAATCTCTATACTGTACGGTCTTCATTCTTTGGTACCTATATATATATATATATCCTACATATACATATATATATCTAAACTATAATGTTAGTATTTATATTTTATAACAAGTCCTAAGGTTGTTGTCATCAAAACCATCATCTCAAGGACTAACAAACTCATCAAACTTCATAGCATACTCTATCACTGACATCTCGCCCTGCACTAAATCCATGAACTTTCTCAGCAATACTGACTTGGCAACTTCAGACAAACAACTCTCTTCGAATCTCCTTTGAAATTCCGCCTGAGTCAACTCCTCCTCGGGAACTCCTACTATAACACTATTTCACCAATGGAGTACTGCTCCCTGCAACTGTCTAGAGGCAAGTCTCGTTTTCTACTCATCGTTTAATCCCAAGTCAGCGAAGATCCTTTCACAATGCAAAAGCCAATTCTCTACTTCTATAGCATCCTCTGTTTCCAAAAACGGCTTCCCACCAAGACTGGTATAATCCCTGCTCAACTTAGCATAATTGTTCCCAACTGGGGCCACGGGATTAGCTCCTCCAAGATTCCCAGTATTACCCCCAACTACGCCTGTAGTTGCTCCAGCATGCATCAGATTGACATAGAACTGATACATCATCTCCAAATCTACTGGCGGAATTCCAGCACCTACGTTGGCATTTTCTTTTGGATTAGCATTTGCTTGTCGACCCGGGTTTCTCCTTGTGTTGGGTTGAGCATTTCCATTTGTTGCGGTGCTTCCTCCACCTAGATTTCCTCTTCCGTTTCCTACCTCCATATCTTCCTTTCTCGTAAATCTGCATACGAGCCTTAGTAAGATACAGAAGAACGGCCAAAAAGAGAGAGGGGAGTACGTACTTATATATATATATATAGCAAATACAAGTACGTTACTATAGCATTAACCCAAACACCGATCTTATTGTCTGATTCATTGGATTACGTTTTGAAAATCTTTTAGGTTTAAATTTCTCTTTAAATTTGCATAAACCTATGCTCTGATACCAACTTGTAGCATCCCTCACTTGGAGGCCCAAAACTAACGGCTATGGATGCTGCAGTCATTCATAGTTATTAATTCTCAGTTACCAAATGCGGTAATGTTAGATACATTCATATAATAGAAAAACATTATTATCCATAAAATATTCTCAAGAATGAAAGTATGAAAGAAGAACCATGAGCATTGATAAAGACCAGAGAGCACCAGGATGGTCTATCTAAACATCAGATAAAGCCTTCAACAAGAAGATGGAAGCGCCGGCAGTACTTTTCGAAAAAGTCAAGAGGAAATTTTGACAGAGTAAACAGAGAGCTTTCGATGAGGTCGAAGGCTACCTTTCGAAGTCAGTAAGCAGCACACTTCCTACACATGCACTAAACCATTCGAAATGACTGGTTCTGTCTTCATCTATATACATCAGGAGAGCATTTGGCATAAGCAACCCATTCGAAAGCATGTGTTAGCCTTTCTAACTGGTTAAAACCACCCCCATCTATAAAGGAAAGGCTAAACATCCACCGGCAATAAAAAATATGATTCCATGCTAGCCAAGGAGGATGCCTTCGAAGGGAACCTTTTTACGACAAAGCCTTTAAGGAGTTTCGACTCATTCGAAGCCTTGAGAGAATACATTTCAACGGCATTGAAGGCCAACACCATTCCAATCTACATGGAAGATTAGCATCTAAGAGAAGAGTACATCTGTACACCCTTCATTAGAGTCGAAAGTGATCAACCTATCTACCTTCAGAAGTCGAAAGGCACCAAGCGATACCTTTCGACAAAGACAAGAGCAATCCAGCAACACACCTTCCGATGAAGTTGGAAGAAAAAAAGCAAGATAAAAGGAAGCCCAGCCTTCAGCAGCGGAAGATTAACTGAAACCTGTTTGACCTAACTAAAACCCTTTCGACTAGGTCAAAAGGTAAGATTCAGAAAATGATCACAAAAGCAAGGAGGTTGACCTTCCGACCGTGTCGAAAGCTTGGGGTCGAAAGGTGCCAACCTGCGCCTATAAATAAGACCCCAGGGGTCAGTTGTAAGAGATCCGATTGCTTTCACTTCTCTCCTGTATTGAAAAAGAGTCTGTAAACCCTAATTCCCAAATCAAATTGGGGATTTAGACAATTAGTATAATTGAGTTCAATAAAAAGTGATCTTGTTATAATCTTGATTTCATAGTGACTTTGAATCTCTTATTCTAAATGAATATGTCAACCAGCTGTCAAGTTAATCGAAAGGACCGCCTCCGACTAGGTCAATACCCCTAGAAATCATATTTCCTAGAAGCCTTTGCTCTAGTCTACAAGATAGAAAGTGTTACCCCTTCTGACAGAGTTGAAACCCTAATTGCTCCGCTATTCCTAGAAATCATTAAATTCCCAACTTAAGTCACCTTGACAGTGTCGAAAGGTGGTTTTGACTGGGTCATTATCCAGCCAATTTGAAAGGATTTTCCATGGAAGAGTTAGCCTTTCGATTGCGTCAAAAGGAGCCAAAGACGTGTCTTTGATCATCTTTATCTTGAAACGTGTTAGCAATCTTCATTCGTTCGAAAGGAGGTTTCGAAAGCATCACTCATATTCCAAATTTCAACTCGAAGTGTTGACAAGTTTTCTTGTCAACATTTTTGGTGCTAAAAGGAGGGCCTGAACCTCCGATTCTCAATAACTTTCACCGCTGATTGATTGCAAAGAGCTCTTCATTCGAAAGGAGAAGATAGTAAGAGCGAGGATTGATAACAATGTACCAAATGGTGAAGCTGCATCACAATCAACTTTGGAAAATAATATAGTCTCAAACTTTAACTTTGAGAACATGGAAATTGGGCAGCCTTCAACCCTAGTAAGATTGGAAAGTAATGAGATCAAAGTCCAGAATCTACAACGACAAACGATGCTTATGCAAGAACTTTTTGAAGAGGTTCCACCTCAAGTGTCATTAAAGATAACGGAAGGTGAGGATGAAGCACAGTCACCAAATAAAATCCAATATGAAAACCAAGAAAATCGAGCTAAAAGGCCCCTTGAGCAATCAAATAGTCTGATCCAAAGAGACAACGAAAGTTGCCACAAAAACGAAGCCGACCAAGAAAACATTCTACACCGAATAATAATGGATATGCTTAAGGAAAAAAGAATTCCTGACCTAGAGAAATATGTTATTCTGCAGAAGACTCCTTTTTCAGAAGAAATAATGGCAACCAAAATCCCTTCTCATATTCAAATTCCCCCACTAAAGTATGATGGAACTACTGATCCAAATGACTACCTTACAGCTTTTGAAAACTGGATGAACTTATATGATGCTCCTGGACCACTTCGTTGCAAACTCTTCCTGGTTACTTTTCAAGGAGCATCTATAAAATGGTATAGGAATTACCAAGTGGGAACTATCTATTCTTAGGAGCAATTTACTTAAGACATCATGACACAATTCACTCTACTTAGAGATTCAACTATAGATTTTAGCTTGTTGGCTACAATCAAACACAAACTAGGAGAACTGCTTAGCGAATACTTGGATAGATTTGGTACAGAAGCATTAAAGGCAGAGAGTATGACTGACAAACAAAAGCTTATGGCAGTTCGATCAGGATTGATCGAACAAACCCCTTTCTGGAAGGACCTTTATGTTAATGGATGCAAAGCTCTACAATATTTCTATCACCGAGCTGAATTTTTTTTTTCAAATGGATGAAATGCATCATCCTATGAAAAAATTTCATCGAGAACGTAAAGAGGAGAAATCTGACTTTAAGCATACCGATAAGAAATCAAGGAAAAGTGGAAACCAGAAGAGAAGTCGAAAAGAGATTTCTGAGTTAAATTATGTAATTCTAAACCCGCCACTCTCCTACATATTTACCAAGGCAAAAGATAAGGAAAACTTTCCTATTCCTTATAAGGTACGGAAATCCCGCGAACCGAACAAGGGAGGTAGTTACTGTGATTACCATAAAGTGAACGGACACGAGACCGACAAATGCCGCACTGTAGCAAAAACAATTCAAGGCATGATTAAGTCAAGATTCCTAAAGGAGTTCATTAAAGAAACTTAAAGGAAACTTCTTGTAAAAGCTAAGAAGAAAGCAACTTAGCAATCTCAAAATGTAGACCCTATCAAGTCATGAAGTCTTGCAGCTTTAGTTCAAATATGAACACTTTTCTTTTAACTTGATTTGTACTTTGAATTGATCAAGTATTAATACAAAATTTAAGTGTCATTACAGGTAAAAACAAAACCAATCCATGGCATTCAATACACTCTTGAAGCACGACAAATTTCTAACTACCTGGGAAAGACAGCACAGATATGTAGTTACAAAATCGCTATTAACGTTTCAATAAACACAACACAAAGACTAACTTTCATGAAAGCTCGGGTCGCTATTAATCTTTCACCAGTCTCTGAGAAAAGATTACAGATGGATCACTCCATTACAAAGCAATCCTCACCAAGATGTGGTTACATATCTCTATTCTTGACAAATTATTTTACTGAAAGAAATTTCCCTAACATATCTTCAAAGAAAGATTATTTTCAATTACCCCATAATCCGGGGAAGACAAGTGTATCTATTTCAAGAACTGATTTGTTCAATCTCCCAAAGATACTATATGGCATTAATGAATGCATATAAAGGATTTCTAAATAGATAATCTCAATATTACAAACTTTCTAAAACCATTGGCAAGGAAAAGCCTAATTATATTTTCAAGAAAAAGTTTTAAAGCTACCAAAAGTTCATCAACATAAATTCAGATTAGAATCCTATTCTCGATTAAAAGATTATAGGTTTATGAATCATGACCTCTCAGTCTCCTACTTGAGATATGGGTCTCTACTATAAAAATGGTTTAAAGATCCATGCAAGAGGCAGTGCTGAAGAAAGATTCTTTGACCAAATCCTTTTTCAAAAAAATAACCCCTCAATATATTAGAAGGGTTCGTTTACAAAAATTCTTTGATATTCAAAAGGATGTTCATGATCATTTCAATTGGCCAAAAATAATTTTCAAATACAAGTTTTAGCCTACGGCCAATCCGTAGCATCTCCTAAAAGGAGAAGGGCCCTCCACTCACCAATAAGTCAATGGTGGTCTTCCGTAGCACCTCTTAGAGGGAGCGACATAAGCCTATGATAGTCTTCCGTAGCACCTCTTAGAGGGAGTGACAAAAGCCTATGACCAATCCGTAGCATCTCCTGGAGGGAGAATCAAAGCCCCTAACGTTCAACTTACCTCTTAGAGGGAGGGTCAAGATGAGTACCCTCTAAAATCCCCTAACGTTCAACTTACCTCTTAGTGGGAGGGTCAAGATGAGTACCCGCCAAAAAGCCCCTAACGTTCAACTCACCTCTTGGGGGATGGTCAAGGTAGGCACCCATCAGCAACCTTTTGGAGGAAGGACAACCTAACATACACTACACCCCTTAGAACCAAGTGATGCCAAGAAGAGGCACCAATCAGATAAAGAAAGACGAAGATGTATACAACTCAGAACAAAAGCCAAAATCCAAGAGAATAAAGGATTAAAGAAAGAAATCTATCCACCGTCTAAGATAAAGATGAAGCCCAAGAGAGGGGAACAGACAAAAGCAAAAGGATAAAGATGTCCCATGCCATAACCAAGAACAAGTAAGACATACAAGACCATAATCGAGAAAGATAAAGGATCAAATCACAACCTTCAAAACATTTGGTTTCTAGAAAGTAATTACAATAGCAAAGGATTGATAAATCTATAAAGGAAACACGAGACAAGTAAATGGATAAAGAAATCCGCAATCCGAAATGGAAAATCAAGATCTATACTAGAAACAAAGGAAAGGAATAGATAAAAAATTCTCACCATGATGAAAGTGGCTTCATTTGAAGAATAGATCGACTAAACCATTCTTGAATCCTTAGAAAAAAGTGACCCCTTAAGATGGGAGAGTTTATATATCTATATATACTAATAAGTTATTTGGATCATTGCACTGCTAAACTATCGGTCAACTGAACAGAACTACTCGGCTCCAGTATTACAATAATACTACTAACTTATAGGCACTTTAGTAATCACACATCTATAAAGTTTAATATTACTAGGAAGGTTTCTGGTTTCATGTTTATATTGAATGAGATTTTAAGTAGTTTATTCGTCAGATGAGATGCTAACAAGATTTTGAGTGAATTTCTGATTTCATAAACTTTTAATTTCCTTGTTTCTTCACATGAAGGTTTCATATTAAGTTTTGTGAATTTTTGAATTTCCATGTTGACTTCTACGATGATTTGTGGATTTTATATTCCTAGTTTTCTTATGAGATTTCATGATGATTCCTTTTTGAATTTCTGGTCTTGAGGATTCTAAATTTCCATATGGTTTTTATAATGATCTGTATATGATGTACACTTGATTTTTCCATTGGATTTTCGTAATGATTTCTTGCCGATTTCTTGTTTACATGAAAACTTGATTTTATGACTTCTTCGTTGAATTCCCATGATAATCAATGAGTTTCTTATTGATTCTCTGACTTTGTATCAGAAAGAGTTTAGTGTAGATTGTTTGGCGGACGCGATCCCAACAGTTTTCTGATTATATTCTTGAATTCCTGAATTTTTCGATCTCTTATAGGATCTCTGATTTTGTGAATTCTGAATTTCCATGTTCATTTTCATGATGATTTGTGAATTTCGTATTCCTGATTTCCATATTGAAATTTTGATGATCTCTTATTAGATTTCTGATTTAGTGAATTCTAAATTCCCTTGTTGGTTTCCATGATAATTTATGGATTTTATATTTCTGATTTCTTTATTGGATTATTGATGATCTCATATTAGATATCTAACTTTGTGAATTTTAAGTTTCCTTATTGAATTTTATGATAATTTGTGAACTTTTCATTGAATTTAAGAATTTGATCTCAACACAAAATCTTTATACCACCAAACGACATCAGCACCAAGCATACTAACTTATTAATAAGGAAATGAAAATTACTGATGAAAAATGTAGGGATGAAAGTAAATTATAATAAGTTCCAAGGAAAAACTTTTTCAAGAAGAAAAATCATGTTTAATGATGAAGGGAAACCTAACTTGAGAAAGGGAGATCTAAAGTGCATGATAACTCTCTTCGAAGGTTCATTTATTTGAACCAAGGTTTGCTGATCAGGTGATATTATTCCACATTCATAATAAATGAGGTTTAATCATGTAATATCTAGAATACTTTATCTAAAGATGCTACCAAATAGCACTTGGAACATTGACTTCATAAGTTTAAAGATTAACAATTAAAGACTCATAATAAGGTTACGACCCTAATTGAGGTTATTAATTGTTTCACAGGAACTCAAGAAGGGAGTTCCTTGGAGTTTTTGTCCTAAAGAACAAAAGCTTCTTTCATACTAGGGGGGATAAATGTTATCCGTAAAATATTCTCAAGAATGGAAGTATGAAAGAAGAAGCAAGAGCATTGATAAAAACCAAAGAGCACCAGGATGGTCTATCTAAGCATAAGATAAAGCCTTCAACAAGAAAATGGAAGCGCCAGTAGTACCTTTCGAAAAAGTCAAGAGGACGTTTCGACAGAGTAAACAGAGAGCTTTCGACGAGGTCGAAGGCTACCTTCCGAAGTCAGTAAGCAGCACACTTCCTACACATGCACTAAACTATTCGAAACGATTGGTTTCATCTTCATCTGTATACATCAGGAGAGCATTCGGCATAAGCAACCCTTTCAAAAGCACGTGTTAGCCTTTCAAACTGGTTAAAACCACCCCCATCTATAAAGGAAAGGCTAAACATCCACTAGCAACAAAAAATATGGTTCTGCACTAGCCAAGGAGGATGCCTTCGAAGGGAACCTTTTTACAGCAAAGCCTTTAAGGCATTTCGAGTCATTCGAAGCCCTAAGAGAATACGTTTCGACAGCATTGAAGGCCAAAACCATTCCAATCTACATGGCACACTAACATCTAAGTGAAGAGTGCATCTATACACCCTTCGTTGGAGTCTAAAGTGATCAACCTATCTACCTTCCGATGAAGTCGAAAGGCACCAAGCGATACCTTTCGACAAAGACAAGAGCAATCCAGTAACACACCTTCCGATGAAGTCAAAAGAAACAAAGCAAGACAGAAGGAAGCCCAGCCTTTAGCAGTAGAATATTAACTAAAACCCTTTCGACTAGGTCGAAAGGAAAGATTCAGAAAACACTCACAAAAGCAAGGAGGTTGACCTTCCGACCGTGTCAAAAGCTTGGGGTCGAAAGGTGCCAACCTGCGCCTATAAATAAGACCCCAAGGGTCAGTTTCAGGGGATCCGATTGCTTTCACTTCTCTCTTGTATTGAAAAAGAGTCTATAAACCCTAATCCCAAATCAAATGAGGATTTGGACAATTAGTAGAATTGAGTTCAATAAAAAGCGATCTTGATATAATCTTGATTTCATAACACCTTTGAATCTCTTATTCTAAATGAACATGTCAACCAGCTGTCAAGTTAATCAAAAGGACCGCCTCCGATTGGGTTGAAACCCCTAGAACTCATATTTCCTAGAAGCCTTTTCTCAAGTCTACAAAATAGAAAGTGTTACCCCTTCCGATAGAGTTGAAACCCTAATTGCTCGGTTATTCCTAGAAATTGATAAATTCCCAACCTAAGTCACCTTGACAGTGTCGAAAGATGGTTTCGACTGGGTCATTATCCAGCCAATTCAGAAGGATTTTCCGTAGAAGAGTTAGCCTTTCGACAACATCGAAAGGAGCCAAAGACGTGTCTTTGATCATCTTTATCAGCCTGAAACGTGTTAGCAATCTTCATTCGTTCGAAAGGAGGTTTCGAAAGCATCACTCATTTCAAATTTCAATTTAAGGCGGTGACAAGTTTTCTTGTTAACACAAATGAATATGAAAAAAAATTAAAATCATAAAACAGATTTCTCATTCAACTTCAAATCATGTTTCAAATTCATTACATAATTCAATTTGTAAACCACATTCAGAGAAATATAATTATTACAAAATACGCCAAGAGTGACATATGAAGATGCCCCCTTGGATGATCAGAGTCTAAACATAGGCAATTAGACAACTATTCCATTACAAACAAAACACAGTGGAATCAAACAAAAAAGAACTCCTAGTAGCTAGCTTGCCTCCTGCATGTCTCCCAAAGCTTATTCGTCTAAATAAGAAACTAAAAACCTTAACTCTCAAGCTACTCAAAATCAATTGAGCACCGAGAGTTTAAGGGAAAACATAAATTTCGAGTCATACAAAAAGTCAGGTATGAATAATAACCTACCATCTCGAACCATATAGATATCTAGTGAGACCAAGCCACTTAGTGAAACGGGTTTTCCCCTCAGTAGTATCTTAACTCAATTTATAATAACCATATATTATGCACCTGCATCCACAATGATTAAGACACAACATAATAAAATGTATCATAATGGAAATATATTCTAGATTTCCCATCCCCATTCATTTGACTATCTGTCTCGGTTATAGTTTCTAGGGTCACTATTAACCTATTAGTTTTCATGGGCTGACTAATAACCTGTTCAAAGCTTATGGACTATTTGCCCGATTTCACAGTTTTCATGGGTTCATTATGAACCTATTGGGTTCTCTAATAACTTCTCTCATATCATAGTTTTCATATGTTAACTATGCACCTATTGATCTCTGTCAATAACTTAATCCGGAAATAGTTTTCATGGGATCACTAAGAATCTATTGGACCCTGCCAATTCCAAACATAGTTTTCATGGGTTTACTATGAACCTATCTAAACTAACAACTCTTTGATCAGTCTCTGGGCATCCTATGTTCTGGTCTAATTGACCTCCTAGATGCAACTCTACTCATACAGGAGTTAACTCAATTTATATTCACTACTAGGTCAACCTAGCTGGTTATTCTGGTCTTAGTACCCCAAAATGCAGTTATGGGTTGATTATAAAGTGAATATGTTTACAGAAGAAGCATACATGATAACTGATCATAACATAATATTATCAACATCTCTGGTATAATTTCCTTGTAATCATTTTCAAATGAAACATGGTTAATATCTTTAACGTATTATCTATAACAAGGAAAGTTTCTTCAAAAACTCCAAAGTTAAATGCCATTTCAAAAACTCTTTCATATTGTCATGGGTTTATCTTCAAAAATGTGATTGAGTTCATTGTTTTGAAAACTAACGCTTTCGAAACCTTAGACCTTCTCTTTCGAAACCATCTAAACATACCTTTCGAAGGTATTCAAATCTTCTTTCAAAACACTTAAAATGTACCTTTCGAAACATTCAAACCATTTCTTTCGAAAGCATTGAAATCTACCTTTCGAAAGCATTAAGACATTCCTTTCAAAAGTATTAAAGCTTACCTTTTGAAACCACTTAGTTCAAGTAGAATTTATAGAAGCATAGTTTCAAAACCATTTGAAAGTAACTCTTTCGAAATCATTGGGTTTAACCTTAAGTATAACCTCTGTGTCAAACTGAATATAAGCGAAAGTAACCCTTTCGAAAACATTAATCTCCAAGAAAAAGAGTTTGGGGGAACATATGGCTTCGAAACCACCCTTCCGAAAGTAATGATCTTTAAGTAAAATAATTGGGGAAAAGGATAGCTTCGAAACGACCTTTCAAAACCATTGCCTTTAAAACCTTTAATATAAGTGACTAAAGGGACCCTTTCGAAAGCATTCGGTTGTGGCTTCTAGATTAATAAAACAAAAGCATCCCTTTCGAACTCATTGTTGTAAGATTATAATGAAAAGCGGTCATTAACCAATTCAAAAGGTACGAAGATGGCAGCTAGGTTTCGACTAGGTTCAAAAGCAATTACCCTTTTGAAAGCTCCTTTTCAAAACTCAACATGTGGCAACTCAATCGAAAGCTACTTTTAAAATCAAGGCAAGCGGAAATCCATTCGAAAGCTATTTAAAAGTAACTTTAACCCTTTCGAAACCATCTTAGAAAACAAGCGGCAAATCTTTAAAATGCTTCCTAAACAAATCTTTCGAAAGCTTCTAAAAACAAAGTAAGTGGCATCTCTCTTGAAAGCAAAACAATGGCAAGTGGGTTGATTCGAAAGCTATTAAAAATGGCGTCAACCCCTTCGAAAGCAAGCTTTCGACACCATCCCATTTTGCCGTTCTCCAATATGCTATATACCAACTATTTGATATCATGTTTATTGGTTTCGAATGAGTTCGAAAGGCCAACTAGGATGATTTCGGTAGCAAGAAAATGGAAGTGGCAAGTTTGTAATTCGAAGCAAAAATTGATTTTATACCTCTAAAAGAAATTCCTTTATACCTAACTTGCCTTATTTGTCAAAATATGATTGGTTGCCAAACCTTTATCAAAAATCATTTTCTAAAATGGCTGCCGAATTCATCTAATAGTAATTAGAATATTTTGGCAAAGAAGCTCTTCCCCTTAACAAAACAATTAAGGCATTTAAGTCATCAAACTTAATTAATTTAATTTCCATAGTAAATTACATAGGAAAATTCCCTAAAATCATCTTAATTCACTTTTAGTATGTTTTCTAACATATATAAATTTCGGACTCAAAATACTCTATATGATTGCCATAATTAATTTTAAACCCAAATTATCTATTTCTTCCATTCAAAATTCATAATAAATTGTCCATAGCTTGGATTAATATGAAAATTTAAATTCATCTCCAAAATAATGTTTCATATGACATATTAAATCCTCATGGCACTCGAAACCCATTATACACGATTTTAACCTTAAAATCGAATCAAAACAATTTACAAACATACTTATTTAAATCAAACATGACATAAAATTAAATCATATCATCATTCCAATCATCCAAACGGTTTTAAACCTTTAAACCCGAAATTAAGATGTTCATTAAAACATATATGAGATGGTTTAGATTATTATTCACCTTGTTTGGATAAGGAACTTGAGATTTGATCTTGCTTAATTCTTCCTTGCTTGAATCCTTAGCTTCTAGTTGATTTTGATCCCCGTTTTCTCCTAGGGTTATAGCTGGCCTTCATCTTCTTTGTTTTAGTCTTATGAAAGTATGATAATGAGAATGAAGTAAGGGTTTGGGGGTTATGGGGTTATATACGGCTATTCCCATAATACCCTTGCCTAATTCTCTTGAGTAGTTAACTTATAAAGTCATTTTATAAACCCATTTGTATGATTTTATTTAGTTAAGACACGACCTCTATTAAGTTTTCAAATCTCAATCTCCTTATCTATCTAGTCTTTACATCATTCTATAATTATCTAATTTAATCCCTTGAATAATGTTATTTAAAATTAGGAGTGTTACAAGACGTGGGATGTCACGGTGTTGATAGGGATTTCTAAACACTTGAACAAGGCAAACAGACACAATATTGATTTTTGAAAATGGGTAAATGAAATACTTTACCAGGGCTTATATCCTTTATATATATAATGGAATAATTTTTAGATTTATGTAGTTATTTGTATTGTGTTTGTTTGTTTGAAAACGATACTATTTATTTATTATTATTGCTATTTATTTAGTCATGCTCGACTAGTTTAGAAGCATTGACTATTATTTGTTGATTTTTATTTATGCTAAACCAGTTTATGGGCATTTGTTGTTTTGATAATTGTAAGTACATAAAATGAACCCCTTATGAATTAAGTTTCACAATTTGACTATAAGGTGTTCGAAAAAGATGTTAAGTTAAAAGTCGTCTTTTACTAAAATTGTTTAATATAATCTAAATGGAAAGATAAGACATTTAGAGGATAAGTTTTTGAGAGAAAAATTTATAATAAAGGAGAACAACTATAATATGAGATGATTTTATATAAAGGCAATTTTATATAAAACTGATTTATAAAATGTGATTTGAAAAGGAGTTTATTATAATAAAGGGAAGTTATTATAATATAAGATGATTTTAAAAGGTGCATTTCACATGACTATGGTAGATATAAAATGATTTATATGATTAAAGGTGTTTTATAAGTAAAAAATGAGTTTTGAGAATTTGAATCCCGGAATTCCTTGAATTGATTCCAAAAAGATTCTAAGAAAATTAATGATAGTATTACTTAGAAATAATTATAAGTGTGAATATTTCAAAGAGAAATTTTAATAAAATACTTTTCTTTGGATAGTTCGGGGAAAACATCTCGATTAGTTTTGTGATAATCTGAATAATCTTCTAAGTGACGATCGAATGGTTGCTTAGGTGAACTGTTATCCGGGTTTTTAACCCAGCGGGATGAAAAGACGGAACAACTTGACGAAGTCAGAATGGCTCGGAACCCAACCAAATGGGCTAAAGCAACAAGTTAAAGAGAGCTAAGTCATATTACAAAAGCAACGATCGAGTTTGACTAAACCAAGAGGCAAGCATCCGTCCAGTCCAATCAGCAGCTAAACACAACTAGCAAGTAAATCTCGTCAAAACAAAGCGACGTACGGAGAGATTGCACGAACAACATCAACACAAGGCAACAAAAGCATTCCAGACATCAAAGTCCAGAAATAGTCTAAGTGTACGGATCTCTAGCGATCCATACACTATGGATCGCCAGCGATCCATACAAAACCATGGCCGCTACGGCACGTGGGGAGTAAGGAAAGCTTAGAAGATAAGGTGCAAAATATGCTAAATGTCTGGATCGCTAGCGATCCATACACCACGGATCGCCAGCGATCCATACTTGATCAAGGAATCATGGCGACCTAAACTAGGCAAGAGGAAAGTGGGGCTAAGTGGTTAGCTCGCACTCGAGCTACTGCTATGGATAGCTAGCGATCCATGGATTTGGCTCGGGTCACGAGCTTAGCTCTGCTAGATCATCATGTGTCCATCTGCAAGAAGTTAGCGAATGGGCCTGGTCCAGAAGCTCTCTGATCACTATAAATACCATCCTACCTGCAGCATAAACTGGATCTTCTCCGGATTAGTTGTTGAAGCTCTGCTGGGAACTTTCTTCACCCTTCACCTCCCTCATAACAATCTCCAAAGGGATTCACTGTGATTCTCCAGTGGATTCTAACCTTGGAGATTCAATCTAGCTAAGGACAATCAAGAACCTTGTAATCAAACACTTCTTGTAACAGCAATCAGTCTATAAAAGAATAATAAAACTATAAGGTGGACGTAGGCTTCATTAACAACCGAACCACTATAAAAATCTTCTTGTCTTCTTTCTCTTATGGTTTTTTCCTATATCTATTATCTATATTATTGATCTATGGGAACAGGGCTAGTGCTTTCACACTCAGACCAAGCTGTTGATCCATTTTTTGGGTTAACATTTTGGTGCTTTCACTGAGAACCCAACTCAAGGTTCAGATCTAGCTATCTACATTGGATCCCATAGGTCTAGAAGTTAGATCCCCGATCTTTGCCTGAAAGATCTACCGCTTGAATCAATGGCTCCTGGAAGAAGGAGAACTGCCTCTGGAAGGTCCATAGGGGCAGGGATAGCTGGAGAAGATGTTAATCCTCAACATATCGAAGTAAATGGTGCTAACTTAGGAAGTCAGGTGTCGGCATCCTCCGGTCAGCATGAAGTCGTTACTAGGGGTGAACTGAATAAGATGGTTGACGAGATCAACCAAAAAATGGAAAGTAGCTAGAAGGCTTTGATGGATAGACTTAATGCTCTCTTAACCTTACAGTCAAACCCTACTCCAAGAACTATGCCTGAACTCACGACTGTTATAGAACAAGAAAATTTCTCTGTTTTCGGTCTAAACATAAGAAATGGAAAACATCCGTAAAAAAGAGTAACAACAGGAGCCATAGGATTCAACATGGAAGGAAATACGTGTACCTCGCTTGCCACAAAACAACCAACTCTGAACTTAAACCAGGGGCAAAAACCCCACAAGAAGATATAGCTATGGACCTCGCGATTCAGAAGATGGAGAGCAAGACAACCAGTTGGAAGAGAATGTGAACGCATTCGATGATGCTAGGAACGTCCAAACTGCCCCCAATCAGCCCAACAGCAAGCCAGCGGGATCCGGCGAGAGTGGGTCTCCCAAAGACAAGAGAGCCTAGGCTTCAACCCACTCGCCAAGACCGTTTGCAAAGGCAAACACTTGGTGTAGTTATTGACTGTCGCCCCTAGGATTACCGGACATCAGAGGCTTACATAGCAGACATGGTCAAACGATTAATGGATGAGAGTAAAAATAGAAGAGATGATGAATGTGGATCTGCACCAAGTCGGACTCCCTTTACTAATGAAATCTTGAATGAGAAATATCCGAAAAAATTCACAATGCCAACCATTCTATCCTACGAAGGGACAAAGGACCCAAAACCCTATTTGTACAAGTACAGTTAGTACATGGATGGAGCTAACGCCTCTGAAGCTGTTCAGTGCAGGTGTTTTTCCATCTTTCTTGAAGGAATTGCATCTATGGGGTTCACTAGGCTTCCACCAAGATCTATCTCTACTTTTGACCAATTAGCAACAAGATTCCTAGATCAGTTCAGATTCCATACCATGCAACCGAAAGATGTCATGTCCCTATCTGGGTTTTTCCAAGATAGAAGTAAGCAACCCCAAAGAAGACATGGTTTTTACGGCGTTAGTCCGTGCCATTCACCCAGAGACTGAATTCGGAAAGTGGATTAAGATGAAGCAACCCACCACAAGGAAAGACTTCAATCGTAAAGCAAGTCAATACTTAAGATTGGAGGAGGTGCAGGAGCTGGAAAGGAAGTCTAATAGTGTGCAACCGATGAACATCGGACAAAGCGATGTAGCAAATCAAAATGTGCATGCTTCTGGAACTGCTGAAGGAGTCACAGGGAAAGATGGAAATCAAAAGAGGAAAAATCAAAACTCCAATAAAAGGTATAGTAATGGCAGCAATAAAAGGCTTAAAGGGTTCAGGCTTGAGATTATACCCCTTTAAACGACACTCCTGAAAACATTTATCTCGCAATACAAGGGACTAAGGAATACAAGAAGCATCTTAGGAAGGAAGCAACTGAGTAGCAAAAATGCTCGGGAAAGTTCTGTCGCTTCCACGAAACTCATGGTCATAACACAAACGAATGCCGCCATCTGAAGAATCTTATTGAAGAGTTGTTCTGGGAAAACAAAGCCCAGCAGTATGTGAGAAAGTCACAGAACCCCGTTCAACCCACAGCTCCTCAGTCTCCTAGAGAACAAAGGAATTAGGCTGGAACTAGTGAAGAAGGGTCCAAACGAATTGACCAAAGACTTATTATTGGAACAATATCTGGGGGACCACACCCCATGCAAAGAAGTTGGGAGAGATGGAGTGGTATGCAAGTTCGTTGAAGCATGCTCCAAAGGAATCATGTCTCGCAATAGAAAATGAAACACCAGCCAAACTGCAGAAAATATTGGGTGATGACATAGTGTTCAGAAATCGGGACACCGAAGGGATCGAAGCCTCCACTCTCGATCCAATGGTGGTAACAGTGGGAATCGGTCCCGTTGTTATTCGACGAGTGTTGGTCGATAGTGGCAACTATGTTAATATACTTTTCAAACGTACTTTTGATCAAATGAAGATCGGCATGAAAAGCGTGTCTGCATGCCAAACGAAGATCCAAGGGTTCACTGGCGAACCCAAGCAACCTGTGGGAACAATCGACCTGCCAGTGGAACTTGGAGAGGAGGATCGAAGAGTTACCCTCATTTAGACTTTCATAATCGTGGACGAAATGTCCGCATACAACGCCTTCTTGGGATGCCCCGCTCTAGCAGATTTCAGAATAGCTCTGGCCCAATGGTGTCTAATCATGAAGTTCCCTACTGTAAATGGAATCGGGGTGGTGAAAGGAGATCAGTGCACCGCCTGAGAATGTTACATTGCAGAGTTACGTGAATCCAAAAGAAAAGAAAAAGGCAAGGATGTGGAATAACTCTCTACATCCGTACACCTTCTGAATAGCAACTACAGAGCCGCCCTGGCTTGGGGACCATAGCCGATTTGACAAGGCTTTGGATCCTAGAAAGAAGCGCAGCTAGAAAAGGACATGCAATGGAGACTCTTTGCCGATGGCGTATCTAACAACCTCTCTTTAGGAGCAGGAGTAGTGCTTGAAACCCCCGAAGGATGAGCTATTTGCTACTCTTTGCACTTGGAATTCCCAGCTACAAATAATGAAGTGGAATACGAAGCGTTGATAGCAGGACTAAAGGTTATGAAAGTGCTCAAGATAAAATCTGTTCACATATACAGCGACTCCCAGCTAATCGTCTGCCAAGTAAAAGGGGAATACCAGGCTCGAGGGGAGAATCTTGCCCCATACCTGTCCAAAGTACAAGGACTACTAAACAACATCGAACATTATACCATAACTCACATTCCACGGGAACAAAACACCAAGGCGGATTATTTGGCTAAACGGGCAAGCTCCATAGAAGCTCGGTCTTGGGGCTAGTCCCAGATGAAACTTTAACCACCCCAAGCATAGACGAAATTGACGTCGACCGGATCCTCGAGACTACTGTCGAACATGAGACATGGATGACACCGATAATGGACTATTTACTTACAGGGACTCTTTCGATAGACCGAAATCAACGGAAAAAGCCTCTCTGAAAGGCACCGCGATTCATGATGCAAGACAGAATACTCCATCGAAGCGGATTCTCAACCCCCCTCCTTAGATGTGTGTCCGATGAAGAAGCCCGACGAATCCTAAAGGAAGTGCACGAAGGCAAATGCGAAGACCACACTGGAGGGTAAACCCTTGCGAAGAAAGTCCTCCGTATGGATACTTCTGGCCAACAATAAACCGCGACACTGCAGACTATGCCAGAAAATGTGATCGCGGTCAAAGATTCAACAAAATTAAAAGAACACCTTTAATAGAGCTAACGCGTATGGTCAGTCCATGGTCATTTGCAATACAAGGGATCGATTTGATCGGCGTCCTGCCAATAACAAAAGGAGGGGCCAAATATGCTATAGTTGTTGTTGATTATTTCACGAAATAGGCTGAAGCGGAACCGTTGGCAACCATAACCACAAAGAAAGTCATTAATTTTATTACTAAGAACATTATTTATAGGTTTGGCATGCCACAGAAAATCATCACTGATAATGGAACTCAATTCGAAAGCGCCAAGTTCAAAGGCTTCTTCAAACGTTTTCGGATTGAGAAGAGTTTCTCCGCAGTAGCTCATCCGCAAGCAAATGAGCAAGTGGAAGCAATAAACAAGAACATCAAGTCCACTATCAAAAAGCGACTAACTAAAGCAAAAGAAAACTGGGTTGATGAACTTTCACTCGCACTATGGGCTTATAGAACTACCCACAAAGCAGCAACTGGCCACACTCCGTTCGCTCTGGCATATGGCTCAAAGGCAATAATTCTTGTTGAATTAGAAGTCCCCTCGCACCGAAGGCAAAATTTTAAATCAAAAGTGAAACAAGCAGCTCCTACTCGAATCACTAGACATGATCAATGAAAGAAGAGAAGAAGCCAATTGAGAACCGCTGCCCACCAAAAAGGGTCGCACGATACTTCAACTCCAAAGTTCACAACCAAACCTTCGAAGTGGAAGATCTTGTTCTCAAGCGAGTCTACCCCATTCCGGGGGCCTTAGTACCGAACTGGGAAGGACCATATGTCATCAATCGAAAGCTAAGGGACGGAACTTCTAAGTTAACAACCATCGATGGAATCCAAATTCCCAGGACATGGAATACCGAATCACTCCGTCGTTACTTCATTTGTAAACTACCTTATGTACTCTCTACTTTTCAGCAAATAAGCCATCCCAGGATGTCGGGGGCATTGTAAAAAGGCAAAGGCCTGCTCTGCTTTTCTTAATAAAATTTGATTCGCTTTTTGAACCAACAAAACTGTGTTTATAATAACTATCTGTCGGGTCGACCGAAGAAAATCGACTCAAACGGTTGGATCGGTGGAACTCGATGATTGCCTTCTAAAAACCGGTGTTGCCCCGGCAACATCGAGAAGGCTAAAAAAACACTCCTCACATTGCCCGGAGATAGGCAACACCAAGGAGCACGAAAAGCCACGCATCCCATAAGCCACGCATCAACTTTTAAAAACTTACACTCTTCACGTTTCCCGTAGATAGGCAACATTGAGGAGAACGAAAAGCCACGCATCAACTTTTAAAAACTTACACTCCTCACATTGCCCGAAGATAGGCAACACCGAGGAGCATGAAAAACCGCGCATCCCATAAGTCGCGCATCAACTTTTAAAAACTTACACTTCTCACGTTGCCCGAATATAGGCAACACCGATAGGTATCAAAAGTCGTGCACCTCATAAGCCACGCACCAATTTTTCAACACAAATTCCCCATGTTGCTCGAAGATAGGCAACATCGAGGAGTACTAAAACCGATCAGAACCAACGAGTCGTATCAGTCTTAAAAACCGCGCATTACATAAGCCACGCATTAACTCTCGGGGCCGCAAAGTCATACTCCTAAAACGAAAACTCCTCGCATTGCCCGAAGATAGGCAATGCCGAGGAGCATTGCCGCGAAATCGCGCTCCTAAAAACATATACCACTCACGTTGCTCGAAGATAGGCGACACTGAGGAGCGCCAGAGCCGTTCTGGATCGACGGGACATACCGATCCTAAAATCCACGCATCCTATAAGCCGTGTTCCCTTTCAAGTCATGGAACTGCCCCGCCAATACCATGGAACATATCCATACAGGAATAACAAGATTCAAGCCACTCCCATTGTTGGAAGCAATGGGCATGACTCCAACAAAATCAGAGTGCAACAAACTGCAACATTTAAACATTGGCAATGTGTAACTGCCTATAGCCAACTCATACAGTGTGCATGTTTCAAATACGCATATGTCGCATACTTGCCAGAATATCGCAGAAAACTCGGACTACCTGCTCAAGTCACAAAACTTCTGAAAGAAGAAAAATCGAGTTGTGATTTGGTCAAATTTCAAGTGTTAATATGCAGACTATTTATACCCTAAGTTACCGATCATTTGTCGATTGTTTGAAGTAAACAACTCTGTGAACTTGGGGACATACACCGGCATTAAATAAAAATAATTGAAAACAATAATTTCACAAGTTCTGTTACTCCAAACAAAGAATTGTTACTCCAAATAAAGAATTTTGGCAGTAATCACAGAACTGAATAAGTGTAAACAAAATAAGCACAAATGCATAGAACATATAAGAACAGACAAATAAGAGTACAGTCAAAGTATCAACAATGTATTACTTATAACTTTCTTTTATATAGGGTCAAAACGTGGGGGTCGTACTCATGCAACAAAAACAGTAAGTGAAGACTCTGCACTTCACAAAACGACATGAAACGAACCAAAATCAAATCAATCACCACTCATGCTTCTCGGCGCTTCTTTCCACCACTCCCCTTCCCACCACTTGTTCGGAGTTTCTGCTTCGCCTCGGGAGTGGTGTCACTGCCAGTAATGTCAATAATATCCTCGGCGCTGGTGTCCTCCTCCTGCTCTGCAACCTTCTTAGAAGATTTTCCCTTCGCTTTACGCTTCTGTGATTTGCGGGAACTCTTGGAGGCCTTAATTGCTTCAACCTTCTCCTTTTTTACGGCAACCAGTTGTTCTTGAGTCTTGCGTGGCTGCTCGATTTGAACTTCTTGCTCGCTAACTTCTGTCGTCGCACTTTCCAAAGATATAGAAGGGTCATCCAAGCCGTGAAGTGGGGGAAATCTTCTCGGACTCCGACCGCAGCTACGAGCCAGACGCGGACATAGAGACTGGAGCAGGAACGGAAACAAGCACGGAAGTAGTGGAAATAGTAGAAGGTCCATGCGTCGAGGAAGCTGGCAGATCAATGGGTAAGGTAGACAGACCTATAAGATCAAAAATGAAAGCATTAAATTCTTCCTCTTCTTGCGACGTAAGCCGAAAGCTCCTGAACTCAAGGGAAACAAGAGGGTTACCTGGACCGGTGGAATGACCAAGAATGTCAACTTCATATTCACCATGTTCACACTCCTTAGACGGCTCTAAAACCCGAGAGGAAGCCTTAAGCCCAGAACTTTTTAGCAGATTGCAGGGCTGCTCCGATGGCTCGCCGACACCAGAAATGGAAGGCTTTGTAAGTGCTTCAACGGCTGCAGTCATAGCAGCATCGACAGCTTCTCTCTCCCTCTCGATCTGCAAAATCTCATGGCCTTCCAACAATGCCTTCTTTGATTCCTCATTAAGGTAGGCGTTTTCTAACTCTCGCTCGGTATAAACGTCATTGCTATCACGAAAGCGAGTCAAGATTTCTTCCCAAACCACAGCGAGAGTGCATGGAAATTTCAGGCCTAGCTGAGGCTCCCCTGATGCAGTAGAGAATTGACATAAAAAATTCAAGATGGTCTCGTCCATCTTTACCATCTTCCTTTCGAAGGCATTTTGAAGCTCCAGGTAATCCGCCGTAACGGCGGCCTTTTCAACCTTGACGCGGGACTTATCGGCGCTAAGCTGCGCAACTTGATCTTGTAACCGAGCGATAGTCTCAACCCGGTCAGAGATTGTCTTATTGTGCCCCTCAACGATAAGGTCATGATCGGAGATAGTTTTCTTCTGGGCTTCAATTGTCACGCTATGAGCAGCCACTTCCTCCTTTAATTTGACCACTTCGGCATGAGCCTTCTTTATTTCGTCCCTATAGACGATCTTAATTCTTTCATGGGCCTGTTTTACTTCTTTCAGCAAGTCGACGTTCCTTTTACTTTCTCGCAGCGCCACTTCTTTCTCCTCCTCCAGCTGTTTAATCATGGCATCGCGTTCTGCCAACGCACTTTCAAAATCATCCTTCTCTGACTCAAAAGAGAGGATTTCCTGGTAGTTGTTGCGGTTGGTATATGCCAACTGCTTACACAATTTTTCCCACCCTTCGTCAAGTTCTAAATTGTTTTGGATAGCCTGAAGATGTGGTATGTAAGAATCTCTATGGACTGGATGGAGATCACAATCAAACTTAACCCCCCTTAGAAACCACCTGGGGAGTGCCCCCTTAAGCTTGGGAGGATCGGATGGAAGAATATAGGCGGGTCTCTGGTGGGGATGTAAAGCACCGGGGGCAAGAGCAACAGAAGACGACGGAATAAAAGTTGAAGGCGGAACGATGACAAAAGCAACATGGATTTCCTGACTCACTGAAGAGAGTGTCAGAACAAAAGCTTGTTGTTCTAAAGAGTGGGAATCACGGTCGAATTTAGACCTCTTTGATGGCTCCTCTCTCTCATCGAAAGTCTTCCTCTTTCATACCTGCCTTTGTATGTTCGGCCCCGCTCTCTCTCGTCTCGACGACAAGTTTCGGCCTCTACATCTTTCCTTCTTATATACTCTTCCTCCGTCTCTCGAGGCTGGTGACGACCGGAAGAATGCTTGGACCAACACTAGGAGTCGGTAAATTCCTAAAAATCATCATAATGGCCGCGTCCCCTCATCATACCTGACATTAAGCATAAATAAAAGGTTTTAGAAACAGAAAGTAGACATGGAAAGTGTGTGTACAAGTGAGTGTGACCCTAGTGAAGCGTGTAATGTGTTTGGGAGCAGAGCCTAAAACAACGTCACAAATCGGATTGGGCAGGGGCCGCGAAAGGGATCGGACTAACTTCGGATGAGATATGGCTCGAATGAGGGGGCACCTCCTTAAATTTGAAATTTTCCCCCATAAGCACGTCGAAATCGACGTAAACATCGCTCAAATCTCCAAACTCCGCACCAGCATCTTTGCTCGGAGAGTCCTGACGTCCCATGATTCTTAGGGCATTATCTTTATCTCTTGTCCGGAGGGGGTGAGCTCGGAATAACGGGGCTCATCCCCGAAGTCTCATTGCACGATTCAGAATCCCCATCATCGAATTCTGCATAGAAATCATCGCTAGAAGTGGATTCATCGCTACTACTCCCAATCTCCCCTCCTCTTTTTCTAAATCCACCGCGGCTTTGCCTTCCCTCTATTTGAACTCTTCTTCTCCTTCTTCCGATATCGAAGTCATTTTGGCCAAGCGACTAACTTCGGTCGCAGCTACATCTCTTCCATCACGAGCCTCTTCGACTGATTCTCCGGACAAGCCCTCTCTCTCTTGAGAAGCGCCTTCTTCGGAACCATGAGAAGAGGAAGTGGATTGTGTGCGAACCCTAGATCGAGAAGGAGAGGGGACTTCAACTAGAACGGCGAACCTTCTCGGATGCAATAACCCATATCGGAGTAAGTTCTTGTCAGTCAGCAAGACTTTAATGGACCTTTCCTCAGCATCGATAGCCTTCAGGGTTCGAAAACTTCATCAAGAGACAAGTCCCTATTCGGCCTCGGGAAAACTGCAAGAAATGTTCGACTTGTTAGAAGCCCCGCAACGGCATGTTGGAACTCAATAAATAGGGAAAAGAACTTACCCCCCGTCGTCCACAGACGGTTAAACCCCTCGGGGCATCTGGTGAAGAAATATTGGGTCTTAAACTAGGATAGGTTGCTCTGCAGTCGCAATACGATTTTTCGATTCCTTTGAGCATCGATTATGACCAAAGATGGACACTCATCCCTTCTCTTGAATGAAAGAAAGTACCGCAACTCGTCGAAGCTCGGAGTGCGATTGAATGTGCGCATGAAAAGGACGTGCAAATAAGTTAGAATGGCATAACTGTTGGGATGAATCTGGAATGGGGCAATGCCTAAATTCGAAAGAGTCTCATGCAAAAAGTCATTAAAAGGGGGCATAGCTCCATTCAAACACTATATCGATCACAAGCGGTATATCCCGGGGGAGGCATGTAAGCAAACTCGTTCTTCTTTGGAAGGCGTACATCCTCCTTTGGTATGTCGTGCTGCATGCAGATACTATGCAGAACCTTAGCAGAAACCACGGAAGAAGCTCTCTCTGGTGGGTTGAGAAGAACCCTAAAATTGGGAGGAGCTCGATCCAAGACCGAACCTACTGGGATCAACTGGCCATATTCAGACTATGAGGTGGAAGGAGAAAGGGCGACGGATGACGACTTGGCTTTCAAAAGTGCTAGGCTTCCTCCGCTTGACTTACGGCGCGAAGATGGATGCTTCATTCTAAAACAACAGAACTCGCATCCATAACGGTCTGGTGATTCTATTCAGAAACTAATAATTTCCCCTACAACACTTGTGACGACCCATATTTCGGAAGGTTTAAATCAATAATAATCCACACATGTCCGGCTTAAACAATCCGAAACATAGATAATCAATGGGGTTAATTAAGAAAAATAAGAAAAGAAGAAGAAAACAAACACAGAATCTCGCAGCGGAATGGCAAAATATAATAATCAAATAAACAGTTCATGAAGCTGTTTATATTATACATTTGATTATAATTTACACAACATTTATCGTCGTTATATATACAACATGGATATATAAAACAATGCAGTAGACAACAAGATGTAGGAATACTAATAGTAATAATATACCAAATCTTCATCTTCGTCTTCCAGAATAAATCTTCAATAAGCTGAAAACTTAGGGCTGACCCGAGCTAATGAAAAGACAATACACTCGAGTCAAGACTAAAATATTCTTATGTGAGTCAAATCGATATCGCATATAACATGTGTGTCGTGGCATCAAAGATGTTTACGGGGTTTCACATCTCCTATTCAGTGTATAACGTGCGTGCAATAACTCAAGAGATGTTACGGGATTTTCCATCTCTTAAGGATCCATTAAAATATTTATATGTAGTAGAATACGCTACATATATAATGTCAACCAGTAATATAAGATATCAAAATAGCGTTAAGTATTTACATTGATCCCCTTTAACGTGTTTTTTAGCATTGTCGTACAGTTTGCATATAAAACACCAGTAAACCGTCGGTGGATAGGGATGCGCCATGATACGACAACACTAAACCAAAATCGTAGGGGTCTCGTGTAAGGATAAAAGTATGACAAGGCACGTAAGGCAATGCCCAAGGTAGGATACTACCAGTTTACCCTTCTTGGCTGGTGGTAACCCCTAACGGCCCACCGCGTCCAACACTCCCAATATACGAGGGTGCGCACCAATCGATAACAATGTCATGATAGTAATACGAAGAAGTATGTCCGCTAGAGGTAGCCAACCTCATTGGCCGGTACGGCTTCTGTTTTAGTCATTTCAAATTGACACAAGTGTTAGGCCAATCCCTCATTGTTCTCTTTCTTCAAATCCAGCAAACGATGCCAGATCCAACCACTCCGTTCTGGATCATCCACCACGTACACAGTTGTTAAAGTGGTTCCAATATTGACAAAGAGTATGCCAATAAGAGGCCCCGATCTCTTTAACAACCAATCGTCGTTTTACACACCGTTGGTACTTTTATATTTCAAAAACAATTTGTACTTGATATCAAAATATCATATTCGCATCAATATCAAATCTATTTCAAAATCATCACATTTACTCAAAATATACCGTATCATTTTTGACTTAATATCTCAATTCGCTTCCAAAATTGTTTTGAATTTCAATTTAGGGAATAACTTCATTTTTATCTCATTCGCATCTAAATCCAAGATTTAAATATAAACATTCCACCCTTCAACCAGTTTGAATTTTAAGAAAATAGTTTGAATAGTTTTAAAATAGCTTAAATAGTTTAATAAAAAATAGTTTGAGTATTGAAAATGGTTTATATAGTAAAATAGTTTGGAAAATCAAAATAATTTGAATATTTAAGAAGATAGATTTTAAACAGTTTATAATAAAATAATTTATTTAAATACAGTTTCAAGGTCAAACTGATCAAATTCCAAATCTTCCAATTCAAATCATTTCAATCTCAATTTCGATTCAATTCCAATTTCAAGTCGAATTTTTTTTACTTCGATTCCAATTTCAATTTAAATAAATTCAATTTTGATTTTGAAATAATTCAATTTCGCTTTCAATTCCAATTTATTCCAATTTCAATTCTAACTTGAATAAATTTCAATTCAATCCCAATTTAATTTCAATTTCAGTTTCAACTATCCGGTTCAATGATTAAATTTCATCTCAATTCTCAAATTTAAACCATTTCGATTTATATCAATTTCGAGTTCGATTTTGAAAGTATCAATTCAAATCACTTAAATCAAATTAACCTTCAATATCCAATTAAAACTCTAAATCTTCAAATATAATTCAATTCCGAGCTCAATTTTGAATATCGTATTATATCACTTTTACCTAGCAATATTCAAAATTCGAATAAAAATCCAATCTTTTAAAACAAATCAATTTCCGAAATTCAAATCATATTTTGATTATAACTTCAAAATCACAACTTCAATTATTTAAACAATTCATGTTATCAACTTAAATTTCAACACTTCAAGCTCAAGTTCGAAAATAGTTCGATTTCCATAAATTCGATTTTTATTTCTTAAAATAAAATCAATCAAATAATTTCAAAACAAAAATTGTAAAATCATTTAATTTAACCAATCTGGTGTCCATATATAGTTTTCTATCCTATGGCCAAGTGATCAGTTATTTCAATTTAATTTCAGGGATGGATATATATCATTTCAATCCAAAATAAATGTCATAGGTATATATCATTTAAACCTATTTCTTAATTTATTCGAAATAATTCAATTTACAGTTTAATATACCGTCAAATAATCTACAGGGTGATACAAGATACATAAAATAAATAACATCCAAGCACCAAAACATCAATCAATTGGCATCCATCACACTCAATCATCCAAACAGCCAATATCACAACAATTTACTAGTTATCAACATCGAGTGTCTAATTGACAATTTAATTCAATTTCAAATTGAACTATCAATTTAAATTCATATCAGTTCAATTCAGGTGTCAATTTAAATGTCAGTAAAATTTCCACACAACAACCAATAAATTTAAATCGCTTCACAACTTCGATTTGACTAACATAAAAATAATTTAGTCATTTGTGAGCGTTAAAACACTCACCTTGATTTTTAAATTGCCAAACATCCAGATTTTAAATTGTCTAAAATCCCATCTGACTCCGAAAAATTCCAAACTAATTTTGTCGAGTAGCATTCGTCGATACGAATCCGTTGTTGCTTGTTTCGTTCATTTTCGACCTCGTTTGAATGAGATATACATTTTATAAGCATTTGAATTTAATAATATGATTGTTTGATTTAATTAAAAACATTAACAGTTAATTACCCTATTCAGCTTCCCAATATTTGAATACCAGATCGCGATGCAACTTCACCTCGCTCCTTCCCATCTCCGAACGTCGCCGCCTCAATAGGCCACCGGACAACTGCCGCCGCCACGACAAACTGCCGCACACGACCATCAACCTCCGCGCTGTCCCCAATCACCGCTCCTACCTCGCACACACCACACACCAAAATCGAGACACCTTAATCCTCAAACGCGACCTTCTTGCCTCTCCAGTTCGCTCGCGCTCGAGATCCACACCCAAACCCTAAACTGCGAATTCAACTCGCCACTGCCACAACGATCCTCGCCCTCACATCGCCTCCAGTTCGCCGCCATCCTCCAGTCGTGAGCGCGAACGCGCTCCGGCCCTCCTCAACCTCGTCTCGCTCTCTCCGGTCCACGCGACCATCTGCTAACCTCCACGACCCTCCACACTGATGACGATCGCGATTCAATCGCATGGTTTTTTTCTGTTCGATTTCGACTGCAAGAGAAGGAAGAGGGGCACAAATTTGAATTGGGAAAACTGTCTTCTTGAGTAGGGTGGCGTGATAGATGGTATAGGGTGGCTTGTGTACGATTATAGAGTGGCTGGATTGACCCATGATTGTTTTATAATTATTTAAATATTCAAATGTCTCGTTTGCATATCTCGAAATTTCAAACCCCTATTGAGGTGTGTCGTCTAGCATCCCTAATGTTATACTGCTATTTCGAACCCAATGGAACAAGTCTCGAGGCCTAATTCGATCGTATGTGGAAGATAGCTTTCCAAATCGAATTATAATATTAAATTTTTCAATATTAATTTCAACACGTTTCTATCCCGTACGACCAAACAGTAACTCCAAATGCTACGAAATTTGAAATTCGATGATAATTCACTATTACGGATCCGATGAACCAGTTTCGTCGAAATCTGAGACAGTGGCCAAAATGGCTATTTTAACTCGTTAAATAAAATATACAACTTCCAATTTTTATTTATTCACATTTAAATCCAATTTTAAATGTCAACAATCTTTATTCATAATTAAATAAAATCTCAATCAATTTTCGATTCCATTTTCATTCACATTAAATCAAAAATTCAATTATTTAAACAATTTAATTGTTCAATAAACTCCATTAATAAATAATTCACCATTTATCAATAATCATTTTATTATCATCTAAATAATTCAACATTTATTAATCAACTCCAATCATTGATTATAACACATTCAATACATAGAATTTCATTTCAATACTTATTATCGCCAAAATCTTCGAAATTAGTTATTTCAAAATTTTATTCGAATCCATATTAAATAACTACATTAATAATCATTAAAATTTTATTTCAAACCATTTTTATTCAATAACTATATTAAATTTAATAATTCAAAACAGTTAAAAATACGGTCGTTACAGCACTTGAATTCCGAAGAGACATGATTCTTGCCCACACAACGGATTTCAAGTATGTATCGGGGCAAGTGCAGTGTGCTGTCTATAAGGGGTTAGCTGGATGTCCAAAACGCTACAAACGCTCTATCACGTGTAGATAGTTTGCTCGCAAAGGGAAGGGAAAAGGACTTCCCATATCGTTTCAATTTGTTTTTACTTCCTCTACACTTGCCCGTTACCGATCAACGACCGATAACGGATCCGTTGTCCGAAGCAACGCGGAAGATTCTTTTCATTACAGGGACACCAAGCGTGTAAAAAGCAAGTAAGATAAGTCCAAATTCTTCGAAAGAACCAGGACCAATTCGTGATGTGTCGTGCAATATCAACTTTGGGACTTGGCACAAGTCAATTCTGGCTTAATGGACGAAGATAGCAAAACGTGTCAAGCACCGGAGCAAGGCCCAAATGTCGTTCCGAGAGAAACTCAAGACTCGATTTACTATCTTCCTCCATTAAGCTGCAATTAACTCAAACTCCTCACAACAAACATCACGAACGCAACCTCGCTGTCAAATCATTAAATGAACACTGCAATCAGTGAACACACCTTGGATTAACAACCTAAAATGCAAAGTTGAGTGAAGCTTTAGAACAAGCAAACTGCGATTGGGTTCGTGGCGATATAGAGATGAATCGGCGACGACCTAAGGCAATGGCGAACTAGGGTTTTGGTCGGAGGTGGCCTAAGAAGGCAGTGGCGGTGCTTCGGTAGTGGCGATGCAGAAGGAATCACGGTGGAAGGCTTGGGCAAGATCGGATCTTAGGAGGTGGTGGATCGGGTCAATGAATCGAAGGCTAGAATCGCTGCAAGTGTTCATATCGCATGAAGGAAAGCTCGGATCGTAAAGAAAGTGACGAGATAGGTCGGCTCAACTGCATAAATAGGAAACAAAAACATGAAAAAATATCCTAAGTACTCGGGTCACTAGCGATCCATCAGCTATGGATCGCCAGGGATCCATCAGATTGCCCATCTCTGACTTTAAACTTGCACCACGATCTACCTACCATTTCAAGGTATACCAAGAAGCTACAGAGAGAAATTTGATCTGTTATGACAAGCAGTAGCAGTCGGGACCAAAACTGAGTGATCAGCAGCGTAACCTACTATGTATCCGCAGAACTCTAACACGAGTACTTGGAATTCAACCAACATATACTAAAAGCGATAACTTTCAAAGTACGCCTTGTTTCCAACGAAGACGTACTCTGGGGGGAAAATGTTATCTGGGTTTTTAACCTAGCAGGAAGAAAAGATGGAACAACTTGATGAAGTCAGAATGGCTCGGAACCCAACCAAAAGGGCTAAAGCAACAAGTTAAAGAGAGCCAAGTCATATTACAAAAGCAACGATCGAGTTTGACTAAACCAAGAGACAAGCATCCATCCAGTCCAATCAGCAGCTAAACACAACTAGCAAGTAGATCGTCGTCAAAACAAAACGACGTACGGCGAGATTGCACGAACAACGTTGACACAAGGCAACAAAAGCATTCCAAACATTAAAGTTCAGAAATAGTCTAAGTGTACGGATCGCTAGCAATCCATACACCATGGATCGCCAGCGATCTATACAACACCATGGGTCGCTATGGCACGTGGGGAGCAAGGAAAGCTTAGAAGACAAGGTGCAAAATATGTTAAGTGTATGGATCGCCAGCGATCCATACTTGATCAAGGAATCATGACGACCTAAACTAGGCGAAGAGGAAAGTGGGACTAAGTGGTTAGCTCACACTCGAGCTATTGCTATGGATCATTAGCGATCTATAGACCATGGATCGCTAGCGATCCATGGATTTGGCTCGGGTCGCGAGCTAAGCTCTGTTAGATCATCCTGTGTCCATCTGCAAGCAGTTAGCGAATGGGCCTGGCCCAGAAGCTCTCCGATCTCTATAAATACCATCCTACCTGCAACATAAACTAGATCTTCTCTGAACTGGTTGCCGAAGCTCTACTGGGAACTTTCTTCACTCTTCACCTCCCTCACAACAATCTTCAAAGGGATTCACTGTGATTCTCCAATGGATTCTAACCTTGGAGATTCGATCTAGCTAAGGACAATCAAGAGCCTTGTAATCAAACACTTCTTGTAACAGCAATCAGTCTATAAAAGAAATAATAAAACTATAAAGTGGATGTAGGCTTCATTAATAGTCGAACCACTATAAAAATCTTCTTGTCTTCTTTCTCTTATGGCTTTTTCCTATATCTATTACCTATATTATAACTCTATGCGAACAAGGCTGGTGCTTTCACACTCAGACTAGGGTATAGATCCATTTTTTGGGTTAACATGAACGTTGTAGTGCACTTACTAAATTATTCTCTTTATCATTGTGCGATCGAAATGAGTTCAAATTCGAACGAACCCAAACCGAGTGTTAGTGAATAAGCTATTAAAATTATTTTACATATATAGAAATATATGCAGCATGATTTCAAAAAAGGGTTTTGAAATAAAAACCAAGTATTTAGTTCTTAAGTTTCCTTAAAGGGGTTCGATTTAAAATAAAACGGTATTTTGATAAATAATTTGTTAAACAAAAATTTTAAATTCTTGGACAGAAAAGAGATAATTTAACTCAGGTTTTTAATGGGTTAAATTGGGTAGGAAGGTTTTAACAAGCGTTGCTTTATTAAAACTGTAGCTTTTGTTTAAACATCTAAGTCTCATAAACTATTTGATATTATTGGGTCGACCAATAAACATTTTTCCTTAGAACACTCTAAGGTAAAAATGTCAAAGTGGTCGACTTAGTTTTAAGACTCGTATCTTTTTTGGGCCTCCATTTGAATTCGAAAAAAAAACATAAATAAAAATAAGAATAAATAATAAATAAATAAAATAAAATTGTCATTTTGTATATACTCTTAGGATTTTGAGGAGTTTTATATAAGTAAATAAAATTGGAGTAAGTTTTTAAGTTAATATTTATAAAGATGTGTCTTTATAAAATGTTTGTAAACTTAAGTGAAATTTATAAAGTAATTCATAAATAATTTTAGTATTGAATGAAATACTAGAAATAAAATTTAAAATGATTCAGAAAGAGATTGGTGTAATTAAGAAATCAATCGAATTAAATACGTAAGTTATACATAGATCATTTTATTCGCACGGTTCTCGATCTAGGATTCGAGTACATAATTTTGGGGTGATTCACACTAGTCCAAAAAAGGATTTCTCACTTGATTCTTTTCAGCGAACATTTGATTTGGATTCTTGATATGATACTGAGGTTTTCTATCATAGTATATAGCTATATAAGAAGAACAGAGGCTTCTAATCAAGAAACCTGATCGGAGTCTGCACTAGGGAGGTCGAGGGAGCGATACTAGTTCGGAAATAAAGTCTGTGTCTCCGAGCATGGTCGAATCAAATATTGCATAGGAATGATTTAAGTACATCATCCGGGCTTAAGTATATTTGTATAAATTGTTGTGTGGATTAGGGAAGTTTAGGAGTGACTTTCAATTTTGTTTGAAGGAGCTTAGATAATCTTCTAAGCAATAATCAAAGGCTGGTGAGCATAATGGTACGCTTAGAAAATTATCTATATCCTTGGGTAGTTGAGAAAGTTGTGAACCTAAGCAAAATTCTAGATCTTGTTTGTTGAGTCATTTAACATTTTAAATGATGTTAAATGATAGTTTATTCCTTTCTGGAATTTGATTTGATTGATAGTCTGGTTTTATAGACTACGGTTTATAAAATTATTATTTGTTAGGACTTAAATCCCGGTGCTTTTGAAAGAAGTGGTTTCGAAAGAAGAAATAATAATAAAATTATTTTGAAAGCTTTAGTAAAGTATTATTTGAAAGAGTCTATGCGGTAGGATCGTATAATATGGAATAGTAAAATGCTCTAGGTAGATAGTAATAAGTAGTAAGTAAAGTAGACACCAAGACTTTATACTCGTTCAGACCTCTTGTCCTACGTCCAATCCCTAAGCTCCTCTTAGGAATTCAACTAACCAACAACCCTCACTTAACTCGGAGGAATAGGTTTACAACTTACCCGAACAACCGAATGGGATTTCTTGCCTCAACTACCGAAGAGGACTTCAACTTGGATACAAAAAGTATTTCTGACTTGTTGTGTTCTTGATAACACTAATGAGTCAAATTTAGTACAACTTTCCTATAATCTTATCCTCGAGAGTATACAAAGTGTTTGTGAAGATTTAGGAAATGTGAATTGAATTTGACTCATTAGTGTTATCAAGAACACATGTCAGAAATACTTTTTGTATCCAAGTTGAAGTCCTCTTCGGTAGTTGAGGCAAGAAATCCCGTTCGGTTGTTCGGGTAAGTTGTAAACCTATTCCTCCGGGTTAAGTGAGGGTTGTTGGTTAGTTGAATTCCTAAGAGGAGCTTAGGGACTGGACGCAGGACAAGAGGTCCGAACCAGTATAAAGTCTTGGTGTCTACTTTACTTACTACTTATTACTATCTACCTAGAGCATTTTAATATTCCATATTATACGATCCTATCGCATAGACTCTTTCAATTGGTATCAGAGCAAGGCTGTCCTATAACCATAACACCGTTATTTGACATATTGATAATATGGAAAACAACACAAGCACAACATCTACCTATAACTCTACATTTGCGGAAGGACAATCTACTCAAAGACCTCCTCTATTCAATGGACTAAACTATAATTATTGGGCTACAAGGATGAGGATTTATATGCAAGCAACAAGTTTTGAAGCCTGGAATGCAACTCAAGCAGAACTCGTTGTACCAACAACGGATTATTATACATGGACGCAAGCTCAGAAGAATGAAGTTAGTGCAAATGCCAAAGCTATGAATATGCTATTTTGCGCTTTGGATAGAAATGAGTTCAACCGTGTAAGCATCTGTACTACTGCACATCAGATATGGAGTACACTTAAAACCATACATGAAGGCACAAACAAGGTTAAACAAACAAAGATATCCATGCTAAAGAACCAGTTCCAAAACTTTAGAATGCGACAGAATGAATCCATCAATGACATGTACTTGAGATTTCAAGACATTCATCATGCCTTAATAGGATTAGGAGAAAAATATACGGATTTTGATATTGTATCTAAGGTCCTAAATTCACTCACTGATGAATGGGAGAGAAAAGTCTTAGCAATCGAGGAAGCAAATGATCTATCTACAATGAAACCAGAAGAATTAATTGGAAACCTTATGTCTTATGAAGTTAACATGCAAGCTAAGAAAGATCAAACACAGGAAAGAAAAAATGTGGCTTTTCACGCAGAAAAGGAAGAATCAGAGTCTGAAAATGAGGATCTAGAATTTATTGCCAAGAATTTCAAGAAATTCTTAAAATATAGAAAAGGAAATGAAAACGGTTTCAAAAAGAATTTCTTGAACAAACCTTCATCCTCAAATATGGAATGTTTTAATTGTCACAAGAAAGGTCATATGATAAAAGACTGTCCGGAGCTAAAGAAGGAGAATCAGAAAAACTTCAACAACAAGAATAAGAAAGACAAATGTAAAAAGAAGGCATTCTCTGTAACATGGGACGATTCAGATTCATCTTCATCTGAAAGTGATAATAATAGCAACAATGAACAAGCGAATGTATGCTTTATGGCTCAAGAATCTGAGGTTAGTAATTTAACTTTCGACGATTTAATTGATGTAAACACTGAACTTTTGAGCACAATAAAAACTCTTAAAAAGAAACTCAAGGAAACTCATGAAAATCAAAACAAAGCTGAATTTGAAAGAGATATGTTAAAAGATGAAAAGAAAATTATAAAAGAAGAACTTGAAAAAGTTCAAGTCTCTTTCAAATTCGGAAACTCAATTATCACTTTTAAGTCAAGAAATTGAAACTCAAAAGACAAAGAATGATATAATTATCTCTGAAAATCATGAGTTAAAAACTAAGATTAGACAAGTTGAGTTAGAAAATAATAGTCTTCAAGTTAGATTAGATAACATCACTAAAAATATCTCTAATTTTAACAAAGGAAGAGAAAATTTATCTAAGATTTTAGAAAATTCTCAATCCTCCTCAAATAAACATGGATTAGGATATATAAAAGAGTCAAAAATTCCTAAAAAGAAAAATACAAATTTTAAGAGGAATATTGATTCAAAACAACAAATGTTATTAAGAGAACCTATTAGAACAAAAGAAGAAACTAAGATAGTTAAAATTTGGGTTCCAAAGACTAACAATATTTCAATTAGGAATAAATATATTAAAGCATTTATGGATAGTGTTCATAATAATAAAAATTATATTTATAAAAAGGATACTGAACCAAATTGGGTTTGGTTTCCTAAGTTCTAACTTTTAGGACCCTATTGAAAGGTGGGTACCAATATTGTATTTATTTTTTGCAGGTCCCACTCAAGAAAAGAAAATGGATTTTGGATAGTGGTTGCTTTGTTTGACAAATTATATACTTCTACAAATTATTACTTCCTTTTTGTCGATGACAAAGGGGGAGAAATCTGTGTAGATAACTCTGTTTTATAGGAAAGATAGGTGCATTCATTCAGGGGGAGAAAGATTAGTAAGTACATCTCTGTAACACATTAATGTTGTCATCAATCAAAAAGGGGGAGAATGTTGATACACGAAGATTTTGATCAATGACAATGAGCTTCAACAAAAAGGAAGAAATACATTTAAAATCAGAGGAAGATCGATGAAGACCAAAGTGAAAACTTGAGTATGATTTTTATGGGTCCAAGTCTAGATTATTTGTTAAAATCTATCCTCAAGAGATTTGCACGAACACTAAAACACTTCCTTTAAACTTCATTTTTATAAATACTTTTACTGTGCAAATTTTCACAGTTCAGTCGACTGAACAGGCATGGCCAGTCGACTGAAACTGGCACAGAAATAAAAACATGCATAGTGTCAGTCGACTGAACTCCCTGAACAGTCGACTGAACACAGACCTGAAAATTTTCCTTTATATTCTCAGTCGACTGGATCTCCTGCTCAGTCGACTGAATTGATAACTGCGAATTTTTTGTGAATAGACACTTTCTTTCTTCCAAGAGATGCAACCCTTCTTCAATGGAAATGGAAGCATCTCTTGCATGCACCTCTAGCAAACAAATGCACCTCTTCTACAAGTATAAATACATGGTTTTAACAATTGCAAATTACCAATTCTACTTGCTTTAATCTCTCTACTTACTTGAACATACTTTCAGATTCTTTTAAGTTTTCAAAAGCAAACCAATTGCTTGAATCTCTGTTTTAACTATAACATATCTTGATTCATAGCAATTCATATTTCCTAAATCTTCACAAACACTTTGTATACTCTCGAGGATAAGATTATAGGAAAGTTATACTAAATTGACTCATTAGTGTTATCAAAGAACACAACAAGTCAGAAATACTTTTTGTATCCAAGTTGAAGTCCTCTTCGGTAGCTGAGGCAAGAAATCTCGTTCGGTTGTTCGGGTAAGTTGTAAACCTATTCCTCCGGGTTAAGTGAGGGTTGTTGGTTAGTTGAATTCCTAAGAAGAGCTTAGGGACTGGACGTAGGACAAGCGGTCCAAACCAGTATAAAGTCTTGGTGTCTACTTTACTTACTACTTATTACTATCTACCTAGAGCATTTTTTCCATATTATACGATCCTACCGCATAGATTCTTTCATTATTATTTCAGAATATTTGAAAGGAGTTTTGGTGATTTGAATTTTCAAATATTTTGGTTATGACTAAAGTTGGGCAATTGGGGGTTTTTTTATTTGGAAGACTCGCCTGGTATATTTGTTTACTCTAGTTGTTGTTTTTAGGAGGAACTTGAATACCATTGGATGCTCCATGTTGTTTGATTTTGGGGTTGTACCATGCTTCGTTAGGAGAAACCCCCTCCTTATCATAATTGATTTTGGTTGTTATTTATTTCCCTTTGGAGGAATTTAAAAATATATTTTGAATATATATATTAAAAAATTCCGGAGCATTTAGTTCTAAATTTATCCTTTGAAAAAGAATGGAAGCTTAGTGTTTTATTACAGAGTATTCTCTGTACTTTTGTTGCATATGGCTTTTATATTATTTATGTTGATATTGCTTATGGTAGAAATAACTTCTGTATTACTTTTGTCAGCATAGTTCTCTTTTGGATTATGAGTACAAGATACGTATAGGGAAGCAAGAGATTGCTATTTAATTTCTTACGCACCTGCATCCGCATTGAGATATTGAATTGCTTGCTAAAAATCAAACGTAAAAGAGGTACATAGTAGGTTTAGAAATTGGAAATTGATTGATGATTTTATGCCACAGATATGAGAAGCCACTTGGCTTTTATTTTCTATTGGTTGATTTGTGCCAGTTGTGGCGAGTTGTAGTGTTCCTGAATCAGCCGCACAAAGGAAGTGCTGCTGAAATTTTCCAAGATATAAGGAACTTTAAGAGTTTAAGAACTCATTTTAATTAATAGTTTTTTCTGTACTTAAGGGTTTGGATGACATTTTCTTCCTTTTTGAAGTTCGGGGATGAAATTCTTTTAAGGGGGTAGAATGTAACATCTTGAAATTTTATCATTTTGATTTTGAATATATAATTAATTTTAAATATTTAAATAATTGGTTTTTAAAGTTTAATAACTGTATTCAAATATAGGGATTATTTAAATATTTGAATGGTGAATTAAATACTAATTAAATGGATTTAATAGTCTTATTAAACTCCTTTTAATTAATAAATAATAATGGTGAACTCATTTTGTAAATTTATTTACAATAATAAATAGTTCGAATAAATAATAAGAAAATCAATTGGTAATAAAAACGACTTGATTTTTATTGTAGTATGTTTAACTTAATTTATAGGATTTTTCATAATTTTTAATTTAGAAAATGTTTAAACTGTCGTTTGATGATTTTCCGACAAACGGTGGTATTTCTGTGATTTTTCAAAATATGATTACCAGTGTATATTATTGTTGATTTATGATCATGTCATATTTCGAGGCATGGTCGTATTTTTATTTCTGTCATTTACGGTCCGTACGCAAACGGAATATTGTGTAGCGGAATATCGTAAAACCTTCTTTTTAAAAATCATTTAAAAGTCAAATCAAATTCAAAATTTTGAACTTGATATTTTATTGATATGGTGTGTTGCTTCGGAATATTAGTTAACTTGAAATTTTTGATCAACTTGTTTTTCAAGTGAAGACAATTTATTTTGTATACAAAAAATCAAAAACCAACACTTTTTCTTCATTTTTCAATCGTATCTTTCTCCCTATTTTTTTTGTTCATCACTTTATAGTGAAGCAAAAAAATGGTGTCTAACTTTAAAAATCGAAATCAAAAGTTATATCCTACGAAAAATTGCAAAACTTGAATATTTGAACTCAAGTGAGTTAGATCTTCTATTCTATGTGAGTATTGAGTGGTTCGGTGATGATTGGGGAGATTGACAGTCAACGGTCGTGAGCTAAGGTTTGTGATCATGGTTGATTTAGGCAGTGATAGGCGATGGCATTAGCGTGGTTGCGTTTCTCATGTGAGGAGAGGTCGGTGGTGAAGTTTTGGGAGGGTGTGTTTCATTCTAGCATGGTGCAACATTATGTACGGTCTCAAGGAGGGCCAAAGTCAGATTTTGCTACAGGTGATCGGGCCACTTGAAGTTGGGTTCGGGCGGAGAGGTCACAAAGAGCAAGTCGATGGTGGTGACGGCGTGTTGTTTCGTTGACCAGAACTTATGCAATTGGTGGTGGAAGGTCATGTGCATTTAGGATATTCTGCACTGGAACATGTACAGGCGGTCCCATATTTGAATTGGCGAAGAAATAGTTAATCATGGTAACTAGTTATTTAATTAAGTAATTAATTAATTTAATTTAATCTCAAATCTTATAAATTGAATAACTTTTGCGTATGAGATTCAATCAAGACGCGGTCAGTTGCGTTGGACTCGTAGGAAAGTTAGTTATGCGTTGGAACTAGTTTTGTCAAATTTGAAGCAAGTGGAATTTTGGGCTAAAATCAAATGACCAAACTGGAACGCGAAAGCATCAACTGGAATTTCGGTGACTTTACTCACCTTTAAATAAACTATAAGATGTATATGTTGGTGTAAATTATTGTTGAATGCTTGAATGATAGTTTATACTATTTTTTGTTGTTTATTTTGATTTTATAATTCCCGCTTGAAAAGCGGATGACATAAATAACCAATGTATTATAGGGGATACAAACAAAATGGGGATCGGAGTGTACGTAGCGAATAGGTCGCTATGGAACACTTTGAAATACACATTCATATACGTGATTTACAGGGGACTTTTGTAGAGAGACATTAAGCAGTTTCTCACCAATATCAATTTACTTATATTCTTATGTCACTTATACTATTGTTTGGTTGAAAATATTTATGACATACTAGTTGACTGTGTAATTATCGTTACAACGATTATGGCTGTACGGTCACTTATGAAATATCATGCCCTTAAACCCTTACTGTGCATTGAACTAGAGCTTATATTTTTACAAAATAAATGTTTGTTCGTATTTTAGAACTTTGAAAAGTTGTTTAAACTATATTTTCAAATATTTTGGGAATTTTGAAAATAAAGAACAAGCACTGATTAAAATTTATAAATGAAGTTATAAAATTAATTAATCATTTTAAATAATGATGTTTAAGGTAAATTAATCATTTTAATTATGATATTTAAAATTAATTAATCATATTGAACAATGATGTTTAAAAATTAATTAATCGTTTTAAATAATGATGTTTGAGGTAAATTATTCATTTAATGATGTTTAAAATTAGTTGATCATTTTAAAAAATGATGTTTAAAATTAATTAATCATTTTAATAATGATGTTCAAGATTAATTAAGAATTTTATTGAACGATGTTTGAAATTAATTAATTGGTTAAAATAAAGGTGTTTAAAATTAATTAACTAATTTAATAAAAGTGTTTTTAAAGATTAATTAACTGATTTAATAAAACTGATTAAGGTTCATTAACTTCTTTAATAAAAGTGTTTAAAGTTAATTAATTGATTTATTAAAGGGGTTATAAGTTGATTAATTGTCTGGGATAATTAATATGGTTTTTAAATTTATAAAAGAATTATATCAATCATCTTTCATATATTATATTCCGAGATAATAAATGTTGCTTAAAATTTTTAAATGATAGTTTATAAACGAGAAAATCTTTTGAAAGGAATTGTTTTCAAAAATAAAGCTAAGTATAAATTATTTTAGGATAGTAAACAATGTTTTAATGATATTTGTTTTTGACCCTTCTTTTTAATACACTTAGAAATATAACTTGCTCTTTAAAAAGAGTATTTTCAAGAGTGTTTTTAAAGTGTTTTACAAATATTTGTGATGTGAAAACTAAGCATAAGTTTGGGTTTTAAAAGTTTAAAAGTTTGATTTGGTTGCGGAAAGGACAAGAAATTTAACTTCCGTAAACGGTATCACTTATATGGAAAGGATTTTTTCATATTCGTAGCAATAAACATCGAGTTATGGAAACTCCTTTCTATCTCGAAGGTTAAAATTGTTGTAAAGACGATGCCTAGAGGTAGCACTACCTTAACTTGCCTGACTTCATTTTTGACCAAGGGATGGTAGAAGTTTGAAATCAATGAGTAATGGTAAGGGTATGATATTTAATTTCCATATACGATCATTTTGATTATACACGATAGTTGATTTATTAACTATCGATTCAGCTTTTTTCTTTATGTATCATCAATTTAAGACGATTTGCTGCTTATTTTGAGTTTTGATATCCTTTGTCGAAAATGACTAAAACTAGAAAGCGAGTGGAGCCAAGCTATGTAGGGTTGCTCCTATTAGAGTATTTTCACATCTACTCTAGACTAGCTTCGGTGGTATGCGTGTGGAGATGTGAAATACTCACATACTTGATAAGGTTGGTGGGTTGCAACTTGGAGTTCCCAAGAGGAGTCACAGAGTATATGACCCTCTCAGGTATACTGTCTAGAGGTATACTTTCGGTGAAGGGGCACACCCTCCTAGTCATTGTTGGAAAATTCCTTTCCCTTGTTGTTGATTAAATCTTTGAATTGTTTTCTTAATTACATCGAGAAATGCCTAAAGGTCTTCTCAATGTATAATTATTTGTGTCCATTCTTTAAGTTTGGATTTTGGTCTTGTTTATACCCATTCTTTCAAGTTTGGGTTTTGTTTTAATTTGTGTCCATTCATTCATGTGTGGAAGTTGTTTGTATAAGGTAAACCCATTCCGTGATTAGCGGCATGGTCTCACAGAATTATTTTATGTTCACCACATTTCTTGAGTTATCTCACGCTAGTATTTCCAAACTGATCCAGTTGTTATTTTATTGTAATGCTCATATCAGACTTAGTATTTTTCCAAGTTGTCATTGGTGGGACATGGAGCTCATGGAGTAGAGCTGGCTGTTCACCTACCGTAATATTTTTATTTTTCGCTATATTATTATATATACCCATCGAAAATTGTAAGGTCGGAAAGTTATAACTGTCCAAGCTGATGTGGTTTGTTTTTAACTCTAATATACTGTGTATTTTAGAATGACAACTTTACTGTCTTTGTTATATTATATATAATTGTTCCGCTGTTAGATTTTGTGTCTCATGTTCTTTTTTCTTTTTCTTTTTCTTTTTACCCTAACAATCTACCTTTCCTACGATTGGATGTTCAACGTTTGAATACTGTGAATGTATTGAGTGCCGACTTTTGATGGTCGAAAAAGTGGGTCATTACATAGTGGGCCCTATAATCGGAGGGTGTGCGAATGGACTTACTCGGTTATTGGGTTCCCTCGTTTGAGAGCGAGTGGACTCAACATGAATTAACGATCTAGAGAGATCGAAGAATGGATACATAATTCAACGAAATTAGATATTAGATTAATGATCCAAAGAGATCGAAAATTGGAATGGATATTGATCATATGATCCGGAGAGATCAAACCCTAGCCTGATCACTTTGAAATGATTTAATGATCCGGAGAGATCAAACCCTAGTTTTGGATTTGAACGCCAACTCACTTTGAAATGATTTAATGATGATTGTAAAATTACATCACTACCTTGATTCAGTCAGACCCGTTTATGATGGGATGTTGAGTAATTTCAGATGACTTATAAATGATGTTCTTATCGATGGCATTATACTACCCTTATTGATCACTTCTGATAACCATATTATAGATGAAAGTCATTATTTTGATTCGATTGGGCATTCTTTTAAAGAGATACTAGACGATTTATAAATAAGGTTCCAATCAGTGGTAATGAATTTACATAATTATTGACTTTCGATTGTCAAGCACATGATCTACCCATGATAACTTAAATCCCAAACGAACATGATATGACATTGATTTTGATACATGATATTTACCTTCTGGATGAATAAGGGACAATTTTGACTTATAGTATGATATATAATATGATAATTCCAAGAGAACACGGAATGATGATAATGATTTATGATTGACACTTGCGCAAGGACTCGAGTTCTTAGCTATAATGGTCTCGAACGACCTTGGATTTACAGGTGAATCTAAAAGAATCGGATGATTCACTGCGATTTGATCAGTCAATAGCCAGAAAACTCAATTACTAGTAATTTTCCAACTTTAACATTTGTTCGTGAGCAAAGCACTCCTTTCATTCATAAAGTGTGCTTTAGACGTCAAGGTGTTATCAGGAAAATTTTCAGTCTCTGAACAGCTTGAATAATTAAATTGGATGAAAAATCAATGAAAAAAGAACTCGAAGACCTAGGAAATATCGTATGAAGGCAAGACACTGGAAATAGAAAGAAATGAGAAAGGAAAAAATTAGCTTAAGTTTATAGTTTGGCCATGCCAAATCGGCCCCGGACCATGACTCGGAGAAAATGGGCAAAGGCCCAAGTTGGACTCGAAGCAAGAGCAAGGAAACTCGGAGTAGATGATGCAAGGCATGAAAGCACAACAACCTAAGGTAAAACCCAAAGCAAGGAATGTGTTGACTCCAAGTGGACCCCGAGCAATATCGGCATCGACTTATGCCTCATGGTTCATCACCAATCCATAGGGTAGGGTCAAGGTTGGTCGAGCTACTTTCATGGAAGGACGTGCATGACATGAAGAACGTGTGTAGTGGTTTTTGGAGCCAAATGTGGAGATTTTTTCCTATAAATAGAGTTGGAGAGTGCATGAAAAGGGAACTTTTCTTCTTCTTCATTCTAACTTCTAACAATGATGAATTATAAAATCTTAACTTTGAAAGTCACTAGGTTGGATTCCAACCGAATTTTGACTATCGAGTTATAAGAACAACTTTGTAAAAACAGAAGATAATCAATAAAAATCGACTAAGTGGATGTAGGCCCGAGTATTCGCCAAACCACTATAAAAATATCAATCTATTTTCTTGCTATTTCTTTCTCTTCTTTTATATTTTACATTTTTATTACTCAATTGGGTGTTTGTGCTAATTTTGTTGTGAATATTTACCATACCACCCTGGCCGAGACTTTGACTTTGAGTTGACTACAATTGACTGTGATGCTAATGGTATATAATCGAGGAAATGAATTCTCTATTAAATAGAGTTTCACTTCTAATGCTTCAACTTCAACCCCAGCTGTAGTCGTTTGATGGTCGTCATGCCATAATGTAACAATATCAAAGTCAAATGTCTATATTGAAGTTCCACGGTATTCTCAAGTCGAGAGAAATGTGTAACATTGTCAATTTAAAGATTCTTTATTTGACCTTAGTTATATTAATTAACATAAAACTCTCAAGTGATTCATTCCATAGTTATTTAATAATTATTAAGACATAAACCCTTGATGCCCCCAAAAGCTATGAGTAATACACTGTCCAACATTTAGAGAGCGTAATGTAATTTAGCCTCAATGGATGTATCGATCTCCCATCTCGAAACATCTTAACTAGGAATATTTAAAATAATATGTTATTTTTAATGTGATAAATTTCTTATGATTACAATGTAGTGTAATTACTATCACATGACATATCATTTGAGGATTTTTTATTTAACATACTTTAAATTAATTATATCACAATATAACATGTATATAATATAAAGAGAACACCTTTTATTTTGAAAAAGGATTGGTTATCAAGTTAGATATATGTACAAATTACATAATTGCCCCTAAAGCATACCGCTAACTCTATCATAACTAATAACGTAGTTGTATTGACTCTTTAGTATAAACACGATCCACGATCAATATCTAAAAAATTGAATATCGAAGCCTATATAGACTTGGCTGAAGTATAATGTAGGGCCAAGTTCAATGCTTACAGATCATTTAGACGAAATCATAGTTCTGATCTAATATAAGCTCACCTAGTAACTATAGTTTGTACACGTATTCTTTTTGTCATCGCTATATCACTTTGATATTTATGGTTTGGTCTAAGGTAAAAAAAACTCTACCAATATCTTTATAAATTGCATAAGTCATTTTAAAGCCCTTTTTAATTCAATAACATTTATTAATTAACTAATTTACTCTGGCTAGAGATTTTGACTTTAAGTTGACTTAGGAATCACGGTATACTGATCTTCTATACCGTATGGGATGAATCCTCCTTTGAGTAGTGTTTCGCTTCGAGTGGTTTAACGTGCACCCAACTATGGATGTAATATGGTTGCCATGCCATGTGATAAATAGTAGTCTAAGGATAGTCCATATACTCAAGATCGATGGTACTGTCAAGTAAGAAGACTTTTGTTGAATCATTTTATGATTGTTCAAACAACCACAAGGATGTAACCCATTTGTACCCCTAACGGTCATAAGTAAACCACCATCTATCTTATAGATAGCGTTACGTACACTAGTGTCAACAGATGTATCAATATCATTTTCTCGATACATCTCTACTAGGAACATTTAATGAGTTGGTGTTTTAGTTTATATCGATTGAATACTCATGGTTACAAACTAATTAGTAACTACAACGATAAAACACTAATCCTAAATATATCCATTTATATATGTTTAATATTATTAATTTACCACTTATAACATAATATAACAACATATAAAAACAAATTTATTTCAAACAAGATTGTTTACATAGTTAAGATTACATAACAAAATACATAATTTCTCATAGGACACACCCTTAATCTCATGTGAGACGTACTCCATTGCATTCGTAATGTCATTTACATAAGAAAAACAAATAAAACTTGTTGAAAATAGATGAACAAAGTGGATGAAAAAGAAGATAAGGGCATAACCGTAAATAAACTAGAAAAGTTATCATTAAAATTTCTGAAATTCAACTTATTCATTTGTTTTTTCCTTCTTCATCAAAAGTGGAAACCTAGCTTCCATCTTATTCTCTTTATAACATCCATAAACCTAAGCATAAAAATTTAAATAAATACACTATATTTGAATTAGGAGGTTCTCTATAAAAACCCATTTACTTAAATGTGCAACTTGGAAAGATTCGACCTAAAATTTCAAAGTTGAAAACTTCAAATGATGATTTGGATATTAAATTAGTGATTTCTTCTTGTAATTGGTGATTAAGAAATACTTAATATACTTTATGATCACCTTTATGCTCTTGTTTCATTTTCAACATCAAAAGTTGGGTTAAGGCCTGTTTTAAGATAAAAGTAGAATCTTTGAATAATAATTGTATTAAGGAACATGTGGATTGTATAATGAATGAATCAATATATCTGGGAATGTGCTAAATAAGAAAATCTGTATGTTTGATCTAGGGGTGGGCATAAACCGCACCGCTATATGGAAACCGCCCGCACCGGACCGCAAAAACGGTGCGGAAACCCGCACCGAATCTTCTAACCGAAGCAAATACCCCAAACCGGACCGACCCGCATCGATACGGTTCGGTTGCGGTTTGGACGATTGAACCAACCATATTAAACCGGACCGAACCGAAAATTAACATTAGTAATCTTATGATAAAAATATAAGCAACTCCTATCTTATTTTAGATTCTAACGATGTACATTCTATTTTTAGCGTATGTTGTTGTTATATTAATAATAATTGCTGTCATAAAGGAAGAAGTTATAGTTTTGATATAATATTTTTCTTATTTTTTTTGGATAAATGCTAATTATAATCCTAGTCATTTTCTTTAATGATTATGCATTAATTAATGTTGATGTTTGGTTAATCTACCAAAAAAATCTCACTTGTAGGTAAAAGTCAAATTGAAATATTCATACAATTAAGAACTAATCTTTCATTTCAGTATAGCATTTTGTTTAACCTTTAAGTGTAAAAGTTCCACCTTCGTAAATTGATTGTTGATGAAAGTAATTCTCTTATTTCATATTTAATATGGGTTCAAACCGGACCGGACCGAAACCGAACCGTATTACATTCAAACCGGAACGAAACCGAACCGTTTAAAAGACTAGTATAATGGTTTGTATTTTTGATTAACCGTTTGATGCGGTGCGGAAGCAGTTTGGACTCCAAACCGACCCGTGCCCACCCCTAGTTTGATCAAATTGTGTGAGTGCTATTGGTTTTATTTGTGTCTATATGAGTACAAGCTATGCTAGGATAATAGGGAATAAGTTTGGATGATAGTTGTGTGATTACAATCACATGATTTGTTGAACGATGTTAAATGTCTCAGAGTTTTTCATTGAGTTAACATAGAGATGAGGTACTTGTCCAGAAAATGAATAACTTAAACAAAGGCTTGAACAGGTGTTGCAAGATGCATATGTGAAGTGATGCGATTACATGGAGCTAAGAGTCAAAGCGAATGGTAAAAAACAAGCTATATATCAGTAAGAGAGTGGAGGGAATGAAGGGGAGAGATCGAAAATCCCCTCCAACTCCATTAAAGGGTTTTCTTGGGTTGGACATTCTATCTCGATAACAAGGGCCTTTAAACCTCGAGCTGCTGGACTTATTTCCTTGTAGGTAACTCAATGGGTAACAATTAGGCACATGACGATATAAATTGGGTTGGATATAGCCAATGGTAGTGGTGCAGATTTCCTTAGTGCATCATCGCATTGGTATTTTATTAGTTACAGTACTTGATTGATCTTGGCCTTATCGAGGATCCAAGATCGACTAGCCTAAAGTGTAGTGTTTTCTTTACTTACGTGGTACCATTGTGATTTAAGTGGTTTGCTAAACTTATAACGTAATGTGTAGCACTATGGTAGAGATATTTTAACTTGTTGTATGCATGTGAAGATACAGGCTGCGGCATGTTATCTCTTTCATTGTCTATTTTTGAGTATGTCAACTTTGAGAAGGGAACACTACCACTTGGAGGTGGGCTTTAGATCCATAATATTACTGCTATTATTATATCCATCTACTAATTTTGGGTATAGACATGTCAGACTTATTCATGTATGGGAGACCTATTACATGGGATTTGACGTACTATTTGAACTCCATTTATTTGGAGTATTTTGTACAAGTTGAAGTGTATGTCTCATTTATCTATATGATGTCCAGGTGGTCTTGCATACATACATACATACATGTATGTATGTATACTGTACTTTATCATTCCACTGTGTAATTCTCTTGAACCTGTGATAAATATACTCTATTTATTAATATTTTACTTTTAAGAGTTGTCATCTATAACAATTAAGGAATCAGGTGTCGTTTTATGCATCAGTTTTGAATGTTACAAATGTTAGATCTTTACAATAATACATATATCAAATATAAAAACTCTCCTTGCATTGATTTATTTTTTAAATGTAAACTTTATACTTGTCAAATACTTTATCATCGTTCAAATATCTAATACCCTGAAAGAACAATTTTCATAGTAGAGTTCGCTTTGGTGATATCTTGTATCAATTAGCCCATTTTACATGTTAGACCATCATAGTCAATTTCAGAAAGAAAAAAAGTTACTACAAAACGAAATTCAATAATATACATGTATAATCTATGAGGATGTCCCCATAACTTACATGTGATACCTAAGTGAATTTATGGTCACAAATTGTTATTCAATGGTAACTTTTTTAGGCTTATAAACAAAAGACTTATTCATCATATATACTACTGTTGTGTTACTAAAAGAAAATTTATTGCTACTACTAATATGACTACTAGCATTATTATCCTTCTAAGCGGATATTAAGACAAAAAATAAGACACAAAATTTGATACAACAAATATTGACAATTAGATATCTTTGTCGTCATATGGAGAGGTGGAAATCAAGGGGGACATCTAGTGACTAAGATCGCTAGTGTCACCTTTTGTGTCTAAATAATAATTATTATTACTGCTACTGCTACTATTGTTGCTGCTATTATTATTATTACTACTCCTATTACTACTACTACTACAGTTACTTCTGTTATATTTTGTTCACTAATACAGAAGTATTTACATATGCTATGGCTGCTATTATGTCATTTGATTCATTCATTCAGAATGAAATAAAGATGATTAACTATTACATTATACCTAATCCAATCTTTGAATCTACATGTAACCTCAAAATTCTAACAAAAATTAACATACTGAAAAAAATCCACATGTTCCTGAAAACTATATTATAAAAATTATGCTCAATCAAATGAAGCTGTTATATTTTCCGCATCAATTTTTCACTACAATCGTCTCCAAAACTAAAGTATTCAATATGAAATCTCTATTCAATTCCAACCTTAAAATAATACATTTTTTAATCTTTAGAACCCTAATTTTATGATACACTAGAATTTAATCTAATTTCTCATAAAGATAATAATCGATGGATGTAATAGCCCTCGTTATGTTCTAAATCAGTTTAGATTAGGTCAAAACTGAAATGCAAAAATTATAATGGATGATTCATATTGATTTAATTGGGAGGAAAGCAAAGTAAAATATACGATAGCAGAATTCATTGTTGATGATAAAAAACGGTAAATCGATTTGATGTCCCAAATTTGTTAAACCTTTATATTAAAGTTATCTTGATAAATGAGATTTAATAGAATATTAAATTTGTTAAACCTTTATATCAATCGAAATATGCGATTGATATAAAGAGGATTTGAGGTGTAGTAAAAATAAAGTAAAAAATAGGCACATAAAAGCGTGATATTTTCATTTGGACCCATTTGCAAAATTAAATTTCACTATGATTTAGATTACTATTTACGTGGGACTTAAATGTTTATTTCATAAATTGATACTTTTTAAGAAAATAACATATCATGCTTAATTTTACTATGTGTTTCCATAGGTTAGATCTCTTTCTAACCTTTGAAACACATGTAGTTTAAGTAAATGAAATCTCTTATTCTCCTTGTTTATTCCCTTTCTTCATCACGTGATCGTGGGATCAAAGAAATCCAAAAATAATATCTAGAACTGAATCGTATAAAATGATGAAAATGTAAACTTGCCTATTGAATTATGAGGGAGCACATAAAGATAGAAAATTTGAACCAACTGTTTCCCATCAGTGAGAACCTGGAGGAAGAAAAAAAACTTCAAATAAATGAAGTAGTACTTGAGAATATTGGGATAAATTAATACATAAAACAAAGATATAATTGTATGTGACGGTGATAGCGTGTTGTCAGAATGGAGTCCCCACCGCCTGCGACGCCGCGATCCATTTCACATGCTTTTCATTTCTGACAAGTCTAGGCCACACTTTTTTTTTTACCAAACTACTAAACAGCCCCTCATCATCCACCATTACCCCATATTTTATGAGGTTATTTTTGTAAATTTCGCACGTTTTATTCTTTTGCCTTTATCCTTACTCATTGGGTGACACGTTCAATTTGCATCTGCATTGAGAGCGATAACATTTTGGTGCTGACCCATAAATATACTCTCTTTTCCTTTGTAATTTTATTTGTAGAAAATGAAGTAAGTTGAGAGTGTCGTATAAAAATTTAGTAATCATTTCTTTGTTTGTTCACTTAAAAGAATCGTGGGCAGTGTTTTAAACGTTTACTTTATGTCTGATTATGTATCTAATAAACAATAACATTGTAATCACTGTTATTTTTTATAGTTGATTTGTAAAATGTGGCATTTACATTTGAGTCTGAGAATGAGTTGTGTATTTTTTTTACCCGATTGACATATATTACACAGTGCAATAATTCAATTTATTACTTATTTTTATTTTTTTATAAAGACTTTTCATATGAATATCCATCACCTTTGCTGTGGACTTTATTATTGCATGCCATGCCTTAGCATTACAAAAAATTTGCACAACTTTTGAGAAACGGGTAGTAAGGTTAGCGAAAATACTTTACCTGTTCTTTTCTGTTTTTATACAAGTATATGAATATATGATGTAAGAGTCCTGTGATATACTTGATTTACTTCAAATGATACTTGACTTACAAAATCCAAATAAATTGTAAATTTCATACATTGAATTCCACTTGATATTTGTATATACTGTTGAGTTAAACCCCCAATAAAATTAGTAGCAATTTACTTTGTGAAGTAGCTAAGACTTAACCAAACACAAAACCATTAAACCAAGCATTTTACGGAACTAAGGAAGTTAAAGAGGCAAAATAACAAGGAAAAAAAAAGTATAATTAATCGGACTGTTATAATTGGAATATAGACAAGTTGATAAAAGGCAACCTAACCTTTTCATTTTTACACTACCAAATAATAGTGTATATGAAAGTGACATTTTTTTTAGATTGTTTTTCCATGCATCTTGTTTTACTTTCTTAATAAACATATTGCCTTCATTATACATTTTTTACAAGACACTAATTGATCATGAACAATACACTAGTAAACCATGTTCTCTCTTTTGTTAACATGTGGACTCCACGGATCCAAACGTTAACACCCCAGCGCGAGTACTTCCAAGAAAACAAATATTTTAAGTTGCTAAACATTGCTATTTCTCTTTTTAAACTCAACTATTGCCAATTATATTTCACATAGAGTTGAAATTATAAATGTATATTACTGTTATAAATGAGTTACGTTATAGCATGTATTTTTGCAGTACGAATTCTCGTATATATGCAAAACATGCATTTATGAACTGATATGATTATAGGTTAAGATATATCCAATGACAAAATTTTCAATATTTTTTGTCTAAATATGTAGTAATTGATAGATAGGCAAGTAGAATTAAAAAAGTAAGCACAGTACGAATGGACCAATTGGCCATGAATCATTATCATAGGTATAGCTAAGTATAGTTAGTAAAGTTAGGTTTCTTTCTTTCTTGTATTGTACTATCAGAGGCCGAACTTATATATACCTAAACCTTTCGATCTTGCTTAAACGTGGACCACTCTTTTCTTTTTTTTTCTGATCCGACAATGAACAGAAACTAACTGCTGATACTTTTCCCCAATTATACACAAGCCTATGTCATTTTCATCACCTCTTACTCTACTTCTAAATGATATTTAAGAACTATATGGGTCGGTTCATAGATTTTAACTGGACAATTTAATTTACTTACGCGTCCAAAGCTCTGAACCGGACGAAGCTCCCTTTAATCGGTTGGTGGCCGAGCACGAGTAAACTGGTACATTTTTTCCACTTTACTCCCCCTTCCATAGCACAAAAACAAATCCTTTTTTGACCCAACTTTTCTTGTTCGTGTCACGTTAGAAATTACTATTTTGAGTGTTTTTCTCACTTTGTAAATAACGCAGCCTATGTGTCTAAAGAAAGCTCTTTGCTTTGCAATAGTTACCACTTAAAATTCTATATCAAGCAAGAAAAACTCCACTGAAAATATCGTTTATGTCTAGTAAAATATACCAAAATATTCATTATTTTATATTTGCCATATTTAATTTGTTTGGTTCGTTTGCAAAATTAAAAAATGTTTTGATTTTGCTGAATATATATACATTTAACTTTTCATTTGAACTGATAAAGTTTGAAGTTTATTAACTCGAACATCAACATAGATTTATAGACGTAATTAATGTCAAATTTTGGTGATACAAAATCACACATAGAAGAAAACAAATATGCAAAAAGGAAAGCAATCGTGTGTGTTTATTATGGAAATGCATAAATTATTGGATTGCATTTGAATGGGATGACAATGAAATATATGCATGGCACGTTATGGAATGATATATATGCCAAAAGATATGCATATTATTTCTTTCTTCGTAATCGCATTGTTTTGGAATTATTTTCTTTCATTGTAACTTGCCTCCATTATCTTTTTACCACATCTTGGTAATTTAATCGATGGCTCTTATGGATTTGCACTAATATATATTAAGGGTGGACTTTATTGTAAACTCATCCTGTCATTCAGCCAGCGATCTTCAAATAGAGTGTTTCTTCTTGTTATCCCTTAATTTAGGGTTTTGGTAGGTAAACTCTTATCTTGTAATCTCTTATAATTATCTTATGTGTAATAAAATCTTTCTCGACTGGACGTACACTATCTTGATGATAGTGGAACCAGTATAAATATTATACGTCTTTTTTTTCTTTATAGTTATTTGCTATTTATTTGGAGTAATAGGAATAATTGCTGGTAGATTAAGTGATGTTCAAATTATCAAATCTAGATCCTGTTTGGATTTTTTTTTCCGCATTTGTGCAATTTTGGGACATCAATGAATGATCAGGTTATTGGATTGTATGAAAGTAAAGAGTACTCCAAATCCAATTAACTAATTATCTGAACGTAAACGTACTATTTCAAACCATTATAATAATACAAGTGAGATGCGCACATCATGCCTCTACGGCTCCATCAACAAGATGATGATATTGATGTACAACATACTACTACTATATATGTCATAGCATACGCAATTTAGTACAAACCGATTGAGCTTTCATGCAATCTATAAAATTTATAATAAACTCTCATGAACATTTGAGTGGGGTTTGGGTGACAAGATTATTAATTAACAATTAAGCGTGTTTCCGGAAAATGTTATTATACAAAGAGTCAAAGGACAGTTAGTAATTGCGTGTTTAATTGAAATTACTCACAGAACCCGTTCTTCCTTTTTTAAAAATAAGTTGCTAATTATACATTGATTATTCACAATGTTTTCGCACTACAGTGTCCAGTGGAAAATAGTAATTATTGGTTTTCTGTAATTTTAGGATAAGAAAATGTTAACTTGATCCTTCCAGTTGAGATCCAGTTCTAACAACCGTACCAAATGATTTTTCTCCAATTTAAAAGTTGTTTTCAGCATGACTATATTATAGCTTATCATCTTCTATAAAATCAAATTATAAGCCCTGACATGTGTTTGTAAAGAAGATCGTTAATTTAATATTTGATCATAAATTTAAGATTCGGGAAACCATATAATATTTATCATTGTTTCTAGATAATGTGAACTAACCACTGTGCATTAGGCGGAATATATGCTACGATATTGGTACTGAAAGGCAACATTAGTAATGACATAAACCATTCTATAACTAGAAATCATCCATGATATATACATGTTGCACTGCTGAATCGGTTTGCAATAAATTATACCTACCCTGTAACTAATTATATTTACTACAATAATATATAATAATTTGGTTAAAGTAGATCCATTGCAGAAATAAAATTTCATTTCCGCTTAAAGTTCACCATACAAGCATGAATATCGTGCATGTTACATCATAATTTCAATTTCATGGCTGAACAATCAGCGCTAATGTTCTATAAGATTATTTAACGATATCAAGATTAGGATGTTGGACTTTGATACGACCTCATTAGGTAGAACTCACCCCTAAAAACTAGCTTGTAAGGGGAGGGTGCCTAATGGGTTATATACAAGCCAATGTATCACATATTTTACAATGTGGGACATATCATTTCACCGCTCTTCGAAGTCCGACGTCCACGTCGGCCCACTCTATCGACACTGACCCGACGGTAGCCCTTTTCTCTTTTGGACGGCTTCACTCACCTATCAGTATTTTAATCTAGCCTATAGGTCGCCCCTCTCGTGGCTCGAACTTTCGAGTGCGGTTCTCAGTGAAAGCACCAATTGATACGACCACATTATGTAGAACTCACCCCTAAAAGCTAGCTTGTAAGGAGAGGGTGCCTAATGGGTTATATACAAGCCAATGTATCATATATTTTACAATGTGAGACGTATCAGACGTAATTTATACAATAGTCGATCTGATCCGATCTTGAATTTTTGATCCACATCCAATCCTTCTAAAACATAAATATGATCCGAAAAAATCCAGAATTTATTAGATTAGATTTGATCGGATAATGATTATTGTTTTGAGAAAATTTACAAGATCTATATACTTGTGGATCTTTCGTATGAAAATTATTGATTATATGTTAAGTCTTATTTTATCAAATACTAATATATAGTTTTAGAAATATTAGTTTTTACTGTATAGTCTATATATAATGTTTCATTTTCAATACCTAATTAAACTATATAGTGGGTTTATATCATTATTATAAATTGTTGTTCGTATGAAAAGTAGAGAGTGCAAACAAGACAATGATTGTTAATTGAGATGACAAATTATCTTCTGGTTGCAAATTAGATGAAATCAAATTCAAGCATAGAATATAATATAGTATGATATAATCCTTTTCTACTCTCTGATTGAACTAAAATAGATAGAAAAAAGAAAACAATTTTTTATTTTTAACATATACCTTAATAAAATTAGAGTGACTCATATAATTACATTGAAAAACAAATAACACCTTAGCAGCTGAAGAGAAAAAAACTAGATTAAACTATTGAAATAATATATCCTTTTAATATACAAAACATGTATAATTAATTAAAATTAAAATTTCACACACGGTAATTAGTTAATCATTACAATTTTGCTGGAACGACCGGCTTGTAACTGGTGAGAAAACACAATTTAGAAAAAAATCGTGGGAGTCCCTGAATTCCGCACCAATATTTGTTTCTTCACATAACCCTTCCTCCCGATCGTTCTAGCGAGATTCTAATTAATTATTAAAATATGAGAGAATGATAAAACGCAATGAATTTAAAGTTCAAACTAAAACATAAAATTGTACAAATTAAACCTAAGTGAGAACTAAAAGACCCGATGTTAAAAGAGATTTCATCACAAACACTAACTTCGTCAACTATAAAATTAAAAATGAACATGCAATTAGTTTTTAATAATTTATAATAAATTAGATTGATTATCCAATTAGTTTCAACCACCATATCCGCCATAATTGAAATTCTATAAAATCCAATTCGATTTTTAAATTGGACTGGTTTCCATCCCATTTTTTGAATTAAACTGGATTTGATCCATTGGATAATTTAGGGGTGCGCGCGGGTCGATTTGGTGCGGTTTGAATCTCAAACCGCTACCGCACCACATCAAACGGTTAATTAAAAATACAAACTATTATACTAATCTTTTAAACGGTTCGGTTTTGCTTCGGTTTAATGTGATACGATCCGGTTTTGGTCTGATATTAAATATGGAATGAGAGAATTACTTCCATCAACAATCAATTTACGAAGACGACTATGTGAAGCTTTTACACTTAAAAGTTAAAACACACAATGTTATACTGAAATAAAAAATTAGTTTTTAATTGTATGAATATTTCAATATGGCATTTAGTTACAAGTAAGATTTTTTTAGTAGAATAATCAATCATCAACGTTAATCAATGCATAATCATTGAGTAAAATGAATAAAATAAGAGTATAATTAGCATTTATTCAAAAAAATAAGATGAAAAATATCATACTAAAACTATAATTTCTTCCTTTATGACAACGATTATAATTAATATAAGCTGAAAATAGAATATACATCGTTAGAATATAAAATAAGATAGGAGTTGTTTATATTTTTATAATAAGATTATTAATGTAAATATTCGGTTCGGTCCGGTTTAATATGGTCGGTTCAATTATCCAAACGGCAACCGAACCGTATCGGTACGGGTTGGTCCAATTTGGAGTATTTGCTTTCGTTAGAAGATTTGGTGCGGATTTCTGCAACGTTTTTGCGGTCCGATGCATGCGGTTTCCGTATTGCAGTGCGGTTTTTGCCCACCCCTGGATAATCGGCTCATGTGCACCCTTAGGAAACATATTCCATGCAATTCAAAGAGATTTGCACCATGGTTTAAACTTATGATAATTCACGTACCAACATGATGTTACACCATTGGTCCGCTTTTTAGGGTTTTGTATATCGCTAATTGGAAGATAAATTTTCAACTAAATAGTTAGAAACATTAATGGTTTGTTCATTTCCCTAAACTATATTACAAAAATGCATATTTGTGGTGAAATATCATGCAAAGAAAATCATGTGCGATTGATACGGTTCACAATGGTTTTAGTGTTGTAAAACTCCTTGTGGATGTTTATCTTGAGCTTGCTTAGGTGCTTATTGTCTAAAGGTCCATCCAGGCTCTGTCAAAGGGTTAATAGAAGCACCCAAATTGGTGTCTTCCGAATACATTATTGTGAGCATATAGCTATGTTTCGCTGTTATTGAACGAATACACGTGAGCAATATGAAACTTTCAACATAAATTTTACTTAGTCTTTACCTTTGAATTTGAATAACGAGTTATAATATTGATATTTTTTGTATAGTACTAAATAAATTAAATTTTCCGTATAGAGAATGTATAACTTTACTAAAAATATGATGCTATCAAAACCGTCAAATTTCATCTATCTTTGATTAATTCTCGTCAGGACAGTTAATCTTTAATTCAAACTCCCAGTCCTACCTCCATCTAGCAATCTTTTATAGTTTTGACCGTAGTTACCTAACTCCTTAATCGAAACCATTATACATAGTAAATGGTAACCATGAGGGATTAAGTACATACCTTTGCTTTTTCACATTTTATTTCAACTTTGTTTTTCTGCATTTGTATGCACATCCTTCATGTTATACACTAATATATAGGAAACAAAGTCCATGCAAACACAAAATAAGCAAAGTAGAATGTGTTGTATGTACCTTACTTTTTTACTTTTTATGAACACAGAGAAAATGCATGCACTTAACTCCCACATTTTTCTTTCTTGAAATATGAACAATAAAAAAGAAAGGTTCACAACTTTTTTTAGAGAAGTTCGTAACTGAGTAAATTTGGCTGTAAAAATTAGTGATTTCTACATATATATTTTTATGATCAAACCAAAGGTGCTTAATTAACTTACAGCTTGCATGTAGCAACAAGTAGACATACTCTACTAATTACATAGAGGAAAATGTGAACAATTTGCATACTGCAAGTCTGTACCAGAAGAATATATTTCAAATTTGAATTCAATATTTTTTTATAATTAAGAAATACAGCTTAAAATTGAAAATTTAACTTTTAAGGCTTGAGTTATCGTATATCACTAAATAATTCGCATTCAATATAGAATAATATCTAAGTTTTAGCATCAAGCCTATTTTCAAATTGCGGCATACTCATTCATTTTGGAATCAAAATGTATGGTGGCTCACAAAAAGATTTTAACATGATTGATACCTGATTGCAATAAAATTTGAAAGCAAAAAATAATTTAGAAAACTACATGACTCACAAACAGAAACAAATATAAATGGCAGTATTGCAATAGAAGGAGCATGTCAGACAAAAATTATAATATAAATATTAGTAAAAAGAAGAATACTAATAATGATGTTTGAAAAATAACCAACTAAACTAATTAGGCATGTATAGTAATATCAGATAACGAAACAATGCAAATAATTATTTCAACTTTGATAGAACAAATACTTCTTTACATTATATTACAAATTAAACGAAAAGATTTGACCACAATTATGCAATTATACATTTGCAACTATGTTCGCACAGATTAAACATATATAAACTCAATCAATTTATATTTGTATGTAAACAATGAAAGAACAAAAATATAGATCAGAAAGTTTGCAAACTGACCAAGAAAGGAATAAATTGGGTTAATTTCAAATCCTCACACAAAGAGATCTGTAGTTGATTATGGTAAAATTGTAGTAAATAAATGTTAAACCCTATCATAGGGAGTAAATACTGTAAATATATATAGTTCTCTCATTAACTAGAGTAAAAATTAAATTCATATCATATACATTTGTTGTTAAGTGATAGGTGCCTAATTACTTGATTCAATAAATAACAAGGTTTATTGTTTATTAACCAATAAATATTGAAGACTCTAAAAACAAAACAGAAAACAATAGTGTTAATTTGTGTGAATTCATGCACTATTTGAAGTATAAGACGTTTCAGAATAATATGTACCCAGAGTTTCATGTAGTATAATGCAAACGATGCATGTATTATTACATAGATATTATAAGTAATAATTTCTTTTATTTTGTTTTTTTTGTTTTTTTTTAAGGATATAAATAGATTTGCAGACCCATTCCCATCTCAATGTATAGTAGCATTCATTTGCCACATAAAACTCTTACCCTAAAAATTTGTCCCTCTATTTGAAGAAATTATCATCATTATTATAAAAAATAAAAAGAGGGAAAAGCAGGAAACAATAAATGCAAAAAATATTCTCTATGCAAAGGGGGAAGTACTAACTAGTTGCTTAAAGATCCATCCCTATTCAATGAACCACAAATCAAGCACAAGCAAACACCAACACGTATAAAAATATCAAACTTAAAATACAAAACTGAAATTGAAACAAGCATCCAAAATGAAAAAACAAATAAAATCAAAGCCCATCTCATTTCATGATTACCATCTCGTATTCAATAAATGATGGCTAGCACTAGCTATACAAATGCAAACCCTAATCAAGTTCTTTAAAACCATAATCAAAATATCCAAAATAAGATTAATTATTATAACTTAATTATACATATGATCATTTCGCTAAATTAATTTAAAAAAAGGTTAATAATCCTTCAAAAAAAAAAATCAACTTGAGTAATTAATTAATTACCAACATACCCTATCAAAATCCATCTTCATTCTTCGGGATTGCACTCTGAATCAAATCCTGCAGCAACCCATGATCCCTGACACTTGTCCCATCCCCAGCCGTTGGATGTGCTAGTTGGCGGTAATCCACCTGCTGATGCTGCTGCTGCTGCGGCAGGTAAGAGTTCATGAAAAAAGGGGGAACTCCAAGCTGCATATGGGGAGCCATGGCAGCATAGCGCTCAAAATGAGGTTGCTGATGCATGATGACGTGGCTGCCACGTGGCACGACGGGGCTCTGGTGCGTGTGCTTCCCTTCATAAGTAGTGATCACCACCGTTGAGTCTTTAGAACTCCTTTCGACTCTCTTCTTCACCCCGCACATAGCCGTAGTGCATCTATAATAGCTCCTACATAAGCAAAACTCAATGTTAGTTTCGGAAACAAAATACTAAAAATCAAATGAAATTGCATTTATTTGAAGTACCTACCTTGGAAAGGGGCTGTTTTTGACGGCCTTCTGGCCGTACTTGCGCCACCTGTACCCATCTTCGAGATGGTCGACTTCGCTCTTCGTCAGGAAGGCGTATCTCTGTTCTCTTTTTCGCTTTTGCCCCTTCTTCTTCCCGCCTTTTGTAAGCCTGCGCCCATTAGTTTAACTGATTGTCAATGGAAGAAGAATTTAATTGTAAAAGAAATCAAGAGCTTACTGACTTACTCGTTCTTATCCTTTTCAGGATCGTCGTCCACGTCTGCTTCGGGTGTGGTGACCGCAGCCTTGCCGAGATCGGACTCGCTGGGAACTTCGTTGGAGGAAGAGGAGATGGAAGAATCGTTGGGAGTGAGTGGTAAATTCACCGCCTCGGACGGCAAACTCACCGGAGTAGAGGGAGGTGGAAAATCGAAGAAGGTGGAGTACTGAGAGGAGAAGTCTTGGAAGCCGAGCATCTCGGACATGAATCCATGATCAAACGGTCCGGACGAGGCGATCTGGTCACCCCCATCGAACTCGGAGTTCTCTGTCTTCATCGATCGAATCATGCGAGTCGAGGTAGAGGAATTAGGGCTTTCGAGTGGGAATTGAGGAGGGTAGGAAAAGAGAGATTGAAAATGAATTGAAATGAAAAAAGTTGGGATTTTTAAGAGGCTTATGAAAGAAGAGGGAGGGTGGGAAAAATGACCGGTGATAGGCGGTGGAAAGGTACGGAAGTGGAGACGAGCAATAAATGCGGCCTTTTGTCTTGTATAGAGTGGCGAGTTTATGCTTTCATATTTGAGCTGGTTTTTATTTCTTGATTCCGGTTTTGACCGGCAAACTGGTTTAGTCTGAAATCAAACTTTTATTCATCTTCAACATGTGCTAAATGTGAATACACAAATACCCGTATCTTGTTCTTGGTCTAATTGATTTGATAATTGAGACTTGTATTACCTTTGGTACTTAAGGGTTAGAAGTAGTTTAATTACTTAAAATTAGAAGTCGTTTAATTGGTGTGAGCTCTGCAGTACATTTTTCTTTAAGGGTGCTTTGAGAAATTAATTTAATTCGATAATTTAATTTATTATCGTTCTGTTTTTTACTAATGAAAATATATACTACTTAGTGGAAATATGAAATAATTAAAAATGGTAAATGCATGATCACCCCTATCAATTTTATATAATTTAATATTTAAATCATTATTTGCATACTTTCAAGCTAATTGTCCTTCATGTTATGCTAATTTCTAAAATTTAATTTTTCTTTTTTTGTCCGCAGACGTGGGGAAATGGAAAGGAGTGCCTAGGTCTGTTAACAGACTGAGGTTCGAGTTCTGCCCTGCACACACTTTTCGTAAAAAATAGAATCTGTGGATTATAGATATCATAAGTTGAAGCGGAACAGACACAATTTAATTATCCTCAGAAGTTTACCGGTCCGCCGAGTTCTCCAATAATATATTTCAAAAAAAATTACCATTTTAATTCGATAAATAAATATTATTTGTATTTTAAGTGTATATATATAATTAAAGTGAAATGAAATATCATTTTTTCCTAAAAAAGAAAAATTATTTGAAACTTAAATTACTATTCAAACATAAAGTTTATGCTATAAATTTTGTTTTGGTAACAGTAAATTGTAACATAATTTGATTCGATGGTGGCGGAGACATTTTGACATTAAAATAACTTGAAAATGTTAACTTTCGATTCTGCGTAAGTATGCTCTTTGAAATAAAAATAGGGAATGCATTACACCTCATTATTTACTTTGTTATCTATTTTTCTTAAAGTAAAAATAAAAGTTGTGCGATTTTCTTTAACACCGTAAATTTGACCTCCAATGACAACTCAACCTATGTGTCTTTGATTACAACTATGTACATGCAATTTGTTCATCTCAATAAACCCACTTTTTTGTTAAATCGTAGAAAAATGTAAGTCAGTTTTGTAAACATACTACAACTATCGAATTTTTAATTTTAACTAACGCAAGGATCGTCTACTTCTCAAATAAAAATCAAAACTTCACAATTCCAATCCGCGTGCTTCCTTTTAAATCCAGTTCTTAAAACCAATATTCTTTCAGTTAGTTCTAATTAGTAGGTGTAAATCTCTACATTATTTGTTCGAACCTCCCCAAATGGGTAGATTTACTCTAAAAAATTAAGGTACAAATAAGATTATGTATAGAAATTTCCATCAACGATGTAAATGAAGTATAAGAGGCGGTGATTGAATAAGACAAACGAAATATGGATAAACTACTAATAACTATCATAATTTAGATGTGTTTATACATAGTTCATGTTTGCATAAAAAACAGGCAAACAACTCCAATCGATTTGTTGCAGAGCTGTGAATGTGAGCTGTATAACATAGCTATTATATTTATATCATGATTAATTTTCAAAAAGTAGATCGCATATAGGTTATGTATGAAATAAATGGCAGTAAAGTAAAGAACACAAAGATTTATATCGGTTCGACCAGAATGTACCTACATCCACTGTCTATTTTCATTATTCTTCTTATAAATCCTTGATACAATGCCTGGGATACAAAATAAAATGATTTGTAGCTCAAAAGACAGTAATATATAGCTTAAGGGAGTCTGTTCGGCTATTCATGTCTAGCTAATCCTGTCTGCCAATTCCTGTTCGGCTGTTACCGTTAGACAAATCCTATTAGACTAGTCCTGCTAAGCTGCTCTTGTTAGGATGTTCTGAATTGTCCCCCATTGTCTGTAGGCTTTGGTATTTATAGGAATGGAGAGCTATGGTGGTCATTGTGATAAATAAGGCAATTTCCATCTATAACTCGCTCGGTTCATATATTTCCATATATACACGATATAATTAAAAGTTCCATATATACTCAGATTTCATTCTATATATACCTTGCTTGGTTCAGCTGAGAGCTCTGTCTTGTACTAGTCGTTCAGTGTGGTGCACATGGACGTCTTGTTGGCTAGGTTCCATCAACATATCCTCGGTTCGGCTCCTGCTACTCTACCTTTGCCAGGTCTTCACAAGACTACGCTCCTGGCCTGGTACCCTTTTCCACCGAACAATTGACCCGGTTCGGTACCCTAGGGTACCGGACAAAAGGAGGATTCTGCCTTTCTTTCTTCTCCTTCGCTCTTCTTATCGATTCCTTATGTCTTACCTTCTCTATTTTCCTTCCATACGTTGGAAATGGTTAGGCACTTAGCAGTTAAACTCCCTACTGGACCATTCCTCATTTCCATAAAAATAACGAGCTTGTTAAGAATCAAACTCCTGACCTCCCGCTTGGAAGCTTGATGCCCAACCACTTGAGCTACACATGTTTTTGTGTCATAACTCCTTCAATTCAAGTTAGAATTGAATGAAACTTGGACTGATAGCTTCATATCGTCGAGTAGAGTATTTTGATGCCTCTGAATGTTTCATTTGCTTGGAGTAGGTAGTAGCTCTCCAAGATGGGGCCCGGGCCGATTAGATGGTGGAAATTTTTTAAGAAGATCGTATTTTCCAATCCATAACTCGGATTGAGATGCGATTTCGACCTAGGTGCATGTCTTGACCTTAGAAAATTTTTAAAAGTGTTTTGACTATATTTTCCGACTATTCCAATTTTGCCCGTAACACTTTGCATTTCCCTTGTGATTACATGGTGGTGCTTTTGTTATGCGTCTTTCGATCGTTTTCATGCTCTAACATCTTTTCGCATTTACCAAGCTGTGGACGAAAATGGCCACAACACTTGCCCCCCCCCAGAGCATGCTTTCGTAGAATAAAAAGTGTGTTTTGTTTCATCCAAACTCATCTTTCTTTCTCATGTGATGGTTATCTCAAACCTCAAATATCTATATCCTCACTTCCATCCTTCCGGTAAATTTTCCACTGCTAATATGTTGTAGAACCTTGTTCTCTCGGGGAAAGCTTGCTGATCATTCCAAGACATCCTTTATCAATATGATGTTCGCGGTTCATTCTTTTTCAATGGTACAAACATCTAGCATGATTTCCTACTAATTCTCAACTCTATCTGGTAGTCTTTTGCTCCCTCTAGTTCAACCTCCTTGCCCCCGGGTCCTGAGGACCACGCGTTGTCTTATGAATGTTTCGAGAATATTAATGTGCCATTGGGAAAGGAATATACAGTGGTTCCATGGTGGACTTGACGATGTGTATTTGTTGCGTTGACTGTAGTTTGGCTAATTAAGACTGGTGGTTATGATGTATTTTTCCTACATGATTGCCAAGTTATTCCATTAGTGACTCCTTCATCACTACCAGGCATTCTTGTATAGGTCGATCACTAAAATGTTTGGCCATGTAAGTGGTTTCAACTAAAGTTTTGAACGTGGGTTGATTATGTGCTTGTGTTGTAAAGCTAAATCTTTTTTGTATTTTTGCATTGTTGCGTTTAATAATTATTCTTTTCCATATTCTCCTTTTATTGGCTAGTAGTCATGATGTGTTTGTTCCACATGGTTGCTAGGTTTGCTTGTTCTGTTAGTAGCATTCCTTGTCGCTATCATGCATACTTGTATGTGATCAATCACCAATAGGTTCGATAGGGTAAGCAGTTTCTATGATTGATGCTTCTCTTGGTCCATACTTTATCTATATGAACACTTACACAAGCACATATGTATCTTATAGAAATTTTAAATAAAATTATCATACCTGATCAGGATTAGTTATTGCATCGTGTTTGTATAGTATCCTTACTTAGCCATTAGTTTGTTAGTAATCTTTTATTGCTTCCGCACATACTTGTACAGGGTTCATCACTGACAAGTTCGACACGGTGAGCATACTGGTGGAGTAGTTACGTGTTATTTTGTTAGCTCTTCCAGCAGCTTTTCCTTTGCCCCCGACATATTTGCACAGAATCAACACTGGCAAGTTCGCTAAGGTGAGCGATCTCTGGTTGTGTGTCTTATTAATCCAGCCACATGTGTCCTTCTTTATTTTCATGCATATATTCCATGTGAACGTTGTACAAGCTTGTCCGAGTGTCAGTCTTTTGGTAGTCCTCATTTGCACAATATGCCATAAAGTGAATCAGGCAATAGTGATCACACAAAATATGATAAATTTTCTGTTATCCCACTTTTTCACTCAATATATGGAAAAATCATCTGTTGTGTAACACAACAATGATCGGACAACATTTGTTTTTAGACAATATTTATCTGTTGTTTGATTGAAGTTATCATAAAATTTAGTTTTGGCTCCATATCAATATCTCGGTTTCCCTCTCAATATTTTCATGGTCGCGTATTCCTTAATTATTTCCCTCCTCTTTCTCTTTATTTCATTTTTTCCTCATTTCTCAAACTAGAGAATCAAATGCTTAAACCCTATTCGTCCCATTTTCTTCTCTCACTCTCAAAACTAAATCGGCAAAACCATTTAAGACCAAAATTAAACCTTTTATTTTCCTTTAAGCCCGCATTCATTTCCATGCTATCTTCCTTTTTTCTTCGTTTTGATATATGGTTTCTAGATCAAAAGCCGCCGCTTTGAATTTGAAGTGCAAGTGGTACTCCTTCTCTGATGCATCCTTACTTCAATTAGCAGTGATCGATTGCGCGGTTGTTTTCTTTGTTGAGTTAATTGCTATCAATTTGGTATGCTTAACAATTTTGCCCCTTTTCAATTTTATGCTCGAACTCAATTAATTTTTCCAATGATGATATGGGTTAATGTAACATCCCCCTACTTGGAGGTCCAAAACTAACGGATGCTGCAGTCATCCATAGTTATTAATCCTCGGCGACAAAATACGGTAATGTTAGATTCATTGATACACAGAAACACATGAATATGGAAAATTTTAAAACATCAAACAAGATCACATTCCATTTCAAAACATTTCCAATTCATTACATAATCCCACAATCATTTACCACGTTCAGAGAAAATATATTTATTACAACATACGCCAAGAGCGACATATGAAGATGCCCCCTTGGATGATCAAATTATGTATAGGAAATTTAACAACTTTGTCATTACAAACAACACAACTGAATCAAAATAAAAGAGAACTCTAGATAGTTATCATGCCTCCTGCACGTCTCCGGAAGCTTATTCGTCTAAAGAGGTACCTGAAAACCTCAACTCTCAAACTACTCAAAATCAATTGAGTACCCGAGAGTTTAAGGAGAAAACATAAACTTCGAGTCAGACATAAAGCCTGATATGAATAATAATCTACCATCTCAAACCATTTAGATATCTAGCGAGACCACGCCGCTTAGCGAAACGGGTTTTCCCCTCACTAGTATCTCAAAACCTTTATAAAACCATATACTATGCTCCTACATCCACAATGGTTAAAACAATTCAAAACAATATGATATGATGATATGGAAAACAAGTGAATCAATTCGGATTACCCATCCTCATTAATTTTGACTATCTGGCACAGTTATAGTTTCTAGGGTTAATATTAACCTAATAGTTTTCATGGGCTGACTAATAACCGGTAAAATGATTATGGACTCCCTGTCCAGTTACATAGTTTTCATGGGATCACTAAGAACCTATTGGTAACTCCAATATCTTTACTCTTATCCTAGTTTTCATGGGCTGACTAGGAACCTATTACATCTGTCAATATCTTAATCCAGATATAGTTTTCATGGGCTAACTACAAACCTATTGGCCCTTGCCAATATCAAATCAGAGTTTTCATGGGCTAACTATGAACCTGTCTTTCTAACATCTTCATTTGTACATAGTTTTCATGGGCTTACTACGAACCTATTGGCCCCTGCCAATATCTTTTCCTATACACAGTTTTCATGGGCTTACTGAGAACCTATTGGCCCCTACCAATATCTTCCTTTAATATTTTAGCATCCTATATTCTGGTCTTTCTGACCTCCTGTATGCAATTCTACTCATTTAGGAGTTAACTTAATTTATATTCACTACTGGGTCAAGATAGCTGGTTATTCTGCCCTTCCCCAAAATACAGTTATGGTCCATTACAATGTGAATATATACACATATGAAGAAGCAAACATAATAACTTAGTTAATCCCTTTAACCTTTTAAATCAAATTAAACTTCTTCAAAAGCTCCTTTTCAAAACACTTTATTTATTTATGCCATGGTTTTGCTTTTAAAATGAGATTAGGTTATTTGTTTTGAAAACCAAGGTTTTCGAAACCTTCAAAACCTTGCTTTCGACCTTACTGGATAACCTTCTTCGAAAGCATATAAATAACTTTTCAAAATATGTTAGAAGACGAGTTGAATCGAGTTTTCGTTGTTAGAGAATTCACAGATGTCTTTGAACCCGTAGTAGGATTGCCACCGCAATAAGCGATTGAGTTTTGGGTAGACCTAGTACCAGGAGCAGAACCGGTGAGTAGACCGCCAAGCAGAATGTCACCCACCGAGATGAGGGAGTTAAAGGTGCAGTTGGAGGATTTGGAAGACAAGAATTTTATCAGACTAAGCAGTTCGCCTTAGGAAGCACCCGCAGTGTTTGCTAAGAAGCTGGATGGATCGTTGAGGTTATTATCGATTATCGTAAATTGAATGAGAAGACTATAAAGAATCGATATCCATTACCTAGAATCGACGATTTGTTCGATCAGCTGAGTGGAGCCAAAGTATATTCCTAGTTGGATTTAGCAACAAGGTTCCATCAGCTTGGTGTGGTAGAGGATAGCATTCCTTTGACGGCGTTAGAATCAGATATGGATCATACAAATGGTTAGTAATGCCGTTCGGACTAACTATTGCGCCAGCATTCTTTGTAGATTTGATGAACCGAGTTTTCTGAGAGCACTTGGTTAGATTCTTATTGGTATTCATAGATGATATTTTGATATACTCTAAAGATGAAAGAGAGCATGAAGTTCATCTTAGAGTGGTGCTTGAGACTTTGAGACAGCATCAACTGAAGGCGAAAATTTTGAAGTGTCATTTCTGGAAGAGAGAAGTGAAGTTTCTTGGTCATGCAGTCTCAGAAAAAGGGTTGTCAGTAGATCCGACTAGGGATGGCAATGGGGCGGGTCTAGGGTCCAAACCTGGTTGACCCGCCCCTGTTTTGGCCCATTTAGACCCGCCCCATTGGGTCATTGGGGCGGGTAGACCCGTGACCCGTTCTTGGGGTCTCCGGGTCTAGGGTCGGGTCGGGGCTTGGCTGACCCGCCCCAACCCGACCCGCACTACTGAGATCTCATAAAATCGGTTTAGTATTATAATGATGGTTTGTTAATACACACACATGTATTTATGTGTGTGATTCTAACATGGATATTATAATGTTCCAATCAATAAGCTATAAAATTTTATAGTATTAAGCTGCATCATTGATATAATACAATAACATATGCATATTTTTTTGAACTATTTGGTACATTATATTTTTATTTTCCCTTATCATGGAAATACATTGTTATTTTCATTTAATGTATCATTTAGTAACAACAAATATAAATATATGTACATTAGTATACAATTTTGGATCGATAAAAAAAACTTCATCGGGTCTCGGGGCGGGGCGGGTCTACCCTGACCCGTATGGGTTTCGGGTTCGGGGCAAAATTTCGGACCCGCACCGGGTCTACGGGGCGGGTCTGGGGCAGGGTCTAAAAAATCCGGGGCGGGTCTGGGGCACAGGAAACCCGCTCCAACCCGCCTCATTGCCATTCCTAGATCCGACTAAGATCTAGGCAGTGAATAGTTGGAGGAGACCCGAAACAGTGACTGAGATAAAGAGTTTTCTTAGATTAGCTGGATATTATCGGAGATTCATTAAAGATATTTCACGGATAGCGACACCGATGACTAAGCTAACGCGGAAAGATGTGAAGTTCGTTTGGATTGAGAAGTGTGAGGAAGCATTCCAGAAGCTGAAACACTTATTGACAAACACAACTATGTTAGTTGTTCCGGAGGGAAATCTGGACTTAGTAGTGTATACAGATGCATGTGGAATAATATTGGGAGTTGTGTAATGCAAAGAGGTAAAGTGATTTCCTATGCATCTCGACAACTTAGACTGCATGAGGTTAGATATCCAACTCCAGATTTGGAATTAGCTGCGGTAATTTTTGCGTTGAAGGTGTGGAGACATTACCTTATGGGAGAGAGATTTGAATTGTATACAGATCACAAGTCGCTAAAGTATTTATTCTCTCAAAAGGAGTTTAATATGAGACAACAGAGGTGGTTAGAGTATTTAGCCACTTATGACTTTGGTATTTAGTACATACCAGGAAACGACAATAAAGTTGCAGATGCACTTAGCAGAAAACATCAGAATGCAATATTGGCAATGATAGCTGAGTGGAAAGATTTAGAGGCGTTAACTACATGCAGAGTACAGTGGAGATCCAAGAGTAGTTCTAGTATAGAAACTGCTATGTTGTCATGTTTAGAAGTTCGACCAGTGATGATCGAAAGGATTGCTTCTAAGCAAGGAGAGGATCCATTGTTAGTTGGGCAGATCAGAAAGTTAAGAAATGGAATATAGAGCAATGACTTGAAAGATTTCAGTCTTGACCAGAATGGGTGGTTGAGAAAGAAAGGCAAACTGTGTGTTCCAAATGTGGGAAACATTAGGAAGGAAGTGCTAGAAGAATGCCATCGTTCGAAGTTCACCATTCATTCGGGAGGAACTAAAATGTATTAGGATATGGAAAGAAGTTTCTTCTGGGAATGTATGAAGAGAGATGTAGGCTTATGGGTGAAACAGTGTTTGAACTATCAATAGGTAAAAGCCGAACATCAGAAACCAAGTGGGTTACTTCAGCCTTTAGATGTCCCAATATGGAAATGATATTCTATCTCAATGTATTTATAGACGGGTTGCCAAGTTCAAATCGAGGAAATGAAAGTATATGGATTGTAGCAGACAGGTTGACTAAGAGTGCCCATTTCATACCAGTCAAGTCAACTAGGACGGCACCTGTTTTGGCTAAGTTATTCATGAAGAATATAGTTAGACTACATGAAATTCCTAGTAGTATAGTAAGTGGTAGAGAATCCTTATTCACTAGCGAGTTCTGGAAGAGTCTACATGATACCTTAGGTACCAAGCTCAAGATGAGTACCGCTTACCATCCGCAGACAGTTGGAAAAACGGAAAGAGTTAACAAAATCTTAGAAGATTTGTTAAGAGCTTGTGTGCTAGATTTTGGGGGATCATGGGAAGACCATCTACACTTAGTCGAGTTTTCGTATAACAACAGTTATCGGGCTAGTATGGGGATGACACCGTTTGAAGCTTTGTTTGGAAGGCCATGAAAATCTCCCATTTTTTGGTTGGAGACCGGGGATAGGTTAGTTCTTGGTCCGGATTTAGTTAGAGAAGCTGTAGAAAAGATCGAGTTATTCAAGCCAGAATGAAGGAAGCTCGGTCTAGGCAGAAGAGCTATGCAGATAGAAGATGGAAGGACTTTGAGTTCTCAGTTGGAGATCATGTTTTCGTCAAGATATTACCGATGAAAGGTGTGATCAGGCTTGGAAAATCAGGGAAATTGGCATCGAGATTCATTGGACCATTTTCTATTGTAGAAAGGATCAGGAAACTCGCATATAGAGTAGAGTTACCGAACAGTTTGGCAGGAGTCCACAATGTTTTTCATATTTCTCATCTAAGGAAGTATATTCGAGATCCAGAGACTACTATAGCACCGACTGTGTTGGATGACTTAATAGTGGAGCTGAATTTGACTATAGTTAGAAAACCAATTCGCATAGTCACGAGAGACGAGAAGAGGCTAAGGAACAAGATAGTCAGATTAGTCAAAGTCCAATGGACTGATGACGAGAGAGACTGTACTTGGAAAAATGAGGGCAGGATTAGAGACACTTATCCTGACTTGTTTCACGGTATGTTTTACCTTTATGATTGTTTTTGAAGAGTGCCTTATCGTAATTTCGAGGATGAAATTCTTTAAGGAGGGGAGTCTGTAACGACCTTAATTTTGACTAACATTTATTAGGACATTTAATTAGGTAAATTAAATGAAATAATATAAATGGTTAAGGGGTTGAGATTTGAATAATAGAGGGCAGCCGTGCCTAATGAACTAATGAGCTATTATATGTTTTCAAGTTTCATAATTTTCTAAATTATTGTGGATTTATTATAATTTTTCTAGTGAATAAAATGGTTAAATTGGGTTTAAATTTATTACTGCTATTATATGTTAGCTTTGGGTCAGAAATTCAAATATGTTAGAAAACATATAAAAAGCGATTTATTGGAATTTTTGGAGGATTTTCCTAAGTGTTTTAATAAGTATATAAAATTATTTAAGGTATGGAACTTAAATGTTTTATATGTTTATAAAAAGAGAAGGGGCAATCTGTAAATGTTTTAAACTGTTAATCTCTTAAATTCGGCAGCATTTTTAGAAAAGATTTGGAAAAGTGTTGGCAACCAATCATACGTTGACAAACAAAGCAAGTTAGTTAGAAAGAAATTACTTTATAAAGTTAAAAATCAGTTTTACAAGGTTTTGCTGTTTCGCCATTTTCGGCAGCTAGACACTATACTTCCGTCTCCATCCTAGTCGAAAACAATACACGTGGTATCAAAGACTTGGTACGTAGTGGATTGGAGATAGGCGAAAGAGATAGAGTCGAAACGTGCCTTCGAAGGGGTCAAGGCCTTGTTTTGCTTTTAAAGAAAATGCGCTTGCTTTGCTTTCGAATGATATAGCTTTCGACTTGGTCAAGTGTTTAAAGAAAAGAGCTTTCGAAAGGGGTTGCCACCTTTGTTTTAAGAATATGCTTTCGAAGGGGTCGAAACCCCAGCTGCTGCAATCTACCTTTCGAAGCAATGCCTTCGAAAGGGTTCTTTCGCTTTAAACCCTGAGCCGCTTCTCCAATGCTTTCAAAGGGGTTGGTTTTGACACTGTCCACTTCTTTTATTTAGGAAAATGCTTTCAAAAGAGTTGCTTTCATCCTAGTTGTTTTAAGACCCTTTCGATATTTTGAAAGTTAAATCCAAAGGTTTCGAAAGGAATGGTTTTAAAGGTTTCGGAATTACGTTCCTCATACTTTTACTTGAACCCAATGCTTTTGAAAGGTTTAATTTTTGTAAAGGACTTAATGCTTTCAAAAGGTACAAGATAAAGGTTTTGAAGGGGTGGTTCCCCATTATTTTCGAAAGGTTTACATTTAGTGTTTAAATGGAGGGTTTCCAATGTTTTCGAAAGGCATGTTTAAAGTGTTTGAAAGGAGGATGTCTAAGGTTTTATAAAGTTCTCGCAAGGGACACTTTCAATGTTTTCGAAAGGTCTAATGTAAATGGTTTCAAAAGGTATGTTTTAGCCTTACGGCCTAAGGTTTCAAAGTAAAGTAGTTAACATGTTTTGAAAGAGGTACTTTCAATGGTTTCAAAAGGGGTACTTTCAAAGGTTTCAAAAGAGGTTGTTCAAAGCTTTTAAACAAAGGTTTCGAATGTTTTCATCAACAATATTTTGAATAAAGCATATATCATGGCAAAGATATTTGAGTAAAGCAAATAGTATGTTTTCCTTGTTTACGTATGATTTAAAGGGTTAAATCAATTTGAAAAGGTTTTCAAGGAAAATTTGATGGGTAGTTAACCCTAAGTAAATAACTCAGATATTAGAATACTAGACGGGACTGGTATAGGGTCGTGCCCTATACATTAGCTATAGCCCCTAGCTAATTTAGTCCAAAATTCCAGTATGTAGGGCTTAGTCACGGGTAAGACTTAAATGATGTTATACACAGAAAGGAACAAACAGAGAAAGATAGGTTATAGGTGAGCCCGCAAAACCATTAGGATCAGATGACCCTAGGAGAAGTAAGTTAAGGACAGACCGTCCAGAAGTTTGTCTAACAGATGTTAGATTATTTATTTTGTCTGGTAGGCCCGAGTCAGCCAATGGTTAGTAGTTAGCCAAACAAAACTATATTATTCGGATAGATGGTCCATTTATTACCTGATTTATGAGCATATATGATATTGCTATTATTGTTTTAATCAGTTTGATTGCAGGATTCAGATTTGCAAAAAGATATGTTTTAAAGGGATATTAGTGAGGGGAAACCCGTTCCACTAAGTGGCGTGGTCTCACTTAATATCAATAAACTGAGATGTAATAGTATTATTCACACCAGGCTTTATGTCTGAATCGAAGTTTATGTTTTCCCCTTAAACTCTCGGGTGCTCAAAATAAATTTGAGTAGATTGATAGTCAGGGATTTTCAGGTTTAATAGGTTGGACGAATAAAGTTTCCAAAGGCGTGCAGGAGGCAAGGCTAGCTATATAGGAGCTATTTAGTTTTTATTTTCGTTGTGATGTATTAAGGCTTATGTGTCTTTTTAGTAGTCTAATCATCCAATGGGGCATCTTCATATGTCGCTCTTAGCTTATTTTGTAATAATTATATTTGATCAAAACCTGGGAATCGTTTTGGGATTATGTATCTGAATATGTAATATTGATTTGAAATGTAATTAGAAAAGTTGTTTAAATCTATATTGATTTTATTTCATATTCACGGGCTTCTAATATTATGGATACCATTAACATTACCGTATTTTGTCAACGGAAGTTAATATGATAGATGACTGCAGCATCTATAGCGCTCAGCTTCGGGCCTCAAGATGAGGGATGTTGCATCTACTAAACTCATCTTCCCGATTTTCATTGAGAACAACATCGATCTTGACTCCTTCTTTATTACGTCTGACGCTACCATGATCCTTTCTCTACCCCATGGATTCTATAAATTAATAACTCTATCAACACAATAGATCTTGCCTCATTACACACTAACTAATCCATACCATAAATTAACCTTTACCCAACAAAGTCAAACACATATGGTTTTTAACCAAACAAATATCAGTATAAAGCAAAATAAAGAATGAAGGCAGTGCACCTTAATCCGAGAGTGGCATACCCATCGATCGGATTAACCACATGCAAAGGCGTAATCAGATATGTTGTATCTAATTATGATCTATCAAGCAAAATTCAAAATGAAAGAGTGTGCAATGTCAGTATCAAATAGAACTCTAACTAAAATTATAGAAATCGAAATCATACCTCCAAGCACAACACCCTTTCCCTTTTCTTTATTCATTAGTCTGGCCGAAGGTCCCTTCATGGCATAAACTTTTTCATGCCTCTATTATGGACAATCCCTTTTCTTATGGCCAGGCTTATTGCAGTTAAAACACTTGGCCCTATCCTTGTTTTTCGACTGGATACACTAAGTATAGCCGTGTTCCTTTTGCCCACAATTAAAGCAAGTGATATCTGCCACGTTTAGCTTCTGATCTCTTGATGTGCATGTAAAAGTGTATATTTTTACTCCCATATTTAATCTACTTTTATTTAAATAAATGACAATATTAGGGTATTTTACATGTTTAAACCAAAATTTAAATTGTTTTCAAATCATCATTCATTCATCTTCATTTGAGAGTAAAATGATAATTTTGTGTACAATTTAATTTTGAGAAAATTTATTTGCACATTTTTATTTTTATTTGTAGGAAATGAAGTGCAAATACGAAAAGGTTTCATGGATGAATGCATGCACATATGTTGAAGGCTAATGAAGAATGGAAATTAAAGAATTCATGCAACATGGAGGAGCCCACATGCCCACTAACTAATGGTCCATAATTAAAAGCACATGCACATGTTAATGAGACATAAAGGCATGTTCGTGGGGGTTAATTATTTCCGTAATGATTACTTAGAGGTTACACTTTCTGTAGGGCATTTTAGGTAGTCCCCTAAAAGTGGATTAGAGTTTTAAGCATGTGTAAATACCCCTTATGTTTCATGTAATTGTCTTCTTTTTTTATGCAATATTGTAGCCACAAATCAATGATAAATGAAATGTCTCTTTAATGGCTTCTTAGCCTTGCTCTTTACTTTCATGCATTTTTAAGTAATGCTTTCTTTTATTGCTATTTTATTCTATGATCTCTTATTTACTTTATGCTTCTCTTATTTCATTTTAGTAGCATAGACTTTATTATTGTAATTAGTTTAGTTTTATTTCATCCAAGTAGTTAGCTCTCTTTTCTTTTAATTAGCTCTCATTTTTCTTGTTTTTTTATGTTGAAATCATTTTATGTTAATATGTATTCAGATATTAGTAGCTAAACCCCTTCAATTTAGGGATAATGAAGCTCTCATGAAACATATTAAATTAACATAATGATTTCATTTATGATCTCTCTTTTGTGCTTAATGGAAACTTCGAATGATGGTGGTTATGTTTTTAGTGAATTTGATGCTTATTCCATTGTAAACATAAACTATTTGATCATTTGTTGTAACCCTCCGCATTTTTAGATAATTAAATAATCAAATAATTATAAACAGTGAAAATGAGCATTTTCGGAATTGTTAGAATACGGCCTCGATACTTATAACATTGTGTTCGTGGTGATTTTCTGATTAATTTACATATACAATATGCCTCGAATAGACTTCGTATGAAAAAGCTATTGACGTTCGAAGTTCCGTATCGAAAAATAATTATACGTGTAATTGTGCATAAATATATTTGTTTATAAATATATCGCGTATAAATTCCAGAAATAACGCACGTTTGAATTTCAAAATAGACGTGCGTCATAAAGTAAATTAATTGACATCAGCAATTAGAGTTAATTAATTAACATTAGTGGGCAATGTTAATCAAATCATCAATTAAAGCAAATTAATTTACATTAATTAGCAACGTTTGAATTTCAAAATAAACATGTGTTATAAAAGGGAATTAAATTTGCAATTGATGGAAATTAATTAGAATGAATAGGCAATGATTAAAAGTTAATGTCTAATAATTTATAACGTTTAAAAATAGAGAAAATAAATTAATACGTATAAAACAAAAAGTTAGACACGTCAAAACTGACGCGTCTTGCTGGTTTTTAACGGCTAGATTTCAATCGCTTTAAACAAATGGACGACGTTGCTTTGGCTCTCTATAAATAAACGTGTAGGGCTAGCCTTCAAACCTATATTTTTCTGAATGTGCGCGGAAGCCCTGTCACTTTTCTTTCTCCTCCAATTCTACAGAAACCAAATATATTAGATTTAGGTTTTCTGATTTACAATTTGGAGGTAGAAACTGTAGATCTAGAGAAGAGATGTCCAAATTAAGCCGTCCGTATGAGGTGAGTTTTCAGATCTGGTTTTCTAGTTTATCTTTTTATTTTTCTTCAATTAGATCCATATTTATAAATCCATAAAAATTCCGGTTTGCGGATCCAAGTAGGGCTGCAAAGGGGAAGGCTATGGATAATAGAACTAGACTAAAAATCAGATCTGGAATTTGGAGTGTTTTCTTTTTAGGTGAGTGGATTTAAATTATATATCTTTTATGTTGATGATATATAATATCGTTAGCTTCCCGTTAAATATTTTAATTCAACATTTGAACTAATTTTAGTAATTAGTTCTACTAGTCAGTTATGTTGAAACTATAAATTTTATAAGAGAAGTGTACTTATTTAAATGTTATTTATATGGAAAAGAAAGGAATCCAATTAAATATAAGTAATATTAGGCTTAGAGGTTGTAGAGAAAGGCATAAGCCTAAAAGTGAGAAATTTACAGTAAATTATGTTAAAACGGGAAAAATGAATTAAAAAAGGGAAAAATCTAATAACTTGATTTGGAAGTTAGTGATAGATTAATTGGTTGGTTTAGAAAAGAGAATACATTTCCATAGTTTAATATTGTAAGAATAACGATAAACGTAATTGCAAGAGTAAAAACAAGAAAAATGGAATTAGAGCAAAATAGAGACATTAATGTATTTTGCATTACCAATAATTGAAGAAACAATAAAAGAAATATCTTGCAGTTATGAGTTATTGTTTATAGCATTATTTAGTATTCAAATATGGAAATGGATTTTTAGTACAGTTTTTGTAACCAACCAAATAGAAAAGAACTACTTTCTAGAATAAAAGAGAATAACGTGAAGCGTTAAAGAAATTAAAAAAGAGGAAATAATCAAGTTAAATATTTGACAAGACTAGAAATACTAAACAGAAAATGTGACTAGATCTGCATTTACTGCGCAGTTAGTAGAATAAAAAGTAAAACAGTTATTATGATAAGTAATTTGTGACAGTTGGACGTAGTCCCAAGCTAAGACTGTCATATAATATAAGTGAACTAAAGAGAATTTAGTATCATAATAAAACAAAACAGACTAGAATAGAAAAGAGACACTTGCAATTACATTTATAACATGTAGGTTATAAAAGAAAGAAAAGAATATAAAAGTGACAATTGCAAGTATAATTGTAACACGTAGGTTATAATTAAAAAGAAAGAAATAGAAGAGGCTTATTTTATCAAACTTAGATCTTGTATTAAGTTAATAAGCAAAAAAAATACCAATGGCCCGTACCGTCAGCATTCCCTTTCTGGTCTAGGACTGACGGTCTCCTACGTGGGTGGGGCTGGGCATGCTAATTAGGGTAAATAAGTAGCCAATAGAATAAGAAAATTAAACTAAACACATAATAAAAGATTAGACGTAGGGTCTAATAAAATGGTAAGGTGCGTTTGGAGTAGCCCAAAGAGAATCTGGATAAAGAGCCTAACGAAGCAGTTCGTCGCAGATTTTTAGTACAGAAAGAGCACGTCCAACTTAGTTATTTTGGACTAGAAGGAAGTACGAGACTTCAACGGGACGTGAGGATACTCTAGGATGGCCCTCTGGGGTAGGCCTAACGAAGCTGCACCCCTGGAGGCAGGTCTGTAGGTGTTCCATCAAGAGAGTATGCCTTGACTGCTTTTGCATTGCAGGCCTAACGAAGCGGACCTTTGTAGGCAGTCAAAAGTTTGATGACGGAGTAGGATATCGTATGACATCGTACTCTTGTTTGCGAGTAGGTTGCAGTGGGCAAGACCCATGAGGATAGTCGCTTGCGGGTATCAACCATCATCGGTCAGAGCGAGTTTGGGAAAGACTAGAGTTAAACCAACAGGCCAATGATTCTTTCACTATCGAGACATTGGATGAGAGGCACAACCAATTGGATGTTTAGATTGTTTGCAGTAGGGCACAACCACTTAGCTATTGAAATGTCTTTCTATTAGTTGAGGGGGGGGCTACGCGGGGCCATAGCCACGATGAGAAAAGAGACGGACCAAGTAGAATATCTGTATTGTAGGCCTAACGAAACGGACCTTTACAGATATAGAAAATCCCCGACTGAGTTCCGTACAAGGTAGACCTTGTTGCGGTATTCAGGGAGTAGACAGAACGATTATGTGTAGTCCTCAAGGTACGCATTGGGTGGTACATTGTGGATGTCCAAGCACTAGTATAAGCTAGTGCAGATGAAGTTTCATGTTTTCATAGTAGACGACGGAACATCTGTATTCTAGGCCTCATGAAGCTGTCCTTTACAGATGTAGTTACAGTACGCTCTAGTAGCGAGATAATGGAGTCCTTTTCAAGGAGGATATGGAAGGTACTATGGGTAGTACCTAGGGCTGATGCGGTCTTTGGGCATGTAGCTATATATATATATATATATATATATATATATATATATATATATATTGGTTATTAGGTCTTAATCTACTAGGGAGTAGATAGGTACGATTCACGCACAGAGACGAGAGTATTATAAACCCAATAAACCTAATATAACAGAAAATGGAAATAGAACGGAATATGTAGAATTATGCTTAGAAGTGTTTAATTTGTCCATTCACCAGAACTTTAGTTCTGACCCCCTCCTCATATCATCCCACAGGTTAGATAGATGGCAGAGATTTTCCAGCTTTGAGACACTTGTTTAGAAAGTGTTATTACCTTGGTGAGTATTTACTTATTACTATATTACTCTGTTCCATTGTGAGATATTTATTTGAGCTCTGATATATTTATATTTGCCTTTTTGCAGGATACAAGACATCCAACTCGGGCTTCGGTGGATTTGGGTTTTAGCATTTTGCGAAAAATCCGAACCCACTGGAACTTGGGTTGTCACATTTGGTATCAGAGCTTAGGTTAGTAGATCCTAAGTAAATTAGGAAATATGAGTGAACGTATTTGTATTTTTGAATAAAATATAAATATATTATGTACTAAAATCCAAATAGTCCCCAATTATAGATTTTAACATTAGGAAAGATTTTAGAAGTATGTTTGTGCATAGTTTTCTAGTTGGGTTTGGGATGACCCAAGGATGTTGAGCTCTATGTTATTGTCGATTTACAGTGTACAATAAGCTATGTTTTGAGAGAAGATTGGTATCCATATGTTATAGGAAGTGGGAAAGTTCCCTAGGGATAGTATGAAGAGTATTTTTATTTTGGAAGGAATAAGAGATTTTAGTAAGGAAATGAGATTTCCAAGGTTTAAGAACGGTATTCCTAGGGTAGTAAGAAGAAAATCCACTTTATGTCTAGCCCAATAAAATGAAACTTTTGGAATTGAAAAGTTGAAAAATATAATTGTTAATATGTTTGAGGAAGTAAATATTGGGTTTTTGAAAAAAAAGTGGTATGAAATTTAAATTGGTTTTTATATGATTTAAATTTTGTTAAAAGTGAAATTCTTTTTGAAGAATTATAGAGAATGTATAGCTCGCTAGTTTCTTTATGGGTAAACAAAGATTTTAAATATAAAAACCTAGAGTGTGTTAAGTATCGAAAATATAGGTTACAACATTTATTATTGTAATAGATGTTTTCGTGAAAAAAAAGGAAGCATAGACTATGACACTATTGTTATAGTAGGTGACTCCTAAAGGAAATGTTTTACATAGCATATGAGATTTATTAATATTTATTTTAATTGAATCAATATACTAGTATTTTAGGTTGTAGTAACGGTGTTTTACGCAACATCTGTTTTGACCCAAATAAAATGTGTTTTGAAGATAATTTCTAAGTATAGAAATAAAGTGGTTTGTAAGTACACTTATTATTTAAATAAGTATATGGAAATGTTTTCTAGTTATGAAAATATTAAAACAATTTTGAAAATGAGTTCTTCTAAAAAAAAGATGTAAGTTAAATATTAGGAAATTAATAAATTTCGTAGGAAATGTCTATTGTAAGTGAATATAGATTAAACATACTTTGATCTATTGGAATGAAATGAATAATGATATAATTTTCTGTGAAACCAAATCACAAATAAAGATGTTTTGTGCAAGTTATAAGGAATACGTGAAAGAGATGTACAAGGTATGGAAAGCACCATATTTTGTATAGCTTATTTCGATAAAGTATAAAATAAGTTCCTTGTAATTTCACATAAACATGAAATCCTCTTTTAAAGAATTCATAGAAGGTTTTAACGTTAATGGTTTCTCATAAGAGAAAGTAGTTTTAATACATTAAAGTATAAAACCATTAGGTGTAATAAGAAGTGTAATAATTAGAGACAGTGTTAATTAGGAGGGATATTATAGAGAGCCCTAGTAGGAAACCTAAGCAATGGAAATTTCATATTTTTCCATTGATTATGTGCATTGGTTGCTTGCCTTCGTAGAAATTCCCCATTTGTAGTAAGTTAGAAACCCATCTAAGGTTAGGTAATTGGAAGACTAAGAAATTTAAGGGATTTTTGATAAAATAATTGTTCTTATCTACTTCAGTTTTTGTAAATTTGAAAATCTATGAAAAGAAGATGTTTTTAAAACATGTGAGGACATTTTTGGAAGTCAAGGAAAAAAATGTTTTAAGGACAAGCAAGGCATGTTTTAAAGAAAAATGGTTTGGTGAAAAAGTAAATAAGTTTTTGGAAGAGAAAAACTTAGTAAACAGTTAAATTTAAAAATCCAATTTTTTTTATAGAAAGCTGTAAAGGTCTTTAAAAGGAAAAGAGGAATAAGTTTTAATCTTAGAATTTGTAAGTTTTCCCCTCTAGGTTTGGGGAATAATTTAAATTCAAAGAGTTGTAAAGAGGCAAGTCTAGAAAGATAAAATGTTAAGTAACCAAGTACCTTTGAATTTAATAGAAACTTCAATGTAAAACTTTTAAAGGCAAGAATTTTATGATTTCATATTTCAAAAATTTAGAAGCTTTAATTTTTGAAATGGAATGAAAAATACCAAACCAAAATTTTAAATATGGAGTAGATAGGAATAATTTCCTAGGTGTGATGGGAAAAGTGTAAGGCTATGTAGGTGATAGCAGTGATTACTTTTACTAGTAATAATTAAAATTCCCGTAAAGTGTATAAGACACTAGTGAGAACCTAGGAATGTTGTTTCATGTGTGTAGACTATAGAAGAATAGTGAAGTGATATCAGTAAGGTAGTAAGACACACGTGGTTGGGATAGGTAGACCATAGTTAGGGGAAAAATGAAAGGTAAAGGTAAAGAGAAAATTTCCCCAAGCTTAGTTGCTTTTTTTAGATAGAGACTGCATAGATTGAAATCCTTATTCGTTGCAGTAAATAAGACTTGGTTATTCCATTTTGAGTATGGATTGGAAGAGATGAATAGATCTTATTCATCGTAAGTAATACATCATAAGTTAGTAACGAGTAATAGGGGGCAGGGGGAGCGTATGGAGTTACTTGGATTCTTAGAGTAGGACCTTTCTATGTTAGGGTGGACGTGGTCCTAGGCCTCCTAGCCCTAGATGATAGATGTGTTTAGCTGCTATATTTACCTATCTAGTATCGCTTTATAGTAGGACTTGTTTTCTCTTTTGGTTATGAGACTGTACTCCTATGTAAGCATTTAGTTCCTATTGTAGTAAATCAATGATAATTAGTATGATGCTTTTTCTCTGTGTTTTTGTGATGTTCACAAAAAGAGAATAAGAACATAGGATGTAAATAATAAAAGAAAAGTAAAAGCAGATAAAAGTAACTAAAAGAAAAACGGTAAAATTTAATGAAAGCGACAGAAACGTCGACAGAAAAATTTGAAAAGAAATTTTTTTCTTATGTGAACTATGCTTGGGAAAGCAAATAGAGATTTTTATAGAATAGTGGCACAAGTTCCAACTATGGAGAAAGAGGTGCGCAAAAGCAAAACAGGAAAATGTGAGGTTTTCTGTTTTCTACATTCTTTCTGACATAAGAAATCGAGTTTGGAAAATTAGATTTTTCTGAAATTCGAATATTAAAAGTTGTGTGGTAGGGTTTGGATGAAAAAAAAGTTGAACTACGCCCCTATTCAGTAGGAGTGTGGGAAAAATTAGATGAAAAATGTTTTGAGTTTTCAAAAGATTGCATTCATATAAAAATTGCAAGTATATTTAGGATGTGTGTATCATATTTTAAAAAGGAGTTTTTAAAGAAGAAAAGCATTCATATAGGAGGTACCGCTTAGAAATTCATGTACATTCTTATATTTTAAGTTGAATGACAATTTGCACAAGGACACGGATGGTCGCAAAATTGGATGTACACAAGATGGATGTGTTCGATGCGAGGAATTACATAGTTTTACCCTTGTTGAATTTCGGGGACGAAATTTCCAAAAGGGTGTGAGAATGTAACACCCTGCATTTTTAGATAATCAAATAATCAAATAATTATAAACAGTGAAAATGGGCATTTTTGGAATTGTAAGAATATGCCTCGAAACTTATACCATTGTGTTCGTGGCGATTTTCTGATTAATTTACATATATAATATGCCTCGAACGGACTTCGTATGAAAAAGCTATTGACGTTCGAAGTTCCGTATCGAAAAATAATTATACGTGTAAATGTGCGTAAATATATTTGTTTATATATATATGCACGTATAAATTCCATAAATAACGCGCATTTGAATTTCAAAATAGACGCGCGTCATAAAGAGAATTAATTGACATCAGCAATTAGAAGTAATTAATTAACATTAGTGGGCAATGTTAACCAAATCAGCAATTAAAGGAAATTAATTTAAATTAGTTAGCAACGTTTGAATTTCAAAATAAACATGTGTTATAAAGAGAATTAAATTTGCAATTGATGGAAATTAATTAGAACGAATAGGCTTAACGTTTAATAATTTATAACGTTTAAAAATAGAGGAAATAAATTAATACGTATACAACAAAAAGGCTAGACACGTCAAAACTGACGCGTTTTGCTTGTTTTTAACGGCTAGATTTCAATCGCTTTAAACGAACGGACGATGTTGCTTTGGCTCTCTATAAATAAACATGCTGGGCTAGCCATCAAACCCATATTTTTCTGAATGAGCGTGGAAGCCCTGTCACTTTTCTTTCTCCTCCAATTCTTCGGAAATCAAATATATTAAATTTAGGTTTTCTAAATTGCAATTTGGGGGTAGAAGATGTAGATCTAGAGAAGAGATGTCCAAATTAAGCCATCCGTATGAGGTGAGTTTTCAGATCTGGTTTTCTAGTTTATCTGTTTATTTTTTTTCAGTTAGATCCAAATTTATAAATAAATACAAATTCCGGTTTATGGATCCAAATAGGGTTGCAAAGGGGAAGGCTATGGATAATAGAACTAGACTAAAAATCAGATCTGGAATTTGGAGTGTTTTCTTTTCATGTGAGTGGATTTAAATTATATATCTTTTATGTTGATGATATATAATATCGTTAGATTCCCGTTAAATATTTTAATTCAGCATTTGAACTAATTTCAGTAATTAGTTCTACTAGTTAGTTATGTTGAAACTTTAAATTTTATAAGAGAAGTGTACTTATATTTAAATGTTATTTATATGGTAAAAGAAAGGAATCCAATTAAATATAAGTAATATTAGGCTTAAAGTTGTAGAGAAAGGCATAAGCCTAAAAATGAAAAATTTACAGTAAATTACGTTAAAACGGGAGAAATGAATTAAAAAGAGGAAAATCTAATAACTTGATATGGAAGTTAGTGATAGATTAGTTAGTTGGTTTAGAAAAGGAAATACATTTCCATAGTTTAATATTGTAAGAATAACGATAAACATAATTGCAAGAATAAAAGCAAGAAAAATGGAATTAGTGCAAAATAGAGACGTTACTGTATTTTGCATTACCCAATAATTAAAGAAAAAATAAAAGAAATATCTTGCAGTTACGAGTTATTGTTTATAGTATTATTTAGTATTAAAATATGGAAATGGATTTTTAGTATAGTTTTTGTAACCAACCAAATTGAATAGAACTACTTCCTAGAATAAAAGAGAATAACGTGAAGCGTTAAAGAAATTAAAGAAGAGGAAATAATCAAGTTAAATATTTAACAAGACTAGAAATAATAAACAGAAAATGTGACTAGAACTGCATTTACTGCGTAGATAGTAGAATAAAAAGTAAAGCAGTTATTATGATAAGTAATTTGTGACAGTTGGACGTAGTCCCAAGCTAAGACTGTCATATAATATAAGAGAACTAAAGAGAATTTAGTATCATAGTAAAAGAATACAGACTAGAATAGAAAAGATACACTTGCAATTACTTTTATAACATGTAGGTTATAAAAGAAAGAAAAGAATATAAAAGTGACAATTGCAAGTATAATTGTATCACGTAGGTTATGATTAAAAAGAAAGAAATAGAAGAGACATATTTTATCAAACTTAGATCTTGGATTAAGTTAATAAGCAAAAAAAAATAGCAGTGGCCCGTACAGGCAGCATTCCCTTTCAGGTCTAGGACTGATGGTCTCACACGTGGGCGGGGCTTGGCATGCTGATTAGGGTAAATAAGTAGCCAACAGAATAAGAAAAGTAAACTAAATGCATAATAAAAGATTAGACGTAGGGTCTAATAAAATGGTAAGGTGCGTTTGGAGTAGCCCATAGAGAATCTAGATATAGAGCCGAACGAAACAGTTCGTCGTAGATTTTTAGTACAGAAAGAGCATGTCCAACTAAGTTATTTTGGGCTTGAAGGAAGTACGAGACTTCAACGGGACATGAGGATACTCTAGGATGGCCCTCTAGGGTAGGTCTAACGAAGCTGCACCCCTGGAGGCAGATCTGTAGGTGTTCCATCAAGAGAGTATCCCTTTGTAGGCAGTCAAAAGGTTGATGATGGAGTAGGATATCGTATGACACCGTACTCTAGTTTGTGAGTAAATTACAGTGGGTAGGACCCATAAGGATAATCGCATGCGGGTATCAGCCATCATCAGTTAGAGCGAGTTCGCGAAAGACTAAAGTTAAACCAACATGCCTATGATTCTTTCATTATTGAGACATTGGATGAGGGGCACATCCAATTGGATGTTTTGATTGTTTCAGTAGGGCACAACCACTTAGCACTTGAAAGGTCTTTCGATTAATTGAGGGGGGGCTGCGCGGGGCCGTAGCCACGATGAGAAAAGAGGCTGACCAAGTAGAATATCTGTATTGTAGGCCTAACGAAGCGGACCTTTACAGGTATAGAAAATCCCGACTGAGTTCCGTACAAGGTAGACCTTGTTGGCGGAATTCAGGGAGTAGAAAAAACGATTACGTGTAGTCCTCAAGGTACGCACTGGGTGGTACAATGTGGATGTCCGAGCACTAGTATAAGCTAGTGCGGATGCAGTTTCACGTTTTCATAGTAGACGACGGAACATCTGTATTGTAGGCCTCATGAAGCTATCCTTTACAGATGTAGTTACAGTACGCTCTATTAGCGAGATGATGGAGTCCTTTTCGAGGAGGATACGGAAGGTACTATGGGTAGTACCTAGGACCGATGTGGTCTTTGGGCATGTAGCTACATACATACATTCATACATACACACACACACACACACACATATATATATATTGGTAATAAGGTCTTAATCTACTAGGGAGTAGATGGTACGATTCACGCACAGAGGCGGGAGTATTATAAACCCAATAAACCTAATATAACAGAAAATGGAAATAGAATGGTATATGTAGAATTATGCTTAGAAGTGTATAATTTGTCCATTCACCAGAACTTTAGTTCTGACCCCCTCCTCGTATCATCCCACAGTTTAGATAGATGGCAGAGATTTTCCAGGTTTGAGACACTTGTGTATAAAGTGTTATTACCTTGGTGAGTATTTACTTATTATTATATTTTACTCAGTTCTGCTGTGAGATATCTATTTGAGCTCTGATATATTTACCTTTGCCTATTTGCAGGATACCAAACACCCAATTCGGACTTCAGTGGATTTGGGTTTTGGCATTTTTGCGAAAAATCTGGACTCATTGGAACTTAGGTTGCCACAGTTGCCAAAGTGATTTTGATAATGAAAGTCAAACTAGAATCAAAATTTGTTGATCTATGTTACTAGTTCGTAGTAAATAGATCATGCTTAAAATAGATTTTATTTTTAATTTCATGTCATTTTCATGAGTATTGATAAGTGAGTTAGAATGGTGTGTTAGAGTTTGATGGTTTAAGTTGTGCTAATTAATAACAAATAAATCATACTTATAATAAGCACATCCATCATTTCTACTTAATATTTTAATGAGAGATTATAAATGAATTTCGTGTTGATTTATATGAATGTTTGGAAGTGGATTTGCCTCTAAATTGTTCCTTAATCACATAGTTTCATTCACTTTTGCTATAGTTTAATTTCTAATATTTTCTAGTATAAAACAATTTTAAAGGCTTTGGGCTAGTTTGATTGAGTATTATTAGAATTTAATTCTTTCCCTGCGGATCGACCCGTACTCGCATACGTATTACGATTGTATGTCGTGCGCTTGCGCTTTCTATATCTATTATATTTTTCGGCGATTTTCTAATCGATAGAAAATCCATCGTCTAATAAGTTTTTAGCGCCGTTGCCGGGGAATGCAATTTAATTTTAATTTTACTCTTCAAATTTTTTTTGTTTTATTTTATTTTGAGTTATTTTTCAAAAAAAAAATATATTGTGTTCTTCATTGGTCTTCATTCACTTATGTCCACTCTTGTTTTTGTTTTTGTTTTAGTGTTTTATATTTGTTGGTATCATTTGTTTTTGTGTGTGTTATTGTTCATTAAAAAACAACAACCACCAAATCACTTTGTGTTTCATTTCAATACTGTTTGGTGCATTAACACTGTTTTGTGCATTTCTTCAACATTTTACTGTGCATTGTTGGTTGTTCTTGTTCTCTGTTTTCTTGCATTTGTTCAGTTGTCATATTGTGTTTCACTATTTTGATTTTGCTCTATTACATGGCATTGCAATTAAAAAAATTCATTGCATTTTTGCATTTACACTTCTTTGTTTAACATCTATTTTCATACATTTTGTCTCCCGTGCCAAACATTTTATTTTAGTTGTTCCACTTTCAATTTCCTATACACATTGCTGTCTGCATTACTTTAAGCCACAACAACCTGCCTTCCTACCTATTCCATCTCCACTAACATCCACCCCTCTGCCAACCTCTACCTGCTTCAAGCATCACCCAAACTGCCAACAACATCAAACTTCCCACAAACTCCTCAGCAACTCCTCCTTGATCAACTTTGACAACTCCAATACATTCATCACCACTCCATCCAAAACTGCCATTTCTTCCACTTGAAACACCCCAAATAACCTTCCTGAATTGCCACTACATCATCAACATAGCAACACCAGACAACACATTCCCATCTTCACCCGAATACAACATTATACAATACCCCCTACTTCACCACAACCCCAATCCACATTACATACTCCCAATACAACCGCAACCCATCACAGGTATCTGCAAACCAAAGCTACCACACTCCTAACTTCAACAACCCGAACACCCCATTGCAAAACAAACTTCACCTTAATCCCCTTCATCCACTGCCAATCTCCTTTCATACTTCTGCATAATTAACCTGTCACTCCTCAAATAAGTTCTACATGCCTTCCATCACCAACCATCCAACTACAAACATATCACTCTATCTACAATCTGCACTTAGTTTTCAACCATCCACCTCCTCTTCAAACAATCTGCTTCTTCACACTGTCATGCATACAAACTACAAGCGCAATCACCGACGCCTCCTTACAAAACAAGTCCATTCACCATCACCATACTCCCTCAATCACAGCTCCTCAAACGGCTTCCACCTATGGCCTGCAACCGACCTCGAATCAACAATCACAAGACATGATGCCACTTCAAGTTCATCACATCAACCACCTAAAACGACGCGCCCCAAATCACCCTCACCATCACTCGAACCAAAGTCGCGACTACAACCAAGCCCTTCACCTTCAATTTCATACACTTCACCTTCTACAAACCCTCCTCTTCCTCAATCTCGAACCTGACCACATTCAACTGCGAATCCTCTCCTTGCCTCACCATAACAGTAAATCCGACTTCGATTTTATTTTCTTCGACTTTGAATTGGACTTGGACTTGGAATTTGTGAAACATGAATTTTTTTATTAGGAATTTTGATTAACTTTGGAATTGTGATTTTGCAATTTAGTTTTGATAAGTAGAATTGTGTGCGTTTGAGTGTTTTGGCTGTAAGTTTTTTTCATTTTGGGCTTTAAGAAAGAAAGAAAGAAAGAAAAAGGTAATACATACACACACACACACATACACACACACACATATATATATATAGTTCAAATTTTTAGGTTGCAAAAGCAGAAAATTAGAAGGAGAGGATTTACTTTCCAAATAACTGCACTACTTGCACAATAAGTGCTCTACTTGCTTGCTTTAAAAAAATCACTGTTTTTAAAATAAATTGCTACTAATTGTGCACGCTCTGGTATCGTGCTCTTATCACTTGTTTTTATTTTCATTGCATTGTTTGTTGGTTGCATTTTAAAAATCCAAAAAAACAAAAACAAAAACAAATCAAATCTTATTCGTAGCGGCATTGTTAAATCACGTTTAATTTTTGTTTTGCATTCATCTCATCTTATTTTTCTTTTCTAAGGGCAACACCCAATTCACATAAGGTGAGAGATTTTATCACCTCTTCCTTGGCCTACAAATTGCATTTCATTATAGAATTTCATTAGTAATAATGGTTAGACGTTGGACCTAAGGGTGTCACGGGCTCATTTAGGGCTTAATTGTATCTTGACAAATTGTCTTCTTTCGATAATCTAATTTCTTGGTGTCTAGGCTACAGCAGAGCAATAATCATATACAAATATTATGGTGATTCGTAAATGTTATAGTGATTGTTTCTATGAAGGTACTTAAATCTTCGACTGCGTTGCTATGGTGATTCATAGTGCACCGATAATCTCTGTCGGTTACCTGGCTAAGAACTATTTTGTTGGATTAAGTAAAAATGTGATTATACAATTTTGGGTTAGGAGCTACTAAGGACATAAAATTTGTAATTAAGTCTTTACATTCATTTAGTTGCATTAGTTCATGCATATATTAAAAAAACATAAAAAAACAAAGTCCAAAAGTAAAAAAAAATTAACTTGGTTTTTTTTATAAACAAAAATCCAAAAATAAAAAAAACCTTTTCCTTTGAAAAAAAATCAAACAAAATCAAAAATCCCTTTTGAAAAATAAATTCTTTTTGGTAAATAATTTTCCTTTAAAAAAAACATTTTCACTTCATTTCATTTTCCGAACCTTGTTTCATTCTCTTAAACTTGATTCTCACTTCTTTCTCTCCTTGATCTTTCCACTTATGCATGAGTACTTGGACTCGTGACACAACAACGAATCGTTTAACTCGAACGAACAATCCTCCAACGATGGCGAATGAAAACACTCTGCGAACTCTCGTGGATATAATCTTTCCCGATAGAGTTTCTATTCCTTCTTGTATCACATTACCCGCCCCAACGGGTAACCACATCAAAATTCATTCAAATCACATTGCCACGCTTCCAAAATTTGGCAATTTTGAACACGATGACGCATATATCTTCCTAACAAAATTTGAACAAGCATGTGCAACCGTTAAACTCCAACAATTTATATGATGATGGAATCAAACTTCGGTTAATTCCATTTTCCCTTACCAATTACGCTGAAAAATGGTTGTATAGCTTACCGTCGAACTCAATCAAAACATGGGAATAATTTGTAAAAAAATTCTTAAAAAAATTCTACCCCTTGGAAAAAACAACTAAAATCCAAAATGAAACTGTCGATTTTCATCAATTTTAGGGGTGAACCTTTTGGAAAATACTTTTAAAGATTTAAAGAGCTTTTGATAAAATGTCCATACCATAATTTCGAAAAATGGACTCTTTGCCAAATCTTATATGATGGACTTGAAAATTGCTCACGAACCATGCTTGAATCGATGTGCTAAGGCAATTATCTCGCCCAACATCACGATGACGCTTGGCAATTCCTTGAAGACTTGGCCGAAAAATCATCCCGATGGGAACGTTCTAACAAAAAATTCATTTACCACGATCGAGCGCACACTCGATAAGATCATCGTTGGCTTTGGAAGCTAAAATTGATGCAATGATTAATAAATTAGACAACGTTCACACATCTAACCAAATGAACCAAGATTCCTAACCAATGTGTTATAAATGCAACGATCCAAATCACATCGCCAATCAGTGCCCTACTTCGGTAGAACAACTTAATGCTTTTAACAAGGTTAAGAATGACCCGTTTTCTCCAATGTACAATCCTGGTTGGAGAAATCATCCTAATTTTGCATGGAACCAAAATAACTCTAACACAAATTTGGTTTGTCCCAATTTTCATGCATTTTCGAACAATGCTTTGAATCCTTCTTTTCAGTCCAACCACTTTGAACAAATTTTGTGCCTCCATCTCAAATTCGGCCACAACAATCTTTTGCTCCCCAAGACGATAAACGATTGACTTCACTTGAGAAAAGTCTTGAAACTTTGGCTAAAGTAACCACTCAAAACCTCCTGTCAAATAGCAATTTGCAAAATTGTTAACCTCGTACATGCAGAATACAAGTCGGTCGATTGCCAAACATGAAATGCAAATGAGTCAATTAGCCACGTCTATGCGTAAACGTGAACGAGGCACATTCCCAAGTCAAACAGTTCCGAATCCCAGAAATCAAAACATGAATTCGAATCAAGCCCATGTTGTTCAGGATAGTAATGTGAACCAAATGAATGCTATCACAACTTTGCGTTTCGATAAACAAATCGATAACCAAGTTGGTAATCCAAACGATTTACCGAAAGCTCCTCTTAACACTTCGAAAATGACAAGTGATTCAGAACAAAACATTGAGCCAAACATCGAATGGAATTCCATTCCAAATTCTTCTTATACTCAAGTAGACCGACCTACTGAGTATCGTGTTCCATTTCCACATCGCCTTCGACCCAAGAAACATTCTGATCAAATGGAAAAGATGTTGGAAGTTTTCAAACAAGTGAAAGTGAACATTCCTCTTCTTGATATCGTTCAACAAGTCCCAACTTACGCTAAGTTTCTAAAGGACTTGTGTAATCAAAAACGACACACTCATGTACCCAAGAAAGTTTTCTCAGCTGCCGCTCTTAGCAAAGTCCTGTCTTAATCAATTCCCGTAAAATACAAAGATCCTGGATGTCCGACGATTTCTTGTACGATAGGAAACATGATGATTAATAAGTGCTTACTAGACTTGGGTGCTAGTGTCAATTTGATTCCTTATTCAGTCTACCAGTAACTTGGCTTGGGTGAACTAAAACGGATGAAGGTAACTCTTCAATTTGCCGATCGTTCGATAAAGAAACCCGTGGGAGAAATCGAGGACTTACTCATAAAAATTAGTCAATTCATATTCCCTGTCGATTTCACCATCCTTTAAACACAACCTATGAATAATCCAATGAGTCAAATTCCATTGAGTTCAGGCCAACCTTTCTTGGCTACTTCAAATGCTCTAATCAATTGTTGAAATGGTTCGATGAAAATTTCTTTTGGAAATATGACTTTGGATCTTAACATCTTCAATCTTGGAAACCAATCAAAGAACCACTTAACCAAACATTGGAAGTAAGCTCCATTCAAGAAAATTTTGACAACAAAACAGTTGACCTTAACCATGAACGCGAGACCGAGTACGAACAATTGTTTCGAGATGAGCCTAATGAAATTGAAAATGCGCTTCCATTTGAACCTCTCACCATTGAGTCAAAAATTCAACCGAATTGTTGGATAAAGCAACCCCCTAGGTTAAACTCAAACCTCTTCTTGATCACCTTAAGTACGCCTACTTGGATGACAACAAAATGTCACCTGTCATAATCTCTTCAACTCTACCTCTTGTTTAAAAAGTTTCCTTTCTTTCAATTCTATCGAAAACAAAGGGGCAACTGGATGGTCGATTAATGATATAAAGGGAATTTGTCCCGCTCTTGTTCAACATCATATCCATTTAGTTGACGATGCCAACCCTATTCGTGATGCACAACGAAGGTTTAAACCAAAAATGAAGGATGCGGTTCGAGATGAAATTCTTAAACTCCTCGATAAAGGAATCATATATCCCATCTCTGATACTTCATGGGTAAGCCCAATTCATGTCGTGCCTAAAAAGTCTGGACTGACCGTTATCAAGAACAACGCTAACGAACTCATTCCAACTCGTACTCAAACGGGTTGGCTTGTTTGCATTGATTATAAAAAATAAAATGCCGCAACACGTAAAGATCATTTTCCTCTTCCTTTCATCAACCAAATGCTTGAACGTTTAGCTAGCCATGAGTTCTATTGCTTTCTTGATGGTTATTCCGGCTATAACCAAATTCCAATCGCTCTTGAAGATTAAGAGAAAACAACGTTCACGTGTCCCTTTGGCACCTTTGCATACCGACGTATGTCATTTGGCCTTTCCAACGCTCCTACTACTTTCCAAAGATGCATGGTCCACATCTTTACCGACATGATCGAACGCTTTCTGGAAGTTTTTATGGACGATTTTTTCATCTTTGGAAACTCTTTTTCTGAGTGCTTATACCATCTTGAGTTGATTCTTAATCGATGCAAGGACAAACACTTAATGTTAAATTGGGAAAAATGTCATTTCATGGTCAAATATGGCATTGTTCTTGGACATGTCATTTCAAACAAAGGCATTGAGGTAGATAAAGCGAAAGTTGACGTAATTGCGAATCTACCCATTCCCAAATATATCAAGGACATTTGTTCATTCCTTGGACATGCTGGTTTTTATTGACACTTTGTGAAAGACTTTAGTAAAATTGCTTAACCTTTGAAGACTCTTCTTGGAAAAGACGTTCCATTTGAATTTAATTTTGACTGTGTTTCTGCTTTCGAACGTCTCTGAAATGAACTCATTTCCGCTCCCATCATTTGCTCATCCAACTGGGATCTTCCTTTCGAAATAATTTGTGACGCCTCTAACTTTGCGGTTGGTGCTGTCTTAGGACAACGCATCAACAAAATTCTTCACGTCATCTACTATGCTAGTATGACTCTAAACAATGCTCAACTCAATTACACAACCACCAAAAAAGAGCTTCTAGCGGTAGTCTTTGAGCTTGAAAAGTTCTGACCTTATTTGATTGGCTCACATATTACGATTTACACTGACCACTCTACTCTTAGGTACCTTTTCGCTAGAAAGGATGTTAAGTCTTGTTTGATCCATTGGATCATTTTACTCCAAGTTTACCTTATGATCAAAGAAAAAAGGATCCGACAACGTCATTGTTGATCATCTATCGTGTCTTCCAAACGCACCACCTTCTTTACCGATTAACGAGAACTTTCCCGATGAACAACTCCTTTCCATTTCTATCGATCCATGGTATGCCGATATAGTGAACTATCTAGTCAAAAAGGGAACTCCTTCATTTTGGTCGAAACAAGATAAATATAAATTTCTTTCCCAAGTCAAGTACTTCTATTGGGATGATCCATACTTGTTTAAGTATTGTTCCAACCAAATCATTTGACGTTGCATCCCGGATTGCGAAATCAAGAGTGTCCTTTCGCTTTGTCATGACCAAGCTTGTGGTGGTCACTTCGGTCCCAAGAAAACAACGGAAAAGGTGCTTCAATGTGGTTTTTACATGCTTATGCTTTTCAAAGATGCATTTGAGTTCTATTAAACTTGTGGTCGCTGCCAAATGTTACGAAAAATCTCTCGACAAAATATGATGCCTTTGAACCCCATTCTTATGATCGAAATCTTTGACGTTTAGGGTATTGACTTTATGGTATCGTTTCCCAACTCTTTTGGAAATTTGTATATTCTTCTTGATGTTGATTACATATCTAAATAGGTTGAAGCGATTCCTTATAAAACAAATGACCACAAAGTTGTTGTGAAATTCATAAAAGAAAACATCTTTTCGAGGTTTGGAACACCTCGCACAATAATAAGCGATAATGGAATCCATTTCTGTAATCGTTCATTTGAAACTCTAATGAAGAAATACTCGATAACCCACAAGTTATCCACTCCTTATCATCCCAAACATGTGGCCAAGTTGAAGTTTCAAATCGCCAAATCAAGCAAAGTTTGGAGAAAATTGTAAATAAAAATCGAAAAGATTGGTCACAAAAATTGATAGATCTGCTTTGGGCTTATAGAAATGCATATAAAACCAATCTTGGGATGTCACCTTTTAGGCTTGTATATGCTAAAGCGTACCATTTACCTGTCAAACTTGAACGTAAAGCCTTGTGGGCAATTAAGAACATAAATTTTGATCTTGGAAAAGCAGGCAGAAACAGAAAATTGTAACTCAATCAATTAGAGGAGATTATGAACGATGCTTATGAAAATGAGAAAATTTACGAAGAAAGAACAAAAGTTTTTCAGGACAAGTCAATCCTAAGGAAACATTTCCGCCAAATCAAAAAGTTCTTTTGTATGACTCTCGACTTCATTTGTTCCCTAGAAAATTAAAATCAAGGTGGACAGGACCATACGTGGTACATACCGTTTTTCCACACGGTGCCGAAGAAATAGAAAACCCTAGGGATGGATCGGTTTTTAAAGTCAATGGTCATCGTTTAAAACCTTACTTGCAGTTGGCGAGTGATCGAGAGGAGGAGCTCATGATTCTTCATGAGCCACACTACGTCTAGTAAGAAATTTTAACGCTCTCTTGTAAATATGTACATATTTTTCTTTGTTACGCTCATTATATCATGTATTGACCGTGGGGACACAGTGTGGGGGGAGTCTCATGTTTATTTTGATTTTTCATGGTTTATTTTTTGCTTTTTATTTCCAAAGAGAAATCCCAAAACAAAATTTTCCTTTTTAGCACATTGATTTACTTTTGAAGAAACACTATAGAATAAGTATATGTTTTTGGTTATAAGCTTGAAATTTTTGAAAAATTACTGGTCTTAACAAAAAATAAAAATAAAAGTTTGATTACAAGTAACTATGGTTTAATTAGTATATAGGAAAGTTCATAGGTGATAATTATGAAAAATATCCTAATTGTAATCTTTGTTTAAAAGAGTGGTTGATTTAAAGTAAAGGTGATAACATTTTTGATCTTTTAAGTTTAGCGGCGCTAAGATGATATTGCATAACTCGCTCTTTAAAAAAAAATAGATTTCATAAAAATAAGAAACACCTAGAGTCATGCGTTCACACGTAATTGTGTACACTCGCAATGCTTTGTACCCTTCTCACGTAAGCCCGAAAGGCAGTGCATGATCGGTATATTTGGCCTCAGTTTGTCTGAGTTAGGTGTATGTAAATAAAATTAAAATAATAATAATAAATACCTAGAGTCATGTATTCGTACGTAAGTGTGTACACTCGACACGCTCTGTACTCTTCTTACGTAAGCCCAGAAGGCAGTGCATGATCAGTATATCTGGCCTTAGTTTATCTAAGTTAGGTGTGTAATTAATAATAATGTCGATATTTTCCAAAATAGAGAGAGCAAGCAATTGAAATCCAAGCACTATTTTCACTTATTTGATTTTACTTGTTATTCAAAATAAATAAAAATGCCACTTTGCAAAACTTTGATAATCAACTAAAGGATCCATTTTATAGTTGCACTGTTATCAACCGAAACAACTAGCCAAACTAGAGTCTAATTGTGATGGTAAATTAATTTTTGTTGGAAGTTTTGATGAGTAAAAAGAATAAAATTCTCGATAATAACCAAAACTTATATTTAACTTAGTCGTGTCAATTTAAAAGTAAATTCTTCATTTGTAAATATTTTTGAAAACTTGCATCATGTAGTCGTATTATAATATGCATACCGCATTTGGATTTTGTGGGTAGTATCCACTGAAAACCCTCACGAGACAACACTCATCCTACTAAGGACACCTAGAGATTAAACGGCTTATTGCATACGCTCAATGCAATCGTGTTTCCTATGAAAACAGATTTATCTTAGTCTTAGTTTATTCGAGGACGAATAAAAAGATAAGTGTGAAGGTATTTGATGTGCATGTAAAAGTGTATATTTTTACTCCCATATTTAATTTACTTTTATTTAAATAAATGAGCATATTAGGGTATTTTACATGTTTAAACCAAAATTTAAATTGTTTTAAATCATCATTCACTCATCTTCATTTGGGAGTAAAATGATAATTTTGTGTAAATACCTCTTATGTTTCATGTAATTATCTTTTTTTTATGCAATATTGTAGCCACAAATCAATGATAAATAAAATGTCTCTTTAATGGCTTCTTAGCCTTGCTCTTTACTTTCATGCATTTTTATTTCATGCTTTCTTTTATTGCTATTTTATTCTATGCTCTTTTATTTACTTTATGCTCCTCTTATTTCATGTTAGTGGCATAGATTTTATTATTGTAATTAGTTTAGTTTTATTTCATGCAAGTAGTTAGCTCTCTTTTCTTTTAATTAGCTCTCATTTTCCTTTTTTAATGTTGAAATCATTTAATGTTAACATGTATTCAAATATGAGTAGCTATACCCCTTCAATTTAGGGGTAATGAAGCTCTCATGAAACATATTAAATTAACATAATGATTTCATTTATGATCTCTCTTTTGTGCTTAATGGAAACTTTGAATGATGGTGGTTTATGTCTCTTTTTAGTAAATTTGATAGTCTATGTTGGCTTCTCAAATAGGCTATGCTTATTCCATTGTAAAAATAAACTATTTGATCATTTGCCTACGTGATTTTGATAGTGAAAGTCAAACCAGAATCAAAATTTGATGATCTATGTTACTAATTCATAGTAAATATATTATGCTTAAAATAGATTTTTATTTTAATTTCATGTCATTTTCATGAGTATTAATAAGTGGGTTTGAATGTTGTGTTAAAGTTTGATGGTTTAAGTTGTGCTAATTAATAGCACAAATAAATCATACTTATAATAAGCACATCTAGCATTTCTACTTAATATTTTAATGAGAGATTATAAGTGAATGTTGTACTGATTTATATGAAGGATTGGAAGTAGATTTGCCTCTAAATTGTTCCTTAATCACATAGTTTCATTCACTTTTGCTCTAGTATAATTTCTACATTTTTCTAGTTTAATACAATTTTAAAGACTTTGGGCTAATTTGATTGAGTATTATTAGAATTTAATTCTTTCTATGCGGATCGACCCATACTCGCATACATACTATGATTGTATGTCGTGTGCTTGTGGTTTTTATAATGATTATATTTTTCGGTGATTTTCTAATCGATAGAAAATCCATCGTCTAACATCTTCTCCTCCTGAGCTCTATTCTACCTTTTACTTCTTACTGCCCTTGTGATACAGATTGAATATCTTCTTCTACCTACAATTAGGTCTAACATAAACCTTTCTCTCTTTATGAAACAAGTGACCATATCTCATCACCTTTCAACAACCATTTCAAATGAAGTCAGTAAGTGTGCCATCACCTTAAGGTTCATCCCCTTCCTCGGTCCTTCGATAAATTTCTTGTTCTTCAGTGGTGTATTAATACGCTCTCTTTTATACTTCGACAAAGCATTAAAGCACTAAATTTACTGTACCAAAGTCAACTCCCCTACTTTAGATCCAAAAACTCCCTATACAAAGCACTCTTCTATGATTCACGTATAAACTGAGTCACTAACCACCACTTAAATTATTCCTAAGTTATATCCTCTTCTAGTATTTCAATAGTCAATGCTTTCCACCAGTCTAGAGCATCCCTCTAAAGCTGATGATAAGCCAACCTTCTCTTCTGAGCATTATCATAATCTAAGTCCCTAAAGATGTGCTCGCACATATTCAACTAGTTTAGCACCTCTAAAGCAAAATCTTTTCTCATAAACACCTTTCCTCCAAGCTCTTAACATCTTGAGTCATCTTGGAAAAGTCCACTCCTCTAACTACCGGTCTTGGCTCAACAGCATTAGCTAGCTTTTACCTCATCATCTCTATCTTATGCTAACAGAAAAGAGAATTCATATCCATGGGTAGAATAGTCAAGTTAGGAGCCAGAGTAGTGGTCGTGTTGACATCCAAAGTTGCCTCCCCTACTTGACCATTCATCTGCATACGAACTGTTCCTATATAAGCATTTGCCCTTGCATCCCCCAACATCATACGTCCACTATGCATTTCCATTCTTGCTTTATGCGTAAGCTACGTTTATAAGAAATGGAAGTAAAGAGAGTGAGAACAATATTAGAGGGATAGAGATATTAACATATATATCTGAATAAAATACAAGTAAGTTACATATATAGCGTATACCCTCCCCAAGGTGTTAATTTCCGACTCTCTAGTTCCTACCAAGATATCTATTTCAATCTATTTTACATAAACCTAAGCTCTGAGACCAAGTTGTAACATCCTCATTTCAAGGTTCAAATTACGATGATGCTTTAATCATCACCAGATTTATTTTCAAGTGACAAAATGAGATTGGTACTGTTATACCCTAACACATTAGCTACCGTATGTTAATAGAGTAAAAATATTGCAAAAGCAGCTATGACGAGTTGGTTTACAAGTGCCATCGTGTGATGATAGTGAAAGTATTCATGGAATGATCCAAAAGAGTCATCATGTGATGATAATTAAAGTCTTCATGGGATGGTGTATAAAAGTCATCGTGTAATGGCACTGAAAGGCTTCGTGGGTTGATTTACAAGTACCATCATGTAGTGACAATAAGGGCCTTCATAGGATGATTTAAAGAAACATCGTGTGGTGAAAGAGCTATCGTTTGGTGACTTCAATTATAAAATATAGTAGCCATCATGATATAATCCCTAGAGTTGTCAAGGAATGAAGTAGTGGAATCATAATGAAGAATTTCTTGAAGCTATTGTGGAGTAAGGAATCAATGCCATTGTGTGATGATTCTTGAAGTAAAGCTATCAAATGATAATAAATCAATCTACCATGTGATGATATAGCCAAGTTGTTGTGTGAGGACATGGAGTTGTCATGGTATAATAAATAAGGCCATTAATCTAGGAAAAATGTGTCATATGTCACTTCGAACATGTGCCATATCAGCAGATCGTGACCATCTACTTTTAACAAGGTGCCAAGTGTCAAGAATCCAACGGCTCGAATTCTCTATAAATATACATGCACCCTCACCTAAAAAGCGGTCGACCTCCAAATATTCTTCTTTATTTCTCATTTTTCTTAAGCATGTGGAAGTGAGCTTGGAATTGGGGATGTCATGGCTGTTGGGTCAAATTGATTTTGTGATTGTGTAATGATACTTATACTTTTGACAATTTGCATACTTAATCCTTTCGAATTCATAACTTCTATATGTGACTCATGCTTTGAACATATGCCTCATGATTCGGAATATGTATATATGACTATGAATTGCATAATGACCATGAACTCTCTCTTGACTTCTATTGACTTAACTACATATGATGCACAAAACCCAACTTTTACCCTAACATTAAGTGGTTCTTTCACGAAGAGTTGTTCTCAAGGATTATCTCTCCTTCTCTTTCTTTTATATCAAGACTATCGATCTGTTTAGACATAAAGTCAAGACTGTTCCACTCAAATTTTAGTCATGGTAACTAGATCTCAACAAGGATCATCTAAGCCTCATTTAAACATCTTATCTTACACACGTACTAATCAATGCTTTAACAAGGAGTAAGAGTTGAATTTGAGGAATCTAGCTCTTTGAACATTGGAAAAGAAGAAAACGATTACCCAATATGACCCAAGAAAATAGAGTTTGAATCCTTCTTATGTCGGATAAGAACCCATTTTTGTCTTGGCTAACAAGCTAAGATTGGAAAAGCTAAATCAAAGGCATAAAGATAATACAAAGTTTAGAAAGGACCAATTTTTTGAAGTTAGATAGAACATCCAATTTCAAGCACGAGGAACCATTTTTGAGACCGAATTGAATCACGACTTTGAAATAATAGCTCAAATATGAGAGAATCTTGTTAGTATAGCCTTTGAAAAAAAGGGGGTTCTCAATTAAGAAAACGAGAATCAAGAAAAGGTTGCGAGCTGCAAAATTTTCAAAAAGGCAAAGAGACAAGCAAGGAAAACCTACAACAAAGAGACCGAAGGATAAGATTATCACTCCTCTTCTCATTTCTTAAGAAAAGGCGTATATTCTCACCAAGGAAAGATTAAAGTATTTGGTCTCTAAGAAGACTTCAAGAAAAGAAGAGAGACGTAAAGGAGACGAGTATTGTAATTATCATAGAGCAAATAGGCATCACATTAATCGTTGTATTGCATTATCGAGGATCATCAAATATTATGCAAAAAGGGAAAATTACAAGAATTTATGGAATTTGAATGTTCAAGGAGTTAAAAGGAACAAATAAGGTCACGTACAAAGGAAAGAAATCGATAATCAAAACTCTATTTTCAAATAACAAGGCTCCACTAGAATGCCAATAAAGCATTCGTTCCCACCGTAAGGCCTCTGTTACACCCTGTAAAAAATTAATAAGAAATTAACTAATAAAAAAAGAATTAATTAATAATATGACTAAATATGGAAACTTTGTAAAAGTCAATGTTTAGCCATGAAATTTGTGCCATTGTGTTCGTTCCTGGTGATTTTCTGATCAATTTCCACATATAAGTTTCAAAAATGGAGCTCTAATGGAAAAGCTATGGACGTTTGAAGTTTTTAAATTTAAATAATTTAAATGAAATTCAAATTCAAATTCAAAATAAATAATTAATTCTTAAGATTGAAATTCTAAAACTAATGGTAGTTAGACTTAGGGGTTAAGTAAACGTTAAAATTAATTAAGGAATGAAATAAATTCACAATGGCACAAAATTAGATGTTCCCAAAATAGAGCTACCGGTCGACCGCTACCCTTGGCTGGTCAACCGCAAGCGGTCGATCTGTGAGGTAGGAGCGCTGGACTGGTTCATTTTGATGGCGGCTAGGGTTTTCTTCATTTAAACGGTGTGGATTTTATTATTTTAAATCGACTTAAATCCAACAGTTCCAATGCTTTCTTACCCCTGTAAATAAGAGTCTAGCCCCCTCACTTTTATTCATAAATTATTTTAGGAACCAAGCGAAGCTCTATCGGTCTCTCTCCTTGAAGATTCGGAAAAATACTCAAGGGTTTCAAGTAAGAATTTTAGGCGTCTATTACTCAATTTCTAACTCTATCCTCGTTCAATCCCTTATTTCCTAAATCTAATCCATATACAGTTCCCTTGTTGTATATTTCTAAAAGGAGAGATCTGAAAGAGATTATAGCAGGCATAACAAATCCAAAAAGGGGAAGAACTGACTTTTTATAAGTGAAAATCTTAGCATTTCTTATTTTAGTAATTATATAGTATAACTTGGATTTGATATGTGCCTTTGGGGAATTTTATTTACAAAAACATCACATTAAAACCCAAAATTTCCCTAAAATGGAATGTCAATTCTTAAGTTAAAATATCAATTATTCTACATTATAACAGTAGAATTATGTAGTTATTGCAATTTTAATGTTTTACATTCTATTCCACTTCTTTTCTTTTTCTTTGAAACTGATTAAGGGTTTTGAAAAGAAATAAGTTAGGAATTCCTGTGTAAGGTACATATTATTTTATTCATAGTTTGTGCTGCCTATTTCCGTAATTTAATAGAGACTCCCCTTTTCAATTTAATAGAAAGAAGTTGAATATAGCGTAAAAGTAATTAGATTGTAAGCTTCTAGTAATGTCGATTCTATTATTTTCGTATAAAATATATTGAGTATGGATTCTATTTTATACAAATTTACTGATTGAATTATGAATATTGGATATATGGTATATTTGTTAATATGGAATTAGACTTGATAAATTTGAAGTTTTGACATTTAAACGATAGTTTAGGGTGCAATATTCGCACACCTAGAAATATTTAGGGAGCGTGTATGTGTATACACACACATACACTAGCGTAAATAACGTATAATTATAACGTATCAATTACGTAGTTAATAGGTTATTAATTACTATTAAATTCCCCTTAGGAAAGTAAATAATTGTAAAGGCGAAATAAGAAGTTTCTTATAAGGCCTTGATATGGAATGCGGTGAGATGTGGGATAATATGTTAAGAGAGTGCTTTCGATTATGACTAAGTTATAGGGAATCGAGGTCGGTCAAAAGCACACAGAAGTCTACCCGGCTAATCTAGCTAGCAGCAGTGTGAATTTACAAACTGTCGTGAGACATCGCTTATAATAAATAACCATGGAGGACATGAGGTTAGTCCTAAATTTTATAGGATAAACATGCACAGTTAATCTGACTACCGGTACCTACGAATAGATAGATTAATGTGAGACGTCATAGTTGGATCATTATGGGTCATAATTCGAAGTACGTGCTTCGGAGTTGAAGGTACTAAGTGGCTGGTTGAGGGCCGGCATCTTCCTTATAAAAGAAGTATTAAATGGTCAGGGTTTGGCACGGTAGAGGATATCATGGGGTGGGTCCGCTTTAGATTTGAAGTAGTAAGTGGCCTAAAGAGATTCTGTGCAATGTCAGCTAGATTGTACCTACGAAGAGTCTGCCTTGGGATGGGTATTAAATGACGCGGACCTTCCTTGAAGAAGGTATTAAACGGTCGGAGTCTGCCTAGTTTTCATTAAAAAGGTATTAAGTGTCTTGGGTACTATCTCTTACATTGTTAAGACATTATTGACAATAGATATGTATTATTAGACTGAAAGAATAATGGTCTGGAAAGCCTTAGTACTTATTGCCGGAAAACTTATAATATGGTTTGATACGTAAGACATGTTCTTATTTAAATTATACTGTCTAAGTACTATTATAAAAAGGCTTGAAATTTTAATCACTAGGCATTGTTGTTCTGATTAGCTACTCATTACAACATAGGTTTGAGATGATGCAGATTTTCAGAGGTGGTGGTGGAAACGTAGACTTGTGGCAGTTACTATTTATCTACTTGTCTTATTTCCTTTATTTCTGATGTACACACTAAATGATGTTGTAACTTTGGAATATTATACTACAGATAGTTGATGATTGTTTATGGTATTGTGTTATGTTTATATAACATGTGAATTTTAAATCAAATGGGTATTGCTCTGATATTATATTTTATCCTTCTTTTGCGAGTTTCTGAATATGTAGATATAGCTCCGCGTATTGTTTTTTATACCTACTAACAACTAGCTTTGGAATGAGTTTAAGTTTCGATGGGCCTTTTCTGGGTAAAAATTTAGACCTATTTCGAGGCAGGTTGTTACATTTAGTATCGAGCTTAGGTTACCCGATCAACGGGGATAGGTATATGCATGAGTGGGTACTTGTTATTTTTGAAAGCATTTTTCAAAAACCTTGCTACATATAAATATATATACTTATTTTGAACATATGCTTAACTCTATAAATTTCGACTATAGAAGTAGTTACGACTGTATTTCAAAAGGATGGATGAGGCGACTATGAGTTAGAAAAATGAATAGAGTTAAGTTTATGCTCCTATCCCGATTTCCCATGGGACAAAGGTTATGTCATAAGGAGTGAATAAGAAGATTGGAGACAAACATTTCATCTAGACCGATGAGAGATAAGAACCTATATGTTGCAAGCATCTGGAAGTAAGGACATAATCAAATTTTTATAAAGAATAGGTACGGAAGAAGGAAAGTTCAATAAAAAAGACAATTAAAGTCAATTTCTAAATCTAACCCCATGGGAAAGAATCTGATAAAAGGTTTTTGGAAAATTTCTTGAAATATTTTGAATAGGATTTATTAGGAAGTTGCTGTTTTGAGAAAGTAAGGAAATTTGGAAATTCATAACTTAAAATTTTTTTGAGTCAAAAGTTTTTGACTAAAAGGTTTTTGGTAGAAAGGAGTTTTCACTTTTGAAATGCTAGTTTAAAATTGGTTGAGTTAAAAAGTTTCCAATAAAGAGATTCTTCGTTTTTAAAATAAATATAAAATAAATCTTAGGTTGGACTTGATGATTTTTTTTCTACTTCATGAATTTGGAAGTTCTTTTTAAAAAAAATCTTTTTAAAAAGGGATAAATGGAAAAGGAACTTGATTAAAATGTTGTATAGGCCATTTAGGTAGAAGGAATATAAACAGAGGCAATATTTGGATATTTGGATAGAAATAGCATTGGCAATTTATATAAAATAAGATTAGTAATCTATTCAGAGATAATATAGGAGGGAAGAGATAGGAAAATGATAGGATAGAAGTTTACCTTGTCTACTCCCTTTTTCATTATTTAAGGTTATAGAAGATGTTTCTGAATGTTTGAATCAGAAGACCAACTTTTAATAAATCTTCGATGTAGAAACTTTTTGAAAGGGGAAAATTATTTTTCTCCTTTTTGGAAATTTGATTCTTTTGGAAATTCGATTCTTCAAACTGTTTTGCAAGTTGGAAATCCTTTTGGAAAATATGTTTATAAATTTCCTTTTTGAAATGAGAATATCTCTGAATTTCAAATGCCTCATACTAAAGTAATGGGGTTTCTAAGATAAAGGTTTCAAATAAGGTACTTCATGATCTTGAAACTTTAGTTTTAAGAATGGTGAAGACTAAACCAATTTTTTTATATGGAGTAGATTAGGGATCACTACCTAGTTAAGGCAAGGTAAATGTTCTAGAATATGAATAAGATAGGAATAATATGAGTAGTATGCTTAACCTGATTTGGATATTTGAAATCAGTCCCAAATATTTATTTGTGGAATGTTGGTAAAGTTGCAAAGATATTCCAGATCTATAATCAGGTTGTAAATTTGGTAGCCTTAGTTGACTTGGAATATGAATTTTTATGTTTTGATTTATTTGGAGCGGGTTTCATGGAATTTCCATAAATTTTCCAATTCCAAAATATGTATAAATGTGTGTCATTTGACTTAACAAGGTCTATACCAAAACAGGAAAGAGATGAATTGGATATGGATATTCTTTCCTGTGGTTACACCGAAAATAAAAGAAATAATTTCTTGTAATTTCAAACGAATCAAAGATCTCATTGTTCGTTAATTTATGAAAAGTTATAATGGTAATCCTCTTTGAAAAAGTAACTCGGATAAATTAAAATGTGGAAAAGAATATTCTAGTTGTAATAGCTAGAAATAGGAATATATAAATACGTATAACCGCGCTTATCGACTAAAGATAAAAATATATAAATAGCATAATTAGCATAATGTAAAACAATATTCGTACTAGTTATTAACAGCATAGTAATTATGGGACTAGGATTTATGCACATTAATTAAATATTTAATGGACTATAAATTTGTAATTAATAAAGAATTAAAAGTAATTAATCGAGGACTAATTAAAGAATTTAATATTGTATTATGGAAGAATTGAATAGGCATAATAGGTGGATTTTGAAACTGGTAGATGGAAAAAAGGGTAAAATGACAATCGATTAGAGATTGTCAATTTTGACATTAATGACCAATTATTACAAGTGATGTAAATTTATTAGAAACTAAGAAGGAGAATTAAAGATGATGGGTAATGGTGGAATGACATTCTAAGAACGACCATCTTAATTTAGTAAGGAGTATTAAGAACCTAACATCATTAACACCAGATAATGATGAATGACATCTTCTAGCAAAATTTTCTTTTATAATTTTTGGTTAAAATTGCTAGTTCTCTCCTTCTGGGTATTGGAAAAGCGTAAGATATGATATAAGATATGTTCATGTTTTATCACTGTGTTGATTTTAAGGATGGGATTAGACCGCTGGATAAATATATGCATATTTTGGAACAACGTAAATAAGAAAATTTCATAAGGATACTTAACTAGCGATAAACTGTAGATAAGACTGGAAGTTAATAAGGAAATTAGGTTAGCAACATGGAATAAAGGATGCTTCAATCCTAAAAAAATTTGGATTTTAAGAAAAATAAATTTTAGCTTGCGGAGTGTCACCATTCAATAATGGTCCTTCATCCCGGAGGAGATAAAGATGTATAGAGATATAAAGCGAATTTTCTATTAGCAAGGAAAAAAGAAGAAGGTGGCTGAATTTATTTCTAGATGTTTGACGTGCTAAAGGACAAAGACTAAGCAAGGAAAGGCCAGAAGATTTTTATGACCATTGGAGATTTCGACTTGGAAATGGAGCATATATTGATGGACTTTATAGATGGGTTGCCTAGGAGCCAAAGAGTCAATCTAGCAATTTCGGTCGTAGTGAATAGACTCACTAAAAGTGCCCATTTTATTCCCATGAGAATTAATAGGCCCGCAACAGCTTTAGGGTGAAATTTATATTGAGGAAGTTCGATTTCATGGAATTTCGATTAACATTGTTAGTGATAGGGACTCCTTTTTTACTGCCAAATTTGAAGGAGTTTACTGTTAGCTTTAAGAACTTCGCTGAATCTTAACACTGCTTACCACCCACAGACCAATAGTTGGACTGAACGGATGAATATGATTTTGGAAGACTTGTTAAGAGATTACATCATGGACTTTGGAGGATTTTGGAGGACAATGGGAGTAGAACTTACCTTTACAAAATTTCAGGTATAATAATAGTCACCAAGCGATGATTAGTATGGCACCCTATAAAGCGCTTTATGGGAGGTCATGCAAATCGCCAAATTGTTGGTAGGGAACCATCGACAAAAACCTACTCGGACCAGAATTAATTCACAAGACTTAGAGAAAGGTAGAATTGATTAGGCTGTGAATGAAGGCAACATAAGGTTATGAGAAATACTACGCGGACGAGCGAAGAAAAGAGTTAGAGTTTGATGTAGGGGACATGGTGTTTGTTAAAGCTTCCCAGCTTAAGAAGGTCGTGAGATTTGGAAAGTTGGCACCAAGATTTGTTAGGCTTTTCCTAATTTTAGAACGAATAGGAAGATTTGCTTATCGTGTGGAGCTAACAGATAAGTTGGCTGGAGTCAATAACGATTTTCACGTTTTGCATTGAAAGAAATGTCTTCATAGCATAGCCACTGTGGTAGAGCCTAATCAAATTGGGGGGACATAGAGATAGTGCCAATTGCATCGCGTGCCATCGCATGCATTGTGGAGCACGGAACTAGGAAGCTCCACAACAAAGAAATTAGGCTGGTTCACGTACAATGGGGGAAAATATGACAGAAAGCATGAGGACTTCTCGTCTTGAGCATTTCACTAGTAAAAGTTTCTCTCTAAAATTAGGCTTTGGTTGCATCGTGGTTGCTAGATTTGATGATAGCAGATGTTTGGCACACTTCTCACTATTACATTTGCACTCATATATAAAACATTTTACATGTTTAGGATGTTGCATACATGGCTATATGTCACGACACTTGCATTCATGCTAAGATTGAGCTCACCTATAACATGTCTGCATACACAATCACATTGAACTTTTTAGTTGAGTGGATGGATGTAACATCCCCTATCTGGAGGCCCGAAGCTAAGCGCTGCAGAAGCTTTAGTCATCCATAGTATTAACTTCCAGTAACCAAATACGGTAATGTTAATGGTATCCATAATATCAAAAGCACTTAAATATGAAATAAAATCATCACAGATTAAAACACTTTTCTGATTACATTACAAATCAACATTTCATATCTAAGTTACATAATCCTAAACGATTCCCAAGTTTAGATCAAATATAATTATCATAAAATACGCCAAGAGCAACATATGACGATGGCCCCTTGGATGATTAGAGAACTAAATAGTCATATCAGACTTAATACAACATAGTGGAAATAAAACATAACAACTCCTAAATAGCTAACTTTAGCCTCCTGCCCGTCCTGGGAAGCTTTATTCGTCCACCTACTAAAACCTGTAAATCCTCAACCCTCAGTCTACTCAAATCAATTTTTAGCACCCGAGAGTTTAAGGGGAAAAACATAAACTTCGAGTCAGACATAAAGCTTGGTGTGAATAATACAATACATCTCGATTTACTGATATTAAGTGAGACCACGCCGTTTAGCGGAACGGGTTTCCTTTCACTAATATCCTTTTAAAACATATCTTTTGCAAATCTAAATCCTACAACCAAACTTGTTAAAACATTTAGTAATATCATGTATGCATATAAATCAAGTAATAAATGGACTATCTGTCCGAACACTATAGTTTTGTTTGGCTAACTACTAACCTTTGGCTGACTCAGACCTACCATACAAATTAAAAAAATATTCTAAATTCTGTAAGATACTCTTCTGGACGGTCTGTCCCTAACTTACTTCTTCCAGGGTCAACTGATCCTAATGGTTTCCTTTCTGTGTATAACATCATTTTAGTCTTACCTATGACAAAGCCCTACACACTGTAATTTTGGACTTATATTAGCTAGGGGATACTAGCTAAAGTATAGGGCTCGACCCCATACCAGTCCCATCTGGTATCCTAATATCTGAGTCATTTTACTTAGGGTCATCTACCCTTAAAATTTTCCTTGAAAATATTTCTTTCAAATTGATTTAACCCTTTAAATCATACTTAAACAAGGAAAATGTACTCTATGCTTTACTCAGATCACTTTCCATGTTATATATACTTTACACAAAACATTGTTGATGAAAACATTCAGAACCTTTGAAAGTACCTCTTCTGAAACCATTTACATTAAACCTTTCGAAAACATTTAAATCATCTCTTTCGAAAGCTTTAGGAAACCTTAGACATCCTCCTTTCAAAACACTTTAAATATTGCCTTTTGAAACCATTGGAAACCTTCCATTTAAAACCTTCCAAAAACATTGGGAAACCACCCCTTCGAATCCTTCATTTAAAACCTTTCGAAAGCATTCAAATACTTTTCTATAAACAAACCTTTCGAAAGCATTGGTTTCAAGTAAAACATGTGGAACAACATTTCGAAACCGCTTAAATCCATTCTTTTCAAAACCTTCGGGTTTAAATTTCAATAGAACAAAGGGTCTAAAATAACAAAGTCGAAAGCAAAATTTCAAAAGCAATTCCTAAGTAAAAGAAGTGGACGGTGTCAAAATCTATCCCTTCGAAAGCATTGGAGAAGCGGTTTAGGTTTTAAAACAAAGAAACCCTTTCGAAAGCATTACTTCGAAAACTAAGATGCGACAGCTAGGGGTTTCGACACCTTCGAAAGCTTCTTTATAAAACAAAAGCGCAACCTCTTTCAAAACCATTCTTTAAAACGATTTAACCAAGTCAAAAGCTATCTAAGTTGAAAGCATTCTTCTCGAAAGCAAAGCAGGCGCATTTCCTTTTAAAATCATAGCAACATTTCGACCCCTTCGGAAACCTCTGTTTCAACCCAGAACCTTTCGCATATGTCCAGTTCACTACGTACCAAGTCTTTGATACCATGCGCATTAGTTTCGACGAAGATGGAGGTGGAAGTACTTGGTCGAAAGGTATGTGCCGAAAGTGGCGAAACAGCAAAGTCTTATAAAAAAACCGATTTTTTTCTTGAAGAAGTAATTTCTTTTCAACTAACCTGCTTTGTTTGTCAACATATGATTGGTTGCTAATTTCTTTCTAATAAAAGTGCTGCCTAAATTTCAGAAGTAAATAATTTAAAAGATTTACAAAATGCCCCTTCTCATTTTATAAATTTATGAAACATTTAAGTCCCATATCTTAAATAATTTTGTATACTTATTAAAACACTTAGGTAAATTCTACAAAAATTCACAAAAATCATTTTTAATATATTTTCTAACATATATTAATTTCTAACCCAAAAACAATATAAATTAGTCGTATTTAATTTTAAACCCAATTAACCATTTTCCTCACAAGAAATTAACAATAAATCCACATTAATTCAGAAAATTATGAAATTTGAAACCCATCTCTAAAATATTATTTCTGACCTTATCTCAAATTCGCAAGATATTTGGATGTCATATAATAGGGTTTTCACATTAAAACTTATCATAAAATCCATATGAAATAACATAAATCAGCAACAAGCATATATATCCATTTTAACAATCAAAACATGGCAAAACATTTGCAAAATAATTTGAATTTCAATCTAAAACCGAATAAAACATGAGATGTAACCTATTATTCACCTTTTGCTTTGTTGTTAAGGAGTTGAGATTTGAGAATGGATTTGATTAATCTTCCTCTTGATCTTTAGCTTTTCTTCTTCTAGCTTTTTCTAATGGTGGCCAACCTCTAATATTTGATTTTTGACAGTGAACGTGTAAAATGAAGTGGTGTGAGGGTTTAAGGTATAAGAATAAGACTTATTCCTATTTTACCCTTATCTAATTCCCTAACCTATTTCATTTTAAATTTCATTTAGTTTATTAGTTCAACTAGGCACGGCTCCCCTTTATTATACAAATCTCAATCCCCTGACTATTTCATTATTTCATTTAATTTAACTAATTAAATGTCCTAAATAATGTTAATCAAAATTTGGGTCGTTACAGACTCCCCTTCTTAACGAATTTCATCCTCGAAATTACGATAAGGTACACAACAAATCAATGCTAAAGGTAAAACATATCATGAAACAAATTAGGATAAACGTATCTAATCCTACTCTCGGTTTCCCAAGTATAGTCTCTCTCATTGTCGCTCCACTGGACCATAACTAATCCGACTGTCTTGTTCCTTAGCCTATTCTCACCTCTTGCGACTATACGAACTAGCTTCCTAACTATAGTCAAGTTCGGTTCCACTATTAAGTCATCTAACACAGTCGGTGCTATAGTAGTCTCCGGATCACGAATACACTTTCCCAGATGAAAAACATGAAAAATATCATGGACTCCTACCAAACTGTTTGGTAACTCTACTCTATATGCGAGTTTCCTGATCCTTCCTATAACAGGAAATGGTCCTACAAATCTCGGTACCAATTTCCCTGATTTCCCGAATCGAATTACACCTTTCATCGGTGATACCTTGACGAAAACATAATCTCCTACTGAGAACTCTAAGTCCTTCCGTCTTCTATTACCATAACTCTTCTTCCTAGATTGAGCTTCCTTCATTCTAGCTCGAATCAACTCAATCTTCTCTCTAATTAAATCCAAACCAAGAACCAACCTATCCCCTGTCTCTAACCAACAAACTGGAGATTTGCATGGCCTTCCATACAAAGCTTCGCACGTTGCCATCCCTATATTAGCCTGCTAACTATTGTTATACGAAAATTCAACTAAGTATAGATGGTCTTCCCATGATCCTCTGAAATCTAGCACACAAGCTCTTAACAAATCCTCCAAGACTTTGTTACCTCTTTCCGTTTTCCCATCGGTCTATATTGGTAAGCGGTACTCATCTTGAACTTGGTACCTAAAATCTCCTATAGACTCTTCCAGAACCCGCTAGTGAATAAGGAATCTCTATCACTTACTATACTACTAGGAATTCCATGAAGTCTAACTATATTTTTCATAAATAACATAGCTAAAACAGGTGTCGTCCCGGTTGACTTAACTGGAATGAAATGGGCGCTCTTGGTTAACCTGTCCACTATGACCCATATGCTTTCATAATTTCCTCTATTAGATCTTGGCAACCCGTCAATAAAATCCATTAAGATATAATCCCGCTTCCAAACTGGAACATCTAAAGGCTGAAGTAACCCACTCAGTTTTTGATGTTCAGCTTTCATCTGTTGACAGTTCAGACACTGCTTCACGCATAAGCCTACATCTCTCTTCATACCTTCCCAAAAGAAACTTCTCTTCATGTCCTGATATATCTTAGTTCCTCCTGGATGAATAGTGAACTTCGAACGATGGCATTCTTCAAGAACTTCCTTCCTAAAGCTTCCTGCATTTGGAATACATAACCTTCTTTTCTTTCTCAACCACCCATTCAGGTCAAGACTAAAATCTTTCAAGTCATTGCTCTCTATTCCATCCCTGAACTTCCTGATCCGTTCAACTAATAATGGATCCTCCATCTGTTTAGAAGCAATCTTTTCGATCATCATCGGTCGAACTTATAAACATGACAACATAGCGGTTTCTACACTAGTTCGACCCCAAGATCTCCATTGTACTCTGCATGTAGTCAATGCTTCCAAATCTTTCCACCCTGCTATCATCGCCAACACTACATTCTAATGTTTTATGCAAAGTGCATCTGCAACCTTGTTGCCTTTCCCTGGTGTGTACTCAATACCAAAATCATAAGCGGCTATAAACTCTAACCACCTCTGTTGTCTCATATTCAGCTCCTTCTGGGAGAATAAATACTTTAGCGATTTATGATCCGTATACTTTACCTTTAATGCAAAAATCACCGTAGCTAATTCCAAATCGTGAGTGGGGTATCATGCGGTCTAAGCTGTCGAGATGCATAGGCACTTTACCCCTTTGCATTAACACAGCTCCTAACCCAGTTCCACATGCATATGTATATACTACTAAATCCTGGTTCCCTTCTAGAATAACTAACACGGGTGCATTAGTCAATAAGTGTTTCAGCTTCTGGAATGCCTCCTCACACTTGTTGGCCCAGACAAACTTCACATCCTTTCGCGTTAGCTTGGTCATCGATGCTGCTATGCACGAAAAATCCTTTATGAACCTCCGATATTATTCAGCTAATCCAAGAAATATCTTTATCTCAGTCACTACCTCGGGTCTCTTCCAATTATTCACCGCCTCGATCTTAGTCAGATCTACAGACAACCCTTTCTCTGAGACTACATGACCAAGAAACTTCACTTCCTTCTTCCAGAAATGACACTTTGAAAATTTCGCATTCAGCTGATGCTACTTCAACGTCTCAAGCACCACTCTAAGATGAACTTCATGCTCTCTTTCATCCTTAGAGTATATTAAAATATCATCTATGAAAACCAACACGAACCTATCCAAGTGCTCTCAGAAAACTCGGTTCATCAAATCTACAAAGAATGCTGGCGCATTAGTCAGTCCGAACGGCATTACTAACCATTCATACGATCTATATCTGGTTCTAAACGTCGTCAAAGGAATACTATCCTCTGCCACTCTAAGCTGATGGAACCCTGTCGCTAAATCCAACAAGGAAAATACCTTGGCTCCACTTAACTGGTCGAACAAATCGTCAATTCTAGGCAATGGATATCGATTCTTTATCGTCTTCTCATATAACTTACGATAATCAATACATAACCTCAACGATCCGTCCAGGTTCTTAGTAAACACTACGGCTGCTCCCCAAGGCGAACTACTTGGTCTGATAAAATTCTTGCCTTCCAAATCAACCAACTGCACCTTCAACTCCCTCATCTCGGTATGCGTCATCCTGCTTGGCAGTCTACTTACTGGCTCTACTCCAGGCACTAAATCTATCCTAAACTCAATGGCTTGTTTCGATGGTAGTCCTACTACAAGGTCAAAGACATCTACGAATTCTCTAACAATGAAAACTCTATTTAACTCATCTTCTACCTCCACAACACCCAACAAAGCGTCAACCTCACAACTAGGGTTTTCTATGGAGTATACTATCTGATCTCTACTGTCAGGGGGTTTAAGTGGTATTACCCTATCATGGCAAAATATCCTGGCATCGTATTTACTTAACCAATCCATACCCAAAATAATTCCAAACCCTATGAAATCAAACACATGCAAACTGCAAACAAAGGTATGACTTAACAAATCAAACTCTAAGTGGTCACACTTCATCTCAGGTGTCGCATAACCTCCTATCGGATTTGCAACCCTTAAGGAAGTAACTAGGTATGAGGGTTCTAGGTTAAGCTTATCTACCAATAATGAGATATAAAAGAATGCAATGCACTGGTATCAAACAGAACTCTAAGTGATATACCATAAGTCAAAAGTGTACCTCCCAACACAGCTTTTCCCCTCTCCTCTGCTATTTGTCTCGAGGTAGCTCGTTCTAATGCAAACATCTTACCTTTCCCATCCTTGGCTGGCTCCTTGCACTGGTTCTTATACTGTCCAATTTGATCGCAGTTGAAGCATCTAATATTCTTCTTCGCGATCACCTTTTTTCCATCACCCGAGCGACAATCATTTGTGAAATGCCCTTTCTTGTCACATTTATAACAAACAACCTCCACCTTTCCCTTCTTGGTAGCTCCACCCTTCTGAGCTCCCTTCTTGTGGCAAAACTTCCTTTTCTGACTCTGCACTACTTGAACCTCCTTTTCCTTATTTCTTTTAAGAAAAGAAAGCATCTCTTCGTGTCTCAATGCCATCTCAACAACATCATCACATTGGTCCCTAATGTGTGATAACATAGCACTACCAAGCTCAGGCTTCAACCCCCTGATGAACTTCTCATTCCTCTTAATCACAGTATTCATTGTAGCATAACCATATCTCGCTAACTCCTCAAACCTTGTTGCATACTACAACACAGTCATGTCTCCCTACTCCAACTCAGCAAACTTCCTGAGCAGAGTGGACTTTGCAATCTTCGACATAAACCTCTCCTCAAATCTCCTTTTAAACTCTGCCAATGTCATCGTCTCTTTATTAACTCTGATCGTAACACTGTTCCACCAATACAACGCTACTCCTTGTAACTGTCTAGAAGCAAGCCTTCTGTTCTGCTCATCATTAAACCCCAAGTCAAAAAAAATCATCTCGCAATAAAGCAACCAATTCTCTACTTCAATCGCGTCTTCGGTACTAATGAATGACTTTCCTCCCAACCGAGCATAATCTCTACTCAGAATAGCATAGTTGTTGACCACTGGAGCTTCTTGATTTCCTCCTCCAACTACTCCAGCAGTAACTCCCGCTTGCATCATGTTTACGAAGAATTGATACATTGCTCCCATGTCAACTTGCATGACTCCAGAACCCACATTTCCAGCTTGTGCCTGACCTTGGTTCCTCCTGGTATTTGGTCTGGCATTTCCATTATTTATAGTGCTTCCCTCACCAAGGTTAACTCTTCCACTTCTAGTGTCCATTTCTACATTCGAGTCTTCGTAAGCTACGGAAGAATAGCCTATGAGAGATAGGAGAATAGAGCTAAAGCGTATACTTATATATAGCAAAATAAATACAAGTACGTTACTATAACGTTATCCTATACCTCGATCTTTTCCCTTATTCCTTAGGATTATGTTTTCAAAAATCATTTTAGTTTAAAGTTTTTTTATCAACCTATGCTCTGATACCAAGTTGTAAGATCCCTTATCTAGAGGCCCGAAGCTAAGCGCTACAAATGCTGCAATCATCCATAGTTTTAACTTCCGGTGACCAAATACGGTAATGTTAATGGTATCTATGATATCAAAAGCACTTGAATATGAAATAAAATCATCACTGATTAAAACAATTTTTTGATTACATTTCAAAACAACATTTCATATCCAAGTTACATAATCCCAAACGTTTCCCAGGTTTAGGTCAAATATAATTATCATAAAATACGCCAAGAGCGATATATGACGATGCTCCCTTTGATGATCAGAGTACTAAATATTTGTATTAGACTTAATACAACACATCAGAAATAAAACATAACAACCCCTAAATAGATAACTTCAGCCTCCTGCTGGTTCTCGGAAGCTTTATTTGTCCACCTACTAAAACCTATAAATCCTCAACCCTTAGCATACTCAAATGAATTTTTAGCACCCGAGAGTTTAAGGGGAAAAACATAAACTTTGAGTCAGGCATAAATCCTGGTGTGAATAATATTATACATCTTGGTTTACTGATATTAAGTGAGACCACACCACTTAGCGGAATGGGTTTCCCCTTACTAATATCATTTTAAAACATATCTTTTGCAAATCTAAATCCTGCAACCAAACTGGTTAAAGCAATAGTAGTAATATCATGTATGCATATAACTCAGGTAATAAATGGACTATCTGTCCGAACACTATAGTTTTGTTTGGCTAATTACTAACCTTTGGCTGACTTGGGCCTACCAAACAAATTAAACAAATATTCTAACTTCTGCTAGACACTCTTCTGGACGGTCTATCCCTAACTTACTTCTTCCAGGATCAACCGATCCTAATGGTTTTGCGGGCTCACCAATAACCTATCCTTACTCTGTATATTCCTTTCTGTGTGTAACATCATTTTAGTCTTACCTGTGACAAAGCCCTACACATTGGAATTTTGGACATATATTAGCTAGGGGCTACTAGCTAAAGTATAAGGTGCGAACCCATACCAGTCCCATTTTTTATCCTGATATCCGAGTCATTTTACTTAGGGTCATCTACCCTTAAAATTTTCCTTGAAAATATTTCTTTCAAATTGATTTAACCCTTTAAATCATACTTAAACAAGGAAAATATACTCTATGATTTACTCAGATCACTTTCCATGTTATATATACTTTACACAAAACATTGTTGATGAAAGTACCTCTTTTGAAACCATTTACATTAAACCTTTCAAAAACATTTAAATCATCTCTTTCGAAAGCTTTATAAAACTATAGACATACTCCATTCAAAATACTTTAAACATTGCCTTTCGAAACCATTGGAAACCTTCCATTTAAAACTTTCAGAAAACATTGGGGAACCATCCTTCGAATTCTTCATTTAAAACCTTTCGAAAGCATTCAAATACTTTTCTATAAACAAACGTTTTGAAAGAATTAGGTTTAAGTAAAACACATGGAACAACCCTTCGAAACCATTTAAATCCATTCCTTTCGAAACCTTCGGGTTTAACTTTCAATATAACAAAGGGTCTTAAAACAACTAAGTCGAAAGCACTCTTTTGAAAGCAATTCCTAAGTAAAAGAAGTGTACAGTGTAGAAACCTATCCCTTCGAAAGTATTGGAGAAGCGGCTTAGGTTTTAAAACAAAGAAACTCTTTCGAAAGCATTGTTTCGAAAGGTAAGATACAGCAGCTAGGGGTTTCGACCCCTTCGATAACTTCTTTATAAAACAAAACCACAACCTCTTTTGAAACCATTCTTTAAAACTATTTAACCAAGTCAAAAGCTATCTAAGTCGAAAGCATTCTTCCCGAAAGCAAAGCAGGCGCATTCCCTTTTAAAAGCAAAGCAAGGTTTCGACTATTTCAAAAAACCCTGTTTCGACTTAGTACCTTTCGCCTATGTCTAATTCACTACGTACCAAGTCTTTGATACCATGTGCATTGGTTTCGATGAAGATGGAGGTGGAAGTACTTAGTCGAAAGGTATGTGCTGAAAGTGGCGAAACATTAAAGTCTTATAAAAAACTGATTTTTAACTTGAAGGAGTAATTTCTTTTCAACTAACCTACTTTGTTCGTCAACATATGATTGGTTGCTAATTTCTTTCTAAAATCTTTTCTAAAAGTGCTGCCGAAATTTTCAGAAGTAAATAATAAAAAAGATTTACAAAATGCCCCTTCTCCCTTAATAAATATATAAAACATTTAAGTCACATACCTTAAATAATTTTATATACTTATTAATAAACTTAGGAAAATTCTACAAAAATTCCCAAAAATCATTTTTAATATGTTTTCTAACATATATTAATTTTTGACCCTGTTGAGCGAGATTCTACCGGACCAGCTCCACGAAAGACCCACTGCCGGACCAAACTGCGCCCTCACTACCGAACCAAAGGAAACCCACGGCCATAGAACTACCGGACCAAACTGCGCCCTCACTACCGAACCAAAGGAAACCCACGACCATAGAACTACCGAACCAACTCCTAACCAACCTCCACCGAACCAACTCCTAACCAACCTCCACCGAACCAGCCTATACCGGACCAACTCCCCACCGGTCCAAACCTCTCCACCGAATGAAGCCTCCACCGAACGAAAGGAAGCCGGACCAGATCCACCAGGCCAGATTACGTCGGCCCAGGCCCGCCAGCTGCTATATACCTCCAAGACCCCTACCCCCAGCCTCACTCTATAAATAGAGGGGCAGGGGTACAACAATGGGGACAAGTTTTGAGAGCTCAAGCACGGAGAGAACTTTCAAACAACTTTCTTTTACTTGTATCAAAGCTTTGTACTTGTAATCAAAACAAGAGAAGAGAAATAACATATAAAGTGGACGTAGGCACATTCTGGCTGAACCACTATAAACTTGCGTGTCTTTTTACAGTTTAGTCCCTGCTTTTCATATATTTGCATAAATCACCCAAATCACTAAGAACAACATAAGATCTACTAAATCATACAACTTTGAGGTGTTTGTCCATTTTTTGTGCAAACATTTTTGGTGCTTTCACTGAGAGCTAGAAGCTCGAAGCTTCAGCTTCATCCACTTAACAAGTTTTCCTAACAGCATCATCCGCCACTTGGAAAACATGCCTCCCAAACAGAGAAAAGATGTTAACAAAGGAAAAAACATCGCATCCAGCAGTCTTCCAGATCCAACTGTCACGAATCAAGTAAATCGTCCTCCTCCAGCAGCAGTAACAAATGAAGGACAGTCTAACCCAACCACTCCTGCCACAGAACAGCCCGCGGCAATTACTAGGGCAGATTTGGACAGAGTCGTGGTTGAAGTAACTAACCGCTTCACGTCCCAGCAGGAAGCCTTGGTGGACCATCTCATGTCACGCTTAAGGGATGCTGAAGAATCCAACCGCAACACTGAATCATGGGGCGAGTCCCAGTCTGGAGGATCTCAGAGACAATAAAGATCTTCCTTCTTCGAAGGAGCTAACGGCAGAAGTAGCCATGGCAGGAGCCGAGACCGAGCACAGCCCGAAGTTAGGCCTGAGGAAATGTTTGGTACCGAACCCAACGGGGGAGGTACCGGACGGAGGTCAACTGTAGTTGAGCCTGTCATACTGTCTATCCACGGAAACGCCGGTGAACGGGGCCGAGCTAGAGTCCAGCCCGAAGTTGGACCCGAGGAAGTGCTTAGATCAGAACCCAGCAGGGGAAGATCAAGGCAAGGGCCAACTGTAGCTGACCCTAGCATGCCCCCAGAAGATCAAAGGCAGCCGCTGGAAAATATGATGAACGATAGACGATACCATCCCTACAGGTCATCTGGACGGAATCAATCCCACAGAACAGAACCAAACTCATTTCTATCTGCTCCAAATTCTAATGAAAGGATGGCACGCTTATTCAGAGAGTGTGTCCAACGGGAGCAAAGAGATCGAGGGATAGGCGCTAGGGTAACCAGCCCTTTCGCCCGCAATATCGAAATTGCTATCACTCCCCGAGAATGGAAGATGCCGACAATGGAACCTTACAAAGGAACCTCCGACCCCGTTGTACACTTACAGAGGTACACGCAACATATGCTCATGAGTGGAGCAACAGAGGGAGTACTATGCAAATGCTTTCCGCTCTTCTTAGCAGATCTCGCTACCTCCTGGTTCTGTCATCTACCCCAGGGATCCATCAACTCGTGGGAAATGTTGAAAGAAAAGTTTATCAGTCAGTTCCGCATCCATGTGGAACAACCTAAGGACGCTTATTCCTTATTCAGCGTCAAACAGAAACCTGGAGAAAAACTGCAGCAATACCTAACCCGATTCAATGCCGCAGCAGCCGCAGTCCAAGATGCCGATGAGAAGCTTATCCTAATGGCCCTCTGTAGTGGTGTGCATCCGGACACTAAATTTGCTAGAAGATTGACGAAAGAAAAACCAGCTACTTTACCCGATTTCTTCCATGAAGCCGGGAAATACATGAGGCTTGAGGATGCTGCCGTTGAGGGGCAGTCAGGACAGCAAAATAAGGCAACTCACAGCAACGCCCCCGCTGTGGCAAGGGACGTTCGAAGAAATGATTCCAGAGACAATGCTGGGGGCAAGAAGGGAGAAAAGCGCCTATATCGGTCTGGGCCGAGATTCGACACTTACACTCCTTTGAACGAGACCGTCGAAAATATCTTCCTTGCCATAGATACAAACGCCCACCATACAAAAAGGAATCAGATAACGCGCAGAAATCTGGAAAGTTCTGCCGCTTCCACGAATCTCACGGGCATGATACCAATGAATGCCATCATCTTCGGGATCTGATTGAGGAACACATCAGAAGGAAGAAACTGGAATGTTATGTAAAAAGTTAGGACAGGACTCCAGCTCCTGCCAATGAAAACCCAAGGCTACCCTCACCGGACACCGGCAGAGGAAACCGCAACACTAGCAGCTCTAGTCAAGAGAAAATAGTGGTCCATACCATCTCAGGAGGACCGCACATCGCAGACAGAAGCTGGAAAGAGATGGAAAGGTATGGAAAGTCGCTTAGAGACAATAAAGACTGTGTCAATTCGGTTATAGAAGAGCGCCACCCGAAGCGGAAAGAGAGTAATGACATCACATTCGGTAAGCGTGACCTAGAAGGAAGGCAGTACCCTCACATGGATCCCATGGTCATCTCTGCCCGACTCGGTCCCGCCGAAGTTTACCGAATCCTGGTAGACACTGGAAGCTCAGTAAACATCCTGTTCAAACACGCATTCGACAAAATGAAGCTATCAATGAAGGATGTATCTCCCTACGATAAACCACTACACGGTTTCACTGGGGATGCTAAGATGCCCCTCGGGCAACTGGACCTCTTTGTTGAGATTGGAAGCCATCCCCGCTCCATTGTACGGAAGCAGACGTTCGTGCTAATAGAAAACCATTCGGCATACAACGCCTTCTTAGGAAGACCAGCCTTGTCTGACTTCCAAATTGTCCTAGCCCCATGGTGCCTAAAGATGAAATTTCCAACACACAATGGAGTAGGGGAAGTGGAAGGAGACCAGGACGTTGCTCGAGACTGCTATGTGACTGAACTTCGCAACAACCACAAGAAGGATAAAGGGAAGGGTGTAGAGATTGCCCTCTGCACAAAAAGTTTAGAAGCATAGCAACTAAAGAAATCCCCTCCTCTTCGATATACCAGCGACCCTTTCAATGAATTAGACCCTAGGGACAAAGAGGAGGAGGCCACTGCCGAGCCTGCAGAGGCTATGGAGTTTATATTTGTAGACAAGCACGACTCAAGTAGACTATTGAAAATTGGGTCCCAACTAAAAGCCGAATTGAAGGAACAACTCATCGATTTTCTCCGCCACAACTTGGATGTATTCGCATGGTCACACGCTGACATGACCGAAATCTCCCCCGACATAGCCTGCCACGTATTAAAAATTGATCCTACCAAGGCGCTTGTAAAACAAAGAAAGAGAAGTATGGGGGCAGAGCGATCAGCAGCCCTCGATGAAGAAGTAAAGAATCTACTCGCCAATGACTTCATACGAGAAGCTATCTACCCGGAATGGATCGCCAACCCGGTGCTGGTAAAGAAGGCTAATGGGAAGTGGCGAAGCTACATTGACTTTTCCAACCTAAACGACACCTGCCCAAAGGATTGCTTCCCACTTCCCAGAATCGACCAACTTGTAGACAGCACAGCCGGGCACGAGCTCCTATCTTTTATGGATGCACACTCAGGATATAACCAAATTCCTATGCATGCTCCCGACCAAGACCACACTAGTTTCATCACTGACCGGGGTTTATACTGCTATAAGGTAATGCCTTTCGGACTTAAAAATGCAGGAGCCACCTACCAGCGCCTCGTCAACAAGATGTTTGCAGGGCTAATAGGACAGACTATGGAAGTATATGTGGATGACATGCTGGTGAAGTCAAGGAAAGCCAAAGATCACGTAAACCACCTAGGCAAAATGTTTCAAGTACTCCGCCAGTATGGAATGGAGTTGAATCCTCTAAAATGCTCCTTCGGAGTGTCATCAGGAAAGTTCTTAGGATTCATCGTTCATGCCAGGGGGATTGAAGCGAACCCTGAACAAGTCCGAGCGCTAAGGGAGATCAAGATACCTTCCACCCGAAAGGAAATGCAAAGCCTAAATGGAAAAGTGGCCGCCCTAAGCCGATTCATCTCCAAGGCAACGGACAAGTGCGTCCCCTTTTTCGAAGCTCTAAAGAAAGACAAAGGAAAGTTCGAATGGACTGACGAATGCTTAACCCCTTTCCTTAACCTAATCGAACACCTCCAGAAACCACCGGTACTCTCGACTCCAAGCGAAGGCGAAGAATTATACCTATACCTTGCTGTGTCATCTCACGCCCTAAGCGCTGCCTTGGTAAGGGAAGACAACCGCACGCAACGGCCAGTTTACTTCGTCAGCAAAAGGTTTACTGGGGCGGAAGTCAGATATCCTAAACTTGAGAAGCTAGCATACTGTTTACTAATCACATCACGGAAACTGCGTCACTACTTCCAGTCCCATTCCATCAAAGTTCTGACCGATCAACCACTAAGGCAGGTACTCCATCGTCCCGACACTTCTGGGCGACTACTTAAATGGTGCATTGAACTAAGTCAGTATGATATCACCTATCACCCTCTTACCACCATCAAGGGACAAGCCATGGCTGATTTCATTGCAGAATTCACTACCAACGAAGATAAGGAGCAATTGGAAATAACAGAAGATATCAAGTGGAATCTCTTTGTGGATGGTGCATCGAACGAACAAGGCTCGGGGGCAGGTGTGGTAATAATCACTCCCAGGGGAAACAAACTGTACTATGCTATAAGGTTGGAGTTCGCTGCCACCAACAACGATGCAGAGTATGAAGCAGTGATAGCCGGACTAGAAATTGCCATAGAAATCGGAGCCAATTCTTTGTGTCTTCACAGCGATTCTCAACTTATTGTTAATCAAATACTAGGAGAATTCCAAGCTCGAGAAGAACGACTCATAGCATATTTAAAGAAGACCAAGTTACTTCTCAGCCGATTGGACCACTACTTAGTCAAACACATCCCTCGGGAAGAGAACCAAGAGGCCGACGAATTGGCAAAGCAAGCAAGTGTGAGAGACATCACCATCTTCGAGGCAGTAACCATCTCAAAGCAACTGGCCCCAAGTTTTGAGCAAGTGAATCTGATAGCTGCAACCGAGGAAGCAACTTGGATGACTCCCATCCGAGACTACCTACAAAGTGGCACACTACCCAATGGATGTAACGAAGTCAAGAAAATCTTGAGGAAAGCATCCCGCTACACAATACAAGAAGACATCCTCTATCGGCGCGGATTCTCTAACCCGTTATTAAGGTGTGTCGCTGGGAGGGAAGCCAAGGAAATCTTATCCAACATCCATCAGGGAAGCTGCGGAGATCACACCGGAGGGCAAACATTAGCAAAAAAGATACTCCGATATGGATATTTCTGGCCCACCTTAAGCAAGGACGCCTTAGATTTCGTCAAAAAGTGTGACAGATGCCAGAAGTTTGCTAAGATTCCGCGGCTACCAACAACTGAGATTACTCAAATGACCAGCCCTTGGCCCTTCGCAATATGGGGAACTGACTTAATCGGCGAGCTACCGATGGGCCGAGGCGGGGCCAAATATGCTATAGTGGCAGTTGATTATTTCACCAAATGGGTGGAAGCGGAACCTCTGAATAAAGTATCTTCAGCAAAAGTTATTAACTTCTTGATCAAAAATATTCTATGCAGGTACGGGGTCCCACTCAAAATCATATCAGACAATGGACTTCAGTTTGACAGCGAGGAATTCGCCAACTGGTGCCAAGAGCATGGAATTCACAAAAGCTTCTCATCCGTAGCATATCCCCAGGCAAACGGACAAGTCGAAGCCGTCAACAAAATTCTGAAAACTCTAATAAAAAAGAAACTCGAAAAGTCAAAGGGCGCTTGGGTGGATGAACTCCCTACGGCACCGTGGGCCTATCGCACATCTTTCAGAACATCAACGGGGCATACTCCCTTCTCTTTGGCATACGGATCGGAGGCTATGCTCCCAGTTGAAACCATTGTGCCTTCCCACCGTAGGATCCACTATAACCCAGAAGAGAACGAAGAACTCCTCCACATGACTTTGGATCTAGTGGAGGAGAGAAGGAATGATGCAGTCCTTAAAGCAGCGGCCCACAAGCAGAAAGTGGCAGCACAATACAACTCCAAAGTCAAGCATCGTACCTTACAAGAAGGGGACCTTGTCCTCAAGCGAATCTTCCCTCGCCCCGGAGCACTAGATCCAATCTGGGATGGACCATATGTAATTCATAAAGATCTCCACAATGGAGCTTATATTTTGTCAACAGTGGACGGTGAGGTGTTCCAGAGAGCATGGAACATCCAGCACCTCCGTCGATACTTTTCTTAACTTGTACTGCCCATGTGAAGTGAGTTAACAAAGAGAATCAGTGGACGTAGGCCTTTTCGTGCCGAACCACTTTAAAAAACCTTGTCTCTTTTTTAACTTGTTCCTTTATATCTTGGCTGCTCGTTAACTTTATCCTTTTCTGTTGAACAAAATCCTATGCGTATAGCATTTCCACTCAAAGCACTCCACAGCGCAACTTCACCTGGACAAGACCTAACAGGTACTATGCGAATCTATGCCCTCGCCAATGAGACACTTTTGCTCCGGCATCCCTCTACTGCGGGTTAACTCATTGCTCGCGACGGCCCTTAAAGCCAACTATAATGAGCCGATTATAAGCCACCGAGAAGGCCGACTATAGCCGAGGCAGCTCATTATGGCGTTCGGCTCGCCGAAAACTGTGAACCGACTATAAGCCCCAACATAAGGTGTGGCCAGCCAGGGGCAGTTCACAGTTGACGATCGACACCCACGCTAGCCGGCCACAGTAAATCGAATAATACCCACGATTACGGGCCATAATGGTCCAGGTAGTTACTGTGCGCGATCTCGGCTCCGATGTGTCTTAAGTGCGGCTGTGGTAAAAAAGAATTAACTCCCCGCGGAGGCGTAAGATGGGTGACAAATGTCTCCAAGACCCACAGCTAGGGAAAGTGACTACAAAACCCGTTTGCCACGAACTTAAGCACATCGAAGGCCTTCCGTGATTGGAAGTTTTACTTTTTCACATATTTCAGTTTTACTTAAGAAGCTTTTCTCCTATCCTTTGTAACAATTCTTGAAGTACAGGACACGGGACAGGGGACGCTCACTAATAGAAGCGAATACCCACATCAAGATACTGGACCGCATCCCTTACTCGGTCATGCAGGATGTTCAAAGCTGCCATCTACAAGCAAAATATAAAGGGCAGTACTTCCTTCTTTCATATATAAACACATGACTGTAATTTATTCACACCTCACGCTAGCATTGCAAGTCATGAAATCATGTTTTAAACAAGAACCTGACATCAAACACCATTTAATTACAAGAATATGCATAGCTATATTTCTTATACAACATGTCAAAACAGCAAAAACATTCAAAAGACGACAAAATCAGCTTAAGTTAAAGAATTACACATCAAGAATAGAGCTATTTATTACAAGTAGCAGGAATTACAACCTAAAAGTTACTCTACTGTTTTAAGACTAACATATACAACCCCGTCAAGTCCACAAAAAGAGTTTTTCCAGGTCTGATCAAGGGGCCGGCTGCATTGGAGTTTTATCCTTGTCCTGTTGACCACCTATCCAGTCAGAGAAAGGATTCATTAGTGATAAGAAACCAATTTAATGGAGAGACTAAAAAGGAAGACTTACCAGCACCTGCTTCTTAACTATCCTGGTCGTCATCCTCTACTTGCACACCTGCCTCCTCAGCAGCAAGCAACCGCATACCCTCCTTCACCGCCACCTTCTCCTCCTTGGTAAACTGGGCAGTGACCACATCCATGCTGAAGGCCACGCCACCCTCTTTATCCGCATCCGCCTTAGCCTCCTCCAGAGCCCGAAGATAAATCTTAGCCATGACCCTAGGATAATCATCCATCCAGGATAGGTTGCCATGCTTCCAAGTTCGGAAGTACATGTCCTGAAGCATTTCATCCATCATCCCCTCATTCTCCTCAAACTCCCTCATCCGGGCCTCGGAAGCCGACAACCTTCCAATGGCAGTTTCTCTCTCCAATCGGTATCTCGAGCAGTCAGCCTGAAGGGATTTCCGCATCGCCTCCATCTCCTCCTTCAGCCTAACCTGAGCAAGCTCTGCGGCTTCAAGCTTCCCCGACAGCTCCTCTACCCGCTCAAGATCCGCCCTCCGAACCTCATCCACTGTCGAGATGGCCATATTTATCTGCTCCTTGCAGGCAGCCTCCATCTTCCGCAGTTCTGCCTTACTAGCCTCCTCCATAGCCTTCCTCAACCGTCCGGAGGCAGCCTCATGCTGAGAAATCTGAATGGCCTGATCAGCGAGCTGTTTGGCTTGGTCCGAAACCATCAATCGTAGTCGGATGTTGGCACTCCCAATCTCCTCTCCAGCCTTAACCAGCCGGGCATGATGCCCCATCAGCTTCCTAGTCTCCTCCGCCACCCGATCAATATTAGCCTTGGCCTCGTCTCCCATGGCAACTATCCGAGTAGTAAGTAGATCGAGATCTAAGGACTTAGCCTCATCAAGCTCCCGTACCATGGGATTACAGGGAAGAAGGTGCTCACCAGTAACCTCGTCAAAGGTAATATCATGGGAACTTGGATCCAGATCAGGATGACCCGCAAATTGATTACGAGCCAAGTCAGGACGATCAATCTGAATAACGGTAGGGTTTTCGGACGGGTGCGGAGAGAGTGCAAACTCGCTATCCTCCTCCGTGATATCATGAAGAGGCTGAACTAGGGGCTGAGGACCAAGTGAAGGTTCGGATGAGGGATGACTCCTCTTTCTCTTTTGAATACCCTCTTCAATAACACCGAGAAGAGGACGGTAGCCGACTACATCCCCGGAACGGTGGGTCGAAGGCTACGGCTTGGCGGGAGCTTTGGAAAGCTTGTATTGTTCAAGCCTGTGCCGAAGATCTGAGGCCTTGGCCGTTTTACCTGCTCCTGATATGAAGAACAAGTGTCACAAGCTTACATTGATACATAATTCGAGAAACGCGGTAAATTAAAAGTTAAAAGAAGAAAGGAAACACGTCTGTTATACAAACCCTGGGGAGAAGTAGGATACTGCAATGAGTCCTGGATTTCATTCCAGGACGGGAGCGGATCATAAAATATTCCAAAAGTTCACCTTGAGTCGTTGGAGCCACCTTGGCTGGAATGGTCTGAGAAGACTCGCTTGCACCGGTCCCGGCCTTGTCCGCTTTCTCGGATTTCTCTACCAAAGCCGGTTCTCCGTCCAGCCCCTCGAAAGCCTGGTGGAACGCATCATCCGTCCACTCCTGAATTTCGCCCGCTTGCCCAGGAAGCAAGGCCCCGATGCCATCACCACCGTCACCACCTTCTCGATCATCTCCACCCTCACCTCTCTCCTCCTCCACATCTTCCTTCCCCGGAGTAAGTGGACAAGTGCTGGGGGAAGGACCATCCGACTTCTTAAGCTTCTTACCTCCGACCATTGGAGATTTTGAGAAAGGTTTCCTCTTGCCACTATCTACCGTGACACCTCCCTTAGCCTGAGCAGCCGCCCTCTCCTCCGCCGTTTCCCTCAACTTGACCACTGACTGCTGTGGAAGGATCAAGTTATACTCCAGAAGGGTCGCATTTCTGATCAGGTAGGCAGCTGATCTATCTCTCCCGGGGATAGCTTCTATCTCAGCCGCCGTCTGAACCAGGCGATCAGTCTCCACAACCGCAAAGCCACCTGTCGCTAGCAAAAATGAAAACGTATGAGAAGAAGCATCGCAATCAGAATGGAAATTATAAATAAAGCATCGACTTACATCCAGAAGTAAAACGCCGAATAGAAACAGAGTCGTCCCTGACGAAGAACCACTCCTTCTTGAACATGTTGAACTTAGAATACAGATCCAAGACCGGCTTGAAGGTTACAGTTGACTCCAAGCTGATATATGGGGACCCCTTCTTATAGCCCCTCAAATTATATAAGTACCGGATCTCCCGGTTGGAAGGAGCACGCCCATACTTCCTTTGGAAGATGACGAAGAGGCTCACCAGTATAGCATAGGAGTTGGGTTGAAGCTGGAATGGGGCCACCTTTAGATATGTAAGGAAGCTGGCTACCCAAGCATTAAGAGGCGGAATGGCACCACACATGCAGTGGTATCTGCTGTAGGCAAAGTACCCTTCGGGAGGGTCATATGGCATAACTTCTCTCCCTGGCAACAGCATGCGCGCTCTATCGATTCCAAAAGAACGGGAGATGACATCAAGCTGCTCTTCCTTAAGGGAGCTGGGAAAGCAATCGGGCGGGGAGTTCAGAAGCTCCTGAGGGCCGTACCCGTCCACCAGTGATCTCGGGGTAGATCCGTGACGTTCCGGTCCTGGCTGAGCAGGGGGCACTGCGGAAGATTCTCCTTTGCCCTGAGACCTCTTTTTAATTGATCGAGTTTCTGCTTTTCGAGACATTTATCTACAAACACAAAGAAGAACGTCGTTAGAATAGAGGAAGTAAAGGAGCGAGTGTGTGCAGTCTGAAATTTCACTCGTGATATAAAAAGTGAAAAAATCAAGTGTATCAAGTCCATTCGGCATTCTCATTCTCAAAGGCCCATTCGGCATTCTCACTCTCAAATGTCCATTCGGCATTCCCATTCTCAAAGGCCCATTCGGCATTCTCACTCTCAAAAGTCCATTCGACATTCTCACTCTCAAAAGTCCATTCGGCATTCCCATTCTCAAAGGCCCATTCGGCATTCTCACTCTCAAAAGTCCATTCGACATTCTCATTCTCGAAAGCCCAATCGGCATTCTCATCTCGAAAAACTCATCCGGCGTTTCTCAGTAAAGGCTCATTCGGCATTCATAGCTAAAGTTCATTCGGTGCGACATACGAGTTTCATTCGGCGAAGGGAAGTCAAGTACCTGATTCGGTAGGCTAAAGCGATTCGGCAATAGGATAAAATCTGATTCGGTTATTTGAAGCTGTCTCGTTCGGTAGTAGATGAAGGAAGCCCTAGGCCCTTACTTATAGGCGAAGGTGAGCCACCGAACAACTGATTCGGCACTAGGAGCCGGATGAGAATGACCAAATCAGATAACCCAAAACAAAGCAAGACACGTGCATGCACATGCCCTACTTTGGGGGGCAAGTGTTGAGCAAGATTCTACCGGACCAGCTCCACGAAAGACCCACTGCCGGACCAAACTGCGCCCTCACTACCGAACCAAAGGAAACCCACGGCCACAGAACTACCGGACCAAACTACGCCCTCACTACCGAACCAAAGGAAACCCACGACCATAGAACTACCGAACCAACTCCTAACCAACCTCCACCGAACCAGCCTATACCGGACCAACTCCCCACCGGTCCAAACCTCTCCACCGAATGAAGCCTCCACCGAATGAAAGGAAGCCGGACCAGATCCACCAGGCCAGATTACGTCAGCCCAGGCCCGCCAGCTGCTATATACCTCCAAGACCCCTACCCTCAGCCTCACTCTATAAGTAGAGGGGCAGGGGTACAACAATGGGGACAAGTTTTGAGAGCTCAAGCACGGAGAGAACTTTCAAACAACTTTCTTTTACTTGTATCAAAGCTTTGTACTTGTAATCAAAACAAGAGAAGAGAAATAACATATAAAGTGGACGTAGGCACATTCTGGCTGAACCACTATAAACTTGCGTGTCTTTTTACAGTTTAGTCCCTGCTTTTCATATATTTGCATAAATCACCCAAATCACTAAGAACAACATAAGATCTACTAAATCATACAACTTTGAGGTGTTTGTCCATTTTTTGTGCAAATAGACCCAAAAACAATATAAATTAGCTGTATTTAATTTTAAACCCAATTAACCTTTTTCCTCACTAGAAAATTAACAATAAATCCACATTTACTTAGAAAATTTTGAAATTTGAAACCCATCTCTAAAATATTATTTCTGACCTTATCTCAGAATTGCAAGAAATTTGAATGTCATCTAATAGGGTTTTCACATTAAAACTTATCATGAAATCCATATGAAATAGCATAAATCATCAATAAGCACTCATATATATATATATATATATCCATTTTAACAATCAAAACATAGCAAAGCATTTGCAAAATAATTTGGAATTCAATCTAAAACCGAAAATAATAGAAACAAGAGATGTAACCTATTATTTACCTTTTGCTTTGTTGTTAAGGAGTTGAGATTTGAGAAGGGATTTGTTTAACCTTCCTCTTGATCTTTAGCTATTCTTCTTATAGCTTTGTCTAATGGTGGTTGGCCTCTAATATTTGATTTTTGATTGTGAACGTAAAATGGAGTGGTGTGAGGGTTTAGGGTATAAGAATAAAGCTTATTCCTATTTTCCCTTATCTAATTCCCTAACCTATTTCATTTTAAATTCCATTTAGTTCATTAGTTCAACTAGGAATGGCTCCCCTTTATTATACAAATCTCAATTCCCTAACCATTTCATTATTTCATTTAATTTAACTAATTAAATGTCCTAAGTAATGTTAATCAAAATTTGGGTCGATACAATGGATGTGTAGATAACTTGATTATATAACATGGATGTTATTGTGCATTACGCTGTCCGCCCCAAAGAAACATTTCGAGAACGAAATCATTTTTAAAGGGGGAGAACGTAACACCCATAAAAATTAATAAGAAATTAACTAATAAGAAAAGAATTAATTAATAATAAGGCTAAATATGGAAAATTGGTAAAAGTTGAAGTTTGGCCAGTTATGCCATTGCGTTCGTGACGATTTTAGATCAATTTCCCTATATAATGTTTCTAGAACGGAGCTCAAAAGGAAAGTTATGGACATTTGAAAATTTTGAATTTAAAATTTTTAAATGAAATTCAAACTCAAATTCAAATAATTAATTAATTCTTTAGTTCAAAATTCAAAAATTAATGGTAGTTAGACTTGGAGGCTAAGTAAATGTTAAACGTTAACGTTAAAATTTGTTAAGGAATAAAATAAATTCACAACGACACAAAATTAAACGTTCCCAAAATAGAGCTACCGGTCGACACCATCACATTGATCCCTAAAATTTTAATGTTTTTACATTATGTTCCACTTTTTTTTTCTTCTTTGAAACAGACTAAGGGTTTTGAAAAGAAATAAGCTAGGAAATGGTGTGTAAGGTAAGGATTCTTTTATTCGTAGTTTGCACCGTCTATTTCCGCAATTTAAATAGAAATTCCCTTTTTTAATTTTATACAAAGAAGTTTAATAGAACATAAAAGTACTTCAATTGTAAGCTTTTAGTAATGCTGATTCCATTATTTTAGTATAAAACAAATTGGGCATGGACTCTATTTTATACAAGTCTATTGATTAAATTATGCATATTGCATATATGATATATTTGTTGATATGGAATTAGACATGTATAAATTTGAACTTTCTTATAAGGCCTTGATATGGGATGTGGTGAGATGTGGGATTAGAGTGTTTTAGATTATTACTACCGGTATTGTGACTTTAGGGTTGACGTGAGACATCGCCCATAATAAGTAACCACGGTGGGTGCGAAATTAGTCCCAAATTCTATAGGGTAAATCTGCCCAGTAAATCTGGCTACCAGTACCTATGAATAGTCAGACTAATTCGAAACATCATGGTTGGGTTATGGGTTATAGTACAAAGGGCCTGCTTCAAGTGTAGAAAATTCGGATTACGGATCTTAAGGTAGAATTAACACTAGAGGTGGGAGGGTGAATAGTGTTTAATTAATTTTATGAATCTTTTTGAAATCTTTTCAAATTAAACCCAAACAGATGCAATTCACAAACACAGAGACAATCACAGAACCAGACACGAATGCTAATAGTAAATAAAAGTAGTAAAGGAAAGAACACACCAGAATTTTATACTGGTTCGGAGCTACCCTACATCTAGTCCTACACAATTTCTTGTGCAGATTTCTTTTCAAATATAATGTCGACATTACAACCTCGATTTCAAGGCCACAAGATACACCCTCCTATCTCCGAGTCCAGGGCAAACTCTCTTGATTTAACCAGGCTACAAGATCACCTAATTGATTTACGGGCTACAATCACACCGAATTGATTTACGGGCCACAATCACATCGTTTCCAATCACACTTTGATAGAGAGAGACTCGATACACTTCGATCTTTCGATCTTTGATTACAAATTATCCTATAACTCCAAATAGCAGTGAGATCTTTGAGAGAGAGTGGCAGAGAATCAAACTAGAGACGATCGAGTTTGATTCACTTAGGATTTCGACAGAGTTTTGTTAAGAATGTTTGAAAATAAGAATGGAAGAGAAAGAGGAGAGAAAATAAAGAAATCTTCAGTAAAAATTCATTGAAAACTACTGGTATATATAGGAGAACAACGGTCATATCCATTCGTGAAAGGTTATGACGAATAGACACTTCTTTTGAAAATTCGAATTTTAAAACTACGGCTACCATGTCGACATGGGGGGTATAGGCATGTCGACATCCCCTAGTATTTTTTGAAAATTGATTTTTGTTTTAAAAGAGATTTTCTTTCTAAAGTTTCTCGAAACAATCTTAGAACTTTGTAAACTATTTTGAATATACTTTATGATTATAAAAACCTTTGGAAAGTGATCTTACGAAGTATAAAAGTAATAAAAACTAAATATATAAATATTTTGAGATTAAAGCTAAAACATTAAAACTAGGAGATAGTTTAAAAACAAGAAATGATTTTGAAATTAATATGATTAAAAATAGTTTTTGAATTTAGGCTAAAATATTTAAACCGAGAGAGAGAGAGAGAGATGTCTTTTTTAAAAAGATAGTTTTGAAAAAAATCTAAAAATAAGTCATTTTGAAATTTTCGTGGATTCCATTGCACTAGAGAAGGTCATGGGATCCATCCCACTAAAGAGGTCATGGTTTCCATCCCACTATTAAAGCGAGAAAGTGGATTCCATTCCACAATTAAAATCCGAATAAAGATTTTAGTGCTATTATGAAGTTTTAACATAAATCTAGACTCTCTTACTTATCTTGATATCTTGAACTCTTGATACTCATGTGCCTTCAGTCTTGATTTGTACAATCTTGAATTCGTCAGTCTTAAATCTCTATACTGTGCAGTCTTCATTCTCAGTACCTGCATACACACACACACAACATTTACATATATATCTTGACAAAGATATTAGTATTTATATTTTATAAGAAGTCCTAAGGTTGTTGTCATCAAAACCATCATCTCAGGAAAACAATCTCCCCCTTTTTGACGATGACAACCTATGTTTATAAAATATACTCCACCAAACTCTGATTCTACTTTGACTCACCCTTATTCCAACAACTCCCCTTAATCTACTAACTCCCCCTTAATCTAAGCCTAACTATCCTATTTTATAATTCTCCCCTTTGTCATCAACAAAACTAAGCCTAAACTACATAACTCCCCTTAAACTAATATTATGTAACTAAATGCTAATAACGAAGTATAATAAGCGAAACATAAATCTAATTTTATTATATATGATGTTACATTACATGTATATATAAAACATAGACACAAATATATACAAGTACACAAAATATAAAAACATTAATATAATAACAATCTAACGAGAGTCCTTGACAATTGGTGACTTGTGAATCGAACAATTAGGGTAATGGAGACAAAAGTTTCCATGTTGTTCGACCAAATTACCATTTTTTTCAAAACAGACTTCTCCAACGCAAACAACATTATCGTCCTCGTCCATTTGCGCTTCTTCTTCTTCGTCGTCCTCTAATGGATTATGAATACGTATGTTAGAGGAATCATCTTCAATCACAATAGGGTCTGCATGATTATTCATTAGAAATTTTTGCAAATTTCTAAGAATCTTGCTTTGTTTCTCTTGTTCCTTTACCATCCTTATTTGCCTGAGTTGTAATTCAGTCGGCATTTGCAGAGAATCCTTCATAATTTCCTCGATCTTCATTACTCGAGCTAATGTAGTACGTTGGAATGGACCAGAATTAGGAGAAGGAAAGGAAATGGTTGCATTTTGGTTTGATTTAGAAGAAGAGGCCATTACTTTTTATTTTCAGAAGTTTAATACAGAGAAAATGAAGTGAGAAGACATATGAATTTGAAATATTGTGGTTATATAACCACCAAACTGATTTTAGAGGAAAAAACAAAATTTCAAATCTAACCGTTGTATGTCGACATGGGGGTAGGGGCATGTCGACACCCCTTTGAAAATTTTGACAATTTTGTTTTTCTCTATTTATTTAAATATATGTTACTATATCTATATTCTATATCTCGGTTATAGAACAAATACATAGTTCTCTTCTTAATTTAGTAAAGGTTGATTGATTCAAGATTTTGGTCAGAATATCAGCTATTTGATTCTCAGTGTTGATAAATTCAAGAGAAAAAATCTCTTTACTTATATTATCTCTGAGAAAATGATGTCAGATATCAATATGTTTGGTTCTGGCATGATGAGTAGGATTTTTGGATAAATTTATTGCACTTGTATTGTCATAATAAATTGGTGATTTTGAAATATTAAATCCAAAATCCTTTAGGGCTGTTGCATATAGATAACTTGAGAACAAGCCAAAGCAGTAGAGATATATCATGCTTCAGTTGTTGATAGTGAGACAATATTTTGCTTTTTACTAAACCGGGAAACCAGAGAATGTCCTAAAAAGTGACAAGTTCCACTTGTACTTTTTCGGTCTGATTTACAACTAGCATAGTCAGCATCACAATATGAGATTAAATCAAATGAATCATTTTTACGGTAAAATAGGCCATAGTCTAAAGTGTGTTTAACATATCTTAGGATACGTTTAACAGCTTTTAAATGGGTTTCTTTGGGTTGAAATTGGTATCTTGCATAGAGACGAACACTATGCATGATATCAGGCCTACTCATAGTTATATAGAGTAGCGATCCAATCATTCTTCTGTATAGTTTTTGATCAACATCTTTTGACATGTCTTTTTTATTCAAAGCTTCATTGGTTGCCATAGGAGTGGGTTTTTCACTCGTAGTGGTCATACCAAACTTACTAACTAGATCCCACTACAACAAAAAGTGTCTTTTATAGCGGCATATAGGCGCTATTAATCACAACCATAGCGGTTTGATAAGCGTTGTATATCGACATGTTATAAAAAACTGTTGAATATTTATAACACAAAATATGTCGCTATGGTTGAGCTTAGTTTTATAACACAAATTCGCCGCTATGGTACGTTAATTCAATAGCTCATTATAGCCGCTATAATACAGCTAAAATCTCAACGGAACTGGAAATCTTTATAACACCATTTTGCCGCTATAAAATATTTATTCAATAGCTCATTATAGTCGCTATAATACAGCTAAATCTCAACAGAATTGGAAATCTTTATAACACCATTTTGTCGTTATAAAATATAACACAAATATAACACAAGAGCATGCTCAGAAAGAAATGTGATATATTTTTCATTACAGTGTACAAACATTAAAGCAAGTGCATAACCATTGAATAAAACATAAGCCTACAGCCAAGTTAACACAGAGAAACAGAAAATAATGTCAATTTAATAAGTGTACAAACATTAAAGCAATCCTTCCAAATATTACAGAGTTCCAACATGTAAGATTTGATCTAGTTGCGTACTAAGGACCTTGCTTCCTTCCAAATAAGCCTGCGAAGTTAACACTAAGAACTTGAACTGCTCAAAGCCTTTCTTCATACATGTCTTAATTCATTGGTAGTACTTCCTAAAAATTCAGAACAGTGTGAAAATAATTATGTAAAACTGTGATAACATGCATTTTGACGACTTAACAGCTATCACAGATTTGTCATAAATTTGCCTTGCTGCTATAGGTTTGTGACATGGGATATAAAGCAATCATGATAGTTGCTCCCTTCTCTGTACTCTTAGGTGCACTTGGATCGGTATTATCAATTGTCATAGGTCATTAATTTATCTGATAACAATGTTGTTATTATCAAAATATGTTTTTGTTCTTATGATTGTTTCGCTTTTCTATTGATTTCAGCATACAGGGAATATGTTGAAACAAACAAAAATGTTGGTTTTCTCAAAAAATTGTCTATGATTTGTGATGCTTTTAATCTTCTATTCTTTTATTGACGATATATCTTTCATATAAAATACAGGAAGCGGATAGGCCAATTTAACCATATTTCACATCTTCCCTAGGACTTGATGTAATCTGTACACCTACATCATTATTTAACACAATGAATATTTTAGTTTAAGCATTGCAAATCCACTTTCATACAAGGCATATAGGGATGAATAGCAAGTGTCGTGTCACATGTTAAAGTAAAATAGAATTTCAACTATACAGCTGAAAACAAGCACAATTTGACAGTATGCTTTTCTTGTTATTGACAAAGAACTGAGTTAATATTCATTCATATTCATTATTATTATTTTATTATAAACTAAGTTAATTTTGATGTAGTGTAGTTATTGATTATATAGGCAGATCGTAATGGTAGAAAGTAAAAGAAATAAAATAAAATATGAAAAGGTTGTAAGTAGTAATAGTAAAATTTACAAATCATAGGTACGCTTCATTCTTTAAGGTGTTATGTTGTTAAATCATTGACTAACGAATGCAATGAACCGAATCATGTTAGCATAATAGAAACTTATCTAAATATCCAGTGAACTCATTAGAATAGTACTTGTCAAAAGTCTAAGTTGTCAGTACCTTAATAATTTGTGCATCCAACCCCTCATCCCTTCGCCATAACATCCGCCTAATATCAATAATTTCTTTGCAAATGAAACCAAAGGAAGCTCTTTCACCTGGATTCATGCCTTTGATAACTTTCTCAACTTCTTTCTTTGAATCCAGATGTGCCGTCTCACTGCATTATATATGCCATTGAAAAAATAAACTCCGGTACATATTAAATGTTCGATGAGTAGGTTAGCATATATACTGGAGGTTAATATGTCCTTTATGTTCAGCCGCAGCATTGGTACAGTCAGAACTGTTATTACCATCAACTGCTGATAATGGCCACTAATCAGTGTACGAGAAGAAGAAGGCTCTATTTTGGTTCACATGCTTATGGCATGCCCAAGAAGAAGAAGGCTCTGTTTTGGTCTAATAGGAACTACCATTGCTTTGCATACAACATAAGAAATCAAGTTTAGTGATATCAACCATGTATGTGCTGCTATAAAATAAAGTTGAAATTTCTCAAAATTAAGATAACCTCAATTTAAACAATAAAAATACATCCAAAAGCCTGTACATTAACAAATAGGAATGAACAATTAGGTACTTTTCTACTGTATAACAATGACTGTTTTCTAGAAACTTGACACAATTAGTCAAACAAGGTACCTTGCTAATTTTGCCATCTTTCAAAGTGTATCTGACACCAGACCAGTTGATAGTTTGTGTAAAATGAGACCACACAGCAGAAATCGGGTATAGAAAGTTATCAACCAAGATTGCAACAAAGACTTGTCAATATATATATATATATATATATATATATATATATTCAGAATTAGCAAATGTCTTGCCCTCGAATCATAATGGGAAACAGAATGCAACGCTGTAATTTAAGTAATATTAGAGGAAAAAAAAGATTACCAGTCCCCAATTATATGAATCAAGAGAGAGAGAGCTGGTCCTTCTGGAGATAAAAGGCTGCATAAATGAATCTCAACTTTGGTCAAGTTCCACATAGGAAGAAGTTCTACAAGGGTACATATTGCCAATGAGCCTGCTAGTCTCAACCCTACAAAATAAACAGTGTGTGGAATGATATAGAAAAGTTTGTTCCCCAACATCTACTGATTCTAGCAAACAACAAAAGTAGACAATATGATTACCACAAGGTAAGTCGGCTATTTCATTCACAGGATAGTCACTATATTGTGCTCTGATGGCTGCTAAGACATGTATCGTTGTCATAAAATATGGCAAGACAAAACCCCAAGATAAGTAAACATGCACAGAGAATAGTGCACGATTAATAATCCAGTTAACTGTTGAAATGTACGACTCTAGGACAAATGTTTGCTTCTGCAAGTAATTCCAGTATCTGCAAGTGAATGAGAATTGAGAGACTTGTAGTAATTCTTAAGAGTAATTGATAACTGATACCAATTAATTAGACCTGGAAAAGCTAAGATCACTTGCAAGGGGATGGGGGAAGACAGCCACCGGGGGCGAACTAATCAGCCTCTTATTGTCCCTGCAAATAAAGAATTTTTCTGTTACATTCACTTATTGCATGTGAAAGAAAAGTGTGTGAAACATATGTATTCATACACAAAATTGTATATAACACATGTACTCATATACAAAATTGTATAAAACACACGTATCCGTATACATAGAGCAGGTACTGGGTACATGTGAGGGAGCAGTGCACACATTCCATTTTTAAATGACTTCCATAGAAGAATAATATCAACTAAAATAAAGGTGAGGTGTGATAGATATAGAGCATTGGGTGGGGTGGTGATGTATATCAAGTTGATATAACAATATGGTAATATTATTATATTAATCTTAGATTGACAAAAGGCGAAACCCAACATATAAAGCTCTCTACTATGTGAAAAATCTAGAATGGCTTCCCTTTCTAAAAGAAATTGATTATATTTAAGCAGTCACCATGATTAGGAATAGGAGGAGACTCAGCTTATATATGTAATTCATAAAGTTTTCTTTCTAAAAGAAATAGATCTCCAGAATAATTTTTAAAATTGTTCAGTAAAATGTAAAGATGAATGATAGTGCCTACTTGCACATGAAAAACACAGGTTTGTAGTATTAAAGTAAGAAAGGAAGACACTTTTATTTATAAAAAAAAGCTAAGAAAATGTCATGAAGTGGTTTAGAGAAGAAGCATGGGATATTTAGCTGTTGAGTAATTAACTTATTGCTAATTATATTTTCACCACCACGGATTCGTCATTTCCTTCATGATATGATAATAAAGAAAATGGAATTCCAATCTCAGCATAGACATTTAGCTCATAACTATTCAATTTCAAGCTTAACATAGACGCCATGATATTCAAATTATATATGAAAATAAAGTCAGCAACCACACAACATTGATTGTGAATACTGATATAAACGTTGTAACTAAAAACAGCAAAAATCTTGAATGACTTGTAACCAAATCACATACAGAACACATACGAAACATATAAAACTCACCAGCAATTGCAGCAAGAGTCATATCATCCGAATACCCACCATTTCGAAGTCCACTGACCACGCCATACGAATCTTTCCTGAAATCATCAACATGCATCTGGAGAACATAATTAATGATCAAGACACATACAAATGAAGTGGTTATCAGCCTTTAAAAGTATAGCATAATAAAATGCAATTTCACCATCATGCAGCCTCCCCATAGAAAGAAAGTCCTTCCACCAGTTGCAAACCCCATAGAACAAGGCTGAGAACAAACTGCTATATCAGAGTTCGAACAGATATTTCATGAACAAATAGTAATATCAATTATGTTATATTACTACCCAAATATAAATTTTATGACTTAAGAATGCAATACATTACTCCTCACTATGAGATTGATTGGCCAAACGCTGATCATAAGCAAATAACTAGCTTCCAAAAGTCAGTTTTATCAAATTTAATTGGTAGCACAAAAACTTCAGGTAAACGTTGCAGAAATCACACGGTTCAAACCAAGCACAACATCATGTACGGATATGTGAAGAATATTATAGTATGTTCCCTAAGGGCACAGTTACATACGGTAATCTTTAAAGTTACCTAGCACACCTCTTCAGGGTTTTTTCATTAAACATCTATTTAATTGTAAATTTAAGTATGTTATGGTAATGTATCAAACCTTAAACTGTGACCTTAGGGCAGCCTGTTAACAAAATTCGTAAATAAATATGCAGGTAACACTTATCGCCCAGATGTATGCTAGAATAGGTATAGTTGCTGTATATTATTTAGGTATGCAGGTGACTAGTGAACATTATTGTATTAGGTATTGACACTTGCACCCAAAAAAGCAGACATTCTAAACTATTGCTTTTGTTACATCAGGCAAAATAGTTTGCCCTCCAAAATTATTTTAAATAAAATACCTAATTTAATAAGGGAGTTGTTAAAAACACACCACACATCGGGGAAGAAACACTGGTTTTGGGGTCCCTTCAAAAATGCCCGTTAATAATGTGCATCAAAAACATGCTTCTAACTTTAAACACGTTTGAGTTATAACTAGATAAAAAAATTACCAGTGCACTTTATTAAGTTATAACAGACAGGTCTACACTCCATGAAGATAAACACATCCAACCAGTTACAGTTTAGCATGTATTTTTTAATTATTTATTGGTAAAGCTCTACATGTATGTTGCAGTAAGTAAAACAGATATTTCTGCAAACTAATGCCGCTAATTGGTATTACCTACCATTCATTATTTTATTTTTTATTTTTGATGTAGAGTTTTATAACTAAGGAGCAGAGTAACATAAAATATAGGTTCACAACATCAAAGGGATACAAGCAACAGGAAAAGAAGATGAATCAACATACAACGTAAAGATTTATTTTAGTAAATGTAAAAAAAATGAAGATCTGCACAGGCAAATTAGAGCAAGTGGAATAAATCAATTTTGAAGAACAAAAGCATAAAACCATGAGAAAGAGAGAAACGCCCTTAGTGCTGAAATAAATTACCATATGATATTCATATATACAGTAACTCCCTAAGCTTCCAGAGGGTAAATCGAGTGGGTATCCAGTTTGGATAAATATCTGGTTAACATAGACAAGAATGAACACAACGAACCAATAAGTGGATATATCATTAAAAGAGTGAAATGCAAGTCACGGTTTATTTTCTAATGCAGACCTCTGGATTTTTTTCCATCTCCGCTGTAAGAGTCCCAATTGACCCTGGATGTAGTCTAACATCATCGTTAAGAAACAAAACATATTTGCTATCTTTATGCATCTTCTCAACACCTATCTGTAATAATAAACCATAAACTATATTTGTTACCGTCTATTGTTATTTCTATGAAAAGGGTAGGGTGAAGCAAACATAATCTAATGCTTCAGTACTATAATTAGCAGACAAAAATTGTTTAAACACATCGCGTAAAAATAATAATTCACCATGAACATAAAATTGAACGGTTTTCAGGTAATATCTTTGATGGTATCAAAATTTGAGTATATTATTGAAATTGAAATCTTCTAAATAATTTGTATATATTTATGGATAGAATCATAAAAAAACAGAAAGTACTAATTTGACAAACTACAAATTAAAACTCAGTTAAGGCAAGCTGTATCTCTTTCAATCATTGCTGCCAAATTGCATCGGGTCTTTTATATTTAGGGTTGGAGGACGTTGACAGACTTAAGGCAAGCTAGGATCTGTAGCAAGCGACAGATAGGAAGAGTTAAGGGTGAGGCGGTAGAAAGGGAGGAGATTTTATGCGAGAATTTGAGAAAAATAAGAGGAAGAGGGAAGAGAAAAATAATTAGAAGAAGTGGCAGCCACGAAAATAATTTGGGGATCCCGCTTAAAAGCATTGCATAGCCAATAAAGCAAATTAACACAAATTAATATGAACAATAACACTACAGAAAAATGTGTTATCAATTAGTGTTATAAAAAACAACTTTTCTTGTAGTGTCCCTAGTATACTTTTCTTGACTAATGAAAATACCAATATCTAATTATTTTATTTGCAATTCTAAAAAGAAAGTAAGTTCACCCATATGACTCATCTCAAACTCTTTTGTCATTATTTCAGAAAACTCTTTGTTCATTTCATTGTTTGTTGATCCAAAAATGATATCATCTACATAAATCTATACTAATTGGATATAATTTTTGTTTCTTTTAATAAAAAGAGTATTATCTACTCTACCAATTTCAAAATTTGATTGTAATAGGTAAGATCTTAGTCTGTCATACCAGGCTCTAGGAGCTTGTTTCAGACCATATGAAGCTTTCTTTAATTTTAAAGATGATTTGGAAACTTTTCTTCTTCAAAAGGTGGAGGTTGTTCAACATAAACATCCTCCTTAACAAAACCATTTAAAAAGGCACTTTTGACATCCATTTGAAATAATTTGAAATTGTTGTGGTTTGCGAAAGCAAGTAGAATTATAATGGATTCTAATCTTGCTACGGGTGCAAAGGTTTCATCAAAGTCTATTCCATCTTCTTAACAATAACCTTGCACGACTAACCGAGCTTTATTTCTAACGACCTCACCTTGTTCATTCATTTTATTTTTATAAACCCATTTAGTTCCTATTATAGTTTTGTCCTTAGGTCTAGGAACAAGTTTCCATACATCATTTCCGGTGAATTGATTTAGTTCTTCTTGCATAGCAAGAATCCATGAATCATCAGATGATGCTTCCTTTGGATTTTTGGGTTCAATAGTTGATATAAAAGCTACATTACTCATCTTGTTTAGTTGATTTCTAGTTCTAACAACAGATTCAATATTTCCTAGTATATTTTCTATAGGATGATATTTTAAAACCCTGATCCTTTTATTAGGATGAACAGTTTCACAATTTGTTTCATTTGATTCATTATTTAAAGTAACAAAATCATCTTCATCACTTATTTGAACAAAATCTTTGAAATTTTCATCAAAAGATACATGCATTGTTTCTTCAATGGTGTTAGTTTTTAAATTGAAAACAATGTATACTTTACTTCTATTAGAATATCCAATAAAGATTCCTTTATCGGATTTAGGATCAAATTTATCCAAATCGTCCTTTGTATTTAGAATAAAGCATTTACTTCAAAAAACTTTAAAATAAGATACCTTTTGTTTCTTATTGAAAAGAAGTTCATATGGTGTTTTATTGGTTAGAGGTCTAATTAAAATCTTATTCAAAATGTAACAAGCCGTAGCGACTGCTTCAACCCAAAATTTTCTTAGTAATTTACTATCTGAAAGCATAGTTCTTGCACACTCTTGAATCGTCCAATTTTTACGCTATACCACTCCGTTTTGTTGTGGAGTTCTTGGAAAAGAAAAATTATAAGTTATTCCTTTTTTATTACAGAAATTCTCAAAATTTTCAATTTCAAATTCTCCACCGTGATCACTACGAATAGTTTTGTTTTTTAAAGAAAGTTGATTTTGAATTCTTTTTGCAAAAGTTTTAAATAAATCAAAAGCATCACTTTTATGTTTCATAAAAGTTGTCCATGTAAATTTAGAATAATCGTCTACAATTACAAAAACATATTTACTGTGATTTATTGACTGAATTTGAGATGGACCAAACAGATCTAAATGAAGTAACTCAAGAGGTTTTGAAGTTGAAATCATATCTTTCAATTTGGGTGAACTCTTCTTCCTAAGTTTTCCTAATTGACAGGCATCACATATACTATCTACTTTAAAATCCATTTTAGGAAAACCTCTTACCAGATCAAGTTTTGAAAGTCTAGATAAGAGTTTGAAATTCAAATGCCCAAATCTTTTACGCCAAATCCAAGGGTCACTTGTATTAGCCAAAAGACATAGGTTATCATTTGAGATTTTCATACTGAGAATATAAATATTTTTCTTCCTAATTCCTTCAAAGATAATATTAGATTTATTATCTTCGATGTAACACTTATCCTTTTCAAATTTAATTTTGTAGCCCTTGTCACATAGTTGACTTATGCCAAGTAAGTTGTGTTTTAGATTCCTAATTAACAGAACATCAAAAATAGTAGGAGTTTTAGAGTTACCGAAATTGCCAATGCCAATCACATATCCCTTTGAATTGTCTTCAAAGTTGACCAGTCTTGCATCTTCATAAATTATGTCATTCAGTATCTCCGGATTACCAGTCATGTGTCTTGAACATCCACTATCAAGTATCCATTTGCTTTTCTTGATTTTCACCATTTGTCCATTGAGTGTTGATTCTTCAAAAGCCATATAACACATCTGTTCCTACACAACACACCAATTCGGTAGATATCTTGATTTTTTATAATAACAATATGCAGACTTATGAGACAATGATGATTTGGACAGTTTTGAACTAGTGTTAACAGAATCTCCAAAAATTGCCATTTTAAACCTTTTCAAAATTCAGATTATGATAACTTTGAAAACCAATGCTCTGATACCAAATGTAGGAAATGCGGATTATGGATCTTAAGGCAGAATCAACAATAGAGGGGGGGGGGGTGAATAGTGTTTAATTAATTTTATGAATCTTTTTGAAATCTTTTCAAATTAACCCCAAATAGATGCAATTCACAAACATAGAGACAATCATAGAACCAGACACATACACAAATAGTAAATAAAAGCAGTAAAGGAAAGAACACACCAAAATTGTATACTGGTTCGGAGCTACCCTACATCCAGTCCCACACAATTTCTTGTGCAGATTTCTTTTCAAATATAACATCGATATTACAACCTCGATTTCAAGGCCATGAGATACACCCTCCTGTCTCCGAGTCCAGGGCAAACTCTCTTGATTTAACCAGGCTACAAGATTACCTAATTGATTTACGGGCTACAATCACACCCAATTGATTTACGGGCCACAATCACACCGTTTCCAATCACACTTTGATAGAGAGAGACTCGATACACTTTGATCTTTCGATCTATGATTACAAATGATCCTATAACTCTGAATAGCACTAAGATCTTTGAGAGAGAGTGGTAGAGAATCAAACTAGAGACGTTCGGTTTGATTCACTTAGGATTTCGGCTGAGTTTTGTTAAGAATGTTTGAAAATAAGAATGGAAGAGAAAGAGGAGAGAAAACAAAGAAATCTTAAGTAAAAATTCGTTGAAAACTACTGGTATATATAGGAGAATAACGGTCATGTCCATTCATGAAAGGTTATGACAAATAGACGCTTCTTTTGAAAATTTGAATTCTAAAATCTACGGCTACCATGTCGACATAGGGGGTATAGGCATGTCGACATCCCCTAGTATTTTTTGAAAATTGATTTTTGTTTTAAAAGAGATTTTCTTTCTAAAGTTTGTCAAAACAATCTTAGAACTTTGTAAACTATTTTGAATATTCTTTATGATTATAAAAACCTTTGGAAAGTGGTGTTATGAAATATAAAAGTAATAAAAAACTAAATATATAAATATTTTGAGATTAAAGCTAAAACATTAAAACCAGGAGATAGTTTAAAAACAAGAAATGATTTTGAAATTAATACGATTAAAAATAGTTTTTGAATTAAGGCTAAAATATTTAAACCGAGAGAGAGAGATGTCTTTTTAAAAAGATAGTTTTGAAAAAATCTAAAAATAAGTCATTTTGAAAATTTCGTGGATTCCATTCCACTAGAGAAAGTGGTGGGTTCCATCCCACTAAAGAGGTCGTGGGTTCCATCCCACTATTAAAGGGAGAAAGTGGATTCCATTCCATAATTAAAATCCGAATAAAGATTTTAGTGCTATTATGAAGTTTTAACATAAATCTAAACTCTATTGCTTATCTTGATATCTTGAACTCTTGAACCCTTGATACTCATGAGTCTTCAATCTTGATTTCTACAATCTTGAATTCGTCAGTCTTGAATCTCTATACTATACAGTCTTCATTCTCAGTACCCGCATATATATATATATATATATATATATATATCCTGCATATACATATATATCTAAACAAAGATATTAGTATTTATATTTTATAACAAGTCCTAAGGTTGTTGTCATCCAAACCATCATCTCAGGAGCTAACATCAAGGATGTAGGTACTAAGTGGCTAGTTAAGGGCCCACCTCTTCCTTGTGAAAGAAGTATTTAATGGTCAGGGTTAGGCATGGTAGATTATCTTGAGGAAGGACTGCTTCAGATTTAAAGTAGAAAGTGGCCCGAAGAGATTATGTGCAGTGTCAGCTAGATATTACTGGAGAGGAGTCCTCCTTGGGATGGTATTAAATGACGAGGACTGCCTTGAAGAAGGTATTAAATGGTCAGAGTCTGCCTAGTTTCCATTAAAAAGGTATTAAGTGGCTTGGGTACTATTTCTTACATTGTTAATACATTATTGATAATAGATATGGATTAGTGGATTGAAAGAATAATGAACTGGAAAGCCTTAGGGCTTATAGTCGAAAACTTATAATATGGTTAGGTACGTAGGACATATTCATATTTAAATTATACTGCCAAGTCTATTATAGAAAGGCTTGAGATTTTGTTCACCAGACATTGTAATTCTGACTCCCTCCTCATTACAACACGGGTTAGAGATGATATAGATTTTCGGAGGTGGTGGCGGAGACACAGACTTGTGGAAGTTACTTTTTATCTACTTGTTTTATTTCCTTTATTTTTGGTTTACCCATTAAATGATGTTGTAACCTTGGAATATTGTACTACGGATAGTTAACGACTGTTTATGGTATTGTGTTATGTTTTTATGACATTTGTATTTTAAATAAAATAGGTACTATTCTTATATTATATTTTATCCTTCCACTATGAGTTTTTGAAAGTGTATACAAATAGCTCTTGTATTGTTCTTTAAACCAACCAATAGCAGCTTTAGAATGGGTCTAAGTTTCGATGGGTCCTTTCTAGATCGGAATTTAGGCCTGTTTCGAGGTGGGTTGTTATAGCCTGGCCAAAGCACCCATCTAAAAAGTGATGGCCATTTAAGCCTTTGGACCTTACTATCGGGCCTGGCCAAAGCACCCATCCTAGGATGGTGGATGAAAAACTTTTAGTCCTACCATTGGCCTGGCCGAAGCATCCATCCAAAGAGTGATGGTCAATTAAGCCTTTAGTCCTGTTGTTGGGCCTAACCAAGCCACCCATCCAATGGAGATGGAAGAAAAGACTTTGGTCGTGCTGTAAGGCCTACCAAAGCACCCATCCAAAGAGTGATTGTCATTTAAGCCTTTAGTACCGCCGCCAGGTCTAGCCAAAGCACCCACCAAAGGGAGATGGATGAAAAGCCTTTGGTCCCATCGTAAGGCCTGGCCAAAACATCCATCCAAATAGTGGAGATCGATTAAGCCTTTTGTCATGTCGTCGTGCCTTACCAAAGCACCCATCCAAGGAAGATGGACGAAAAGCCTTCCATCCTGCCGTAAGGCCTGACCGAAGCATCCATCTAAAGGGTGGTGATTGATTAAGCATTTGGTCCTGCTATTGGCCTTGTTCAAAGCACTCATCTAAGGGAGATGGATGAAAAGCCATTGGTCATGCCATCAAGCTTGGCCAAAGCATCAAGAAGAAGACCGATCGACTTTCAATTGTTTAAGGATCAACCAAAGAAAAATGAAAATGGAGCAATAAAACCATGACAAGCAATTTAGAACAACATATCATAAGAAGCAGGTACAAAAATTTTATTTATCAAAATACAATTGTATACAATGATTTACATATTATTTTACAATGCTTCACGATACACAATGATGTTATACAATAATTTCCATTCACAACAAAATATCTTCTTCTAAACTCATTGTTCTGGAGGATGAGGAAGAGGGTGATTTGGTAAACGAACTCCTTTCCTTTTCTATAAACGTCTGAGGTGCAATGATTCTTCTCATGAGTCGAACCTACCTCCTTATACAGAATTAGGGTTCCTCCAACTTCCTTTAAGGAATTAGAACACCCGTACCAAAAAAAGTGTTGATATTGTTGATAACTGGAAGCAAGGGCCTTCCTCATTCTATAATTTATTTCCAAGCCCTAAATTGTGAAGTCAAATTTTAGGTGAAAATCAACTATGACTACAATTAAATAATCAACAAGAAAGTCAAGTTGCGAAGCCCAAGTGGAATAAAATTGCATTTGTAACAACCCATATTTTATGTATTGGAGGATCGTAAAATATTATTTTAAAATTCCATGAGGTCATATGACTCTATAACTTAGGGAAATTCCTACTAGTGACATTTCCCATATTTAGAATTTTTTAGATGGTTTTACCCTTGAAAAATTGTAATGGTTATAACTTTTGATAGAAGTCAAATTAACATCCATGACCATTGCCATTGAAAAGATGTGATGGTTTCACTTTTCGTAGAGTGGCCACGGTAGCGATTTAGACTTTCTGGCTAGGAGATACGGTTGTTTCAAAATTGATAGTTTTGGGGTAGCTTAGTGCGTAATTAAAGAGTTTGGGGGCAGATCCACAACCCATTTCTGGTTTGGAGACTATTTTAGGGTGAACCATCATCCCCAAATCCCTTTTACCATTTCCCAAATAGTTCTAAGCCTCCATTAACCCATTCTACACCCAAAACCTTCTACTTTCTCCTCCAAATCAAGTCTAAATCATGCTAAAGGTAGATTAGTAAGAGCATAAATTAGATATCTTCAAATCTATATTTTTAAGGAGGGTTAATTTCATTTTGGCTATTGATTTTCGGATTTGTGTCAATTTATGTGCAAATCTCCACTTTTTGGGCGTTTGGTGAGTGATTTATAATCTCTTATGTTACTGTATATGTATCTATAGAGTCTAGCATATTTTAAACTCATTTACAAAGTCAAAATCATAATTCAGGACTGTTTTAAACCTGAAGTAAAAACGAATTCAAAATGTTTTAAAGTATTCTAATCATGTTAGTTTGATGCTTGATTGTCTTAATATGTGTTAGGCTATGTTAGATAAATATTATAAGATGATTTGCCATAAATTATGGTATTTTTGCATGTTTGAATATTGTTTGGTGCATGTGTGGTGTTTTTTGTATGCTCGTATGGTTGAAAACTCTTACTAGAGCGACTTAGAGTTGGAACCATGAATGCGGGCTTCGACGGATTGATCGAGATTGTTTGAGAGTTGTATCGTTGCATACAAAATGCATAAGGTTGATGAACGAAGCATAGTGCACTACAACAAAAACATCTTATTACAACATCAAAAAAACATTGTAATAGAGGTTTCACAATGGTTTTGCAAATGTCGTATTAAGCCAAGTTGTAATAGGGTCGACATCTTTTACAACATTTTTATTGAGTTGTAAGAAAATGTTGGAATAAAGTTTACTACAACGTTTCAGAGATGTTGTAATAAATTCATTTGCAACTGTTATCAGCTGTTGTAAATCACTAATATAAAAGCCCTTTTATAATGTTTTTAAATTGTTGTGTAAAAGTTTATTACAATATTTTGGAATGGTTGTAAAATAATTTTTTACAACTTTTTATTGATGTTGCAGTATACATGTTTATAACTCTTTTTCAATGTTGCAAAAACATTACTATGACATTATAAAAAGTCGTACATGTAGTGCAGCTTCTTAGCTAGCTCAATATCGTGTTACAACAAATACAATAATAAAATAACAGTAACTTAAATACATGAAACACAAACAAAATAGAACATTTTTCCAAACTACTTCATTCGAAATAAGTTAACACTTGTTCCAATACAAACAAAATATCAAAGATTCCAACACAATATAGACAAAATATCATAGGCTCCAACCATATACACATATATTGGACCATATATATACAAACAAAATGATCAATACATACCATAGCACAATGGTCTAATCGACAACAACGACAAAATCCTTATGCCAAACAACCGTTGTTACTACAACTTGCTGAATAGTACACGCTTTTGAAGTCTCTCTCCACAACGAAGCTTGAGGTTCCATAGACACATCGACCCAAAATTTCCAATTATTCGTCCCGAGAGGAATATGGTGTACCAAAGTAGTGGGATCAACACGGCTCATTTCTGATGTGGCCACATTCCACAAAATTTGAATAACAGTCCTTGAAATTTCAAGATAAGCCGAGGCATCCATAACACCCCATCTTAACAAGGAACATACTCTATACCACAAAATCACAAATGAATTAGAAAATTGCAAATGGAATGTGCACACTTCACAAAATAATTATAAATAACAATTAAATAAGTTATATATTAGGCTACCAGCAACATTTACAGGTTTAAAATCAAATATAAGGTATAACATGTTCCATCATCTTTAAGCAGTCTTCAGAAACACAAAAATTAACGCATAAGTTAAAATCTAATATTTTATCTTATCTTATCATGATGTAGCTAACATTTATTATGTGAAAAAACAAATGAAACCATTGAACATAGCAATGAACATGATACAACAACAACAGTTAAAAAGGCAGATTGCAGCTCAATTTTCCAAATATGGAACTTGTGGAATCTGTTAATAATAAAATCATGCATGAGTAGGTGGCTGGGTATGAAATGAGAAGCAATAGATGCAAGGTACATGTATGCAAATAAATTGGTATATAGATCATGATTCCAGGCATATCACATGCAATAAACTTGATGCAGCTAGGCCGAACTAGCTACATGCTAGATATAGACCTTGTGTTCAACTAAAATAATAAGTAAAAAAATGTACAAATAAATGCAACAGTGAATAGGGATGTTAATGTATATTGTAATGTTTATAAATATTTAGTTCAATAATTATATCAAGCAATTTTATTATTATTGTTAGCAAATAACCCAAAATTTCGACAGCTGTCATTCCCGAAAATCCTACTTTTCTCAAATTGTGACCCCGTCATATGCTGACCAATGTATGTATTTAAACAAAGTGCAACAACACCTCTCATTGCAATGCAAACATGAAACTATAATAAGAATGAAACCAGTGGAAAACAACACATGTAGATCTCAAATAACACAACGAGAGAGAGAGAGAGAGAGATTGGCATCAAAATGTAAACTCCTGGGGTTAAAACCTAACTATAAACCTAAATGATATTTATGTAAACGTGTTTATTTTTCTCATAAGATTAAATCAAATGGAAAAAAGCTTAGAGGTTGCAAGCATCACTATTGCACAACATATAGCTAAACTATAATGTTAACTTATGTTGTCTATATGCTTATTAACAATTATTAATTAACTTAATAATGAAAGCAGAGTACATAATTTCCCGATACATAAATTGAAGGAAACATAATGCTTTAAAATGTGCTAGTCCAGCTATTTACTGGTTATGATGTTTAACCGGTCACCAATACATTTAAATCACTAAAGGCAAGATGCAAATACCTATACATAAGGTTAGGCAATTATCAACAACACTGCTTAATAGGATAAATGGATATCACATGGTTTAGGATGGGTAATTTTAATCAGTTCATAGTGCCTCAATCGAAGTGTATCTTTATAACAAATTTATAAATACTATCAATTGTTAAATATGGACTTATAACAGTTCTAACTTAGACATGCCCTACATTCTCTATGTTTAATTCCTGTAAAGATGGTTATAATAATATGAAGTGGCATGTAAAGACTGTAACAAAACCTACTACAATACAAATTTGAGAAAATTAAAAATAAAATAAAAGAAGGTGAGTGCAGTACCAAAAATCCCAAAATTGCAGTAAACAAGGGCAAAAATCATTAATCAGATGGTAGTGTACGTCATACTTTTGTATAGTAAGGGGATGTATACGGTTGTGCTCTACCAATGCTACAATATCTTCTTTGTCCACGTTAATACTTAAAAGAGATAATTATTAGTTCAGAAATATCTATTTGTATGTATAAAAAGGTAAGTTTAAGAGCTGATTAAAATAGAATTCAATGTCTACCAAATTGCATATTCAAGGAAAAGGAGAAAACAATTTGATTCCTACACAACTATAACAACGCACATTGTAATCTAATTTTTACTCTAATGGAAAAGGTTATCAAACTTAAATTAATTTTGATAACGACCAATGTTGCCACTAAATTACATGTATTTGACATTTCACCCGAGAGTTACAATTGGGAAAGAGACTTCTAATTTCCTCAGCACATTTTAAAAAGTAATCAGAATTTTTTTCTCATGGATGAAACATAAAATAAAACAAAACTGCAATTAAATAGGAAATTACCTCGATCATAAAAGTTTGCCAAGCTGCAGATGGTCTAATGCAAAGTGAACGAAACTGAGTCTTTTCAACTGTTCAGCATTATACTTCTCTCCTAACTTTGGATCCACTAAAATGTGTGTCATCTCATTATTCAAATATGGCTTAACCTTCAATCATAAAGTGAAGATAAATCAGTATTAATTGTGTAAATGTTGAATACTGTTACAAATTATAGTGTAATTACCCAAATAAGCAAGCTCTTATGAGACTCATCCACCGGTTTCCTCCCCGATAGAATCTCTAACACTAACATCCAAAACGCAAACACATCCATCTTTTCATCGACTATCCCATGCATGAAATATTTCGACCCTAAACACCTGGTAGAAATCATCAATAAACTTGAGTGTTGTTAACATAAATATACCAAGTAAAACATAAGAGTAGCAAGTAAGTAATTAACCAACCCAAATGTGCCTTCTATAGGCGCAACAATGCGATGAGTCCACTAAGAAGGCAATCACCTCGCAAGCCCAAAATGAGAAATCTAAGGTGCAATTTCGCTCAAAGTGGATTAGGGTTCGGGCTTGGATACGGAGCTGAGGAAGAGGAGGGTGGAGCGAAAGGAGGAGAGGATGGAGAGAGAGCTCGTGATAGAGGAATTTGTTTACGGGTATGAAACTTGGATTTAAGATCTAGGTTTTACTGATTTGGGGACGGGAAAGACGTGGTGTTTGGATTTTCTCTAAATGTCTAATTTAGAGTGGAGGGAACTATGGAGGGAAGATAAAATTTTCAACAAGCAGCAAAGCGTAGGATTGAAAATGCAAAGCGGGAAGTCATTTCTAAATGTCTAGTACTCTCTTATTTATGAATTATAAATCATTCATTATAAAATCTTATTAAGTATAATTTGTACATCATTACGTATGTATTATTATTTATATGTTATTATTATAAATTAAAATTTATAATTTATTAATTATTAATAAATAATTATATTATCTATTATTTATTAAAAATAATTATAAATCATATTTAATTATTTATTAAAAATAATTAAGACTAATTCAATATTTTATTAATTATCATTATTTTTTAATTATTAATTAAATTATTATTATTATTAATGCAATAAATAACAATATTTCTTGTAATGTTTACTATTATTAATTCCCAAAAATTTTATGAATTTTAAAGTTTCTGCTAACTAATGTACTTATAATTAAATAGTAAATATTAAAAATTAATTATTAAATATTAAACTTTAAACATTAATTATTTAATATTAATTAGATTTATTAGTTATTAAATGTAACCGTTAAGTATTAAGGAAAATTTACTAATTATTATTAATTAACTATAATATATTATTAAATATAAAAAATATATATTAATTATAGATAATAATTAGTAATCATACATTATCCATTAATAATCATTAATTATAATAAATTAGAAATAACGACTTATATAAGCAGTGAATGTAAAGAGATAGTGAACATATAAGTTAATAATTATAAATTACTAATTATTATAATATTTAAAGCAATATTTTATGAAATTTTTTAAAATTTATTATAGAAATTTTCAATTTTTTTTGAAATATTACGTCTTATTATTAATTACTTAACAATAATTATTAATTATTACTTCTTATTTATTAGTTATTAATTATTACTTCTTAATTATAATTGAATATTAGTTATTAATTATTTGATATCAATTATTTAGTAGTAGTTATTTGATATTAATTATAGATTATATTTGTTAAAAATTAAATTAAATTAATAAATATTAACTATAATTCACTAATTATTAACAATTAATTATAATAAATTATAATAATCGAAGGTAAAACGATCAGTAGGCAAAAGTTGTTGAAAATTGGCATCTATTACAACAGACAAAAGAAAATAGTTGTAATAGGTATCCATTACAACGGGAAAATAGGGATGAAAACTGATATCTTGTACAATGGAACAAAAACTATTATAATAGGACTATATTACAGCTGGCCGAAAACCATTGTAATAGGACTATATTACAACGGGCCAAAACTGTTGTAATAAAGCTTAAAACTAGTATCTATTACTCTGGCCACAAATAGTTGTAATAGGAGCATATTACAAAAGGCAAGCCGACAATGTTGTAATAGTTGTACTGGATAATGAAAAGTTGTACGTATTACAACGGGCTTATGAAAACCGTTGTAAATGTTACAATTACAACGGTTGTTTATGACCCATTGTAAAATAGGCATTGTAAAAGGATAGTTTTGTTGTAGTGTTTATTTATTAATTATTAAATGTAAGTAATAAATATTAATGATAATTTACTGATTATTAACCATTAATTACAAAAAATTATTAAATGTAAAAATAATTATTGATTTCAAATAATAATTAGTAATTAAAAATTATGTATAAATAATCTTTAATTATAAAAATTATAAATAGTGACCTATATATATAAGCCGTGGATATTTAAAGCAATATTAAATATATTTGTTATTAATTCTAAGTTACTAAGTATTAATTACTATGACGTTTAAAGAAATAGCAGATATATTAAAGAAACTAGCGTTAATTTGGTATTTTCCTGTAGTAAACGTTCCCTCGAAGATTTTTACAACATGCAAGTAAAACAATTTTGTAGTAAATTAATATTCACAACGTTTAGGAAAAAGTTGTAAAAAATAAAGTTTTTACTATGTTTTTGTAATAAAAGTTGTTAAAGGGGTATTGTTGCAACGTTTGCTCACAAACGTTGTAAAAAACAAGGTTTTTACAACGTTTTCTTGAAAATCGTTGTAAATAACTAGGTTTATACAACCATTTCCTGAAAAACGTTGTAAAAAGGCTTTTTTACAACGTTTATTTTTAAAACGTTGTAAAAAAGCGTTGTAATAAGCATATTTTGTTGTAGTGGTGGTGAAATCGGTTCAAAATTGAGAAGTGGAGATGCAATAGGATTTTGGTCGGTGTGCTTAGCTCGACATTGATTAGCTCGAGCTTGGGTCTAATTCGTCAATGGGATGGTCTAGTAGTTGGCGTCATTTGGAAAAGGAAGACTGGACAACAAATCCAGTATGGTAGCTATTTGGTTCGACAAGAGGAGGACCGACATTAAATCCTATCCGGTGGTTGGATGGCTCGGTAGTAAAGGGGTATCGAAGAGGAAAACCTATTCGGTAGTTGGTTGGCTCGGTGGTGGGGTGCCGAACGAGAATTCCTGTTCGATGTTGTTATTGGTTCGGTGGATGTATGACTTCATGTCGGATAAAGGTTGACCGAACAGAAGTGAAGCATGGGATTTTGGCTATGGGCTTCAGGCATGGCACACAGACATACTTCAAGGCAAAGTTTGGGGGTCTTTGACGAGTTGACAAGGAGCAAGGATGGATGACTCGGCGACAACTCGGGATGACCTTGAGTTCTGTGTGGCAATAGAGGAAGCGATGGTGTAACGCTTCGATGTAATGACATCGAGACCATAACACGATGGCTCTACGACTTACGATGGGTGTCTAAAGGGATTTTGAAGATGACAACTTAACGATTGGAGTTGTGACGGTGATCCATAAGAGCAAGTTCAACGATTTGGGCTTGCGAGTGGGAATTGCGATTGTATCCGATCGTGGAAATAGCCGTGATGGAATAACAGTTGAGTTCCATTGAGGAGATGCATGTAAAAGGATCATTGATAACTTGGTTGCTTCTACTGTGCTTGTAAAGAAGGGATATGTGGAGATGCCCACCAAGATTTGCGATTGTGTCTAGATCTTACGATAGTAGATCACCATGGGCTTTGCGAATGTGGGCTGGGTTCCTAGCCTGTTGGAGTGGCATGGATTCGAGCACCAATGAAGTCAGGATTTTGATTTACTCCCTTTTTGCGATTATACCATACGAGTTATCATATATCTAACACACACGAGTAATGTGAGGTTTGTATGATGGATGTTATGTTTTCCATGGTGGTTTATCACTCTAGGGGGACACACGATGTTGGTATTTTCGACTGCGTACCTAGAAACTAGACATTGTACTTCAACTTTAGTACACTTATATGGTTGTGATAATGGATTAAAATATCTACTTTTATGTGCTAACTCTTTGGATACAGGGACATATTAGGTATGGTTCTTCATACCCTACGCCCCTATTTACAAAATATAAGTTTTATAGTATTTTTGAGATGATGTATCACTCATACCAGACTGTTATCTGATTTGAGGTTTTATGCTTTGCTTCTAATTATCTCGCATACTCTTAAATTAGTAAATTAAGGATAATAGGTCTGGATAGCACATGGAGCTGTAGGAGAACGAGCGGGAGGCTACCTTTTCATATACTATACTTTGGAGCTTACAATTGCTTGTATTCCGCTGTGCAGTACTGTGGAGCTATGTTAGTACTTGAGTTTTCAAAGACCATTACAAAGTTTTTTCTAGAGATTTGGATGTATAAACTCTTTATCAATTTTTGTATAGTTTGTGAACCTGAAGCACTCAGCTGTTCTTATTTGTGGTTCGTTTGATCATATTATTCTTTCTCCTGTTTAACATCAATGTTATTGTATTAAATTTTGTCTATGTGCCGTGAGATGTTCTGTAGGTTCTATGCTTGGATTTTTATTACTTTACACCCCTGTCTATCGTCCTGCATTGGTCGGGTACGTCCACAGTGCATTATACAGGAATATTAGGTCCCAAAGATGTAGGGTGGTCATTACATTTAGTGTTAGAGCTTAGGTTGTGTAGATGACCTAAGTTGATACCTTGATCCATTAAAGATAAGGGAGGAGATATTGCCTTAGACTGGACCGAGCGATATATGAGAGAGCGTACTTGTTATATTTTAGTTTTCAAAGTTATGTAGTAGTATATATAATATATAAATCGCATTGCATTCATGGCCACCACTTTTTCCTTTTAGACAGACTGATCATTATTATTACATCTTGTAAGAATGAGCCAACTAATAAGGAATGCTTCTAGGAACACCATCTCTACAGTTGAGGAGAGGGTGGGATCAAGGTTTGCTAACCTCGACTTGCAGAACATGTTAATTAAGATGGTGCAAAACATGGTTCATAATGCCTAATTCGCTCCTACTGCGGATATTGGTGGTGGAGCTCTAGTGCAAACGCCAAGGGCTGACTTTGCCAAACCGAACAAGGACTACTCTACTTTGGGTAAAAAACCATTTCTTAGAATGGAATCAGCCACCGAAGTGCAAGATTAGTTGGATACTATGAATGCATCTTTGAGGATATGGAGTTAGAGGATGCGATGAAGAGGAAGCTAGCCTCCAGACAGCTTTAGGGTCGAGCTATGTGGTAGTGGAACACCATCAAGATTATTACTCGTGAGGATCAGATTACTTGGGAGCAGTTTAAGGTGGGGTTTGAAGAAAAGTATATATCGGCCGCTCAGAAGTCAGTACTCTTTCGAAAGTTTTTGACTTGAGACAGGGGAATATGTCTATGTTGGAGTATGTGGCTGAGTTCGACACACTGTTGAAGTATGCCCTATCTTTTATCGATACTCTGCTTAAGAAGAATTAGAAGTTCATCATGAGCATGGATGATTATCTTGGAAAGAAGATTGTGAGTCATACCAATAAGAACTTTGAGAGGCTGGTGGAGATAGCTCTTCGACATGAGAGTCTATATCCTAAGCTTAAGTCGGTTGTTGCTTCCAAGGATGAGCCAAAGCCGCAAATTGGTGGGGGAGGCAAGAGGAAGTGGGACAAGAAGAAGAAGAAGCGGTGTTAGAAGAGTGGTCATAAGAAGGGAAAGTGGGAGCCTACTTGCTATAAATGTGGAAAAAAGGGCCATCTTGTTAGAGACAGCAAGGCAGAAGGAAAGAAGTTCTACAACCGCAACAAGCCGAAGCATATCAAGAAGGATTTTCTAGAACCGCCAAGAAATAAGCAGGTTTGTCTGCTTACACTTTGAACATTGTTACAGCTTTGTCGAGTGCTCCATTAGCGAAGGAGAAAGGGAAGTGTGTCGTTATACATGGTATGCTTTCTATTTCTAGTATATTTGTATGTGTTTTATTTGATACCAGGGCTTCACATTCCTTCGTATCTAGTGATTTGGTAGATGGATTGGGATTGAAACCTAAGATTGTTGACCGACCTTTGATTGTTACCAACCCTGTTGGAGGATCAACTAGCCTTTGCATGGTTTGTCAAGACTTACACTTATCGAGTCATAGATGTTTGTTTACTTGTGATTTCTTTGTTTTGGGTTTCGTGTGGTTCGTATTATTCTCGAGATAGACTGGCTGCAAATGTACGAAGTAGTGGTGGATTATGAGAGGCCAGCTTTCTGTACTCACTGGAGATCCCGCACGACGAGTTGTCATCTGTACCTACAGCGAGGGAGTATCCGGCCATATTCGAGGAGGTGACCAGATTACCACCACATAGGAGATATAGTTCCGACTGATAGTTGGAGGTGTAAGTGAATGACCTATTGAGATGAGGGTTCATTCATAGAAGCATATCCGAGTGGGGTGCACATGTAGTATTCACCACCAAGTAGGATGGATCTCGAAGGATGTGTGTAGATTACCATGAGCCGAATAAGGTGATGAAGAAGAACAAGCATCCACTTCCATGTATTGGATGACTTATTCGATCAGCTCTATGGTGCTAGGGTGTTATCTTAATTGAACCTTGCGACAGGGTTTCATCTACTAAGAGTGGCGAAGGGGAGTGTGTCAATTATTGCATTTTGTACGCCGTCTGGATTCTATGAGTGGTTGGTTATGCCGTTCGAGCTAACTAACACGTCGACATACGTTGTTGATCTTATGAATCATTTTTTCAGGGATCCGCTAAATAAGTTTCTATTTATGTTCGTGGATGATATCCTTGTTTATTCGAGGATGAAGGAAGAACACAATGGGCATTTCAGGATTGTGATCGAGGTATTGAGGAAGCACCGATTGAAAGCGAAGTTTTCAGAGAGTCACTTTTGGACGAGGAAAGTGTAATTTTTAGGTCACGTTGTTTCTAAGCAGGGTATTGCTGTAGATCTAGTGAAGGTGGCAGTAGTACATGACTAGGATCGACACAACACCGTTACAGATGTGAGAAGTTTCCTTGGCTTGGCGGGATACTATATACGTTTTATCCAGGACTTCTCCAAGGTAATTGAGCCATTAGCCTACCCAACGAAGAAGAATTAGACTATTATTTGGGACACGAGGTGCGAGAATGCATTTGTGAGTTTGAAAGAGAGGTTGACAAGCACATCGGTTTTAGTCATTCCGAGTAGGAATGGGAAGTTGACAGTATACACAGACACCTGTGGTACAGGACTTGGCGCGGTGTTGATGCACAGGAGAAAGGTTGTCGCCTATGCTAGTCGATAGCTGAAACCGCATGAGAAGAAGTGTCCAACTCACGATTTGGAATTGGCGACGTAGTATTTTCTTTGAAGATATGGAGGCATTATTTGCTTGGAGAGAGATTTGAGTCGTATACGGACCACAAGTCATTGAAGTATCTCCCAGAAGGACCTTAACTTTCGACACTAGCGATGGTTAGAGTTCCTAGCCTCCTATGACTTTGACATTTTGCAATATGCCTGGTAAAGGAAATGCGGTCGTCGATGCTCTGAGTAGGAGACATGCTAGCTTGCTAGCGATGTTCCTGGAGTGGAAGCAGTTGGAGTTTATCGTTAGCTATGATTTTAGACTGCAATGTGAGCTAGAGCCGAAAATGTTGGATAGCCAGAGGATTATACCTACCTTAATTAAGCAGATCAGTACTAGTTAGAGGCGAGACGCTAGACTAGCGGAGATCATGGCGAAGATAGAGGAAAGAGTAGAGTCCGAGGAGATGAAGCAGTACAGGATCGACCACGATGGTTGCTCCGTAAGGATAGCAGATTATTTGTTCCTGATGTCGATGGGTTGAGGGATGAGGTGGTACAAGAGTGCCATCATTGGAGATTGACTACATATCCCAGTGACAATAAAATGTACCATGATATGAGGCAGACATTTTATTAGGAAGCGGTGAAGAAGGACATTAGGGCATTCATCTTGAAATGCATGAACTATCAGTTGGTAAAGGCAGAGAAAAATAGCTGAGTGGTTTGCTGAAACCGCTCGAGATTTCCGAGTGGAAATGGAGACAAATTTTGTTGGAGTTCATTGATGGATTATAGAGGATCAGAGGAGGGTATGATAGCATTTGTATCATTGTCGATAGATTAACGAAGAGTACTCGATTCATATCCATCAAGTCTAGTAGGATGACATCCAAATTGGCTGAATTATATGTGAAGTGGGTTGTGCGATTCCATGGTGTGCCAAAGAGCATTGTGCATGACCGAGACCCTTTGTTCCCTAGCGTGGTTTGGAAGAGCATGCAAGACACATTGGAGACGGAGCTACATCTCAGTAAAGATTATCACCCACAAACAGATGGGTAGATCGAGAGGGAGAATCGTACCTTAGAGGATCTCTTACAAGCTTGCATTCTTGATTTTAGTGGCTCATGGAACGACCATTTACACTTAGTGAAGTTCGCATACGACAATAGTTATCAGTCTAGCATCCGCATGACACCATTTGAGGCGTTATATGTCCGACCATGCAACGCTCCTTTATGTTAGTGGGAAGTGGGCAAGAAACTGATACTTGAAATAGATATGATTAAAGAGACTTTGGAGAAGATCGAGGTCATTCTGCGACTGATGAAGGCTGCTCAATATAGGTAGAAGAGCTATGCTGATAGGAGAAGACGTGATTTAGAATTCTTCGTCGGTGATATGGTGTTTGTCGATATCTCTCCATTGAAGAATGTTGTTCAATTCGGTAGTAAACGTAAGTTGGCACTGAGATTCGTTGGTCCTATTCCGATTCTCGAGAGGATTTTGAACTTGGCTTATAGATTGACTTACCTTGGAAGATGGCGGGTGTGCGTGTTACTTATCTCTCACTTGCAGAAGCTTATGCATGGCTCAGGCATGATAGTTGAACTGAATTAGCTTGATGATATCGAGATTGAGCAAGAAGCTTTGAGACCTCGTAGGCCTATTCATATCATCGAACCTGATACGAAGCAGCCTAGGAGGAAGACATCAGAGCTGGTGAAAGTTTAGTGGTGTGAGAGCGAAAGCGATTGTACTTGGGAGACCGAGGAGATTATGAAGACTGCTTATCCAGAGCTCTTTACATGGTGAGGCTCCTATTCATTGTATTTACTTTCACTTTTGATATCATATAGGGTAGTTTAGTATCCCGCATAAGCGTAGTTTCTTACTTCTATATGCATGTTTGATGTTTGATATGGTTACTCATGGATGTTAGGCATGCAGAGTAGCTATATTTGATTTTATCTTTGATGTGTTAGGAATTTTGGGGACGAAGTTCCTAAAGAGTGGAGAGTGTAACGACCCATATTTTATGAATCGGAGGACCATAAAATATTATTTTCAAATTCATTTAAGGTCGTACGACTATATAACTTTAAGAAATTCCTACCAGTGACATTTCCCATATTTAAAAAATTTCCGGACAATTTTACCCCTAAAAATTTATAGCGGCTATAACTTTTGATAAATGCCGAATTAGCATCCGAGACCACTTCCATTGGAAAGGCATGATAGTTTCCCTTTCCATAGACTGGTCATAGTAGCAATTTGGACTTTCTGCCTAGGAGATATAGCTGTTTGAAGATTGGCAGTTATTGGAGTAGCTTGGTGGTTAATTGGTGAGTTTGGGGGCAAACCCACTAACCCATTTCAGGTTTGGAGACTAATTTAGGTTGAACCACCATCCCAAAATCACTTTTACCACTTTCTAAATATATCTATGTCTTCATTAATCCATTCTCCACCCAAAACCTTCTCTTTTCTCCTCTAAATCAAGTCTAAATTATAGACTAGGGATAGATTAGCAAGAATATTCATTAGAGATCTTCGAATCTACATTTTTAAGGAGGGAAAATTTTTATCTTGCCTGTTGACTTTTGAATTTGCCCCGATTTGCATGCAAATCTCCATTTTTTAGGCGTTTGGTGACTGATTTATCATATCTCACCTGACTATACATGTATCTATAGGTTTTGGCATGTTTTAAACTCATTTTCAAAGTCAAAAAAATCATGTTTTGAGACTATTTCAAAGTGAAACCTGTAGTAAAAATGAATTCAAAATGATTTTAGTGTTCTAATCATGTTAGTTTGATGCTTGATTGCCTTGATGTGTGTTAGGCTATGTTAGAGACATATTATAGGATGATTTTCCATTAATTATTGTATGTTTGCATATTATAGGATCCCCTTGCCTGAGTCCACGTTTACATTGAATTTTTTCTCCTAAAATTCCATTAACCATAATACTAGAATTACCCGTTTAAGCAAAGACAACTCATCCAATCCATATAGTACTAAAACCCCTAGCTATTAATACATCCTTGAGAAAATCCAATCAATAGAATCAAAGGCTTTAGCAAAATCTAATTTTAAAAGAGCACAAGTGGTATTATTCTTACAACAGTAATTAATATATTCTTGGATTACTGCTATACAATCCGTGAAATTCCCACCCGTTATAAAAGTTGTTTGAGTACTGTTTATTAAAGCATTCATTTTAGAATTTAATCTATTAGCCAAAACCTTAGATATGATTTTAAAAGAACAATTTAGTAAAGAAATAGGGCGAAAATCTTTTAATTGATTGGCTCCTAATTTCTTGTGTAATAAAATTACAGTTGTGTAATTAAATCTCCTTAACTGATTAATGAACCTTCATAAAACTCATTAAACATTTTTGTTATATCTTCTTTGAGCACATTCCAAAGGGTACCAAAAAATAAAATAGGAAATCCATCCGGTCTAGGAGCTTTATCCTTAGGCATATCTTTAATAGCCTTAATAATTTCTTCCTCCTGAAATGGATCATCTAATCCTGCTAAGTCTACCCTAGAATCATCTTTGTAAAGCATATCCCAATTAGCTCTAATCCTATGTTTAATCTTATTACTAAAAATATCTCTGTAATAGTTAGTAAATTCCTTATTAAGTTCTACCTGATCAAAAATCTCAATATCATTTATTAAAATGGAGTTAATGGAATGACTACGCTTTCTACCATTAGTTGTTTTATGAAAAAAATTAGTATTCTAATCACCTTCATCCATCCATTGAATTATAGACCTTTGTTTCCACATTATTTCTTCTTGAACAATAACTTTATTTAAATCTTCTTTTAAATTATATAGTACATTTTTTTCTGAAATATTTAAATTTCTTTTTTCTTCAATTTTATTTTATTTTAGAATACCATTCATTAACTTATTCTTTTTAATTCTAATGCTACCAAAAACATTTTTATTCCATTTTTTGAGAAATAACCTTAAATCTCTTAGTTTTCTAACCCAAACTTTTGCAATATTACCTGGAAATCTGTAATTGTAGTTACTCATAAAAAGCCATTTATTATCCACAAAATCTTTGAAGTTATTTCCAATAACCACATTTTTTCAGAACTAAAAATTTCATTTCCAAAATTCGCATTGGAACAAGATAAGACAATAGGACAATGATCCGAATAAATATTCGGGAGCCCTACGACCTTACAAGAGGGAAATTTGTCTTCTATTTCATCGCTTATAAAAAACCTATCAAACAAAGCCATTGAAGGAATTTCTCTATTATTTGACCAAGTAAATTGTCTATTGCTTAATTTTAGTTCAATTAAATTACAACTAATAATAAAGCTATCAAATTCTTCCATAGCCTCTAGTTCACCTTCCCTAGGGGATCTTTCACCCAAAAATCTAGTAACATTGAAATCACCTCCTAAAATCCATGGACTAGGAGCCAATGCTCTAAAATCTAAACACTCATTCCATAGAATCCTACGACCTATTTTTGAATTAGGTCCATATACATTTGTAATATTAAGGATAGAATCATCATTAATGTCAGTAAAAATTAAATGCATCGAATGTTCTTTAATGATAGATTGTAAAAGTCTAACAGAGTTATCTTTCCAACCTAGCATAAGACCTCCTGCACTACCTCTAGCAGGAAGAAAAGCCCAATGGTCAACAACATGACCCCCTAGATAACTAAAAATACGATAGTCTGAAAACTCAATTTTAGTTTCTTTAAGTAAAACTATATCAATATTATTATCCTTGAGTACTGATTTAATTTTTCTACATTTCCCTAAATCATGCAAACCTCTAATATTCCAACTAATCAATTTCATTTATCAAGTAATCTAACCCGTTCCAATTCTTTGCTTTTGATATAATCAACATCTAACTGACTATCATCAAAAATTAAACCAGAATTCTTAGCTAAGAAATGCATCTCATTAGTAGACAAATTATTTAACACACATTCACTCTAAGTACTACCCATAAAAAAATTCATACCTAAGCTAGAGCTATCCATAGCTCTAGAATCCATTCTAATAAGCCTTGCACTTCTTCTAATGGTTTTAGACTCAAGTGAACAACAAGAAGAATCAACATTGCTTTTGATGACAACTTTTTTTGCCCTTCTTTTTTTCCTGTCCCCATCCGCAGAATGCAAGGAAGATCGATAGTGTAAATAACATCTGCAGCCAACCCATTAGGCTTCAAAACATTTAGGAAATCGATGTTATTCACACAAGAAGAAACTGAATCCCCTGCCCTTAAGGTAATGTTTTCCAACCACTTATTCAAATCAGAAAACAAGATAATTTGATGATCATTTAACTCCTCAGAGTTTCTCAACATATTAACCATGCCATCATCATCTGGAGAATGCTCTTGAACCCAATTTGCAGTTCTACCCATAACCGAACACTTGCTTTTATTCAAATCATTAACACTATGCTCTGTCAACATATTGTCAACCACATCAACAATAACCCCATCCAAACAACTAACTTCAACCTTATCTCCAGTCATGATATTAGTGAAATCCAAATTCACCCCATCATCGATAAGTCCAGTTTCGTAATGCTCCTTAACCCCCTCCAAAGGCTGAGCAACAATAGTTTTAACAACACCCAGAGCCGAACTCATTTGAAAAAAATCATCCACGACTCTTTCTATAACACTCCTACACTTACTAACATTCCTACCCCCCATTAAATCAACCATACCAGAACTAGACCCCTCATCATATATCTCAACAACAATATCATCAACAGCACAACCATTCATCTTCCCCTTCCACATCCAACCAAAACCCCATTATTGTTCAAATTATTCCCAGATATAACAGGAACCTCACCTGCATCTTCTTCTGACTCCAAACATTCAAAGTATTTTGAAGTATAAATCTTAAAATTATCCAAATTACAAGTTTTTCCTATGGGTTTTTTGTTGGGGTTGAATACAAACCACTTGTCAGACTTAAGAATCTGGTTGGTAGAATCTTCTCTTATATTTGAATCTGCCAATGTACAATCAGATTTCAGAGGATGACAATTAGAATTATATTGCATAATAACAGGATCTAATAACAAAGGATCGAAAAAATTCCTCTTCTGTATTTCCTTGCTTTCATCAACAAGAAAATCTGAAACTGCCTTCTCAATAGATACCCCTTTCAATTTATTAACTTTTGTAAAACATCTGGATTATTATCACCAGAGAATCCAACTCGATTTAAGACCAAAATAGAATCATCACACTTAATCTTACGATTTTTCAACTTAGAATTAAGAAAATTGCCAGAGTTACCGAAGTACATTTTAAAATTCCAACCAATATTTACTGAATTTATCACGTTGAAATGTTTAAATAGATCTTCTAAAAAATCAATACCTTCCTTCCTTTGAATCCATAAATGTTCCAGTAAAATTCTCTTTAACTTCATGCACTTCAACACAAACAAGAATCCATGGTTTATAATCGACTCCTTTTTAGAATCCAAATATGATTTGCTCCCACACTTATCTATTTTATGCCTGAAAGAACCACACTTGAAGCACCTAACTGGATCTCTACAGTCTTTAGCCAGGTGCGAATAATCTCCACATCAAAAGCAGATCCTCTTTCCTTTTCTAACATCAACCCAATTTCTATGATTAGCAACACGACTGTAATTCAGAGAAGGCGAAACAAATGAATTTCTAACCACTTGAGCATATGAACGCTTACTTAAGAAAGGAATTAAGGAAGAATTTAGGACGGTATTATTAATTATAGGAGAACGATGTGAACAGGAAGTTGTCGCCGATTTGGAGTAATTGGAATGATAAGAACAAGGAAAGAAAAAAGTAGGCAAATCATCTGTAGATAATTTTTGAGAAGAATAGTAATTGGAAGATCACATACACTTAGTTGAGTTTTCCTATAATAACAGTTATCAAACTAGTATAGGAATGGCGCCTTTCAAAGCTTTGTATGGAAGGCCATGCAAGTCACCAGCATGTTGGTTGGAAACCAGAGACAGATTAGTCTTAGGTCCAGATCTCGTAAGAGAGGCGACAGAGAAGATTGAGTTCATCCGAGGTAGGATGAAGGAAGCTCGGTCTAGACAAAAGAGTTACGCAGATAAGAGGCGTAAGGATATAGAGTTCTTAGTTGGAGATAGGGTTTTCATTAAAGTATCACCAATGAAGGGTATGGTATGGTTCGAAAGGTCAGGGAAACTGACACCGAGATATGTTGGACTGTTTCCAGTTACAAAGAGGATCGGAAAGCTCGCATACAGGTTAGAGTTGCCGTGCATTTTGGCAGGTGTCCACGATGTGTTTCATGTGTCTCATCTTCCTAAGTATGTACATAATCCGGAGGCTGCCATCCCTCCGACTACATTGGAAGACTTAATAGTAGAACTGGATTTGACTTTTGTTAGGCAACCAGTTCAGATTATAGCGAGAGATGGAAGAGGTTAAGAAACAAGACGGTCCAGTTGGTGAAATTTCAGTGGAGCAACAACGAGAAGGACTGTATTTGGGAGACAGAAGAGAGCGTTAGAAATACTTATCATGATCTTTATAAGCGTTTGTTCTATATCTGTTATATATATAGACTGTTCACTAGTCAGGTAGGCTAGTATGGTAGTTAGGAAAGGTTTCAGATGATTGTTATGCTTAGTATTTAGTCCTTGCTGAATTTCGAGGACGAAATTCTTTAAGGAGGGGAGCCTGTAACACCCCTAATTTTAAATAGCATTATTCAGGAGATTTAATTAGATAAACTAAATATAATAATGTAGAGACTAGAGTGATAAGGGAATTGAGATTTGATAACTGATTAAGGTCGTGCCGTAACTAAATGAATCTATAAGAATGGTTTATAAGCTAAATATTTAATAGAATAAGGCAAGGGCAATATGGGAATAGCCGAACCCATAACCCCTAAAAAACCCTTACCACATTCTCATTCTTATTTACATTCTTACAAAACAAAAACATAAACAAAAGAAAAACAAGGCCGTCCATAACCCTAGGAGAAGAGGAACTCAAAAATCAATTAAAGGCTAAGATTCAAGCTAAGAAGATTAAAGTGTAGAAGAAATCTCAAGTTCGTTATCCAAACAAGGGAAATAATGATCTACACCATCTCACATAAGTCGTCTTGAATGTTTAAATTCATGTTTGAGGTTTAAAACCGTATGACTGGATGAATGATGATACGTTTTGATTTAAATGCCATGTTATAATTTGGACAAGGGCTTTGTGGAATAATGTAGTTTGGTTTTAAGGCTAAAATCGTGCAAAATGATTTCCAAATGCCATGAGGATTTAATATGTTATGTAAAACATTATTTTGGAGATTATTTTAAATTTTCATAATATTCCAAGTTACGTATAATTTATTATGAATTTTTGAGTGAAAGAAATGAATATTTCGGGTTTTAATTAATTTAAGGAATTAATTAATAACTCTTGGGCTGAAAACCTTATATAACAATGATATTATCATTTTGAAATTTATGTGGATTTCTGAGATTGTTCTCAAGAGATTTGGGTGAGTTTTGGATTTAATTAGTAAGAGTGGTATTTAATAATTAAATAAATATAAGGGGTTAGTTAATAATTTTGATTAACTATTGGAGCATTGGGGGATTACATGCGGCAACAAATTCTGAAAAGAATTTTAAAAAAGGTTTTGGTATCCAATAGAAAATTTACAGCATAATGGGTAAGGTAAAAAGAAATTGCTTTACATAGTTAAAAATCAGTTCTTACAATAATTACAGCAATGCCACTTGCCTTCGAAAGCTTACAACGCCGCTATGAATACTAAGGGGATAGGGGTGTCTCTATAGTTAGATATATACTAGAATGAAGGCGCAAGAGTCCTTCCGCACTAATTAATAGTGTTGAAGGGGTCCCTCCGCATACATACACTTTAACAAGTGTGCACTTTCACATTAATTAATGCATTGAAAGGACCTTCCACACTAGTAGATAGTGTCGAAGGGGTTCCTTCCGCTCTTATATGCTACGCAAGTATATTAATCAATGAAGACGGAAGGGATGTGCCACACCAATAAATGGTGTCGACAACTTACCTTCCGCATCTTTATACTTGAGTAATGCAACATCCCCCACTTGGAGGCCCAAAAGAAATGACTACGGATGTTATAGTCATCCATAGTTACTAATTCTCGGTGATCAAATGCGGTAATATTAGATACATCGATATAACAGAAACACATGGATATGAAAAAAGTTTAAAACCATTAAACAAATTTCTCATTCCAGTTCAATCATATTTCAAATTCATTACATAATCCCACACTCGAGAACCACGTTCAGAGAAATATAATTATTACAAAATCCTTTATATAAAAGTCAAAAAATATTTAAACCCGGTTATTTATTTCCTCATTCAAAAATTCATAATAAATTACCCACGGCTTGGATAATTATGAAAATTTAAACCCATCTTCAAAATAATGTTTTACATAACATATTAAATCCTCATGGCATTTGAAACTCAATATATATGATTTTAGCCTTAAAACCGAATAAAATATTTATCAACCAGACTTGTTTGAATCAAACGTATCATGTAATTCAAGCATATCATCAATAAAATCATTATAAAAGTTTTAAACCTAAAACCCAAAATCGGATGCTCTTTAAAAAATAAAATGAGATGGTTTTGATTATTATTCACCTTGCTTTGGATACGGAACTTGAGATTTGATCTTGCTTAATTCTCCTTGCTTGATTCCTAAGCGTTAGTAAATTTTTAATCTCCATTTCCCCTAGGTTATGGCAGGCTTTGAGCTCCCCTGTTTCTTATGTTTTTGAATTATGAATGTATGAAATGAAAATGATACTAAGGGTTTAGGGGTTAAGGGTTATGGTGGACGGCTATTTCCCATAATGTCCTTGCCTTATTCTCTTATAAGTTAACTTATGAAACCATTTCCATAAACTTGTTCTTTTAATTTTATTCGATTAAGCACGACCTCTATTTAGTTTTCAAATCTCAATCCCCATATCACTCTAGTCTTTACATTATTCTATTTAATTTATCTAATTAAGTCTCTTAAACAATGTTAATTAAAATTAGGGGTGTTACAGGTTCCCCTCCTTAAAGAATTTCGTCCTTGAAATTCAGTACGGACTAAATACTAAGCATAGCAATCATCTGTAACATCTCCTAACTACCATACTAGCCTACTTGACTAGCGATAGTCTATACAAAGCAAATATAGAACATACCCACACAGTTGGTCAGGATAAGTATCTCTAATCATGTCTTATGTTTCCCAAGTACAGTCCTTCTCATTGTCGCTCCACTGAACTTTCACCAACTTGATTGTCTTGTTACCTAACCTCTTTCCATCTCTTGCTACAACTCGAACTGGTTGTCTAACAAAAGTCAAATTCGGTTCTACTATAAAATCTTCCAACTCCGTCAGAGGAATAGTAGTCTCTGGATCATGCACATACTTGCGAATATGAGATACATGAAACACATTATGGATACCTACCATACTGCTCGGCAACTATACTCTATATGCGAGCTTCTCCATCCTCTTTATAATTAGAAATGGCCCAACATATCTCGGTGCCAGTGTCCTTGTCTTTCCGAATCATACCACACCCTTCACCGATGATACTTTAATGAAGACTCTATCTCCAACTGATAATTCTAGATCTTTACGCTTCTTATCTGCGTAACTCTTCTGTCTCGACTGAGCTTCCTTCATCCTTTCTCGGATCAACTCAATCTTCTATGTCGCCTCTCTGACCAGATTTGGACCCAAGACTAATATATTTCTAGTTTCCAACCAAATTGCCGGTGATTTGCATGGTCTTCCATACAAAGCTTCAAAAGGCGCCATTCCTATGCTAGTTTGATAACTGTTATTATAGGAAAACTCAACTAAGTGTAAGTGATCTTCCCAAGATCCACCAAAGTCCAACACACATGCTCTTAACAAATCCTCGAGTACCTTATTGACTCTCTCGCTTTCTACCCATCTGTCTGAGGGTGATATGCAGTACTCATCTTGAGCTTGGTACCTAACACATCTTGTAGAATCTTCCAGAATTCACTAGTAAACAAAGCATCCCTATCACTGACTATACTACTAGGAATTCTGTGCAATCTAACTATGTTCTTCATAAACAACTTAGCTAAAATAGGTTCCATCCTAGTCGACTTAACTGGAATGAAATGGACACTCTTGCTCAGCATGTCCACTATGACCCATATACTTTCATTTTCTCTATTCGACCTTGGCAACCCGTCTATAAAATCCATGGATATCGAATCCCATTTCCAAACTTGTATCTCCAAAGGTTGAAGCAATCCACTCGGCTTCTGATGTTCGGCCTTCACTTGTTGACAGTTTGCACACTGCCTAACCCACAAGCCAACATCCTTCTTCATACCTTCCTAGTAGAAGCTCTCTTCATATCTCGATACATTTTGGTTCCTCCGGGATGAATCGTAAATTTGGATCGATGACATTTCCTAAGAACTTCTTTCCTTAAGTCCTCAACATTCGGAACATACAACCGTCCCTTCTTTCTCAACCATCACCTCTGGCTAAGACTAAAATCCTTTAGATCATCGATCTCCAACCCAATCTCAAGCCTTCTAATATTCTCAGCTAATAATGGATCTGCTTTCTGCTTAGTAGCAATCCTTTCGATCAACACTGGTCGAACTTCCAAACATGACAATATAGCGATGCTCTGACTAGAACTAGCAGTCGATCTTAACTGCATACTACAAGTAGTCAAAGCTTCTAAATCTCTCCATTCTGCCATCATAGCTAACACCACATTATGATGTTTTCAGCTAAGAGCATCCGATACTTTATTTCCTTTCCCAGGTGTATACTCTATACCAAAAGCATAAGCTGCTAAAAAATCCTGCCACCTCTGTTGTCTCATATTCAACTCCTTTCGAGATAATAAATATCTTAAGGATTTATGATCTGTGTATAGCTCAAATCCCTCCCCTATGAGATAATGTCTCTATATATTCAATGCGAAGATCACCGCAGCCAACTCTAAATCATGAGTAGGATATCTTACCTCATACGGTCTAAGCTATCGTGAAGCGTAGGCAATGACTTTACCCTTCTACATCAACACATCTCCTAATCTTATTCCTAAGCATCGGTATACACCACCAACCCTTGGTTTTTGTCTAGAACTACTAACACAGGCGCGTTGGTCAACAAATGCTTTAACTTAAGGAATGCTTCCTCACATTTGTTAGACCAAGTAAACTTCATGTCCTTCCTGGTTTACTTAGTCAAAGGCACGGTTATCCGTGAGAAATCCTTAATGAATCTCCCGTAATAGCCAACAAGTCCAAGAAAACTTCTAATCTCAGTCACTATCTTTGGTCTCTTCCAGTTATAACAGCTTTGATCTTTTCTGGATCGACTGACAAACCCTTCTCTGAAACCACATGACCAAGGAACTTAACCTCTTTCTTCCGGAAATGACATTTAGAAAACTTCGCTTTCATCTAATGCTGCCTCAGTGTCACAAGCACTACTCTAAGATGATCTTCATGCTCTCTTTCATCCTTAAAGCACACTAAAATGTCGTCTATAAATACCAGTACGAACCTATCCAAGTACTTATGGAAAACTCGGTTCATCAAATCCACGAAGAAAGCTGGTGTATTCGTTAACCCAAATGGCATTACTAACCACTCGTACGAACCATACCTAGTCCAAAACGCTGCCAACGGAATACTATCCTCTACCGCGCTTAACTGATGGAAACCTGCCACTCTTAACCAACGGCATTACTAACCCATCCAAGTACTCTTGGAAAACTCGATTCATCAAATCCACAAAGAAAGCTGGTGCATTCGTTAATCCAAATGGCATTACTAACCACTCGTACGAACCATACCTAGTCTGAAACGCTGTCAATGGAATACTGTCCTCTACCACTCTTAATTAATGGAAACCTGTAGCCAAATCCAATTGGAAAAATATTCTGGCTCCACACAACTGATCAAATAGATTGTCGGTTCTCGGTAAAGGTTACTTATTCTTGATTGTCTTCTCGTTCAACTTATGATAGTCAATGCACATCCTCAATGACCCATCTGGTTTCTTCACGAACATCGCAGCCGCATCCTAAGGCGAACTGCTTAGTTTAATAAAATTTCTCCCTTCAAGATCCACTAGCTGCACCTTTAATTCTTTCGTCTCGGTCAGTGTCATCCTGCTAGGTGGTCTACTTACAGGTTCAGCTCCTGGCACAAGATCTCTCTGAAACTCAACGGCTCGTTTCGGTGGTAATCCTGTAACCGGCTCAAAAACATCTGCAAATTCTCTTACTACCCGAACTTGACTTAACTCTTCTTCTACTTCCATAGCACTCAACAGAGTACAAGCACTCCGGTTAGAATCCTCTAATGAGAATATAATTCGGTTATGACTATCAGGGTATCTTCGCGATATTTCCTTATCCTAGCAAAATATTCTAGCCTTATTTATCCAACCAATCCATACCCAAAATGATTCCGAAGTCTACGAAATCGAAAACATATAAACTGCATGCAAACTTATGACCTAAAAAACCAAGTTCTAACTGGTCACATCTCATTCTCAGAGTTGCATACCTTCCTACTAGATTTGTAACCCCTAAGGAAGTAACTAGGTATGTGGGTTCTAAACATAACCTATCAACCAAACACTGAGATATAAATAAATGTGATGCACCGGTATCAAATAGTACCTTAACTGGCATACTCTAAATCAAAAGCGTACCTTCCATCATAGTCTTTCCTTTCACAGCAGTAGTTGGCTCAGCAGGCGATGGTCCAACAGCAAAGGCTTTTCCCTTGTCCACCCTGACTGGTTTTGGACACTAATTCTTGTAATGCCCAACCTGGTCGCAGTTAAAGCACTTCACACCCGTCTTTTCGGTGGTCTTCTTCCCCTTGCCAGTTTGGCATTCATGAGCATAATGACCCTTCTTATCACACTTAAAACAAACCAGATTAGCCTTTGACTTCTTGGCAGCTTCTCCCTTCTGGGTTCCCTTGTTCTTGAAGAACTTCCTCTTCTTGCTAAGAGAACTCTGGGTTTCAACCTATTTCTCCTTCCCATAAGTAGCAAGCATCTCCTCATGTTGGATTTCCATTTCCACAATAACATTACAAGGATCACGAAGATGTGGCTGGGTCACCCAAGCAATCTCGATTCTCAATCCTTGAATAAACTTCTCATTCCTCTCGATGACAGTGTCAATGGTAGCATGTCCATATCTGGATAAGTCATCAAACTTTGTGGCATACACAATCACCAACATCTCGCCTTGCACCAAATCCATGAACTTCCTCAACAAGCTGACTTGGCAATTTCAGACAAAAACAACTCTTCGAATCTCCTTCGAAATTCTGCCCAAGTCAACTCTTCCTTGGTAACTCCTGCAGTAACACTATTCCACCAATGAAGCGTTGCTTCCTGCAACTGTCTAGAGGCTAGTCTCCTCTTCTGCTCATCATTCAATCCCAAGTCAACGCAGAATCTTTCATAATGCAACAACCAATTCTCAACTTCTATAGCATCCTCCGTTCCCAAAAACGGCTTCCCACCAAGACTGGTATAATCTTTGCTCAACTTAGCATAATTATTGCCAACTAGGGCCACGGGATTAGCTCCTCTAACACTCCCAGCATTACCCCCAGCTACTCCTGCGGTAGCTCTCGCTTGCACCAGATTGACGAAGAACTGATACATCATCCCCATATCCACTGATGGATTTCCAGCACCTACATTGGCATCTGCATTTTGATTAGCATTTGCCTATCGACCCTGATTTATCCTATTGGGTTGAGCATTTCCATTTCTTGTGGTGCTTCCTCCACCGACATTTCCTCTTCCGTTTCCTACCTCCATATCTTCCTTTCTCGTAAATGTGCATACGAGCCTTAGTAAGATACAGAAGAACGATCTAAGAGAGAGGGGAATACATACTTATATATATCAAGTACAAGTATGTTACTGTAGCGTTAACCCATACCCCGACCTTATTTTCTAATTCATTGGATTATGTTTTGAAAAATCTTTTTAAGTTTGAAATTGCTTTTAAGTTTCCATAAACCTATGCGCTGATACCAACTTATAACATCTCCGACTTGGACGCCAAAAACTAACGTCTACGAAAGCTGCAGTCATTCATAGTTATTAATTCTCGGTGACCAAATACGATAATGTTAGGTACATCGATATAACAGAAACACATGGATATGAATTTTTTTAAACCATTAAACAAATTTCTCATTCAATTTCAATCATACTTCAAATTCATTACATAATCCCATACTCGAGAACCACGTTTAGAGAAAATATAATTATTACAAACTACGCCAAGAGCGACATATGAAGATGCCCTCTTGGATGATCAGAGTATAAACATGGGAAATTAAAAAACTTTGCCTTTACATCAAAACACAACAGAATCAAATAGAAAAGAACTTTTATTAGCTAGCTTGCCTCCTGCACGTCTCCGAAAGCTTATTCGTCTAAAGGAGAACCTGAACCTCAACTCTCAAAATACTCAAAATCAATTAAGCACCCGAGAGTTTAAGGGGAAAACATAAACTTCGAGTTAGACATAAAGCCTAGTATGAATAATAACCTACCATCTCGAACCATTTAGATATCTAGTGAGACCACGCCGCTTAGTGGAACGGGTTTTCACTTTACTAGTATCTTGCACAAAATTTTATAATAACCATATACTGTCCTCCTGCATCCACAATGGTTAAAACATTTCAATTTAAAATATCATGATAATATGCAAACAAGCAAAATATTCTGGATTCCCCATTCCCATTCATTTGACTATCTATCTCAGTTATAGTTTCTAGGGTTACTGTTACCCTAATAATTTTCATGGGCTGACTAATAACCTGGTCAAAGCTTATGCACTATCTGTCCGGTCTCATGGTTTTCATGGGATCACTAAGAACCTATTGGCCCTTGCCAATAACTTCATCATTTCATGGGTTCTTTCTGAACCTATTGGTATCTCCAATAACTTCTTTTATATCATAGTTTTCATGGGTTGGGTATGAACCTATTGACTTCTGTCAATAACTTTATTCGGGAATAGTTTTCATGGGATCACTATGAACCTATTGGTATCTCCAATAACTCTCTCCAAACATAGTCTTTATGGGTTTACTATGAACCTGTCTAAACTGGCAACTTCTTGATCAATCTTTGGGCATCCTATGTTCTGGTCTACCTGACCTCCTAGATGCAATTCTACCCATTCAGGAGTTAACTTAATTTATATTCACTACTAGGTCAACCTAGCTGGTTATTCTGCCTTTTCTCCCTAAAATACAGTTATAGGTCCATTATATTAGGAATATGTTTATAGAAGAAGCACATACAACATCTAATCATAATAATAATATCAATTTTTATGGTTTTATATCCTTGAAATCATTTCCACATAAGTATGGTTAATCCCTTTAACCCACTATTCTTATTAAGGAAAGCTTCTTCAAAAACTCCAAAATTAAAAACCATTTTAAAGATCTTTTATATTGCCATGGGTTTTCCTTTTAAAAATGAGATTGGGTTCTTTGTTTTGAAAACTAAGGCTTTCGAAACCTTAGATCTTTACTTTCAAAACCATTTGAACATCTCTTTCGAAAGCATTCAAATCTTCTTCGCAAAACACTAAACATATGCCTTCCGAAATGCTTTAAAACATCTCTTTTGAAAGCATAAAAACCCTTCTTTCCCATCAAATCCTTTCGAAAGTATTAAAGCATATCTTTCCAATTTTTAGAAGTATAGCTTCGAAACCATTTGAAAGTACCTCTTTCAAAACCATTGAGTTTATCCTTAAAAATAACTTTTGGGTCAAAGTGAGCATAAGTGAAAGTAGCCCTTTCGATACCATTAACCTTCAAATAAAAGAATTTAGGGGAAACAGATAGCTTCGGAACCATCCCTTCAAAAGCTTTAACCTTTAAGGAGAACAATTGGAAGGATAGCTACGAAACACCTTTCAAAGCCATTGCCTTCGAAACCTTTAGTTTAAATGGCTATTGGAGCACTTTCAAAAGCATTGGTAAGCGGCTTGTTATATTTATAAAACAAAAGCTTGCCTTTCGAACTCATTAAAAACTTTCAACCTATTCGAAAGGTATGAAGACGGCAGCAAGGCTTTGACTTGGTTCAAAACTACTATTTTCGAAAGCTTTTCTTTAAAACATAATATACAGCAACTCATTCGAAAGCTACCCTTTAAAAATGAGGCGGAAACCCCTTCGAATGCTATATTAAAGTAATTCAACCCTTTCGAAAGCATCCATTAAAAGCTAGGCAAGTGGCACCTCTTTTGAAAGCAAAGCAAAGACCTTCGAAAGCTATTTAAAATGGCCTCAACCCCTTATAAAGCATGGTTTCAACTCTATACCTTCCACTTTTCTCCAATCCACTACGTACCAAAGCATTGACACCATGTGTATTGGTTTTGACTTGGTTAGGAGCGGAACATGAGGTCGAAAGGTAGCTACTGGAAGTGGCGAAACAATAAATCTTTACAAAACTGTTTTGTTTCCTTTTTAAGTAAATATTTTTCAACTAACTTGCCTATTTGTAAAAATATAATTGGTTGCCACAAACTTTACAAAAATCTTTTCGAAAAAACTGCCAAATTCATCCAGAATTAATTAAAATAATTATCAAAGAAGCCATTCCCTTTAGGAAAACAATTAAGACATTCAAGTCCTCCAACTAAATTAATCTATTTTGCATAGTAAATTACTTAGGAAAAATCCCCAAAATTCACATCTAATATGTTATCTAACATATGTAATTCTTTATATAAAAGCCAAAATAAATTTTAAACCCAATTATTTATTTCCTCATTCAGAAATTCATAATAAATTACCCATAGCTCGGATAATTATGAAAATTTAAAACCCATCTCCAAAATAATGTTTTACATAACATATTAAATCCTCGTGGCATTTGAAACTCAATATATATGATTTTAGCCTTAAAACCAAATAAAACATTTATCAAACATATCATGTAATTCAAGCATATCATCATTAAAATCACATAAAGGTTTTAAACCTAAAACCCGAAATCAGATGCTCTTTAAAAACAAAAATGAGATGGTTTTGATTATTACTCACCTTGCTTTAGATAAGGAACTTGAGATTTGATCTTGCTAATTCTCCTTGCTTGATTCCTAAGTGTTTGTAAATATTTAATCTCCTTTTCCCCTAGGTTATGGCCGGCTTTTAGCTCCTCTTTTTCTTATGTTTTTGAATTATGAACGTATGAAATTAAAATGAGAATAAGAGTTTAGGGGTTAAGGGTTATGGTGGATGGCTATTTCTCATAATGCTCTTGCCCTATTATCTTATTAGTTAACTTATGAATCCATTTCCATAAACTCATTCTTTTAATTTTATTTAATTAAGCACGACCTCTATTTAGTTTTCAAATCTCAATCCCCTTATCGCTCTAATATTTACATTATTCTATTTAATTTATCTAATTAAATCTCCTGAATAATGTTATTTAAAATTAGGAGTGTTACAAGTAAGTCCAGCCATTATGGAAGGTACCTCCCGCACTAGTTGATAGTGTCGAAAGGGTCCTTTTGCATGCATGTTTAATTATGAAGGTGGAAGGGTGGCACCGCATCCAATCAGTGGTGTCGACAGGGTCCTTCCGCATGGTTTCAAAGAAGTAGCGGAAGGGCCTTCCGCATTGCTTAAGCAATGATTTTGAAAGGTCCTGCCGCTAGAGTAGAGTGGCAAAAGGGCATAGCCGCTTATTTCGAACCCATTAGTTAAAAGGATGGGGACGAAGGGCTTGTTTGCTCTATGATGTCGAAAGGGAGAGTGATGGAGGGGAACTCATGATGTCACAATGATCTGAAGGACATAGTCCAAAGCCATAGTTTTCAAATTAGAGAACCCAATCTCATTTTTAAAGTAAATACATGGCAATGTAAAAGAGTTTTGAAATGGCATTTAACTTTGAAATTTTAGAGGAAGCTTTCCTTCCTAAAGATAGTGTGTTAAAGGTATTAACCATATTTCATTAGAAAATGATTATAAGGAATTAAACCATGGATGTTTATATTATAGTTTTATTTTATCAATTGTCATGTATGTTTGTGTAATTATATTCACTTCATTTATAACCAATAACTTCATTTTGGTGTGCTAAGGGCAGAATAACTGGCTAGGTTGACCCAGTAGTGAATATATATTGAATTAACTCATGTGTGAGTAGAATTACATCAAGGAGGTCACAGACCAGAATATAAGGTACCCAAGACTGATCAAAAGATTATTGGTTTAGAAAGGTTCTTAGTAAGCCCATAAAAACTATGTTATGGAATTTGTTATTAGGAGGGGCCAATCGGTTCTTAGTGATCCCATTAACACTATGTCCAAAACAGGTTGTTGATAGAGATCAATAGGTTCATAGTCAGCTCATGAGAACTATGACATGAGAGATGTTATTGGAGAATCCAATAGGTTCATATTGACCCAATGAAAACTATGATTGGATGATGTTAATTGTAGACACCATTAGGTTCTTAGTGATCCCATGAAAACTATGACATCGGACAGATAGTCCGTAAGCTTGGAATAGGTTATTAGTTAGCCTATGAAAACTAATAGGTTGATAGTGACCCTATAAACTATAACATGAGACAGATAGTCAGGTGAATGGATTTGGAAAATCCAAAGCATATTGCATGTTTTCATATCATCATGATAAGTTTTATTACGTTATGTCATAACCATTGTGGATGTAGGTGCACAGTATATGGTTACTATAGATTGGGTTAAGATACTAGTGACAAGAAAACCCGTTCCGCTAAGCGACGTGGTCTCACTAGATATCTATATGGTTCAAGATGGTAGGTTATTATTCACACCAGGCATTTTTTCTAACTCAAAGTTTATGTTTCTCCTTAAACTCTCGGGTGCTCAATTGATTTCAAGTAGTTTGAGAGTTAAGGTTTTCAGGTTCTCCCATAGACGGATAAGCTTCCAGAGACTTGCAGAAGGTAAGCTAGCTATTAGGAGCTATTTCTGTTTGTTTCCGCTGTGTAATTGGATATAATGGAAAAGTTATTTAGGTCCTATATTTAGACTCTGATCTACCAAGGGGGTATCTTCATACGTCGCTCTTGGCGTAATTTGTAATAAATATATTTCTTTGAATGTGGTTTATGAAGTTGGGTTATGTAATGAATCTGTAATGCTACTTGAAATGGTATGAGAAATTTGTTTTAAAACCGAGTTTAAAATTTTCATATCCATGTGTTTCTGGTATATCAATGTATCTAACATTACCGCATCTGGTCACCGAAAAATAATAACTATAGATGACTGCAGCATCTGTAGCGGTTAGTTTTGGGCCTCCAAATGTGGATTGTTACACTTGTGGGTGAGTTTACCCCTGTTATTGTGGATAAGGAGGGGCATGTAAATATTGATCCAAGTCCCAAAATAGTAAATTTAGATAAAGCCCCGAAGAAGACCAAGGAGGTTCAGACCCTTAATCCCCTTCTAAATATTACTTTTCCTAATTCCCCAACATCCATCAATCGCATATGTGTTGATCTGGGTTTACTTCTTTCTCCAACTAACCCTCTTCCTTCAAAGACTCAGACTCAGTCCTCAATGATGAATTTTTAGGAACTTGTTCGTTTAGCCATTCAGTCTCCCTCCATTACTTCTCTTGGATCATCACAGCCTCCAGCTTATTTTGATGGTCACCTTTTCCTTATTCTTAAACAGATTTTATCGGGATGTTTTTCTATTTATTTGGTTAAACTAAACTTTATGAATTTCATTCTGACTTAGATAGGTTGTATATTCTAGGTAGGAAAGCACATGTATCCTCTTCGAGATGCTTTTCAAGGGCCTTCCAATGAAGTACCCGAGCTTTAAAAAAAGATCTCTTCGTTTAACAACAGTATGATCGACATCGCAATGGCAAGAGATGATGTTATTCTTGAAAAAGACAAACTTGCTTCCTCTCTTAATGATGAAAAGAGATCTAAGAAATCATTGGAAGAGGAAATGAAAATTTTGAAAGCTGACCTTGAGTTGGGTAATAAATTCAAAGTAGATCTTAAGAAGGTAATCGAGGAAAAGTCTGAGCTGGCTAAGAAGAACAAGTTGATAGAAGACCAGCTGTAAAGGGTCTAGTATCTTAGCTTGTTTGAATAATATTATCACCAATGCCAAGAAAAAAGTCACTTCCTTTCTTTACATCGCTCTTCCTAAGATCACCGAAAAGTGTTACGAAGATGCTTTATACGTCACGCACGCTAACAATATTCGAAAATGCCTAGATTTGGAAATTCCATCTCTACCAGCCCTGAATGAGAAGTTCAAGGGGAAGTTCAGTATTAGGATGAAAAAGGATAGGAAGACTTTGGAAGAAGAATCACCCGTTGAAGAGGAAGTTTATGCTGAAAAATAGCTAGCCTTTAATGATGCTCCAATAAATGAAGGAAGAAAATCCGATAGAGAAGAAAATGACGACGACAATGATACTAATGGCAATACTGATGATCGCGATAGCAGTGATGATCGTGATGATGATAACGGTGGTGATGGTGGAGGTGATGGAGTGGGTCCTTCTGGACAACTATATGATAAGGATGGGTCTGATGATGCTAATTTAGATTCAAATGTCCAGGATACAGAAACTACCAACATATCTGATCCTCAAAGATTCTTCCAAGAAAGGCAGTGCATCTCAAGGCTAAAAATCCACAGAAAAGGAAAAGATTTCCTCATCTTCAATTCCACTTTCATAGGTATGGATCTCCTTATTCAAACACTTTAAGTTATCAAGTAACTCTTAGTTAATACATTGATCACTTTAGCTAAAGAGAAAACCAAAATATCATTACGACGTTATGCTTGAAAAGAAGCAAATAGAAATACAATGGTTGAACAGAGAATTGGATAAACACTTGAAAGAATATAACGAGTTGTTCAAAAAATATAAGAACCTTGCAACCAGCGCATCAAAAATAAGATATTTAAAATAAAGGGAAGTTGCTCCCGGATGGAGAGGGCACGCCTTCACCGCGAGAAACTCTTAGCGAAAAATGCTGAATTGATGACCCTCTTCTGGATGTTGATTGACGATAGGAGTGCATTGAAGGAATTTCTCTACAAGGCTTACTCTAGTGGTATATTTGTTGACTTCTCCTACCTTGGTGATAACTACAGGGGTTTGCTAAGATGTTTCCATCGTAGATACCTAGATGAGCATGAATCTGATCCTCATCCCGGGATGTGTTGGAATCTTCCTAGAGTCACTTCCAATCCTCTTTCTTCACTCTCTTTTCCCTTCGAGAAACTTAAGTATAACAGGAAGAAATTTATTTTTGAAATATATGAGAAATCAATCTTGTATAAACCTGAATAATTGTATAATTGTTATATGTTATTCAAGTAGCTGATAAACTTTTCTCTCCTTGTTTTTCTTTTGTTTAGTCTAATTTTCATATATTGCACGGATTAGGGGAAATTCGAGTAGTCTTGTTTCTATGGAATTATTGAATAAGTTTATCAAGCTGAAGAAGGATTTTAAGGAGAATTCTTCAATTCATAGGATGTCTCGGTTAGCGAGACATTGTTTTCTTATAGATCTTCAAAAAGTCTACATGCAATTCCCTCATTTCCGCTTTGACTTCTTAGGTGATGAGAAAGACAGACTACTTAGAGAAATCCAAACTTATCATGCCAAATTAATATGTGATTGCAATAGCTCTTCGATTGGGGAATAGGTTTATCATTGATTTCCTTTGGTTTATACTCCGGAATGAATTAAGGCTTCCTTTGATTCTACCTTGACCTTATCGGCTAGGTCATTTGAAAGAGCTAAAATTGCAGTTTCATAACTTTGAATATCAGCTAAACATTTAAACATAGAATTGTGATGTAACTTGATTTTATTTTTCATTTGTAAACTTTGCTACTATCGATGAAAAAGATTATTCCTATGTGTTGATTGTTATTTACTTTAATTAGCAAAACTAACTAGCACTCACTTTGGATCCTGTAGATGTTCATTCACGAGTAATTGGAATTAAAAATAGATTGGTTAGTGACATTGAAAAGAGGAAGTCTTTTCAAGATGCTTCAACTTTGCGGTACCCGAACAACCCAAATGCACGGGAGTGGCATAGGAAACATTATCAATTAAGGTCAACATTTAGAAAAAAATGAAGTATCCTCGAGCTTAGAGTATCGAATTGACGTGAAGATCAAAGAATCTCAAGCATTAGGAGAAAAGAAATATATACGGTTTTAACTTCTAAACCCTCAATTGAGATTGATGCTGAGATGGCCAAATTATATCAACGACTAAATGATCTTGAAGTGGAATTAATGAAAGTTCAAGTATCTTGTCAATCTCTAGAACATATTGCGAGTGGAGGTGATTCTAGCCTTCCTATTCCTATTCTAGGATGAAGGACAAGATCTCAATCTCTTTCTTGTGAAGAATTCCCTATTTATTAAACCTACCTCCGGGTTTGAGCAACGAAACGATTTCTAACTGGAGTAGTCGAGTTAAATTTGAATGCATGTAATACTTCAATAGGAAGTGGAATGAAAAGGTATCTCAACGCCTTAATGAATTTGAAAGTAGAGTTCAAAAGCTTGAGCGTGAAAAATATACTCTTAAACAAGAGATGGAAGAGTTAAAAGGTTTGATTCAAACTTTACGAGGAGCCAAAAAGACTGCAGCATGCTTTGGAAATTCAAATTTATTCAGTTGATAACATAAACAATGTTCAGAGAAAGTAAAACAAAATCAAAGAACTTCTGAACATGGCCATTTATCATATTACCGATCCTTTACTTGTTAAGGATTTGGAGAAAATAGCACGCAGCCTTGAGCCTTAGCAATGATTTACTTTAAACAGGTTTTTTTCTCTTGATTTCTGTACCTGTAACTTTGTACATGATATATTAGATTACAAATAAATTTATATTTAAATTAATATTACCTCGGTTGTAGTTTCGAATCAGATACTGATTCTTACTTAAAATCACTTGGTGATCAATATCTTGCTTTTTTGCATTTTGAGCTTTCGATGTATAACTTGATATATAGAAATATGTGTCTCCATTAGTAGATATTCAACAGCTTGCTTAGTAACAGAGATTCCTATTAAATGGATTCAAATTTGAATTGACGATTGATTTAGCGATGCTCTGCTACCAGAAAATCTTTCTATTCGGCAATAAATAAAGAATAGAAAGCCTTATATAACAATAATAAAAGAAGACCAGAAATTCCTTATCTGACAATAAAAGAAGACCAAAAATCCATATCTAGTAATAATAATAAAAGACCAGAAACCCTTATATGGCAATAACAGAAGAAGACCATAAATCCTTATCTGGAATAATAATAGTAGACTAGAAAACTTTATCGAGCAATAATAATAGAAGACCACAAATCCTTATCTAGCAATAATAGAAAAGGATCAGAAATTCATATCTGGCAATAATAATATAAGTCCTAAAATCCTTATCTGGTAATAATAGAAAAAGACCAGAAATTTATTTCTGGCAATAATAATAGAAGTCCAGAAATCCTTATCTAGCAATAACAGAAAAAGACCAGAAACTCGTATCCAGCAATAATAATATAAGTCCAAAAATTCTTATATGGCTATAATAGGATACCAAAAATTATTATCTATGATAATAATAGAAAACCAAAAATCCTTATCTGGCAATAATAGAAAAGGACCAAAAATTCATATCTAACAGTTAAAAATTGCGTTTGTTGGAGAGCATAAATAACTCACATTCGATGGACCTTCCTCTAGAATATTTGATTGATTTGAAGCGCTATTTGGTTTGGATTTTGATATATCTTCCTTTGGAAGATTGGTTGATTTGGAGCACTACTTGGCTTAGATTTCGATAGATCTTCCTCTAGAAGATTGATCGATTTGGAGCACTATTGGGCCGGACACTTTGTCACCGTCTTAGGTGGTGATTTAGGTTTGCAATCTGGTGCGTTTGGTTAGGTAGCTTGAGAAAAACCAAAGACTTACCCAACCTCCCTCTAGGAGGCGCTTTAGTGAGGCTTTTGATGACGGCACTATAGGTTGGTTCGCTCTTTGGACAGGCCAAAGACTTATCCGTCCTCCCTCTAGGAAGTGCTTCAGTGAGGCCTCTGATGATGGTACTAAAAGTTGGTTTGATGCTTTAGTGAGGCCTTTGATGATGGCACCAAAGGCTTACTCCACCCTCCCAATAAGGCCTTTGATAATGGCACTGATGGCTTTTCCGATGCTTCAATGAGGCCTTTGATGACAGTACTAAAGGCTTACTCCGTCCTCCCTCTAGGAGGCACTTCAGTGAGGTCTTTGATGACGACATTGAAGACTTTTATAAGGTCTTTGATGACCATGGGCTTTTGATGGCCAGATATTTTGCCTTAGAAAAATCATACTCCTTAACCATGTACATAAACTTATTTGGAGAACCTTCCATTATTGTAAACTTGTTTAACATCTCTTTATAAATTCGTTAAGTTTTCCTTACCCTAGAAAATTAATGATCATCCCTTCTAAGCTCGTGCATTGGTTGGTGTCATGGCCTATTGCAAGATGACGACGACAATATGATCTTCCATGAACCCGTTCGAACTAGGGTCTCCTTTTTTGTGAAGGCCAATAGTTGAGTTCATCTTTAGTGAAGAGATAAATGCTCTCATAGGAAGTGGTAAGAATGCAGTCCTTCGAAAGCCATGATATTTTGGAAGTTGATCCTTCAGAATTCCTTTTGATTCTCTTATACATAATAGGCTCCTTAGCTTCCATAAAAAGCTTTCTTTTCAAAGAATCTTGAGTTTTATTTACTCCTTGAGAGTGATTAAGAATATTTTCCCACCTTCTAGTGAATCGATCAACATCCTTTGTCATTTCTTTTTCGAAAATGGCCCCCTTGATTTTGAGTTGAATCTCTTTTCTTATTTTCGAGAAGACATTATCCCTTTAGCATTGTTTTCCTAGGCGAAAATCAATGATGGCCCTAGATGGAACGGATTCAAGCCTCAATTATTTGGGTTGTAAGATGCTATATGTCTTCTCTTATTTTCTATGATTTGTAGTTCTTTTACTCTTAATACTTGTTCTTCGTGAAGTCGAGGATCATTAGTGACTGGGTAAGTGGGCCTAGTTGGTCGAGGCTCGGAGGATCCTTGTTTAGATATCTTAACACTTTTAATTGGCATGCCTAAGTAAAACTTTGTTGAGGCAATCAAAGGTAGGTTGGTTTGGAATGGAATATGCCTAGTTGGGAAAGTTTTTTAAGCCCTAAATATGCAGGCTAAGGTAGTTCCACTTAAAGTTTTAACGAAGTCAGAGATTCAAGCCCTCCTACTAGCATAAATGTTAACGAATAAATTCGTTAAACCTGAAAGTGTATAGAAAGTAAAGTTAATCAAGAAGAGGCTCTGTTGAGGCTAGTTGAAGTCATCAGGATGAAGTATGCATTCATAACAACTTTATGTATAGTCATGTCAAACATCATATATGGTCCAAGTCAATATGCAAGCTAATATGCGAGTCAATACTCACGTTAATGTACAAGTCACAATTTCAAGCCAAATTGATATGCTAGTCACTATGCAAGTCAATATGCAAGTCACAATCCAAGAGTGAACTTGCCAAATATGTTGTGCAATTGTTTGATATTCAATTCCTTATGTGCACAATGTTTGAGTGTTACAATTGGTAAAATTTTCAAATCAATTTAGGGATTAAAAATTTGAAAATGTAAGAAGTGGGAAAAGAATGAATTCATCTCCCAAAATGGCAACCCTAGGTCCATAGTTATAGAGGAAAAGGTAGTATGGCTCACAGCGTCGGTAAGCTTCAGCAACAGCTTCAATGAACTTCATGTTGCTATGTGTTTGCTTAATGGTTATAATAGAACTTCGGTGCCACCTTGGTTGAAACAACCTTCAGTGTCGATGACTCTTTGCCTTGAGATACCCTTGGTTGATTACTAGTGGCCTCGTTTGGAAGTGGTGTTAACCCTTGATGAGGAGCGACGTAGACTTGGTGTAGTGTTGATATAAAGTGGCTTTACTTGGTATATTGTCGATGTTGATAGCCCTTGTCGTCATCGTGGGGCAACATCATTAGAGCTTTATTGGTGATGAGCTTACCTCGATGGCAACAAATAGTTAACGGTGACACCGATGATTTGCAATACCCATCTCCTAAGTATTATGAAGTGCGGCGTTGCTTTAATGTAGTGTTGATGACTTTCTCTATATTGATCGGCTCTTGCCATTGTTAAGAAGCGGCGTTAATTCAAGGCTATCATGATTATGGTGTAGCATTGATGAACAAAGATATCACTAAGAAGCAACTTCAATGACTTTTATGAATATCAGTGACCCTTGACCCCAATGTCGCATGTACAGGTATGCGATGTTCTTTGAGTATTGTCGGCGTGATACTGGCCATTGGCAACAACGATGATGATCAGCTTGAATTGATGTTGGTATGAAGTAACCTTCGATTAGGAGCGGCATCGATAACATAAGTTGACATTGACAACAAAAGTTATCAACATCGCATGTGTTGTCTCTGCTAAACATTGACGATACTCATCATGAACATTGCAAAGTGACGATTTCGATCATTAGCGACATTGCTGATAAGCAATGTCGATATGAGGTGGCTTTATCCAGTATAACTTTGGCAACCATGATTCTTGGCATCATCCTGTGGTTTCATTTAATAGTTGATAAAGTGCAGCATTAATAGACATAGAAGATTAGCGGTATGGAATGGAGGTGACATTGGCAATGTCGTTGTTAGCTTCTTGCAGCATCTCTGATATGTGGCTCTACTTATGTGGCAACTTCGACATAGATAATTAGTGGCATCAACAATAAGTGGCATAAGTGATGATGTGCGGCAATACTTCTACCTTAAAGAGTAGCATTCGATTCTTGTCTTCAAAGTCAATTATGGTGATAACAGAGATGAACAATAAACATGAACAAATTTAGAAGCATACATATTGATGATGATTATATTAAGATGTAAATTCCACAAATCATTACAGTTTCAACTTAAAACAAAAGACAATTGATTTACAACATCATAAAGGTTAATAAAGAATAGACTCTTTATAATACTCCGTAACAAATCTAAACCTATTAAATTTAACCTTGTCAGGAGGCAGGAGTCAATAGCTAAACGTGTAGTAGCGACTTTGGGAAAATTCAAACATTCCCCCAAGTGAGGATTAGGTCTATATAAGTCCAAGTACCTCCTATGAAGACGTCTGATTGATCCCCCACAACTATCATGAAGAAAAGAAAAATCGATCATTGGAAATCTGGCATATACAAGATTAGACACTCCATCAGCTTAGCGTATCCTCGATCAATATCCAAAAGAGTGTAGTTGATTCTTAATTTTCTTTGCGAAAGTTAGTCTGATGAAAGTGAGATTTCTAATGGAGAGGCGGAGCCTTTTTATTTTTGAAGCCCTCAAGATACTACAGATATTTTAAGAGCCTCATATATCTCTTGTTCGATTAGTTAAAATCCTTGCACAACCTTTTTCCTTCTCAGTTTTGTTTTAAGATTTACTCTTTCTTTTTATCTAATATCTATACGAAAAGTTCAGTTATATTAAAAACTATCAGCTATGTATATATATAAAAACAAACAAACAAACAAAGAAGTTACCTTTGTGGGAGTCACTGCAACACTCGGCTTGAAAGATCAAACGTTAGGAGCTTCAGAGGGACATTAACCAAATTCACTCAACTCAAGTAGCACTGATTTGTCAGTAGAATGTGTAGGAGGCTAAGTTTTGTTAAACTCCTTGTTAGCATCAGAGAAGGGAAAATCAGAAGTGTTACTTTGACCTTAAGGAGTTTCAGATCTTCCTTGGCCCAAATCATCATTCCCCTCCCTTCTTGATGAGTTGTCTTGGGCAGAACCACCAATGCCATCATCTCCATCATTGTTATATCATTATCGTCATCATTGTTTCTATTATCTACTCCATCACTCTTTGATTCTTCATCACCATCATCTGATTGGATATCGTCAAGAGCCAAAGATTTAGCTGCATCAACAATAGCTCCACTGTAATGACCGCTCTACGTCTACGGTGCAGAACGGTAGTCAAAAGAAATAAGATGAAGAAACAGAAGAGAAAGGAATGGGAAAAGAAGAAAAAAGGAAGCATCAACTAATCAAATTACCTGTCGCATATCTCACATTGCATTAGAGTAAATATAATAATCAATACAGGTATAAAACAATAGAGACAGTAATAACAATGAGAAATAATCATCTAAATAAAGATCCACAAAGTTATACAACACCATAAAAGGGTTTATACAACGAAAAGTAAACTCAACTAGTACACTGTCTCATAATAGCAAATCAACATCGTCAAGGCTCCACAGTGTCACACAGTGGAAATATAATAACAATTGCACATATAAGTATAGATAAAAGTCACATATTGTCGGTCCACCTGTAGAACTCCATAATCATCCATCTGCTCTCAATCTACTCATTTAAGAGTGCACGAGAAAATAAGAAGCAAAGCATAAAACCTCGGGTTAGACAGCAGTCTGGTGTGAGTGATATAAAATATCAAAATACTATAAAAGTCGATCATATACGGAAAAGAGGGTATATAAACCATACCTGACATGTCTCTTCAACCACAGAGTCAGCATAAAAACATAAGTAATATGCTACTTTATAACATCGTAAAAAGGATATACCATACTCAGTATCTGTCAGGGTGCCTAGGTGTCTCCACCTATAGTCCCTACTGCATACAAGGTAAACTTCAGGTACCTAGGTATCTCCATCCATACCTATTCCACACTAAGTCAAGTCAGGGTATCTGGGTATCCCTACCACAATTCCTACCTAGTGTGACATCCCTAGGGTGACAGGTGACTAGTGAGCAACCATAACAAACATAGCATCCACCAAACAATACTAACTGTCACCCAATGTGCCAGATATATGATGCTCATATGACCCTCTACAACGGTCAAGGACTAGTGGAAATCCCGGTTCTCTATCGTGTTCCCCCATACAGGCGTGGTCCAGGGTACAGGACCATCGCTACTGGCCCTCGGGTATTACCCGCATATAGTACCCCTGCTCCAAACACAACAGAAAACACTTCGAGTCATCAACGATCCCTAGACACAAACACATCCATCGAGCCCTACTCATTCGATACAGATTCGAACCCTACTAGTACACTAAAGTTTCTGGGCACGAACCCTAACACTTAACTCAGTCCACTATCCCCAACCTCACTTCAATCCGAGCTGGCATCCTCGATCCTGCTCTCGATCGAAGAACCCTACTATCATGCCATCCGAAACCCGAGGTCTAACATGATCTATACAATCTTGATACTATCATCCTGGAGCCTATTCCATACATCATCTAGTCACTATCCACAGTATCAAACTACAAAGCCAAAGCACCACATCCCTGCCTCACCATCAAAATCACTAGGTCGAAGCACCACATCACTGCCTCACCATCAACATCACTAGATCGAAGCATCACATCCTTACCTCACCATCAATATCACTCATCGTAGGGTAATAACAACCAATCTCTAAACTGGTCGCACGAAAAAACCATCACATCGCGCACCATAAAATCTCATCAACATCCAAACCACAGATCCGCCAAATGACCAATCGACAACAGTGATGGACATTGACCACTCTACTCTGGTCAATACCATCCACCTTGGTCTTGTACTTAACCGAACGGTTAAGTACAGACCAAAAGGAAACGTCCGGCATCCACTTTGAAATCCAGATCCATCAGCACATATCCCAAACCCTCTTCTATAGGTCATCTCGTTCATTAGATTTTCGTGTGTGCGGAACTCCAACGTACAAGATGCTACCTAAAATCAAATCACCGCTAATTGGCTTTTTCAAACAAAATAGCCAAATAAAAAATAAGCTAAGCAGTCAAGCATGCATCCATACATCAAAACAACAATACATCCATCCAAAACAACATACATACAACATAAACAATCCATCCATATCAATTAATGTGAGAAATCATATCAATAATAGCTCTAATCTAATAGTTCCCTATCTATGGCACGTCAATGGAAAATATGTGATAATCTTTATAAATTATTTTAAAATAATTTTATTTTATTTTATAAATATATGGCTGTTGTATAAGTATAGTAATATCACATCTAAAAGTCAAAAATCATTCACAAACGTCAATATAACACTAAATAACCAACCATAGCATAGTGAGAGACAATACACTCACCTTAGACAAATTTAATGAAATCAATGCCAAAATGTAGATCTTGCCATCACGAGCGCAATGCAAGAAACCACATTCAAAATGGACCTCGTATGCAAAAGATATGATTGATATAAGAATTGGAATTAATTAGATAATTATTTAATTAATTAAAATGCTAATTACCATAATTAGATCCTTAACCCTTCTTCCTTATCAATGCGAAATATCCTGTACATGTTCAAAACCAGGCCGTGCATATAAGCTACTTTCCCTCCATGATTTCTCACTCAATATTCGACAATTTCGTGATCCGTCTTCGCCGACTAACTCTACTTCAAAATCTCTCGACATGCACCCTATGATATCTCGACCGTGCCTCCTATGTATATCATGACATGTACGACCTGATGCCACGAGCTCGACGATGTGTTATCATCCACTTGACTGATCATCGCCAAATTTTGGGAGAAGATGCGTCTCGGCAAAAGAAATACAATGGTGCTTCCCGTTTCCCCTATCTTCTCCCCTTTCTCTGGCAAATTCTAACCCAAGATCCAGCCATGCTGGGTCAATCTCGGCCAAAATCATCATTCCCTAGATCTAGCATATGAGATCGAAGCTCTCATCGATACGATCTCAATGAATCAAATGACATAATTTTTAATGGAGCGGATGAGGAGAAATTCATTTTTGAAGATCAAGATGGAAGTTCGGCCATTATTTTATTTCTCAGGATGCTACATTAAAATGGCCAAATGAATTGGAGGGAGATCTAATTTGAAGATTTAAATAGTATAATTTTATTATCAATTTATTTAATTTCTCAAATAAATGGTTGTACGTTTCGAGTCTGTACGATTACACGATGCATCTAATCACCACAAAACTCGTCTATGTACATCACCTTATTTTTTCGGATCCAACAGTACTAATCTCATCACCATCTGAGACTGCATCTTGGAATGCTAATTTTGCTTATTTCGAGATCATTTTGGCCATTAGATCATTCGATCTCAAAATATAGCGATCCTTATACTCATTTCAATTGGAAACGTCAATCCGAACTCAACAGAAGTGGTCTTGAGTCCTGATTTAACCGTATGCCAGAAATAACATTTTCGGGTCTTCATTTAATTAACGATTAAATTTTTAAATAAACTATTTAAATATCCGATCGTTAAAAATACGGGTCATTGCATTCTTCCCTCCTTAAAGAATTTCGTCCCCGATATTACAAAGCAAAGAGAGCGTCTCCTAACCCATCGGCCCTAAAAAGTCTGTCAGATTTTGGAAAAATTCGATAGAACCTCCTTTGGACAAGCAAGTCTGAAAAACTCTACTACAACAAAGATATGTATACAACTCATATTCTTAACTATACTAGATCATCTATAGCAATCATCAAATAAGAATGCTATACCAAATAATAACTATCCCACTTGCCTAACAACCATACAACATAAACTACCATCTCAAATGCTAACAATCAAATCAAACATGCACACATAAGATCTAACATCCAAAAATAACATCCATGCCTACCTTCGCATGCAAAATACTAAACCATCTAGTATAAACATCCAATATGATATCTATAATGAAAGCTGATGGTACAAACAAAGTTTCATCATCTAAAGAGCTCCGGGCTAATTGTCCTCATGCTCCCTACAGTCTACTATACCCTATTGCCTTCGCTTTCATTCCACTAAATCCCTACTACTCCACTGTCCTCCTTCCAACCTGATTTTTATCACATCAATTAGTACGAATAGGCCTATGAGGTCTTGAAGTCTATGGTTCAGTCTCGATATCATCTAATCCATTTAGTGCCAAATATCCATACGCCTCTTGTAAGTTCTCCCAAAACCCATTATCGAACAACGGCCCTTAGCCACTTACAATGCTCTTGGCACACAATGGAATCCCACCAACTACCCCTCAAACAACACAACAAAAACGGAGGTCGTACTACTGGACTTAAGGAATACAAATCTAGCATCATCTACCAACCAATTGACTGTGACTCAAATGCCATCTCTCTATCCTTAGTCATCGGCAATCCTTTAATCCAGTCTATAAATATATGTTCCCACTACTTGAGAACAAATAATCTCTACGGAACCAATAGCCTAGGTTGGGTTCGCGCTGCATCATCTCTCCAAACACTACTCACTCTTTTGATTTAGCTACGATCTCCACTAGTCTAGTTTAATGACTGTGACTAGTTCCAGTTGGCTAAATCAAAGTAGGTCTGACGGTAAAACTAGCCATCACACTCGACCATAACTCATCGAGTCCTGGAGTCATAACCAGTGATAAGCTCGGGAAATACCCACTCTAGGAATATCGATCCCAAACTAGTACGTCTCCCACTCAAATACGAACCACCACATTTCTCTTCAAACGTCTAGAAAATTTCAAAACCATAGGAGGCTAAGAACTCCAACCATTGCTACAGGCAAAGGTCATGATCCTCTCATAGAAGAGATACTACAATGACGTGGAATCACTGAACAGCTCGAACTCCTCTCCTAATAGATAGTGCCTCCATATCCCCAAAGCAAACTCTATCGCCTCCAACTTTGAACAAAGAGTTGGATATTACCTCTCGATATCACTACCATACCTAGTTAAGTACCACAGGCAAGTGCGCATTATCATTTCTTCATTCCCGCTCGAAATGAGTACCATCAATGTACATGTCAACCTCTCGGTCAGACTCACTAATGCATGTCTACACCTCATGTCTCAAACAAAAGCCTAATCCTCTCTCATACAGTAGGTCAACAATACTGCTATCTTGGGTCTATCTAGATTCTGAATTACCTAAAGGATCTATAGCGACGTCCTACTCTAAAACAACTTGACCCAAGCATCTTACTTCCCTCCTTCAAGTGTGATACCATCAAAATCTTATCATTAATCGTGTCTTATGCTCCTCTTCTACCCATGGGTAGACGAAAGTATCACTAACGAACACAGGCACAACCTACTCAAGTGACCACTCTAATCATGGTCCATGAGATCCACAACATATGCCGACACATTAGTTACCCCAAATGGAATAACCAACCTAAAATCAAGGTAGTATGTGAATCATTATAATCGACACACTCACCCAAATCACTCTTAGTTAGTGCAACCTCACCACAGGGTCCAACTAAGAGAATATCCTCATGTTATAGAGTTGATCGAACAAGTCATTAACAAATAGGAGTATGAACATGTTCGTCATCTCATCCAGCTCACAACAACCAACAAATAACTCCAAAGAACCATCCATCCTACTGACGAACACAACAGGTGCATCCAACCAAAAATATACACCCATGGATGAACCATCACCTAAATAGGTCATCTGCCCGCACCTTTAATATGCTAATCTCTTTGGATACCCTATGCCTTAAAGGCATATCTACTGGTCAAAATCCTCTGACCAGATCGATACGGAACTCTATCTTTATATGGTGGTAATACGATCACCTCCTTGAGTATTTCCAAATACTCTCCAGCTACAAGGACAGATGACATCCTACCATGTGGAATATCGAGCGAATATATAAGGCTCCTCTACTGGTAGCCAATCACTACCATTCGCTCCTCCACAACCCTGATCGTCATCAACGGCCTCTCTCAGTCTACCACTATTCCATATCCCCTTCAGTCGTCCATTCTTAAACTATAATACCAATCCAGCTATACCCTAAACAATTAATGCCAACAAACAAACAACCATGACTCAAAAGGGCAAGGTCTCGACAAACCACGTATAGGCTGGCTGAGCTCCTAACTAGGTTTGTCACGATCAAAGATCGATAATTATCTCGAGTCTCTATCCCAATATCTAACCATCAGATCTAGATATAAAGGAATACGAAACCTCAAGGTCAAATAAGAAACGTATGGAACCATCATATGTGGAAAGCATATCTCAAATGGTGACACCATTTCCCCTCTATTTCATCGATGGAGCAATCCACGAAACCGGAAAGGCAATCAATACATATGCTCCTCAATCTATCCCTACTCAACTAGTACAAGATAGATCTTCAATATTGGGTACTTCTCGATCATCCTCTTGAAGCCCTCGTTAATGTGGCAAATTAATCGACTCCTAAGATGATCTCTCTACCAATCATAAACTTCAATCCTTTCTATGTGGAGTATCAACGAGAATAGCGGTATCTCGATATCATATCTAACCCGACCATATACTCCAACACAGATATATTGTCGTACTTCAAATCGGCGAACTCTCTAACCATCCATGACTTCAGAAAAGTCAAGACAAATCTTCTTCGAAGTGAACTATGAACTAGTCCTAAGGAAATCGGTCCTTGGGAATCAGAGCTACAGAAACACTCCACTAGTTCATCGTCCGTCCTTGGAGTCATCAAGAGGCTAACTTCTATCTCATGAATCATCTAACTCTAAGTCATCGAAGATCCTTCTGCAAGCAACCAACCAAACTTTCCTCCCAATAGCCGACTCCGTTCCAAGGAACGACATGCCTCTTAGACTCTCGTGGTCTATGTACAGTTTGGCAAAGTCGACTCTAGCCAATTACACTTGAGCACCATAACCATCCAGAACAAACTGGGCATCTAGGAAATGATTTGCACCATCTTTACGAATATATTCTATAAATCAGAGATAGTGGCCCTGATCCTTCCCAATCCTCAACTCTAAAGATAGAGTCAATAGCAGTTTTTCTTCCATGCTAGATCATTCCTATTCTATAATAAGGATGATCCGTCTCTCAAAAAGAAAACTGCATCAATAGTGCTCATGTGTGCACCCAACTCATATACTATATATCCTACTATATAGTTTTGAAAACCAAAATATATAACAAATACAAACTCTCTCGTATATATACACTCTCTAGATCCAGTCTAAGGCAATAAATCCTACCCTTTCTCTACTGGATCATGGTATCAACTAAGGTTAATCGGGTAACCTTTGCTCTGATACCAAATGTAACAACCGCCCTACACCCACGGTGCAGAATGGTAGTCAAAGGAAAGAAAAAGAAATAAGATGAAGAAATATAAGAGAAAGGAATGGAAAAAGAAGAAAAAAGGAAGCGTCAACTAATCAAATTACATGTTGCATATCTCACATCGCATCAGAATAAATATAATAATCAATACAGGTATAAAACAATAGAGACAGTAATAACAATGTGAAATAATCATCTGAATAAAGATCAATAAAGTTATACAGCACCATAATAGAGTTTATACAACGGAAAGTAAACTCAAGCGGTACACTGTCTCATAATAGCAAATCAATACGGTTAAGGCTCCATAGTGTTACATAGCAAAAATATAATAACAAATGTACATATAAGTATAGATAACCATCATCTCCTATCGGTCCACTGGTAAAACTCCATAATCATCCGCCTGCTCTCAATCTACTCATTTAAGAGTACTCGAGATAATAAGAAGCAAAGCATAAAACCTTGGGTCAGGCAACATTCTGGTATGAGCGATACCGAATCTCAAAATACTATAAAAGTCGATAATATACGGAACAGAGGGTATATAAACCATATCTGACCTGTCCCTGCAACCATAGAGTCAGCACATAAACATAAGTAATATGTTACTCTATAACATCGTAAAAAGGTTATACCATACGCAGTATCTGTCGAGGTGCCTAGGTATCTCCATCTATAGTCCCTACCCCATACTAGGTAAACTTCAGGTATCTAGGTATCTCCATCCATGCTTACTCCACACTAAGTCAAGTCAGGGTATCTAGGTATCCCCACCATAATACCTACCTAGTGTGACAACCCTAGGGTGACAGGTGACTAGTGAGCAACCATAACAAACATAGTATCCATCAAACAATACTAACTGTCACCCAATGTGCTAGATGCATGATAACTCATATGACCCTCTACAACTGTCAAGGACTAGTGGAAATCCCGGTTCTTTATTATGTTCCCCCGTACTTTCAGGTTCGAAACCCCGCACAGTTATCTCCTATAATACCTCCATACCGTCTGACACTAGACCACCTTGAGGCGGTCCAAGGTACACGACCATCAGTACCAACCCTCGGGTATCACCCGCATATAGTACCCCGGTCCGAACACGATAGAAAACATTTCGAGTCATCAATGTTACCTAGGCACAGACACATCCATCGAGCCCTACTCACTCGATATGGATTCGAACCCTACTAGCTCACTATAGTTTTTGGGCACGAACCCTAACACTCAACCCAGTCTATTATCCCCAGCCTCACTCCAATCTGAGCTTCCATCCTTGATCCTGCTCTTCGCCTTAGCTCTCGATCGAAGAACCTTACTATCATGCCATTCAAAACCCGAGGTCCAGCATAATCCATACAGTCCATATACTGTCGTCCCGAAGCCTACTCCATACATCACCATGTCACTATCCGCGGTATTAGACTACCAGGTCAAAGCACCGCATCCCTGCCTCACCATCAAAATCACCATGTCGAAGCACCACATCACTGTCTCACCATCAGTATCACAGGTCGAAGCATCACATCCCAACCTCACCATCAATATCACTCATCATAGGGTAATAACATTTGATCTCTAAACCGATCGCATGAACAAATCATCACATCGAGAACCATGATATCTCATCAACGTTCAAACTACATATTGGCCAAATCGCCAATCAACAACAGTGATGGACATTGACCACTCTTCTATGGTCAATACCATCCACCTTGGTCTTGTACTTAACCGAATGGTGAAGTACAGACCAAAAGGAAACGTCCGGCGCCCACTCTGAAATCCAAATCCATCGCCATGTATCCAAATCCACTTCTACTGCGCATCTCGTTCATTAGATTTTCGCAAGTGTAGAACTCCCATGTACAAGATGCTACCTAAAATCAAATCACCGCTAATCGGCGTTTTTAACCAAAACAGCCAAATAACTAACAAGCCAAATAGTCAAACATACATTCAAACATCTAAACAACCATGCATCCATCTAGAAAAACATACATACAACATAAACAATCCATCCATATCAATTAATGTGAGAAATCATGTCAATAATAGCTCTAATCTAATAATTCCCTAACTGTGGCACGTCGATGGAAAATATGTGATAATTTTTATAAATCATTTTAATGTAATTTTATTTTATTTTATAAAAATATGGCTGCTATATAAGTATATTAATATCACATTTAAAAAATCAAAAATCATTCCCGAACGTCAATATAACACTAAATAACCATTCATAGTATAGTGAGAGACAATATCACTCACCTCAGAAAAATCTATCCAAATTAGTGCCAAAATGTAGATCTCGCCATCATGAGCGCAACGTAAGAAACCGCATCCAAAATAGACCTCGTATGCAAAAGATATGATTGATATAAGAATTGGAATTAATTAGTTAATTAATTAAAATGCTGATTATTGTAATTAGATCCTTAATCCTTCATCCTCATCAATGTGAAATTGCGTGTGCAAATTAAAAACCAGGCTGTGCATATCTGCTACTCTCCCTCCACGATTTCTCACTCAATACTCGACGATTTCGTGATCCATCTTCGCCACAAACTCTACTTCAAAATCTCTTTGACCTGCACCCCATGATATCTCGACCGTGCCTACTATTTAGATCATGACATGTACGACTTGATGCTATGAGCCCGACAATGTGTTATGGTCCATCTAACTGATTTGCCAAATTTTGAAAGAAGATGCATCTCGGCGAAAAAAATACAATGGTGCTTCCTGTTTCCCCTATCTCCTCCCCATTCTCTGGCAAATTCTAACCCTAGATCCAGCGACGGTGGGTCAATCTCGGCCAACATCGTCGTTCCTAGATCTAGCATATAAGATCGAAGCTCTCGTCGATACGATCTCAATGAATCAAACTGCATGATTTTTAGTAGAGCGGATGGAGAGAAATTAATTTTTGAAGATCAAGATGGAAGTTAGGCCATTATTTTTTTTTTCTCAGGATGCTACGGTAAAACGGCCAAATGAATTGGAGGGAGATCTAATTTGGAGATTTAAATAGTATTATTTTATTACCTATTTATTTAATTTCTCAAATAAATTGTTGTACATTTCGAGTCTGTTCGATCACATGATGCGTCTGATTGCCATGAAACTCGACTATGTACACCACCTCGTTTTTTGGATCCAACGGTACTAATCTCGTCACCATCTGAGGCAGCATCCTAGAATGTTAATTTCACATATTTCGAGATCTTTTTAGCCATCGGATCGTCCAATCTCAAAATATAGCGATCCTTATACTCGTTTCAATTGGCAACGTCAATCCCAACTCAACGGAAGTGGTGTCAAGTCCTGATTCAGCCGTATGCGAAAACTCACATTTTCGGGCCTTCATTTAATTAACGACTAAATATTTAAATAAACTATTTAAATGTTTGATCGTTAAAAATACGGGTCGTTGCATCCACCCTCCAGCTTAGAGTATTCCCTAGGAATGCATTCTAAAAGAATATCGAACTTCCTTTTGTAGTCTACTTTTGCATTGCTAAATGAAGGAAAATCCAAATTCGGATATTGATCGGCGTTGTCTTTGTAGATGGTGAATAGAACTGCCTCGACACATTGTTCCTTCCAATGGAGGAGAGTATCGCATAAAAAGGAAGAAACCTTAGACTTTATGGCATGCAGGGATGATTTTAATTTGCTAATGGTAAGATCTTTCTTGTTCATATTCTTCTCTAAGATAGGAACCCAATCTGAAATTGTTTTAAGTTCAGAAATCTCTAGTTAAACTTAAGAGAGTTTATCCTCTTAGGCTTTCACCTTCTCTTCTAAATCTTGAGAGTTGTAGATATAGCCTTTTAAGAAGAAAGCAACTCATTATCGGATTGGAGATTACGAGGCTGGGTTTCAAGAGTTGACACCTTTACAGGTAATAAGAAATTTAATTTCTACAATATGGCCATGCTTTGTGAAGAAAGCAGGGATGATTGCTTAAAATAAAACAAGTCTCACCCAATCTAAAAGAACCGTAACACAAGATTAATAAAAAGAGAAGAATTTTTTTGCTAAAAGAACCTGAATGAGATGTTGCAACCTTATAGGAGACAAACCAAGATTTCCTTAGAAAGAGAGAATGGGAATTTCTAGAGAGCTTGACAAAGCAAAGACAGAAGAGCGGAGGATGCCTATTAGAAATTCTATATAATCTGTGGTGCGGGGAGGAGGATGGACATCTTCAAAAGAGAAGGAATGGAAATATCAATGACAATAGTCTAAACTGGAAGAGTAGTAATAGTAGTGACAGCGCTAGAAATAGGAACCAAAGTCAGAGATGTAGTAAGCTCGGCTTCTTTAGGCTTTTTGGGTGGGGCCTTAGAAGAAACAAGTACGACACTGGAACTGTTTCATTGTTTTTCTCTAACTAGTACCAAGGCATCTTCTGCAGTAGAGACAATAGATAATGAAGTAGCTTTCGATGGCATTAAATTTTCAACATCCTTAGATGAAGCAGGCAAATTAGAAGTGTTTTGCTGGATAATATAGCACCCACGCCAACCAAATGTACCTCGAAAGGATCTTTTCATAGAATAAGAAGTATTAGGGAAATTCATTTTCTTTTATATGAAAAAGAAAAAAAAGTAAGTGACGAACCATGGAGAATATTCAGGACTGTCAACGGCTGGGCATTGTACCGGAGAATTCATGGAAAAAGCATCAAGCTTCATAGCAACGAGGGTTGGCAAAGTGTAATGACCCATAAATTCGACACTGCAAAATATTAAATTAATTAAAAATGGATTTTTAATAAATGATGAATTTAGTATCAATTTATAACTGTTGTGAAGGTCTTTTCGAGATGATCTATTTGATACATAATGTTGATATGTTTGGAATTATGGTTTGCAAAATAAAAGTGTTACAATGTTTAAACAACATACGTAGCTATTTCGGGTCAAATTAGATACATAGCCAATAATCGAACCTAACAACTATATAAGTAAAGCTACAAAACCCTAGCTGTCGTCTCTAGTCTTAGTTTTCTTCCCTAATCTCAAAATAAACACTAACTGCTGTGTAATGATGATTAGCAAATTAATTAAAAAGTGATTAAAATCCAAAGTGCCCAAACCTTATCGAATTATATATCGTTGGGAAGCCCTCAACGAGGCAAGGAGGGGTATGAAATTCATTTTTCCATTCGAGGCTCTAGTTGACTAGAAATTGGCGATTCTTCTTTGCCGTCCATTTTAAGGCTTTCAATTCAATAGTGAAACAACGATTATTGGTCAATCGGAGGGTAACAGAGCATGGAGGAGGTCATAGTCTATGGTCCTTGATAGGGTTATATGCATCGAAATTCGTTGAAACTAGCGAAGCAATTGGTGAAGGAGGTAGCGGAGGTGCCGATGCAGGGTCGAATGAGGAGGCGTCGAAGTGAGGAGCTCGGCCATGGGTTCAGATCAGTGAAATAACATCTCAAGTGGCAACGAGGTGGAGTTGAAGTTGTTGGCTGAGGCATGAAGCTGGGTTTGGTCGTGATTAAGGGAGAGGGGGAAGGAAGTGTATACGGTATTATATTTGCATTTACTTTTAATAATTATTAAATTATAATTAAAATCATATATATTCTAATCATGATATTCTGTGCATGCAAACTCTGATTAATGCGCTGCTTCTTCTATTGAATTCATGGTGAAATTCCGGATGATAGGGTACTGGCTTTGTTGAGTTTGGAAGTAGTCTGAAAAAGCGCATTGGTATGGTTTACTTAATATAATTTTTTTTAAGGAAACGGATGTGTAGTATGAGACTACACAGCCAAAAAGCATAATTTAGAATAAAAATAGTCTTTCGATCGATATTCCTGATACAAAATGAGGAAGTATTAAAGAGTCATGAAATATATCCCGCTAGCTTGAACCATAACAAAGTACATAATATATACATATAGCATAATGAAATAGCACCATACAACAATAATAATTATCATAAAGTGAAGGTAGCAGACACCAAGAAGCCAATAATGAATATAGCTAGTCCACATTTGATGGGTTAATATCACCGGAAACATGCTTACTTTACTTAATTAATTGAGTTGAAATTATAAAATAGATATCACTTGAAGGAAAATTATAGTTATTGATCTGTGATGTGATATATTGATAATTGTTTGATATTTGGACATTTTGGATATTATGAGCCTTAGGTTGATTGTTTATCGCCAATTATTGTATTATTGGATTATTAATGTTCATTAGTCCTAGATTTAAATATGAGTAATATTCATTAAAATAAAACGAGTGAAATAAGGTAATAAGGATAAAATAAGATAAATAAATGATTAATGCGATTATTTATAGTTTTCGTGTAATGTTTGTAAATGAAAAAGTTTGGATAAAATAAAATGAAATTAACTAGAGAAATTTAATAAGGTTGTTATTTATGAATTTTTGGGGAAATCAATGTAATGGCGAAGAATATATTTTAAATTTACTTGGAAATGTTTATTATTATTATTCAATAAAGCGAGATTTTATAAAAATAATAATATAGTTTTTGTAAAAATTATATTGTTTTGAAATAAATAGAAATGAACTGATTTTGGAGTATATTAATTAGGTTTAATATGAATATTATTACTTTAGCGTAAAATAATAACATTTTCGATTTGAAAGATAATTTGATAAAATTACTATTTTTGATAAACTATATTTTTTTGGAAAGATTTGAAGTAATGTAATTGCAACAAAGTATTTTGAAGTATATTTTCAATTTGAGAGAATTATTATTGTTTTAAAGTAAACAAAAGGTTTGTTTATAGGAAACAATAATAAAAATGATGCTATACTTAAAAGAAAATAATGATTGTAAATGTGATATTTTGAATGCGTGTAATATGTGATTAACGGTTGATTTTATTTATCAATATGTTATTTTATTACGATGAGATCGTATTTGAATGTATTGCCATTATTACTACATTGTGTGCTGTTGACTATGGTTTTATTGTGTTGGTGTTTATGTTACAAATGTTGTTTGGATTCGTATACATTTGATGATTGATTTTTTTGTCACCATTATGGAGTGATTAGTATACATTTGATGATTTATACTTACATTCTGAAGTGTTACTATAATGGATGATTAATATGAATGCAAGTATATTTGTGCTGTTATTATTTTCTTATTCAATGATTGAATATCGTCACATGTATGTGATTTTTTTAATGGTTAATTTTGATATTGTTGTTCTTGCCCCCATATGATGATATGTTGATATGGATGAGTAGAGATATTATATTTTGCTTCTATTGATTGTATTGATTGAAGTGGTTGTATTTATTGTATAGATTTGAATTGGTTGTTATTGTTGCAATGGTTGACTGGATGCAGTGGTTGTTATGCATTAACAAGTATTTGGATGCAGAAGATGAGCAGACAATAGAACTACGTGGGCTTGATCCCTCAAAAGGGGTAGTAGGCAGCCTTTTTCTATGCTGAAGCCATTAGATCCCATAGGTTGGGCTGGGGTGTATAGAAACTGATGCAGTCCAAAACAAAGTTGAACCATTTTTTTCTTTTTATCTTATATATCTGTGCATGTGTAAATTTGCAAATAAGAGAAGAAGAGGGAATGGAAAGTGGGGATTACTGGGCTACATCAGAGATAGCTGATTTGGTATATTCTTCTATACCATTGTTATATTATTTATGTATTAATGATAACCGTTGTAATAAAATATAAATTGATGTGATGATGTAAAATAACTATGTAATTGGGTTAATAGTTATTTATATTGATATTTGATTCCGTTATGAGATTTTTCTCCTTTTATTCATTATTTTAGGGTTTTTAATTTTTATCTACCCTCCATCCACTTCTTATAATCTTGAAATTAGTTGTAATCGTAATTGACGTCGTTTATAATTAATTTAAGATTGTTAAAAATAGTGGGTCGTCACACTTGGTATCAGAGCTTAGGTTTTGCGATTCCTTGAGCTTTGGGTAGGTTTGACCATTAGGTTATAATAATTTATACCTATGGTTGGGTTAAAATATGGAATGAGAGAGCGTTTTGATTGATGAGTGTATGCTTTGTGTGTATGTATTATTATTATTTATTTAACCATCACTACCTCACCCTAAAATGATGTTTATTTATGAGGACCCTTGTATGGAATACAAATAAAGTAGGAGTGAGGTAAGAAGAACACTTCTAGGAGGGGTTGAGTGTTTGGTTATAATCTGAGTGACATACACACCCGATGTTAAATTATAATTGAAACCTAACCTTAATAAAAAGAAACCATATTTTAAAATTAAAAAATATTTGCTTGAAAAAATTATAAAATATATACCTCTGCTTTTCGGGTAAATATGGTAATTTTCGGGCATGAAAGTGACTTGTTGAAACTTCAAAGAGAATATAATATTTGATTTGGAAATAAAATATTTTTATAAAGATATTTCCAAAAGGAAAGGTGAACATAGTAAAACCATTTTATTTAAGAATGCTTTTAGTAAAAAGTTGTTTTAAATAGTAATTAGAAGTTGAATTCTATTTTAAAGAAACATTTCAGTGTGAAGGTCTTTTATTGTTTTAAGCATCCTTTGATATGTACTTTTATGATGGTATTACGATTTAGAAGCACTTTGTTACTGAAGGAAAGAGAGATTTTTTTTGGAAACTGCCCTATTTGAAAATACTTTTATTAAAGGATTTTTTGATTTAAAAGATTTATTTTCATAGAAACATTTTAATGGGATAAAATTATTTTTAATTTTGGTAAAACCCTTTGAAAGATATATATTGGAAGGTATATAGTAACTTCATTATAATTTGGAGTGCTTTGGAAAAGTATTATTTTAAGGGATATAAGGAAGAAAAAATTTCGTTAAAGAATATTTTAAAATATTTACTATGAGAAAAGTATTCATTTAATAAAATGTTTTGAGAGAGAAAACAAGTTGGAGAGTGTTCGGTGAGGGCTCTTATTTTTAAAGAAAATAACATTTTGTTGAAACATTCTTTATAGTAGATATAATATGGTTTGGAAATTTTTTATTTTAAAGATACTGTACATGAGGATTATTCCACAAAAAGATGTTTTATTCTAAATGAATTATTTTCTCAATAGATATATTTGAAATATATATATATATGTATGTATGTATGTATGTATGTATGTATGTATGTATAAGAGATATTTTGAAAATATCGAAATTCAATTATTGGTAGAAATAGTTTGTTGAATTTATTTTTTGAAAGTATCGTTTTGAAGTAAAGAATGCGATAAAATATTTATTTTAGGAAAATGTTTTATCGAAGAGGCGTATTTGATTTCAAAAAACTTCTGATAGAAATTGTACTGGATTATACGAATCTCTACACAAAAGACACTTTGATAAATTATGGTTTGAAAGGAAAAACACTTTGTTTGGGTAAAGAGATTTCATTCAGAAATTGTTTATTTGAAGATATATTTGGTGATAATATAAACTATCTAGTTTACAATACTTGAAAAATAAATTATTAAGGATGGGATGATATTTAGTTCGAAGGGTAAATGGTTGAAAAGTTAAATATTTAATTGGATAACAAACTTTAGAGGTGTTTGTTAAAAAGGTTTATTTATGAATTTTAACTGAGGACCGTGAAACTAGACTTTGTAACATGGGGTATAAGACGATGTGGTAAGATTAGTTTTGAGTTGGCCCAACACCTATTATGACGATGTTACCATATGACTATTGTCTGTGACTTTCCTTTTGGAGTTGTGGGAATGTCTAATTATTCCCTTCCATGGTGGGGGTTGTGAAATGATGTAGAGACCGCCCAATTGGATGTGTGCGATGGTGACCTTTTACTTATGATTGCTTATTTTGTTGAATTCGCTTATATTATTTATAATTAAGAAAATGTCATTGCTTTTTTATTTATGTTAACGTATTACTCTATATCATGCTTGTTTAAATTGATTTGTCTAACTTATATTATGTTACTAATTATTATTTTTTATTATGGTTGATTGGATTTTTTTTTTGATTGATTGTTGCATGTTTGTTTGATTGATTGTTATTTGTTTGGTTATTCACTTGATTATTGTTGATTGTTTGTTTGTTTGATGATTGTTTCTTTGTCTGCTGTTTGCTTATTTGTTTGCTTTCTATGTATGATAATCGTATGATTAGAGACGTATTTGACTTAGTTGTAGTGGAATGACATAGTTTTCTAAGCTGTGGATGACTGGATATCGGAATTGACTAGGTGATGTGAAGATGTTCCTTAAAGATGGGTAATAGCGATTGGAAATTTTTGATGGTTAAAGACTTGATGGATACTATTGAGGGATTAAGGTTAGGCGGGAGGTTCAATATATGGTTTTAAAAATGCGTTTAGAAATCTATTTTTTTAATGATTACCGACTTCCATAAATATTTAGAACAAAGAGATTTTATTTAAAAGTATTTTTATGATTTAATTATATATATATATATATAATGATGACTTTTCAAAATGAATTTTCTAGGAAGATGGTTTTATAAAAAGAAGAAAACGATTTTTGTTTTCAATGGAGATGGAACCTTTGATCTGAGATAAAACCATTTCGGTAATTTTTTTGCTCTTAAATTGTATTGAATTCTCTTCGATAGCAAGTCCCTTTTGGCATTTGGGATGAGTGATCCCTACCATTAAAAAGGAGTTGCTACAAATGAATTGTGGGATCAAATATTCAATGAGATCGGGAGAATGGAGCAAAGTAGGTTTCGATTTGGATGTGTGCCTAAGGATCGTGGTTAACTCAGAGGTTATGATATTTGCTCATTTTTAGGACAATATAATCTATGTGTAACTGTATTTTAGGAGTTTGTGTGTGTTTTGTCCCTAGCCATCTACGTGGGCATGAGTTCAAGCATCGTGTAGCCACGATGTTGAGTAGTCGTTGACCATTTGTATGGGTCATTCGAGTTATCACGTATCTATGAAAGCTTGGTACTAGACCGTCTGTGTTGGTCAATACTTTTGACCATCTGTGTGAGGTCTGTACTTCTTGACCGTCTATATGGGTCTAAACTTCTCGACTGTCTGTATGGGTCCGAGAATCAAGGATTGATGCATCTAGGCATTATTTCGAGGATATAGCCATGAGGGAGTACGACTTATTTTGGAAGGTGTAAGAATAAGGAGAAATACCAATTATTTAGAGAATAAGACTATGAGGAAGTTCATTGATGACTTAGAAGGTACCTATATTAGGATGAATGTATAGTTAGCACAAAGATTAACACACATGTATTATTTGTTAGTTTGAAGATGTGGTGATTGCCCTTTTGGGATGTGTGCACGCGCTTTATTTTCATGAGCTACGCTGAGTGTTGATTTATGTTTTTTTTTATTTCACATGCATGTTTGGATCAACCTCTGCTTCAATTATCATTAATTAAGGTGAATTATTGGGGGTATATGAGATAAATTGATCTATGATTGATATTATTTCAACCTTTGTTGATGAACTGTTATTTTTACATGCTGTAGTTTTGATTGAATGATGGGGAGATGCATGTGTTACTATAGTATGTATATGTAGAAAATTAAATTCAATGTTGTGAATAATTTGTTTTGTGTTGTGATCGATGATGTAATAGGGTCGTTGTACACTATTTTATAAGTATTTAACTTGTGATTGATGTATTTCCCTATATTTTATGACTAAACCAATAATGATGACTTGTTGATTTGGTTTAGGACTAGTTATGGAAATTGTCGAAGACACGATTCTTTTAAGGGGGAGAATGTAACGACTAGTAAATTCAACAATGCAAAATATTAAATTAATTAAAAGAGGGTTTTTAATAAAACGATGAATTGGGTATGGTATTTATAACCATTGTAAAGGTCTTTCCGAGATGATCAATTTGATATAAAAATTTTGATATGTTTGGAGTTACGGTTTACGAAATAGAGGCATTGCGGTATTTAAACAGCGTACGTAGCTGTTTTAGGTCAAATTAAATACATAGCCCATAACCCAGCCTAACAACTATATAAGTAAGGCTACAAAACCCTAGCCATCATCTCTAATCTCAGTTTTCTTCCTTCCCTAGTTCCGAAATCAACACTAACTGCTCTGTAAAAGTGATTAGCAAATTAATTAAAAAGTGATTAAACCCGAAGTGTCCAAGCCCTATCAAATTATATATCGTTAGAAAGCTCTCGACAAGGAAATGAGGGAATGAATTTCGTTTTTCCATCCGAGGCTCCAGTTAATCAGAAATTGGCAATTTCTTCTCGGCCTTCCATTCTAGGTTTTTCAATTCAACAGTGAAATGACGATTATTGGTCGATCAAAGGGTACCAGAGCATGGAGGAGGTCATATGCAGTAGATCTATGGTCCTTGATCGTGTTATATGCAAAGAATTTATGGAAATTGGCAAAGGAATTGGTAAAAGGGGGCGGCAAGGGGCCGTTGGTGGCCACGGAGGTGTCGTGGCAGGGTCGAATGGGGAACCGTCGAAGTGGAGAGCTCAACCATGGTTCGGATCAGTGAAATGATGTCTCAGGCGGCGCGAGGTGGAGTTGAAGGTTGTGGAATGAAGCTGGGTTCGGTCGCGATTAAGGGAGAAAGAAGGAAGTGCATGGGGAATTGAATTGGGTTTCTTCCATTGGATTCATGGTGAAATTCCGGACGATAAGTAACTGGGATTGCTGAGTTTGGAAACAGTTGGAAAAAGCACGTTGGTATGGTTTACTTAATTTAATTAATTGAATTTAAATTATAAAATAGATATCTCTTAATGGAAAATTATAACTATTGATCTGTGATGTGATATATTGATAATTATTTGATACTTTGGACATTTTTGATATGTTAAGGCTTAAGTTGATTGTTTATTGCTAATTGTTGTATTATTGGATTTTTAATCGTAATTAGTTGTGGATTTAAATAGGGGTATTATTAAAATAAAACGAGTGAAATTATGTAAAACGATAAAGTAAGATAAATAAATGATTAATGTGATTATTTATAATTTCTATGTGATTTTTGTAAATAACAGTGTTAAAATAAAATGAAATAAAATGGAGAAATATAATAAGGTTATTATGTATGAATTTCTGGGGAAATCCATAAATAATAACAAAGAATATATTTTAAACTTAGTTGGAAATGTTTATTATTATTATTATTCAACAAATTGATATTTTATAAATTATAATAACATGGTTTTTGTAAAAATTACACTATTTTGAAATAAATAGAAATGAACAAATTTTAGAGTATATTACTGAGGTTTAATATGAATATTATTACTTTAGCGTAAAATAATAACATTTTTGAATTGAAAGGTAATTTGGTGAAAATACTATTTTTGATAAAATATACTGTTTGGAAAGATTTGAAGTAATGAAATTGCAACAAAGTATTTTGAAGTATATTTTCAATTTGAGAGAATTATTATTGTTTTTAAAGTAAACAAAAGGTGAGTTTATAGTAAACAATAATAAAAATGATGTTATAATCAAAAGGAAACGATGATTGTGAATGTGATGTTTTGAATAGGTCTAATATGTGATTAATGGTTGATTTGATTTATCACATATGTTATTTTATTACGATGAGATCGTATTTGGATGTGTTGCCATTATTACTACATTGTGTGTAGTTAACTATGATTTTATTGTATTGGTGTTTGTGTTACTAATATTGTTTCGATTAGTACACATTTGATGATTTATTTTTTGTCACTATTATGTGGTAATTAGTATACATTTGATGATTTATACTTACATTATGAAGTGTTACTATAATGGATGATTAGTATGAATGTAAGTATATATGTGTTGTTGTTATTTTCTTATTCAATGATTGAATACTATCAAATGTATGTGATTTTTAACTGGTAAGTGTGATATTATTGTTGTTGCCCCATATGATGATTTGTTGTGATGGATGAGTAAAGATATTATTTTCTGCTTCTATTGATTGTAGTGGTTGTATTGAATTGCATTGGCATTGGTTGCAATAGCTGCAATGGTTGAATGGATGCAATGGTTGTTATGCATTAACAAGTATTTGGATGTAGGTGAATAGCAGGAAACAGAACTACATGGGCTTGATCCCTCAAAAAGGGTACGTAGATAGCCTTTTTCTATGGAGAAGCCATCGAATCCCTTAGGTTGGGTTGGAGTGTGTAGAATTTAGCGCAGTCTAAAACATAGTTGAAACCTTTTTTCCTTTTTATCTTATATCCGTGTAGATGTAAAGTTGCAAATATGAGCAAAAGAGGGAATGGAAAGTGGGGATTGCTAGGCTACATCAAAGATAGCTGATTTGGTATATTCTTATATACATGATTATACTATTTTATGTATTAATGATAATTATTATAAGTATAAATTGATGTGATGACGTAAAATAACTTTGTAACTGAGTTAGTAGTTATTTATATTGATGTTTGATTCCACTATGAGGTTTTTCGTTTTTATGCTTTATGTTAGGACTTTTAATTTTTATCTACCCACCGTCCACTACTTTTAATATCTTAAATTAGTTGTAAGCATAATTCACGTCATCTATAATTGATTTTAGACTGTTAAAAATAGTGGGTCGTCACACGAACAATTTCTCCTTTTCTTCATCATCAATGGTTCTCCCAAGACATGGAGAAATGGTTGAATTAAGGAGTACTTCCTAAGCATTTCTTCAGTGAGAAGTCTCAGTCGGATCCTTTAGAATTCAGTGGTATTTCCAAAGCGATTGATTTTAGCCAAGATCTTAGGATCAATATTCTTCGAGTTAGCAGCTAGCAATCACTGCCAAAGATAACTTAGTGAATATCAATGACTAATACAAGCAACAATTAAACAATGATAATTAAAGCAAGGCAACTTACCAGGGATAGGAAATTTTCCAGTGATATTTGGAGAATAACATCTTACAAAAAAGAACTGGTGACTCTAGTCTCTTGGTCTATTAACAAAGTCGAAGACTACTCTAGCACCAACCGAGCTAAGATTAAATAGAACCCTTAGGCTGGTATTTCATCTTTTGAAGGGTGACCAAAGAGCATAAGGTAGAAAGAGACAAATCTACCAATTTACGCTCCCTAAAATGTATGAACAGAGAGTTAATATGGTTGTAGGAGTTGGGATTTAGGTTGATAGGAGCGACCTTAAGGTAAGATAAAACACTGGATATGATTGGATTAAAGGGTAAGCAGTAAGAGTGATAGATGTGAAGACGAATGAAAGAAAAAAACCTTCTGGAGGGGAATTTATTCTATCATAAGGGACTGGGACTCTACTTTCAATCTCTTATTTGCCGAAATAATATAAAACAGAGTCGATATCTTCTTATTTCATAAAATACGATTGATGAGAGGCATAGATCTTTTTTCTAAAGAACCTTTGAGCTTAGGAGATTTAGGTTGTCCTTTGGGAGCTTCTTTCTTACTTCCAACCACGATACCTGCAATGGTGAAAGTTCAATTATAAAAGTTGAACTTCAATAACAAGGAGGTAACATGGTAAACCCTTATTTATATTGAAAGAAAAAAATTTCTAGAAAATAAAACCACTCAATAAAGGAATGAAAAGTGATAAAAATTGAAAATAAAGTAATATGAACATATTTAATACTTTAAAGTATTTCCAAATTCAAGGATAGTTCATTCATAGGCATATTAAACTAGGGCAATACGTTCATCTTGTTCATGTATGCAATATGTGTGTGTGTAATGTATGTGTGTACGAATATATACATCTCTTATATATGAAAACTATCCATGTATTTAAATATATGGACCTATAAACCATGAGCATATGCCAATATGTATGAACCAACAATGGCCAAAGAAGACAATTTTTAATATTATATTGTCATGAAGTAAATGTTAAGCTATAAAGTATGAGTTTATGATGAACATTTGAATATCGAGTCATCACATGATGATCTATAAAAGCTATCGTATGCTAGGTTAATCATAACACTTGCTTCCAAAATAATGAATCATATATGGAGAATTACATATATAAGCTAACCTCTAGACGATGAATTTTGTATGATAAGCTATTTGACTTTTAAATGATAAATCTTCGCAAATCAAGACACTTATAAGATCAACTACTGAATGGCTAATAATCATATGATAAAGTATCATGTATTGATAATAGTAGAGGAAATTGGTTTTCAAATAGGAGATCATTGTATAATAAATAACTATGAATCAATATAGGTGCCTTCGAGCCTCGATCTATCATGGGTTGAGTTTTTGAGTGATAAATAGCCACAAATCAATCTGGGTAGCATACGAGCTTTAATCTATCATGAGTTGAGTTATCATGTGATGACGATATCACACATGAATATACAATAGGCATCGAGAGTCAAGTCATCGCGCGATGATCTATTATAAACTTTCAAGTCATCGTGTAATGAAATACTTATAAATATTAGCTATCAAATGGACAGTCATCGCATAATGAAGTGTTTAAAAAAGGAGCTTTCAAGCTTTTAAACATGAAGTCATTGTGTGATGATTTATCACAAATCAACAAGATTAGTTTCGATCATTGACCCATCATGGGTTGAGTTGTCGTGAGCAATAAGCTCTCGAAGGGTTAGTTGTCATAAAATAATAACAGTAATAATCTTAATAATAAAAGAGTATGATCTTCTTGTGTTGAGCCATCAAGGGATAACCTATCACGTTATGATGAGTTGGATTTATTACAAATGGGTATTTGAGAAATTGAACCCAAAACCCGTAAACAATAAAATAACGATCTAGGTAAACAAATCAGGATCAACATAACAATTTCAGAAGAAAATATGAAGAAAACTATGAAGATAAGAACGTGCAACTCAAACCAATCCAATTTTAAAATCAAGGACAACTAAATTGTAGCAACAAAATAAATGATAGACAAATTAATAGGAAAAAATTTATTTACCATATAGAAATCTTAAGGAAGCAAAGATTTTTTGATAAATGTAAGAACAGTTCGATTTTGGTAAAGCTGGTAAAAGAAGAAAAGAAGAGAAGGAAATGCTACTTATAGAAGAAAGGGGAAAATAAAGTAACAGCAAGATCATAAATGAGGAAGCATAGATGGCTAGGATGAATAAACTTAAGAATATGAAGATTTATTTATACTAAAGTATAAAGCGATATTAGAAAAAGTAGGGGGAGGGGGGCAAATGTCATACTCAAACACATTAGCTGTTGTAGGTTAACAAGGGAAAAATATTGCAAAATAAGGAGTTGTTGTGAGTTGGTTTACAAGTGCCATTGTATGATGATAGTCAAACTCTTCGTGGGATTGTCCAAATGAGTCATCGTGTGATGATAATGAAACTCTTCGTGGGATGGTCTGCAAGAGTCATCGTGTAATGACAATGAAAGCCTTCGTGGGTTGATTTACAAGTGCCATCGTGTGGTGACTATACGAGCCTTCGAGGGATGATTTACAAGAACCATCATGCGATGAAAGAGCTATCATGTGGTAAATTCAAATATTAAATATAGTAGCCATTGTGATATTACCATGGAGCTGTCATGAGTTGAAGCAGCGGAGTCATCATGAAGAGTTTCTTGAAGCTATTATGGAGTAAGGAATCAATGCCATCATGTAATGATTTTTGAAATAAAGTTATCAAATGGTAATAACTCAAGATATCGTGTGATGATATAGCCAAGCTATCATGTGATAACATGGAACTGTCGTGAGATAATAAATTAGGCCACTAGTCTAGGAAAAATATGCTACATGTCACTTTGAACATGTGCCACATCAGCAGATCATGACCATCTACTTTTAACAAGGTGCAAAGTGTCAAGAATCCAGCGGATTGGATTCTCTATAAATAGACATGCATCTCCACCAAAAAATAGGCTAATCTTTGGATCTTCTTCTTCATCATTTTTCATTTTTCTCAAGAGTGTGAATGTGAGCTTGTAATTGGGGATGTCATGGTCGTTAGGTTAAATTGATTTTTTGATTGTGTAATTGAGGACTTGTACTTTTGACAATTTGCATACTTAATCTTTTCGAATTCATAACTCCTATATATTACTATGGCTCATGCTTTGAACGTATGACTCGTGATTTGGAACATGCGTATATGACCATGGATTGCATAGTGACCATGAACTCTCTCTTGACTTGTCTTGACTTAACAACTTAAGTTGCACAATGCCCAACTTTTACCCAAACAGATATTTTTTCACAACACTAAGTAAATATTGCAGCTAAATAATTGTCCATTACATAAATTATCAATTACGATTTTCATATATCCCAATCATGCCCACGTAGGAGTAAATATAATAAAAGACAATAGTGTCATTCCCGACATATGAGGATACCGACACAAACACTTAACTAGTTATATACCATGGATTTACATTAGCAGAATAAAAAATATTATTTATTGCAAAATAAGTCTCATGCTTCATCTTTGGCTTCATTATTCATCTTCCAAAAGTATCATGTCTAATCCACAAACTCATCCTACTTGAATGAGTATCCGTGAATTTATGGAAAAAGAAAAAACATAGGTTGGACATAAAACCTGGTATAAGTAATACTTTAACCTAAAGCATACATACAGTAAGACCACACCGCTAAAGCACGAAACGGGTTTTCCTCTCACTAACTCATAACAACAATTACATCCTATCATGTAAACAATAATCACATCATGAGCATAAATATAGCATTGCTTCATTATAAGTATAACATATACTTAACATTCATTCATAAACCATGTCACACGCACACACACGCACACATATATATATCCATTTCAATTCACGTATACCATATATATTAGGCTTGTCAACGGATGCTTTCGGATGCAGATAGTTCCATATCCGCATCCGCATTCGAAATCATTTTCGGATATCGGATATCTGCATCCGCGGATATGGACGGATATCGGATAATTATCCTATCCGCCAACGACTGATAAATCAAGAATTATAAAAAGAAAATTTTAGTTTAACATAAATATTATTCAATCCCATTGATGATAAAAGTGTTAAAAATTAACAAATATGATGATAATAAATAGTTTCAAGCAGTTAAAAAGCATTAAGTGCATATAATATAAACTACCAACTTAATAAAATAATAAACAAATATCTTTCACTGCACTAAAATACACATAATTTGAACTATAAGCTTGATAAAAACCGGACGGATAATTTTCGAATGCGGATGTCTTCGTATCCGCATCCACATCCGTTTTCCCAGATATCGGATATATATCCGCTTTTCGGATGCGGATGCGGACGGATTTCGAATTTTTTGGGTATCCATTGACTGCCCTAATATATATGATGGTCGCCCTCTGGTACCCATATACCTATGTAATGCGCTGCAATGGTACGTGACTGATATAGAGCGATAGTCTAGGGTAGAGTTGTAAACTCCAAATTAAAATCTATCATACATACCACATCGTAAGGATAAAAGATAGTAATCAACACAGATATAAATAGGTAAGACAATATAACTAAAATGAACCACATAATTAGAGTGCAATTGGTTCACCATAGCTACAAACACATATCATATAGTCCATATATCAAATAATAAACGTAAATGTAACTATCTCTAATAGCAAGTAAGCACTAATAAGCTCCATAGTGTTGCATAGTAGAATAACGATAAGCTCTAAATATAAGTATAGATAAGCACCAACCTCATGCCCATACTTCGAACAATTCCATGTGTTAATCTCAAACCTGGTATCTAGTCTACTCATTTAAGAGTGTCTGAGATAATAAGAAATGAAACACAAAATATCAAGTCAGACGACAGTCTGGTGTGAGCTGTAAATGATCTCAAGATACTGTAAAAGCCGATATAGTAAAGAGGAACACTAAGTATGAGAAGTCATATCTACCATGTATTTGCTTCCAATAAGTTAGCACATAACACAATATATGTTATACTATCATCATATGGGTGTACAAAACTAAGTACAATATGGTTTTTGTGTTTTATAACACAATATAACCTACATCACTAGATATCCATCCCAATCACACAACAATCAAGGCAAACACATCATTCATAGCTTACATAGCAACTAAAGCAATCAGTGTGACCATCACCAAGGTGTAACTTCACCACCAAGATGCCTTCAAATATAGGATAACTCGTACGACCATCAGCAAGGTCGGTGAAATACTATGTCGTGATCAAATTTGATGTTATGTCATATACCTATCCCATAGGTACTTCCCTCACATTTGCAAGCTGCGCCATCCCATGGGAAGTGGGATGATGATTAAGGGTTGTCCCATTAAGTCATATCAGCTCAAATCCTAAAATGGGTTAATAGGCTCAGTTTGGGCTTAGTCTAATTACCCACTAATCTATCCAAATAGAGTCCAACTTTAAGTGGTCATACCTCATATAGGATAAAAAAATTATTATGACCACACTAATGGAAACCATTATATCTGTCATTTGGATGTGATCTCAGACCCTAATTCGGCACATATCCAAATTATATTCCTTGCAAGTTTTTAAAGTCAAAATCGTCCAACGTATTTTTGAGGGTCAAAAATGTAAATACTCAATATTTCCTAGAGTTATAGCCTCATACGATCCAATTTGGATTTAAAAAATTACCAAATAACGGTCATCTGATATGTACAATACGGGTTGTTACATTACCCCCTTTAGGATTTCTCCCCAGAAATTCCATCAAACCAGGTAAAGTCAAACAATATAATTACCCTTGTATGCTCAACAACGATAAGAAAAGATAACACCAATCAAACATGCAGACACAAGCAAGTACATACAACTTTGCATACCTTAGCATGCAAGGTACTAAACTACTCTATATGATATCAAAAAAGTGAAATTAAATGTGATAAACATAAAGTCTTACCAAGTAAAGAGCTCTGAATAAATAGTCTCCATGCTCTCCACAGTCTCCCAAGTGCAATAGCACTCGCATTCACTCCATTGAACCTTCACCAACTTCACCGTCTTTCTCCTAAGTTGTTTCTTATCATATCTAACTATATGAAAAGGAATATGGGGTCTCAAAGCATCTGGTTCAATCTTGATATCGTCCAGTTGATCTGGTTTAATATTTACACCTGAGCCATGCACAAACTTCTGCAAATAAGAAACGTGTAACACCTTATGCACACAAGCCCTTTTCTAAGGTAAGTTGACCCTTTAAGCTAGGTACCCAATCCTATTGTGTATCGGAAAAGGACCTACGAATCTCAGCGCCAACTTTCCCCTATTACCAAATCAAACTACATTCTTCAATAGAGAGATTTCGACAAACATCATACCATCGACAGAGAAATCCCAATCTCTACGTCTCTTATCAGTGTAGCTCCTTTGTTTATCTTGAGCAACTTTCATTCATTGCGAATGATCTCGATTTTCAAAGTTTCTCTTATCATATCTGGCCTAGTATCAATTTCTCGCCTGCTCCTCACCAACAAAAAGGAGTAATGCATAGTAGGCCATATAATACCTCAAACGATGCCATATCGATGCTAGACAGATAGTTGTTGTTGTATGCGAACTCAACAAGATGCAAATAATCGTCCCACGAACCTCCAAAGTCAAGTATGTAAGCTCACAAGAGATCCTCTAAGATACGATTCACTCTCTTGGTATATCCATTAGTTTGTGGGTGATAAGTTGTACTTAAATCCAACTCCCTTCACAATGCCTCCTACGGGATCTTCCAAAATCCGCTAGTGAAAAATAGGTCTCTACCACTTTAATGCTTTTCGGCACACCTGGGTTTCACACTATCCATTGCACGTACAACGCAGCCAATTTGAGTGTCATCGTACCAAAGTTTATGGATATGAATCGAGTAGTCTTGGTCAGTCTATCAATTGTGAATCAAAAGCTATCATACCCTCCTCTAGTCCTTAGCAATCCATTAATAAAGTCCATGATATATGTTCCCACTTTCACTAGTAACTTCAAACGAGCAACAAATGACTTGGCCTCTTCTACTCAGCCTTCACTAACTGGTAGTTCATACCCTTCGAGATGTGTGTCTCGATGTCCTTCTTCATCCCTTTCTAATTAAATGTTTGATTCATATCACGACACATTTAATTTCCTTTAGGACATATAGTCAATCTCGAATGATGGAATTTACATAGCACCTCATCTGTTAACCCATCGATATTGGATATAAATAATCTCTCATCCTTATGAACCCAACCGGCTCGGTCGAGTCAGCATTCTTCATCTCCTCGGACTCTACTCTTTCTTCTCTCTTAGCAGTGATCTCCACTAGTCTGGCATCACATCTCCGACTAGTAACTATCCACTCAATCTGATATGGGATTTTACATAGAACTTTAAATTTAGTAAGGAAACAAAAGGTTTTGGATTTTACACAAAATTCCACTCATGAATTCTAGATTAAAGAACTTTTATTCTTATGAAAACAATTCCCAAAATAATTATATCTAAACATTAACCATATAACATAAGAAATAAATTTTCAAGGCAAATATAATAACTAACATACATAGTTTATTTATATTTGTGTATGCACATGTTATAAAATTTTAAGATAGTTTTTAAATTAAAATTATTATTTATCAAAAATTTCCAAAACAAAAGAAAATAGGGAAGCGGACAACATAGGCGCATGTCAATTTGTGATAAGAACATTCAAATCTAAATTATAGAGAGAACAAACAACAAATTATCAAAAGAAACAGAGGATTTAAAGCATATCAATCATGATGAACATATAGTAAAAGGAAAAGGGAACAGAAGTGAATTCGAATAAATCAACATAATAAACACACTTTTAATTGAAATGGACAAAAAGGATTTGTATTACATATTACAACATGAACAATCAAGTAGGTGAGAAGAGGCATATAGAGTTTGAAACATATGAATAAGACAAACATATAAATAAATTAAATCAAAAGAGTACCTTAGGTTGTAGCCAAAAGTTGTACCTTGAATGATAAATCGGTGCTCCTTGATTCAATAGAATTAGTCTCTAGATCTTGTAGGAACCAAGAGACAACAACCACCTTTTGCTCTCCTCTCCTTTAAATTTTATTTTTGGGATTTCAAGCCATGGAGCCATGATGAATTTGTTTATTAAAGGAGAGGAGAGCAAAAGGAAGAAAATAATTTTGTCAAGAATAATGATGAAATGAATGAAAGAAGATTTAAACATCGAAACTTTTCAATTCACTCCTTTAAAACCTTTCTTGTTTAATTCATTATTAAATCTCATTAAATCCTCTCCTTCTCTTCATATTTTGGAAGAAAAAATAGAAATAAAGTGCAACACCCTACCTCTATACCCATACAATCCAAGAGTATTACTGGGTAATACTATCGGACGATATGAAGAATAAGGTTGTATGGGGTACACACGTGAATATTTCCTTGGGCTAACACCGAGACATATCTCGAAAATCATAAACAACTCATATATACATACCCACTATTGGCACAAACCAATAAACATGTGTGCCTCCAGGATTGAACAATATAAAATAGATCACATAGTCATCAACGCAGTGATAACATATAATAATAAATATACACGAGTCCAAGTGGGTTTACAAAAAATAGTCAAATACCCACTAACATAAAAAATATACATAACATGTCCAATACATGCATCTCAATCACTTGTGAATACATGTAGATACAAATATACATGATAACATACAAATATGCTATCACCATCTATGCACAACATCCACATATTGGTCATCTGTCCCTGAACCTGAAATATCTCGGACTGACCCAAGTATTATATAAATAACACACGCATCAGCCTACGTCTAAAATTTAGGTGTCAATATATCTCAACAATAACATCACAAAACTATACATAAGTAAAATAACCCATATATAAGTCAAGTCAATTACATACTATGTGTATAATGTCAAAATGGATGAAATAATCCATGCATCCAAATATTCTTAATATAAATAATTATACCAACATATGACATGCTCTCAGCAATGCCCCTAATTGTCTCTCAGATAATTGTAAAGTAGTTATACCCAGGATCCATCATAATCATAGCATATAAAACATACATACAAGAAATATAAATATGGCATACCCTTGGTAGCCAAGGTCATCTCTTAAATAACTATATAAGATAGGAAAGGGTCTAACTCGATGCTCTCAGCATCTCTAACTATCCTCGATAGCAATTAAACAATGTGTATGAGGTTACTTAACTACAAGGACTCTCAGTCCAAAGAATAATCAAGGAGATAGATGATCCCATAATAATCATCTAGACATTAGCCTCATAGTAATCGTCTTGCCTCTCAGCCAAAGAAATAATCATATGGTCTCTCAGACCTCTAATAATCTACTTAACTCTTAATTAGTGTCATAGATATTCACCTTGGACTCTCAGACCAAATGGACTCTCAGTCCAAATGGACTCTCAACACCATATATTATATTGGCATCTGTCTCGATAAATGATCTAGATGGCTCTCAACCACTTAACAACAATCTTATAAAGGTAAATAAGTAGTATCTATGTCAACAATAACCGGACGAAAACTGACAGCTCTCAGCCTGCTTCAGGAGTCTTCCTTACATGCTCTCAGTGCTACTCCTACAATCATCAGTTACCTCGATGGCCATCATGACCCAATATCTGTCTAGTGCAAGACAATGCTATGCAATGATCACGACCCTGCAAATGACTCAATGGTAACTGATTGTTGTCCTAAGTGACACGAGGGTTGTGGCTCTCAGCCATATACACAAAAAGATATGTCATGGATTTAGGGAGCGAACCTGAAACTAGGTCGCTAGGATGGATACTAGCCAATCTAGTTTACTCCTTGTTGTGTAATGGGAGCATACACACAAGACAGACATATTTTGTGGCTCACCGTCTGCTCACTCTCATCTTGCATCACTATAACAATTTCCGTCCAAAGATTACTCAAAACAATCTACTTAAATAATTTTCTATCACAAATAATATTTTCAATTTTAAATAAAAATCCTCCTAAATTACACTATTTTTTTTAAATATTTCATTTCTTTCAAAATCCTCTATTTCAATTTATTCCTCTTCCGATCAATTTCTAATGTGATCTCATCACAACAATAATTGACCTAAAATATATGGTCTCATCATATTGATAATCGATCAAAAATATACAATTCAATTTCATCCAATGCAATCCATATCAATAAACACACATCACTAAACAATCCAGAAAATAGGATCTAGACCGTATTGGCAAGTTATCAAAACATAACTCACCCAAAAAATGTCTATTAAATCCAATCGACCGTCATAATCAATAAGTATCACGGCACAACAACAATTTAATAAGGATGTATCAATCAATTCCAAGCAATGCAATCATTTCTACCATAATTCCACATCCAATAATCGAAGAAAAATCATGGAAAATATATCTAAACATAGTTTTGTGAGTTAAGAAATAACTTACTGAAATACCGAACAGAATTACAAAATTTTTTCGTAGCTTCATCATTATCTCAGTTATGGTCGTTGCTTCCATTGGTCATGCTTCCCTAGGTTGAGCATCTCCAGGTCGCAGCAGAATCCGTCGCATGCTTACGTGATGTTCGCGTTGCATCAGGTTGAGCATACCAGCCTCGATGTGTGCGCTTCTGTTTGCACAAAAAATGGACAAACACCTCAAAGTTGTATGATTTAGTAGATCTTATGTTGTTCTTAGTGATTTGGGTGATTTATGCAAATATATGAAAAGCAGGGGCTAAACTGTAAAAAGACACGCAGATTTATAGTGGTTCAGCCAGAATGTGCCTACGTCCACTTTATATGTTATTTCTCTTCTCTTGTTTTGATTACAAGTACAAAGCTTTGATACAAGTAAAAGAAAGTTGTTTGAAAGTTCTCTCCGTGCTTGAGCTCTCAAACTTGTCCTCCATTGTTGTACCCCTGCCCCTCTATTTATAGAGTGAGGCTGGGGGTAGGGGTCTTGGAGGTAAATAGCAGCTGGTGGGCCTGGGCTGCTACAATCTGGCCTGGCAGTGCTCGGGCTCGGTAGGGCTTTGATTCGGTGGTTGGAGATGGAGCCTGGACCGGCACGAGTTGATTCGGTGGTTGGAGATGGAGCCTGGACCGGCACAAGTTGGTTCAGTGGTTGGAGATGAAGTTTGGACCGGCACTAGCTGATTCGGTGGTTGGAGATGGAGTTTGGACCGGCACTAGCTGATTCGGTGGTTGGAGATGGAGCTTGGACCGGCACGAGTTGATTCGGTGGTTGGAGATGGAGCCTGGACCGGCACGAGTTGGTTCAGTGGTTGGAGACGAAGTTTGGACCGGCACTAGCTGATTCGGTGGTTGGAGATGGAGTTTGGACCGGCACTAGCTGATTCGGTGGTTGGAGATGGAGTTTGGACCGGCACTAGCTGATTCGGTGGTGAGAAAATAGCCCAACATTTGCCCCCCAAAGCGGGGCATATGCCAGCGTATGTCTCGCTTTGTTTTGGTTCGGTCATTCTTATCCGGTCCTTATGCCGAGTCTGTTGGTCCGGTAGTTCGCCTTCGACTATAAGTAGGGGATTAGGGCTTCCGATATTTCCTACCAAACACGACAGCCGAGCCAACTCCTCTTGCCGAATCAAAGTGTTTAGCAAAACCAAAGAACTTCTTTTCACCGAATCAGGTATCGATCTTATACTTTCCTGCCGAATATGTTATTCACCGAATGGACTTGGGGGCTCTGAGTGCCGAATGAATTCACATACTTGTTTATTTTCGAATGAAACTAATACCGGATGGGACTTCTACCGAATGAAGTCATACACTTGTCTATATCCGAATGAAAATGATACCGGATGGGACTTCTACCGAATGAAGTTATATACTTGTCTATATCCGAACGAAAATGATACCGGATGGGACTTCTACCGAATGATAATGGAAATTTGAGCATTTATGAGTGCAACTCTAGAACGCACACACTTGCTTCTTTACTTCCTTTAGTCTAACGACATTCTTCTTTGTGTCTGCAGATAATGTCTCGTAAAGCGGAAACTCGATCAAACAAGAAGAAATCCGGGGGCGAAGGAAGTTCCTCTGCCGTGCCCCCAGCTCAGCCGAATCCAGAACGTTACGGACCTGCCCCGAGATCACTAGTGGACGGGTACGGCCCTCAGGAACTTCTAAACTCCCCGCCCGATTGTTTTCCTAGCTCCCATAAGGAAGAGCAGCTTGATGTCATCTCTCGCTCTTTCGGAATTGACAGGGCGCGAATGCTGTTGCCAGGGAAAGATGTTATGCCATACGACCCTCCTGAAGGGTTCTTTGCTTACAGCAGATACCACTGCATGTGTGGTGCCATTCCGCCTCTTAACGCCTGGGTAACCAGCTTCCTCACATATCTCAAGGTGGCCCCATTCCAGCTTCAACCCAACTCCTATGCTATACTGGTGAGCCTCTTCGTTATTTTCCAGAGGAAGTATGGTCGTGCCCCTTCCAACCGGGAGATCCGGTACTTGTATAATCTGAGGGGCTATAAGAAGGGGTCTCCATACATTAGCTTGGAGTCAGCCGTGACCTTCAAACCGGTCTTGGATTTGTATTCTAAATTCAGCATGTTCAAGAAAGAGTGGTTCTTTCTCAAGGACGACTCCGTTTCAATTCGGCGCTTTACTTCTGGATGTAAGTTGATGCTTTTACTTATAATTTCCATTCTGATTGCGATGCTTCTTCTCATACTCTCTCATTTTTGCTAGCGACAAGTGGCTTTGCGATTGTGGAGACTGACCGCCTGGTTCAGACGGCGGCTGAGATAGAAGCTATTCTTGGGAAATATAGATCATATGCCTTCCTGATCAGAAATGCGATCCTTCTGGAGTACAACTTAATCCTCCCACAGCAGTCAGTAGTTAAGCTGAGGGAGACGGCGGAGGAGAGGGCGGCTGCTCAGACCAAAGAAGGTGTTTCGGTGGAGAGTAGCAAGAGGAAACCTTTCACAAGACCTCCAGCTGTCGGAGGTAAGAAACTCAAGAAGTCGGACGGTCCCTCCCCCAGCAATTGTCCACTTACCCGGGAGGAGGAAGATATAGAGGAGGAAAAAAGGCGAGGGTGGAGATGGTCGGGATGGTGACAAAGGTGGCGATGGCATCGGGGCCCTACTTCCTGGGCAAGCGGGCGAGATTCAGGAGTGGACGGATGATGCATTCCACCAGGCTTTCGAGGGGCTGGATGAAGATCCGGCTTTGGTAGAGAAAACCGGGAAGGCGGACAAGGCCGGGACTGGTGCAAGTGAGTCTTCTCCGACCATTCCAGCCAAGGTGGCTCCGACGACTCAAGGTGAACTCTTGACTCCTGCATGCTTCATTAATGATAGGGACTTAGGAATATTTTATGACCCGATCCCGTCATGGAATGAAATCCAGGACTTATTGCAGTATCCTACTCCTCCCCAGGGTTTGTACAACCACAGCTGTGTTTCTTTTCCTTTTTTAACTTGTAATATACCGCGTTTCTTGAATCATATAGTGATGTAAGTTTGTGACGCTTGTTCTTTATATCAGGAGCAGGCAAGACGTCCAAAGCCTCAGACCTTCGACATAGGCTTGAGCAATATAAGCTTTCCAAAACTTCTGCTAAGCCGAAGCCCTCGACCTAACGCTCCGGGGATGTAGTCGGCTACCGTCCTCTTCTTGGGGTCATCGAAGAGGGTATTCAGCAGAGGAAGAGGAGTCATCCTTTATCCGAACCTTCACCCGGTCCTCAGCTTCCGGCTCAGCCTCTTCATGATATCACTGAAGAGGGTAGCGAGTTTGCACCCTCTCTGCACCCGTCCAGAAACCCTTTCGTTACTCATATCGACCGTCCTGACTTGGCTCGTAATCCATTTGCGGGTCATCCTGATCTGGATCCAAGTTCCCACGACATTACCTTTGATGAGGTTACTGGTGAGCACCTTCTTCCCCGCAATCCCATGGTACGGGTGCTTGATGAAGCTAAGTCCTTAGATCTCGATTTACTCACTACTCGTATAGTCACTATGGGAGACGAGGCCAAGGCTAATATTGATCGGGTGGCGGAGGAGACCAAGAAGCTGATGGGGCATCATGCCCGGTTGGTTAAGGCTGGAGAGGAGATTGGGAGCGCCAATATCCGACTTCGATTGGTGGTTTCGGATCAGGCCAAACAGCTTGCGGATCAGGCTATTCAGATTTCTCAGCATGAGGCTGCTACTGGACGATTAAGGAAAACCATGGAAGAGGCCAGTCGGGCCGAATTGCGAAAAATGGAAGCTACTTGCAAAGAACGGATTGACATGGCTATTGCCACGGTGGACGAGGTTCGGAAAGCGGATCTTGAGCAGGTGGAGGAATTGTCCGGGAAACTTGAGGCTGCAGAGCTTGCTCAAGCTAAGTTGAGGGAGGAGATGGAGGCAATGCGGGGATCCCTTCTAACCGACTGCTCGAGATACCGATCGGAGAGAGATGCTGCCGTTAGGAGGTTGTTGGCTTCCGAGGCCCGGACGAGGGAGTTTGAGGAGAATGAGGGGATGATGGACGAAATGCTTCAGGATATGTACTTCCGAACCTGGAAGCAGGGCAACCTATCCTGGATGGATGATTATCCCAGGATCATGGCTAAGATCTATCTTCAGGCTCTGGAGGAGGCCAAGGCCGATGCGGATAAAGATGGTAGTGTGGCCTTCAGCATGGATGCGGTCACTGCCCAGTTTGCCAAGGAGGAGAAGGTGGCGGTGAAGGAAGGTATGCGGTTGCTTGCTGCTGAGGAGGTTGGCGTGCAGGTAGAGGATGACGATCAGGATAGTCAGGAAGCAGGCGCTGGTAAGTCTCTCTTTTTAGTTTCTCCATCAACTTGGTTGCTTATTGCTAATGAGTCCTTTCTTTGACTGGACAGGGGGTCAACAGGACAAGGATAAAGCTCCACTGCAGCCAGCCCCTTGATTATATCTGAAAAAACTCTTTTTGTGGGTTTGACAGGGTTGTATATGTTAGTCGAAAAAATAGTAAAGTAGCCTTTGGGTTATAATATTTTGCCACTTGTAATAAATAGTCTTATCTTTGTTATGGTCATTCAAAACCTTTGGTTGTTTGCCACATGTAATAAATAGTCTTATTTTTGACGTGTAATTCTTTAACTTGGGCTGATTTTCTTGAATGTTCGTTGCTTTTTCGACATGTTGTATGAGAAATATAGCTATGCGTATTCTTGCAATTGAGTCGTGTTTGATGTCAGGTTTTGGTTTTAAAACATAATTTCATGACTTGTAATATTAGTGTGTGGTGTGAACAAATTATAGTTATGCATCTGTACATAAAGGAAGAAAATACCGCCTTTCATGTTCTGTTTATAGATGGCAGTTTCGAATATCTTGTATGACTGAGCATGGAAAGTAGTTGAATGCCCTGCCATCTGATTGTGGATCCACGCATCCATTGGCGAGTGTCTTCTGCTCTGTATTCTGTACTTTATGGATTGTTATAGAGGATAGGAGGAAAGCTTTTTAAGTAAAATTGAAATATGTGAAATAGTAAAACTTCCAATCACGGAAGGCCTTCGATGTGCTTAAGTTCGTGGCAAACGGGTTTTGTAGTCACTTTCCCTAACTGTGGGTCTTGGAGACATTTGTCACCCATCTTACGCCTCCGTGGGGAGTTAATTCTTTTTTACCACAGCCGCACTTAAGACACATCGGAGCCGAGATCGCGCACAGTAACTACCCGGGCCATTATGGCCCGTAATCGTGGGTATTATTCGATTTACTGTGGCCGGCTAGCGTGGGTGCCGATCGTCAACTATGAACTGCCCCTGGCTGGCCACACCTTATGTTGGGGCTTATAGTCGGTTCACAGTTGCCGGCGAGCCTAACGCCGTAATGAGCTGCCTCGGCTATAGTCGGCCTTCTCGGTGGCTTATAATCGGCTCATTACAGTTGGCTTTAAGGGTCGTCGCGAGCAATGAGTTAACCCGCAGCAGAGGGAAGCTGGAGCGAAAGTGTCTCATTGGCGAGGGCATAGATTCGCATAGTACCTGTTGGGTCTTGTCCACGTGAAGTTGCATTGTGGAGTGCTTTGAATAGAAATGCTATATACTCAGGATTTTGTTCAACAGAAAAGGATAAAGTTAACAAGCAGCCAAGATACAAAGGAACAAGTTAAAAAAGAGACAAGGTTTTTTTAAAGTGGTTCGGCACGAAAATGCCTACGTCCACTGATTCTCTTTGTTAATTCACTTCATATGGGCAATACAAGTTAAGAAAAGTATCGACGGAGGTGTTGGATGTTCCATGCCCTCTGGAACACCTCTCCGTCCACTGTTGACAAAATATAGGCTCCGTTGTGGAGATCTTTATGAATTACATATGGTCCATCCCAGATTGGGTCTAGTGCTCCGGGGCGAGGGAAGATTCGCTTGAGGACAAGATCCCCTTCCTGTAAGGTACGATGCTTGACTTTGGAGTTGTATTGTGCTGCCACTTTTTGCTTGTGGGCTGCTGTTTTGAGGACTGCATCGTTTCTTCTCTCCTCGATTAGATCCAAAGACATGTGAAGGAGTTCTTCGTTCTCTTCTGGGTTATAGTGGATCCGACGATGGGAAGGCACAATAGTTTCAACTGGGAGCATAGCCTCCGATCCGTATGCCAAAGAGAAAGGAGTGTGCCCTGTCGATGTTCTGAAAGATGTGCGATAGGCCCATAGTGCCGTAGGAAGTTCATCCACCCAAGCGCCCTTTGACTTTTCGAGCTTCTTTTTTATTAGAGTTTTCAGAATTTTGTTGACTGCTTCGACTTGTCCGTTTGCCTGGGGATATGCTACGGATGAGAAGCTTTTATGAATTCTGTGTTCTTGGCACCAGTTGGCGATTTCCTCGCTGTCAAATTGAAGTCCATTGTCTGATATGATTTTGAGTGGGACTCCGTACCTGCATAGAACATTTTTGATCAAGAAGTTAATAACTTTTGCTGAAGATACTTTATTTAGAGGTTCCGCTTCCACCCATTTGGTGAAATAATCAACTGCCACTATAGCATATTTGGCCCGCCTCGGCCCATTGGTAGCTCGCCGATTAAGTCAATTCCCCATATCGCGAAGGGCCAAGGGCTGGTCATCTGAGTAATCTCGGTTGTTGGTAGCCGAGGGATCTTAGCAAATCTTTGGCATCTGTCACACTTCTTGACGAAATCTAAGGCGTCCTTGCTTAAGGTGGGCCAGAAATATCCGTATCGGAGTATCTTTTTTGCTAGCGTTTGCCCTCCGGTGTGATCTCCACAGCTCCCCTGATGGATGTTGGATAAGATCTCCTTGGCTTCTCTCCCAGCGACACACCTTAATAACGGATTAGAGAATCCACGCCGATAGAGGATGTCTTCTTGTATTGTGTAGCGGGATGCTCTCCTCAAGATTTTCTTGACTTCGTTATGCCCGTAGGGTAGAGTGCCACTTTGTAGGTAGTCTCGGATGGGAGTCATCCAAGTTGCTTCTTCGATTGCAGCTATCAGATTCACTTGCTCAAAACTCGGGGCCAGTTGCTTTGAGATGATTACTGCCCCGAAGATGGTGATGTCTCTCACACTTGCTTGCTTTGCTAATTCGTCGGCCTCTCGGTTCTCCTCCCGAGGGATGTATTTGACTAAGTAGTGGTCCAATTGGCTGAGAAGTAACTTGGTCTTCCTTAGATATGCTATGAGTCGTTCTTCTCGAGCTTGGAATTCTCCTAGTATTTGATTAACAATAAGCTGAGAATCGCTGTGAAGACACAAAGAATTGGCTCCGATTTCTATGGCAATTTCTAGTCCAGCTATCACTGCTTCATATTCTGCATCGTTGTTGGTGGCAGCGAACTCCAGCCTTATAGCATAGTGCAGTTTATTTCCCCTGGGAGTGATTATTACCACACCTGCCCCCGAGCCTTGTTCGTTAGATGCACCGTCCACAAAGAGATTCCACTTGATATTTTCTGTTCTTTCCAATTGCTCCCTATCCTCGTTGGTAGTGAATTCTGCAATGAAATCAGCCATGGCTTGTCCCTTGATGGAGGTGCGAGGGTGATAGGTGATATCATACTGACTTAGCTCGATGCACCATTTAAGTAGTCGCCCAGAAGTGTCAGGACGATGGAGTACCTGCCTCAATGGTTGATCGGTCAGAACTTTGATGGAATGGGACTGGAAGTAGTGACGCAGTTTTCGCGATGTGATTAGTAAACAGTATGCTAACTTCTCAAGCTTAGGATATCTAACTTCTGCCCCAGTAAACCTTTTGCCGACGAAGTAAACTGGTCGTTGCGTGCGGTTGTCTTCCCTTACCAAGGCAGCGCTCAGGGCGTGGGATGACACAGCGAGGTATAGGTATAATTCTTCTCCTTCGCTTGGAGTTGAGAGCACCGGTGGTTTCTGGAGGTGTTCGATTAAGTGAAGGAAAGCGGTCAGGCACTCGTCAGTCCACTCGAACTTTCCTTTATCTTTCTTTAGGGCTTCGAAAAAGGGGACGCACTTGTCCGTTGCCTTGGAGATGAATCGGCTTAGGGCGGCCACTTTTCCATTTAGGCTTTGCATTTCCTTTCGGGTGGAAGGTATCTTGATATCCCTTAGCGCTCGGACTTGTTCAGGGTTTGCTTCTATCCCTCTGGCATGAACGATGAATCCTAAGAACTTCCCTGACGACACACCGAAGGAGCATTTTAGTGGATTCAACTTCATTCCATATTGCCGAAGTACTTAAAACATCTCGCCTAGGTGGCTTACGTGATCTTTGGCCTTCCTTGACTTTACCAGCATGTCATCCACATATACTTCCATAGTTTGTCCTATTAGCCCTGCAAACATCTTGTTGACGAGGCGCTGGTAGGTGGCTCCTGCATTTTTAAGTCCGAAAGGCATCACTTTGTAGCAGTATAAACCCCGGTCGGTGATGAAACTAGTGTGGTCTTGGTCGGGAGTATGCATAGGAATTTGGTTATATCCTGAGTATGCATCCATAAAAGATAGGAGTTCGTGCCCGGCTGTGCTGTCGACAAGTTGGTCGATTCTGGGAAGCGGGAAGCAATCCTTTGGGCAGGCGTCGTTTAGGTTGGAGAAGTCAATGCAGGTCCGCCACTTCCCATTAGCCTTCTTTACTAGTACCGGGTTGGCGATCCATTCTGGGTAAACAGCTTCTCGTATGAAGTCATTGGCGAGTAGATTGTTTACTTCTTCATCGAGGGCTGCTGATCGCTCTGCCCCCATACTTCTCTCTTTTTGTTTTATAGGCGCCTTGGTAGGATCAATGTTTAATACGTGGCATGCTATGTCGGGGGAGATTCCGGTCATGTCAGCGTGTGACCAAGCGAATACATCCAAGTTGTGGCGGAGAAAATCAATGAGTTGTTCCTTCAATTCAGCTTTCAGCTGGGACCCAATTTTCAGTAGCCTACTTGAGTCGTGCTTGTCTACAGATATAAACTCCATAGCCTCTGCAGGCTCGGCGGTGGCCTCCTCCTCTTTGTCCCTAGGGTCTAATTCATTGAAAGGGTCGCTGGTGTATCGAAGAGGAGGGGCTTTCTTTAGTTGCTATGCTTCAAGGCTTTTTGTGCAGAGGGCAATCTCTACACCTTTCCCTTTATCTTTCCTGTGGTTGTTGCGAAGTTCGGTTACATAGCAGTCTCGTGCAATATCCTGGTCTCCTTCCACTTCCCCTACCCCATTGTCTGTTGGAAATTTCATTTTCAGGTACCATGGGGCTAGGACAATCTGGAAGTCAGACAAGGCTGGTCTTCCTAAGAAGGCGTTGTAGGCCGAATGGTTTTCTATCAGCACAAACGTCTGTTTCCTCACAACGGAGCGGGGATGGCTTCCAATCTCAACAAAGAGGTCCAGCTGCCCGAGGGGCATCTTCGCATCTCTAGTGAAACCGTGTAGTGGTTTATCACAGGGAGATACATCCTTCATTGATAGCTTCATTTTGTCGAATGCGTGTTTGAACAGGATATTTACAGAGCTTCCAGTGTCTACCAGGATTCGGTAAACTTCGGCGGGACCGAGTCGGGCAGAGATAACCATGGGATCCTTGTGAGGGTACTGTCTTCCTTCTAGGTCACGTTTACTGAATGTGATGTCATCACTTTCTTTCCGCTTTGGGTGGCGCTCTTCTATAACCGTATTGACACAGTCTTTATTGTCTCTAAGCGACTTCCCATATCTTTCCATCTCTCTCCAACTTCTGTCTGCGATGTGCGGACCTCTTGAGATGGTATGGACCACTATCTTCTCTTGACTAGAGCTGCTAGCGTTGCGGTTTCCTCTGTCGGTCCCTGGTGAGGGTAGCCTTGGGTTTTCATTGGCAGGAGCTGGAGTCCTGTCTTGACTTTTTACATAACGTTCCAGTTTCTTCCTTCTGATGTGTTCCTCAATTAGATCTCGGAGATGATGGCATTCGTTGGTATCATGTCCGTGAGATTCGTGGAAGCGGCAGAATTTTCCAGACTTCTGTGCGTTATCTGATTCTTTCTTGTATGGTGGGCGTTTGTATCTAACTTCGCCTTGGGTGGCAAGGAAGATATTTTCGACGGTCTCGTTCAAAGGGGTGTAAGTGTCGAATCTTGGTCCTGGCCGATATAGGCGCTTTTCTACCTTCTTGCCCCCAGCATTGTCTCTGGAATCATTTCTTCGAACGTCCCTCGCCACAGCAGGGGCGTTGCCATGGGTCGTCTTATTTTGCTGTCCTGACTGCCCCTCAACGGCAGCATCCTCAAGCCTCATGTATTTCCCGGCTTCATGGAAGAAATCGGGTAAAGTAGCTGGTTTTTCTTTTGTCAATCTTCTAGAAAATTTAGTGTCCGGATGCACTCCACTGCAGAGGGCCATTAGGATAAGCTTCTCATCGGCATCTTGAACTGCGGCTGCTGCGGCGTTGAATCTGGTTAGGTATTGCTGCAGCTTTTCTCCAGGTTTCTGTTTGACGCTGGATAAGGAATAAGCGTCCTTAGGTTGCTCCACATGAATGCGGAACTGATTGATAAATTTTTCTTTCAACATTTCCCACGAGCTGATGGATCCTTGGGGTAGATGACAGAACCAGGAGGTAGCAAGATCTGCTAAGAAGAGCGGAAAGCACTTGCACAGTACTCCCTCTGTTGCTCCACTCATGAGCATATGCTGCGTGTACCTCTGTAAGTGTACAACGGGATCGGAGGTTCCTTTGTAGGGTTCCATTGTTGGCATCTTCCATTCTCGGGGGGTGATAGCAATTTCGATATTGCGGGCGAAAGGGCTGGTTACCCTAGCGCCTATCCATCGATCTCTTTGCTCCCGTTGGACACACTCTCTGAATAAGCGTGCCATCCTTTCATCAGAACTTGGAGCAGATAGAAATGAGTTTGGTTCTGTTCTGTGGGATTGATTCCGTCCAGACGACCTGTAGGGATGGTATCGTCTATCATTCCTCATATTTTCCAGTGGCTGCCTTTGATCTTCTGGGAGCACGCTTGGGTCAGCTACAGTTGGCCCTTGCCTTGATCTCCCCCTGTTGGGTTCTGATCTAAGCATTTCCTCGGGTCCAACTTCGGGCTGAACTCTAGCTCGGCCCCGTTCACTGGTGTTTCTGTGGTTAGGCAGCATGACAGGCTCAGCTACAGTTGACCTTCGCCCGGTACCTTCCCCGTTGGGTTCGGTACCAAACGTTTCCTCAGGCCTAACTTCGGGCTGTGCTCGATCTCGGCTCCTACCACGGCTACTTCTGCCGTTAGCTCCTCCGAAGAAGGAAGATCTTTGCTGTCTCTGAGATCCTCCAGACTGGGACTCGCCCCATGATTTAGTGTTGCGGTTGGATTCTTCAGCGTCCCTTAAGCGTGACATGAGATGGTCCACCAAGGCTTCCTGCTGGGACGTGAAGCGGTTAGTTACTTCAACCACAACTCTGTCCAGATCTGCTCTAGTAATTGCTGCAGGCTGTTCTGTGGTAGGAGGAGTCGGGTTAGCCTGTTCTTCATTTGTTACTGTTGCTGGAGGAGGACGATTTACTTGATTCGTGACAGCTGGATCTGGAAGACTGCTGGATGCGATGTTTTTTCCTTTGTTAACATCTTTTCTCTGTTTGGGAGGCATGTTTTCCAAGTGGCGGACGATGCTGTTAGGAAAACTTGTTAAGCGGATGAAGCTGAAGCTTCGAGCTTCTACTTCTCGGTGAAAGCACCAAAAATGTTTGCACAAAAAATGGACAAACACCTCAAAGTTGTATGATTTAGTAGATCTTATGTTGTTCTTAGTGATTTGGGTGATTTATGCAAATATATGAAAAGCAGGGGCTAAGCTGTAAAAAGACACGCAGATTATAGTGGTTCAGCCAGAATGTGCCTACGTCCACTTTATATGTTATTTCTCTTCTCTTGTTTTGATTACAAGTACAAAGCTTTGATACAAGTAAAAGAAAGTTGTTTGAAAGTTCTCTCCGTGCTTGAGCTCTCAAACTTGTCCTCCATTGTTGTACCCCTGCCCCTCTATTTATAGAGTGAGGCTGGGGGTAGGAGTCTTGGAGGTAAATAGCAGCTGGTGGGCCTGGGCTGCTACAATCTGGCCTGGCAGTGCTCGGGCTCAGTAGGGCTTTGATTCGGTGGTTGGAGATGGAGCCTGGACCGGCACGAGTTGATTCGGTGGTTGGAGATGGAGCCTGGACCGGCACGAGTTGGTTCGGTGGTTGGAGACGAAGTTTGGACCGACACTAGCTGATTCGGTGGTTGGAGATGGAGTTTGGACCGGCACTAGCTGATTCGGTGGTTGGAGATGGAGTTTGGACCGGCACGAGTTGATTCGGTGGTTGGAGATGGAGCCTGGACCGGCACGAGTTGGTTCGGTGGTTGGAGACGAAGTTTGGACCGGCACTAGCTGATTCGGTGGTTGGAGATGGAGTTTGGACCGGCACTAGCTGATTCGGTGGTTGGAGATGGAGTTTGGACCGGCACTAGCTGATTCGGTGGTGAGAAAATAGCCCAACAGCTTCCAGGTCGCGACTCCGTCCATCAACCGCCCGCCACTGTCGTAGCGGTCGCACCACAGGCCATCGCTCCCCCTTCCAACGATCGTCGATCGCTTGGCATTGCGTCTTTGTTTTTTTTAAATCTCAAGTCGTTGTTTTGAGAATTGAAAAATTAGGGTTTCGGCTGTTGGAATAAGTGGTGGGTTAGGGTTGTGAATAAAGCAAGCCAGAGAAGTATCTAGGGAAAGAGAGAAAGTAATGAATTAGAAATGGGCTTAGGCTTTTATTTACGTTGGGCCAAATTTCAATACAATTTAAATTCCAACCAAAATTTTTTTTTACTTCATTTTCCATTCAAATTTAAATTCTTGATATTAATTTCTAATACTTCAATTTATTTCAAATTTATTTACACTTCATCATGCTTAATATATATTTCAATAATTGCTCAATTCTATATAATTTGATACTCGCTTACTAACTTTTCACTTTTTAATCACGACCGTTATTTACATTTTAAAAATATTTTATATTCATTTAGAATAATTTATTCAATTTCAATATATTATTTGAAAAGAATTTATTAATTTAATTTAGTTTATTAAAACAAAAATCTTTTGTTAAATGGACTTCAAATATATACAAATATTATTTTCAAAATAATAATTATTATCAAAAATTCAATTTGAATATTTATATTTATATTTATTTATACGGCATAGAAAGCAGCATTGTTACATAAAGACATAAGGAAAATAATAATTTCATAAATGAGATTTAAGTGTGTCATGAAGAAGAGTAAAGGATGAAGATTTATTTACTTCCTTTAATTGCTCTTTTAGATTTTCAAATCTTAGTTGAAACCTCTCCTCCACTCATCATTTAAGGCTATCCATAAAAGAGGCATGTGGGCCTAAAAAGTTTCCCAAAACCATCTAGCAATTAATCTACTTAAATCCAATTTAAATATTTTATCGAAATTGTATACCGTTACATCCGTTTATAACTTATATATATGCACTTTATTAATTGATAATGCTATTCAAACAAATCAAATAAAATTTAATAATTAATATTTCATAAATATTAATTAACTTGATTAATTTACAATGATTATAAGTTGTTTAAATCATGTGGTTATTCAGAGTATTCATGATTACGATTGTGCGACTCAAAGGTGTAAACCCATTAAGCGGTTAATCTCGAACAATTCTAACATTAACGTTCATACGTCACCTTAACTAGTGGTGTGACATTTTGGCTGAATTTATTACTTACACATATTTTCGGTAAAATATACTTTTACTTATTATAAGCGGTACCTGGTAGTAACGATTATTTATGCTAATTTTCTTCATCAATACTATATCACATTAGGACTTATGAAATTTGACTTTGATCAAAATTCCAACATCGTTCATATTCAGCTTGATTAGTCTAAAAATTAAAATCCTTGGCTCAATTATAATAATTATTACTAACCATACTACTTTAGCCAAAGACTTTGACTTTGAGTTAATTACAGTTGACCGTGATACTAAAATCATATAACCGATGAGACAAATTCTCTATTAAATAGTGTTTCATTTTCGATGCATCAACTCAGAGCCACCTATAGTCATTCAATGGATGTCATGACATGATTTAACTATAATCAAAGTCGAGTGTCCACATTGAAGTTCAACGGTATTCTTAAGTGGAGAGAACTGTGTAATATCGTTATTTCGAGATTCTCTTTTTGACCTTAGTTATATTAACTAACATAAAACTATCGAGTAAGTCATTCCGTAGTTATCGAATAACTATCAGTATGTAACACTTGGTGTCCCCAACAGTAATGACTTATATTGCTCAACATTTGGAGAAGGTTACACACTCTAGTCTCAACTGATTTATCGATATCCTATCTCGAAACAACTTGACTAGGAGTATTTAAAACAATATGTTATTTTTAACGTGGTAAATTTCTCATGATTACAACATATTGTAATTACTATCACATAAGATATCATTTAAGGATTTCCAATTTAATATATACTTTAAATTAATTACTTAATTAATTATACCATAATATAACGAGTGTATAATAAAAAGAAAACACATTTTGTAATGAAAAGTTAGATATATGTAACAAATTATATAATTTTCCCTACGGCATACCCCTAACTCTATCAATCTCCCACTTGCATTTGGGATCAATTTGAAATATTATTCCAACTTCTTCGATTGGTTTTCTTAAAAACTAGTTGGGTCAGTCCCATAGTGAAAGGGCATGTTATATAGTTTTAAATATTTACTCTGTCAATTAACTCTTTTCGATGTTGATAAACTACATATAATGTAGAATATTTTAGATATGTTTCTCGATTTCTAGTGATCTTTAGGTTCTTCTACAAAATGTACCACAACATTGTTATAACAATGTCATGGAATCTCAACATTTGGAATCACCCTTCGCTCAGTCATAAATTTGTGCATTTATTTACACTCTTTGATTGCGGTGTTATTCAAATGATGTACCAAACCTTTAGTTGAATCAGCCACTACTTATTATTTGGAACATTTCCAACTTTAAAGTTATTAACTCAAGATTGAACATGAATTTATGATGACATGCTCTACTCTAAATCACTTATGAAGTTCAAGTTTGAATACTCTTTTATAAGGAGTTCAATTTTTCTATAGACAAATATCTAGTATTTCGTATGTTCTCGAGAACACCCTAAACTATCATTTAGTGATCTTAATTTGGATTTGATACTTGCTTTATGTATCAAATAAGTGAATGTGATATTGTGGAAAATATAACATTTATGATACTTCCTATTGCCAATGCATAACGAAACCATCTTACATGCTTCATATTAAATAGTTAATATGGTGTCTCTGTATATCGTTTGAGACATTCCAAACATCCTTTTATACTGGTTATAAAAAATGTCTTTTCAAATCCTATATCGAGAATTAATCAACCGAGCTAAAATGATTTCAACACGAGTACATTGTTAATGGTCAAAAGTTTGTTATTTACTTATAGTTTTGGAAATACTTTAGTACCGATTAATATTATTTCTTTCGGTCATACACTTCCTTTGCATTTTGACTGAAAATCAAACTATTTGATTTCTCGATCCAAATACTTATTTAACCCCGATGCTTATTGAATAGCACCATCGTATCATCTCTTAGATCATATCTAATAACCCACAAACTCAAAATTGCTCCTGCTTATTAAGTGCAAATAACATATTCTAATCATTATATATAATTTTGTTTCAACTTACATACACCGAAACTCAAAATCATATTGAGCGATAATATTGCGAGTAAAATCTAAATTAATTAAGATATGTTTAATGATGAATCTGTTACGTTAATTTCAATGATTGAAATTTACGATGTTATTCTATCAACGTAGTTTACCATATTCCAACTGCTTTGGTCTTCTTCTCAAAGGCATATTTACGATCGGTGGATCATATTGGGAACACCTATCAAAATCATATTTTGTTAATGTACTTGGAATTCATTATGGATTTGCGCATCATGCCATTTGGTAGAGTCAATACTCTTAATAGCTTATTAACCACTAACGAAATTCTTTTCTCGACATCGATAAGAAAATCAAAAAATTTCTTTAATGTGTGAGAATTCTTATTAGACATTTTAATTGGTTGTGTCCATTTAGGCTTGGTCAATTTCATTTCATCCTTAGTAATCGGTTTTATCTTTGGATCATATACAAGTCCATTTTACTACGTATAGTTTCTAAAAGAAATTCCTTTATCGTGAAGTTGGTGTTTCTTCAAAAGACAATTATTTCTTAGTGTAATGGAATAGGATTTCATAAACATTTTATGAATTACCTATATGTACGTATAAAATTGTGTGGGTTTTAAGTTTACGAAACTTATGCCGTGACATAAATTGGCCAATCAATATAGATCGGTCTCAAACTCTTTTAAGGTGGTCCACATAAAGTCCCTTATGAACAAGTATTATGTGCAGCCTCTCAACTCACATAACCTGTCAACTCCTTGACCTAGGATATGTAGAGGTTTCTTATAAACTCTTATATTGTACGATCTTGTATACTATGCTTTAGATGAAATTATTTTTAACGTTATGTAATTACTTTTAAGTGGACGATCTAATAGAAAGAAGTTAACTCAACTTCACTCACCATTAGTCGTTCTTTGTCCAACAATCTGATTACTCCTTATCGATACATCATTATGTGTCATTGGGAGAAGTGATTTTTGAGATAGAATCTTATTCGTTTTAGGTACATTGGGAATTCTTTTCAATATACTCACTTATGCGATCAAATCGAATTATTTTATTATCTTCTGCATTATTTATTTCCATTTTATATTTTATGAACTTAATATAGACATACTCCATGTGTATCAACCACGCATGTTCATGTTTACGATAATCTATAGGTGAATTTAACGAAGTATTTGGAACTGTTCTGGTACCATTGGATCTACGATTGTATACATCTATATGTATTAATCCAAGGAGTTTATTAATTCCTGTGTCGCTCCCACTGAATGGGCATTTCACAAATATTATATGATTCATAAACATATGATTAAAGAATTATTTATCAAAACCGTGGCTTAGTCAATAATTCCAAAATAATTGTAAAACTTTAGATACTTATGTATTATGTAGCTGATGCAAAAAATGTGTTATTCAAGATTTGTTTAATAATGAGTATTCATAATATTCATGACAAAATAAAACTATTTATATTCCCAGTCAATACTGAAAACATTTATTATTTCGTAAATAATATCTAGTGTATATACGATTTTTTTTCATATTTTGATGTATCTATTTACAAGTGTCATATGGTATGCTCCCACTATTTACGTCATTATTATAATATTTTATGAAATATGAAGTTACATTCAACCACTTATTATGGACTATTTATATATTTTACTATAACTAACTTACAGTCGAGAGTCTTCAGTAAAATATAAAAATTCATAGAAATATCCTTTATAGAAAACAATCTTCAATATGAAAATACAATTGGAATAAAAATCACATTTCTCATTCCATATAAATTATCATTTCGTATTTTATACAATTTTTGTTTTTGATGTCTCTTCATGAAGTAGAGGTGATTACCCTCTTCATCCTAACTATGTCTAAGTTACATCTGCTCTCATATATTTGGTTTCCTTTCTAAAATGGTTGAACCATTCAAAGGAGATCCTTATTATAATCAATCGTATTACATACATGACTCACATTATGGTTTATTTGCTTATTTCCAATAAACTAATTTCATTGAAATTTCTTACATTACGAATCATGACTATTTACCATATAACATTTATATGAGATGATATGGATCAAATATCCATATTTTTGTATTGTTATTAGAGTTTGACACTCATAGAAGACAATACATGGTCTTATACAAATAAATAGTTAAGGGACAAAGGCACAAACGTTTTAATGGTTGAACAAATTGGCTCTTGCATGGGTCTTGAAGTGATAACATGTCAAAATATTTTATTGGTAAGTATATTTTATATTTCTACGTCAATCTTTAGTTCAGTTCATTTGTATATCTTAACTGATAAACATTTTATCAATTTTATTAGTTGCATAATTTATCAATGTAGATTATTTTAACTTTATATAATGAATGTTCTTACAATATTAGAAAGGTTAAATATTATCATTTCTTTTTTCTATTAAGGCTCCCACCAGATTTTTTATATTTCTCAAAACCATAAAAAAAATAAAAGTCTTTTGATTTCTCTAGTGGGCGTTGGACTCGCTTTCCTTGGGGTTCTGATCTTGAGGAATATCAACAAATCATAGGCCCGGAAGTGATGGACAACGCTTTATCAGTTGTATCAAATTCAATTCCTAAAATGCAACCTTTTGCCATAATCTCATCTGGACCTTAAGGAATATCAACAAATCAAAAGGTATTATTCATCTGTACCCACCACTTCACGATGGCCTAACGATAATACACATGCTTTGGGGAATATCAACAAATACATACATGTATCTTACCTCATCTAGTTAATATATTAATAGTACTGCATATAACATCTCTAGTTTGAGGAATATCAACAACTAAAGAGTATGCAAGTAATATATTAACGTACAAATGCTAGAGGAAAACTTTTATATTAAGGGTACATAATCTTTAATATACATATATTTAGTGATATTGATTTAGGGAATAATATACTTCTTGTGAAAAACCCTTGTGATTCAAGTGTTAAACACATCTGAAGTTACGGTATACGTACCATACATATGTACTTATTCCTTGAATCTAATTTTGGTTTCTTCCCAGTTCCACTTAATTTTGTACATATATAATTATATAAGTATTAACTTATTTATAACTTTTATAATTTAATTTACTTACTTACATATATATACATATATATTATGAATTAAATCTTATTTAATTAATTTTAATGCTTATTAATTAAATCATATTTAATTTATTTTATATTAATCATCTTTAAATTATTTAAGATAGTTAATCTACTATTTATATTTACATATCAATATATGTACACATTTTAATTAACTTTATTTAATAAATATTATTTAATTAAAATTTTTAATTATATATTTAATTAATTTGAAATGTCAATTTATTTTTTTGATAAAAAATTTTAAGATAAATAAATAACTATAACAATTATAGTTGTATACACATATATCAATACATATGTTTAAATCAATTAACTTTTTATTAATTATTTATTTTAATTTAATTAATCATATTAATTAAATTTAAATTTAAATTTCAAAATTAATTGTTTCGTTTCCCAAAATAGTTTTAGGCAATTTAAATACATTTTATAACTTTTATACTTTACACTTGAATTTAAAATTTAAAATATCTTTTAAGTTTTTAAAAAGATTCAAAAATTAACCCGAGACCCAAAATGAATTTCGGGCTTTATATTAGGGATAACCTTTGGGCTTATTTCATCCTTCGGGCCAGGCTATTAGTCAGATAGAGCTTGTCACCCAATCCTAATCTTAGGCATTATCTTTCTAGAAACCAAACTAAATGGGTAGGCTTTAATCAGTTAACCTTAACATTGCTAGTATAGACCTACATAGATCTGGGCTTATATACCAATGAAGGTATTGGGCCAGTCGGAAGTGGATTAAATGAGTGAATTTAATAAAAATAATCCATTTTTGATCTTGGTAGGGTCTATGAAGTCTAAATGGATTTGGGTTCCTATCTAAAATAGTTTACATAAAATCTTTATTTTATTTTATTTGTTAAAATATTATTATTATTATTATTATTATTATTATTATGTTTTGGTTTATAAATGTATAAAATATACTTATTTATGTAAAGTGCATGTGCTACAATAAGAAGTGTGCATAGTTAATGTGATTATATGTAGGTGCTGAGAATTACCCCGCGACGAACTCATTTCCCCTTTACATGTTTCCTTCATTGTCCAAGGTTTCAATTTAGAAATATATATATAATAAAAGATATATAATTATATGTAAACATATATATATATATATATTGAAATTATATTTGACACTTATATGATTTGAAATCTGAAATTGACGATAATGGATTGTTTCAATTAAGGAAGAATTTGACATAAACATTATAGTTTTACACAAAAATGACCGTTGGGGATACTAAGGGATTATGCATGTGTGGTTGTTTGGAATAATGGCAAATGACTCAACCAGAATCTTCCATAGGTTAAGAAGCCTAAGTCAAAATAGAAGATTTATGTAATGACATGCAATAGTCTTCGGGATTGAGAGTATTGTTGATCTTACATAGCAAAAGTACACTTTGATAATGGTCAATCTTACGACAACACGATCATGTTACGACCATAGTTCGGTATACGTTGAACTCCTTGAAGTGAAAGACTACTCAAGAGAGGATTCATCTCCTTCATTGAAGAAGATTAGTTCATCATAATTTGTATTCAAAATCAAAATCTCTTGCCAAAGTAAAACGATTAATTAACAAATGTTATTGGATTAAACTTAGGACTTTAAAGTGACACTATGAACTTAACTATAGATATTATAGGAGTTTTGGACCATTCACCAAACTCTAGATATCTTAGTGTTACAGTGATGATGAAAAGAAAACATGCACAAAATATCTTTACAAAGGTATAGCTTATCAAAGATTAGAAATTGAATTTTGCCTAAACGATCTAGAAGTAATAAACTAATGTTGAATATTATACTTTAGTTGAAGTCTACAGGCTTTAGTATTTAAATTATTTAAATATTACAAAGGAATGTGTTCACATTATGGAGTCAACACAACAGTGTGGTTAGCTATTTTCCGAATTCAACTAGTGTAAATTAATTTATAAATGTTATAATTAATTATAAAAATTAATACTTGTATTAAATTTTAATGGTATTTTTATTTAAGGACATAAAATTAACAAAAAAATATAACGATTATATATTAATTTAATTGATTATATGGGCTTAAATGATTAATTAATTAATCGATATATATGTATATATATTAATAAGATCCAACATCATGGAGATTCCATGAAGGAGGCATATGAAAGAATGAGAAGGGTTTGAATAGGCCTTTTAGTCTGGATTAGGTTCAAATTTAAAAGAAAGAAGAAGATCGATATATTTCATATTTCTGGTGGCTATAAATAGCCACACCTTCTATCATTCGAAACACACAAAATAAATTAGGGTCGTTATAAAGGTAACCGTTACTAATAAGAGAAAACAATTAACATACCAACACCATTGGTAACTAAAATTGACCATTAAGACTTTACTGTTACCATTGGTAAAATGATCATTGGTATACCGATAAATTGAATAACCGTTTATTTGTAATGAAAAATTAAACGTTACATAAAAATATGAGAAAATTATTACACTAAAATTTTGATCATGATAAAAAGAAAAATACTTTGTCACAAGTCTAATCCACTAATTCTTATACCAACTTTTTTACTTATTTTACTTGATATAGAAAATTTTCTTGATTCATTATGAATTATTTACAATGATATGAAATAATAACTTTGCTAATCTTGGACTTTGAAGTTAGTAAAACCAAAAAAAGAAATATCATCATAAATAATACTATAAACATTTCTTAAAATCAGATATCCCTTCAAAAAAATTTGTAGCCAATAATCAAATAGTTAAAAAAACAAAATTAATATAATGGTTAAATTTTCCATTAACATGGTTTTAACATTTCTTTACCACCACTTTTGTCGTTCATAATGGTAAATTTACCCTCACCATACCAATAGCGATGGTGTACTAATGTTGCTTAATATTGTTTAATAATTGATTGTTTTGTAAAGTAATGGTAAATTTACCATTACCATAACAGTGCTAAAATAATAGAACCATGGACTCCATTAAAAACTAGTTGGAGTCTTGGAGCTGGGGTTTGCACACCAAGCTTGAAGGAAAAACGTACAACAGTTTAGGTAGGAAGAGCTAACATCACAATGTGTCAACAACTAGCAGAACTGAAATATTTTATAGTTCAAATATTTTATACATATCTCCAAATTTTATTTTCACCCACAAACAATAACATAAAATATGTATATATATTTCAAAAATAAATAAACACACACGTGTTTTACAAATAATTATATATATATATATAATCATATAAATATGCATATAAACATGTTATCCGGCATTTTGGCCCGGCTATATTCAGACTGACTAGACAAGTTAGACTAGACGATCATCAAGGAAGACAGCTCAGAGAGATGATTATTAGGCTCAGAGATCAAGCGCAGGCAATGATATGAAGCGACGATCAACCGATGCCAAGAAATAGACTCTCCAGAATCTTTTAAGTATGGAATAATGCCTCCCCTATGTAGGGGATCAATGCCTATCCCTTTCACTAGGGGGTCGGTACATATCCTTAATTTTTGTTCCAAACTCGGTAAGATCGATATAGAGTGACAATAAAGGACCCATGATGCTACATTTTAAGTTTCAAGTCATTTCGTGTTCGTATGCTCAAGTTATGGGCAAATTACTTCATCTACTAAAAGAGATCGGTATAAAAGGGATCGTCCACATTAAGCTTTCACTACATATGGCAACAATGATCGGTCAATAACTCAAAATATATAGATGCTATCAACATGAAACTTGGAGTATAAGCAAATTATAACATGTGGAACACCTCATTGGGATCGCATGGCATTTGGAGCAAGTTGGAGGGATCAGTACCTATCCTCCATAGGGATCAGCTATAAATAGCCTTCACAACATATTGAAACAAAGATTGATCAATAACTCGAGTTATACTAATCCAATTGGCATGAAACTTGGAGGCTAAGCATAATACAACATGGAGAAGCCCCCCTAGGGATCGCATGGCATTTGAAAGAGATAAGAGGGATCGGCAGAAATTGGAATTCAAGCAACACTACTTTACGGAAAATGTGATATCTCACAAACCGTACGTCGGAATTTCACGAAATTTTGGGAGCAAGTAGCTAACACCATCGGGCATCCCTCGTAGGGATCGTAGCCCATTTAGATACATTAATAGGGGTCGGTACTGATCCCTATTGTGGGCCTCGATGGGCCTGCAAATTTTTAGGTAGCCTCGTCTTGGTCTCCCGAACCTTCTGCCAAAATTTCAGTCCGATCCGTGCACGTATTTCCTATAAATACAAAAGGCATGGCGTCAGAAAATGGATCCTTCTTTCTCTGCCGAGGCTCTGCCATTTTTATTCTTCACTTTTGTACTAATGAATCCCAACCGATCCAAACACTCTTGTAATAATAATAAAGTGGAAAATCAATAAAAATATGACATGGACGTAGACCAAGATTGCCGAACCACTATAAAAATCTATTTGTTCATTTATGATTTTTGCTTTGTTTTAGTTTCATTCTTCATTTATTCTCTACTGGATTCTATTGGGTGTTGATGCCCATTTTTGGTGTCAACAATGCATACATACATACATGCATGCATGCATATATATATATATATATTTCCTTTTAGATTTAGTAAAAAAGCTTTATTCTTTTGGTTTATAAAAATTATCTTTAGACAAACACACAAACATATATATATATATAAGCTTTAAAATATATATTATATACATATATTTGAATATATATATATATATATATCAACCAAAACATAAAGGATATGAATATTAAATTTTAAATGTTCATATAATTATAATTATATATTACTTATCTCATGAAAATATTTATGTATAACTTGTCGAAAGTATTATAAAAACACATTTTTATCTAGCTGAAATAAAAATATATTTCTAATATTGCCTAAAATAAATATTCACACAAACCGATACACACACATAGAGCTTTGATCCGCAACCCCCCTATTTGGCTCTATCATGTAGACCCTGATATCAGCCACATATTAATATTTAAATATTTGGCCCATGTGAGAGGAGAGATAATGACCAAATATTTAAATATTAAAATGTGGTTGATATCGGGGTGTACTTGATGGAGCCAAATATGGAGGGCTAGGGAACGTAGCTCATATATGTGTGTGTGTTCGTGTGTGTGTTTAGACACACACACACACACACAGATATATATGTATATATATATATCTTTATTAAAACACACAAAGATATTAAAGAGATATTCTTAATATTGCATGCCCATTTACAACCATAAATAACAATGGTTATATACACATACACGCTCTATATTATCATTCATAAACATCTTAGGTTGGTTTATCCGACTTATGATGTTCACAATGTGAATATAAAATCCATGAAATAAAATATAACCAAATTAAAGTTGAGTTAAAAATTATAGTATACAAATAATTTTAAATTATACTCTATATAATTAAAGCACTAAAAATAAATTAAATAAAGTTAAATTCAAATAATAAACTTTTCATTTATTAATATTTACTAAATATTCCTATTTGGTACAAAGAAACTATTTATGTAAACACAAAATAAGATCCAGTGCATAATTAATAAAAAGTTTTTTTATTTTCTCCTTTTACACCGCTGCCAATGCACCTGATCCAACATATAGAACTAGAGTTCACTTCAAACAAGAAATCTTTTCTTGTCAATGTCTTCATGTCTTGGGAATTAGGAAGAATTTGGTTTCCGCATGTATTATTTGCAATATAGGTGTTAAAGGTGTCCTTGATGGTAAAAGTTTCATTTTATAGTAAGGTGGGGTATTTGTTGTAAAGGGATATGTTTGTAATGGAATGCTTAAACTAAGCATCGATAAAATGAATAAGTTTTCTTATGTTATTACTTCTTTTTAATTTATTGCATAATAGATTAGCATGCTTAAATTTTAAATTTTTACAGTTTATGTGTAAGGATGGTTTAATTTCATATTAAAACAAAAGTTACCTAAATGTGAAACATGCATTGGAGCCAAAATGTGGAAAAAAAACATTTTCGAAATCTAAAAGAAATACTCAATTACGTGGTTTAATTCATTCTAACATTTATGAATTAAATGATATATTAAAAAGAGGGGAAATAAGTATTTTATTATGTTTATAAATGATTTTTCTAGGTATACACATGTTTACTCAATGAGAACAAAAGATCAAGCCTTTGATATGCTTTAACGTTTTAATGTCATAGTTGAAATCAAAAGGAAAAGAAAATTAAGGTTTTATGAAGTGATCATGGTGGAGAATATTTCTCTATGGATTCTCTTCCTTTTGTGAAGAAAATGGTATACTACATCAATTGAGTGCACCTTATACCCCATGAAAAAAGGGCTTAGCTGAAGGAAAATATAAAACATTGGTGGAAATGGCAAATGCTATGATTTTGAACGCTAAGCAACATATAAACTTGTGGGGGATGCACTTTTAACCACATGCCCATTTCCATAATAGAATCCCATCAAAGAAAGCAACATTTCCATAATAGAATCCCTTTAAGAAAGCAAAATATCTTCATATGAATTAGGGAAAGACATAAAATCAGGTTTGAAATACTTGAAAATTTAGGGATGTTTAGTCTTTTATCATATAACAGATCCATAAAACTCAACTCAGATTGAGAGCTTCAAACAACATATTTTTTGGATATACTGAGAATTCCAAAGCATATGGTTGTTAGACCTAGACTATAATGTTATTTTGGAGTCAAGAGATGTACAGTTGACTGAAAATAAATCCGTATGTGATTCCAACCAAGTCCTAGATTATACTTAACTTACATATGATAAAGATATTGAAAATTCTGAACAAACTTATTCTAAAAGAAGGATGCTTCCAAGCATACTAGAAGAACCTAGAAGAACTTAAAGAGCAAGAAAAGTTAAAGGATTAAAACCAGATTTTGTATCAGCAGAAGATGTAGTACAACTTGTCATGGGTAGAAGAAAGGAAATAATTGATGTGATACTTATGTTCTAAATAGAGAAGAGGATCCCAGAACATTTAAAGAAGCGATGACTTCTTGGGATGTTGCTTTTGGAAATAAGTAATATGGGAAAAGATTGATTCAATTTTATCAAACAACACTTGGAAACTTACTGACTTACCAAATGGATCAAAAGCGATTGGATATAAATGGTATTTCAAAGAAAATACAATACATATGGATCGATGCAAACTTTCAAGGAAAGATTAGCTGCTAAAGGGTTCGGACAAAGGAAAGAATTTGATACTATGCTCCTATTGTTAGATTAACTTCCATCAGGTTTCTTTATTCCTATGCATCTAATCATGGATTGCGTGTGCATCAAATGTATGTTAAGACCGCTTTTCTGAATAGAGATTTAGGCGAAGAGGTATGTATAGAACAACCAAAAGACTTGGTTATGCTTAGCAATGAGAACAAAGTTTGCAAACTATTTAAATCTCTATGTGCACTAAAACAAGCACCAAAGCAGTGGCATGAGAAATTTGATTATGTGATCTTATCTAGTGGCTTCAAACACAATAATGCGGGCATGTGCATCTATTCAAATTCACAGATCATTAGCACATTATAATAGTTTTATATGTTGATGACTTACTTGTATTTGGTACAAATATGGAAAGCGTAAATGAGATGAAAGAGTACCTAACTTCAAGTTTAAAAACGAAAGATTTTGAATGAAGCTTATACTATACTAGGAATTAAGGTAAAGTGACATAATGGGAGATATGTTTTATGTCAACCTCACTATATTGAGAAGTTGCTCTAAAATACAAACAATTGAATATTAAAGAAGCGAATAGTCCTTGTTATTCTTTTATTAAATTGTTTACAATTTCTAATAAGGTAGTCCTCAACTAGAATATGCAAGCGTTATTGGTAGTCTCATGTATCCTAAGCACTGCACTCATTCAGACATTGCCTTTGTAGTGTACAAGCTATCCACATATACATATAAACCTAGCATCGCACATTGATGATCAATTTGTAGAGTCCTTGGCTACCTCAAACAAACAATGGGACTGGGACTTTACTATGGAAATTTTTAATTAGTCTTAAAAGGCTATTCGGATGCCATTGATGTAACACCTCAAAATGAACATAGAGGTACAAATGGGTGGATTTTGCCTCTTGGAAGTTGTAACAACCTGCACTTTAATGGACCCAAATTTCAACTAAATCAAAACTCAAGCCTATTAGAGTACAAATCGTTGGTGTTTGTAACCTGCAATAAACATAAGTATATCAGAGAGCGAACTTACAACGGAATAGTAAAATATAATAAAACATATATACCGACTAAGGCATCAACCTTGGAACCAATATTATTTATTGGATATCTAGTTACCTTGTCAGTGCTGAGCATGAATGAGAAGACTTCTCCATCCACCTTTCCCGTTTTGCACCGGTAGCATGTCCATCTAAATATGTACTGTTGGTTGTAATGAGGGGGGTCAGAATATCGTTTTGGTGACTAATAATTACATACTTTATCCATAACACTATTTTATACCAGTTAATTCCTATTTAAGTGTTATGTCTACTATTCATGAGATTATTCATTTGATTCCACTTGTACATATGATATATCCAATCTCCTCCGAGGTATAACTATGTATATGCATGTATGTGTATAAGCGTTGTACTACCCAAAAAGGAATCTTCGGTCACTTAATAATTCAATATGGAGGAGGCATATCCATCGGCCATTTAATACCTCAACCCCAAAGCAGGCCCTCTGTAACATAATCGATAGTCAATCGGCCCTAGCTATCAAGGAAGGTGACCCCTAGATACATCTTTATAATTTAATTAGTCGTATTACTAATGCATCTCTAAAACTTGTCTAAGGGTTAACTAGCTACCTCCGACAAACAAACAATTGATTAAACTTTGAGGTCCTTACGTATCCCATATGGATTCTACACTAGTAGGAAGCGAAATCTATCAGGACGTAGTCTAAGTCTTTGCTAATGACCGCTCGGGACCATGGGCAGCCAAAGCCTATATGCCTGCCTAACTTCTAAATACCGGTTTATCAGCAACACTGACATAGCCCATCGACCCCCACAATCAAAATCCCGTTTAGACTTGCATAATGTAAGTCAAGAAAAATGCCCACTCCACTTACTTAATACCTCCAGTTTGGAAACGAAGTAGACCTCATTTTTCATTTTAGACACTGTCATAGGTTATTTAAGACTTCTTAAATAAGGCGGAGGTAGATCCAACGGCCATTTAATACCTTAAAACTTGAAGTAAACCCCTTAACATCCCTAAAGACATTGAACCATTTAATACTTCAAATCCTAGGTAAACCCCTAGTATATTTCCCCAAAACCTATACATGACCGTATATCTCCCACGGGTCCTATAGTTGGAGATGTCCCACATCAGTAGTACGTATACACAACTACCGGTAATCTCTAGGTGAAGGACAGACTTTTATTGTGTAACTATACCGATCTCATATCCCAACCCATACTAAACCAACACATTTATAACTAACCTAAATATTGGGCTAGGTCTACTAATTCATGCCCGTTGTAAACGTATTATTGAGGCCATATAATTTCGACTATGGAAATTATTATGCCTCTTAAGTTCATTTATTAGTATTAATTTATTTACTTGCTATGAAATTATTCTTGCCTTATACGCTTATTTCCTTTATTCTTCATTTCTGTTTATGTCACTTAAATGTCATTTATTTCTTTACTTTCAATTAATTGTCCTTTATAAATGGTCAATATTGTTCAAATTGGACAATCGCTATTGACATTTATTTATTCGCTTCAAATCTAATTTATTATGTCTATTCTATTTTCTCCATAAATGTCACGTTTAATTCTGTAATTAGTCACATTAAACATATTCATCTCCCCAATCGATTTTTGTAACTTCCTATTAATTGCACATTTATTGCCCATTAATATTGTAATCATTATTCTTTAATATTGGAGTTATTACTCCTTTTTCATTACAACCACCTAACTCTTTTATTTTAGGGAATTTTTGGCATACATCCTTATGATTATAAAAAAAATAACATTAGGTCCCTCCCAATTTTCTTTTATAAATTATATCCCTATTTTAAAAAAAGGTGAAATTCAAGGGGTATTTGTATAATTTTACTAACCTTAACATGCGCTCTTAGGTATACGTTCATAACACATAATCGTTGTAATACACGTCGGAGTGATCGAATTTAAATTGGAAATGAGAGAAGTAAAAAAGAAAGAAAATAAAAAAAGACGTAGAAAACACTTTCTAAATGGGAAGGATGCAAAACAAATAAGTTTAGAAAAGAACGAAGTGTCCCTAATTTCCACTTTATTTATTACATTATTAATAATAAAAATTTGAAATAGTACTTTATATACAACATGTCACTAGGACAATATATCACATGTCAATAAATGTTCGAATCACGCTACGCAAGTTTCGAACATGTGACCTCTCGCACCAAAACCGAATAACTTAACCACTGGGACAATGGTGCTTGTTTACATTATTAATATTTAGGCATTTTAATTGTAATTAATATGAGAACTGAAATATATTTATTTTTTACGTTTATCCTTTACCTTATGTATATTTATATCTCTTTAATTAGTATGCGCGGTTATACGTATATATATTTCAATTTTTAACTCCTTAATTTCTCTGTTTAGGAATTTTAGAATATACACTTATGTGTACATTCTACAAGAATATTCATTTCCACATTTTAATATATTGGGGCTATCCTTTCCCAAAAAAAAGAAAATTATTATCATTAAAAATTTCCATAAACTACCTAAAAGTGGAACTTTTGCTCCGTTTAAAATTACAAAGAATTATCTCCTTTCATTCCTATTGAAATAGACATTGCAAACTAGGAGAAGGACATTCCGTACTTTAGACATCTCTTTCATTTAGGCATATTTCTTATTATTTCAAACGATGCACTTTTATACATAAAAGTTAGATAGTCTATGGAAATTTACATGGAAATAGACACAATTAAATTATACATTTAACACTCCCAATAAATTAAAATATTGAGATTAACATTCCTAATCACATTAGAACATTCCAAATGAATACTAAACAATTTACAACCCAATTAACGTAAATCTAAAATAAACTTCATAATTTTATAAAAATCTTAATTTATAGTTTTTAGGGGCTAATTTCCCAAAATTTCCAGATTATGGTATATATGTCATTCCATCATAATTACATAACTTACAGAATATGTAGGCGTTATTCCAATTAAATGCATTTATTTTAAACCTAGAATTCAACGCGTGTTGCATACGCATAATAATAAAATAAAAATCAACAGTGTAAATTTTAATGTTATATATAAATCATATAATTTTCCACTTACCTTTCTAGCTTTTCAAATCTTCAAATCAGAATTCATTCCTTTAATTGACTCATTTTTCCTTTCCAACCCAAAGATATATATAAAAAGATATGTACATACCCATTAGAATCACAGATTCGAGAGAAGGTTCGAGTTAAGTAGAATTTAGATTTATAATTATAGAGTTTACCTTTCTCGTAGAATTGACTCACTCCTTCTCTTATTCTCATTTATTTTCTTCCATTCTCCAACATACATACATATATATATATATAGCATTTTTATAATTTCTAAAAATATTGGAGAAGGAAAAATGGCAGAGCTCTACTGTTCTGTTCAGAAAATATGAGAAGAAAAGTGAGGGATGGGACCTAATTTATTGTTGGAATCAATACTATCAATTAGATTATAATTTATAAATCCAGGCCTTTAGACCAAGATTCAACCCTATCTGCCACAACACAAACAGGTTAACACTCCTCATAGGCGATCGACCGACCTAGTGAGGCTGTCGACTTGTGGTGGTCCAACAATTATTAATTTCACCGTTAATTGATATTTATTTTCATAATTCTTTTTTAATTATTTTCGATTTGAAACCTTCAAACATCGGCAACTTCTTCGTTTGAACTCCGATTACGAAGCTTTATATATGAAAGTTGCTTAGAGAATCACTACGAACATAATGGTATAGGTTTTGTGGCCAAATTCTGACGTTTTCTCAAATTCCATTTTTTTAGTCTTATTTAATTATTTATTAATTCTATTGTAATCTAGTAACTGTTTATTTTATAAGATGTTACAAAAGTGGAGCTATATCATGGGCCTCCTAGAAGCAAACAGTTATAACACATTGTACAATGGAAACTAAATTCATTGGCTTAGATGCATTTGGGCAAGAAAACATAATGGTTAAGGATTTTATTAGTGAAAATTGAGCTGTGGCCACAACTAACTTTAGTTATTTTTGTGTATTGTCATGATGAAGCTACAATGTATGGAGCTTATAATAAGATTATAATGGAAAGTCTAGACAGATAAGTTTGAGACATGCATATGTTAATTAATTATAGAAGTTTTCATTACATTTATTTAAGTAGGATCAAAGAAAAAAAATAGCAGACCAAGTGACCAAGGAATTACGCAGAGAGTTGGTAAAAATCAATCAGCAATATAATGGGTAAAAACCTTTTTAATCACATGCAGTGGAAACACAACTTTGTGCATTTTAGCCTAAAGTTTATAGAGCAATAACAAGTTGCACTCAAGTAATGAACATCAAAGTTTTTTTTTTGAAAACCCAGGAGAACCCTATGGGCCGGTAAACTCCTGAGGAGGGTATAGTAAAGTCGTCCGCTGATCCAAGCCTCCATATCCCCAGGTAAATTTATATAGGATAGGGAAGTGCATGGTAGAAATCGAACATGGGTCTTTTTACCAGAACCCAAGTCTCCTTTCCATTGCGCCGTACCCGCGGATTGAACATCAAAGTTTTTATTGTTATGTTTGTGATGCTTGTTTGTCCACAATAACGAGGATAGGAAAAATAATTAAACACCCATATGAACATAAGACAAACAACGTTTTAGTATAGTTTAAAGTTAACTTTACAAATGTTCATGAACACCAAGGGGATATCAAGAACCGATCTAAGGTTATAGTGAGTTTATTGAAGTTTATTAATCATCTATGTGTTTTGTTCCAACACCTAGGATTTTGGTTTAAGCTATCGACGGTCAAAAATTTGGTTGGAACTTAGACATCTAAACTAACAAAGAAATTTAAATCAAAAGGTACTTTCTTTTATGCACAAATGTATATTTTATCGAATATCTATATATAATAAGAATACACCATTTTGAAGCTTTTGAAATTACTAGAGTATCCTTTGTTGTTCTCTTGTAAATAAAAATTACTGAAGGGTATTATTGTCTTCCTTTTGCTCCTTCTCCACGTTTCAATTATAATTTTTTCTGACCCACGAATCCTCTCCCTTTTAGAAAGTCGTTCTCTTCTCTTCCAAAGCACCAACCTAAAAGTCATTCATGTAACCTCCAGATATATTATAAAAACCCTAATTTGCTTTATGGATCTACAAATTCTTATCCTATTTATTTATAGATAATTAGTTTCTCTATGTTTTTTGTTAGATTTATTAAGCTCATAGATTTAAATAAAAATAATTAAACATTGCGCATAGTAATCAAGCATGCTCGGATCTCATTTTAGGCAATTCGAACCTATACGACGTTTTTTGATGCTAGATCAAAATTTTGAAGATTTAGTTCCTGAATTAGAATTATGAGAGAGGAGTTTCGAGGAAGCATTTGGTTTTGTTCATTTGGATTGAGAGAGAAGGTGTTGGTGCTCAACTGTAGCCATAATTAAGGGGATTAAGCTTTTGAATGTAATATTTAAATAGAGTTACATATTTTTTATTTATTTATTGGTTTTATTAAAATGATGAGAATATGGTAGTTGTTGTCATTCAATGAATAATCAAGTAAAAATTGAATCTTTTGGCCAAAAGAATTAAAAAAGATAGACGCTTGTTTTCAACTTAATTTGCATCGAATGGAAGATATTTAAACATTTTTGGGAGTTTGTTTAGCCTATTATATCTTACAAATCAAGTGGCATGCTTCTTCAAGTTGTCCACATTGCTTTTAGAATTCGCCGAGTTTGAATTAGTTTCAATTTCTATGTTTGTTTGGGAAGAAAAATCCTTTAGAATTTATGTACTATACCACTGCTATGAAATTTGTACGGGTATTACTTTCTCTTGCGAGAACAATTACCATTATACTGATAATATTTTACGACCATAAAGTTTAAAATAAAAAATACTTTACCACCATAGTATTAGGCAGAATAAGATGTTAAATTTTATTGCATCTTTGCTATTGCTGCCAGAAATACAGAGTGAATATTATGTGGCCACCAATTTGATTCTTATGAACTTTGTAGCCTTTCAAAATATCAAAAGTAACTTGCATGACAATTTTGATATTTTTAGATTTCTTACTCCTCAAACTTGGAGAAAATAACTTCTATTATACAATGCATTTCCTATTATAAACCTACTTTATTTGTTGCTTATAATGCAGTTTGCAAGAGGTTTTGATTCAGATACAATGCACACATTTGAGGATTTGTTGAATCCTGCTCATGTTAGAAAGCAACTATGATACAAAAAAGCAAATTGTAATACTTGCATTCTCAGCAGGAAATAGTAATATTTCTCCTTTGTTGGCGAATGTTTGTATTTTCAGATTTTTTATATAGATATACATTAGAGTTGGGTTTACATGATATAAGAGGAAACTTTGTGTTTTTTTAATGTAGCAGTAGAAACTACCGATGGTAGAACACATCCCATGTTGGATATGTAAAAAAACAATGTGGGTTGTGCTTAAGTTAAAAGGCTCTTGATCCCGAGAATTCGATTTGACTATGTGCTCTTCCAATATGGCTGTTAAGATGACTAGAATGGTTGAGCTCTTGACCAAGGCAAAGAAGATTTGATAGCAGGGAGATGAATGTTTACTTTGACATTATATCTATATATGTTATAGTCGGGTTTACATGATATTTCCAATAGCGTACACGATATAGCTCCAATGTGGGATTTTTGAAAGTGATGACATTGTGCATCATATTTTGTATCTTAAAGGGTACACATTATTATTTTTCAAAAATGAAACCTATCATTTTTTAGTATGAGTGATACTTATATTTATGTCAAACAAATAATTATGAGTTCTTGGTTGATGCACATATATATAAAATAATTTCTATTTTATGTTTTGGTATAATCTACAATGCAAAAAGAAGTTAGATCATGTATTTATTATCACTAAAAGAAGTTAACATACGATTTTCTTCGCACACGTCCAACGAACGTGTCATACAAACTGGTTACAATAGTGGAGGACTGTTAACTGGATTGCAATATTATTCCTACATCGGCGAAAATGTGTAAGTATCTTTCATATATATGTATGTGTGTATCAACGTGGACTTAGTTAGAGAGTACATTGAAAGAACACAAAATATGAGGAAGTGGGCTTGAGCATGTACATTAAATGTAAAAAAATGGGCATTGCGGACGAGTACGCGAGATTGAATAGGTTCTGAAGGTATAAACGCGCCTCAAACGATAATCATGGTTTATTGACTAACAAGCAAAATTCCAATGGAGTATTATTTACTGAATATGAATCTAGCACATTGTATAGATTAATATTGGTTTATTCATTTACCATTTAAGGTACACATGTTGTATTCAAAATGTTCATTCATTTTAAATGATTTTGCTAAGTTTGAAAAGGATTGAGTGGTGCCTTTAAGATGTGAAGTTTTTAGTTTTGGATTTAACCTTATCTTTGCATCATCTTTACCACAAAATAAGTGGTCCACCAATGCTAAAATACTATACGACATGTGCCTGTACATGTAGCATTATCATATAATATACGAACTTTTGGTTGTAGTTCAAAAGTTTTAATCCACATATTTAAAAAGTTTAAACGGCATCAAAGTAAAATAGAGCATAAAAGAAGACTAATAATAGTTGACTGATTACTTCACAGACAAGCTAAGCTTTCAAAAGCAGTAAAATCTGCTAATCTTGATCGAGTCAAAACGACTGACTACAAGTCGACATGAATGAAAAGTGATTATTACTACAACTAATAAATAGTTGGTGCAACGTTTGTTGACTGTTGACTATTGACCCAGTCCATGACATGTGTCCATCATTTTGTATAGACAAGCATCAACGTCGTTTTCCACCGTCGGATTAAATTTCGTCGGCACAAAGTAGATGACTGATATCGATACGCTGTCACTTGATGTGGGTTCAAACTTAAAACGCTCGGCTACAGTGTGTTCAAAAGTGTATAGTCTGAAATGAGCGTTTATAATATTATTGAGATTCGATGATGTGGGCATCACTATTGCTTTGATTGATACATGATGCCGCAGAAAAGCTTTAATATAAAATAGAAAATAGAAACTGTTTATGACTCTAAGTATGCTCTTAGGTGGAATCTATAAAAAAAATCTTTTACGAGCTACGAATTTTCGGAGTCTCTAAATCATACGTACATGTTATAGATTTTGTACAGGCGATATACAATGTGGAAGAAAAGGCTCAACCGGTGTACATGATGGAACTTGAGTAAAATATATCATGTAAATTATATAATATAACCTTATTTTCATGAATCGGTTAAGACAAGCGCTTGAATCATGGCATGTGCTGATGCTTGTGGGCTTAAGACTTGGTCATGCTTCTTTGTTTAAATTATTTTGAATTTTTATCAAATTGTCTTGCTATAGTCCAAGGTTTATATGTGTACTTTATAAGGTTGACCGATGAATTCATCGTTCAAATAAATAAACATTAGGTGATGTTACATAATTCCAAATCGAATGCTTTTTTAAATTGGAATAAGCTACGACCAACAAATCCTTTTTTTGATTCCTCTTCTAGAAAAGGTTTGACAACGTAATACATCACGCAAAGTATTTTTGTTATTTTTACTCATTCAATCTCTATTTAAAGATGCTTTACAGTATAAAATTAAGGGCATGCTTAATTTTTCCGGTTTAAAAAGCTAAACAAAGACGGATCTATAACCAAAAAGTGGAAGGCTTTTTAAACGTGCATTGGGGGACAAATGTGCACTTGCGGATTTGTGTTCATTGAACTATGTTTCAATGTTTTCATTACATTATTTTTTTCCCTTTTTTTATATTTTTTGAATTACAGCTGAAATTGAAATTTGATGTTAAACTTTAAATCAAAGATATTAGAAAAATGGTTGCTTACTTTTCTAACCGTCCATTTTTAGCGAATATATTTGTTGAATTTGACTGCTGTAAATGGCCGAGTCGCGTACTTCATCGCTTTCTTTAAGACGATTTGCGACTTAATCCCATGGTATAAGATTACTTATCAACCACTCCGTCTCCAAGATAAAACAACCTCTAAAATTTGCTAGATTTGCTACTTGCACGACAACAAATCGTTCTGAATTTAACACTTTCTAATTTAATTATTTGGAAGAATTCTGTAGAAAGAGAAATGATAGAGGAAGGAGAATAAGAAAGAAAATTGTTTGTTGCCTCCATTTTTTTTCTTACTACCTATCTATCATCATTTAAATAGGCAGAATGAAATTTGTATGAGTTGCTAAAATGATGGACTGTTAAGGAATCTGAAATTATTGTCATTAATTACGAATTTTATTACTGTTAATTTTTGCAGTGGCTCAATAATAATAGCTCGTAAATATATTACCATTATACAACGGTTTAGAAATTATTGTCATTCATTAGAATTTATTACCATTAATTTTTGCAACGGCTTAATAATAATACCTCATAAATATATTACCGTTATAATATGGTTCAGAAATTATTGTTATTCATTATGAATTTTATCACCATTAATTTTTATAACGGCTCAATAACAATAGCTCATAAATATATTACCATTATGCAACGTCATTCATTACGAATTTTATTACTATTAACTATTTTTCTTAATTAATTCACTTAAATTTCCAATAATCTCCTACTTGAATTATAAAAAAAATTCAAGTAATTTCTGAAAATATAGAAATCATGCATAAACAAAGGTATCTTTCAATTTGAAACCTTTGCATAGTGAATAAGATTTAGAATATGCTAGAGTGACATGTAGTCTTGAATTCTATCTCCGACACCAAACCGTAGACTACATTTCTAAAGTGCTTTCAACTAGCATGTGCGTTAATGGCCATTCACGTCTATTCTAGTTTAATAAACGTTCTAGAAAACTTTTGCTCCCAAAGTTTACATAGGAAACCGCCTCGTTCACACATTCACAAAGGTGAGTCTATCAGGAGTACTCCAATAGCTAGGTACCCCACTCCACATAGAATATAGATCTCGTTAAGAGTTTCTATTACCTCATCCTCTAATCGCTACAGGAATACATGCTTCTAAATTTTTTATAATATAACATGTTCACCTCTTATCACTTCACAACTTGTTGTTTACCCATTGAACCTAGTTCCTGGGACTCCGGTCATATAGGTTAGGTTACCATTATGAGTGTCTAAGAGCAATAATCTCATCCTTTTGGATGTTTTATGGACTTTCTCTATGGTCAATCCTTTCGTCAAAGGATCTGCTAAATTTTCATCAATGTGAATATGATTAACTCTAACAACACCTAAAGAGAGGAGCTCTCTTACAGTATTGTGCTTATGATGTATCTATAGTCTCTTACCGCTATAATAACGGTTCTGGACTTTTGCAATAGCCAAAGTACTATCACAGTGGATCAACGCAGCTGGTATCATTTTTTCCATAAAGGAATCTCAACTAGCAGATTTCTTAAATAATTTGCTTCTTCACTAGTTGTTGTTAGTTCTATCATTTAAGACTCCAAAGTGAACTGAGCCAAAATAGTCTATTTCTTGGATTTTCAAGAAACAGCCCTACTAGCTATGCTAAAAATATAGTCGTTGGTTGCTTTAGAATCGTCGGATAAAGTATTCAAGTCTGCATTAGTGTATCCTTAAAGTATAGCTGGAAACTTTCCATAATGTAATCCAAAGTTCATGATTTGTTTTAGGTATCTCATGACCCTTTCAGTAGCATGTCAATGCTCAATACTAGGTCTACTAGTTAACCTACATAATAATCCCACGACATATGCTATGTCGGGTCTAGTACAATCAGTGGCATATCAATGGCCGCCAATGATGCTCGCATAGTCATACTGTCTTACACCTTCATCGGTGTTCTTAAATAGTTTTTCACTTCGATCATACGACATACAAGCAGGTTTATAGTCAAGTAATTGTATTTCTTTAATATCTTCTCAATATAATGTGATTGATCTAAAGAAATTCCTTTATTAGACCCAGTGATCTTAATACTAAGGATTACACTCGCTTCTTCTAGGTTTTTCATATCAAAGTTGGCACTTAAAAGAGATTTAACTATATTAATAACATGAATGTTTGAACCAAAAATAAGTAGATCATCTACATACAAACATATAATAGTGCAAATGTCGTTCTCATATTTATAATAAATACATTTGACACTCTCATTAACTTTGAAACCATGTGAAATAATCAAGTGCCAAATTGTTCATACCATTGTTTAGTGCTTGTTTAAACCATATAAAAATTTATCTAACTTGCAAACCTTACGGTCTTGTCCTTGTATTACAAAACCTTCAGGTTGGTCCATATAAATTTCCTCTTCTACTTCCCTGTTTAAAAATGTAGTTTTAACATTCATTTGGTGTATTATCAAATCAGGAATAGAGGCAAGTAAAATTAATTCTCGAATAGATGCAATTTTAGTTACAGGGAAAAGGTATCAAAAAGTCTACATTTTCTCTTTGCTTAAAACCATTAGCTACTAAACGGGCTTTATATTTATCAACTGTTTCATTGGGCTTTAATTTCTTTTTAAGTACCCATTTACAGTCTATGGTCTTACAACCAGGTGGAAATCAACTAAGTGCCAAGTCTTATTGGATTCAAGAGAACCATCTTATCATTTATAGCCTCTTGCCAAAAATGGGCATCTAATGAAGATAACGCTTCTTGAAGGTTTAAGGGGTCCTCCTCTAAAGTGTAAGCACAAAAATCTGAACCATAATTTTTTGCAATTCTATCTCTTTTACTTCTCTTATGTTCATTTTCAAAAGAGTCATTTTGTTCGTTTCTTGTGGGAATAATATTACTAGATGTGCCTCCACTATTCCTTAATTTAAAAGGACATTTCAGTTCATAAAAATCAACATCATTAGATTCTATTATAGTATGTGCATTCAGATCATAAAATCTATATGCTTTACTATTAATTGCATAGCCAGTAAATACATATTTGTATTACTTGCTAATTTAATTCTTTTAGGGCCAGGTATAGGAACATATGCTAAACAACCCCAAGTTATAAAATATGATGCATTTGTTTTTTGATTTTTCAAAATCTCATAGGGAGAAACTTTGCTCCTAAATTTAGGAAATTTGTTCAAAATATAACATACAGTTACAAGATTTCCCCCTACCAATGTGATGTTGCGTCCAAATTAAGTAAAATAAGTATAACTATTCATTTCAGGTGAGTAAGGTGTAGTTCGTTCATGTATTATACCATGTGAATTATAAAATTCAATAAGCATAATGGATTCATATTCAATGCCTCTATCACTACGTAATATTTTAACTTTCTTGCTAAACTAATTTTCAATTTCAGTTATAAAAGGTTTAAACATTTCAAATGCATCGCTTTTATTTTTCATTAGTTACACATAAGTAAAATCAGATTAGTCATCAATAAATGTGATCCAATAGCGATGTCCATTTCTAGTCAAAGTTCCATCTAGTTCATATATATCATAATGAATCAACATTAAAGTTTCAGATTCTTCAATTATAGATTTATGTGAGTTTTTGTAATTTTGGTCTGACTATAAAAATCACATTTTTCAAAATCTTTTCAAGACATATTAGGAATTAATCCTAAGCTACTCATATTCTTTTTCTACGTTTGCTAACGCGATAGAGTCTAGCATGCCATATATTAATTGAACACAATATATAAGCAGAAGGAGGTACTTTATTACTTTGAAAATTCAACTTAAACATGCCATTAGCAGGCTACCCACAAACATACCATTCATAGTGATGGTGTACAAATCAACCTCTATAGTTGGAGTAAAGCCAGCCTTATTAAGAATCTATGGAGTGTGCATCACATCCTTCAGTATGATAGTTTTTCCAGAGGTAAACTTTAGCTCAACACTTCCAATCCTAACAACAGTAATGGTGTGAGAGTCTCCCAGTAGCTCTTTCTAGTCCTCATCATCCATGTATATTTTGAACATAGCACGGTCATAGCAGACATGACGTGTAGCTCTAGTATCTACCCACCATTTTTTTGATCCCCCCATAAGGTTGATCACTATAATCATAGTAGTTAGTGGCTACTCTTCAATCAAGTTCTCCTGAGGAATAGGATGAGGTCTGTTTTGAACTTTCATGCCATATGACCTGGTTTGTTACAACTATAACAAATAAACCGACCAGAATCATTTTTTGGCAGTGGTTGTTGTTGTGGTATGATTCCTTTGAAGGTTCTCTTTCTTGTTGTGGTTCCGATTAGGCTTACATTTTCGATTCTTAAAGCTTTTAGAATTCGGTTTCAGAACCGCAGCCATCTTGGTGTTGCTAGAAACAGCAAGTACTTCCTCTTTCATATCCAATGTTCGGGATTCCTACTCAATTCGAAGGCTAGTAATCAAACTTTCAAGTGAAAATTCTTTAGTTTTATGTCTAAGCTTATTTTTGAACTCTTTCCTACTAAGGGGAAATTTATCAACAAGTACCGCAACTTGAAATTGTTCATAAATAGTCATATCTCCGGAGACGATCTCATGAGCCATTTTCTGAAACTCATGGGACTACTTCTCTACTAGCCTATCATTAGACATCTGATATTTGAGGTAGCGGCTAACCACATATTACTTTGCTCTAGCTTCCTCCGTTTCATACTTCTTCTGCAGCGCCTCCCAGATTTCCTTAGCTGATTTGTCCTCTACATTATAGTAGTCATATAGGACATCGCGGAGGTCATTCAGAATGAATTTTTTGCATAGGTAGTCATGCTCGATCCAGGATTGCTGCTCCTTGCTCTCTGCTTCGGTTGGTGGATTAGACAGTGGCGATTTGTTAGTGGTCAGAACATAGACTGCTTTTTCATTGTTAGGAAAAATTACGTCTTTTGTCTCCATCTTTCGAAATGCAGCCCCTCGAATCTGAAGGACATGTTGGTGTCTGACAGTATTGTTCCAGTAAAATCACCGGTCATGGCCATTTGCTGCTGGTGGAATCAACTTAAATTTTCCGATCTAACCGTTGGAAATGGCCGAGTCGCGTATTTTGTCGCTTTCTTTAAGACGATTCGCGGCTTAGCCCCAAGGTGCAAGACTAGCTATCAACCGCTCCGTCCCCAAGATAAAACAACCTCTAAAATTTGGTAGAGTTGCTGCTTGCATGACAACAAATCGTTCTAATTTAGTACTTTCAAATTTAATTGCTTGAAAGAATTCTGCAGAGAAAGAAATGGAAGAGGGAGGAGAAGAAGAAAGAAAATTGTATGTTGCCTTTTTTCTGCCTATATATCATTTAAATAGGCAGAATGGAAATTCATTATTGAATAGAGAGACTGTTAACGGTTCTAAAATTATTATGACTCATTACGAATTTTATTACCATTACATTTTCGAATGGCTCAATAATAATAGCTCATAAATATATTATCATTATACAAGGGTTCAAAAATTATTGTCATTCATTACGAATTTTATTACCATTAATTTTTACAAATGGCTCAATAATAGTAGCTCATAAATATATCACCGTTATACAATGTCATTCATTACTAATTTTATTACCATCAATTAATTTTTTTTAATTAATTCACTTAAAATTTCAAAATTCTTTATTATGATGTGAAGAATAATTACATGGCAAATAAATATGATGCAAAATGTTCAAAATGCAAACATTTATATTATTGATATTTGGTATGCAGACATTTATTGTTTTACTACAACATAGGATAAATGCAAATTTTAAGTACTGCATTTCAAATACAATTGTTATCAATACTCCTATTTACACAAACTTTGTACAAAAATATATTCATTTGGAAAATACTTAGTAAATATTTTACGTGCATAGTGAAAACTTGCGAACTCCACCATATTTTGAAGATATGATGAATGTTGTCACTTATGGCTCTCGATATGGAATCAACTGGTGGTGGTCCCTTGGCAAAACAACACCCTTAATGCCCAAAATTAGCAATTTCAATCAATGATGAACATAATTTCATCATCATGATAAGCTCTGTTAGGAGTTTGAAGGTTCAGATTTTAACGAGAATCAAAGTAGTGGTGGTTGAAATGTTATTGACTATTGTCAAGTTGAAAATTTCTGTTACAAGTTGATTATGTATGACTTGGAAAATGAAAGGGCATGGAATGTTCATAAAAATTGATGGGGATGTTTAAAGGTATGGTTTCTAAAAACATGGATCTATGCCCAATTTCCACATAAATTTAGCTCTCTATGTAATTTAATTTTATTTGTAATATTAAGTTTTTATTAGCTAATTAATTATTCACTTATTATTTGTTACACCCGCTCTTTCCATGAACCATAGCAAAAAGAAACAAATAGTAATTGAAGTCAAGAAAATTACTCTCATAGCAATAGGGCTGAGCAAGAAACAGACCCGAGGTCACGACATCTAACCAGACCTCGGCCCTATCAGCAAGGGGAATGCTGCAAAAAGCAACTACCACACACATTAAGAAAATAAAGCAGAACACATTGGCTATATCTTGGATCAAAAGCCAAATAAGAATACCTAACATTGGCATCAGAACTAACGCATGATGATCTGAATTAACCATACTTCTAAAGCTCACATTTTGTCAAATGTGTACAAGAACAGGTCTGCACAGGTACATACCGATGACAACCTAGACAACATTATACAGAGCCAAAATCACCTCGAAGGCGCTATATACAAGGTCACTTAAAATATGCTTCAATGCAGACTCAACCCTACAGACAAACGACAAATGTGAAGCACTCCCTCTATCGCATCGATAATAGCAAAGGGAGCAACTCAAATCATAAATAAACCTCGGTCACATACTAGGCGTATGCCAAACCGGTCCTCAGAATGGAATAAGAAGTGCTACTCCATTCCGACCCGACATAGCGACAAAATAAACAAAGATAGCAACAGCATTAGCAGGACAGTACGGTCTGAACGCCAAGCAATGATTCACCACTAAACCTCTCTACATGCACGAATCACATACTAATGCCTTTGGGTGGCCTCTTTATCATTCCTCTTAAAGAAACTTGCCATTCCATGAGAGAAGAGGCTAACATGTACAGACCCTAGCTTCCCACTAATTTTTCAAGCATCCCGCTTCGAATTTCCAAGATCCCGCCAATATCAGGATTTCCTACCAAATATCCATCATCCATCCAGGCATAAAGAATAAGCGTTATGGATAAGCGACAAGTGGAAAAATCCGAGGGTGGAGATTGAAGGAAAGAATCAAACGCGTTTACAACCACCAACTGTGTAAAGGAGATATTATATGCCTTAGAGGATTGTAATCATTTTGTACAAAAATCAGGAAGATATAATGAAATACCCCATGGACGTAAGGTTAACATTAATTTGAACCACGTAAAAAATCTATGTGTCCTTTACTTTCATTTTTCTAATATTTATCTTTTAAATCACTTATCACTCGCAAAATCACTTTTACATTTCAATAAATAGTTCAAGTGCGAATATTTGGCTATGTAAGCATTCAGCAACACAGTCACTTCTCAAAGGCAAATTTAATGAAGCTTAAATTCACCGATTCCTAATCATGGGGACGACTAGTCATAAGTTACCTCATGATCAAGTTGAGTATGGTGAAGTCAAAAAAATTCACAACAATTTTGATGCTAGAAGAAGGGCTTGAACCTCCATCCCTCCGTTTCTCTCTTCTCAATTTCCAGCAAAACTTACATTACCATCTTCCATTTCTCTGTTACCTATGGCTCACCACCCTCGCTTACCTGCTGCATGTTTCATGCAGCAGACAAACAGCCATGACATTCTCAATAATGAGAATGGTGAGACTGGAAACCACTATTTGATAGAAAGACTCAACGATCAGTGTTTCATGGAATCAAGTTGAAGAACTACCACCATTTGATTATGGCGCCCCAATGTCAGTCAATGGCCAATTTCCAAGCAAAAACACATGGGTATTTGTCGATTTGAACATCGATTCTGATAATGACAGAAAACGTAGGACTAGAATCCAAAATCCCCATGTGCCTTGCTGAAAGAATTATGGGAACACCTCACATACTACAGTTGTAAGGGCAAAAACGTTTGCACATTCTGTCTGAAAACTAAGGAATTCAACTGATGCGCCCATCGACTAGAGATAGAAATGCCTATCGATTTGAAGGATTTGCCCCATCCCCCGCATCGCTATATTAATGTTTCTCTCCCTTACAAGGAAACTACCCTCGTCAGGGGAGATCAGGAGCGGAACGAGCCCAAAGTCTGGTAGAGGAACTAAAATTAAAGCATCGGCCAGCAATTGTAAAGGCAAGCGCTCAACATCACATTGAAGAGCTTGGACTGAAAGCAACATGTCTGTGCCACCTATATGGAAAGATTTGTAAATAATAATAATAATGCATGTATGTAAATGTGTATCAAACTGGTTGTAGGGATACTAGACAGTCCGAACCAGTATAAAAATCTATGTATTATTTCTCTATAAAAGAAGTTATATATGCACCTTCACAGTTCACCGCCAATATTTGCTGATTAAGCTTAACGCGAGGTTGGTAGTAAACGACAATCTCAACACTAAGAACGATGATACTGGCCCTACATATTTGGACTTGCATCGACGTGAGTCCGGTTTCTCAACCAAAATATTTTGCTGGACATGATGAAATTTTTTCCTGATCCGGTATAAATTTTCCTATGATGACAATCACAAAGACTAGTCGTAGGGATATTAGACTGCCTTAACTAGTATAAAAATCATTTATGTCAGTTAATTCGACGTACCACACTGGATGTATGGATATTAGATGGCCAGTACCAGTCAAGAAATCATGCGCATGCGACAATGGGTTGCATATACGTGATCTGACTTCTCAGTCAAATCTTCTTTCACTCTTTATAGCTCACAGCCATCGTTCCAAAGGTATAATTTCACTTATGAACGACAATCTAAAAAATGAGAATAGTGAAACTAGAGAAGACTGCGGCTAGGTAGATGGCTAAGTATGTTACGCCCCCAAACATGGGGCATGTCGTATCAAACATACAACCAAGAATACGACTAAGGACATTACACCCAAACATGGGGCATGTCATATTAAAAATATGGCCAAACATATGGCTAAGGATAGTTCGCCCCTAGAACAAGGGACAAGTCATATTAGGCATACATCACGGCTAAGGACAGTTCGCTCCTAGAACAGGTGTAGGTCATATCAGACATACAATCAGCATACGGCTAAGGATGCCTGTGGCACCCCGCAAGCAAGTAAATTTCGACGGAGGAAGCATAGATGAAGAAGAAGAAGAGTCCATACTAAAACCCTAGATCTAATTTCAAAGAAAAGTTGAATCCGTAGAGTTACACCCAAAGCTAGAAGTTAGTGCATTGGCGGTTCTTCGCAAACAAAAGGATAAAGAAAATTTAAGGAAGACGAAGAAGAAAAATACGTACCTGGGTTTTAATCATGGCCGCACGATTGAAATGACCAAAGTGTCTGTGAAACGTATATTTGTTGCAGAAATAATAAGTATAAAAGACTTTTGGAAATTCGCCTAGAAAAATGAAAAGGCAGATTAAACAGCTGTTAAAAGATGGTTTGGTAAGACATTGACACGTGTATTAGAGTACTAAATGTACATGTAGCTTAAAAGACTTATTCCCAGTGTCGAAAAGACAGACACTGCAACAAAAAGACCATATTACAACTGTATTTTTACAACTGCTAAAAAATGGCAGTTGTAATAAAGGTTTTTTACAACTTTTTTTTCAAAAAGTTGTAGTAAACTTATTTTCAGCAACACTTTTATTTTGCCAGTTGTAATAGATGCTTATTACAACGTTTCTTTTTTGCCAGTTGTAATAGATACCTATTTTTAACAACTTTTCATTTTTGTCAGTTGTAATAGATGCCTATTACAATCGTTTTCGTTTGCCAGTTGTAATAGATATCTATTTTTTACAACTGTTTTTTTATCAACTGTAATAGGTGTCTATTACAAACTATTTTGTTTGCCTATTGTAATAATTAACTAATAATTATAATTAAATAATAATACTTAATAATTAGTAATTAACAATGAATAATTTTTTTATTAATTGAAAATATGAATAATTAATATTAATAATTAATATTAATAATCACTATTCGATAATTAATAAATAATAATAATTATTAAATAATTAATAAATAAGAATACTTAATAATAACCATAAAAATTAATAATCACTATTAAATAATTAATACTTAATAATTAATAAATAGTAATTAGTTTTCTAAAATTACTATTAAATATTTAATAATTAAGAATCGATAACATATACATAATGATTAATAATTTAATAACTAATAAAAAATTAATAAAAAATAATCAATAATTGATATATTAATAACCAATAAATAAATAATAAATAATAAATATTTAGTTAATAATTAATAATTTATAGATAATAATTACTATTAAATAATAGTAACTAATAATTAATATAATAATATTTTTATATTAAATAAAAATTAAAAGTTAAAAATCAATATTAAATAATAATAAAAGTTAAAAATCAATATTAAATAATAAAAATAAAAATTAATAATTAATTAAAATAATAATAATTAATAAGAAATAAGAAATAAGTATTAAATACATAATACTTAAATAACAATAATTAAATATTAATGTATAATAATAATAACTACTATTAAATACTAAAAATTAATAATTAATTTAAAATGTCAAATAATTCCTATTAATAATTAGTAATTAGTAGTTATTTAGTAATTAATAATGAATAATTAATTGATAATTAATAATCAATAATTAAGAAATAAATATTAAATATTAAACTAATAGTTTATATATAATTCACTATTAAATACTAGTAATTAATAATAAATATTGTTAAATAACTAACATTTGATAATTAATATTTGATACTGAATATTTAATAATTAATTTTTAATATATAATATTTCATAAATAATATTTAATAATTAAAAATTACTCTTAAACAACTACCATTAATTAATAATAATAATTAATAATTTTAATAATTACTATTAAATAGTTAAGTAGTAAAAACTAATAATTAGTTAATAACTAATAGTTAAAAATTATGACTAGTATTAATATTTAATATTTAATATAGAATTATAATTGATACGCATTTTTATTTTGTAATGCAAAATTAACTAAAAAATATTCATAAAATTTAAAAACAAATGAACCAGCCTAGACCCAAACACGTACAAGCACCCGACCAGAGCTAGTTGAGGCAACCTACCCAGCCGTAAGACCATATTTTATTTCATAACCCTAACCCTAGAGTTCCAGAGAAATCATGGTAGCCTGAATTTATCAACTGCTTCTCTCTTCTCCATTGAAATTCTTTCTTCCATATATTCATAGCATAGTCCCTCTTTTCCAAGTTGAAGGTACTAATTGCTTGTTGTTATCGTTGAGCCTTAGAGCTAGCTTTCGCTTCGTGATCGATTCCCAACCCATCAACTTCGATACATCAAATCTAGAGACTCGATCTTAAATATTTGCTGATCTGAAATTTATCCCATGGATCCTTCTGTTCTTGCTGGCATCTTGCAGGCGATTCTTAACCATAATCTCAGTGATTTATTATGAAAACGGAGCAGATTAATGTGACAACGGGTAGTTAAGGTGAGATTAGAGTAAATTACTCAGTTAGGAATGTGGATGGGAAGCTTTTGTGGGATGTGTAGGTTAATGCGTCTGTTGTTGATGTGAACAGTGAAGTAGTCAAATTTCAATAACATGAAATGGTTCCATACGAGGCCAAATGGTTTGTTTGGTGGCCAAGCAATGCATTGTGTGTGGACCAAAAAAATTTCTACTTATTTTGAAGTAAAATTTAAGTGGGCAAGGAAGAGCGAGTTAGTATAATTTTTCCCCCTTCCTTCTAATTCTTCTAATATAAAGGAGTATGTTATGAACTGAGCTCTCCTTAATTTTGGCATATATTTGTGTACTTCAACTATTCCAGATTCTTAAGAATTCCTTTTTACCATATAATTTTGGCATAATCTTTGTGTGCTGTATTCCAAATTTTAGTAAATATTCTCATAATCACACAACCTATATGCAAGTCTCCGTACATATACAGTTTCATACTGATTTCTACAATATGTCCATGACCATAGCTTACTGGATTATTGCACAACTTGTTTTAGGTAACTGAAATTTTCCAAAATACATGAGATATAGCCATGAATAGTAGAGCTAAGAAACTATTTAATAGAGCTGTCGTTTCCCTGGAATATTGTTGTGTATTCGTATGGCATCTATTACTGGCATCACAATTACCTTCAGTTTCTGCAACAAAAAAAGCAAGAGATGGCAAAGATAAAGCACATGACCAAATTAATATATATTGCATCTTTAAGGAGGTATTTATTTATTTCTCTTTATTTCATAGCTTCCAGTTTGTTTACATTTGTGTGCTAAACCAAAAACATGTGAATATATTTGTTAGTGTACATCAGTTAGTGTATCATGCTGCATATTTAAATGGGTAAATATATGTGATAAACAATATTTCATTCCTTTCTATTTGTTTTATGCTGCAGGCACGTTATCATTTACTATATGTGTAACGACCCGTATTTTTGGGTCATCAAATTCGAATATTTAAAATGTAACGACCCATAATTTAATCACTTTGAACATGAATAGTTAATATGTTTCTAAATGATTAAATTATGGGCCAATAGAAATCCTCCTTATCAACTATGGCATAACATGATTCGACCAGATTTTGGTCCAATGGCAACCATCCGCATGGCAGAACCTGATTCGACCACATTTTGGTCCAATAACAACCATCCGCAGGGCAGAACCTGATTCGACCAGATTTTGGTCCAATGGCAACCATCCGCATGGAATATAATAATCATTATGCTATTTTGTTTCATTAGGCAAGTAATTATACTGTTCTGTTTTTATTAGGCAAGTAATTATCCTATTCTGTTTTATTAGGCAAGGTTAATAATTCTCTCTTGTTTTATTAGGCAAGTAATTATACTATTCTATTTTATTGGGCAAGGTTAATAATTCTAGATATAAAATCCATTATTTAATCATTTAGAAACATATTAACTATTCATGTTCAAAGTGATTAAATTATGGGTCGTTACATTTTAAATATTCGAATTTGATGACCCAAAAATACGGGTCGTTATAATATGTTAGCTTTAAGTCTATTAATTCAAGTATTTTATATAACCACGGTGACCATATTGTTGTCTAATGTATTATATATTTTAATTATTCAGTCTAATGTATTAATTCAACTATTCAGTTTATGTATTATGTCATATTTTCCAAGACTTGTATTTTTCATTGTTGTCTAATGTTTACTAAGATTGATGCTCACAAAATATGCGTTATATATTTTAGTCTAAGGCTAAATATATTATATTTCATTGAGATGCCTTGTATTTTTCATATTATATATATTTTTAATCTGTTGTTTCAGATCTTTCCATGATTATGGGGAAGCCGTTTTGGGTAAGTTAGCTTGAGTAAGCAAGCTGCTGATCTATATGAGAGTGCTCACTATTTTCAAGTACGTTTGGGTTGTTCTCCAATTTCAAGAATCTCAAATATGTCTTCTTGAAAAAATACCGCCAGCATGATTTCCTTTTTTAACTTTTTAGTCCATATTTTTTTGACTTCATTTGTATTCCCTTTAGATGTATTTACATTCACTGCTTTAAGTCCAGAATTATTTTATTTGCATTTGTAGAACCTAAGATGCTCTTGACTTTGACATGTTTGTACCCTGAATTCGTTTTTCTATTTTCAGCAAATAACAATGTGATGTGTATTGTGTATTGACTAAATCTGATATTGCACTTAGTTTTATTTCACTTTTTTATATTGATATTTAGTTTTACTTCAATGTTGTCTATGGATATTGCAGTAGGATCTACTGATACTGTAGTGCTTTCTATTTTGACTTTAAATGCATTTTGATACCGTTTTGTAGCAGTGAATATAAAGTTGTGATGTCTTCTCTATGAATGAATTATGATGCCTTTGAATTTATGTCAATTTTTTCTTATTGCTTATATGTTCTTGCTGCATTGCAAAATGTGTTTAGAAATTAATTTTTTAACCACAACTGCCAATAGCATTTGTAAGAAGGTCTTTTACAACTGCTAATAGTAGTTGTAAAAGACCTTTTTACAACTACGATTGACAGTTGTAAAAGATTTTTTTTACAACTAACGCTGGCAGTTGTAAAAGACTTTTTTACAGCTGCCAAAGATCATTAGAAAAGAATATAGCTCTATTACAACTCTAGATATCACGACCGGCGGCTGCCCGTTGTAGTAGACCTATTACAACTGTTTTTGGTAGTTGTGAAAATGTGTTTTTGTTGTAGTGGAAGACAGGACTGAATAGATATACAGATCGGGTGCATAATATGACAAGTCTACCCCGACCTATAGTCGCCGTAGACTTAGGGGGTAAGTGTTACACCCTCCCTTATCATGAAATATAGCAAAAAGGAAACAGATAGTACTTGAAGTCAAGAATGCTACTCTTATAGCAATAGGGATGAGCAGGAAACAGACCTGAGGTCATGACGTCTAACCAGACCTGAGCCTTATTAGCAAGGGGAATGCTGCAAAACGAAAATACCGCACACATTAGGAAAATGAAGCAGAACACATTGGCTATATCCAAGATCAAAGGCCAAACAGAATACCGAGCCTTGGCATCAGAACTAACGCATGATGATCTAAATTAACCATACTTCTAAAGCTCACATTTTGTCAAACGTTTACAGGAACAGGTCTACATAGGTATATACCGGGGGCAACCTAGATAGTGCCATACAGAGTCGAAAGCACTCTGAAGGGGCTGTACGCAGAGTCACTCAAAATACGCTTCAATGTAGATTCAACCCTACAGACAAATAAAAAATGTGAAGCTCTCCTTATCGCATCGGCAATAGCAATGGGAACAACTCAGATCATAAATAAACCTCAATCGCATCCTAAAAACATGCCAAACCAGTCCTCAGAATGGAATAGGAAGTGCTACTCCATTCTGACCCGACATAGCATCAAAATAAACAAAGATAGCAAGAGAAAGGCAATGATTCACCACTAAACCTCTTCACATGCACCAATCATATACCAATGCCTCTGGGCGGCCTCTTTATCATTTCTCTTAAAGCAACTTGCCATTTCAAGAGAGAAGAGGCTACCTGTACAGACCGATGCTTCCCGTCAATTTTTCATGCATCTCGCTTCGAATTTCCAAGATCCCGCCAATATCAGGATTTCCTAGCAAAAATCCATCATCAATCTGGGCACAAAGAATAAGCGTCATGGATAAGCGACATGTTGCAAAATCCGAGCGAGCAGATTGAAGAAAAGAATCAAAAGTGATTACAACCACCAGCAGTTTATTCTTTAACGCTAGAGGACGAAGAAAAGGATCTTCTTTTTGGAACCTCTTCTTCTTAAAATTAAAGGAGATAGTATATGCCTTAAAGGCCATTATAATCATCTTGTGAAAAAATCATGAATATATAATGAAAAACCCCATGGACGTAGGATTAACATTAATTCGAACCACATAAAAATTCTCTGTGTCCTCTAATTTCATTTTTCTACTCCATAGATGTAGGATTAACATTAATTCGAATCATATAAAAAATCTTTGTGTCCTCTACTTTCATTTTTCTACTATTTAGCTTTTAAATGACTTATCGCTCGTAATACTCCTTCGACATTTCAACAAATGGTTGAAGTGCGACTATTCAGCTGTGTAAGCATTTGGCAGCACAATCGTTTCTCAAAGGCGAATTTAACGAAGCTTAAATTCGCCGATTCCTAATCGTGTGGATGCCTAGTCATAAGGTCACCTTATGATCAAATTAAGTGTGGTGAAGCCGAAAAACTTTGCCAACATTATTATAATTAAATATTAAGTAAATTTGTGGTGATCAATAAACTATTTTGCTAATTTACTAAGTTAATGATATTTTAATTTCACTACAATTTGTTAAATAATTATTTAGTTATTATATATAATTAAATAATTATTATAATATTTATTAAATTATTTATGTCATTTAAAAGTAAAATCTAGGTGAATTCTTATTAAATTATTATAGATATTAATTTGAGACAAAATAAAAAAATAACAATGTAATTCTTATACCAAGTAGTAACCTCATGTGAGGAGTGAACACTTTGAAAACCTTATAATATTACATCCTTACAATAGTTTAGGATTTGAATTATATTTTTTTCATGAACTTTTTTATATAGTTTTCATGACATGTGCAAAATAAGGCATGTCTTTTCAAATTTGAATTTGAAATTGGTATTTTAGCATTTTTTTGGAGGAACCACAGCGTTAGTTCTTTGTATGACTACATAAGCAAAGGATCGAGCAAACACGTGAATTATTGGTTCAGGTGCGTTACATAGTAGGTAAAGGTGACTTCAAATCCCCTTTGTTATGCTGCCCAAGATTGATTTTATATTATTATTATGGATAATTTTATTACATATTAAATCATATTTAATAGTTAAATATGATCAAATTTTGATTTTTTTTAATTTCTTTATTTGATATTGTTAACATCACTTTATCGTAATTTATTAAATAACATTGTGTACAATCGCGTGTGTGTACGTACGTATTACATTTAGAATTTGTAGCCATAATACATACGTAGATTTATATGTATATACAGATATATAAGTTACAAATAAGATAATGCGCATAAATATATGGGAAAATTCATATAAACATATATATATATATAGTATACATACATACACACACATATAATTATGCCTTATATTATTAATTAAATTATTATTTTTAAAATACTATTTATTTTTATATATACAAAAAAATTAAATAATAACCCAATGTAAACGTAACATCCAAAATTTCTTAGTACTAACGCATAATTACTTAGTCAACTCTTTTGAAATTTAAATTTCTTGTATTCATATTCAATAAAAATAATCCATTTTACAACTGTAGGTGGAAGTAAAAATCATTTTTTCTACTATTACTATTAAAAAACCGATTTAGTTAATTATGTTTATATAAATATACATACATACATACATACATACATACATATATGTATATGTATTTTAGAATCCATGTAAATTGTTTAACGTACTTATATTTCATTATGTTTACCATTATTAGAAACAAATTTTATAATATCAATAATTAGCCAATAAAAGAATACACACACAAATTTGTGTGTGTATGAATGTATGTATGTACATATATACACATAGTCAAAGTTGAAGATTATTTTAATAAAATAACTTTATAATGATTTTTAAACTAATTTATATGATATAAAATAAGAATACAAAATAATATGATTTTTTATTAAACTAATATATTTTAGTAATTTTTAATAATATCATGGTCGGACTAAATAAATAATTAAAATGATAATGAATAAGGTACATTACTAGATGATTACACTAAAAGCTATGGTGCACGATGAGCTATTGTTGTTTCCTTCTGAACAACTCTTTAAAATCTTTGTATGAGTTCTAATGTCACATACAAACAAATAATCCAATTTGCAAATGGTAATTGTATGTAGGAATGGAGACCCTAGGTGTTTAATTATAGTAGAAAACCAAGGGTAATGCATTATCATTTTACCATAAAATAATAAGCTAAAAGTATAGGCTTAAGACTTAGCCTCCTTCAACCAATTCAAATAATTTTGAATTTTTATTTCCTACATATGGCAGGTCATATATAATTACATCACACACACACACATATATATATATTTGCATAATACATAATAATAACATGTTTAATATTTACTATTTTATCTTATTAAACTAATTTATGATTAATGTTGAGAGTTTTGGTACCCAGACTCCCCGATGTGACTCGCGGTCCTCAGTAATAGTTTAACAATGAAAAAAATTAAAGCATGCAAGTGATAGAGTTAGGGGTATGCACTAGGGGGTAATTATGTAATTATTATATATATCTAACTCGATAGCCAATCTTGTTCGAAATAATAGGTGTTTTCTTTCTATTATGTACTTGATATAATATGTTATGTATTGATCAACTTAATTAAAGGTATATTTAATGGAAAGTCCATAAATGGTATGTTTTGTTATAGTAGTTATAATGCGTTGTAACTATGAGTGATTTATCACAATAAAATAAACATACCGTTATAAATATTACTAGTCAATATGTATCAAGGCTAGATGTCGATGCATCCGTTGACACTAGAGTACTTAACGCTCTCCAAATGTTGGGCAGTGTATTACTCATGGCTGCTGTGGGCACCAAGAGGTTAGGTAGCGATAGTTATTGGATAACTATGGAATGAATCACTTGATAGTTTTCTGTTGGTTAATACAACTAAGGTCAAACAAAAAATATGCGACGTGACAAAATTACACAATTCTCTTGACTTAAGAATACTTGTTGATCTTCAATGTGGAAGCTCCACTTTGATTATAGTTAAATTGTGGCACGACATCCATTGAACGATTATAGTTGGGTCAAGTGGAAACATTGGAAGTGAAACACTATTCAAGAAAGGATTTGTCTCTTCGGTTATATAAGGTTAGTATCATGGTCAACTGAAGTCAACTTAAATTCGAAGTCTTTGGCTAGAGTAGTCACGGTAAGGCAAGGACTTTGTGATTAGACTATAAAGTGGAATATGGACAATATTGGAATTTTGACCATTACCAAATTCCATAAGTCCAAAGTGATACAGTTTTGACAAGGAGAATTGGTATAAATAATTGTCACTACCGGGTAACACTTAATAAAGTCAAATTGGATTTTACCAAAACCAAGTAAGTGATAAATTTGGCCATAATGTCATACCACCTGCTAAGTAACGTGTGAATGTTAATATTTGAAATGTTCAATATTAATCGCTGACCAAGTTTACACCTAAGTGTCAAACAATCGAAACGTTGAATATTCCTTTTTACCATCTGATTTAATCAATTTATAAATTGTTATAAACTAATTAATATTTATGAAATACTAAATATTGAAATTTTTTGATGTATTTTGAACAAAATTAAACAATGTGTTTATGATAATTATAAATATACCGATCGATATACGATATCGGTGTACGATTAAATAAGATTTAAAATTACATTGAATATTGTTCGGACTTGGACTGGATTTGATGCCCATATAGGCATGATATTTTAGACTATAGGATGCATGGTTTAAGCGTTCATATGATGACAATTGGAGTAGACTTGAATTGTTAAAAAGAGTGGAATTGGCAAGAAAGAGATAATAGGATGTTATCCACTTTATTCTCCCTTGACTTCTTATTTATATGCCACCTTTTACACCTTCTTTTTTCATTTTTTGTCTCCTCTCTCTGTCTAATAATTTCAGCTAACAACCATCCTTCCTTAACCCCAAAAATCTAAGTACAAAATTACATCAAAATTCTTTGATTTGATCGACAGTGGTAAGGCGGTTCGGGAGCTAGAAACTTCTGATTTATAAACGGATTCAAGAGGATCGATTCAACGTTTCAACATGTACACAAGGGCTTTGGTGAAGGGTAATTCTCTGTTTTATTCTTTTGTATTATATATATATTATTTATGTAATAGGATGTTAAATTATACTACGAATCTTGTATATTGAAATTTTATCACAAATTGGTTGGTTGTGTATATTATTATATCTATACATAATAAAAAAGATATTTTTTATGCTTGCTTACTAAATGCTCACAGCCTACAAACTAACAAAAATTATATAAATAATATTATTAAATGAATTAATTTATCAAAATCCATATTTAATAGATTAAGTTGTATATATCATATATTTTGAATTTAATTTTTTTATTCATGTATAAAATGTATTTGGCAATAAAAAACAACCTTTTACTTTGAATAAATAAATTTAATTATTTATTTAACCTATATATTATTTATGTAATATAAAATACTTGTATATATATATATATATTATAAATCGTAAACTCTATATTTCTTTTTTTCCCTTCCTTGGTATCTATTCCCGCTCCTTTTTCTCTCCGCCCTATCCCATCTTGAATCTCATTCCTCCTCCTCCCCTAGTGCCTCCTCCTCCTTTTCCTCCAAATCCTCCTGCCCGCCCCTTTGAGCCTTCCTTACCTCTCCCTCCATTACTTCCTTAGGCTTTGGCCAAACAATCTTGCCCTCCACCTTATCCCTCTACCACTATTTCTCCTCCCTCATCTCAACTATCTTGAGGTCCTTCCTCCTCCTCATGGAGTTCGCTTTTCAAAAAGCTACCTAAGAATGCTAGATCCTACTCTCCTTAAAACTTTACTCTTCAGTGCAATGAAGATGGAGCGCTTATCTTGCCGCTTGATGTTATTTCAAAAGGTACAAAATTTCACGGGAATCACCTTGCAAGGTTTTTCCTTGACAAGAATTTTTCTTACACCGTTGTTGTGCAACACTTAAATTAATATGGAGAGGACCTGATGGAATTAATATTAAGTCAGTCAGATGGAAACATGTTTTTTTGACTTTGTTGATACAGAAAGAAAAGGAAAGTGCTTGAATCAGACCCTGTTATCATCAGAGGTAAAGTTTTCATAATCACTAAATGGCATCCCAATATCGATAGTATTAAAGAAGAAATCAAATCCATTCCTCTATGGGTTTACTTTAGCAATATTCCACTTGCTTCTTGGTCACTGGTTGGAATTGATTGGTTGGTGAATCATATTGTTAGGGTGATCTATTCTGATAAGTCCACAGAGAGTTTGAACATATTTGAGTTTACAAAGGTCTTGATCGAGATTGAGCCGATGAAATTGTTGCTATATCAAATTCTGATTCAGATTACTTCTGGTAAAATCGCTTATGTGGCAGTTAAGTATAATTGGCGACCTAATATATGTACACAATGCAAGGTACTTGGTCACTCAATTCAGTTGTGCACTAAAGTTGTACATGATAGTAATATGCCTAATGATAATACAAAAGAGAATGAAATCATGGTTCAAGTACAACCAAAAGTGAAGTATACAGATTCGAGTAATGATAATGTTGTTAAGGTGCAAAAGTGGAACACAATAAGGAGGTATAAAAAAGGTTACTAATAGAGTTGTGAGTGTTCCTACAAATACCACTATTGCAAACAAGTTTGATATTGTTTTGAATATCCCACTTGAATAATGAAATATATCGATTGTGCATGTCCCATGCATAGAAACATTAAATGAAACATGCTCAGACTTATTAAATGAATAATGCAACATTTCAGGCGAACATGTACCATGCAAATCCACTTTAAATGAACCGCATGTTGTTGTGCATCCTCCCGAATCTTCATTAGTTACCTCATGCACCGATCTCTCCTTTAACAATCATAACTCTCTTGACATTCAAGATAACCCCTCTTCATCGAAAAAATACTATTAACACTCCCTTACAAGATAAAATTCATGCTAAGCCCAACTTCAATGTTACTCCTAACCTCTCCTCCTCCTTATCATGCATTCTGACCAGTATTATTGGCTCCTCCTTCACTGCTACATGTCACTGATGTTGACACATTAACTGGTTATGTACCTTCATATCATGGCAATCCTTTTCAAATGCTTCAGAATTTGGACAATGATGATCTAAACCATCTCTCACCCATTCCTTTACATCCTCATACTTCATCCACCCCTCTATTTGCTTCTATAAGCTCTATCACTCCTACCAAAATGGTTACTCCTTCAGCTCCTCTCACCAGAAGTAAGGAAAAACAACTTGAAAGAGATAAATGCATTAACCATTATTCCGTGGTTGATATTTAGTCAATATCAAAACCTACTTTTGAGGGGAATATAGAGGGTTCCGATCTATTGTCCACTACTCATATCCACTCTTCACCAGTTACCTCTACCTTCGATCCATCTAATGATTGACAAAGTTGGTTGCTGGAACATAAGGGGTGCTAATGACATCTCTAAGAAGATAGAAAGTCCTAAGTGTATTAACACCAAGAATACCCACATGATTGCAATTTTAGAAAGAAAATCAATGTTGACAACATTGAGCATGCTTGCCAGAACATTAAACCTGATTGGAACTTTCTACACAAAGTTTAACAAGCTTCATTTGGTAGGATGCTGATCCTGTTTAGCCCTACCACTTTTCATCAAACTAAACTTCACTCCTCTTACCGAATATGCCACTACTCAATCACTCATATTCCTAATAATCATATGTTTTACTATTCCTTTTTCTATGCTCATAATTCTCCTTCCCCACAAAATGTTTTTCTGTCTAAACTTCACCTTCTTAAGTCTAACACCCCTTGGATCGTTTTAGGAGATTAGAACTATATGCTCTGCTCATCTGATAGAATGGTTGGAAAGCCCTTGGTCGGTAATGATTTGATTCCGCTTCAACGTGCCACTCTTCTTGCTGATATTTCTGAAACTCCTTCTTCTGACTTGTTTTTCACATGGAATAATAAAACTAGGAGTGGTATCATAACTTTTAGTAGAATTGACATAACATTCTTTAATGCTAATGCTTCGAATTTATGGCCTAATCAATATGTTGATTCTCTTTTGCCTAATATTTCTAATCATTCTCCTCTTGTTGTTACTTTTGGTCCTTCCTATCATGTTCTTCCTTCTAGCTTCAAGTACTTCAACAACTGGGCTGATCATCCAGATTTCCTCCACATTGTCTCGAATGCATAGTCTTCCCATGTCTTTGGAAATCCCATGTTTATTCTTCAACAAAAACTCAAGCTCAATAAGTCTACCTTGAAAGTGTGGAGTAGTGATGTTTTCAGAAAAGGAAAAAAAGTTCTCACATTTTGAAAATGAAACTCAATGATATTCAAGCTGAATTGCTTAATAACCCATCAAATGTTGCTATTTCCATGCAGGAACATCTCACTTCAGTTGCACTTATGTCTGCTCGTAGAGAAGAAGCTCTGATGCAAAGACAGAAGACCAGAGACAAATGGGACATTCTTGGTGATAAAAAATCTACTTGTTACCATCGGTATCTCAAGTCAAAGTATCATAGATCCACTATTCACTCAATAGAGGATAATGATAATAATACATTCAATGATCAAACTTCTATTGGTGATGCTTTTGTCAAGCACTACAAGAGTATTTTTGGTTGTTGCCCTAACACAAACATTGATGAGGTCACTCTTCATTCCATTTCCTACAACAAGTTATCTGATGTACAATCTTCTCTTGTAAGCTATGAATTTTCCCATTCTGAAATTAAGGATGCCTTGTTTTCTATTGATACAAATTCCTATAGTGGTCATGATGGTTTTAACTCCCACTTCTTCATTTCTACCTGGAGCATTATTCAAGCCGACTTCTTAAGGGTCATTGACAAATTTTCAAATCAAAGAAGATGCTTTCTGCCATCATCTGCCTCATTCCTAAGGTTAATGCCCCTACTTCAGATTTTGACTACAGGCCTATCGACTGCTATACAACCATCTATAAATGCATTTATAAACTGTTAGGATCCAGGCTTTAAGATGTTCTTCCTGATCTTATTTCAAATAATCAATCTGCTTATGTATAAGGCCATAACATTGTTGATAACATTCACCTATCTCATGAACTCATTGCTGGCTATAATAAGAAATATATAAACCCCAGGTGTTACATAAAGTATGAAATTTAAAAAGGATTTTGACATTACTAGATGGGAAGCTGTCAAATGTATTCTACAATATATGAACTTCCCTCCTAGGTTTATTAATCTTATTTACACCTGTATATCCATAACTTCCTTTTCTGTCAATATCAATGGTCATACTCATGGCTACTTCAAAAAGCAATAGGGTTGAGATAGGGTGATCTAATTAGTTCTTACCTGTTTATCATTCTCATGGAAGATTTCACACTCATTCTCATTAGCAAATACAATAATAGACCAATTGAGTTCCATCCTAAATATAGAGATCCCATGATTGTTAGCCTTTGTTTTTCTAAAGATCTCCTTGTCTTCACTAAACCCTCCAATTTATCATTAAGCAATCTATTTTGAAAACGATTAAGGATCGTAATATGGAATATTAACTAAGTTATCTACTAGTGCGGAATATAAATATAAAAGTAAAGTAAATGACACCAGGGATTTTTATACTGGTTCGAACTTCCCATTATACGTCCAGTCCCAGACTCCTTTTGGAATTTAACTATCAATCCTCACTTACCTAAAGAAATAGGTATTACACCGCCCAAGCAACCGAACAGGACTTCTACTGCCTAAGCAACTGAATAGGACTTCAACCACCTGAGAAACCGAACATGACTTCAATAATACAGAGAATTATCTTGACTGTATGTGCTCTTTTAATAGCATGGATAAGTCTTTAGAGTACACCCTTCCTATAACATTCTCCTTTGTGTTATTTCGTGTAATTTGTGAAGATAGGAAGTTTAATAAATCACTAATGAAATTTTGCTTGAATGTACAAGTGATTAGAATGAGAGTTTGAATGCTAATGGCAGAATTGTTAGACAATATGTATAAGAGAATAGAATCAGAAAATTAGATGATCAAACAAATTCTTTGAAGGCTATATATAGTGTTTAAGTGTTGCAACTTATCGTGAAAAGTAGCGATCAAAAGATACGGAAACAACTCTTGAATCAAGGGTTGTTTCCGTTCGATGAAGTGAAGCGACTTTTCAGAAAAATAGCCGTTATGCAATTTCAGTCGTCTGAACAAAAGAATCCAATCAGCTGAAATATTTAAAATTCGAATCAGAGAAGAATCAGTACAAAAAACATCTTATTCAGTCAATTGAAATGGGTAGTTCAGTCGACTGAACATTCATATCAAATTGTGCATGTGCATAGATATTCAGTCGACTGAACTAGGCATTTCAGTCGGCTGAATTTCATGTTTTCTGCCATATTCATGATTTTTTAGAAATACTTTTGTGTGAACAAGTGTAATAAGAACTTTGATATATGAACTATGATTTGGAAGCTTTAAAATTTCGATTGTGTATGCATATACAACTTTGGAGATATTTTAACAAAAATTAACTACAAGACCTAGACCATAGACAAACCAAAGACAATTTGAAACTTCTATCTAGAATCTGGTCTGCAATCTATTTGTTGAGTAAAATAATATCTTCTCCTGCAAATATGGTTAGTTCACATAATATTTACTTATATAGTTGTCATAATCAAAACGTCAAAAATACAAGGTTCTAACATTCTCCCCCTTTTTGATGTTGACAACTATGTAAGTTTGTAAGTATATAAAAGCAATTTACTCCCCTTGAATGAATATTCCCCTTATTAAACAATTTCTCTCCCTTTGTCATTGACAAAAAGGAACAAATAGATAATATGAGAAATATAGCCATATAAGCACAGTAATCAACATATAACGTAGGGAAAGCAAATGCACTTAATATCATAAATAGCAAAATAAACATGAGCATGTACATACGAGAGTCAAAGAACAATATCACATAACAACATCAAAACATAACAAGCATACGTAAGAAAATGTCTTAAACAATATAATAAAAAGATCATGAGTGAAAAATAAAGCTAGTAATCCTCACTGTCATGGGCTTCTTCTTCTTCCTCTTCTTCTTCGGATGTTGACCAAGTAAATGGAGCAAGGTTTTCAACAACACCGGTAAAAGTAGAGCTGTTACATGATACTTTCTCCCAAATTTTGTTTAAAAAGCCTTTTATTGAATTTAGCTTTTTATAAGTTTTTGACACATTTTTCTCGGCGGTAGCCAAACGTCGTCCAAGCTTACTTTGATTTCCAGAAAGCGTAACAAGTGCTTGTTTTGGAGTAATGTCACCATGGAGTTCATGAATCTCATCATCGTCTTCCTCTTCTTCTTGTCGAGGAGGTTGAGATGATGAAGAGGCGATGTTTGTATCCCTTGGTTGAGGAACCCCTTGTTCACGATTGGCGGCCCATTGTTGGAAGCTTATAATTAGTTGATGCTCGAGGCGTTTTGGAAGACCTATTAGAATTAGAGTCTTCGAATTGAGCTCTCCAATGGTCATGAAATCCGCATCGGGTAGAACTCCAAAGTTTTGAAGAATACGCATGATATAAGCGCTATAGTGGATTGTTTTATAGTTTCACTTGTGATTGACTGTTAGAAACTCTTCCAAAATAATGTTTGCCTAATTTACTCTTTGAGATGAGTAAATAGCATAAAGGGCTTTGAAATCCCTCTTATAGACTTTCTCGTAGCTACGGGTACGAGGTTGCAATGATCGAATGAGAGCTCGGTGAATAATTCGTGCCTTCGGATGTAAGGCACTAGATTTAAGAATAGTCAAATCATCCGAGAGAAAATGATGTGAGACTTCATCTTGATTATACATATCGACCTCAACATTATCAATATCTAATCTTTCGGATGGACATTGTAGTATGTGGCCAAGTCGCTGGAGAGGAAGATAAATTTTTACTCCGCAAACCAAGGTCAAAATACAATCATCCTTATTACGTGGATCTTGGTGGTCTAGATTCATGTTAGCGAAGAATAATTTAATCAAGAGAGGATATATTTTGCCATTATTTGAGTCATACCCTATGAGATGGTCAATACCACTAGCTTCGGCAAGCTCTCAGATAACATTTCCATTGAAATTAGCAAACTTGACGAAAGCTCCTCCAAAAATTCATGAGTTTTTCATTGAGTTGAATCGAGTTACCGTTGTCTCATTGTGAAGCCAAGAATGGATTTGGCTTTCGGAAGGACCGGCAGTAGATTAACGAGCATGTTTGAATCTGGGTGCCATTGATTTAATAGATTTGAAGAAAAAATTGATTTTTGATGTGGTGGCTAGGGTTTCTTTTGGAGTAAAAATGATTTTGGTGAGTGGAAAATGAAGAAGAGAGGTGAGTTAAGTAGAGTTAGGTTGAAAGGTTGTATTGGAAAGAGTGTATACGTATTTTAAAAAACTGAAAATATATGGGGCAGTCGACTGAAATGTGTTGCTCAGTCGACTGATATGCAGGGATTTTCATCCCGTAACTTTGTAGTGTAAAAATTCCAAATTCAGTCACTGAATCTAGGGTGGCGGTCGATTGGTTGCAAAGTCGAAATTCAAATAGGTTGAAGGTTTAGTCGACTGTTTGGAGATTTCAGTCGACTGATGTACAGAGATTTTTTTCCTGCATGTATATAGTTCAATTTGGGTTCATTTTAGTCGACTTGTTGGAGAGATTCGGTCGACTCTTTTCAGGCTAAAAATTTAAGTGAGTTTGAAGATTCAGTCGACTGAATGCCTTCTTCCAGTCGGCTGAATCTGTTGTTTGTTTTGAGGTAGACCTTTCTTCTTCCTATACTTTATTTAGTTTATACACTATATATCTGTGTGTTTTTAATCTGATGTTAATCACAAACATGTGATTATTATTTCAAGAAACATAATACTTATACATATTACAATTTTTAAAAAATGAATAAAAAAATGATTTAATTTTCTGAATTTTTAGGATCATCTGAGTGTGGTTCAACCTTAGCGATTTCTTATGATGGATGGATACGAGACCATTCATTACTTTGAGCACCTCATTCCCAAGAGTTAGGACACGCTTGAGGACATTGAGGAGATGGTTGGTGTACACATTAGTTGGAAGATGATCCGCAGAATTTCAGAGCAAATTGTTCTAGAAAGCTTAATCGTTTTGCATTGAATTTTTTCTCATATTACATTTCACATTGAAGTTCTAACATTTCCCGTTGATAATGATGGATGTCGTCAATCTTTTCTTTGGTTGATGGAGAGCCAAAACCCAAGTTTCTTTTAGCTCTCTTTCCTTTTGGCATATATCCAGTGTGATGATTCGGGGAAGGCGTAATCTTTACTAGGATACATACCTAAGTTGAATTGTTTGAAGAATCCAAGGAGGGAGTGCTAAATACAATTGAGGATTGGTTTGAGCTTTCTTGTGACGACATTGTAATGATTGTATATTATTTGAAGATCAATGTATTTGAGAGTGTGTAATTTTAAGAAAATATGACAGTTGATTATATATATATATACCAAGTTAAATGCTATTACTGGTTTTTGTTTTGGAGGTTAAAAACGTTTAGAAAACTCCAGCCAAGTAAAATGAGAGTTTAGAAATGTGAAGAAAATATGACTGTAGGTTAAATTCAAAATATGTAAGGTCCATATTCAAGAAACATATTAGAACATTGGAAACACATGCAACTTCCTCCCATGAGACTAGAGTTCGAGTGCCATCAGTTCCAATTTTTTGGAATTTTTTTATTTATTTTAAAAGTTTACATTTTTTTATATATTAGTAGCGAATTATAACTCATTCAACGACACAATTCCTAGTTCTCGTCTTAATTTAATAAAACAATTTTCATTTAAGGGTTCAGTAAATATATCGGCTATTTGATTTCCCGATGATACAAAATCTAGTAAAATATTTCTGTTTTCTATATTATCGCAAAGAAAACGATGTCTAATATCTATGTGTTTAGTTCTAGAGTGATTTAAAGGATTTTTCGATAAATTTATAGCGCTTGTATTATCACAGTAAATTTGTTGATTTAGAAAGTTTTATTCCAAAATCTTGTAGTGTTTGTTGCATGTAGATTACTTGAGCACATGCCAAAGCAGCAGAAATTTATTCTGCTTCACACGTCGAAAGTGAAACACAAGTTTGATTCTAATTAAACCAAGATACTAAAGATCGTCCAATGAAATGAAAAGTACCACTTATACTCTTTTGATTCGTTCGATATCCTCCAAAATCAGCATCAGTGTATGATACTAACTCAAAAGAACATTATTTTTGGATAAAAGAGACCGTAGTCTTTTCTTGCTTAAGTAATGCAAAATTCGTTTCACTGCCCGCAAATGTGATTCTTTGGGATTTGCTTGAAATCATGCACATAAGCATACACTCATCATTAAATCTGGTCGACTAGCAGTTAAATAAAGTAACGATCCAATCATGCTACGATATAATATTTTGTCAAAACATTTGCCATTTTCATCTCGATCGAGATGTATCGTAGTACTCATAGGAGTCGGTTTAGCAGAAGTGTTTTCCATACCAAAACGTTTTATAAGATTATTACAATATTTTTCTTAATTAATAAAAATTCCATTACTTATTTTCTAATTTGTAAACCAAGAAAATATGAAAGTTCTCCCATGTGAGACATTTCAAATTCTCTTGTCATAATATTGGAAAATTCTTGACATAATTTTTCGCTCGTGGAACCAAAAATAATGTTATCTAAATAAATCTATATTATTAAAATATCATTTTTATCTTGTTTTATAAATAAAGTTTGATATACTTTTCCAATTTTTAAAATTTATTAAATAATTTTTAAGATGGTCATACCAAGCACGAGGTGCCTGTTTTAAACCGTATAAAGCCTTTTTTAATTTATACACATGATTTGGAAAATTTTCATATAAAAATAAAGGTGGTTGTTCTACCTATACATTTTCTTTTATAAAACCATTTTAAAATGCACTTTTTACGTCCATTTGATATAATTTAAAGTTATTAAAGAATGCATAAGCTACTAAAATGCGTATAGCTATTATACGAGCTACATGAGCAAATGTTTCATCATAGTCTATTCCTTCTTCTTGATTATAACCTTGAGCAACTAACCTAGCTTTGTTACGAATAATATTTCCTTGCTCATCGGCTTTATTTTGTAAACCCATTTGGTACCGATAACCATTTGATTACTCAGTCTAGGAACTAAATCCCAAACTTCATTTCGTTCAAATTGATTTAATTCTTCTTGCATAGCTATAATCCAGTAATCATCAGTTGAGGCTTCTTTAGCATTTTTGGGTTTAATGTTTGAAAGAAAAGCTACATGACCCATTTGATTTAGTTGATTTCAAGTTCTTACGTTAGTATTTACTTCTCCAATTATATTTTCAATAGGATGATTTCTTAGAAGTCTTGGTGGAGTTCGAATTTCATTATTATTTGGTAAATTATTGTCTTTAATTTCCACATTATTTTCAATATTTTCAATATCATCTACTGTGATATTTGATTTAGAAATAATTCCTTCATCTTCATTTTTATGATTAACTTTGAAATTTTCATCGAATGACACATAAAGTGTTTCTTCGATTACTTTATTTCTTTTATTATAAATTCTATAAGCTTTGCTTCATTCCGAATATCCAATGAATATTTCTTCATCATATTTTGGATCGAATTTACCAAGTTTGTCTTTAGTATTTAAAAGAAAACATTTTGAACCAAAAACTTTAAAATATGATATGTTAGGTTTTCTTCCATTAAAAAGTTCGTATGGAGTATGTTTTGTTAATGGTCTAATGGACACTCTATTTAAAACATAACAAGTAGTTGCTACAGCTTCTGCCCAGAAGTGTTTAGATAGAGTACTTCCATTTAATAAAGTCCTAGCACATTCTTGAAGTGTTCTATTTTTCCATTCTACAACTCCATTTTGTTGTGGAGTTCTAGGAAATGAAAAATTATGAACAATTCCTTTCTTATTGCAATATTTTTCAAAAGATTCATTATCGAATTCGCCACCATGATCACTCCGTATATTTTTAATTTTTCAATATTTTGAAATCTTTTAGCAAATATTTTAAAATTTTCAAAAGTATCATTTTTATTTATCAAAATATTGTCCAAGTGAATCTTGAAAAATCGTCTACAATTATGAAAACATATCTATTATGGTTTACAGATTGAACTTGAGTTGGTCCAAAAAGATCTAAATGCAATAACTCAAGTGGTTTTAATGTAGAGATTATTTTCTTTGATTTAAAAGAAGATTTAGTTAATTTTCCTAACTGACAAGCATCACAGATACTTTTTACTTTAAAATTCATTTTTGGCAAACCTTTTACTAAATTATTCTTAGATAATTTGCTTATTGCTTTAAAATTTATATGACAAAATCTTTTGTGCCATAACCAAGGATCATTTTCTTTGGCTACTAGACACATATTTGTGTTATGATTAACTTTCATATTTAATATGTATATATTTCGTTCTCTAGTTCCTTCAAATATAAGATTATTATTTTGATCAAATATGTTGCACATATTTTCCGAAAAAACCTTTATCGCATAATTGACTTATACTAAGCAAATTATGTTTTGAATTTTTAACTAGTAAAACATTTGTAATAAGAGGTAAGTTTGATGTACCATCATTGCTCACATGCCTTTGCCGATGATATAACCTTTGGAATTATCTCCAAATGTGAAAGATCCTCCATCTGAGTAGATACTGTTAGTCAGCATATCTTTGTTTCCTATCATATGTTTTGAGCAGCCACTGTCGAGTATCCACTTTCCTCTTTTTCTAGTTGGTACCTGCAAAAAATATAGAAATGACATTGGTACCCACTTTTTATTAGGGTGCTAAGAGTTAGATCTTAGGAAACCAAACCCAATGGGGTTTAGAGTTCCCTTTATAAGTATTTTTTTCATTTTTATGAACTGAATTCATAAAAGACTTATTATACTTATTTTTTATTAAATTATTATTAGTTTTTGGTACCCAAATCTTTATAGTATTTGTGTTGCAAACATCTTTCTTTTGAGTGAAAACCTTTGGTTTTGGTTTTGCTTTTACAAAATTCTTCTGTAAATTGAAATTTTTATAGGGTGGGTTATTCTTCTTTGAAATTGGTTTTGAAGAATTTGTACATCCTAACCTTTCTTATTAAAAGTAGTTTGAGAATTACTAATAATTTTAGAAAGATTTTCTCAACCTTTACTAAAATTAGATACATTTTTAGTGATACTATCTAACTCAGTTTTGAGACTGGTATTGTTTAATTCAAGAACTTTGACATTTGATTTTAAATCATGATTTTCTGAAGCTAATGTCGTATTCTTTTCTTTTTGCACTTCATTTCATTTGATAGCATAGTGAGTTGAGAAGAAACGTTAGACAAAGATCCTTGTGTTTTAACAAGTTCTTCCTTTAATATTTTCTTTTCATCTCTAAGCATATCAACTTCTATTTCACTTCTGTTTAATTTTTCTGGAGCATCTTTACACTTTCTTTTGATTTCTTTTAGTTTATCCAAAAGCTCTGAATTTATATCTATTAAATCGTCAAAAGTTAGATCACTTACATCGTTAGTCGAAGCCATAAAACAAACGTTGGTTTTTTTAGAATCACTGTCAATGTCACTATCTGATGATGAAGACGATTCTAAATCATCCCATGTAATAGAGAATGCTTGCTTATTTTTGTACTTGTCCTTTTTATTCTTGTATCAGTCTTTCTTTCAATCAGGACAGTCCTTCTTTATGTGACCCTTCTTATGACATTCATAACACTCGAGATTTGAAGTTGATGGTTTATTGGTATTGTCTCTTCTGTTATTACTGAATTTCTTATTCTTTCTAAATTTCTAGAAGTTTTTGAAGTTCTTTGCTATAAATGCCATGTCATCTTCATCCGAGTCAAAGTCTTCTTGTTTAGCCTGAAAGCTATATTCTTTCTATCTTGGGCTTGATCTCGTTTTACCTGCAAATTTACTTTATATGACATGAGATTTCCTATCAACTCTTCAGGTTTGATGGAAGAAATGTCATTAGCTTCTTCAATAGCTAAGACTTTTCGTTCACATTCACCCGTTAAAGAGTTTAGAATTTTTGAGACAATATAAAAATCTGAATATTTTTCTCCAAGTGCTAATAGTGAATGATATATGTCTTGGAATCTAGAGTACATATCATTTATAGTTTCATTTGGTTTCATTCTGAAGTTTTGGAACTGATTTTTAAGCATAGAAATCTTGCATTGTTTCACTTTGTTTGTTCCTTCATGTGTAACTTTAAAAGTTCGCCAGATTTCATAGATAGATTTACACATACTAACTCTATTAAATTCATTCTTATCTAAAGCACAAAACAACATATTCATGGCTTTTGCATTTGAAGTAGCATCTATTTTTTGTGTTTGACCATTGTGCATATGGTGTTGTAGGTATAGTGTATTCGTTCTAAGTGATATTCCAAGTATCATATCCATTTGCTTGCATATAAATACTCATCCGAGTTGATCAATAGTTATAATTCAAACCATTAAATAGTGGTGGTTGTGCAGTGGATTGACCTTCAATAAAACTTGTGTTAGTGTTATTTTCCATATTAACTAAATATCAAATAACTATGCTATGACACTAGGGATTTTTATACTGGTTCGAACTTCCCGTTCTAAGTCCTGTTCCAGACTCCTTCTGGAATTTAACTATCAACCCTCACTGACCTAGAGGAATAAGTATTACACCGCCTGAGCAGCCGAACAGAACTTCTACCACCTAAGCAACTGAATAGGACTTTAACCGCCTGAGCAACCGAGCAGGACTTCAATAATACAGAGAATTATGTTGACTGAATGTGCTTTTTAATAGCACAGATAAGTCTTTAGAGTACACCCTTCCTATAATCTTCTCCTTTGTGTTATTTTGTGTAATTTGTGAAGATAGGAAGTTTAATAAATCACTAATGAAATTTTGCTTGAATGTACAAGTGATTAGAATGAGAGTTTGAATGCTAATGGCAGAATTGTTAGACAATATGTATAAGAGAATAGAATCAGAAAATTAGATGATCAAAACAAATGATTTGAAGGCTATGTATAGTGTTTAAGTGTTGCAACTTATCGTGAAAAGTAGCGATCAAAAGATACGGAAACAACTCTTGAATCAAGGGTTGTTTCATTCGATGAAGTGAAGCGACTTTTCAGAAAAATAGTCGTTATGCAATTTCAATCGCCTGAACAAAAGAATTCAGTCAGCTGAAATATTTAAAATTCGAATCAGAGAAGAATCAATAAAAAAAACATCTTATTCAGTCGATTGAAATGGGTAGTTTAGTCGACTTAACATTCATATCAAATTGTGCATGTGCATAGATATTCAGTCGACTGAACTAGACATTTCAGTCGGCTGAATTTCATGTTTTCAGCCATATTCATGATTTTTCAGAAATACTTTTGTGTGAGAAAGTGTAAGAAGAACTTTGATATATGAACTATGATTTGGAAGCTTTGAAATTGCATGTGTGTGCATATACCACTTTGGAGATATTTTGACAAAAATTAACTACAGGACCTAGACCATAGACAAACCATAGACAATTTTGAAGCTTCCATCTGGAATCTGGTATGTAATCTATTTGTTGAGTAAAATAATATCTTCTCCTGCAAATATGGTTAGTTCACATAATATCTACTTATATAGTTGTCACAATCAAAACATCAAAAATACAAGGTTCTAACATATTTGTTGTGCTTGACACATTTTATAATGCTGTTGGTCTTAGAATTAACTGCAACAAGTATGCTATCTTGATTACTGGCATGAGTGATGAACTCAAAAGTGAGAATGCTTCTTCCTTCAACCTCCTCCAAATGCATTAGGGTATGCACTATCTTGGTACTCCTCTCACATCCACAAGAATCAAAAAATACCACTATCAAAGTCTCTACTAAAGATAACTCACAAGCTTGGCTCTTGGCATAAAAAATTCCTCACTGTTACTGGTAAGCTCACGATTGATTACTCTACCATATTCTCTATGCAAGTTTATTATTCTAGGATTTTTGTTCTTCCTAAAATTTTCCTATGCATGTTTGAGAAAGCCTGCTCTCAATTTTTTTATGGTAGGCTTCCCTTTTTCTACTAAGCCTAATCTTATTGCTTACTAAGCTAAAAAAGCCTCTTGATGAAGGAGGTCTTTCTATCAAGTGTCTGGTCTCTTGGAACATTGCTGCTACTTCCACACACATTGACTCCTTGTTCTCTAACAGATGTTCCCTTTGGAAGTTATGGACATATAAGCATTTAATAGGAATATAAATTTTGGAAATTGCATAAACCTCCTTTTTCCATCTAGTTGTGGAACTCTATCCTGGCCTGTAGAAACAAGTGTATTCATCTTGTCACAACCACCATATGCTTCAGTTCTTGTCTAAGTTTCTGGCATGCTTCTTGGTCTGGTCCTGGCACCATCCTAAGCAACATTCTTACCTACCATCAAATTATTCGATCCGGCATCCCTCTTATCGCAAAACTTGGTGTGTACTTCTATAATAATGCAGTTAACCTGCTCATAATAGCAACCCTACAATCAATAATCTTTGGACTACTATCAAGTCCAATAAATTTTCTACTTTTAATTTTGATGGTCTTCTTTGGGGTGAGAAAAAATGGTAAAGCATCAAAAATGTTTACAAAAATCTAACTGAATCTATCATTATATGTCCTTGGCACTCTAGGATATGGGATAAGCTTCAAAGTCATAATGACAACTTCCACTTCTGGAGAGTTATTAAAAATGGTATTCTAACTAAAAATCATTTATGTCATATTAGGATTCATCAACATGGCCCTATGTACTCTCTGTGGTATTGACGTTGAAACTTACACGCACATTTTCTTCTAATGTACTCTTATGTGCAGTCTTTAGGATGATCTCCTCATTACTTCTGGCTTTCCTAGTAGTAGTCTTTTGAGTGAGCTTGAATGGCATAGGCTATTTCTTAATAATAGGAAAAATACCTTGAAAAGATATGTTTATCATATTATGATAAGGAAGTTCATAAAGGTGTTTTGGAGTGAGAGGAACAGAAGAGTCTTTACTGGCATAGTCAAATCTCCTATTGAGTTGCTGCATCATGTTATGTCTAATTTTATGGTGCAATTGGTCTGCATGCAAATGCTTTTCCTTTCGAACCTAGTGATCTTTCCATTCGCAACTCTTACAGTCTTTTTTAACTGTTGTTTGAGTCTGCTTATAATGCATGTTTCAGTGTTTGTTGCTTTTTCTGTGTTGTGTTGGTGCTTGCTGATGTGCTTGTTGTGGTCTATGTGTGGTTGGGTTGGTGCTTCTTTATGTGCTCTAGTGCTTGTTATTGTTGCTGTGTGTGCTTTCATTGGTGCTTATTGTGGTCTCTGGTGCTTGTTTTTCATTTGTGTGTTGTTCTCCTTTTTTCTATGCATTTGTACTCTTCTGTTTGTGCATCTCCTTGCTTTTCTATTCAATAAATGAGGTATTGGTCCTCTTTAAAATCCCAGCTTTCTTTACAAAGAAAAACAAAATAAAATAAATTTTTGCATAAAAATATTACATAACATATATTACACAGAAAATTTATAAAATAATATTTTATAATTTTAATATAGATTTAAATTTACACTGTTTTTAATTTTAAAATATATTTAAATTCAAAACCAAAAGGAAATAAATTAATATATAAATATATATATATATATTGTCGAGAGTAATAATTTGCAAAAGCATAATTTGAAAATATATTTTATTATATATATATATCTAATTATACATATTTATATGTGTTGTATAAATTATTTAAAATTAATAAAAGATTATTTCAATAAATTATTTTTTGTTTCGAATTATATATTATACACATATATAGGTGTTAAAATTATTTTATAAAATAATATTTATTTAATTTAATTATTATATATATATATATTTACATACATACATACATAAATACATATATATATGTATATAAATATATATAAATTTTATAAATGTTTTATATATAAAAAGTATATAACTAGCATTTAATATATATGTGTATGTATGTATTTATTTAAATTTATATTGTATATTTACTTACATGTTTTATTATAATACAAACATATACATATTTAGACAATGAATCGAATACAACTGGGACTAACATGTCTATTACGGTGTAAATCCCAACATCTATACATGGGCATGTTTAACCATGTACACATTGTTCTATTGCACGTGCATGCACACATATATGTGTATATGATACACACACATATATTATAATACAAAATATGTATATAATAAGGAAATCTTTGGTTGAAGGTTTTGAAATGACATAAATTCCCTACATATTCAGTAATGATCAAAGGGGATTTTTGTCAATCATAATGGCCACATTTCCATAATATCTCACCATTTTCTCTCATTAATGCGAGCTCTTTATGCCATCATTCCCGTAACCCTCATCCTCTTCCCAATGACGCAAACTTCTCACATTTTTTACTCATCCCCTTATTCGTTCCATTTCTAATTTTATTTTCAAATTGTAGGCTCATTCTCGTCTTTTACTGATTGTTGAGGCCTAGGAAGAGATTTGCTTCATTTATAAAAACACCAATTTGTTTTATCTATTTCATTACTACTATTTTGGGTTAGACTTTTTTCTATTATTTTATAATCAGTTGATTTCTACATGATTTTGGGATTCTTGAATGATATATATGATAACAAAAGTTGCTGCTTTGATTCTGCTCTAGCTAATCCAACATATCAGTAATCAAGTAATCGTTAACGAACAGTTACTTGATTCAATTATAAGGATTGTCTAGGGAAAAAAGGTTAATGGTGCTATTGCAACTAAAACCATTAGTACTTATTGCAGAGCAAACTAAAACCATAAATTATTCAGCGGAACAATCGTTACTATAGTTTCGAGTTATAGTTGTTTGATTAAATTCATCAACCACTAAGCTAACACAAAAAATTTGTTTTAAATTTGATATTTTTATATATAAAATAAAACTTTATATATAATTTAAATAGAAAATTTAGAAAAGTTCTAAATGAATTAGACTACTAGGCCCATCAAAGGTCCAAATAGGTAAATTTTTTGAAATTTACTCAATTATCCCACTGCATGCTGGCACAATTCCAACAATGGTATTAGAGCCTAATAGCCTATGCGGTTTAAATTATCCATATTAGGGCTAACTAATTAAGCTTACAACCCAATCAGTAGGGTGTCTAAGAAAGGTATCATCTACACTGGAATGTTAGGTAATCAAGTATCTTGTCCTTCTTGGCTACCGACCTGGTCCGAATAGTTATATGAGCCCAAAGGTTGCCTCTAATAAAAGAGACTCAATTTGAATTGGTCTTGGGCTAGTTTCAAAATTGTTTAAATTACAAAGTTAATTTTAAAATAAAACACATTATAAAAGTTATAATATAATTTTTCAAAGTATTTGAAAATGTTATAAAATTAATTTTGAAAATATTATTTATTTATAAGATTAATGAAATAAATGAATTAATTAAACAAGTTAATTAATTAAATATATATACATGTATAATATATATAATGATATATGTTATGTTGTCTTGAATTGTTTAGGACAAGATGAGTATGCATGAGTGTATAAAAGAATTTTTGAAATTAATAAATTTAATGAAAATTATTTAATTAAATAAATTAATGAAAAATTAATTAATAAATTAAAATACATACATATATATATAAGATATATGGTATTACTATAAAGTCTGTAGTATATATATTCAAATACAATATGTTATAATTGAATAATGTAATAATTAATTAAAGTGCTAATTAATTAAATTAATTAAGTAAGATTTAACTAATATCAAGTTATACATAAAATATTATATAAGTTAAATAAAGTATAAAAGTTATATAATAATAAAACTTATATAATATAAATATATAAACTAAAAGTGGAACACTGAAGAAACCCTAAATAGACTTACGGAATAAATACATACGTAACAGTATGTATACCGTGATTTCTTATGTGTCCACATGTGAATCACTAGGGTATTTCTTATGAAATAACGAAACACATTATTTCATAAGTCATATCACTCAATTAAATATATTGCAGATAATGAGTCTTTAATGTAAGTGTTGTCCTCTACCATTTATATATTAATAAATTACCTGCATACTCTCTTGTAGTTGAGCGAACTCGAACTAGAAATGTTATGTGTAGTATTATTAATATATTGACTAAATGTGGTAAGATAACTATATGTATTTATTGAGAAAACTCAACGTACATATACTATACGTACGTTGTCGTGAAATGGTAGGTAAGAGGGAATAATTTCTTTCGATTTATTAAGCAAACTCAATGAGATTATGACAATGAAGGATGGGTTAGGAGTTGTATATGATACAATTGAAAAGGAGTTGTTTATCATTTGTGGGGCTATGATTTGTTGAGCAAACTCAAGATCAGAATCCTAAGACAGACGGTTTTAACATCCACTAGTGAAGTCGAAATACTTCTATGTTTTGTCTTAGAGTTTGAAGAAACATAAAAGACTAGTTGGAGCCTTATTAGAAAAATAAAATGTAACATTTAACGTTTCCAATATTGTAAGAACATCTACTATATAAAGTTATGATAATCTACTTCGATAAATTTATGCAATTAATATAATTCATAAAATGTTTATAAATTATAATATACAAATGAACAGAATTATTATTAACAAATATAAAATATACTTACTAATAAATTTTTGATTGATGATCCATGTAAGCGCCTAATTATACAACCACTAAATACATTCGTAACTTGGTCACTTACGAGTTTACTTGCCCCATGCTATGTATTGTCTTTAATGAGTTTCGAACTCGGAGAGCAATAAAAATATGGATATTTGATTCATATACGATCACTATAAATGTTATATGGTAAACAATCATAATTGTAATGTACGAAACCTCGATGAAATTAGTTCATTGAAATAACAAGGAAAACTGTTGTGTAAGATTGTGTATTCAATATAATTGATTACCATAATGATATTGTCATGTTAAATGTAATACTCGACCAAAGGCTGCAACATAGATCTGACAAGTCGATCATTGAACTATCGGTTTTATAAGTTTACGTAAAGCGTAATTTATTTAATATCCTTAAGAGTTAAGGAAGACCAAATACACTTTTGTAAAGAGTTCATTATGATATTGTAGCAAGGATTTTCTTTGAGTGGTTTGATTATTTAGAAAGGAAATCGAATGTATAAGCGTTGATGTATCTTAATGCATAGTTGGGATAAATAGAGTGAACGGTCACTTCTACTTCATAAAGAAACATCAGATTGGAATGAAGAGAATGAATGGTCACTTCTGCTTCATAAAAAACATCAGGAACAAGAATTGTAAAATAATAATAGATACTTAACATTGGAATGAGAAATATGACTTCTATTCCAAAATATATTTTCACATAGAAAATAATTTTCTATGAGATTTTTTTTTGAGTTCAAGAAGGTTGATCTGAAAACTCTCAAGTGTAAATTAGTTACAGCAAACGAAATAAATAGTCTATATTAAGTGGTTGAACGGAGCTTCGTATTTCATACGCTACTATAGCAACGGTGAAAATATGGGAGGATGCCATATAGCACTTATTGATCGTATCAAGTTATGAATTTTTTTTCATAAAATGTACCAAACATTATTTATGAAATAATTTTTATTTTTCAGTGGTGATTGAAAAATAGACATAGTTTTATTTCAATATGAATATTATAAATATTCGTTATAAAATTAAAATTATATTACTGGTATTTGTGATGCATTGGAGAAATATAGAAGTATATAAATTTATTTGCAATTAATTTGGAATTATCGACTAAGCCACAGTCTTGAGAAATAATTTTTGATTGTATGATTATGAATTATACGGTACTAGTAAATTATATCTCAGACAATTAAGGGAAAAGCACCTATTCATTGGGAGCATCATAAGAGTTGATGAACTCTACGGATTGATGCATATAGATGTATGCAATCGAAAGTTTATTAATTCCAAAATGGTTCCATATATTTTGTTATATTCACCAATGAGTTATCACCAACATCGATATGTGTATTTGATACACATATAATATGCCTGTGATAAGTTCATTAAATATAAAGCGCAAGTAAATGAAATTACATGCAATGGAAAATAAAATGGTTTGATTTGATCGAATAGGTAAGTATATTGGAGAGATCTGAACGTGCCTAAAGTGAATAAATATTCAATCTCAAAAGTCACTCCTCCCTATGGTACATAATGATGTATCAATAAGAAGTAATTGAACTTTATGGACAAAGTACGATTAATTGTAGGTGAAGTTGACTTATGTTTATTCTATAAGGTTGTGTATTTAAGAGTAGTACATAAGGTTAGACTTAATTTCATTTAAAGAATAGTTTACAAAATCATACAAGATAAGTGTTTATAAGAAACTCCAACATATCCTAGGCCAAGGAGTTGGCAAGTTGTGCGAGTCGAAAGACTACACGTAATAATTGTTCGTGAGGGATCTTGTATGAATCGCCCCTAAAAGAGATTTGGGAACGATTGTCATTGGATGACTAACTTATGTTTTGAACATAAGTATCATAAACTAAAACTAAATCAGTTTTATAAATAAGGAAATTCATAAAGTGTTTATGAACACCTATTCCATTGCACCGAAAACAATTGTTGTTTCAAGAAGTGCGAACTTCGTAGTGAAGGAATTTCTTTTAGAAGTTATTGGTAGTAAAATGGATTTGGATATGATCAAAAGATAAAAACGATTATGTGGGATGAAATGAAATTAACCTAACCTAAACGAACACATCACATTAGAGTATCTAATAAGTATTCTCACAAATTGAAGAGAAACTATGAGTTTCTTATCCATATCAGGAATAAATAATCCTCGGTTGTCAATTAAACCGTTAAGAGTATTGACTCACAAATCCAAAAGGATTCCAAGTATGTTATTAAAATATTATTTTGGTAGTTGTACCCAAAAGGATATGATCCATCGGACGTGAATGTGTCTTCAAGAGCAGGACTAATGCAGTTGGAATAAAATGAGCAACATTGATAAAAAATAAAATCGTAAATTACAATTGTTGAAATTATGCATAATAGATTCGTTATTCAACAAGCTTGAGTTAACTTGGATTTACTCACAAAATTATCCTTAGGTATGACTTTGTGCTTTGGTACATATGTGTTGAAATGGAAAATTCTAAATAATGATTTAGAATAGACTATTTGCACATAACAACCAAAGTTTCTCAAAATCGGTGAGAGCGATATTGAGTTTATGGGTTTTTGGATATGATCCAAGAAATGATATAAAAGTATCATTTCATAAGCATTAGAAATGAATAAGTATTTTGATATAAATATCAAATAGTTTGATTTTCAGTCAAAATTCAGAGGAAGCACGTGTCCATAAGAAAGAACGCTAAATGGTACATAGATATTTCTAGATTATAAATAAATAACATACTACTGATTGTTAATGATATACTTATGTAAAAATTAGCAATAGTTTGGTTGTTTAATACTCAATATTGGATTTGTAAATTATATATTTATGATAATAAGTATAATGGATGTTGGGAATGTCCCAAATGATATGCATAGACACCGTATTAAAATGTTTAATATGGAATATGTAAGATGGATTTCTTATGTATTGATAATAGGAATTATCATACATGTTGTATTGTCGACAATATCATATTTTGCTAATGTGTTTGATGCATGAAGAAAATATCAAATATGAATTAAGGTCACTAAATGGTAGTTTAGAATGTTCTTGAGTATTTACGAAATACCCTAGAATTGTTTACAAAATAATGAACTTTTTATGAAAGAGTGTTTGGACTTAAATTTCATAAGTACTATCCAATATAGTATATAAATATTAAATTCATGTTCAAACCTTAATTAAGATGGTTTAAGTTAGAAATGATCCGAATGAAACATTGTGGCTGCTTCAATGAAAAGGTTAAGTACATCATCTTGAATGGCGCCACAATAAAGCAATGCGTGTGTATGCACAAATTTCTAACTGAGCTAGGGGTTATTCCAAGTATTAAGAAAACTAATCTTTGTTTAGTGATAACAATGTAATAATAAGAGCTCACTAGAAGTCCATAATGATACTTCGAAGAGTTCCATATGATAAAAGTAGTTTATCTGCATCAGAGAGTGTTGATTAACGAGTAGAAAATTAAACAGCATAGCAGATCCATTTACAAAAGGTCTAACTCGATCGGTTCTCATCAAACTGATTGAAGGTATGAGATTGAGAATCCATAATTGGCCTCAAGCGCAACTGGAAGATTGATAGAGTCAGGGGTATACCCTAGGGGTAATTATATAATACTTACATATATCTAACTCGATAACCAATCTTGTTCAAAATAAAAGGTGTTTTCTATCTATTATATGTTTGATATAATGTGTTATATATTAATTAATTAATTTAATTAAAAGTATATTTAATAGGAATTTCATATATGGTATGTTTTGTGATAGTAGTTATTATGCATTATAACCATGAGTGATTTATCATAATAAAATAAACATACTATTTTAAATATTCCTTTCTAAGATGTATCGAGGCTGGATATCGATGCATATGTTGAGACTAGAGTATTAACGCTCTCCAAATATTGTGTAGTGTATTACTCGTTGCTTCTGGGGGCACCAAGGTGTTACACAATGAAGTTATTAGATAATTATGGAATGACTAACTCGATGGTCTTCTGTTAATTAATATAACTAAGGTCAGACAGAAAATACCGGTGTGAATAAATTACATACTTCCCTTGACTTAAGAATACGATTGATCTTCAATGTGTAAGCTTTGCTTTGATTATAGTTAAATTGTGGCACGACGTCCATCGAACGACTATAGTTGGGTCAAGTGGAAGCACTAGAAGTGAAACACTATTCAGGAGAGGATTCATCTCCTCGGTTACATGTGGTTAGTATCACGGTCAAATGAAGTCAATTCAAAGTCAAAATCTCTTGTTGGAGTAGTTTGATTAATAAAAATTGTTATTATTGAATCAGGGACTTTATATTTGGACTATAGAGTTGAATATGGACAATATTGGAATTTTGACCATTACTAAATTCCACAAGTCGAAAGTGATATAGTTATGACGAATAGAATTGGTGTAAGTAATTGTCACTACCGGGTAACGCTTAATAAAGTAAAATTGGATTTTATCGAAACCAAGTAAGCGATAAATTTGGCCATAATGTCACACCACCTGCTAAACTACGTGTGAACATTAATATTTGAAATGTTCAATATTAATCACTGATATTCTATTTTATCATCTGATTTAACTAATTTGTAAATTGTTGCAAATTAATTAATATTTATGAAAAATTAATTATTAAATTTGATTTGATGTATTTTGAACAAAATTAAATAGTGCGTTTATAATAGTTATATATATACCGTTTGATATAGGATATCGGTGTGCGGTTAAATAAGATTTAAAATTACATTGAATATTGTTCGGACTTAAACCAGATTTGAGGCCCATATGGGCATGATATTTTCGGCTGTAGGGTGCAATGTTTGGCGGCCATATGATTGAAATTGGAGAGGATTTGAATGGTTAAATTGTGTGGAATTGGTAAGAGAGAGATATAAGATGTGGTCCACTTTTCTCTCCCTTGACTTCATATTTATCTATCACCTTTTATAACATTTCTTTTTACACTTTTTCTCTCTTCTCTCTTTGATAATTACGACCATCAACCATTCTTCCTAAACTCCAAAAATCCAAGTACAAACTTACATCAAAACTCTTTCATTCGTTCTCGGTGGTAAGGCAGTTTAGGAGCTCGCAACTTCTGATTTGTGAATGGACCTAAGGGGATCGATTCAATGTTTCAAAGTGTATGCAAGGGCTTTGGTCAAAGCTAATTCTTTGTTTTATTTTTTCATATATATATATATAATTTATATAATAGGATGTTAAATTATATTACGAATCTTGTATATTGAAATGCTGTCACAAATAAGTTGGTTGTGTATATTATTATATCTATACATATAAAAAAAATATTTTGTATGCTTGCTTACTAAAAGCTCATGGCCTGCAAATTAAAAAAATTATATAAATAATAATATTAAATGAACTAATTTTTCAAAATCCATATTTAATAAATTAAATATATACATATACATATACATACATATACATATCATATATTTTATTTTATATTTATGTATAATACGTATTCAAGAATTAAAAATAATTTTTTATTTTGAAAAAATGTATATATTTATTTATTTAACCTAGAAATTGTTTATGTAATATGAAATACTTGTGTATGTGTGTGTATTTGTTATATATAATAAAAAAATTACTAAATATATTACATAACATATTTTATACAAAATATTTCGAAAATAATATCTTTAAACTCTTTTATTTTATTTTACATGGTTTTTAATTTTAAAATATATTAAAATTCAAAACCAAAATGAAATAAATTCAAATATATATATATAGGGCCGAGAGCAATAATTTGCAGAAGTATAATTTAAAAAAAATTATTATATATATATTTAGATCTAATTATACATATTTATATGTATTGTACAAATTAATTTAAAATAAAATAAAATTTTATTTTAATAAATTATTTCCAGCTTTTATATTATATATCACACACATATATAAATGTCATAATTATTTTACAAATTAATATTAATTAATTTAATTACTTTATATATATATGTAGATATATATATAGATATATATTTATATATATGTAGATATATATATATAAATATAAATATAAATTTTATAAATGTTTTATATAAAAATTGTTTATAACTAACGTTTAAAATATTTGTGTATATATATATATTTACATTTATATTTTATATGTACTTGAATATATTATTATGATACAAACATATACACATTTAGACAGTGAATAGAATACAAGTGGAGCTAAAATGTTCGTTGCGGTGTAAATTCCAACATCTATACACAAGTTGGTAAACCACGTACACATAGTTTTGTTGCACGTGCACATACACACATTTGTGTATATGATACACACATTGATATATATATATATAGACACACACACACACATATATTATAATACTATATATAAAATAAAACTTTGTTTATAAGTTCAAATAAAATATCCATTTTATTTGACCGAAAATTTAGAAAAGTTTTAAATGAACTAGACTACATAGGTCCATTAAAAATCCAAATAGGTAAAAAATAATATTGAAATTTACCCAATTATCCCACAGCGTGTTGGCCCAGTTCAAACAGTATGGAATTTTTTGAAATGCAGTAGTAGATGCGTAATTTCCTGTTATTTACCATATTTGATCCCAAAAACAGGTACATTTTCTAATGGAAAACTTAATAGAGTTAAGGGTTGTCTTAGGGAAACTCTATAATTTGATTATATAACTTAAGTTTCTCTTTCGAATCTTGTTTGAAATAAAGTAATCTTATGGTTTTAGTTTGTATTGTATATACTGGTATATTATGATATAAATTATGTTTAAATATATTACATATGTACAAGTGGAAAATCCCTCGGAATTATATTTAATTGATCATAGTTATGAATGTGTTCATAACCATGAGTATTGAATCGTGTTAATATATACTTGTCTTTAAACTTTCCTAATCAAGATACATTGGGACTCGAATATCGATATATCCATTGAGACAGGCGTATATAGTTCTCTCCTTACAGTGGATGCTGAATCACTCATGATCATCAAAGGAAACAAAGGATTATGTAACAACCCGCCATCTATAGTGCCCCAACCTACATTTGAAAGTGGCTTGGCATCGCAGATGTCTTTGACGATGGATCATTTTAGGTAAAGTATAAAACAGATCACATAACTATCTACAAAAGTCTATACTTTCTAAAACTCACAGCGGAAGGAAATAAATATAATCCCAAATAAATAAAACAAGTTGTATGTAACGACCCGTATTTTTACGGATCAAAACATTGTAAAACAGTTGTTATTTGATCGAAGTATGGTTAAGTTGTTCAGAGCCTAGGTCGTTCGGAGCTTAGGTCGTATAATAGTTAGGTCGTAGACGACTTATAGGAGTTGGCGACCTAAGGAAGATAGTGGTAGTAGTTAATGACCTAAGGACTGGACGAGGTAAGGCTTAGGTCGTATGACAGTTAGGTCGCGTATTGGTTTAGGTCGTATGCTAGTTAGGGACGACCTATAGGATTTGACCGACCTTAGGAGTAAACGACCTAAGGAATAGGCGACTTAAGGAAGAACGGCGACTTAAGAGTTAGCGGCATAGGAAACTGGGTGAGTTAGCGACTTAAGAAATGGACGACCTAAGGAGTTGGCGACTTAAGGGATAGGTCGGTTGAGCGACTTAAGGAGTTGTTGTAGTTAGGTCGTGAACGACCTAAAGTGATGCTGTGTTTAGTTAGGTCGTGAGCGACCTAAGTTTAGCAGTTACGAGTAGTTAGGTCGTTAGACGACCTAAGGAAGTTAAGTCGTTGGGCCATTAGGTCGCACACATGAGTATAGTTAGGTCGTGACATTATTAGGTCGTGACATTTTTAGGTCGTGACATAGTTAGGTTGTGGCTTCTATTTCGTTAGGTCGGCACTGTTGCTAAGCCGCTTGAGTGTGTTAGGTCGTAGGTCACGCGCATATGTTAGGTCGCATATGTGGTAGGTCGCGCGCATGTGTTAGGTCGTAGGTCGTGGATAGTTAGGTCATGGACGACCTAAGGGGGCGGACGACCTAAGGAAATCAGCCTATAAATAGGTGGGTTTTTCTACACTTTTTGGGATCCGGATTTCGAAGCGACGAAGTGCTGCTATTTTAAGAGCTCGAGTTCTACACTTCTTCACTTCTTTTCTCCACTCTAATCTTGTGATTCCTTCCATCCAAGATCGAAGATCAAATCGAAGATCCAAGAGCTTAGATTGAAGATCTTCATCCATCGAAGAGAGATTTCATCGTGTGAAGCGGAATTTTGATAGATCGAGTTAGATTCTTCGCTGTCCAGATCTGAAGTGTGTTGCTTTTGAGGTGTTTAGGTGATTTGGTGAGTGGTGATTATCTCTCACACGGATCCAAAGGAGTATATCGGATTGATGGCTTGATTTGGTGTTAAAATAGTGATTTCCATGCATTTTCATAAACTAAAGTGTAGATCTATTGTTCATGATAATTTGACATCCATTTTACTACATGTTAACCTATGTAAGTTCATTCATCAAGTTGTAGAGATATTGCTCATAATTCATGCTTGTTAGATTTAGACTCTTTATTCACAGAATTGCCATTATTGTTATAATTGTTTATTAGATCATGTTTGAATGCTTGATTACTTGGATTAATGATTGACTTGATTGATTGTTATGAATTAGTTGATTGATGATTTGATTTGGAAAGTTTGTTGGAGATGATTCAAAAGCTAAGGGAAAGGGTCTTGAATTGGAAAAGCTGCTCGTGGCATATGTGGCGGATGATGAAGCTCATATGGATAGATTTGATGATGATGTTGAGATGAGGCTTTGCTATGATGAGATGATGCGAGGCATGATATGAGATAGCCTTGGTTTAATCCAGACGGGATCACTCCAAGCATGTTGATGACTCGGTGAAATGGTTCGAGTTAGAGGATAATGGTTGGCTCGAGAGGCGCTTGAGCTAGTATGGAAATAGTCGTCAAGGAGGATGACTAGAAGGCTGAGGTTTCATCGTTGTTGAAGGTTCTAGCAGACTCAAAGCTAGAGTACGTTGGGCAGATTCGATAGTCCCTAAAGACTATGATTGTAGTCGAGTACTCTGGGCAGATTCGATAGTCCTAGGCACGAGCTGCGACGACGTGCGGAGTTATGTCTAGAACCGGGGTTGCCATTAACCCTTGACGGACAGCTGAAAGAATGTGCCGGTCATTCAATTAACGGTGGTATCGAAGCAATGATAACAGTGATAGCCAGAGTCATGGATGTTTGGTTGTATCGTCATTCGGTTTCAAGAGCGGTATTTTCCAGGTGCTTATCTGATCTTGGTTTAGGCCTTGGGGGTTTGTACTTGGAAAACATCGCCCTTGACTCGAGTGATAATTGCTTTACTTTAAATGCTTGCTTTGCTATGTTGCTTATGCTTAGTGTGCGTCTGGGGGCTATCACTGTAGAAGGAGGTGGAGTGGGAGGGTTGGATTCCTATTCCTTTTTCCTTTATGCTCTTTTGGTATGTTGTTAGTTAATTTACCGCTTACTAAGACTGTTGTCTGACTCGAGGCTTTATGTTTAACTCTTATTGCCTTGGGCTGTTCATCCATTTTGGGATGGGCAGACTAGGTAGCAGGTGACAGGTGCTGTTCTTACTTTCCAACGATGCTGATGACGAAGACGAGTTGGAGACTTGCATATTATTTTCTTACTATATGTACTGGATGTTCCGCTGCTTTGTATAATTCTCTGAGTGTTATGTAGTGAGGCTTGATGTATTAACTATTCAGATGTTTGTATTCAACTATTATGAGGTTTAATAGAGATTATGTTCTGTAAAGCTTCACTATATATACTTTCTATTGTATTTTATCCATGCGCTGTGAGTTATACGATAGATTCTGCTGTTTTAATTTAACCTTGGCAATCGTCCATGGCTGCCTGGCACACTTTACAGCGCACTATTTCTATGTTCAGTGCAGGAGTCATGGGCGGTCGTCACATTGTAGTAAACAACTTCTAGTTACAAAATGTCTCTGAATGTTGAAACTAAATAAGCAGTCTAAATGTATGGGAAAATATCAAATAGCTAGTTGATAGCTAATTAGTAAATGCGTGTCTCCATCATACTATCGCATCTCTAAATTCACCACCAGTCCTCTCCATCTGCTTATTAGAGTAAACAAAAAGGCGAAAGAAATAAAGGGGGTCAAACGTACGTCTAGTGAGTGATATGCATCATATAACCGTATAGTATTAATAAGCTAGTAAAACAACGCTATGCTCAAAAATCATACCTTAACCCGTATCACCTACACCTAAACAAGTTAGCTAGACACAATATGATACTATAGTGACATCATATGTTAAGGGCTCACTAAAATCTACCTTATATCTAGTCATATACACACGATCGGCTCCAAAGTCCTAACTAGCATGTCAGAGATCGATTGCAACACGATTAAGCCTAAAGTCCTAATTCATTATCAACAAAAATGTATGCGACTTACTATTGAGGAATTATATATCTCTACCAACTATTGTCAAACCATAAGGGATTTACTATTGAGGAACAAAATGTCTTAGCCCACTATCACTATATCATAAATGACTTGCTACTAAGAAACTATATGTCTCGGTCCGCAACCGTCACATCGTGCACCGAGGACTTGACTCCTTTGAATGTACCCCATCGTTAAATCGTTAGCTAGAAACTATATGTCTCAACCCACTATCATCAAATCGTAGGTGACTCGCTACCGAGGAACATGATGCCTCAGCGCACTATTGCTAAATGTTAAGTGACTTGCTACTAAGAAAAAAGATGTCTTAGTCCACCATCGCCAAATCGTAAGCGACTCGCTACTAAGAAACATGATATCTCGGTCCACTATCGCCATGTTGAACAACGTACAATGAATCTACCAAAACAAGACGCTTTCCAAAAGTATCTCGAAACACAGTAAACAATATGCCAAAACATTTCTCGTATCGCCATGATCCCGATGCAACGGACTGTACATGGAATAGAGGTTGTATGCGAGAGTATAAGCGTTTAAAATTAAGGATAATATCAAAACTATTAAATAAGAATTTAATTATTATACTATATATTTTTTCCCTTCGTGTGCTTGCTACTATGCCGTCAAACCCTGAGTTCACGTTTACCCCCTCCAACCGCCAACTTCAAGCCTTAATTTGGCCGCCAAGGAGCTTCTTTCACGATCCAAGCCTAACACTGCCTCCACCACAACGAGCTACACCATCCTACCTTTGTCTAGTCACCCATGGTGGCCTCTTCCAGAACACCACCATCGACACTCAATGACATTTTACTACCGCCTTATCTTGAACTGGGATGATTGAAGACTTGCATGGGGTCTTTTCAGCCTCCTCTGCATGTCCATGCCCTCTGATCATCCTATCATGGTCGTTTCACTGTTGGATCGAAACGGACAATACTTATTTTTCGATGCATTTTTTGACCAATCTGTGCACCTAATCAACGAATGAACACCACCAGTAGATTCACATTTATGAGAACTACAATTTTGATATATAATATGTATAATTCAAAAAAATTTGTATTTCACATTTTTTAATGTGAGAGCGATTAACTTTATTAATTACAATTAAGAAAATTGATTTTTTAACCATCCAGCCATGGCATACTACATCCTAATTAGATATATAGTATGAGCACTTTTGTATTTTTAGGAGGGTCAATACTTCTTGGAGAAGTACCGTGCTAAAAAATGAAACATTGGTTAAAGTTTGAAATCGAAAGGTGTAGGTTAGAACTATGCCGAATGCCAAAAGGCACAATAGAGAACCGTGCTGAGGTTGTTACATCATTTGAGCATAAAGTGTAGCTAAGTACAATGCGCATGTGCAGTTAAAGCACTTAGCATATTTATAAAGGTAGAGGTGTAAAAGATTGTAGCGGGGATAAAGCGAGGATATAGCGGAGATGCAAAAAGCTTTATTGGAAATAGATTTAAATCTTCAAATTTAATTTATTCTCTTAATCTCATCATTTGTGTAGGAAAATGAAATAATTTTTAATCTATATAAAAAATAGATAATATCATGATTTATGGAGTCCCAACTTATTCACTAAAATTGGTTCTAACTTATATTGAGCACTTAGGCCTTAAACTTAGGTCTTTATGCTAACTTTGTTGATTTGGTTTAAAAGATAACAAGTGAAATTAACATTTTTCTGTTATTATTGCTAAAGTGGATGCTTAGCATGTGTAGCAGAAAATAATGGGGCTTTATGCTGATTTATTGTTTAGTAACGCTAAATTGAAAAGGCATAGTAACCAAAGAGTTCTATGCACTTTAGAGGGGTTTTATCAAGGCTTTAGCGCAGCTTTAACTGCATATTACCGTGCTAAGGTGAAAGAAGGCGAGATGTATAATGATGCAAACGAGTGAGGAATAATGCACTGTAATATAGATGATGGCAGGGTAGTACTACGCTAAAATGAATTTAAAATAGAAACCTAATACTTGACGATTAAGTAAAACTCGCAGAGCTTAATATGACTAATAAAAGAAGAACCTATACGAGAATGTGAACTCGGAGGCTATTGACGTCAAGTGGAGATGCTCACTCGAATGTACACCTTAGGAAGGTGAGGAGAGGCATTCAACTTCCAAAGGGATGTGAGACGTCCGGATGAGGTGTACACTCTCGAAATTGTATATGGATGATTCTTTACAATATAAATAAAAGAAAGATGAAATTGCATAGGGTCGATTCTTTGATGTATACATTATCGAAACACGAAACAACATAAGATGGATTCTTTGCGGTATAAATTAAAGAAAGAATAAACTGCATGAGGCTAATTCTTTGCACTATAAACTAAAGAAATATGAAACTACATGCGGCTAATTCTTTGCACTATAAACTATTGAAAGACGAAACTACATATGGTTGATTCTTTGCGCTATAAACTAAAGAAGAAACTACATATGGGTGATTCTTTATAATATAAATTATAGGAATATATGAACCTTCATAGGGCTAAATCATTGTAGTATAAATTAAAGAAAGACGATTTACTCAGAGTTGTACTTTGTAGTTCAAATTAAGGTTAAACTGAGCTACGCTAGGGGTGTGTTTTAGGATAATGATTTTCAAATGTCTAACTATCTAATGATGAACTGTGCATTTCAAAAGTAAGGAATACGAAGGGTGCACTTGAAAATCAGACCGACAAGGAAGTACTTTGGTTAGGGGTTAGCTAAGACTGGAAATATGTAGGGGTTTCGGAGATAGCCCTAATTTGAACTGTGCATGGCACTTGTTGCATTTATGTTTTATGCTTATGCTTATAAGGGAAGACCCATTCCATTTATGTCGGAGTTGTCTTACTATATGTCATGCTTTGGGTAAGGTATTATTCACACTAGGCTTTATGTCTGACCCGTGTTTTTATTATTATTTTTCCCATAAACTCACGTGTACTTGTTTAAGTAGGTTGAGTTTATGCACATAGGCAAGTTATCTTAAGAGCCAAAGGATGAAGACTGAAGACGAAGCAGGAGGCTTTGTTAGATAATAATGAATTTTTATTTCTTTTATTTGAATATGTTCAGGATGGTATCATCAAATGTCGGCTTGACACTCTACTATGCTATTTTTGACTGTAATTAGGCCCCATGTAGGTACGACTTTGGGGTTAATTTAACGAAATGTATGTAATGGATATTAAGACAATTTACATGTAATGTAAATATTTTAGCAGCTTCCTTTACCTAGACTATTAGACACACACACACACGCAGACTGAACTCACATTTGTCACTTGAAAATAATTTGGTGATGGCTGCAACATGATCGATGTTCATATTTGGTCTCAAAGTGGTGATTTTACCGTAGGCCACTAATAAAATTCTATGTTGTTTACTTTCTATAGTTATTTAATTTAATTTACAAAAGCATTTGATTAAATAGTAATTAATGGCATCAAACTAAGTATTGGATCGAATGGTTTGTGGGCAACATATGAAGTAAAATGATGGGGGAAGGCGAGTAAATATGGAAAGGGGATGAGATCTCAGAAAATGGTACTAAAATCTAAAAAGTTGGAAACGAATAATGGTAAAAAGAATTCTCAGACTATGAAGTGAATTTCATAGGATACAAAATGGTATAAACTGATAATGAAAATACTTGAAGGCTAATCATGGAATGACATGGGTAAAGGGAATTTAATATAAAGACGACTGGCTAAACCACGTAAAAACGGGTAGGGGATTACAATTCTAACCCAGTATGCCTTAGAGTAGACTTGGGACGCAAGTGTTACACCCATTTTTCACTAAAAAATAATTAGTTCCAAAAAGGAAAAGCGAAGGTGCATTAAAGCAGTGCCATATGGGTAGCGTAAGTTATAGGTACATGGGTTTTCATTATGGGAATCAAAGCACTACGGTATGAACATGACTTGAAGCAACATCAAACAGAAACTTCACGTGTTCCATATATAGCATCCAGGTCACCACGAACTTTGTACCATGCTATCCTCTGCCCCAAGGCTATTAGCTACTAACCAGCGCAGTATCTTTCTAAGCTATGCAGCCTATGTCCAATATGTGTAAGCTATATAAGTGCTCTTACGGAACAACATACCTCCATAGCACCTATAAAGTTGCCCTCTCAATAGAGCATAGCGCATTGCATCTTCATCACCTATCAAGGCGACCCCGAGTACTTAATGAACAATATGAACATTAGAAAGGTGGCAAGTAGCTAACGACATCCACCCATTTCAACATTTCAAAGTAAAATTATCCTATCTAAACCACTTTATTCCGCCAAATCCAAAATTATCCTATGAAAATAAAGTTATCCCACTAAAATCCATGACATCGATCCACAACATATAATCATAGCCACATAGATGAAGGACATGTGGTGCAATCCATGTAAAGTCATTTCATATATAAAAGAAATGGACAGTGGTAGAAGAAAGAGATCCAAGTATTTGTACACAGCGAATTGTTTATGAAAAATCTATAAACAATATCTTCGTAGACATATGTGCTTGAACTAGAAAAAATGCAAGAGATTGATAGATTTGATCCGTGGATGTGTCATTCCTTAACATCCAAAGCACGTAATCCACTATGTTGTTGCTTTTTATTTGCTCTATATTTTTTGGGTTTAGCTTTGTCAAGTTTAGACATAATTCTCTTCGTATTAACAAACAGTTAATCTGCTATCTCATAATTGTGTAAGCATACCACAACATGATTGCCATCCTAAATGATATTTTAATGAATAGTTAACTTGCCAATTCTTAGTTATTTAAGTATACAACGACACTGCTACTTGTTGGTGTTGCGAGAATGAAATATCTCACTAACATAAATAGATTAAATTTAATTTTTTTATTAAACATTATACGTTCAATGACTAATAATAACGACATATAAATACATATAATAATAAGGTCTAATATAATCTGGGAATATGTGTGTGTGTGTGTGTATGTATGTATTTGTATGTTTGTGTTTGTGTGTATTTGCATTTATAAAATGTACAATTATATAAATGTTTAATAATTATATATTACTATATGTAAATATATATATATATATCTACATACATACAAACATATAATAAGATTGTAATAAAAATTTCATAAATTATAATTAATGCACTAATTTCAAATCAATAATGTTAATGTGTAATTATCAAGTTATTAATTTAATTTACCGATGTCCAATTTTATAAAGTCACAAAATCATGTATATACAGTTAGCTACTGTCAAAACATGTACATTTTTAAAACCAACCTATTAGTGCAAATTGCATGTAAAGGCGTGTTCGTATGTGAGTATTATACATATTTGAACATGTATGGGATAAACTGCCAATCTATAATTTATATGGAGTTATATTAGTTTTACCTGCTATTTGTCGGAATCCTAGTCTCCATTCCACTTAACTTTGACCAATTTTTCCAGCCTTGATGGACCATCGGACTGCCTCCAACTACCTTCGCCATGATCCTCTCTTCACACGCTATCTACTAGTAACTCCCGTTGTCACTTCAATGACCCCTCAGCTAAAACTTAAACCGGTATCACCGTCATCATTCAACGCTAGATCTTGCCATGCTCGTGGCCATCACAGACGAAGATGATGCTGGGACAATTTAGCGAGTAGCGATGGTCGGTTGATCTTTGCAATGGAGGAGGCAATGAATAGAGGAGAATTGGAATAGATATGAATAGGTTGGTATTATTGGTCAAACCGGAGTGGCATAAGTTTGACCATGTTTTTTTGGTGATTCTTCCGTCAATCACGAACTTCCAATTGTACAGTTTTTATCCTGTTGAAACCAACAGTTTGACATCATGTTTGCTTCCTTTTGATGAAATTATTACATACATTATATTAATCAAAAGATGATTACATATCAGATATCACCGATCATTATCACGTTGAACATCAACATCACCTCACGAATAACTCATTCTCTAATTTGATTAATTGTATGCAAAGCCATTAATTAAAGTTTAACTCAATGGTGAAGTATTTATTTATGTCACTAAACTAAGGCTCTATCGGTTTATTTACAATATCATATGCATAAAATATCTCCTTAATATATTTCCATTGGCTAAGTTTTATTTATTACTTAGGTCCATTGACCCAATTAAAAAACAAACCAATTAGCAATTATCAATATGGTTGGTTCTCTTATCATTGACCTATATTAATAATTTTGACTACCGTACACTATTATTATTTAATAAACATTATTTAGGCTTACATAAATAATTAAATGAATATATAATAACTATATATTTTTATCAATTATTTTTTCACCCTCTAAATATATTAGTAAAATAATAATTAAATTAATAAATCAATTATAGTAATTTTTCCTTTAAAATTTGTAACATTTATAAATTAGTTAGCTTTAGAGGCGTGTTCGAAGTTATGGTTGTGAAACTTCTACACTTGAACCCAGCCCTCAAATATTTTAACAATTTAAATATTAAAGTTTGTATGGAATTAGCTTAAGTAAAGTAGCGGATGCGAGTTTAGTTGCTTATAAAATAATATACAATTTCTTATCTTTTAAAGCAGCACCTTGATCAATGATATATTGTGTATGTTTCCTATTCGTCATCACTATATCAAATAGATATCAAAGCTCCATCAAATGTAGCAACCCGTAGTTTTTAACACTTCGTCTTTAAATATCTAACATTTGAAATATGGTTAAGTGTTATAAAATTGATTTAATAAGATTGTTAAGCTCCTTCTAATTAATATAACATGATAGGAAACTTGTTTAAAAAAATAAATACTTCAAAGAAATATTGATAATGTGATTGAAAATTATTTTACCGATAAATAGTTTTTTTACTCGATATTAATTATTCGAATTTTTTGGACATTACTAATATATTAATGTGTAATTAATTAGCAACTAAAAATATTTTAGTGAATTATGGCTAACTAATCTCTTGAGTGATGTAACACAAAGATATTTTGAAAGAGATATTTTGGAGGGGTGTGAGGTGGAAAGTAATCATATGGAGGGGGAGTGGGCTCTTGGCCAACCATAGCGGGTAGTGGGTGGTGGTGACCTCTTAGTGAAGCCTATATATAAACATCCTTAAGGCTTTGAAAAATGGCTTGCTAATTCATTTAATGTAAAAACAATTCTCTTTATCTTCTTCTCTTTACACTTAAACATTCTAAAATCATAAAGAAACTTCACCAAACTCAAGCTATAGGCCTAACACAACATAGCAATAAGGATAAGAAACTCAAATCTCAAAGGAAAGGAGCACACCTCCCTTATTAAAGCTTGGTCATGAGCAAATATAGGAAAATCTTTCCTAGGCCTTGTGCATTTATGAAGGTAGGTTGAATTTTGGAGCTTGCTTTGGTTAAGGTAGGAAATGGTAATGCGGTAGAGCCTTATGTTTGGTTGTAGACTTGAAAAGAAGTGAGTTAATTCTATTGCTTGTAAAATTATATTAAAGTTATTAACTAATTAAATTTGTATATTTGGACCATACTTGCTTTTGAAACCAAATGATAACTCTATATTGCATATATCGCTATAGAAGCACTTTGGTAAGCCTTGTTTTGGTGATTCTCTATATTATTTTGTAAAGACATTCTTAGGGTTTCTTAGTATTATTATGATCTACTATGAGTACATTACTTACTGTAAAAAAATTGACCTTAATGCGCTTAATAGCACACTGAAGATGAATCAAAGCTTTTTAGTTGTTTCAAAATATTTGATAGAATTTCTATAAATATTATTGTTTTCTGTTTGAGACCTTAAATGGTGTAAAATGACATTTAATCAAAGTATTTTTCGACAACCATTTTTGAAGTGTTTAATAACATATATTAGAGTATTTTAAAGTATTTTGAAGTTTAAATATATTTATTATAATTGATTATTAATTATTGAAGTAAAGGGGTTTAATAAATGTAAAACATGCTTTTAGAAGTTGTAATAAAATTATAATATGGTTATTTTTAAGTAACATAAACAAATTTATAAGTAATTTAAAAGTATTTTTATGGATATATAATTTTCGAAAAATTAGTTAAGTGTTTTATTAAAGTATTAAAAGGTTTATGTAACATTTTGTCTTTTCAATTATTTTAGAATTTTATTAAGTATATAAGGTTCATAATTAAATTAGTATATATATTTATATATCATTTTTAAAAGGTTTTTAAATATATATATATATATACAAGTAATTACAAAGATGTATTATTTAATAAAGCAGGGATTAAGAGTCGTTTATGTGATTCGATCGTGTTTGTGTGCTTATTTATCTATGAAAAGTGTTTACTCCTGTACTTAGCACCAAAAGCCACACAATTGACTTGTTCTATCCATGAGAGTTAAGAATGATGTTAGAGTAGGGTTTAGAAGCAACAGTGCTCTAACCTACCGGCTTCACTCTTGACCGATACATAGGTAAGTTGAGAAGGTCGGAAACAGTGATAAGTATACGAGACTTAATTTACATATTTCATCGTTTTAGGGCTAGATATTCGAATAGTTGACTATCGAACTTGACCAAATAACTTAAGAAGTATATGAAAGCTTCAAGGCTTTATATAGTTTGAGATTCCCAAAGGAGGACTCATTTGTATGAAACATCTCTTACTTTAAGAACATATATATACATACACACACACACATGTATATACATACACAAACAAACACACATACACACACACATACATATACATATACATATACATATACATATACATATACATATACATATACATATATATATATAGGAATATGGAATCCTATAGGGAGGACTCCTTTATATCATTCGCTTACTCCTAAAAGAACTAGAATTGAGTTAAATGGAAATTCACTAATTTAGTTTTAAAGAGTCCAGTGTCAAATAAGTATACTTATGTATTACTTACCGAAATCCACTTAAATCGATATATGAGTTATATGTTTTGGAAGCGGTTATGGAGTGTAATGTTATAAAGTTGAGTTGTCTATCCTAAGGTTAAGTCCAAGGGAGAGGTCACCGTTAACATTTCGGACAAATACTGTAGAGTTGAACTGTCTATCCTACTGTTAAGTCCAGGGGAGAGGTCAGCCTTAGCATTCATCGGATGACTTATGTTGGAATTCATAGAGAGATTTGTGATCTGTTCGAGTTGTGAAGACTCGTGTGAGAGATGCTAAACATGACTTCACCATCAAAAATGAGAGAAAACAAAGGAGGATGCATAGCCAGTGGGTTTAGCTAACCTAAGGATACATCAACTCCAAATATCTAGAGACACTTTCGATTTCTGCTAGCAGGAGTTGATGGTGTTTGGTACCATGTGTTCGAGCATGAACCATCTATGTTTTACCTTATGGTATATTTTATCTAGAGATGTACGTGGTTTAAAAAGGTACTTTCCGCCCTTATCAGGACGCATGCCTCGATTTATTGAGGAGACCTCCAATGGAAATCCATATGAGAACGAACCTTAGTAGTTTTAGATGTGCTTCTAATATTGTTGTGTTGTGAGATGCAAGTAGCATGGCTATTTTCTAATTTATATTCTACACTCTAGACATTTATATTATATCACTATTAGACGGTTTGGTTTCTTTTGAGTGGAAAACTGTTATGGCGATTTGAATAGTCTCAAAAGTTACTTTTATATGGACACATATTTCTTAGGTTTCTTATACCAGACTTATGTTTAACTCATGGTTTTTATTTTCCTTAAATTCCTTAGGTACTCTTTTGAGTTAGCCGAGTAAAGCAGGTTTGGCTATGGATGCTTCAAAGCTTAAGTAGATGAGCTAGAGGCTTCCATTTATCTATCTATTTTTATTTGTGTTGCACTATTAGTATGTTTGTAGTAGCATTGTGAGGACGAGTAGTTATAACTGTTCAGGCTGATGATAGAACTTAGGTTTTGTAACTCTGAAATTACTTTGTATCTTGGAGTAACCCTATACACTACCTTTTTGGATATTGTATATTATATATTATCGTTTCACTTGTGAGATCCTGATATTGTGTTATTTCTTGCATGTTCAATTTCATTTTCTTTTTACTTAACCCTAAACATCTATCTTTTTGACACTTGGATGTATTAGTGTCGACATTCGAGGGTCGTAACATTTGGTCGTTACATTTGATATCGAAGTAAAGATTTAACAAATACCTTGGCTTTGGTTGGGTATAACTCATTAGATATAGGTAAGCGATATCCTAGAATGAGTTAAGTGTATTATATATACAAGAGTGTATTTGTAGTTTTCTATGAACCTATCCCTTTAAAATATTTCCTTACAAGTAACTATTTCTTAGAAATATAACTCTACCCTTAAAGTATTCTAAAGATGTTTAGCTATGTTCAGGTAGTGATAACAATGAGTACTAGAGCTACTATTGCCAGAGGAGGAGGTAGAGTTAGAGTTGGAAGGAGTAGTACTATTACTAATGGTAGGACTTGGGCCCAAAGGAATGCCGCTCCTATCGAGGAACCGAGGGTGAATGTTGTGAAAGAAGTTATGCAAGTTCGGCCACATATAAACTTTTCTTCGCTATGTCATGACTTTGAGAGGTTGGGCAGTAAGAGGTTCAATGGCATTGAGACTATCATTGAAGCTCGGACTTGGCTTAGTATGTATGACAGGATATTTGGGGACTTGGAGTTGGATTATGCGATGAAGCATCGTTTGGAATTGCGACAAATGTTTTATGTTGCTACGGATTGATGGAGTTCAGTCACTACAGTTGTCTAGGAGAATGACTTCTCTTAGGCACAATTCAAGGAAGTATTTGAGATAAAGTTTGTTCTGGAGGCCGAAAAGACTAGGTTGTTCAGGAGCTTTCTCGATCTGAAGTAGGAAGGTGTGTTAGTTGCTGAGTATGAGAACATGTTTAATGCATTATCTTAGTTCGGGCTAGGGTTGATTAACACACCGTTGAAGAAGAATAAGATGTTTGTATTGGGTATGCATCGAGAGTTTTAAAGGGACATTACAAATCATATCCAAGGATCGTTCGTGAATCTGATAGGTATAGCTTTATGGTTCGAGGGTTTGGCTCCAAAGTCATCTACATCTACACCAACCAAAAAAAAGTGCAAGTTTCAGTCGTTGAAGGATATTTTCAATTTATCTTGCTATAAATGTGGACAGAAAGGACATTTTTCTAGGAATTATAGTATAGGTGGAGGAGGACAAGTAGTAAAAGCACTGATAGCTAAAGCGTTGATTACAAGGGTACTGAAGCTTGAACCACAAACAACTAAAGGATAGTTTGCACCGAAGAGTTGTTATAACTGGCACCAACCAGGTCATGTGGTCAGAGATTGTACTACGCTTCAAAATGGATAGCTGCCTAGGGTTTTTGCTCTTGCTACAGCACCTTTCACTTCTGCAACTACAAAGGAGAAACAGGTTCTTAAAGGTATATTATCTGTTAATGGCATTTATGTTTGTGTTTTGTTTGGTGCTTCATATAGTTTTGTGTCCCGTAAACATGTTGATAAATCAAAATTGGAACCAATTATGGCTTTTGACTCTATTTTTTCATCGAACTCTATGGATGGCATGATCAATCCGAGTATGATATGTTTAGGAGTTCCGATCACCTGTTCTGGCCAACTCCTTCCATGTGATATGTATGTTCTTAGGTTTTTGGGGTTTGATGTATTACTTGGGATGGATTGGTTATCTCAGTATCATTCAGTTCTAGATTATGTTAAGAGGACTGTATTATTGAGGAAAGGTGGAGCGAAGATTCTAGCAGTGTCTTGTGAGGAACCTATCTCGTTAATGAGTAGTTTTCTTTATCCACTTGATGTGGTTGTAGGAGAGTTAGCGTCGATTTTTGTTGTTCAAGAGTTTGCGGATATGTTTGATGAAGTATATGGTTTACCTCCTCACCGTGAGATTGAATTTCGTATTTATTTCATTCGAGATGCTAAACATATTATGCTACATGTCCATAAGCTATCACCGAAAGAGAAGTTAGAGTTGGCTAACCAGGTCAGCGATTTATTATGTAAAGTCTTGATCTGGCCTAGTCAATCGAATTAGGGAGCACCCGTTGTCTTTTCTTTGGAGGCAGATGGTTTCTTAAGACTTTGTGTAGATTACCGTAAGCACAATAAGCGGACTAATAGGAACAAGTATCATCTGCTTAGGATAGATGACTTGTTCGATCAGCTTCATGGCATGGGTATTTTCTTAATAGTATTTTGCCACAGGGTTTCATTGATTGAGGGTAGTAGAGGAAAGTGTACCTTTGATGGCTTTCAGTTTGATAAATTTTTATGAGTGGTTGGTTATGCCATTCGGCCTAACTAATGCTCCAGCATATTTTATAGACTTGATGAATCGGGTTTTTGGGGATATGTTGAATAAATTTATGCTTGTCTTTATTGATGATATTTTAGTCTACTCTAAGATCGAGGAGAAGCATACTTGTCATCTAAGGATTGTACTTAAAACATTAATAGAGGGTGTGTTGAAAGCTAAGTTCTCAAAATGTCACTTTTAGCGGTCGGAAGTTAGATCCCTAAGATATGTTCTCTCTGCGGAGGGTATTTCAGTTGATCCAGCAAAGATTATGGCCATTTAGGATTAGAAGAGGCTAGAAAGTGCAACCGAAATCAGGAGCTTCTTAGGATTGGTGGGTTATCATCAAAGGTTTATTCAGGACTTCTCAAAGATTTCTTTACACTTGATGAATTTAACAAATAAAGACGTCAAATTTGTTTGGATTTACAAACGTGAACAAGCATTCAAGGATTTGAAAGCAAGGTTGACTAGCACTTCTTTTCTAACTATTCCAGAAGGAGGTGAGTGTCTAACTGTTTATACAGATGATTGTGGAACAGATTTAGGCGCAGTGTTGATGTAGCACGGAAGGGTTATTGCTTATGCCAGCCGACAACTCAAACTACATGAATCGAGGTACCCGACCCATGAATTGGAGTTATTAGCTATTATATTCGCATTGAAAATGTGGAGGCATCACTTATTTGGTGAGATGTTCGAGTTGTAAATGGACCACAAATCCTTTAAGTATCTCACGGCTTATGATCTTAATATTTTTTACACGTCCAAGAAATCGATTATTGCTACTAATGCACTTAGAAGGGGTATGCAGTTATGGGAAATGTAGAAGTGCATCTGAGGTCACATTGGAGGTAAGCACCTGAGAGAACTCTTTATTACAAGGATAGCTAAGGCTGTAAGTGAGACTAAGGCATCAGAGAGATGGCCAGGATTCGATGTTCATAACCACGGGAAATTTAGGATGAATCGGAGGTTATGCGTTCTGGATACCGTCGGGATTAGGGAAGAGGTGTCAGTAGAGAGTCATCAGTCGAGACTTACGATACATCAAAAAGTTACCAAGACGTATCAGGATATGTAGCGGACTTTCTGATGGAAAGGTGTGAAGAAGGACGTTTTGATATTTATGGGTAGGTGTTCTAAATGCCAACAAGTCAAAGGCATCCATCAAAAGACAGCTGGACTACTTTAGCCACTTGAGATTCTGAAATGGAAGTGGGAGCATATATCTACGGACTTTATTGATGGACTACCTAGGTCGAGGAGAGATAATGAAGGCATTTGGGTTATAGTCGATCGACTCACTAAGAGTGAACACTTCTTAATGGTAAAGATAACCACGACAACTACGAGTTTAGTTTAGTTGTCTGTCAAGGAGATTATCATACATTATGAATTTCCTTGTGATATTGTGAGCGATAGTGTTACAACCTGTAATTTACAATTGATTTAATTAATTGATTAAAGGGCCAAGTGGGGCTAAATAAGAGAAAACTGGGCAATGAATTAATGAAAACAAGTATGTGGGCAAAGCTCAAATAATTGTGGGACAATAAACATGACTCTTTTCCATTCATTCCATTCTACTAAAAGTAAAATAAAAGCTCAAAAGATACTTAATAGCGGTGACATAGAGAAACGAGAATAAAGAGAAATTAAAGCAAATACAAGCTATGAAAAAGAGAAGATCTAAATAAGATTTCTTAAAGATTAAGGTGTATAATACTTAACATTTTATTCAGTTCGTTTTAATTGATTGGATCATGTTATTTTGTCGGTTTTCATGTAAATTTATGTCAAAATGAAAACCTGTTATGATATCCTAACCATTGTTCCAAAGATGGGTTAGTAACTTGAGAAAGCTCATGGCTTAGGAATAAATTGTTATGAATTTTCAAAGGAAACACTAAAGATACAAGGAAAATAACTTGTAATTCAAATGAAAGACAAGGTAAGGATAAAAGAATTATTCATGAACTTTCTAGAATTTTATAAGACTTTCTATATGTAAAATAGGCTAGAACTAAAGAAGAACTGAGCTGGTGGAAGGGGGATCTGCACTGAGAGTAGATGGAAATGACATATGTATTAAAATAATAGTTTAAGGGGACAAGATCCATAAAAATAGCTGAAAATATAAACAAAACGACTTTGTAAATGTCAGAAAGCAGTAAGGTAACGTATCTAATGGTGAAATGTGTAAAGGCGGTAGCATACTTTGTTAGAGGTGCCAGATATTGTCAGGAACTGAGCTAAGGAGGCGGTGACCAAATGTCTCAAAGGAGAACTGCGCCAAATAAAACTATGCTAGGTAGTGGGGTAATGATTTGCCAAAGGAATCCAAGGACTTTTTGGGGAAAGTAGTTCTAAGCTACAATTTTTATGAAAGACAGAGAGAGTCGTAATTATGAAGGGAGTAAGACAAAGCGCGCCGCCATACCGCGCCGCAATTTGGAAAAGGACACACTCGGTAAGTAAAGAGTGTACTACGCTGAAGTGTTGTGAGTGGAAGTGGAAAGTGGAAGGGCTATTGATGCTGAGCTTTCCCGAATGCACATTTGAAGCAACTTCAGATGAGGAGAGACATTCAACTTCTAGAGGTTTGCAAGGGGCTGATTCTATGCAACCTCAAATTAAAATGAAATAATACTACAAAGGGCCGATTCTATGCAATAAGGGACTACATGTGGCTGATTCTTTGTAGTCTAAAATTAAATAATAAATAAATATGACCTGTAGGTGGCTGATTCATAGCAGGTCAGAAATGAATGAACAAATATTAGATAGAGGATTGTAGGTGACTGGTTTATAATGGTCCAAAGTCTAAATAAATAATATAAAAGATGAAAGAAGGAAGAATCGACGGATGGAAATTTCATATCAGATTTGAACTTAATAAGTGTATAAGAATGGGGTTGCGGGTAGGGTAGCATTGTAGCCCAGAGCTAAATAAGACAATACCATGGGAGGAGCGATTCCATGCAGTTTAATGTTCAATTAACAAATAAAATAATACAGTAGTGACTGGGGTCAACGCGGTATGAATAAAATAAAGAAATAATTAAAGCGATGTAGCTCGCGAGGGTTCCATATAGCATTAGATTTTCATTTCGATTAGTTTGGGATTAGGTAGGAACTGTGTAGGGGCACATTAGTAAATTGTATTACCTGAAACTTGGGAAGTTTCCAAGGCAAGTAAATATGACCTTTGTTATATGTAGTATTATGTATGTTGTTTGGTAAGTAGTGAGGGGAATCATATTCCATGTTATACGACATGACCTCACTATGTATTTATGTTGTATTTCCAAGTAAGCATTATTCATAGTAGACTTTATGCCTGACCCATGTTTTTATCATTGTTTTTCCCATAAACTCATGGGTACTCATTTGAGTAGGCTGAGTTTATGGGATAGACAAGTTATTTTAGGCACAAGCCGAAGATCGAAGATGGTGTTGAAGGCCTGGTTATTTGTCAATGTATGCTAATTCCATTGTTTGATGTGTTCGGGTGGCATCGTTATATGTTGACACGATACTCTTCTATGTACTTTTATGTCATATTCTAACCTTGCATCGGTACGACTTGGGGTTAACTTTGAATATGTATGTAAAGAATATTAAGGTAAACTTGATGTAATGAAAGTAGTTTATTGTTCCGTTTACTTAGGCTATTTTGAATAATACGAAACTCACTCTTGGTCTCTCAAAAATAATTCTGGTGATGACTGCAACATCATCAACATTCATTTTCACGTCTTCCAGCGAGGGATGTTACAGTTAGTATCACAGCCTACGGTTAGGGTAATCTAAGTAAAACAGAGTTAGAAGTAGGAATAAGAACATAGAATAAGAAGAACACCATGGGGATGGGATGCGCTATTTTATATATAACATATTTGCAAATTGATATATAGATATATAGGAAGATATATCTACCCTTCGAAAATTTTGACAGAAAGAGAAATCAAGATGGATTTGTCTAATAGGCAAATTGTGTTGGGAGCTGTGAAGTTAAAGCGCTCGAAAGATTCAATGCGGCGGAGGTGTAAAAAGTCATAGCGGAGATATAGTGAGGATATAGCGGTATATAGCGGATGACTCTAAAATAGCATATAAAACTCGTACTTAATGTTTTTACAAATATATAAATGGTAATTAAATGAAAAATTAACATTCAATTGAACTATAATTAATACATAAATAATTTTAAATAAAAACATGTGCGAATATACTGTAAATAAACGTAAAACTGTTATATAACATAATTAATTAAATTTAGTAGAATATTAGTGTATTTTCATTTTTGAAAATATATTAAAAATTCAATTAAATAAATTAATTTCATAATTTTTATAATGTATAAATGTCATTTTTTAATTCATTTCTTTTAAAGAAGATATAGTAGAAATAGCGGAATATAGCGGGAATAACGGGATATAGCGGAAATAGCAGGCTTAAAGCGGAAATGATATATTTGGGGCTATATGGAAAAATCGTAGCAGTAGAAATCCGCTATGAGATATAACAGGTTTATAGCGGGGTAATAGCGGGGCATTAACTACACAAGTTGGGAGGGGCAAGTGCAAGGAGAGATGCGGAAAGTGTGCAGACCTATGAAGGAAGCGGGGGAGAAGTCCCAAGAGCTACAGGGATGGGTGTTGCATAGCAGTAAATGCGGTGAGCATGGATGTGAATGCCTTGTTAAGAGATTTTATGGCTTAGATGATGAGGGAAAATGTACCTGGAGCGATTAATCCAAGGCCCGTTGTTGTAAGAGAAGATTTTCCAAAGATGTGTAAAGACTACAAGAGTTTTGGAGGGAAAGTGTTTATGGGGAAAGATCCCGCGGTCGAAGTACTGAACTAGCTAAAAAACTACAAATAGATAATGGGAGACCTAGGGTTGAACGATGCACATAAGAGGAGATTGGCCTTAAGGCAATTGTAGGAAGATGCATTGGATGGTGGGAGATAGTTATTGCTGGAAAACCCGAGGAGGAGATTACCTAAGTGTAGTTCAGAGAAGGATTCGAGGCTCGGTTTATATCCGAGTCACAATGGAGAATGCTACCACGTGAGTTCATAGACTTGAAGCAGGGAGACCATACTATAGATGGGTATGTTCAGAATTTTAATTCTTTGGCTAAGTATAGTAGGGAGATCATCAACACTCCAATGAAGAAGAACGAGAAGTTCATCATGGGCTTGAAGCAAGGGTTGGATGACAAGGTGATGGCCCACTTGGCATCTCCTTCTGAATTCGTAGTAGATATGGCTAGAAGATACAATAGGATGTATCAGGGGTAGAGGAGAGTAGAGAGAAAGCCCAAAGCTGAGATGATGAAGAAGTTTGTTCCTTATACAAAGGCAAGAAGGGAGTGTTAAAGGGGAGGAGCGGAGAAGCTTCTACTGCGGATTTTGCTGTTTCAACTGTGGATATAAGGGACACTATGCTACCAAGTGTCCAGCACCAAAGAGTCTTGTGTGGACTAAATGCTTTAGGTGTGACAAAGTAGGATATTTGAAGAAGGACTGCCCATAGCTTAAGGCTTAGGTTTATGCTTTAGAGGGACCATGGGAAGGACCACTTACAAAGAAAGAGGCAAAGGGAAGGTCTTGGAAGGTATGGCTCTAATATCTAGTATTTCAATTAGGATACTATATGATACTAGTGTTACACATTCATTTATAGCAAGAGATATGTAGACTTAGGTTAGGAGTTACATATTTAGTCACTTCCATACGTGTAGCTAATTCGATGGGGAGATATTCCACTCTCGGATTGGGATGTACTAAGCTAGATATTGAGTTGGAAGAATGAAAATTTCCTTGTGATCCCTATGTATTTGACTTCATAGGCTTTGGAGTTATTTTAGGGAAGGATTGGTTGGAGAAGTACTGTGCAAATGTGCAGTGTGGTGAGAGAATTATTACTCTTAGCCATCCCGACCACAAGAATAGAACATACATAGTCTTAGAGGAGTGTAGGGCTAAGCATGAAAGCATGTTTTTGCTTTAGCTTCAGAATGAAAGAAGAGCTGGGAGCAGTACCCGTGGTAAAGGAGTTCCAAGATGTGTTTGAACTAGGCTCGGGGTTGCCACCCTCGAGAGCAGTAGAGTTTAATATAGATTTGCTACCAGGGACTGAACCATTTAGTCAACCTCCTAGTAGAATGCCTCCGAAGAAAATGGAGGAGTTGAGGAAGTGGTTGGTTAAGTTAGATGGTAAGAGCTTTGTTAGGCTAAGTAGCTTACCATGGGGAACCGCGACAGTATTTATGAAAAAGTCAGATGGGTCATTAAGGCTATGTATATATTATCGAAAGGTGAACAAAAGGACGGTGAAGAATAGATATCATTTGCCAAGAATTGATGACCTTTTTGATAAATTGAATGGAGCCAAGGTATTTTCACACCTAGATTTAGCTACCGGGTTCCATCAGCTGAGGGTTGCGGAGGATAGTGTTACTTTGACTGCGTTCAAGTCAAGATACGGTTCATATGAGTGGCCAGTGATGCCATTTGGGCTGACGAATGCACCGGAGTTATTTGTTGATTTAATGAATTGATTTCTCCAAGATCATCTGGATAAGTTTGTGTTAGTGATCATGGATGACATCTTAGGGTACTTCAGAAATGTGGAGGGGAACACACTTTACCTAAGGCATATGCCGAGGACATTGAGGGAGCACAAGCTAAAGGCGAAGTTCTCCAAGTGTCATTTTTAGAGAAGGGAAGTGAAGTTCCTAGGCCATGTGATTTTAGAAGAAGGGTTAGCCATGGATCCTTCGAAACTTGATGTAGTGAATGGGTGGAAGAGTTCTAAAACTGTTACTATTCTGTGAAGTTTCTTAGGATTGGCTAGTTTCTACCGAAGATTCATTAAGGACTTCTCTCGTATAGCTACGCCAATGATGAGGCTGACTTGGAAGAGTGAGCAGTTTATCTGGGCACAGAAGTGTGAGAAGGCATTCCATGAATTAAAGCATCAATTGATAGATGCACATATGTTAGTGATACCTGAAGGGAATGATGATATGACTGTATATACTGATGCTTCGGGAGCAGGATTGGGTGCGGTATTGATGCAGAAAGGCAGGGTGATTGCATATGCATCTAGGCAGTTGCGACCGCAAGAAGTTCGAAATCCAACTCATGATTTGGAGTTGGTAGCAACTATCTTCGCATTGAAGATTTAGTGGCATTATCTCTTAGAGGAGAGGTTTGAGTTGTATATTGACCACAAGTCATTGAGATATTTGTTCTCTCAGAATGAGTTGAACATGAGGCAGCATAGGTGGTTAGAGTTTCTACATCGTATTATTTTGGGATAGAGTATACCTAAGGAAAAGGCAACAAAGTAGCTAATGCCTTGAGCCGAATATAGCAAAATTGTGCCATGATAGAGGAATGTCCCGTCTTAGAAACATTGTCTGATTGTGATGTGCAGTTATGGTCTAGTGCAAGTTCAAGTAATACAGTCGAAATGCTAGCATGCTTAGAATTAGACCTGGGCTAGAAGAAAGAATAGCTGAACCGCAGAAGGGAGAGAAGTTCTGCGTAGACATAGTAAGGATATTGGAGTCAGAAGTTTAGGAAGTAGAGCTAAAGGGATTCAGTGCTGATAGGATGGCAGATTATGAAAGAATGGCTGGTTATATGTTCCGAGTGCAGAAGGATTACGGAGAGAAGTATTGGACAAATGTCATCATTCAAAATTTACCATACACCCTAGAGGTATGAATATGTACTAAGATATGAAGAGAAGTTTCTCTTCGAAAGGGTTGAAGAAAGACGCGAGAAAGTATCTCAGAAGATGTCTTACATGTCAGCAAGTAAAGGCAGAACATCATATGCCAAGTGGGCTCTGCAGCCTTTGGATGTTCCAGTTTGGAAATGGAATTCAGTACCTATGGATTTCGTAGATGGGTTGCCAAGACCGAGGGTAGGGAATGAGAGCATATGGGTCATAGTGGACAGACTAACTAAGTGTGCCCATTTCATTCCAGTAAAGGCCACCACAACTACGTCGAAGTTAGTAGAGATATATATGAGGGAATTAGTGAGATTGCACGGGTTTCCTAGTACAATTATTAGTGACCGTGATCCATTATTCACTAGTGAGTTTTGGTGTAGCTTACATAGTGCTATGGGGTCTGAACTGCGCATGAGTACCACGTACCATCCACATATAGATGGGCAAACCAAGAGAGTTAACATTGGAAGATTTGCTTAGAGCTTGGATTTTAGACTTCGGTGGATCTTGGGAAGATTATTTACACTTCGTAGAGTTCTCATACAACAATAGCTATGAGAGTAGTATCGGGATGGCTCAATTCAAAGTGTTGTATAGAAGACCATGTAAATCGCCTACATGTTGGTTGGAGGCGGGGGATAAGATCGTACTAGGTCCAGATATAGTCAAGGAAGCTACTAAGAAGGTAGAGATGATTCGAGCTAGGATGTAAGCCGCGCAGTCAAGGCAAAAAAGTTATGCCGATGCTAAGAGAAGAGAACTAGAGTTTGCAGTTGGCGATCTGGTGTTCGTAAAAGTTTCTCCGATGAGAGGCGTGATGCGCTTTGTGAAGACTAGGAATCTAGCACCTAGATATGTAGGGCCATTTCCAATCGAAAGGATTGGGAAGGTAGCACATAAGATGGAACTGCATAGTATTTTTGCAGGGATCCAATGTGTTTCACGTATCACATATGCAAAAATGCGTTAAAGATCCAGTGCGGTAGTTAATTCGAGGGCAGCAGAAGATCTGGTAATTGAGCTAAATATGACCTATGTGCAAAGACCGGTTCAGATAGTGGACTAAGATAGGAAGCGGCTTCGAAAAAAGTGGTGAAGCTAGTCTATGTTCAGTGGAGCGTAGATTGGTTGAAAACACATGGGAAACAGGGGACAAGGTTAGTAGGACCTATCCAGAGTTGTTTGTTTCTGATTAGCATATGAGCTATGTATTGTATTATGTCGATTGTGAACCGTATACACACACACACACAATAATATTATGGTTAATTTTTGTATTAACGGATAACACGAGCACATTTTAATTATGGATTGGTAATTCATGGTTGTTCTTAGGGTAAGCATGGGATAGTTGGCAAATCATTACCGAGCCTTGATTGAATTTTGGGGACGAAATTCCTTTAAGAAGGGAAGACGGTAACAACCTATAATTTACGATTAATTTAATTAATTAAAGGGACAAAAGGGGATAAATAAGAGAAAAGAGGGCAATGAATTAATGAAAACGAGTATGTGGGCCAAAGCTCAAATAATTATGAGACAATAAACACGACTCTTCTCCATTGATTCATTCTTTTCTACTAAAAGTAAAATAAAATCTCAAGAGATACATTAATGGTGATGGATTAGAGAAACGAGAGTAAAGAGAAAATAAAGCAAATACAAGCTAAGGAAAAGAGAATAAGATCTATACAAGATTCCTCAAAGATTTAATTGAGTAATAGTTAACCTTCTATTCGGTCCGTTTTAGTTGATTGGATCATGTTACTTTGTTGGTATTCATCTAAATTTATGTCAAAGAGAAAACCTATTATGATATCCTAACCATTGTTCTAAAGATGAGTTAGTAACTTGAGCAGCTCATGGCTTAGGAATAAATTGTTATGAATTTTTGAAGGCAACACTAATATACAAGGAAAATAACTCATCATTCAAATGAAAGATAAGGTAAGGATAAAGGAATTATTCATGAATTTTTTGGAATTTTATAAGATTTTCTATAGGCAAAATAAGCTAGAACTAAAGAAGAACTACGCTGGTGGAAGAGGGATCTGCATTGAGAGTTGATGGAAATGACATATGTATTTAAATAATAATGTAAGGGGACAAGATCCATAAAAATAACCGAAAAGATAAACAAAAGGACTTTATAAATGTCAAAAAACAGCAAGGTAATGTATCAAATGGTGACACATGTAAAGGAAGTAATGTGCTTTGTCAAAGGTGTTAGATATTGTCAGGAACTGAGCTAAGGAGGCGGTGGTCAGATGTCACAAAGGAGAACTATGCCAAATAAAACTGCGTTGGGCAATGGGGTAGTGATTTTCCCAAAGGAATCCATGGACTTTTGGGGAAAGTAGTTTTGCACCACAATATTTATGGAAGACAAAGAGCGCCACAATTATGAAGGGAGTAAGACAAATTGTGCGGCTGTACCGCGCCATAATTCGAAAAAGAAAAACTCAATAAGTAAAGAGTGTACTGCGCACATGGGTTGGAGTAGGGTGTACTATGCCGAAGTGTTGTGAGTGGAAGTGGAAAGTGAAAAGGATATTGACGCCGAATAAGGATGCTTACTCGAATGCATACTTGAAGAAACTTTAGGTGAGGAGATACATTCAACATCTTGAGGTTTGTATGGGCTGATTCTATGCAACCTCAAATTAGAATAAAACAATAATACAGGGGGGCTGATTTTATGCAGTAAAGGACTACATGCAGTTGATTCTTTGTAGTCTAGAATTAAATAATAAATAAATAAGACCTACGGGTGGCTGATTCATAGTGGATCAAAAATGAGAGAATAATTATTAGATAGGGGACTAGGGTGTTTAATTCATAGTGATCCTAGGTCTAATTAAATAATATAAAAGATTAAAGAAAGATGAATATGTAGGTGGCTGTTTCATAGCAGATTTGAACTTAATAAGTGTAGAAGAATGAGCCTGCGAGTGGGGTAGCATAGTAGCCCAGAGCTAAATAAGATAATACGGTGGGGAAGTGATTCTATGCAGTCTAATATTCAATCAATAAATAAAATAATATTGTGGGGACTGGGGCTAGCGCAGTAAGAATAAAACAAGAAAGAATTAAAGGGATGTAGTTATGGGAGGGTTCCATGCAGCATTAGATTTTCATTTTGGTCAGTTTGTGACCAGGTAGGAACCACGTAGGGGTGCAGTAGTAAATTGTATTACGTGAAACTTGGGAAGTTTCCAGGATAAGTAAATATGACATTTGTTATGTGCAGTATTAGGTATGTTATTTGGTAAGTGGTGAGGAGGAAATCCATTCCTTATTAAATGGCATGGCCTCACTATGTATTTATGTTGTATTTTTAGGGAAGTATTGTTAACATCAAAATTGGATCAACATCCAAAGAAACGTTGTAGGGAACTTGTGAGACCAAGATCTAGCAGATAATAGCAAAATAATAGGAAAAGAACAGTAGGACACAAGATTTTGTTAGTGGTTCGGCAATCTCTGACCTACATCCACCTTATAATTTTATTGATTATTGATTTGAGAGAGTTTAGAGAAAATTAAAAGTCACTCATACAAGGGTTTGACAGGTCCTATTGCTTAGAGCTGCAAACAGTAGCTTCCTAGGTGACATATGAATGAGGGAGAAATGAGATGATGAAGTAGGAGAGTTCCAGAGTAGAGTGGAGATCCACCTTTAGTTGCAATTAGGCTGATATTTATAGAGGAATAGGTGAACATGTATAGGAGACCACTTGTATTGAAGTCCAAGAAGCAGGCCCATTGACATACAAGTGAATAGGTAGGGCCCAAAAGCCAAATAAACCTCTCGGTACCGACTAGTTTTGACTTGTGCTAAGTCTCTTCTTTCACTTATCCCATCCATTTATCTTTTATCTGATGTTCTCTAAACTCTTTGCCATATACTTTGAGTTGATTCTGATGATTCTCTTTATAACACTTGAACTATCCTGCTTTTTTGACTTTCTTCTCATTAATCCTTGAAGTCGCTTGTCCAATCTCCGTGAGAAGCACTTGATGACAAATGGTTTGAGGTGTGCTTGGAGTACAAGAAGAAAGTAGGGCCTAAAAGCCAATATAAACCTCTCGATACCAGGAGAACCTCTTAGTACCGGGAGGACTTCTCGGTACCGAGAGCTTTCACTTGCTCCAAACTTCATGAGTTTTTCAAAGTCCAATTCTCTATCTCTTCTAGGTGTCTTTCCAAGCTCCCGAGTTATTTCATCTTCGGTTTGACCCTCTACTTCATGTTGAATTCTGTTTGGTTAAGAACCGGATTAACATTTGCCTCCTAGAGTATGCTTTCGTTGAAGAAAAGCATATTTTGGATCGAGACAAGTTCTGGATCAATATCTCTAAAATTCCAATTGACTATTTGAGCATTGCTTCGAAATGTTGCTTTTATTTGGCAGACATTTCTTCAACTGCTCTGCATAGTTAGAATTCCATTCTTCTATGCTGAGGATGTAGTTTACACTTTGGAGATTACTTCACGCCCTTGATGAGTATGCCTTTTTCCTTCCATGCTTTGTGGAAAATTTAGGGAGGACAAACCCTTCAGTATCGAGAGGTTTTCTCGGTACCGAGACCATTGGTCTTTCCTTGAATTTCCTATAAGTATTGGGACTTAAAATTTTGTAATCTCTACTTGCCTTTGCTTTACATTCATGATTAGCTCCTTACACCAAGACAACTGCTTCCCCACAATTCCTTTGACTTTTCACAACCTGATCCAAGCCTTGCCGTCGACATGCCTTTAAGTCATCGTCGACGATCTTCTGACACGATTGCAAGCCACCTAAACACCGCCATCGTCAAGTCATCGTTGCCTTGACTGTTGAATTCACTTGTGCTCAGAGCACTCGGGCTTGATAATTTCAACCTTTCACCACCGATTGATTTAAGGTGGGTGATCGATGATAATAATAGGCACAATGATAGATGGTGAAGGTGGTAATTCAACTAAATGCTATTTGGCAGGAGATAATTGAACTTTGGGTTGTGTCTGACCTTTGGTGAATTAGGGTTTTACCTTGGTTGTGTGCATGCCATTTTGGAGACAAGTCTAACTCTGTGGCTTCAGCTATCTCTTTTTAAGACTTGGCTAAGATTCCTCCGTCATTTGGACTCTGGCATGATGGTTCACTTCTGGAATGGTCATACTAGATGATTCCATCGTACTACCTTTCCTATTGTTGCACTTCTTGTGTTCCTGAAAAAAAAAGCTTTCTGCATCGCTTCGAACAGCAGCTCTGTTATCTATTATTCATCAATAACGAGTAAGTTCTAACATATAATATCATTACACGACTCGACTCGTTTTTCTAGCACGAGCGAACTATCTACACAGGATAGTGTGTTCTTCATACTCAAGACACATGACTCACATTGCTAGATTGACACTTCTCCCTTGCCTCGGTCAATGCTCAAAATCAGATTGGTCAACACACATCGACATCCTTTGGGTTCCAAATGTTGGTCACACGAGCTTATTATTCGAAATAAAACTTACTTGACCGTGTTGAATGCCAAGTTTTCGGTTTTAGTATGACTCGTCGATCGCCATAAGTCAAATCCGATGAGGGTACTTCTACTCCTTCTGAAGCTAGATCCTCTTCAGCTTAGGCCTCACCTACAATTCCTGCTGGACCAGGTCATCTTGTTGTATTAGAATCAGAGGGTTCGATGGTTCCAGTTGTGCTGATAGTGAATCAACCGCCTCCTCTGAATGAGCTCTTAGGTCTAAGAATACTGAACGATCCACCTGTTCAAGTGCCCATAATTTTGACGGTTAGAATGCTGCAAAACATATGTTAATAGCACGAAATTCCTGAAGTTGATGTTCTTTTCCCCATGAGGGGAGAGTTTTCACACCACCCCAACCAGGATACTCACACATGCAACGATATATGTACTGAGGCGGTGTTGTCCCGCCTTTCAATCTCTTTCTTTGAATGGTTCTGTAAGAACTTGGGCTAGCTTCATTCCAAATTCATCCAAAAGGATATGCTCTTCTAAGCTCTCTCTATGTCCTTTTCATGAATCAGTTCAACCAAGCTTCAACCTCGAATTTACTTACTTGCTCCACTTTAAGAAAAGATTGGATTCTCCTTCTTTCTTGATCGTTGATGCCTAGTGTCTGTGCAAGGTTACCGAAAAGCTTCTCAACAATCGCTCGTACTTCAAGAACGAGTACTTCTAGGTACGATGTCCATACGGCTTTAACCAATCCTGGCTTTCTGGAAGTAGGTTTCCTTTCCTCTGCTCCTTCCATAATTAGACTTCTTTAACTTAAGTTATCAACCTTATGTTTGTTTCCCTACAAGCATTCTAGTTCAAGATGATGGCGAGAAGCATGAAACTATGCTCAAGGGCCTCCGAGAAGTTATGTTCCAACAATGCACCATTGCATTCCTTTTAACGAATGAAAACTTACAATGATGTGGTTTGTTAAGCCCTGGTAGATCGGATGTCTCTAATTCACATGCTCCTAGTGGTTCCATAGCTCATACATGCTCTTCCATCCCCACTCGCAGCTCCGATGAAAGTCTTCTTGGGGATGTTGTAGGTCCATCCGAGTCAATGCACTCAGATGAACCTACTGAAAGAGAGCCTGAAGAGCATGTTGACGCTGATATCCCGAATAACAGGGATGAAGATGTTAGGATGTCCCTGTTTCCTAAAGAAGATGAGGGGGCGGAAGGAGAGAGGGAAAGGAGCTTATGGTTGGAGAGAAGGAGTGGGCATCAGTGATAGCGATAACAACTATCACGCTAGTAAAGAAGGAGAGGGCGAATCATTCGATGAGACGCCGTATATGAGCCATGATGTTCCTAGCTTGCCTCGTCAGGAGCACAATGCCGTAGAAACTTTGAAAGCGGATGGAGATTAAACCATGTTGCCCCCAAGAGGGATTTTACCTCAATCCCGCTCCTTTTATGACATCTTTGTCAGTTTAAGTGACATCGACAAAATCGATTTCACCGTTCGCAACATACATGAGACGGGCTCCGGCTTTTACTTCTCTTCTGGAATAATTATAAACAAAGATGGAGAGACTCCATCTCTATGCCTATCTGAACACCGTTCGCAGAGTACTTAAGGAGTCATTGGCACTATACATGTCACTAGGATCACAAACACACATTCTTGCATTGAATCTTGCCCCGAAGTTCTAATATTAATACAGTTCTCTTCCTTGTTTCAGGCTCCATGGGTCGTGGCTATTATGGGAAGCTCTCCCGCAAGTCGCAACGCCAGAGCATACAGAGGCCAGATTCCTAATCCCAATCTGCCTCGTCATTATGAAACTGATAAGGAGTGACGAAGAAGGATGGATCGCGAAGTTGATGAAGCTTGCAATGCTGAAAGAGAAAAGGACAGGGAGAGCGAGAAGGAGGGAAATAAGAGAGAGGCTGAGACTGAGTTGTCCTGCGACGCTACCAAATGCCCAAGAGAATGCATCAAGCATCTCGGGTCTTCTTTGACTACAGTTCCGCCGCACACACAAGCTCAAACTTCTTTGCTACAATAGGTTCCGGCTTTCCAATCCCTTATTGTTGTTGTTCCCCTCACTCCACAGGCATTTCTGCTATAAATTTTACTCTTCTGGCTAGTCCTCTATGCCTACGAGCTGCATTTCCTCACCTCTTCTTACACGGTGTCAAGTTCGATCAGGACATCTCAGATACCCCATAGAGGCGGTGGAATGAGACTTACGAAGTGTCCAGATGTACGTCGACGAAGGGTTTAACTGGAAGAAGTCGTGTGGCGCCCTCTCTGAAGTGAATAAGATCAACTACAGCAACAGTTTTCCTTTCGAGTTTGAGAAGCTGACTTTGAGCGAATGATTAAGAGTCGAGAGGATGACTTGTTCAAGGTCACAATAGAGAGTGACTCAGTCCTTGAAGGAAAAGTCTACACTGACAAATTGATTGAAGAGATGAAGCGCGCCGAAGCCAAGAATAAGCTTGTAACAACGCACCCCGAAACACTCCTAAATTTCGACCTAAAAAAGGCCCATCGAAACTTAGATCCATTCCAAAGCAAGTTGTTGGTAGTAAGAAGAAATAACATTGCAAAGCCATAACTAAACTTTCAAAACTCACAACGGATGAAACAAATATAATAGTGAAGTGTACCCATTTATTCAAAACCATAAAAATGTCATAACACAAAATCCCATAAAAACCGTAACATAATATTCGTTACAATAATTGTCTAAACTCATGAGTACACATAAAAGAAAATAATAATAAATACCGCCACAAGCCAAGCTTCCTCATCTCTAAGCATCGTCATCACTATTACTCCGTCCTTAACTTGTGTTTTAATAAGGAAGGAGTCAGAATAACAAGTGTTTGGTGAAAAGAAACCTCGAGTCTTACCTTTTCAGTACTTGGGCAGTATATTTCAAAATAAGAATATGTGTATGAATATAAAACCATTATAGTCATTTAATACTTCTTTATAAGGAAAGGAGGTGGGTCCAACCACTTAATACCTTCCATTCCAGAAGGAAAAATCCCATATCCCAATCATACGTCATAAATACCTAATAATGTGAGAGACGGTAACCAAGCCACTTAATACTTTCAAATGGAGAATAGGCAGACTCTAGTCATTTAAGACCTTAATTAACGCAGACCCCATCATTTAAGACCTATTTCCAGAATTGTGCTCCTCAATGGTACTATATAGCTGACATCATATGGAATCTCATATGCCACTTAATACATCCAAGTGAAAAATAGGGAGACTCTGGTCATTTAAGACCTTAATTAAGACAGACCTCATCATTTAAGACCTATTTCCAGAAGCAGGCCCTGTAGGGGTACCACCTTATGTATCCCCTTGGCCATTTAATACTTCATCCAGGGAGAAGAGGTGAGTCCAACCACTTAATACCTCAAAACCCGAAGCAGGCCTTCATCTTATAGCCCATATTCATAATGACGTCTCATATTAGTCCGATATTCGTAGGAACTGGTAGCTAGATTAGCTGGGCAGATTTCCCCTACAGAATTTGGAACCAACCTCGCGTCATTACAAATGTTTATCATAAGGATATCTCATATCAATTAAAGTGTACATAATTGTTGGTAGCCTCAAAGTGAAGGGCAGACTTCTGTCATTTAACTCTATTGACCTCGCATCCCTATGACTTAGCCATAAATCAATTACTCCAAACACACACACACACACACACTCGTCTCATCGTTTCATAAATAAGGCCTTATAAGGAATCTTGCTTATTACGCCTTAGAATAATAATTAGGTTATATAAGAGCTTCCTTTTATTTTGGCCTCACAATCAATTACCTACATAATGGGGGAAATAAATGTAATAAATTCCTAATTAACTACGCCATATACGTAATTATTATACGTCAAAATAGAGATAAATATTCATGCCTAATAAGTTCTAAACGACTGAATTTTACACTCTAAACTAGCGTTAAATGTTAATTCCCTAACCAATTATTATTACAAGTCATTTTTCTTCAAATTCCCAAGATTTCATGGGATTCTAATGTCCAAAATAGGGATTAAATATTTGTAACCAAAATTGCAATAACAGACTTGTAAATAAAATAAAACTTAATTTATTACACCAATTCAATGGAATATCTTAGATAATAAGAATTTCAATCTAAATCTCATATTTTATTCAACTCCTCTTTTACAAAAAAATAGATAAGAATAAGTGGTGTAAACTACGAATAGAATTCATAATATAAAACCCTTATTTTATTAAAGGATCGAAATTTGTTCCAAAGAAGAAGGAGAAGTGAAATAAACTATGAAATTATCAAAAATTGCATAAACGAAACAAATCCTATCAAATTAATGTAAATAATTAGGAATCTCAGCATATAATTGACATATCGAATTAAAAAGAAATTTTGGAGGATTTTATCTATCATATTTTTGGAATCCTAAATTCCCGATTGCATATTCAAATCCAAAAAGAAATACACTAAATAATTGCTGGAAAGAAATACTAAGGTTTTCACTGATAGGTTAGCCTTAGCTTCAATCAAATGGATTTGTAGCCTTCCGATCTCTTCCAAAATCTCTCACTTGGGATATATATACACAAAATAGGGAAGAGGTATATATATTTATTAGATTCAGAATAATTGAAGAAGAATAAGATAAAAATAGATTGGAGGAAGAAGAAACAAATAGGAAATAAGTTGAATTCTTACCTGAATTCTCTACGAAGTTTCTGAATCTTATTAGAGAATAACAATGGTAGAATTTCATCGTATTCTCCAAAATAATATGAATAAAAATTGAGAGGATATCGATCTATTTATAGGGTTTGAAACGCACTAGAACCATAAGATAGAAGTAGGTAGGAAATGCGTAAATTTGGTGCGTACAACCGAATAAAACATAGCTTCAAACCCTAACCGCCACAGGCAACTTTTGTTGTCAAGCGGTCGACCGCCTTTGGGCAACCGATCAACCACTATGGTCGACCGGTTGACTTATATAGGTCGACCACTCCTCTATTTCGGGGAACGTTTATTTATTTATGTTGCAAGATTATTTTATTCCCTAATTAAGTTTTTTAACATTAGACGTTAATTAAATGTTTACTTAGCCCCCAAACTAATTTTTAAAATTTAAATCCTAAATTTGATTTCTCATTTGAATTTGAATTCAAACCAAATTAATTTAAATCTGAAAACTTCAAATGCTCATAACTTTTTTGCTTGAGCTCCATTTTCAGCATATTATATATGGAAACATATTAGAATTTCGCCACGAACGCAATGGAATAACTTTCATCATCAAATTACAAATTTTATAAAATTTTCATATTCAACCCTTATCGTATTTAATTCGATTTACTTCATTTATTTATGGTTCATTTTACGGGGTATTACTTCCCCCCCTAAAAGGATTTCGTCCTGAAATCTTCCATGGGACAAACAGCGTAATGCACAATAATATCCATGTTATACAACCAAGTTCTCTACACAACCATCTACTCAACCAATAGTGCAATGTGATTATGTACTGTAGGCATGATAAAATGAGCTCAATCCTAGCATGAGTGTGTAATTGTGTCATGAAAGAATGTATGCAAATATCCTAAACATGCATAAAAATTTCTAGATGAGTGTAAAGTGATTGTGAAAAAGTGTAATACCCATCTCCTATCCAATTTAGCAACCATGATGCAACCAAAATCCTAATTTTGGAGAGAGAAATTACCAGTGAAAAGCTCTAGGTGAGTGCTCTTCATCTTCTCCTCAGGCAGAATGTCCCCCCCATTGTACCCGGACCAACCTAATTATTTTATTGCGGAGTCTCCTAGTACCATGCTCCACAATGCGTGCAATGTGGGAGGCACTATAGACTCCGTCTCAAAATCCCCCAACCGGTCAGGCTCTATTCTGCTAGCGGCATCATGAAGGTATTTCCTAAGGTGAGAAACGTGGAAAACATTGTGGACTCTCGCTAACTTTTCAGGAAGCTCCACACAATCTGCCGATTTTCCAATTCTTTCCAGAATTCTGAATGGCCCAACAAATCTAGGCACCAATTTTCCATAATTGCCAAACCTAATAACTTTTCTAAGAGGAGAAATTTTAAAAAATACCATATCTCCAACCTCAAATTCGAGCTCTTTCTTTTATCTGCATAAGATTTATGACGGTCTTGCGCTACCTTCATCCTTTGCCTTATCAACTCTATTTTTTCCATGGTATCGCGGATCAAATCGGGTCTAAGCAATACTTTGTCAATGGTTTCCCACTAACAACTAGGAAATTTGTATGGTCACCCATACAGTGCTTCAAAAGGGGCCATACCAATCGTAGTTTGATAGCTATTATTATACGAAAACTCAACCAACGGTAGATGCTGCTGCCAATGTCCTCCGAAATGCAAGACATAAGCTCTCAACAAGTCCTCTAAAATCATATTCATCTCTCTGTTTGTCCGTCAGTTTTTGGGTGATATGTCGTGCTAAGGTTAAAAGAAGTTCCCAAAGCTGTTTGTAGGCTCCTCCAAAACTCGATAGTGAACAAGAGGTCCCTATCACTGATTATGCGTATAAGAATTCCATTATCAGTTTTTGGGCGAGAGAGGCACTAGTCCTATTTCTCGTAATTGGAACAAAATGAGCACTTTTGGTGAGGCTATTTACAACAACCCAAATAGCCTCATTGCCCTTTTGAGTTTTAGGCAATCCTTCCACCAAATCCATTGAAATATGTTCCCACTTCCAAGTCAGAAGTTCCAAAGGTAATAATAATCTACCAGGCTTCCCTTGCTCAGCTTTTATCTTTTGAAATGTCAAACACCTAGCAACTAACTCAGTTAGCTCCTCTTCATTCCATTCCAAAAGAAAATTCTCTTCATGTCCTTGTACATCTTATATCCTCCGGGATGAATGGTCATCCTCGAGTGGTGACACACCATAAGCACATCTCTCATCAAATCATCGATCATTGGGACGTAAATACATCCATCTCTTCTCAAACATCAAGGCTGGTCTAATCTGCTTAACTGATAAAAAACCTTGGATGGATTCTATTGATGGGTGAAGGTTAAAATTCGAGAGAAACTCCAACTATCTCCATTCATATATAGCATCTAAGGTAGCGTGTCTTCGACTAAGGGCGTCGGCGACTACGTTCCCTTTTCCAAGGGTATATTGAATACCAAAGTCAAAGGATACTACATACTCCATCCCCCTTTGCTACCTAAGATTCAAATCTATTTGAGAAAATAGGTATTTGAGTAATTTATGATCAGTGAATAACTTAAACCTTTCCCCTAAGAGATAATGCCTCCGTATCTTTAAGGCAAAAACAATGGCGCCAATTCTAAATCATGCACTAGATACCTCTTCTTATGGTCCTTTAGTGCTCTACTAGCATAGGCAACTACATTCCCTTCTTGCATAAGAACTACCCCTAATCCTGTGCCACATGCATCTATGAAAACCGTGAACAGCTTGGTTCCATCTGGAATAGTGAGAACATGTGCACTAGTCGATAACTCCTTAAGCTTCTCAAAAGCCTTAGTGCATCTATCATCCCAAACAAAAACTAGATTCTTCTTAGTCAATCGGGTTAAAGGGGCTGCTATTTGTGCAAAGCTCTTGATGAACTTCTTATAGTAACCTGCCAACCCTAAAAAACTTCTAACTTCTGATGCATTACTATGAGTCCTCCAACCTTGAATAGCTTCCACTTTAGCAAGGTCCACCGCCAATCCTTGTTCCAAAACACTATGCCCAAGGAACCAAACTTCATTTTTTCAAAAGTGGCATTTGGATACTTGGCTTTGAGTTGGTTTCTTCTCAAGGTCTCCAATACCTCCCTAAGGTGGTCCTCATGCTCCTTTTTGCCTTCGGTGAAAACCAATATATCATCAACAAACACCATGAAAAATTTATTAAGTTGCCCTCTAAATATTCTACTCATCAAATCCACAAAGTATGCTGGGGCATTTTTCAGTCCAAAAGGCATTACTTCCTACTCATAGAGCCTATTTGGAGTATGAAATGCAGTCTACAGCTTGCTTTCCTCTATAGTCCTCAACTAATGGAATCTCGTTGCTATGTCTAATTAGGAAAAGACTTTAGCCCCTACAAGTTGGTCGAGCAAGTCAACTATTCTAAGTAGAGGGTACCTATTCTTCCTTGTCAACTTGTTCAACTCCTTATAATCGACGCAAAGTCTCAAAGAACCGTCTGCCTTAGTAGCAAAAACAACAGGAGCTCTCCACTAGAAGTACTCCTATGGGTGAATCCTTTCTTTAATAGCTCTGAGATTTGCTTATCCAATTCCCTTCTTTCTTTGGGGGCCATATGTCTCAAAGGCAGAGCAACGGGTCTTGCATCCTTCTCCAAATCGATTCAGAACTCAATCTCCTTATGGTGTGGGAGACCCGGGACCTCCTCGAAGACATCAAGACATTCACAGAATACGGGTACATATGATGGTTCTCGAACAAAAGATATAGTTAGTGAGTATAAATGGCTTAATTCAACTAAAGCTTTGGGTGTACAAAGAACTTCTAGGTCACGACCTCCATGACTCCTTAATCGTACTATCCTATTATCACAGTCATGAATGACACCATAATATGACAACCAATCCATACCCAAGATAAGCCATAACCCTCGAAATTTAGAATGTACGCAGTACATATGAAATCAACATCGCATATGTCTAACACCGGGTCATTGCAAATAAGAGAAAGATGGGTCGAACCCCCAATGGGAATGGAACCCTCTATTGGGCTATTGACCATTTGGGTTTGAAGGTTTAAGGAATTTACTCCATCCCTAGCTATAAAGGAATGTGATGCCCCCGAATCAATATGGTATGAATAGTAACCCTAAAAATAAGAGTTATACCTTCTAGGGCTACTTTTCCTTGGCCTCTCGGTGGCCTACTGGCAATAGGGACAGCTTCAATAGCATAAGCATGTCCGCTTTATCCTTCCATAGCCATCTTAGGACATTGATTCTTGTGATGCCCTTCCTCGTGGCAGTTAAAGCACCTTCCTTTAAAGGCATCCTTAATATACTCACCCTACAATCTTTAGCTTCATGACCCATCCTTTGGCATTTCTTACACACCTTCACATCCTTCTTAAACTTCCCCTTCAACTTCTTGTTAGCCCAAAAGCTACCCTTCTTGGACCCTCCTTGCTTTTGGGTCAGTGCACATTTCTCCTTCTCTCTTCCCTTATCTTCTTCATTGGCAACGTGCAGCGTTACCATTTCTACCAGCATCTCATACGTGGCCTCCATAGGTACTTGGGTCAACAACATTTCTCTTAGCAGGGAATTTGGGCCATTCACGAACTTCATGGCCTTTTTTATAGGTGTGCCTATTGTTATCCCACTTTTTGGCAAAGCTGAGATACCCAAAAATTAACTGAAATCGATATTAACCAACCATGAATATTAAATATGCATTGCAGGATGATCATGGATATCGATGAATTTTGTCCGAGCTCGGATTGGGCCGTAATTGACAAGACATGACTTGCCAAGCCGTGAGAGCCAGCGTTTCAGATTTCAGGATAATCGGAGTTCGTATGAATGAGATATGATCGATTCAAGTTAGGTACAAGGTGGTGTTCGAATCCATCAGAAAACCAAGGTGACGACCTGTTCGAATCGATCAGATTCGTATCCATCAGAGAGGCATCGTCAAGTTCGAATCCATTGGAGCTTGGCAACTTCGAATCGATCATCTTCGAATCGATCAGGTACGGGTCAGACCGCGGTCGTGGAGTTCGAATCCATCTGTTCGTATCCCTCACCACACCTTGGTTCATACCCATAGGCTTCGTATCGATCAGAATGGTACAGGCCTTCGTATCCATGAACTTCGTATCGATTGACTGATGATTAGTTCGGATCGATGAACGAGGCATTCGTTCGAATCCATCAGGAAGCTTTAGCTCGTATCCATCACAAACAGTATCCATTGAATGGGTCTTCCTCGATGCGAGCTAAGCTGCTAATCTCGATTCAAACTATACGTTGAAAGTTGATACAAAGCATGCGAAGTTGATTAATTCAAATTAGATAACAGTGCCCGATGCAAGCAAGGCGAAATCCATGGATGCAAATCGGTCAATACGCCACTAAAACCGGATTGACCAGGAAAACCCGCTCCATATCACTCCACGTCATTGCACGCGCACGTGCTTCGATCGAGTCGAAGAAGGGGATACGAAACATGGATTCGAACTCAGCAGACCACGGAAAGCATAGCCTTGAATCGATCATAACTCCTAAACCACAGATCCAAATGCAACGAAATTTTCAGAGTAGCTTCCATGCAAGGTAAAGAGCAATCCTGCCAAGTTTCAGCTCGATTGGAGCATTTCCTGATCGATACGAAATTGATTCGAATCGATCACAGATTGAGTTGAAACTTGGTGGGACCGGTCGCGTGGACCCCCTCACGTGCCAGAAGAAGTCTCCTGAAGTTTGGGCGAGATCTGAGCCTCCTACGCCTATAAATAGAGCCCCAGAATCAACAGAAAAGGGGATCTTTCAGCGATTCAACGTCCAGACTCTGCCGGATTCAACTCTACTCCTTTCCATTGCTGTTATATTCAGATTCATTCATTGTATTTGCTGTAATCATCTGTAATCAGTGAAGAACATCAATAAAAGATAAAAATCCTTGAAGTGGACGTAGGCCGGAGATAGCCGAACCACTATAAATAGCGTGTCACTGTTCATTATTTCTGGATTGTTGTTCGCTGCTTGCTTAGATCTGATATTTGTGTTTGAATATTGCTGATTTGTATTCATACACTGGTGCTTTCACAACACTTGGGGTTTGTAACCATTTTTGGTGCAAACACTTTGGTGCTTTTCACTGAGAGTTGAACTAGCACCCGCTACACCAGATTCGAAGTTCAGATCTGAAAACTCGAAGATTTGAAGACAATGACTCGACAAACAAGTAGAAGACAAAGAGCTGAGAGAAGCCATCAAGGAGGAAGTCAAGAGGCATCCTCTGGTGCTGGAGAAGAGCCGGCTTCGATCTACATCACTAGAGACGAAATGGAGACCATGACCAATCTGATGCACGAAAGAATGATGAAAAGTCAACAAGAGATGCTGCAGAATTTCTTTGAACAGATGAGAGCTGCAGGGACGCAGAGCCTAGGACCAGCTACAGTGGCTATGAATATGGAACAGGGAGATAGGACTGCGGAACTTGATGAGGGACAGAATGCAGATCCAGTGGACAATCGACAAGGACTCGGGGGCAGACCCACGGGATCCGATACTGGAAGGCCGACAGACGGAGCTCAACAAGCTAGGGCCAATGCTGATGCTAACGGGCTACATGAAGAGTACGTACCAGAATACCCTTCAAGACCAAGAGGGCAACCCCAAGATGGAGATGAAAAGATGGCTGGATTAGTGCGACGACTCATGAGAGGAGGATTGTCTATCGGAGGATTGGAGGAAGTCAGTCGGAGTCCGTTCACCCCAAATATCAGGAATGCAAGGAACCCTCCAAAGTTCAAACTGCCGACGCTGAACCCGTATGACGGAAAGTCAGACCCGACCATGCACGTTACCAGATACATCAGGCATATGGAAGTGCTGGGGGCATCCAAGGAAGTGATGGCACGATGCTTCCCTTTATTTCTATCAGATTTGGCTGCGCTTTGGTTCAGACAACTAGAGACTGGATCAATCAGGACATGGGGTGAGCTAGTGGAATGCTTCATGAGACAGTTTAGGGTCCATGTGACGCGACCCAAGAGTGTGATGACTTTAGCCTCGATAAAGCAAAGGACCGGAGAGTCCATAAAAGATTTTCTATTGCGATTCAATGCAACGGTGGCTTCTGTAGATCGCCCGGATCCATCAATGATTTTGATGGCGGCAGTAGCAGGAATTGTAGAAGGCACCGAATTCAAAGATTCTCTGACCAGAGATCCACCGCAAGATCTAGGAGAGTTCTATCATGAAGCTGAAAAATTCATTCGACTAGAGGAATCACGAGCCGAGAGGCAGGAAATAAACACTACACGAAGCGAAGGAACCGCAGGAGGACAATCTGGAGTAGACAAAGGCAAGAGAAAGCAGGACGATGCACAGGACGGTCCTGATAAACGGAAGAAATTCCGGGAACCCAGATTCAGGCAATTCACAGATTTGACGGCAAGCCTGGAAAGGATTTACACTGAAACTCGGGGGCAACTCCCCTATCGAAAACCACCCAGGAGAGATCCCACGGAGCGGGAACGCAGGACTGGAAAATACTGCCTATTCCATGAGCTGGATGGACACACTACCGATGAATGCCGCCACCTAAGGGATGAGGTGGAAGAACATGCCAGGAGTGGTAAACTGCCACAATATGTCAGAGAACGGGCAGCAGCGGTAAGGCCTGAACAACTACCGCCTCCAACTAACAGAAACGATCCTGGATCGGGATCACGACTCATCATCAACTGATTAAGATGGCAAGGGCCAAGTTCGAGATCTGGACTTCGGCCAAATAATTTCATTAGATTTGCTTTCAAAATAAAACGGCTATTCCACTCACTCATGTACCGGAACCAAAGAGACCCCTAGGCATGCTCTGAGATGGTATAGACCGTTCAGCCCGGAGAGGCGTTGTTTACTTTTTCCCTGATGTTTGAGATTGAACATCTAGGGTCTGAATTTAATAAATAAACTTGAATTTCCTGAATAAGCCTTTGACCGGAGAGTTAAAGGACGAATCTTACGTATTAATACAAAATTATGATCGCTTTATGACCCTACCCGGAGAGACGGGGTCCGGAGTGCAAGAAGTGAGTTGCTTCGCCGGAGAGCGACAGGATCAACTCACTTAAGCGCTGTTTCCCCTTCACCGAAGTGTGACAGGATGGGATCCAGCAAGGGCCCGGAGAGGCTATGATCGGCCGACGATTTAGGCCAAGATATCGCTTAATGTTCAAATACACTGAACCGGAGTGCAAGAAGTGGATCTCTTCGCCGGAGAGCGACAGGATCGACCCACTTAACGTTGTTTCCCCTTCACCGGAAAGTGACAGGATGGGATCCAGCAGGAGCCCGGAGAGGCTATGATCGGCCCAGAACGGCCAAGACATCGCTTCACGCCCTAACTGGGGCCAGAGTGCAAGGGATAGAAAGCAACGCCGGAGTGCAATAGGATCTTTCTATTCGACCGCTAAGTCTGGAATGGGCTTCGCAAGGGTCCGGAGCGATCGACAACAGTCCGGAGAGACTGTAGAATTTCATTCTTAACTTCCACTGGCAGAAATTGATAATGCTTCGGCTTCGAACAGCCATGAACTCGATTGAAAATATCATAAGATTCGAATGAAATCCGAGCTTACTACATTCGAATTGAGGCTAATCAAAACACACCTTTTACCAAAAGGCATGTTTTGGGGGGCAAAGTGTTATCCCACTTTTTGGCAAAGCTGAGATACCCAAAAATTAACTGAAATCAATATTAACCAACCATGAATATTAAATATGCATTGCAGGATGATCATGGATATCGATGAATTTTGTCCGAGCTCGGATTGGGCCGTAATTGACAAGACATGACTTGCCAAGCCGTGAGAGCCAGCGTTTCAGATTTCAGGATAATCGGAGTTCGTATGAATGAGATATGATCGATTCAAGTTAGGTACAAGGTGGTGTTCGAATCCATCAGAAAACCAAGGTGACGACCTGTTCGAATCGATCAGATTCGTATCCATCAGAGAGGCATCGTCAAGTTCGAATCCATTGGAGCTTGGCAACTTCGAATCGATCATCTTCGAATCGATCAGGTACGGGTCAGACCGCGGTCGTGGAGTTCGAATCCATCTGTTCGTATCCCTCACCACACCTTGGTTCATACCCAGAGGCTTCGTATCGATCAGAATGGTCCAGGCCTTCGTATCCATGAACTTCGTATCGATTGACTGATGATTAGTTCGGATCGATGAACGAGGCATTCGTTTGAATCCATCAGGAAGCTTTAGCTCGTATCCATCACAAACAGTATCCATTGAATGGGTCTTCCTCGATGCGAGCTAAGCTGCTAATCTCGATTCAAACTATACGTTGAAAGTTGATACAAAGCATGCGAAGTTGATTAATTCAAATTAGATAACAGTGCCCGATGCAAGCAAGGCGAAATCCATGGATGCAAATCGGTCAATACGCCACTAAAACCGGATTGACCAGGAAAACCCGCTCCATATCACTCCACGTCATTGCACGCGCACGTGCTTCGATCGAGTCGAAGAAGGGGATACGAAACATGGATTCGAACTCAGCAGACCACGGAAAGCATAGCCTTGAATCGATCATAACTCCTAAACCACAGATCCAAATGCAACGAAATTTTCAGAGTAGCTTCCATGCAAGGTAAAGAGCAATCCTGCCAAGTTTCAGCTCGATTGGAGCATTTCCTGATCGATACGAAATTGATTCGAATCGATCACAGATTGAGTTGAAACTTGGTGGGACCGGTCGCGTGGACCCCCTCACGTGCCAGAAGAAGTCTCCTGAAGTTTGGGCGAGATCTGAGCCTCCTACGCCTATAAATAGAGCCCCAGAATCAACAGAAAAGGGGATCTTTCAGCGATTCAACGTCCAGACTCTGCCGGATTCAACTCTACTCCTTTCCATTGCTGTTATATTCAGATTCATTCATTGTATTTGCTGTAATCATCTGTAATCAGTGAAGAACATCAATAAAAGATAAAAATCCTTGAAGTGGACGTAGGCCGGAGATAGCCGAACCACTATAAATAGCGTGTCACTGTTCATTATTTCTGGATTGTTGTTCGCTGCTTGCTTAGATCTGATATTTGTGTTTGAATATTGCTGATTTGTATTCATACACTGGTGCTTTCACAACACTTGGGGTTTGTGACCATTTTTGGTGCAAACACCTATTAGGCTCATCCCGAATTTAGCTAATTCAGTAAACTTAGTTAAGTACTCCTTAAGGGTAGAATCTCCTTGTCTCAGCTGAATGAACTTTCTAGTTGCTAGATAACCTCTACTCTAGACATGAATCTCATCTCAAATCAGTACTTGAATTCATCCCAAGAGAATATCCTTCTGGGTGCTCATCAATCACAAAGTTCCACCAATTCAAGGCTTCTTCCCTGAGGTGCTAAGCTGCTATTCTTCTTCTTAGTTGACCATCCTAACCAAGCTCCATAAATATCTTCTTGCGGTTACTAATCCAAGCTTTAGCTTCCGAATATCGTTCAATTCCAGAGTATGTCTTCCCTTCCATATTGAGAAAGTCCTTACACAACTTAGGAAAGTCGACAAGACGGGATGCTACATCGACGGTCGGGGTAGTGGGTGCTACCAGTGTAGTAGAAGGAATAGAAATATGCTCGACGATCCTAAGATATTGTTTTAACCATTCAGGCATTCCACGAATGGGTGGTCTTCCGTAGGTAGGGTTCCCTTGTTCGGAAGAAGATTAATTATCAGCCATATCAACTATCTATAGGTTAAAACTTTAGTGACAATTTACTAAGATAGTATTTACATGATGAAAAAAAAGGTTGCCTAGTGTACGTGCGTATGTTCAAGAAGAGAGGGTATAAACCAATATATATATATATATAGTAAGAATTCTTTGAAAATTCTTTTTTTGAAAAACCTTTTCCAAAATAAAAAATATGTCTCTCATACGTATAGTTTTCCCTCCTTGATCGGGTAACCTACGCTCTGATACCAAATGTAACAACCCACCGCGAAACAGGCCTATATTTCGACCTAGAAAAGGCCCATCGAAACTTAGATCTACTCTAAACCAAGCTATTGGTAGTAAAAAGAAATAACATTGTAGCCCATAACTAAACTTTCAGATTTCACAGCAGATAGAACAAATATAATAGTAAAGCGTATCCATTTATTCAAAACTTTAAAAATGTCATGACCCAAAATCCCATAAAACCATAACATAATATCTGTTACAATAATTGTCCAAATCCATGGATACATAAAAGCAAATAATAATAAATACTACCACAAGCCAAGCTTCTCCATCTTAAAGCATTGTCATCGCAATTACTCCGTCCTTAACCTGTGTTGTAATGAGGAAGGAGTTAGAACAGCAAGTGTCTGGTGAATAAAAACCTCGAGTCTTAGGCAGTATATTTCAAAATAGGAATATGTCTACAAACATAAAACCATTAAAGTGATTTAATACTTCTTTATAAGGAAAGGAGACAGGTCGAACCACTTAATACCTTCCATTCTAGAAGCAGGTTTCTAAAATCCCATATCCCAATCATACGTTATAAATAGCTAATAATGTGAGAGACGGTACCCAACTCACTTAATACTTCCAAGTGAAAAATAGGCAGACTCTAGCCATTTAAGACCTTAATTAAGGTAGACCCCATCATTTACGACCTATTTCCAGTAGCATGCTCCCCAATGGTACTATCTAGCTGACATCATATGGAATCTCATAGGCCACTTAATACTTCCAAGTGGAAAATAGGCAGACTCCGATCATTTAAGACCTTAATTAAGGCAGACCCCATAATTTAAGACCTACTTCCAGAAACAGACCCCTATAGAGATGCCACCAAAGTATCTCCTTGGGCATTTAATACTCCATTTGGGGGAATAGGCAGGTCTAATCACTTAATACCTCAAAACCCCAAAGCAGGCCCTTCGCCTTATGGCCCATACCCATAATGACGTCTTACATTAGTCCGCTATTCGTAGGAACTGGTAGCCAGAATAGCTGGGCAGATTTCACCTACATAATTTGGAACCAAACTCGCGTCATTACAAATATTTATCATATGGATATCTCACATCAATAAAAGTGTACACTACTGCCGGTAGCCTCAAAGTGAAGGGCAAACTTCTGTCATGTAACTCTATTTACCTCGCATCCCTATGACTTAGCAATAAATCAATTACTTTCAATATATATATGTATATGTATATGTATATGTGTATATATATGTGTGTGTATTTTTATATGTATATATATACAAATCTCAACGTTTCATAAATAAAGCCTTGTAAGGAATCTTTCTTATTATGCCTTAAAATAATAATTATGCTATACAGGAGTTTCCTCTTACTTTCGCCTCACAATCATTTACCTTCCTAATAGGGGAAATAAATGTAAATAAATGCCTAATTAAGCCATATACATAATAATTATACGTTAATTACGTAACTAGAGATAAATAAATATTCGCGCCTAATAAGTTCTAAACGCATGGATTTTACGCTCTAAAGTAGTGTTAAATGTCAATTCCATAACTAATTTTTATTACAAGTCTTTTTTCTTTAAATTCCCAAGATTTCCTTGGATTCTAATGTCTAAAACAGGAAATAAATATTCATAACCAAAATTGCAATAACACTTGTAAATAAAATAGAAACTCAATTTATTACACCAATCCAATGGAATATCTTAGATAATAAGAATTGCAATCTAAATCCCATATCCTATTTAACTCCTCTTTTACAAAGAAATAGATAAGAATAAATGGTGTAAACTACGAATAGAATTCGTAATCTAAACCTCTTATTTTATTAAAGAGTCACAATTTGATCCAAAGAAGAAGGAGAAGTGGAATAGACTATGAAATTATCAAAAATTGCATAAACGAAACAAATTCCATCAAATTAATGTAAATAATTGGGAATCTCAGTATAAAATTGACATATCGAATTAAAAAAAATTGGGGGATTTTATCAATATATTCTTGGAATCCCTAAGGCATATTCAAATCCAAAAAGAAATACGCTAAACAATTGTTGAAAAGAAATACTAAGATTTTCGGTCACAGATTAGCCTTAGCTTCACTCAAATGGATTTGTAGCCTTCCGATCTCTTCCAGAATCTCTCTCTTTTGATATACACACATGCAATAGGGAAGAGGTGTATAAATTTATCAGATTCAGAATAATTGGAGAAGAATAGGATAAAAATAGATTGGAGGAAGAAGAAACAAATAGGAAATAAATTGAATTCTTACCTGAATTCTCTATAGAGTTTTTGAATCTTATTAGAGAGAGATAACAATGGCAGAATTTTGTCAATTTCTCCAAAATAATATGAATAAAAGCGGAGAAGACGGGGTTCTATTTATAGGGATTTGAAAACGCGCCAGAACCGTAGGATGAAAGTAGGTAGAAAATGGGTAAATCTAAAGTGTACAACCAAAACGTAGCTTCAAACCCTAGCTGCACTGGCAACTATTGTTGCTAAGTGGTCGACCGCCTTTGGGCGACCATTCGACCACTACAGTCAATCGGTTGACCTATATAGGCCGACCGCTTCTTTATTTCGGGGAACGTTTATTTATTTCCATTGCAAGATTATTTTATTTCCTAATTAACTTTTTTAACGTTAAACTTTAATTAAATGTTTACTTAGCCCCCAAGCTATTTTTTAAAATTTAAACCCTAAATTTGATTTCTCATTTGAATTTTCAAACCAAATTAATTTAAATTTGAAAACTTCAAGCACTCATAACTTCTTTGCTTGAGCTCCATTTTCAGCATATTATATATATAAACAAATCAGAATTTCTCCATGGACACAACGGAATAACTTTCGTGCTCAAATTTCAACTTTGATAAAATTTCCATATTTAACTCTTACCATATTTAATTCAATTTACTTCATTTATTTATGGTTCATTTTATGGGGTGTTACAAAGCTCGTCTTTAGAGACCAGCTATGAGCTGCCATTGCTGAAAATAAGAGTTCAAGTAGCAAGCTGACGAGAAGGCCCAGGCTCTTACACAAAAAGATGAGATCATTCAGGCCTAGGATTTGACTATCTTAGAGCAAGTTGTTGAACTTGCTAGGCTTTATAAGGAGAATCAAAAGCTCGATGAAGAGAAAAAGAAATTTTCCGATGAGATACAGCAGCTGTCTACTGCAAAATTTGTCAACGACCTTGAACTTGCAATTTCCCAACAAGAGTTTAAAGAGCTTTAGGATAGAGGTCCAGAACTAACGACGAGCTCGATGCCAATATGTTGCACTTCTATTCCAGCATTCACGAACAAAAATCTGAGAGTGCTAGAGGATCACTATCCCGAGACCCTTGCTAGCGTTTGGGAAGAAGTGTTGCATATGGCTACGTGGGCCGTAGACAATCGCTCTGAGGAAGAGATGATGGCTATGTACCTTGATGCCGAGGACATAGAACTTCTCTCTGTTGGTAGAGTGTTCCTAGGCGAAGAGGCTGCTAATGTTGTTGCTGTTAAATCTTTCGCTGGCCCAAGCTATTCGATTCAGTATGAAGTATCCACTCCAAAGTCTGGAGAGTTGGTGGCAATTATTTCTACGTCCCTTGGGGTCAGCTTCGAAACCACCCAAGTGATTCCAACTTCGGCAGCAACTGCATCTATCGAACCCTATATTCCCCCTTCCACAGACCAAACCGAGGAGCACACTACTGAAGAAGGGTGGTTTGAAATTGATGTCCGAGAAAGAAGCCCTGGTTTAGGTATTTCTCTTATCTCTCCAGTGTTTCAGAAGATTCAGTTCACTCCCGAGTCCATTTCTAAACTTCACTCTTCTGTCTGTCAACTTGTAGTTCAACTGCATTTTCCTCCTCCAATTCCGGCTACACATGGCTCAAGAACTACAGCTATCTTTACTATGTCTACCACCTTCTCCACAGGGCTTACTAAAACTGCTCCTACCTCCAGCTCTGGCCCAGGACCTAATTTTGAAAAGACTGCCGCCCTAGAGAATTTGGAGGATGTTTCTGTCTCCCAAGAGGAGGATTTGATGATCTTAAATGCTTCTAATCTTACCGAGCATGTGACTATGGTAGACAAGCTGAAGAAGGATCTAGACAAGATCAGAGTGAAAAAGGAACATGGAGTCACCCAGCCTGCTTCGACAAAACCGATGGGTACATAACGCAATCTCCCTGCACTGAAGATCAGGCTGCCGAAGCACACCAATGACCCGGCCGTCAAATCTGGTGAGCCCGATTCTGCTACTGGCAAAGAGTTCACCCATTCTGAAGGAGATACTCCCTCTGGCAGGGTAGGCAAGGGAAAGGAGAAGCGCAAGCCTCACTCTAGTGGTAGAGGTGGCAAGAAGGAGAAGACCCAGTAGTGGATGCTGGTTAACCAGTTTGTTTTTGCATTGGTCATATATGAGTCTATGTTTTGCATTTTGCCCTTAACAGGCTGGGCTTGTGCTGGTACGGCCTCTGCTGTTTAATTGTACATCAAAACTATTAGTAACGAAAGATTTGCTTATGTTCTGTACTCCCTCCTTAGTTTACTCGTCTGCATATTATGTATTGTGCCTATTTGTGCATAACTGTATGTGTATATAATATAACCGCCAACTCTGTAATTTTTCTTATATTATATACTTTCTATTTCTGTGCAATATGCTTATTTACCATAACTCTGTGCATGTAAATAATATTCCCGCTATTGCTTTAGTTATATCCTATTACTTAACCCTGTTTATAGGTGCCAAAATACTCTTTTTGGTGAAACAGAACTGTTATTTAGCTTACTCTGCGACTAGTCCTGTGCGGGCTTGGTGGGTTCTTTTCGACCAAGTGTTTGTGTGTATACCCCTATTCATAGGGCTGACTATTCTAAGTGCTAGAGTCTGGGCATTTACGAGGGATTACATATCATGGGCAACTTGTCTGATTGCCCCAGTCCAGCCCTCAATCCTACTCTGGGATCGAGTAAGTCCAATAATTCCAACTTCTGATTTCTATGACTATCCTCGCCAATCCTCAATCGAGCATGTCCCGCTCTAATGCTATCACTGTCGTAGAGGTCATGTTCGTATAATAATTCTTATCTCCAAGAACTAGTGATTTAATCACTCGATTCCAAGCATTATGTCTTCGACGCTATCAATCTCCGGGCAATCAGACAGTTGAAGAGGCTGCTAGCTTTTATCTAATTTCATTCTAGATGTATGCATCATAAAGATGTGTCGTTATCATCTTTTGTCATAACAAATTCTTCCAAGTTCAATGTTGAGAATCTAGAAACAGGCACACCAGTGACCTTGTTAGAAGGATTTCTCCCTGATAATTCCTATCTTTGGGCGACAGTCGGCATCAACGAGCTAAAGTCGAGCTGTTTGATCGACCTGAAAGTAATTTCACCTTTCTATCATTGCCTGTCTCTAGGCAACGACATGTTCTTTTAGGTTGAAAAGCTCAATTGAGCACCAATTTCTATCTCCAAAAGTTGGCGCATTGATGGTTTGAATCCGAAGACTCCTTTCTAGCATTTCCTACCTCTGGGCGGAATGCATTCCTAGATGCTAGGATCGAATTATTCATCGACCCTTGAATGAATTGTCGAATCTTCTCATTGTTACCTAACTTCAAGCAATGACGAATTCCTTAAGTTTGGTTCAAACATCAAGCCTACCCATCATTATCAATCATTGGGCGATGGATATTTTTTGAGGTTTAATGGTTTTCTCCTCGATGTTGCCTATATCTGGGCAACACTGGGTACCTAGAGGAGGAGATTGAATTGTATGATTGACTCGGGAGTGAATAACCCTCCTCAGCGTTGCCTATCTTTGGGCTACGTCGAATGTCGGTAGGTTTTGGTCGATATTCATCGTCGACCTAGTGGTTTAGACTTTCCAGTATTGCCTATCACTGGGCAATGCTGGTTCCTAAAAGGTTATAGTTGATTCAACCGTTGACCCAGCGATTTAGACCTCCCCAACATCGTGTATCTTCAGGGAACGCTGGTTCTCAAAAGGTTAGGGTCGATTTTCACCATCGACCCGGCGATTTAGACCTTCCCAGCATCGCGCCTCTCAACGGGTAATACCAGTTTTCAGAAGGTTAGGGTCAATTTTCACTATCGACTCGGTGGTTTAACCTTCTCGGCATCGCTAATCTCTAGGCAACGCTAGTTCTTAGAAGGTTAGGGTCAATTTTCACCATCGACCAAGTGATTTAGACCTTCCCAACGTCACCTATCTCTAGGAAACGCCGGTTCTTAGAAGGTTAGGGTCGAATTTCAACATCGACTCAGCGATTTAGACCTTCCTGGGATCGCCTATCTCTGAGTAACGTCAGTTATCAAAAGCTTAGGTTGTTAATCGTGCAGTACAGAAATCATGCTTACAAGAACACGGTTCCATTGGTTCAAGAATCTAACTTTATTTTTGAATGGAAAGAGCGGCAAGTCCTGCTTATTTACAGTACCCCTAGGTGGCTTATTTACGAAAACAAATAGAGAAAAACTAAGCATAGTAGTGCCGAAGCAGATCGTTGTTCCATGCACGCAGGAGAGGGATTCCATCAACAATTGCAAGTTTTAATGTTCCATCTTCAAGCTTTTGATCGATTGTGTAGGGTCCTTCCCAGTTTGGGCCAAGCACCCCCATACCCAAGAGAACTCGTTTCAAAACAAGATCTCCTACTTCAAAAGTTCGGTTGAAAACCTTGGCTTTAAAGTGCCATGCTAATATTTTATGTTGAGCGGCTACTCTTAACTCGTCTTCTTCCCTATTCTCATCAACTAAGTCGAGAGATTCAAGCAGAAGATCCTCGTTCACCTTCGAATTGAAATGCCTTTTACGATGAGAAGGGACTTCCAGTACTGTCGGGATCATTTCCTCTAATTCGTAGGCCAAAGTGAAGGGAGAGTGCTCAGTCATGGACTTATGTGTTGTTCTATAAGCCCATAGTGCTAGTGGGAGCTCATCAAGCCGATTGCCTTTGGCTCTAGTCAGTCTCTTTTTCAACGTGCATTTGATGATCCTGTTCACTGCTTGCACTTGTCAATTTTCCTATGGATGTGCCACCGTGGAGAAGCACTTCTTAGTTCTGTACCATTTGTAGAACTCCTTGAACTCAGCACTCTCAAACTGAGTCCCATTGTCCATGATCATCCTCTGGGGTACTTCGAACCTACAAATAATATTCTTCATTACAAAGTTGATTACCTTTTTCATCGTAATCATGGAAAGAGATTCTGCTTCATCCTATTTCTTGAATTAATCTGTTGCAACGGTAGCATATTTGGCTCCTTCCTACGCTATTGGTAGCACACCGATGATGTCGATTCTCCAGATCCCAAATGGTCATGGATCGACCATTTGTGTAAGTTTCATTGATGGGGATCTTTGAATCTTCACAAATTTCTAGCATCGGTCACATTGTTTGAAGTAGTCAGCAGCAACCCAGTCTATTGTCAGTTAGAAATATCCGAAGCGAAATATCTTCTTCATCGGGGTTTTCCCCTTGGTGTGGTCTCCATAGTTGTCCTTATGGATTTCCATGAGGACCTTCCTAGCCTCATCCTTGGCTAACACCCAAGTAGGGGAGTTGAAAATCCTCTCCTGTATAGTACTCCATCTTGCATCACGAACCGTGGTGCTTTTCGAATAAGTTTCTTATGTTCGTTCCTGTCTGTCGGGAGAGTTCCATTGATCAGGTAACCTTTGATTGGAATCCCATGAATCCCCTTCTATAGTCTCCAGAATCCAGTCGACATCTATCTAATCGATGCTTGGGGCCGTTAAAATCTCCACTAGAACGAACCCATTAATTATGCTTCCCTAGAGCTAGCTAGTTTAGCTAGTGAATCGATCTTCATGTTTTCCTCTCTAGGAATATGCATTATTGTATAATGTAATATGTCCACAAGCAGTTCCAGTGCTTTTGACAAGTAAGGGGCTAGTCTTGCACCCTTAGGCTCGTATTCCTTCCTTATTTGGCAAACCACCAATTGCAATCGCTAAATATGTGCAGCGTCTTTATCCCCGGTTCCTTTGCTAGTTTTAATCTTGTTATCAACGCCTTGTACTCCGCTTCATTGTTTGTTATAGAAAATTCCAGCTTTAGTGCATAGAAAATCGATCGTCCTTCTAGTGTTTCAAATACTACTCCTTCCCACAAGCTAAATTAACTCAAAGCACTTTCGACAAATAACTTCCAATGAGAGGATGTGACTACAGCATCCTCCTCCTCTTCCACAACATCCCGCATGGTAAATTCAGCGATGAAGTCTACCAACGCCTGTCTATTTATTGCTCTCTTTAGATGATAAGCAATGCCATACTGGCTCAGCTCGATATTCCACTTTAGCAAACTTCCCAAAATCTCAGATGTACAGTACTTGTTGCAAAGGCTGGTCTGTCGGCATTTTGATTGGATGAGCCTGAAAATACGATCGTAACTTCCTAGATGCAATCAACAAGCAGTAGGTTAGTTTCTCCAGCTTTGGGTAGTTCTTTTCAGCTTTAGTGCACCACTTGTGATGTAGTACATCGGTCTATGAATCCTTGCCTCCTCGCACACTAATGTTGCACTTAGTGCATGGGTAGACACTGCTAGGCAAGCAAATAAATCATCCCCGTCCAATGGTTTGGATAAGATTGGCGGCGTTTCCATATGCCTCAATAGTTTTTCGAAGGCATTCTAGCAATCCTGATTCCATTCAAAGTTCTTCTTACCTTTCTTAAGGGTGTCGAAGAAAGGTATGCACTTATCAGTAGCCGTTGAGATGAACCAACTTAAAGCATCAATCTTTCCATTCAAGCTCTATAGTTGTTTCTTCACAGTTGGGACGGCTACGTTCCTCGAGGCATTTATCTGCTCTAGATTAGCCTAGATACCCCATGTATTGACAATAAATCCCAAACACTTTCCCGATGATACTACAAAGAAGCATTTTAATGGATTTAACTTCATCTATATTTTTGTAGAACTTCACACATTTTCGAAAGGTTATCCAGGTGGTTTGTAACACTCGTGATTTCATAAGCATGTCTTCCACGTATACTTCCAATGTCCGCCCAACTTGATTCTTGAACATAGGATTCACCAGTCTTTGGTATGTGGCTCCAGCATTCTTCAAACCGAACGACATCACTTAATAGTAGTATAATCGTAAGTCCATTATAAAGCTTGTATTCTCTTGATCTCGTATATGCATTGGAATCTGGTTATAACTCGAATAAGCATCAATTAACGAGAGTACTTCATGCCCGATGGTTTCGCCTACTATTTGGTCAATTTTGGGTAAAGGAAAGCTATCCCTCAAACATGCCTTATTCAAATCCGAATAGTTGACATACATTCGCCATTTTTCGTTTGACTTCTTAACTAACATGGGGTCGGATACCCAATCAGGGTATAAAGCATCGTGGATAAAGCCATTCACTAACAGCTTATCCACTACTTCTTTTAACACAGTGGATCGCTCCGGTTGCAGACTACGCCTTTTTTGTCTTACTAACGGGAACTTTAGGTCGATATTCAGTGCATGACATGCTATCTCTGACGATATCCCGCACATATCTGAATGTGTCTAGGCGAATACATCCAAGTTTCCTCAGAGAAAATTTACCAATTCCTTTCTTAAGTGACCATTGAACGGAGATCTAATCTTCAGGACCCGAGTAGGATCATCCATATCGGTTGGAACTTTCACCGTCGGCTCAGCCGGTGCTAGTCGCCCTTCCCCTGACTGCTACTTGGGATCCATAGCCCTGTGGAATCGGCTATGATTCTCAAGCCAGGGTCTAGGCTTTGATTGCTATGCTTGCGAGTCTTGAATTTTGAGTGCCTTCCCCACATTCTTTCCTTTCTCTCGGCACTTAATTTCTCGTAGTTCTGCAACATAGCATTCTCTTACCGTGCTTTGGTCTCCTCGCACCACTCCAATCCCATTCTCCATAGGGAATTTCATTGTCAAACACCATAGTGCCAAAGAAATCCTTAAGTCAACTAGGGCTGGTCGACCTAAGAAAGAATTTTATGGCCAGAACTCATTGACAATAATGAATGTCTGATTGTGAACCACTATATGTTCTCCTTCACCAAGTTCTACAGGCAAGTCAATCGTTCCAATCAGCTGTTTAGCTTCACCCATATATCCCTGAATCTTCATCTTCCAAACAGTCATATCCTTCATACCGATTTTTGTATGGTCGAAGGTCTTTCCGAACAGAATGTTTACTGAGCTTCCATTACCCACCAAGGCTCGATGCACAACTGGTAGTTCAATTCCGACTGTTATCACCATGGGATCGAGGATTGGTGCCTCAACTCCATTAGAACCTTGGTTTCTAAACACGAAGTCATCTGTTATCATCTTTTGTTGCTTAGCCGGAGCTCCGTCTTCGACAGCGTAGCAATTCCTACGGTGCATGCTTCAGTGCACTCGCATACCTCTCCATCTCACCTAAGCTTTTCTTCATTGGGTGAGATGCTCCTGTTACGGTATTAATTAGCAACCATCCATCAGTATGTTTGGGCCTGTCACTGCTAGGTCCAGAGGGTTTTCCTTGAGCTGGGGGTCCCTGGGGACCCGCAGCTTGATCAGTGTTCTATTGTTGCTTAATATACTGCTGAAGTCTATTTTTTCGTATCAGCTTCTCAATCAAATCCTTCAAATGATAGCATTTAATCGTGTTGTGCCCATGTGTTTCATGGAAGCAGCATAACTTTTCAAAATGTTTCTCCTTCTTTGTCACCTCCCTCGTGGGAGGCTTTTTGTATTTCTTAGTCCCTTAAGTAGCGAGATAAATATTTTCTAATGTATCATTCAAAGGCATATAATCTTCTGGTCTTATATTCCTAGGGCACTTCCTGTTCTCATTACGCCTACCATCGGATTTTTGGATCCTTCTTTTATGATTCCCAGAATTTCCAGCATTTCCTGCAACTCCACCAGAGTTTTATCCATCTTGTTTAACTGCCACAATGCTTCAAATTACCACCTTCGCTTGTCCATCGCTAACCTTTCCTTCAACCAAGCTTGCTTCTTCTAAACCCAGAAATTGGTTTGCCTTTTAATGGAATTCTTCCATAGCAGTTAGTTGTTTCATAACCAGCCACGTACCAAAATCCGTGTCTGGGTGAATGCCTCAGACCAGTGCCATGAATAAAAGATCTTCCTTCGGATTGCTATCCTCCGTAACATCGATGTTGAATCAGTTGAAGAAACCCTTCAGTGACTCCTTAGGTCCTTGAGACAAGCTAGATATGGACATCACATCCTTTGGTCGGGCAGTATGAAGCCTAAACTGCTCCAAAAAATTCTTGGCTAATTCGTCAAAAGTAGATATAGACCTTGGCGTGATCTTAGTAAACCACATAGAAGCGACTCCTTCCAAAAAGATAAGGAAACATCTACAACGAATAGCATTTGTAGCTCTATCTCTATCCATATGTCATTCGTACTTGAGTATGTGTTGCCTGTGGTCGGTAGTTCCATCGTACGATGGCATTGTTGGTATTGTAAACTTCCTTGGGTACTCATAATATTTTTAGTAAACGGAGTCCTACTTGGTGCGAATCCCCAATCATCATTCTTTCTGCCTCTTCTTTCTTCTACCAACCTTTTAACCATATCAGCTATGTACGCCTCACTAACATGGTAATCCGAAGGTCGACCGAGCATTTAGTTTCGTAAACGGTCTCGGTTTACCAACTGGCGTCTTGGTCTTCTTGTCTCTAGGAGAACCACTCTTACGGTATTTCATGGGCATCCGGTCGATGAGCTGCAACTATCTGAACTCCATAATCATTAGCATCAATATCCAACTCAAGACCATCATCATCAGTTGCAAATCCACTTCTTCATCAGAAACCACCACTGCATCACTATCCAGGGCATTACCCCTTTCTAGATTCCTCTCGGTACCGAGAAGATTCCTCTTGGTATTGGTCTTCTTATTGGGTGAGCACTTCTACTTCCTCTTATAAGTCCTTCCACAAATATAGTGATTCATACCTTCTGCTTCTTCTTTTCATCCCTTCTGCCTAGGCTAGAAACAGATGAGTTTTCTTGTTCTATCGCAGGTGAAGTTTCCATTCTAGTTCTTCTGGTTCTTGGCGGTTGCAAGGTCAGCAAAGCATCCATCTTATCCATCAAAGCTTTCTGGCTATCTACTATTTTCTGGTTCAACTGCTACATCATTTTGTCAAGCTCTCCTCTGGTAACTACTTCATATTGACTGGAGGATTCTAGCATTGCTTGCTGATTATTAACCTCAACTTAGTGAATATTCCCCTAATCCCCACCAGCCACAGCTCTTGATGACCTTTCGGATCTCCTTGGCACCATTGCTTTCTATTAGCAATCCTTTGAGTCCTTCAAGCAAGTTTTTGGATCTAACCTTTGGATCTTTCTAATCCAAATTAGAGAGATAAATCTAAGCCTGCATTCAATTCTCTCAATGAAAGCACTAAAATATTGACGTCAAAATTGGATCAACACCCAAAGAAACGTTGTAGGGAACCTGTGAAACCTAGATGTAGTAGATGATAGCAAAATAACAAATAAAGAATAGTAAGACAAATGATATTTATAGTGGTTCGGCAATCTCTGGTCTACGTCTACTTTATATTTTTATTGGATGTTGATTTCAGACGATTTAAAGAAAATTATAGGTCACTAGTACAAGGGTTTGAAAGGCCCTATTGCTTAGAGCTACCAACAATAGCTTCCTAGGTGACTTATGAATAAGGGAGATAAGAGATGATTAAGCAAAATATTTCTAGAGTAAAATGGAGATCCTCTTTTAGTTGCAATTAGGCTGATATTTATAAAGGAACGAGTGTACAGTACAGGAGCCCATTTGTATTGAAGTCCAAGAAGCAGGCCTATTGACAAAAAAGTGAAGGTAGGGCCCAAAAGCTAAGTAAATCTCTTGGTAATGAGAGAAAGCTCTTGGTACCGACTGGTTTGACTTGTGCTAAGTCTCTTCTTTCGCTTGTCCTATTTTTCTATCTTCTATCCAATGTTTTCCAAACTCTTTTCCATAAACTTTGAGTTTATTCTGACGATTCTCTTGATAACACTTAAATTATCTTGCTTTCTTGGCTTTTTTCTCATCAATTCTTGAAGTTGATTGTCCAATCTCTGAGAGAATCACTAGATGATGAATGGTTCAAGGTGTACTTGGAGTATAAGAAGAAAGTGGGACATAAAGGCCAATATAAACCTCCCGGTACTGAGAGGACCTCTCGGTACTGAGAGCTTTCACTTGCTCCAAACTTCATGAGTTTTTTAAGTCCAATTCTCTATCCCTTCTAGGCATGTTTCCAAGCTCTCGAGTCGTTTCGTCTCCGGTTTGACCCTCTACTTCAGGTTGAATTCTGCTTGGTTAAGAACCGGGCTAACAAGTATTATTCACCCTAGACTTTATATCTGACCCATGTTTTTATCATTTTTTTCCCCATAAACTCATGGGTTCTCATTTGAGTAGGCCAAGTTTATGGGCATGTTATTTTGGATGCAGGTCGAAGATCGAAGACGGTGCTAAAGGTCTAGTTATTTCTCAATGTATGCTAATTACGTTGTTTTATGTGTTTGGGTGGCATCGTGATATGTTGAATTGACACTCTTCTATGTATTTTTATGTTATATTTTGACTCCTACATAAGTATGACTTGGGGTTAAATTTGAATATGTCTGTAAAAATATTAAGGCAAACTTGATGTAAAGAAAGTAATTTGTTATTCTGTTTACTTATATTATTTTTAATAATACGAAACTCATCTTGGTCGCTTGAAAATAGTTCTAGTGATGACTACAGCATCATCGTCATTCATTTTCGGATCTTCTAATGAGGGATGTTATAGATAGGGATTCGATATTCACTAGTCAGTTTTGGAAAGGGTTACATGATGCCTTAGAGACAGAGCTGAGTTTGAGTACAGCTTACCACTCGTAGACTGATGGGCAGACGAGAGAATTAACCATGTGCTGGAAGATTTGCTTCGGGCTTGCATCTTAGAGTTTGGTGGTTCTTGGAAAGAGCGTTTACCCCTTGTTGAGTTTTTGTATAATAATAGTTACCAAGCGAGCATTAGGATGGCACCTTTTGAAGCACTATATGGCATACCTTGTAAATCTCCACAATGTTGTGTAGAACCTAGAGATTACTTAGTACTTAGGCCAAATATGATTAGGATGGTGACTGATAATGTAGAAGAGATCGGGAAACGTATAAAAGAAGCATAGAATAGGCAGAAGAGTTATGCCGATCAGAGGCGAAGGGATTTGGAGTCCCAGTTGGAGACTTAGTGTTCATAAAGGTTTCTCTGATGAGGAATGTTGTTCGGTTTGGGAAGGTTGGGAAGTTGGCTTCTCGCTATATTGGACCATTTCTGATACTAAAGAGGATTGGAACATTTTCTTAGAGTCAAGTTACCGATTAGGCTATCAAATATGCATAATGTGTTTCACGTACCTCATTTGCAAAAGTATGTGCACGATCCTTCTTTGATAATTGAGTCATCGCAGCAAGAAGACTTGGAGATAGAGACTAACTTGACTACACTTCGACAGCCAATTTGCATTATTGACCATAATATGAAGTAATTGAGGACGAAGGTTGTAAAGTTAGTTAAAGTGCAGGAGAGCGATGATGTTAGAGATTGTACTTGGGAAACTGACGATAGTGTGAGGGAGTCATATCCTAAGTTGCTATTAGATTTGCGGTTTCTTATATATGATAGCTTTTGCGGTGTACTCACTGCCTGAGTTACTATTGGTCATGAGTAATATAGGCAAATGTTGCTTAGGCCTTGTGCATTTGTGAAGGTTGGTTGGATTTTGGAGCTTACTTTGGTGGAGGTAGGAAGTGTTATTGAGGTAGAGGCATGTGCTTGGTTGTAGAATAGAAAAGAATTGAGTTAACTTACCATTTGATAGTAGATGTAGTCATATAATATTGCTTATAAAATTATATTAAATTTATTAACCAATTAAAGTTGTCCATAGTTGCTTTTGAAAGCAAATGTCAACTTTATATTGCGTATCATCACTTCTATGACTTTTATAACATGCATCGTGGCCTTGACATTGTGCATGTATGGTTTATTGGATGGTGGTTGGTTTGGACTTGAATGTAGAATGGTTTGTGCAGCGAATAGTCACTATAGAAGCACTTTGAGATGCTTTGTTTTGGTGATTCTCTATATATTTTGTAAAGACATCCTTAGGCTTTTTTTGGTATGATTATGATCTACTATGAGTATATTACTTATTGTGAAAAATTGACCTTAAAATCACTTAATAGCAAGTTGAAAACGAATCAAACATTGAAGGGTTTAAAACCGGTTTTGTGGCAAAAACTTGAATCTGCAACACTTTGAACTGAAACACTTTCTGGGTGTTTTAAAACCTTTGATGGCATTTTTGTAAATGCTATTATTTGCTGTTTGAAACCTTAAATGGTGTAAAAATGACATTTAGTCAATGTATTTTTGTACAATCTTTTTAGGAGCATTTAATTACATATATTAGAGTATTTTAAAAATGGTTTGAAGTTTAAATATATTTTTAATAATTAATTATGAATTATTAAAGTAAAGGGTTTAATAGTAAAACATGCTTTTAGAAGTTTTAATAAAATTATAAAGTAGTTATTTTTAAGTAATATTTTAAATGGAATTTAAAACATATTTATAGGTAATTTAAAAGGATTTTATAGATATACAGTTTTAGAAAAGTTAGTTAAATATTTTAGTGAAGTATTCAAGGTTTATGTAACATTTTGCCTTTTAAATTATGTTAGAACTTTATTAAGTATATTAGTTTTATAAATAAATTAGTGTGTGTATATATCATTTTTAAAAGGTTTTTAAATATATATATATATATAAGCAATTACAAAGATGTATTATTTAAAAAGTGGGGATAACGAGTCACTTAAGTGATTTGATCGTGTTTCTGTGCTTATTCATCCATGGAAAGTGTTTACTCTTGTACTTAGCACCAAAAGCCGACAAAGTAGACTTGTTCTATCTATGAGAGTTAAGAATGGCGTTCAAATAGGGTTTTGAAGCAACCGTGCCCTAACCTACCGGCTTTACTCTTGACCGAGGGATAGCGTAAGTTGAGAAGTCGGAAACGGTGATAAGTATACGATACTCGATTTCATATGCAATCGTTTTAGGACTAGTTTCACGACTTCATACGATTTGACATCCCCCAGGGAGGACTTATTGGTATAAAACATCTCTTGCTTTAAGAACATATATATACGGGATCCCCCGAGAAGGACTCCTTTATATCATTCGCTTACTTATAAAAAAATCGGAATTGAGTTAACCAGAAATTCACATATTTAGTTTAGAAGAGTCTGAGATCGGATAAGTATACTTATGTGTTACTTAACAGAAACCACTTCAAAACTGATATACAATTTCAATGCTTGGAAGCAGTTATAGAGTGGAATGTTATAGATTTGAACCTTCTATCCTATGGTTAAGTCCAAGGGAGAGGTCAGCATTAACATTTTAGACAAATGATATAGAGTTGAACTGTCTATCCTAAGGTTAAGTCCAAGGGAAAGGTCAGCATTAACATTCGTCGGATGACTTATGTTGGAATACATGAAGAGATTCATGATTTGTTTGAGTGATAACATTTGGTATCACGTGCTAGCGTAGACCAGTTATGTTGGAATCCATGGAGGGTACATATACTCTAAATATCTATAGACATTTTCGATTGTTGCTAGTGGGAGTTGATGGTATTCGGTATCACGTGCAAGCGTAGACCAGTTATGTTTTACCTTATGGTATATTTTATCTAGAGATATATGTGGTTTCAGAAGGTACTTTATGGCTCTTGTTAGGAGGTCGGCCTCAATGTACCGAGGAGACCTCCGATGGAAATGCATATGCGAACAAACCTTAGTAGTTTTAGATGTACTTCTAATATTGTTATGTTGTGAGATGCAAGCAGCATAACAAAAGTTACTTTTATATGGATGCATGTTTCTTGAGTTTCTCATACCAGACTTATGTCTGACTAGTTATTTTTATTTTCCCTAAATTCCTCGAGTACTCTTTCGAGTAAGCTGAGTAAAGCTAGTTTGGCTATGGATGCTTCAACGCATCAAGAAACGAGCTGGAGACTTCAATTTATCTATCTATTTTTATTTTCATTGCACTGCTGCTATATATGTAGCAGCATTGTGAGGACGGGCATTTATAACTGTCCAGGCTGATGAAATTACTTAGGTTTTGTAACTCTAACTCGTATATTGTCTTCTTGGATATTATATATTATTGTTCCTCTTGTGAGATTCTAATATTGTGTTCTTTCTTTCTAGTTATATTTCCTTTTCTTTTTACTTAACCCTAACAATCTAACTTTTTGGCACTTGGGTGTTCGGCATGCGAATACCATGGATGTATTAGTGTCGACATTTGATTGTCGAAAAGTCTAGTCGTTGCATTAATGGTCAGAACTCTAATAAGATCTATATTTAAAGGTTGAGTCCAACATTAAAGTCCATATTTCAATTTAGTAACAATTATATATTAACCAGTTTGCTTTGGTCAAAGATATTGACTTTACATAACTATCAACTACGATAATACTAACCATCTATTCAAAGGAGATGAATCTTCTTTTTAATAGTGTTTCATTTCAGGTCGTTCAACTTATACACAACTAGGACCTTAACATGGTCATCATTATCGTGTGATTGACCATAATCAAAATATAGTTTAGACATCCAAAATTCACACTGCTCTCAGGTCAATAGACTACTGTGTACCATTATATCAGAATTTTTATTAACTTTTAACCTATAGAAGACCATTGTTGAGCCGTTTTATAATTGTTCCAAATAATCACGTGTACAAAAACCTTTGGTGTCCATACGATCATAAGTAAATTCACTTCTATCATATGAAGAGCATTACGAATATTAATATCAACAGATATATCAATATCCTATTCTCGACACACCTTGATTAGGAACATTTAAAGACAAGTATTTATATTATACCATTCGATACCCATGGTTATGACTTAAATATATTTTCCAATGATATTCTACTTGTATATGTTTAATGTATTTAAAACCTTATTATATCCTAATATGACAATATATACAATAGAAAATAAAACAAAAGTTATGTAACCAAATTACATAATTTCCCCTAAGGCACATCATTAACTCAATAAGGTTCGTGTATGGAGTTTGGCCCGTACTTATTCGATTGGATTTTAGCTTTGCAGAGTTGTACCACCAATTGTGCTATCAAAGGCTAGTCATAATTTGTTGCATTTGTGTAATGGTAAGAGAGAGATGAGGACACTTATTTGAGTAAGCACAGTTGGGATCGATCCTACATTAGCTAGTAAGACCAAAGGTCATAATCTTTTTTTAGTCTTTGAAGAATTTAATGGGAAGGTGTAAGGATGTTATGTGTTGATGTATTGAATATATGCCTATAGGTAGTGCTACAGATGCCCTAGAAGTTGATCACTGTATTGGTATTCGTTGCCAAACATGCACGGATCTTTGCCTATCGAGGGATCCAACAGTACCACTAATTGTAGAGTGTAATGCTTTCTTAACACTTAGCATATGCTTGGTTAATAGTAGTATAAATCACATATCACATGCTAGTTATTAGTGAGACACTATTATAAATTGTACCAGCTTACCGACGTAGGGGATATACAAGTTATGGTATATTTATAGGGTTACCTATTAGTATATTATTCATATCATATTAGCATACCAGTTAAGGACAATATTTCTTTCTCGCTGACTTTATGTCCGACCCTCTCTATATTTTCCTTTCAATTTTTAGCTTCTTTGAGTAGGTTGATTATCATGCTTGGAAACATTTTCTAGTAGCACGACATTATAGGGTATGAAGACAACTAGCATATATTACTATCATTTATGCAGTTTTCTATTTTTTATTCCATGTCGGACTTTGTTATCTATTTGAGACTATTGATATAAAAAATTTGATTTACCATGCACCTATTATTTTGGAGATTTATGCACTTAGATGTATGGTATTACCATAAGTATTTTTTGGTCATAATATTATGACTTATGCTAGATATTAACTATGTTCTGCACACACACACACATATATATATATATATGTTTATATATTATTTTATCCTTTCATTTTGAGATTTGACATTCTTAATTGGGATAATTTTCTCTACTATGTTGAAATTTTACCGTCAAAACTTTTTGTTCATTGTGCATATGGATTGGTGTCGAATTTTGTATTGGTTTGAGCACCATGAATATCCAGTCTTTACATTCAGCATCTAGGGTTGTTCTATTATTTGAAATGTGAAGGCTAGAGATGTCGGTAGGTGGACTAGAGGTTTATTTGGTGGATGTGAATAAGGAATAGCGACCATCTTTTTTATCATCCTTAAAATTGAAAGGTCATTTAGTGGAATGTTTCCATAGCGTTTAAAACTATGTATAATAATTGAACCAGTATTTTATATTTTATTTAATATATTAGCCAAATTATGCCAAATAGATTATTGTTGTAAATTTTAGTCTGATTCATTGTACAATATACTTTTGTATTTATAGGATGTTATATAGTGTCATATTTACATAAAAATTGTTATTGCTCCAATCGATTTGTTGTTGCTTTAACAAATTAGATAAGGAATCCCTTATTGCAATTTTTTTGAATATTATTGGAGTTATAGATGAAATGTGCGTTCCTTCTAAAGTCTAAAAAGATTGGGCTATAACATTTGTAGTTTGAAAAAGTTATCCTACATAGAGTATCCTATATGCTGGCAACTTCAATTTGACTTCTAGTTGTATAATATATTCGGTTGGACATATATGGCTCTTAAAAGTATATTATTAGGTCAACCCTTACATATCTCAATAAAAAAATTTATGGTTTGGTAAATTCATGATACAAGATTAAAAATGGTTATTAAAAACCTTATTAGACACGACACTTGTTGGGTAACTACAATAAAACTTTAGTCCTACATCGCCTGATATTTTATTATTCCCCCTTTTATATATCCTTATTTCTACTACTTATTAATTAGATATTGGTAGTATGGATTACCAAGCAAGCCCGCATGCGCGTGCGTAGGCGAATGGGCACATGTGGTGTTTTGATGGTGCACTTGGAACTTAGCATTGTGCACTTGGATGAAATGAGCTTGGTTCTCCATTACTCTTCCTACTCTCTTTTTCTTTTTTATTTCAGCTTTCAAAATTGAAAAGACAAATCTTTTTATCTACGTACCAGTTACAATTGTGAATAATAGAATTTATGAATGTATTAAAACAATTGTCTCTACATTGCCTCGACTATTCAAATTTCTCACCTTTTTTAGTTCTGAGCTGCATTTTCTACACCCACACCTATTTATTGCTATTCTTCGATGGAGAGATGACACATAAAAATAATCCAATTCAAATTCTTAAAAATTCTTCAAAAACTCATGAGCAATTGTCTTTCTATACTCCTCCAAATTCTTCACCTTTTGAAGCCTATTGTGTGAACCTTATGGAGCGAACAACAATCAACGATTGCACCTTAGTCGTGCCAGAATTTGGTTTTTAGGCAGTGGTTTGTCATGGCACAACCTCTCTTTCCTACTCTTTACTGACTATATTTTCTTATAACAGAAAGCGAATTTTCACAACAAAGAATAATGGCCCTTCCAATCAACCGCATTCTTCCTAATCCTTCTAGATTTGAAGCATTGGATGGAACTAACCACAAATGCTAGTCTAAGAAAATACACATCCTATTCGAGCAACTGGAAGTCGATTATGTCATGTCTGAACCCTCTATTGAGGTTTCAAAAGCTACTGCTCCAGCCACAACCGAAACTGCACAATAAAGCATCATACCAAATGAAGTCAAAAAGAAATTTGAAAAGGACAATAAGTTATTCATGGGACACATGTTGACATACATGTCAAATAAACTGTTTGATCTGTTTGTTAATCAGAAATTAGCAAAGATCGTTTGGGAAACGCTAGAAAAAAAGTATGGAACAGATGATGCTAGAAGAAAAGAGTACGTGATAGGTAAATAGTTGAAATTTCAGATGGTTGACAGCAAGTCATTTATGGAGCAAATTCATGAATATGAAAACTTGGTATCTGACACATTCAATGAAGGAATGAAGATATGTGAGATCCTACAGGCCAATGTATTGTTGGAAAATTTTCCACCATTTCGGAGCAATTACAGAAATTATCTCAAGTACAAAAGGAAGGATCTTTCTCTTCAAGAACTAATCAGTCACATGCAGACCACAAATGGTTTGAAGGGTAAATTCAATGCTATGACCATTGACTCTGATAACGCTAATATTGTGGAAATTAAAAATCAATGTAATGTAGACAGATTCAAAAACAAAGGGAAAAGTCTTACAATTTTGCTGATCAAAACTTTTGGAGTGTTGTAAACAAAAATAATAAAATTCAGAAGAAAAAGAACATCTGTTACATTTGTGGCAAAACAGTCATAAGTAGCATCAATGCTTCTAGCGAAAAGGATGACGCAATTAGAAACAAGTTACTAATGTCAAAAGACAAGCTAATATTGCTAAGGATGATGATCATAGCTACAGTCATTGTCGAGGCAAACTTGGTGGAAAACAAGACCAATCGGAAGCTGGACAGTATAGCTTCTAGACACCTTTGTGCAAATCGAGGCTTTTCCATCAATTCTAGGATGTAGAAGATGGTGAGCGTGTCTTCATGGGAAACTCTGCTACTATTGGAGTACATGGAAAAGGAAAGGTTTTTCTTAAACTTACTTCTAGAAAATCTTTGACTTTGAATGATATATTGTATGTTCCCTCCCTTCGTAGGAATCTAGTAACCGGTGGGTTACTGAACATGGCTGGGATAAAGCTTGTCTTTGAATTTGGTAAAGTTGTAGTAACTAGGAAAAGAGTATTTGCGGGAAAGGGATATCTAATTAATGGTCTGTTTGTATTAAACTCTGTTATTTCTAGTAATGAAATTACTTCTGTTTTTGCTTATGCGACCGAATCCTTTGATTTATGGCATAATAGGTTGGAACATGTTAATGCAGGCTCAATCAAGAGACTAAGAAAACTTAATATGCTAAATATAGAAAAATGACACTTTGTCTCCTAAATGTCCTATATGTGTTGATGCCAAGCATGCTAACAAACATTTCAAATTAGTTACCAAGAGAAGTACCGAGAATTAATAGAATTAATACACTCAGACTTGGCAGATGTCAAGAAAACAATCGGTAAAGGAGGTAAATGCTATTATGTAATCTTCACCGATGACTGTTTTAGATACACCAAAATCTATCTACTTAGATCTAAAGATAAGACTATAGAAATGTTCTTTAAATTTAAAGTTGAAGTTGAAAACCAATTAGATCGAAAAATCAAAAGGCTTTGGTCTGATAGAGGTGGAGAGTATTGTATTAACTTTCTAAAAAGTTTCTGCGAGAAAAATGGAATTATCCATAAAACTAGTGCTCCTTACGGCCCCTAACAAAATGGAGTAGCTGAAAGAAAAAATAGGACTCATAAGAATACGCTGAATGCAATGCTTTTAAGTTCTGGTATGATCGACAATAGGTGGGGGGAAGCTGTATTATTCGCATGTTATATACTTAGTAGAGTGCCTTATAAAAGACCCCTTACGAATTATAGAGAGGTCTTCCTCCAAACCTAATTTTTTTGAAAGTATGGGGGTGCCTTGCTAAGGTGGGTTTAGCAGACTTTAGAAAAACTAATATAAGACCTAAAACATTTGATTGTGTATTCGTTAGCTATGCTTCTAGTAGTGGTGCATATAGATTCATGTATTTAAGCGATCGAACGATTTATATGCTAGAGATGTCGTATTCTTTGAAAATGTCATTCCGTTAAAGAACTATAATAACAAGAGCTCTTTTGGCTCTTCTATTGTCACTGACGTGTCATTGTTTTTGCCTACTCTACCACATGTTGCCAATGAATCTAACAATGAACTTAGAAGGAGTAAAAGGCAATGTACAGAGACTAACTTTGGACAAGACTTCATTACGGCATTTTACGTGGAAAACGCCAATTTTGCAAGGATTGATGACACCATTGTTTATATACTTTTAATTGAGGAAGATCCTAAAACATACGAAGAGGCAATTAACTATAGGGATGGTAATTCTTAGAATGATGCTATTATAAGTGAACTTGACTCTATAACATCTAACCATACTTGGGACTTAGTTGAGCTACCCAAGGGATGCAAACCAATTAAAACAAAGTGGATCTTTACAAAGAAATTGAAAATTGATGATTTTGTAGGTAAATTCAATGCTAGATTAGTAGTCGTTGGTTTCACTTAAAAGATAGACATTGATTATTTTGAAACTTATTCCCCATCACCAAGGTGGTATTATTAGAACTTTAGTTGCCTAGGCTGCTATTCATAATTTAGCAGTGCACCAAATGGATGTGAAAACTACTTTTCTTAATGGTGACTTAGAAGAAGAAATTTATATCGAACAACCTACTGGTTTCGTGGTACCTGGATAAGAGAATAACTTTTGCAAATTAAGAAAGTCTCTTTATGGCCTGAAACAATATTCTAAACAATGGTATGAAAAAATTGGTAAGACCCTAGTAAACAATGGTTATATCATGAATGCCTCCAATTCATGCATTTAAAGGTGTTTTTTCCTCATTATGTGATTATTTTCCTTTATGTTGATGACACGTTGATACTGGTACAAACATGGACGTAGTGAATGATGCAAAAAATTCTTGTCCTCCCAATTTGAGATGAAAGATTTGGGAGAGGCTGATGTGATACTAAGAATTAAAATGAGAAAAACCGCAACTGTTTTCTCACTGAATCAGTCTCACTACATTTTTTTTAAAAAGGTTTAATTATTTTGATACGACTCTTGTTCGATGTCCGAATGATCCTAGTAAGCATCTTAAAATGAACAAAGGACCTAGTGTGTCACAAGAATGCCAAAGTCATTGGAAGCATTGTGTTTCTTATGAATTATACCAACCCTGACATTGCTTACATTGTGAGTCGTTTGAGTAGGTATACTAATAACCCCAACAACGAATATTGGGACGTTCTTCATCTTCTTTTGAGGTACCTTAAGAGTATAATTGATTGGTGCTTGCATTTTAATAAATATCCTACAGTTTTGGAGGGATTTTGTGATGCAAACTAAGCAACTGATAACGATGAAGTTAACACCACTAGTGGCTATGTATTCACTTTGGGTGGAGGTGCTACATCATGGGAGTCCTGTAAACAGACATGTATATTACTATGGAATCTGAGTTTATTGCTCTTGAGTTGGCAGGTCAAGAAGCAGAATGGTTAAAGACTTGTTGGTATAAGGGAAAAAACTATGTTCCAGTTTCTTTGCACTATTATTCCTAGGCCGCTATTGGAATTGCAAAGAATAGTGTGTATAACAGAAAAAGAAAGCACATCCTTGTAAGACACAATGCAGTCAATAAAATTTTGAAGGAAGGGAGGATTTCATAGGAATATGTAACATCAGAAAGGAACTTGGCAAATTCACTGCGAAAGGATTACCAAGAAATGTGGTCCTTGAATCTTCAAGAGGAATGCGCCCTAGGCCTAGAGTAGAGGAACAAGTAATGAATACACATTGACAAACAAATAAGACCATATGGTTACTCTTTCCCTTCCTACATTTGTGTTTTAGAGATTGATTTCCTTTTGAATCCATAACAGTTTTGGTGGTGCACTTGTGTCACACTTGATGGATTCATTCGTGTAAGTCTTGATTTTGAACTATATATTCATCATTAATCCATAGCTAGTTTTAGTGGTGCTTATGTTATGCACTTGATGACGGGTGTTTTTCTTATTTATCTATGATTGAGTCTATTACTCTTGCTGAATCCATAACCAATTTTGGTGTTGCTTTTGAGATGTACTTGATGGATTATATAAATTGTTTCCCTATTAAATCCATAAATGGTTTTGATGGTGCTTTTGAAACACACGCGATGGATTATAGCAACCTAATTTTCTACTAAATTCATAACTAGTTTTGGTGGTGCTTTTGAGACGTGCGTGTGGATGATATAAAAAAAGTTTCCTATTAAATACATAACTAGCTTTGGTGGTGCTTCTGAGACATACTTGATGAATTTTACCAATAATTTCATAACCATTCTTAGTTGTGCTTTTGAGACGCACTTGGTGGACATTACTTATTTTTCCCTAATCTTGATTAATAGAATCCATAACCAGAATTGGTGGTGCCTTTGAAATGTACTTGATGGATTCTATTATCCGACTTAAGGTTGAGGTTTATGCTCTTAATGAGTCCATAGTTAGATTTGGTGGTGTTAGTGTGATTGACTCACCTATTTGAGTTTGACGGTAGGGCCACCTTCTATGAGAGATTTTTTAGTTGATCTCTCCAGAACACTCATGAGTTCCCAAAGGCAAGCGCATGACCAAAAAAAGCGCATACATATCGTGGAGAAGTGTAGATATCAAAAGTGTAGTATGAGTAGTGAAGTTTCAACCATATCTTGTAGTTTAAGAGAAATTCACTACATAGATAAAGTTTTAGCTTCGCTTCTTGTGCATCAATTCAAATCAAAAGATATTGGTGCATATATACGAAACTTTTCTTTTGCTCGGGTTGCTAATCTTTCATATATTTGGAGTTTTCTTGTAGTTAGTGAAGGATTGTTGGATAGCTACAATAAAACTTTTGTCCCACGTTGCCTGATATTTTGTTATCCTCCCTTAATATATCCTTATTTCTACTACTTATTAATTAGGCGTGGCTAATATGGATTACCAGGCAAGCTTGCACATGCACACACATGTGCGCGTGGGAGAATGGGTGCATGTGGTGCTTTGATGGTGCACTTACCACTTGGCACTATGCACTGCAATGAAATTAGCTTGGTTCTCCATTACCGTTCATATTTATTTCAACTCTCAAAACCGAAAAGACAAATCCTTTTATCTGCTTATCAGTTACAATTGTGATTAATAATATTTATGAATGTATTAAACGAATTGTCTCTTCATTGCCCCGACCGTACAAATTTCTCACCTTTTTGAGTTCTGAGCTGGAGTTTGATATTCTTTAATGGAGAGATGGCACAAAAAAAGAATCTAATTCATCTTCTTGAAAATTCTTCAAAAACTCATGAGCAATTGTGTTATCCCGCCTTTTGGCAAAGCCGTGACACCAAGAACCTGACTATAAACCAATGACGGTTCGTCTTAGAGATCAGTTGTACGCAGGCACACTATGGACATCGACAAATTTTGTCCGAGTCCGGATCAAGCTACAATCGACAAGACACGATGAGCAAAGCCATGAAAGTCAGCACTCCAAATCTCAAGTCAATCCGAGTTCATATGCTCAAGTTATGATCGATGCAAGATTGGATGAAAAACATCCTCGAGTTCGAATCCATCAACTAGCCACTGATCGAATCGATCGAGTCCAAATCCATCGACTGGCCACTGTTCGAATCGATCGAGTTCGAATCCATCAGGAGATCCACAATTCGTATCCACCAGAGAAATATGCCTCGTTCGTATCGATCAGCCATTCTCCTGTTTGCATCGATCAGCTGATCTCTTGTTCGTATCGATCAACTATCCTCTGTTCGTATCCATCGAGCATTGCACTATTCGTACCCATCACCATGTTGCTTGTTCGTATCCATCAAGTCGAAGTGACTTTGATCAATACAAACAAGGGCTACCTTCATCGATACGAACAAAGCCACCATCATCGATACGACCACCTCACATCCATCGATACGAACAAGGTATCCTACAGATCGATACGAAGAGGCAAACTGTTGATCGACTCGAACTGGGCAACGGACTTCGATATGAACGAGGCGAAGATCAAGCGCCACGTCAACTCATATGCACACGCAGCCATCGATTCGAACAAGATCGAGTCGAAATGATCGAGTCGAACCATACAGCCTGCCGAAAGTCTCCATTTCGTATCGATCATATCTTACGATCCACAAGTCCAAATGCCACCAAATTTTCACAGGAGCTTACGCACGTGCTAAAGAATTTCCACACCAAGTTTCGGCTCCATTGGATGAAATATTGATCGATACGAAATCCGTTCGTATCGATCACAGATCGGGTCGAAACTTCATAGGCTTGGTCGCGTGGGCCCACTCGAGTGCCAGAATAAGTCTCCCGAGATCTAAGCGAAATATTAGCCTCCTACGCCTATAAATAGAGCCCCAGAGCATATAGAGAGAGGATCTTTTGAATCTTTGAATTCTCCAACGCCCGGACTCTGCCGGATTCAACTCCATACTCCATTACTGCTGCTGCACTCGAATTTCATACTAAATTTTGCTGTAATCCGCTGCAATCAATTGTAATCGTAAAAGAAACATCAATAAAGTGATCAACTTCATAGTGGACGTAGGCAAAACGCCGAACCACACTAAATTCTTGTGTTTCTGTGCGTTTTAATTATTTTCATTATCTGTTTTTTTGGAGTTTTTGTTAGTTAATCCTCTTTTTCCATTTAATTTCTTCATGTTATCTCTTCAAAAACTTCTGAAGAGTGTTGTGCCCTATTTTGGTACAAACACTTCAAAAACTTCCGAAGAGTGTTGTGCCCAATTTTGGTACAAACACTTTGGTGCTTTCATTGAGAGCAAACCCAATTTTTCTCCTGCTCTTTGGATCTCCTATCGATACCGGATTGCATAAGTCCAAGAAGAAGATCCAGATCTCAAGCCTTGAAGCCCTTCCATACTATTCAGATTTGCAATCAGATCTAGGAAAGGACTTCATCAATTCATCATGGTGAGTACACGTACCGCTTCTATAGCTGCTGAACAAGGAGGACGGGATAGACAGAATCCTGTGCAATTGCCTCCATCCAACCAAGATGCTGTCGGACCTTCAGATCCACCAGGCCCGGTCACCAGACAAGAATTCCAGATGCTGCTTCAAGGGTTGACCCAGAGTCGGCAACAACTTACTGAACAACTGCGCCCCAACACAGAGTTGACCAACCAGCTGAATCGTCAAAGGCGCAGAAGATCCAGAAGAGATCAAGGTTCTTATTCTTCCACAGAAAGTTCAGCTTCGCCTGATGATCATCACCGATCCACACACCCACAGCTGGATGTAAGCTACACCCAGGCCATAGGACACCAACCTGCATTGAATCTTGGACAACCCAGGACTGGACCATCCACTAGTCATCATACCGGACCTTCATCCCGAGGAGGTGCTGCTCCTTACCATGTCACAGGCAACCTCGCCACCACCACCACTACCGAACAAGGGGTTGATGCTAGAAATCAAGCTGATCCTCATCGTAACCAACGAGAGCACACTCCAGAGCCTTATGTCCTAGAAAATGTTGAACCAAGGAGGCGAGGCACGGACCGTCGATCGCGTCCGGTCCAAACTCGCGTTGTGGAACCCGACCACACCTTGGCACAACATGCTCCTAATATCCGGATGCCGGATATACCAACGATGATTCGTCAAATGATCTGTGAAAGTCAGGGTCTCACTAATGACGACTGGGGAATCTCCCGGAGTCATACCCCTTTCACCGATGACGTATTGTATGCTGAACCACCTCGGCGCTTCAGGATGCCAACTTTGCCAGTCTATGAAGAAGTTTTGATCCAAATCAACACATCCTGAAGTATGAATGGCTGATGAATGCTGCGAGAGCTGACGATGCAGTTAAATGCCGTAGTTTCCCCATTTCCCTGGGGGGCATTGCAACTATGTGGTTTACTCGTTTTCCACCACGATCCATTTCTAATTTTGACCAGATGGCCACCAAGTTTGTTGAACAATTCCGTATGCACGTAGCGAGGCCTAAAGATGTTAACACTTTGTCTAGTGTTACTCAAGCTCCCGGAGAAACACTTAGACGTTACTTGGAGAGATTCCATGCTGCGTGTGCAGAAATAAGCAATCCCAATGACAACTCTATCCTGATGGCATTGACTAAAGGGATTGATCCTGATTCCGAGTTCGGAAATTGGTTAGATGGGAAACCACCTGCGTCATTGGACCATTTCTATTCCAAGGCAGCCCAATTCTTGAGAAGGGAGGATGCGAAACAGTCTAGGAAGCAGGATGACGCAGGGCCCAACATCGAAGGAATTCAGAATAACATCGCCGTTAAATAATCAGGGGAGAGTTCCAGAAAGTTCAGTTGAATATACAAAATAAACAGAATCAGCAGAGGGACAATGGAAGTCAAGGTAAAAAGCGAGATCAGAATTGTGGTCCACGACGTAGAGCTCCCATGTTCGATAATTATACTCCATTGAATACGTCATTGGAAAATGTGTATTTACAGACTTGTAATACCATGCAATACAAGAAGCCTACCCCGAAGCCATCAACGGAAAGACAAGTCCAAACAGGAAAGTTTTGCAGATTCCACGAAAGTTATGCCATGATACAAATGAGTGTCGTCATTTGCAAGATCTCATTGAAAAATTGATACGTGAGCGGAAGTTAGATCAGTATGTGCAGGCGCCGCAGTCAGGAGGTGCGTGCCCATCAAATCAGAATCGCGTGCCAAATCAGGAAAGGCAGAAGGAACCCGCTCGTACCAGCGGGAGGTTGATTATTAACACAATAAGTGGTGGTCCTCATCCAGCAGACCGAAGCTGGAAGGAAATGGAGTCGTATGCCAGCTCTGTCAAGCATGCGGACTTCGAGTGTTATAGTAGTTTTGATGAAGGGGCTCTAGCCAAGCAACAGAAGACGATGACAGATGACATCGTGTTCAGAAACAGAGATGCTGATAAAGTCGAAGCCCCCACTATCGATCCATTGGTCATCTCAGCTCAAGTAGGTCCTGCTTGGATGAAGAGGATCTTAGTTGATAGTGGAAGCTCAGTGAATATAATGTTTAAGTGAGCTTATGATCAAATGAGAATGGAAGCCAAGGACTTGAACCCTTGTCAATCTCGAATCCATGGTTTCAACGGAAGTGCTATTATACCCACTGGAGTGGTGGAACTGCCAGTGGAGTTGGGAGTTAGAGAACGCCGGAGAGTACGGATGTTACAATTCTTTGTGTTGGACTTAGACTCCCCTTATAATGCTTTCTTGGGCCGACCGGCCCTCGCTTAATTCAGGACAGCCATTGCCCCATGGTGTTTGACTTTAAATTTTCCCACTGATCGTGGAGTGGGAATCATTCAAGGAGATCAGGCTACTGGGAGAGCCTGTTATGTTGCCGAGCTGCGAGAGGCGCAGCGAAAGGAGAAAGGAAAGGGCGTAGAGGAATCTCTCTGCGTCTGTTTTGCCGATAATTGACAATTAACGCCCGGGCATAGGCCCGGGCACCACAGCCAATTCCAAAGGGATCTTGACCCAAGAGAAACTGAAGACGAAGGAGAATCTAAAGAAAGTCAAGCAACCCCGGCCGAACTGACGATCGATGTCCCAATTGACAATGATGATGATTCGAAGATGATAAAGATTGGGTCTCAGCTAAGCCAGCAAACTCAAGAGGAATTGGTTGAGTTTCTATGGGCGAATCTTGACATATTCGCCTGGACGCATTTTGACATGTGTGGGATCTCGCCGGACATCGCGAGCCACACTCTGAATATTGACCCGCGGCATGTCCCGGTCAAACAGAAAAGGCGTGGTATGGATCCAAAGAGATCTTCCACCCTTAAAGAAGAAGTAGAAAAGCTTAAAGCGAATGGGTTCATTCGAGATGCGCTATATCCTGAATGGGTGTCGAATCCCGTGCTCGTCCGAAAGTCAAACGGAAAATGGAGAACATGTGTCGACTACTCCGATCTGAATAAAGCTTGTCCTAAAGACAGTTTCCCACTTCCCATAATTGATCAGCTGGTAGACTCAACAGCTGGACATGAACTCTTATCCTTCATGGATGCGTATTCTGGCTACAATCAGATACCGATGCATTTACCTGATCAAGAACACACCAACTTCATAACCAATCTGGGACTTTATTGTTACAAAGTTATGCCATTCGAACTCAAGAATGTCGGGGCTACCTATCAACGATTGGTCAATCGGATGTTTGCCAATCAAATCGGGAAAACTATGGAAGTATACGTAGACGACATGCTTGTGAAGTCATGATTTTCCACTAACCATATTAAAGACCTGGAAACAATGTTTAACATACTTAGAGAATACAGAATGAAGCTCAACCCACTGAAATGTCACTTTGGAGTTGCATCCGGAAAATTCCTTGGGTTCATCGTCAACGCTCGAGGGATCGAAGCTAATCCTTAAAAGATCTGGGCTATCAGAAATCTTGAAACTCCGAAAACTATAAAGAAAGTCCAGAGTCTCAATAGGAAAATAGCAGCATTGAGCAGGTTCATTTCAAAGTCCACTGACAAATGCATTCCCTTCTTCGATCTGATCCGAAAAGGAAAACGAAACTTTGAATGGACCACGGAGTGTGAGGGCGCTTTCCAAGCACTAGTTCAACATCTATCCACACCACATATCCTGTCAAAGCCTATTGATCATGAGAAGTTGTACGTATACTTGGCGATATCAGAAAACGCTATCAGTGCTGCCTTAATTCGAGAAGAAGACAGGATACAGAAACCAGTATACTATGTCAGCAAACGATTGACTGGAGCCGAGAGGAATTATCCGAAACTAGAGAAGTTGGCTTATTGCCTTGTTATTGCATCAAGGAAGCTCCGACCATATTTCCAGGCACATCCTATTATTATTTACACCGACCAGCCGTTACGACAGGTCCTTACGCGGCCTGAGACGTCTGGTAGGTTACTCAAGTGGAACATCGAACTGAGTCAGTTTGATATTACTTATACTCCAAGGAAAGCCATTCAAGGACAAGTCCTAGCCGATTTTATAGCTGAATTTACCGTTCTAGAGGACTTGCATGAAACCAGTGAATCTCCCAAATACATCTGGAAGCTGTACACTGATGGTGCATCAAACGACCGATGTTCGGGCGCTAGTGTTGTACTTGAAACTCCCAAAGGCCGATCTATATGTTATTCCTTGAAGTTCGACTTTCATGCAACCAATAATGAAGCTAAATATGAAGCCCTCTTAGCTGGATTGAGACTTGCCAGAGATTTAAGAATTATCGCCGTGGAAGTTTATTGTGTCACAATTAGTTGTATGTCAAGTTTGGGGAGAATATCAAGCAAGAGACCGAAGACTGGCTGCTTACTTAGCTCGAGTTCAGGAAATACTGAATCAGTTTGATTATTATGCTATCTATTGTATACCTCGAGAATGCAATCAGAAAGCCGATTTGTTGGCGAAGTTAGCTAGCACAGGTGAAGCTCAGCAAATGGGACTCGTTCCCGTAGAGACGTTAACTTCCCCAAGCATTGACCGGGTGGAAATAGATTGGGTATGCGAAACAATTCCCGATAAGGAGTCGTGGATGACTCCATTCATAAATTACCTTGAGCACGGAACCCTGCCAGAGCGCAGGAGTGAAAAGAGGCAAGTTCTTCGGAAGGACTCACGATTCACCATCCAGAACGGAATCATGTATAGAAAAGGGTACTATGTTCCTCTACTTCGGTGTATCGCTCACGATGAAATTAAATGAGTATTACACAACGTACACGAGGGAGAATGTGGCGATCACACCGGGGGGCAAGCACTTGCCAGGAAAATACTTTGATACGGATATTATTGGCCGACTGTGAATCGTGATGCATCGGATTATGTGAAGAAGTGTGATAGATGTCAGAAGCATGCTCGAATTCCTAGAGCCCCTCCTACCGAGATAACGCAAATGGTCAGCCCATGGCCATTTGCAATGTGGGGCATTGACATCTTTGGTACTTTACCTCTGGCAAAAGGCGGTGCGAAGTACGCCATCTTCGCAGTTGATTACTTTACAAAGTGGGCTGAAGCTGAGCCTCTTGCTACCATAACGATGAAAAAAGTAATCAACTTTGGAGTCTGCGACATTATCTGTCGATTCGGTCTCCCCTACACCATTGTTACTGATAACGGAGCCCAATTCGACAGCGTTGAATTTAAAGATTTCTGCAAACGATTTCACATCCAAAAGAAATTCTCTGCAGTTGCGTACCCTCAAGCGAACAGACAGGTCGAAGCGGTCAATAAAGTTATAAAGTCCATTCTGAAGAAACGACTGGAAAAGGTCGGGGGCAAGTGGGTCGATGAACTTCCTATGGCTTTATGGGCTTACCGAACAACCCACAAGTCTGCGACTGGTCACACTCCATTCTCTCTCTCTCTTACGGTTCAGAAGCTGTTATTCCAGTCGAACTAGAAGTACCTTCTCATCGTATGACATACTATGATCCGAAGACCAATGCTATCTTACTTGCTGAATCTCTCGATTTACTAGATGAGAAGCATGAGGAGGCTGATTTGAGGGCAACCGCGCATCGAAGTCGAGTCGCCCGATTGTACAACGCCAAGGTCCGCCCGCGAACCTTTGAACTAGGCGATCTCGTCCTAAAAAGAATTTATCCGGTTACTTCGCATATAAAGCCGACATGGGAAGGACCGTATGTCGTCGAACGAAGGCTCAGAGATGGCACATTCAAATTATCAACCGTTGGCGGTCTTACTTTGCCAAGAGCCTGGAATAGCGAGAGTCTTCGTCGCTACTACACATAACAGGCTATGTTATTTCATTTAGTTTATTTTCCATTTTTGCAATTTGTTTCTACATTTCGAAATTAGAATTTGTAATAAGGCAACTAACTTTGCCATATTTTTTTATTTCAGCAATAAAATGCAATCTCTTTGAGCCAGAGCTGTGATTTACTTGAAATGCTTCATATGATCATCACTATGCACGGAGAGCTAAGTTTCACCATACGGTGGAATTTATTCAAATAAGGAGTGACTATGATGCAACCGGTCACTCGCTAAGTGAAACCCGAGCTCGGAGACAAGCCATCACATCAAAGTCAAAAAAGGGATTGATACACGACAATCCTTCACTTAACCCCAGATTCCCGGAGGGCGAACTGGAGTATAAAAATACGTCTACGAAGAGGGTGGATCCGTCCGCCTAATGACTTCGTCCGTATCTGCACCAAGTTTGAGGAGGGTGGACCCGTCCACCTAACGACCTCACTTGTTAACTCAGGGTGGATGTGATCCGACCGTCCACGATCCCGATACACCTTTCGTTTCCAGAGTGCGAGCGAGATCCAAAAACATACAGCAGATGTGACTGACCATCTGTTTATCAACTCTGAACTCCCAGAGTGCGAGTCGGAGTATAAACATCAACTCCGGGTTCCCAAAGTGCGAAACGGAGTATAAACATTAACTCCGAACTCCCAAAGTGCGAGTCGGAGTATAAACATCAACTCCGGATTCCCAGAGTGCGAAACGGAGTATAAACATCAACTTCGAACTCCAAGAGTGCGAGTCAGAATATAAATATCAACTCCAGATTCCCAGAATGCGAAACGGAGTATAAACATCAACTCCAAATTCCCAGAGTGCGAATTGAAGTATAAATGTCAACTCCGAACTCCCAGAGTGCGAGTCGGATTATAAATGTTGATTTCGAGTCCCCAGCGTGCGAGTCGGAGTATAAATGTCGATTCCAAGTCCCCAGAGCGCGGACGTATGATTAAAACTTAAGCCGGCACGACCAACCGCCAGTAAAAAAATGAGAATCCCCGGAGTGCGGATATGATCATCGACAATCAAGCAAGCGTGGGTAAACCGCTCGATCTCTGCTTGTCTCAAACATCCATTCAGTGGCACTAGACTCAACATGTTACAAGTGAGAAGAGATCGTTGACTGATATTCTAGAACTCACCCCCAGGACTGGGGGGCAGGACTTAAGCATCGGCCATTGACTGAAGCGGTGCGACGTTAAAATTCAACTCACTTCCTGGTCTTAAACCATGTCCACAGTTTCCGGACCTGGAAAACAAAAACAAACTTGACTCGAAACATGAAACTTCACAAGTGCACTTCAGATATTGAAACACTTAGGCAAATACACAATGATTGAGAAGAAGCCAAAAAAGAATAGTTTCATTTCTATTGTTTGTGAAAGAAGTTCATGTACACGTTTGTTTCAAAAAATTCCTACTAGCAGGGGCCGAACCCGCATCTATACACGGCCAACAAAATGAAAGTCAAAATAAACCAAGGAAGCATGTCTAATCTTTTTTCTTCCTCAGCTTCCTTTTTGGTGTAGACCCGCTGGAGCCGCCACTACCTTTCCCCTTTGAGCCTTTGCCTTTCGGTGGTCGGTCTCCAGGCGAGGGCATGATCTCGACATCCTCCTCCGAGCTCGAGTGAACAGGGACGCTTCCTGCCGGCGGAGTCGGAGGAACAGGATCAAGTGTAGAAGATGGAATGGGCACGCTAGTGTTGAAAACTGTACCGCCAGGCGATATCATTCTAAGCGGAGCTGGACCAAGTGCCGCCATTCCACCTCCAAAACTACCACCATGAGCCACTGCTTCCATTTCAGCGTCGATTTCGGCCGATATCTCCTCTTCTGTAATCGCTCGGGCCTCGCTGGGAGCATCAGTAGTTGGCATCGAGGAGCTTGTAGCAGGAGCGCCTCCGCCATTGACAAATGGCAAGTCAGCTAAAGGATCGCCATGACGGCGAAAGAGTTCCTCCATCAACTGCTCATCAAAAACAAGTGAGCTTCCCTGCATATCGTCAAGAGGTGCAGTTGTAGTCACGGCGGTCGCTTCGCTGACGATAGTCTCCTGCATCTGATGTAATTCTTGAGTGGTAGGAGGCGCGACCGGTGCTGCAACAATCACTGGACAAAAAATAAGAGAACTGTTAGAACTTAATTCGAGTGAGGATTCCGACTTAAGGCAGATATGTGGAATGTTCAGAATACCTTCCTCAGTTTGACTTGTAAGCGGCTGAACGGCTTCAGTAACTTGCTCTGCAGCCGGAGTCATCTGCGGTTGATCTGGATTATAGGCAGGAACAACTTGGGGATCATCCGCAAACGAGGATTCAGGCTGGGTTGACGCTGGAACTTCAAGACTCGCCTCATGATGGTCAACCCCTGAACCCTCTCCTACTTCGAAGTGCTGGGCGCCGAGCCTTTCCTTTTCATGCAGAATCATTGACTCGTGAAGAATCTTCCTTTCATCTTCATTCAGAATGCGATTCTCGAGTTCAAATTCATCTACAGACTCACCCAAATGCGCTTCCTTCTCTTCTTCAACTAATCGGCCCCAGGCGTTGTATAGATGCGCCGGATAATCATCGAGCCAGGCTAGACCCCTATGCCTCAGCACGTTAGCGTTGTAAAAAACAAGAAGGTCTTCAATATCAGCCTCTAGCCTGGACTCGGCCGATTTCACTTTCTCCTCAACCTCAGTCTCCACCATGCGGACCTTAGCCACGACCGCATCCCTTTCACCCCGGAGCAAGATAGCCTGTTCGCACGCTTCCTGGGCTGCGTTGTTCGCATCATCCCTTTCCTTGGCCATGTCGGAGAATTTGGCCTTAAGCTTGTTGAGTTCCTTGACCGCCGCATCCCGTTCGGCATTGATTGTAGTATTTCAGTGGCCCATCTCCTCCACCAAGGAAATGTGTGTCTGCCTTAATTACCTATCCATCGCCACAGTCGTTTCGTCAGCTTTTTTGGTGGCCTCAATTTCAGATTTCCGAGAAGACTCGGCCTCGGTATTGAGGACTTGTATGATTCGGTCCTTCTGAGCGAGTTCGGCCATTTTCTCAATCGCTTTGGCTCGCTCAAAGGCCAACTTAGAAGCTTTCTCTGCAGCCTTTACCCACTCTCTATACTGGGTGTAAACATCGTGAATGTAGTCATGCATCGTGTTTTCCACCCCAGATGGGATTCTCTTTAAGTGAGGTGGAAAGACGTAACCGTCAAAGCATATGTTCGGGAACTCCTTCCTTAGCTGAGCAATTTTAATGGCCCCTTCCCCCGTGGGCTCAGTAATGGCCTACTCTGCAATTATGGGGGGCATGGTTTCAACTCGCTGGTAATGAGTTTCAAACCTCAAAGTTTGAGAGGACGGTCTGTGTCGTGGAGGCTCTGGCGGGTGTGGAACATGAGCAGGAGGTGGAGATGGAAGTCTAAGAGGGGGAGAGCGAGACCTAGATCGATGTCTGTATTCTCTGTCCTTGTCCCGCTCGTACCTCTCTTGATTAGAATAACCGCGATCGCGGTCTCTATCTGAGTCTCTCCTGCAGGAATTATAGTAGGTAGAAGAAGACTTTCGGACCGAGCGAAGACTCCCAAGCATTGATCCTCTCCCAAACATAGTACCTAAAGGTGAGAAATGAAAGAAAGGTTAGCGATTTCTTGGACTGGACGATTTACGATTATGAATCATGTAGTGCAGTGAAGTGTATGTATGTGCAACCCCCCGACCAACCGGAAATGTCGGCTGCACTCATAGCAAGCGACCCGCTCAGATCAAGAGCATTGTCAAGCTCCTCCATCCCGGTGTCGTGTTGAAACGACACATAATCCGAAATCGGAATATCAGCAAGCCCTTCAAAAGGATTCTCTACTTGCGGGGTAGGAGCCTCCGAAATTCTAATCCCCTGAATAGGAAAAGACATAACCACAGATTTCAATCTCATGGATTTAGAACGCTTATAAGCAACTGCCTTGCCTTTTCTCCTTCCTCCTGAATCCTGAACATCGGAAGGAGGCCCAGCTTGGAGTTCGTTATCAGTGGGCGTTCTCTCCGGATCAACTTCTTCAGCTATTATGACTCTGGGCGCCTTGTGTTTCACCCGCTACTTCGAGACCGCTCTAAGTGTCCCTTCCAGCCTTATGCTTTGCTTCTGTTCAATCAGCCCGACAATTCTCAAGCTTCTGTCGGTTAGAACCAAGTCAATGTTCCTCTCTTCACCCGGAACTTCTTGGAGAATCCGAACTAACTCTCTAAAATATCCACCATCGGGCCGTGAAATTGCGGCTATAAAAGAAGAGATGTCAGTTTTGAACGATTATTATTATCTCGATAATTCATGAAAGAGACTGCAACACTTACGTCTACCATCGCCTAGCGAATCCAGGGGGCATCGAACGTAGAACCATTCTGTCTTGAAATAACTCAGCCTTCCCCAGGACCCCGTTATTATTTGACAGTTCCGAACTGCTTCCAAGAATGTGAAAGAAGGGCTATCTCCGCGACTCTTAATGTTGAAAAGATATCTAATCTCGATCGGCTTTGGTGGTCGAAAGAAAATTTCCATAAACAAAATGAAAGTGCTATTCAACAAGGCGTATCCGTTGGGGTGTAGCTGGGATGGAGCGATTCCAAGGAATGACAACATTTCCCTTATGTACTGATTAAATGGAGGAAGTGTCCCCGCTGTGCAAGCATGACGGTTGAAAGCAGTAAACCCTTCTGGGGGAGCATGTGGTCTATCATTGGGCCCTGACAGTAATACGTCGTCGAGCGACAAGCCATGTCTTAAAGATATCCGTCCCAGCATATCTTCAGAAATGCCGGATGGCACAGAATCTTGTGGATTCATAATGAACTGGGCGCTTGGAAACTCGTCTGGAGCTGGATCTGTGACTTCGGCTTCGATGGCCGGTATCTCGATGGTTGAAGGAACTGAACTCGAGAGTTCCTACTGTTGTGAACTTAAAGGTTCCATGACTCACTAGCTTATAAAAAATCATTGTTAAACACACAATAACGCTCGTGCATCCCCCAGTGTAAATTGCGTGAGTGTGTTGTGCAGTGCAGTACTGTAAATCACTTCAAAAGTTTTACAGAATTGGAGAAAGCATGTAAATGACAAGACTTCAAATTTCAATCGGAATGACCGTCATCGCTGACCGTTACTGCCGTGCCATCCAGATGTTAGGGATCGATCCAATTTAAAATTTGTTATCATTTTGTTAAGTTCTGGTTCCGTCGACGAGCTTCGGTAGGCAATCAGATATGCGGTGAAATGATTAAGTCCAATTATGCAAGTTTGAAGCTCGTCGGAGTGAGTTTTTCAAGTGTGCAAGAGATTACAAGTTCTTTAAGGTTCAATTCATATCGATCACAAAAGTCGGGTTCGTAGCGACAATTCATATTCATCCGTATGAGAGTTCGAATCAGTTAAGGCTAAGGACTTCGAATCGACCAAGGGTGACCATTTCATATCGATCAATTGAGTCACCATCGTATCGATCCCCGTGGCGCATAATTCGTATCGATCAGAAATTCTGGATTTCGAATCGATCAGACGCAACCCCTTCGTATCGATCTACATGTTCGAAACACTCGATTCGATGCAAAAGCTCAGCCATCGATCGATACGAAGGCCTCCATCTCATCATCTCGCAGTCCCTGCTCCAGATCGACACGAAGCGAAGACCGAAGAATCTTCGATCGACTCCTTCGTATCCCTCCTCGCTTCTTCTTCCCCAAATGGCAAAAACGCCATGGCCTTCCTCAACTCCACTCCAACCCGGATCCAATATCAACTACGCGAGGATCGACCATGACTTTGAGTGATTTGATGTTAAAGATCGAGTCTCATCGTTTACGCGTTGGATTCGTTTAGTGGATTACCTAAATCTGACAGTTGGTTCGAATAATTGAGAGTTTGAATCGATTCGAAGGCAAGAACAGTTTTTTCTTTTCTTTTTCCAAGTCTCTGGAGCGATACGAAAGCAAAGTGCAAGAGTAAAAAGTAAAAAGTGAAGAATGGCTAAGTCCACAGTATTTATATGTACTCGAGTGTGAAGGTGAAAAACGATTCGCATCCCAGTGAACTCAACCGGTAACTACAGGTCAACCAGCGGATCGAGTCGAAATGTCTATTCGAATCCATCGACTCGAGCCTTCATCGAACCGAAATTCAACACGAAGGCTTTTTTGGGCCACCCAAATCCATCGACACGAAGTCGTTATTCGTATCGATCCTTTTCAGCTATCTCCAGTACCCATCGATACGAATTGTCAATTCGTATCCAACGACGCAAGGCCCATCGATTCGAAATACACAACGACGGCTGTTATGAAGGCATTAAACTCCATCGATACGAACGTTCGTTTCGTATCCATCGAAGCTCATATCCACCGATGTGAAATGTTTATTTCGTTTCCATCAATACGACGTATACCGATGCAGAGACAATGTTTTAACCTTTTACATCGATTCAGGAGAGGATCGATACAAAAGAACATTCAAAGAACAACCATCGAGTGTTGTTACAATTCGAATCTCATAATCGGTTCAGGAGAGGATCGATACAGAATTCGATATAAGATAAACTGACAACGACTCGTGAACATGCAAACGTCAACGAGAGTCAGATTAACATATATGCATATACGTCGGATTAATATTCAATTTTTAACATTCACAGGAATTGGATACTTATCTGATAAGGATTACAACAACAAACAGCTAATCTTAATCAAACGACAATCAGTTACAACAATACAGGGTACAACAGTCGATAATCAATGGTCCACATTACAAGGGAAATCAGTCAAAGATTACAACTTTCAGCGAAAAAACGATAACTGTTTAGAATGAAGAATTGCAGCTTTTCAAAGCACATCATGTTTCCACAAGATGTACTTTGAGGGGCAAATGTTATCCCGCCTTTTGGCAAGGCCGTGACACCAAGAACCTAACTATAAACCAATGACGGTTCGTCTTAGAGATCGGTTATACGCAGGCTCACTATGGATATCGATGAATTTTGTCCGAGTCCGGATCAAGCTATAATCGACAAGACACGACGAGAAAAGCCATGAAAGTCAGCACTCCAAATCTCAAGTCAATCCGAGTTCATATGCTCAAGTTATGATCGATGCAAGATTGGATGAAAAACAGCCTCGAGTTCGAATCCATCAACTAGCCACTGATCGAATCGATCGAGTTCGAATCCATCGACTGGCCACTGTTCAAATCGATCGAGTTTGAATCCATCAGGAGAACCACAATTCGTATCCACCAGAGGAATATGCCTCGTTCGTATCGATCAGCCATTCTCCTGTTCGTATCAATCAGCCATTCTCCTGTTCGCATCGATCAGCTGATCTCTTGTTCGTATCGATCAGCTATCCTCTGTTCGTATCCATCGAGCATTGCACTATTCGTACCCATCACCATGTTGCTTGTTCGTATCCATCAAGTCGACTTTCTACACTCCTCCAAATTCTTCAATTTTGAGTGCACAACTTTGAAGTCTATTGTATGAACCTTGAGAGTGAACGACAATACATGACTGCACTTTAGTCGTGCCAAGAATTTGCTTTCAAGACACTGGCTTATCCACACACAAGCTCTATTTCCTAATCTTTGATGACTATCTTTTCTTACAACACCAGCATTATCCACATTTCAAACAAACTTAGAATGTTACAAACTCTAAACTAAATAATTATTCTTGAATTTTTACATGAAACTTGTATACGGAAGTCGAAAGGACATTTTAAATTTGGAACTAGAAAATTAATACCTTATAAGACATGATATATACGGTTATGAAGATAAGAGAACTTTTAATCATGACACGCGTTTTCATAATTTTACAAGGAAGTGGGTGCAGCGAAGATAAAATGTACGACGAATTCGACAATGATTACTAGATTTCTGGTTATTATACTACATTATGGCAGGTTAATATCATACATCATATTGGGATGAATCAACTACTTATAAAATATTATGTTAAAAGGAAACTGGCTAACAGGCATGGTCGAGCGTTTCAATCCTTAGAAACTACATAACCCTATAAATAATATGGAGTTTGTGTTTTGGTTTTCATGCATACTTCTCAAGAGTTTACGAACGAATCTTCATTTATGTGTGTTAGAATTTTTTTAATAATATTTATTATTGTATTAAAAGAATTGTCTGTTCATTTCTCCTACTATTCAAATTTCTTACCTTTTTGAGCTTTGAACTGGAGTTTCTATACCCACACCTATTTATTGATATTCTTTTATGAAGAGATGACACAAAAGAGAATCAAATTCATCTTATTGTATACGGGCATCGAAAGAACATTTTAAATTTGGAACTAGAAAATTAAGGTAGTGTTTGGTTTGTTGTTTTTAGTCTTGGGTTTTTGTCCATACAAAATGCACATACCGCATGTATATTGTCGAAAACAATCAATTTAGAAAACGAAGTTAACATAAAAAATAAAAAACAACTTTTTTATCATCCGTGTTTTGGAAAATAACACAAGCACGTGAAACAATCTATTCTTCCATCGTCTATCTATCCCCTTCGTCCTTCCATCCATCTTTCTTTCATCCCCTCCGTCGTCCCTGCATTCTTCTCATATTTGACATACAAATTGAAAACCGAAAACACAAAATTCGTTTTTAAACCAAAAACTACCTAATATTCTACGAGACATGCCATATATGGTTACGACGATACAAGAACTTTTAATTATGACAAGTGTTTTCTTAATTTCACAAGGAAGCGGATGCAACGAAGAAAAAGGTATGACAAACTCGATAATGATTACTATATTTCTTAATATCATACATCATAGTGGGTTAATATCATACATCATAGTGGGATGAACTAATTACTTATAAAATATTATGTTAAAAGAAAACGGGCTAACACGCTTGGTCTAGAGTTTCAATCCTTAGAAATTACATAACCCTGTTACTAATATGGAGTATGTGTTTTGATTTCCATGCAAACTTTCTCAAGAGTTTACAAACAAATCTAGTTTTACATGTGTTAGAAAAAAATTATACCAAAGAAATTTGCGATTTTAATTTAAATATTAACATTAAACTACAGACGCATAAACTAAATCATAGATGTAGTTATTGAGATTAAAACAACAAAATTGGATCCAAGATATCTTTGGTCCTTGAATCTAATTGTTTTTATGAAATGAGGGAAAGATCTTACAACTAAGATCAATCATATCGAAATCTTTGATTTTTTCTCCCTTAAGTTAGGTCCGTCAACGGATACTTTTGCATGCGAACGGTGTCATACCTGAATCTGCATCCGAAATCACTTTTTGATATGGACATCTGCAACCGCGCATACAGATGGATATCGAAAAATATCTTATCCGCCAATAATCAATAAATCAAGAAACAAAAATATAAAAATTTCTTTTAACATAAGTTTTTTTTTCAATCTCAATAGTTATAAAAGCGAGCAAAATCAATAAAAACGATGATAATAAATAGTTTGAGCAATTAATATGCATTAAATGTGTATAATATAAACTATTAAATTAATAAAATAATAAATGCTTATCTTTCATTTTACTAATATACACACGATAAAAGCTATAATCTTGATAAAATACGCAGGGCCGGTCCTAGCTAGGAGTTTCGGTGCTAAAGCCAATTGCAAAACATATGCCCTTATATAAGAACTAATGTTATTATCATTAATTAAATCATTAGAATAATTTGTGCTGTTTATAAATAATGAGAAAAGGAGTAAACAAAAATAACAATTTGCATACCAATATCTAAAGATATACACCAAAATTAATACTAGTCATTTATGAATATTTTTCTAGCATTCCGACTTGCAAAAATGGAAAAAGTAGACCTTGGAATTACAATTACAAATTACAATACAATAATACCTACAAAAAACTAAAAAATTAAAACATACATTATAAATTAAGCAACACCTTTTCAAGACTTAACTGGTTTCAATGCCCTAGCTGTTGCTGTCAAACATGTGCTTCTCGTCGTCGTTGAGGTCGATTAGAGTCGAAGACTTTGAAGATGGATGGAGTGGCTTCGCTGTCGATTGATTTGGAAGAGATGATGCCGTCGAGTCGTCACCGCCAACGCTTCTGGCCTCCCTTTCCATCGCTGTTGATTGGAGACAGTTGTTTTTGTGAATTTCTTTTTATGAATTACGAATCGTGGTGTTTTCTCGTTGTTGACTGCGTTGTAGAAGATGGTGCCCTAGGTTTTTTGGGGTCCTAAGCTGAAGCTTTTGCCGCTTTGGGGAAGGGTCGGACCTGAAAATACGGACGAATAATTATCGGATTCAGATGTTTCGTATTCGCATCCATATCAATTCTTTAGAATATCGGATATTTATCAACTTTTTGGATAAATTTTTCGAATATCAATTGATAGGGTTATCTTCGATTGTCTTTCCGGCTCTGCATACCGTCGTTGTTGTTTTATTTATTTTTTTAGTTTAATTTTTTTTTTATATTTTTGGGTGTAACAACATAATTTTACTTTCTCAAAACTGTCAGGTTGGAACGCAAGGTCAATAACCGTTTGTTGGACCATCATAAACCGAATCTTTGTCTCAAAGACACATCTGAAACTAATCTAAGATGCATAGCGGTGGCGGTGAATCCGTTAAGGCGGTAATGTCCTTGTTTATTCATCGTAATCTTTGATTAGATTTTGTAGTATTTGTTCAAAATTTATAAAAGTCGTGGTCGGTAACGATTCTTTTCATGTGAGAATCCAGTTTATAATATAAGGCAATGGTTTTTAATTTGTACACTGTAGGCCTTTCTCCACATCTCTATCCTCTCCTCCATCGCTTTTTTTGTTTATCTTCTTTTTTGTTTTTTCCCTATTTATAAATCTCGAACCAAACTAATCCTATATTTATAATCTTCCAAGATCTTCAACTTAATTTATATTATTTAAAGAAATGCAACGTAAAATGCGAAAAGGACATTTTTTTTTTCTGTTTTAAAAAAATTGCTTGTTATTTCTTAACAAAAGAATCAAATCTAAAAATAAACAAAATAGAATCTCAAGCTTCTATTCACTATGACTCTTTAAACTTAATATGAATGACGAATGAAAATTATGAAAACTTGGTCATGTCAGTGTTAATTATTTTTAGTCTAATAACATTACAGTATCACACGTATGACGTATCGACGTTTTTACGATTCTTTCATCATTCTATTCATCTGCCGTAGTAAAACTGTTACTCAAATATAAAATTGCTGTAGAAAAACCACCAATCGAAACGTAAACAGAAAGAGTATGGGCTTCGATTGACAAAATTATTTCTCGTGTATTTTATAATAAAAATCAGTAATAAATTAATGGGCCAGGCCCGGAAATCTCGGGCGGGTCTCATCTGCAACAACCCTTTAAATAACTGACAAGTAGCATGGACCCATTTCCATATTTATATAAGTCAAACATTTGTTTACGTTTTCACCAATTGTATAATTCGTACAAATAAATTATAAAATGGTTAACCTGTATGCGAATAACAAATATTATACACAAATCGAGAATGGATTAGGTATGAATTGACAAAGAAGTCAAAGTTATCTTCTGTTTTGATTTTAGTAATGTGAAGTGTGATAAGTTTGGAGTCAACATGCTCAATTTAATATGTACAGAGAATATTTATAGGAAATATACAAAGGTAAGGTATATGCATCGTATATCGTTCTGCTTCTATTTATTTTTGTTTTTAGGTTTATTTAACATTTGAGAGAGAGAGTGACAGGTAGTGTAATGACTTCGAGGCATATATTTATTGCAGTATTATAATTGTACAACGGAGAATGGAAACGGGCAAAACTGAATGGTGTTGATTAACACATTGTGCACATCTCACGGGCCTTGGTATTTTGAGCCTTGTAATATGACTTTGCTAACAGTCATCACACCAACGAGTTTAATGTTTTCTTTGAATCAGTTTAGTGGACCACGACAGTCACAAAAAATATATATATTCTGATTATTGGAGCCCACTTAAGAGCACCGATATATATGGGCCATGCATCAAACGAATAGCGGGTCAAGAATATAAAAGGAGATGAAGTCAGTGTGAAAGCAATGCAGAGAGAACGTATCATTTCATTTCATGAATCAACATAACATGAATAACGGATAACACGTACAAATGAAATGGCCATGAGGTCGATGCTCGTTTGCATGTAGAGATAATGGTACGATGAAAAGACGTGTATAACGCATCATAATGTACATTCATTCCTCAGTCAGCACCAATCCTTGAATGTTCACCACAAAAGACATTTGGTTAAAGAGGATAATGCCTTTTCATAACCTTATTACTGAAAATTTTGGTGAAAACATAAAATTTTAACCAGGAAAAAAGTGTAAATTGCTATCGTAAAGCATAATTCAGGAAGCTCATTTAGATTTAATCTTCTATTAAACTATTATTTAGTCTCGACGCATGAAAATTCTGTGTGCCACTTTTTGAAATGTATAGTTCAGAAAATATTTGATGAAATAATCGTCACATCAATTTTTTTTTTTCCGAAATGGAAAATTGATCAAGATATCTTAAGAAAGTTGCCCAGAATTACTAAGGAATTGCTCAAGATAGAAGTTCGAAGGTAGTTATCCCACCTCTTGGCAAAGCCGAGATACCCAAAAGTTGACTGAAAATCAACGATTACTAGCCATGAATATTGATTACGCATTGCAGGTTCACCATGGATATCGATGAATTTTGTCTGAGCCCGGATCAGGCCACAATTGACAAGACATGACAAGCAAAGCCATAAGAGCCAGCATTTCAAATTTCAAGTCAATCTGAATCCGTATGCTCAAGTTATGATCGATGCAAGTTGGAGGAAATAGCCTCGTTTTCGTATCCATAGCCCTTGCTCGAATCCATGGGCAACACTCCTATTCAAATCCATCAGCAGTTAGCCTTGACTCGCATCGATCAGCCATCGTCACGCACGACCTCGTATCCATTAGTAGCACCGGAGTTCGAGTCCATCGTGTTCGCATCAATCGGTTCGAATATGACTTTGACACCATCTGGTTCGGATCCATCGACTTGTAGTCCTTCGAATCCATGAAGACACTCCGCTTCGAAGTCCACGTACGATGATATGTTCGAATCCATATAGATGCCTCACCTCGAATCCATCCAGACATAGTCATTTCGTATCGATCGACTGAAGCACGTCACGATCGATACGAACGAAGCCTTGTTCGAATCCAGGTACGATTGATGACATCGAATCCATCAAGTAAATGCGGTGAAATCTCGAGACGACTCGATCAAACCGGAGTGAAAGGCGGATCGACCCGAAGATTGCGTGCCACATCGCCATGAGAGCACGTGCAGGCGATCGATTCGAATAGATCGATTCGAACAGGATGAACATACGAAGAAAGCAATTTCGAATCGACCATATCTCGAGATCTCCAAGTCTAAATGCTATGAAATTTTCACAAAAGCTTGCATACATGTTGAAGAATGTCCACACCAAATTTCAGCTCGATCGGATGATTTTTTGATCGATTCGAATGGAGTTCGAATCGATCCCGAAGCGGGCCCAGATTTCCTGGACGCGGGCGCATAGGCCCCCACACGTGCCAGAAGTAGTCTCCCTAATTTTAGGCGAAATATCAGCCTCCTACATCTATAAATAGAGCCCCGGGTCATTCAGAAAAGGGGATCTGGATTCTGAAGCTCCTAGACTCTACGAGACTCAATTCTACACTTCAATAGAACCATTGTACTCAAAATTCTTCATCGCAACTGCTGTAATCAATTGTAATCAGCAAGGATAATCAATAAAAGATAAACCTTTGAAGTGGATGTAGGCCAGAGATAGCCGAACCACTATAAATCTCGTGTCTCTGTTCATTATTTCTGAATTGTGATACTCTGTTTGCTTAGATTTGAGATTTGTGTATGAATATTGTTGATTTATATTCATACGCTGGTGCTTTCACAACATTCGGGGTTTGTGACCAGTTTTGGCGCAAACACTTTGGTGCTTTCACCGAGAAGGACTAGCACCCGCTACACCAGATTCAAAGTCTAGATTTGAAAGTTTGGAGGATTCAGATTGACTCGACAATGACTCGACAAACAAGACAAAGAGCTGAGAGAAGCCAACAAGGAGGAAGTCAAGAGGCATCCTCTGGTGCTGGAGAAGGACGCTTCGATTTACATCACCAGAGATGAAATGGAAGCCATAGCAAATTCATTGCAAGAGAGGATGATGAAGACTCAGCAAGAAATGCTGCAGAATTTCTTCGAGCAGATGAGGGCAGCAAATGTGCAAAACGTTGGATCAACTACAGCAGCCGCAAGTGCGGGACAAGGAGTCAGGATTGCGGAAACCAATGAAGGTCAGGTTCAAGGTCAGGATGCAGATCCAGAAGGCAATCAACAAGGACTTGGGGGCAAACCCTCGGGATCTGATGCTGGAAGGCCTACAGGTGGAGCTCAACAAGCTGGAGCCAACGCTGACACTAACGGGCCACATGAAGAGTACGTACCAGAATACCCTTCAAGACCAAGGGGGCAACCACAGGATGGAGATGAAAAGATGGCTGGATTAGTTCGACGACTGATGAGAGGAGGATTGTCCAATGGAGGACTAGAGGAAGTTAGTCGGAGTCCGTTCACCCCGAATATCAGGAATACAAGGAACCCTCCAAAATTCAAACTGCCTATGCTAGATCCTTATGACGGGAAGTCAGACCCAACGATGCATATTACTCGATACATCAGGCACATGGAAGTGTTGGGGGCATCCGAGGAAGTGATGGCTCGATGCTTCCCTCTATACTTGTCAGATTTAGCTGCACTTTGGTTCAGGCAATTAGAAACCGGATCGATCAGAACATGGGGCGAACTTGTAGATTGCTTCATGAGAGAGTTTAGGGTCCACGTGACACGGCCCAAGAGTGTGATGACTTTGGAATCAATAAAACAAAGGACCGGAGAATCCATAAAAGATTTTTTGGTACGATTTAATGCAACGGTGGCTTCTATAGATCGCCCGGATCCATCGATGATTTTGATGGCAGCAGTGGCAGGAATTGGGGAAGGCACTGAATTCAAAGATTCTCTAACGAGAGACCCACCGCAAGATCTTGGAGGGTTTTACCATGAAGCTGAAAGATTCATTCGATTAGAAGAATCACGAGCTGAGAGGCAGATAATAAACGCTGTACAAGGCGAAGGAACCACCAGGGAACAGCCCAGGGTGGACAAAGGAAAGAGAAAGAAGGATGACGCACATGATGGTCCTGATAAACGGAAGAAATTCCGAGAGCCCAGATTCAGGCAATACAAAGATTTGGCGGCAAGCCTGGAACGAATTTACACTGAAACTCGGGGGCAACTCCCCTATCGAAAACCACCCAGGAGAGATCCCATAGAGTGGGAGCATAGAACCGGAAAATATTGCCTATTCCATGAGCTGGATGGGCACACAACCGACGAATGCCGCCACCTAAAGGATGAGGTGGAAGAACATGCCAGGAGTGGTAGATTGCCACAATATGTTAGAGAACGGGCAACGGCGGTAAGGCCTGAACAACTACCGCCTCCACCTAACAGAAACGATCCTGGATCGGGATCACGAATCGTCATCAACTGATTAAGATGGCAAGGGCCAAGTTCAGGATTTGAACTTCGGTCAAATAATTTCATTAGATTTGTTTTCAGAATAAACAGCTACTCCACTTTCTCATGTACGGGAACCAGAGAGATCCCTAGGCATGCTCTGAGATGGAGATAGACCGATCTGCCCGGAGAGGCAATGTTTATTTTTTCCTAGTGTTTGAGATTGAACATCTAGGACCTGAATTTAATAAATAAACTTGAATTTCTTGAAATAAACCTTTGACCGGAGAGTTAAAGGATGGGTATTAAATATCAATATAAAAATGATCGCTTTATGACCCTACCCGGAGAGACGGGGTCCGGAGTGCAAGAAGTGGGTTGCTTCGCCGGAGAGCGACATGATCAACTCACTAAACGTCGTTTTCCATTCACCGGAGAGTGATTGGATCGGGATTCAATAAGAGCCCGGAGAGGCTATGATCGACCCACGATTTAGGCCATGACATCGCTTAATGTTCAGATACACTGAACCGGAGTGCAAGGAGTGAATCGCTTCGCCGGAGAGCGACATGATCGACTCACTTAACGCTGTTTCCCCTTCACCGAAGAGTGACAGGATGGGATCCAGCAGGAGCCCGGAGAGGCTACGATCGGTCCAGAACGACCAAGACATTGCTTTACGCCCTAACTGGGGCCAGAGTGCAAGGGGTAGAAAGCAACGCCAGAGTGCAATAGGATCTTTCTATTCAATCGCCAAGTCTGGGATGGTTTAGCAAGGGTCCGGAGTAACCGTTGATTGATCGGAGAGACTACGGAGTTTCATTCTTAACTTCCACAGGAAGAAGTGGATAATGATTTGGCTTCGAACAGCCATGAACTCGATTGAAAATACCATAAGATTTGAATAAAACGTGAACTCACTGCATTCGATTTGAGACTGATCAAAACACGCCTTTTACCAAAAGGCATGTTTTGGGGGGCAAAGTGTTATCCCACCTCTTGGCAAAGCCGAGATACCCAAAAGTTGACTGAAAATCAACGATTACTAGCCATGAATATCGATTACGCATTGTAGGTTCACCATGGATATCGATGAATTTTGTCTGAGCCCGGATCAGGCCATAATTGACAAGACATGACAAGCAAAGCCATAAAAGCTAGCATTCCAAATTTCAAGTCAATCTGAATCCGTATGCTCAAGTTATGATCGATGCAGGTTGGAGGAAATAGCCTCGTTTTCGTATCCATAGCCCTTGCTCGAATTCATGGGCAACACTCCTATTCGAATCCATCAGCAATTAGCCTTGACTCGCATCGATCAGCCATCGTCACGCACGACCTCGTATCCATCAGTAGCACCTGAGTTCGAGTCCATCGTGTTCGCATCAATCGGTTCGAATATGACTTCGACACCATCTGGTTCGTATCCATCGACTTGTAGTCCTTCGAATCCATGAAGACACTCCGCTTCAAAGTCCAAGTACGATGATATGTTCGAATCCATATAGATGCCTCACCTCGAATCCATCCAGACATAGTCATTTCGTATCGATCGACTGAAGCACGTCACGATCGATACGAACGAAGCCTTGTTCGAATCCAGGTACGATTGATGACATCGAATCCATCAAGTAAATGCGGAGAAATCTCGAGACGACTCGATCAAACTGGAGTGAAAGGCGGATCGACCCGAAGATTGCACGCCACATCGCCATGAGAGCACGTGCAGGCGATTGATTCGAAGGAATCGATTCGATTAGATCGATTCGAACAGGATGAACAGATGAAGAAAGCAATTTCGAATCGACCATATCTCGAGATCTACAAGTCCAAATGCTATGAAATTTTCACAGAAGCTTGCATACATGTCGAAGAATGTCCACACCAAATTTCAGCTCGATCGGATGAATTTTTGATCAATTCGAATGGAGTTCGAATCGATCCCGAAGCGGGCCCAGATTTCCTAGACGCGGGCGCATGGGCCCCCACACGTGCCAGAAGTAGTCTCCCTAATTTTAGGCGAAATATCAGCCTCCTACATCTATAAATAGAGCCCCAGGTCATTCAGAAAAGAGGATCTGGATTATGAAGCTCCTAGACTCTACGAGACTCAATTCTACACTTCAATAGAACCATTGTACTCAAAATTCTTCATCGCAACTGCTGTAATCAATTGTAATCAGCAAGGATAATCAATAAAAGATAAACCTTTGAAGTGGATGTAGGCCAGAGATAGCCGAACCACTATAAATCTCGTGTCTCTGTTCATTATTTCTGAATTGTGATACTCTGTTTGCTTAGATTTGAGATTTGTGTGTGAATATTGTTGATTTATATTCATACGCTGGTGCTTTCACAACATTCGGGGTTTGTGACCAATTTTGGCGCAAACAGTAGTCTAAAATGTAATAAAGAAGGCGCGCCAGATTCGTTGGAAGGCTCATTTAAAGAAAGTTTGAACATAGGAATTTAGAGCGCTAAAATTAAAGGCTCAAAGTATGAAAAAAGAGAGTGTGATCAAAGTAGAAATTACTGGGAGTAATAGATAAAAAGAATGAAGAACGATTGATAGGATTTGAGTCGTGTATCAAAGCACCCATTTTTAAAGCGAAATTCAATACGATAATGGTTTAATCGATAATATTATTGTCCACTCCCTAAATTTAACAAAACTTCCTTCAAACTTTGAATCAAAGAATATGAAGATTTGCAAAAGTCGTTGCTTAATGTTTTTATTTGAAATACGATTTTATTTTATACAAATTTGTGAAAAGAAAGAGGTGAAATGTTGATGGTCTATTCTGTTCATGAATCATTAATCCTTTAACATCCAACAGAAAATATAATAAATTAGTATACACCAAAAATTAATTTATATACACATCTTTTTTTACGGAACTACCAATATGTTAGTTCCTGAGATGATGGTTTTGATGACAACAACCTTAGGACTTGATATAAAATATAAATACTAATATTCTTGTCTAGATATATATGTATATGCATGATATATATGCAGGTACTGAAGAATGAAGACTGTACAATATAAAGATTCAAGACTGAATATAGAGATTCAAGACTGACGAATTCAAGATTGAAGAAACCAAGACTGAAGACCCATGAGTATTAAGAGTTCAAGATATCAAGAGTTCAAAAGTTCAAGAGTTCAAGATATCAAGATAAGTAATAGTGTCTAGATTTATGTTAAAAGTTCATAATAGCACTAAAATCTTTATTCGGATTTTAATTGTGGAATGGAATCCACCTTCTCGCTTTAATAGTGAGATGGAACCCACGACCTCTTTAGTGGATGGAACCCACGACCTTCTCTAGTGGAATGGAATCTAGAAATTTTCAAAATGATTTATTTTTTTAAAAAAAAATTCAAATACTATCTTTTTAAAAGTCATCCCTCAGTTTAAATATTTTAGCCTTAAACTATTTTTATTATCTTTTATATTTTGATTTCAGAATCATCTCTTGTTTTTAAACCATCTCTTGGTTTTAATAATTATAGTCTTTAAATCTCAAAAATATATTCTATACTTAGTTTTTAATATTACTTTTACATTATAGATTATATATTTTAAGATTATTTTTTAAATCTCTTTTATAAGTTTAATCTATATTCAAAATGGTTTACAAAGTTTAGAAATTATTTTGACAAGTTTTAGAATATACATCATTTTAAAAACAAAATCAATTTTCAAAATACATATAGGCATGTCGACATCCCCCATCCCCCCATGTTGACATGGTAGCCCTAGAAATTCACATTTTAAATTTTCAAATGAAGCATCTATTCATCATAACCTTTCACGAATGGACATGACTGTTGTTCTGCTATAAATACCAGTTGTTTTCAACGAATTTTATGTTAGTTTTTCTTCATTTCTTCACTCCTTCTCCATTCAAGTATTCTCTTATATTTTAACAAAACTCTACCGAAATCTTAAGTGAATCAAACTTGATCATCTCTAGTTTGATTCTCTGCCACTCTCTCTCAAAGATCTCAGTGCTATTCAGAGTTGTAGGATCATTTGTAATCAAAGAAGTGTATCGAGTCTCTCTATCTATCAAAGTGATATTGGAAACGGTGTGATTGTAGCCTGTAAATCAATGGGGTGTGATTGTAGCCCGTAAATCAATTAGGTGACCTTGTAGCCTAGTTAAATCAATAGAGTTTGCCTTGGACTCGAAGACAGGAGGGTGTATCTCGTAGCCTTGAAATTGAGATTGTAATATCGACATTATATTTTAAAAGAAATCCGCACAAGAAATTGTGTGGTACTGGATGTAGAGTAACTCTGAACCAGTATAAAATTCCGGTGTGTTCTTTCCTTTACTACTTTTTTTACTAAATGCATCTGTGTTTGATTCTGTGATTGTCTCTGTGTTTGTGAATTGCATCTGTCTGTGTTTAATTTCAAAAGAATTCAAAAAATTCCATAAAATCCATTAAACACTATTCACCCCCCTCTAGTGTTAATCCAGCCTTAAGATCCGAATTTGCATTTCCAACATTTGGTATCAGAGCATTGGTTTTCAAAGTTTTCATAATCTGATTTTTGAAAAGTTTTCAAATGGCTGCCAACACTGGTAATGTCAACACTATCACTAGTTCATTTGTAGAAGGTCAGTCTACTGCCAGACCACAACTTTTTAATGGCAGTAACTATGCATATTGGACATGTAGGATGAAAATCTATTTACAATCAATAGGATTAGACAGTTGGAATATCACAAAAACTAAGTACATTGAACCAAGGTTTTAAATCTCGCTCATCTCGGCCGAGATCTCGGCCGAGATCTCGTTTTCAAGCCTGGGCGATTCGAAACAACTAATTTCGTTTGAATCTCGTCTGACCCAAATCTCGGACGAGATTTCAATATCTCGTCCGGTATCTCGGACGAGATTTAATAGCGAGATATCGGCCGAATTTTTGAATTTTGGAAAAAATCAACTCTTTTTCCGTATTGGGCTAGCTCATCCTTTACCTTAATTTAAGCCTTCTTAATTGTACTTTTTTTAACCCTTATTTATTATATAAATCTCATTTAATCTTCGTCTCTTATTTTACGGCAGTGACGAGTGTAAGAAGATGATAAAATCTACATCGATTATGGTAAGTATTTCACTTTATGATTTTCATTTAGGTTTCTGATCCAAATTAATTTACATCCGTTTTCATTTTTCTTTTTTCGACACTTTCTTGAGTTTTTTTTCCTAACCCTATCTTTTTTGCGGCTATAAATTTTGGGCTTCACTTATTTAACTTTATGTTCTAAATGGATTCCCAATTTGATTTCATTTAGTCTTTGTTGCTATAATTTTTTTCCTCAAGGCTTATTTTTAAGCAATAAAGGAATTCTCTTTCATCTATTAATTTCATTTGATGATTACATGTTCATTCGTACATCATTTTTTTGCTTTTCTTATAATATTACTAAATGTTTGAAATTGTTTGTACTATGTATGCTTTTTTCTACGTTTGTTTGAAATATCTATGCTATTAGTTGCTTAATGAGATTTTGTTTGCTAATAATTAAATACTATAATCAGACATAGAATATCTTAATTCTACTTGTAGACTTTTGTATTTGAAGTTATAAAATTAAGATTTCCCTTGCAGCATTATAAATCATAAAAGGTAGAAATGAGACATTATATTGTGTAGGAAAGTTAAGTGAATGATCAAACAAAGTAAAGGTGCATATGTTATGGTTTGTTTCTTATCTACTTTATCTCATATGATATTATATTGAACATTATTCATTAAATCTAGTTATTTGTTTATTTTACATGATAAAAGTGATATTTTTCCATACTAAATTACTAATTATAAGCGTGTGATATATTCAAGGTAAGTGCATAGTGTTTTCCTTCAGGTAGTGACTAGTATTATAAATTTAGGTGTATGAAAACTAATTTTCGACATGATATATACTCCGAGATAACTCCGAAATGAATTTTAGAAACCGAGATGTAAATCCGAGATGGACGACCGAGATGCACTCATCTCGTTCGAGATCTCACCCGATACGAGATAAGCTATCTAAATTCTTCGAGACGAGACGTGACCGAAATCCGAGATTTAAAACCTTGCATTGAACCCACAACAAATTTTGCACAGTGAACCTCTGAGCAAAAGACTGTTGCACAAAACAATTCCAAAGCCATGAATATTCTATTCTGTTCACTTGAAAGGAATGAGTTTATTAGAGTGTCTGTTTGTAAATCTGCATATGAAATCTGGAAAACTTTACAAGTTACTCATGAAGGAACAAGTAAAGTTAAACAGACCAAAATATCTATCTTGACTAATCAGTTTCAATTATTCAAGATGAAACCAAATAAGTCCATTTTAGACATGTATAGTAGGTTTCAAGGCATTATGCACTCACTAATTGCATTAGGAAAGAAATTTTTCGAAGAAGATCAAGATAGAAAAATTCTGAATTCATTCACTTCGGAATGGGATCAGAAGACTCTAGCAATTGAAGAGGTTAATGATATTAGTACTCTGAAAATTGAAGAATTAATTGAGAATTTGATGTCGTTTGAAGTAAAAATGCAAGGGAGAAGAGAAAGCAAGGCCTTAGAAAAGAAGTCAATAGCGTTCAATGCAATAACAGATGGTTCAGACTCAAACAGTGACGACGATGAAGAAATAGCCTTGATGACAAGAAATTTTAGAAAGTTTCTGAAACACAGAAAGATGAACAACTACAAGAGAAATAATTACAAGAATTCTAGAAATAATAATGAGACTCTCAATAACGTCAGATGCTACAATTGTGATGAGCCAGGCCGCTTAAAAAGAGATTGTCTGCATCCGGATAAGCAAAAATTTCCTCCAAGTAATGATTCGTCAAAGAAAAGGAAGAGAGCGTATACTGCTACACTAGACGATTCAGACTCATCCTCCAATGATGAAGATCAGAAGACAGAAAATTCAAATACATGCTTTACAGCTATTCACGAATCTGATAATCTCGGGTATATGGATCTAAAAATAGGTACGCATTTAAATTATATTTGTTGAAATTGTTTGCTTAAATGTTTGATTGTTTGCATGTTTTGAAATTGCTTACTGTTTGAATTTAAAATTTTGATTTTCAAAATAATATTATTTTAGTAATATTTTTAATATTAAAGTGTTATTATATTTATATTTTTTCAGATAAAATATAAATTAGATTATAGGATATATATATATATATATAGATATTAAAAAAATAAAAAAAATTAGTTACATGTATTATAGGATCCATGTCATGTCGACATGGCCCTACCCCCTATGTCGACATCCATACCAGAATTTTGAAATTCAAATTTGAATTCAAAACTTTGAATTTCCCTCCACCTTTTCACCAACTTCAAGGCTCTGAAAAGGTGTCTCTTGACCAGAGAACATGACTATTGAATATCTATTATCTCCTTAACTTTATCCTATCTTTTCACTTTCATTTCAAAATTCAAACTCTCTTTCAAACTCTCAAGCTCTCTACTCTCTTTAAAAATGGCTTCCTCAAGCACTCCCTTCACCATTAGGCTGTCCAAAGCCATCAAAGAATTCCTCTACAATGACCCGGAAGCTATCAAAGCTTTTATAAGCTATGTAAACTTTGGAAAAGTCCATACGGGAAATTTGCTATCTTTAATGATTTTCCTTCTTATGAACTCAATATTCTTTTCGAAGAGAATAAAATTCTTATTTTAATTGATGATTCTCAAAATGATTTTGTTTGTTATCGTAATCTTGTTAAAATGTTTTATGAAAATTTGAATCGTGGTTTTTATGATGGTAATGAAGGGGAAGTTTGGAGTAGTGTTAAAGGAACACAAATTGTTTTAAATAGTGGGATTTTGGGAAATATTTTGGGTTGTAAGTATATGGGAATGAATCTTTCGGATTTTCAAATTGATGAACATGATCGTGAGACCTTTCATCATATTTTTTATGGAGATGATAACTTTGAATTTATAAATCGAAATTTCTATCCTAAAGAAAGAATTTTTAACCTTCTTTTGCAACATACCATAACTCCAAGATCGGGAAATTTCAATCACCCGACCTTAAAAGTTTGTAAGGCGCTTTTTTCTATTTATGGGCACTATAACATTAATTGGGTGCAAGTAACTTTGGATGAACATCGTCTTAAAATTTTACTTTAGGTGAAAACACTTTGTATCATGGAATTTATCTTACTCGGATTTCTAACTATTTTGGATTTGATTATAAGAGAGAGGAGTTTGTTTCTCGAAAAGTGTTTAACCCTGCAAATATCTCTCTTATGATAATCCCACTTATGTTTCAACCATATGAAACACTTACTGAAAAAGATGAAAGGTTGGCTCATGAAGAAATGGAAGAAGAAGAGGAGGAGGAGGAAGAAGAGGAGGAGATGGAGATTGAAGAAGAAGGAGAGGAGGAGGAAGAGACATCATTGGAAAGTATTGAATACCCTATCACTCCTAACAATCCATCCAACAAGACACTTCTCAAAAACCAAAAGATAATAGTGGAAAACCAATGGATTCTCAAAAGATCCTTTAGTAAAAAGTTAGACAAAATTCCACTAAAATGAACAAGTTCTTGGGAAAGTGAGTCGCTAACTTGGATTATTATCATCCTCTATCGAATTTTAGTTTTCATTTCATGTTGTATTAGTTTGTATCTTTCGATTAGTTAATGTTATGTATTGTTTATGTAATGTTAACTAAAACTTATCAATGAAAATCTTTTATTTCTGCTTATTAGCTTTAAAATATCTATGGAATGCTTGCTTTTATATTATATAAGTTTACATATATAGACTTGTACATAATATAAAGAAACAAAGAAAATTGCCAAAATCAACAGGGGCATGTCAACATCTCCCTACCCCCATGTCGACATTTAACGGCAATAAAGTAATTATTGTTTTGAATTTGAAATTGACATAACTACCTTATGTCTATTCATTTCAAACGACTTTCTAACCCTATAAATATCTGTTTCTTCCAAAAAATATATGCATATTTTCAATTCTCCTTATTTTCTATTGAATTTCTTCATATTTTATCAAATAATGGCCACTCCTATTCATAATCTAAGTGAGAATCTTGAAGAAACTCTCAAATCTTTCAAGAACATACTTACTTTTATCCTTTGCAATCAACATCACTTAGAATTAAGCCAAATGCAGATGATAAAGGAACAAGAAAGGCACTTCGATGCCATTTGATGGATGATTTTAGCCCTCAACAAAGAAGAACTCGAAGCAAATCCAGAAGGAACTATGAACAAGGATAATGAAGAATGGGATGCTATAAAGTCAGAACCCATCTTTGGTGAAGAAAGATGGGTTGAAGTTTCAAGAAATGTTTGATTTGACCTGTATGGTTTGATTTACTTTGATTTGATTTGGTTTGATATGGTTTGAATTGTTTGGTTTGATTTGACTTGATTTGAATTGTTTGAATTGATTTGAACATGGTATGTAATATATGATTGAAATGGTGTGGTTTGATAAATACTGATTAATTATGTTTGAAATTTTCATACCTCTCACATTTACCTTACTATATTATTATCTTTCTCATTTATATTCTACTATACTGTATTATTATCCTATATAATGCTATAGTTTAAGGGGGAGTTATGTAATTTGGGATTAGTTTTTGTTGATGACAAAGGGGGAGAATTATAAAATAGGTTAGATGGGCTTAGATTAAGGAGGAGTTAGTAGATTAAAGGGGAGTTGTTGGAGTAAGGGGGAGTTAGAGTAGAATCAGAGTTTTGTGGAGTAGATTTTATAAACAAAGGTTGTCATCATAAAAAAAGGAGATTGTTAGTTCTTGAGATGATGGTTTTGATGACAACAACCTTAGGACTTGTTATAAAATATAAATACTAATATTGTAACAACCCGGTATTTTCGACCGTTCAAGTCGACAATAATCCACACATGTCCAACTCAAACCGTTCAAAAAGGCAGATGGTTATTGGGTTAAATAAGAAAAGAAAAGAAAGAACAGAAACTAACTCAGAATCTCGCAGCGGAAGGAACAAGATATAATAATAAAATAACAGTTCATGAAGCTGTTAAATAAATAAATTTGATTATTATTATACATCATAAATCAGAGTTCATACATATCAGAGATAATACAACAATGCAGCGGAAAAATAATACAGTAGTAGAATACAAATGATGTAATACCAAACTCCGTCTTCGTCCTCCAGAATATACCTTCAACCTAATCTGAAATGCTCAGGCTGACCCGAGCGTAATGAAAAGACAAAACACTCGAGTCAGGACTAAAATATCTCATGTAAGTTAAATCGAATAAGTAAATATGAGTGTGACGGCGTCGGAGATGTTTATGGGTTTTAGCCACCTCCTATCCAGTGTTTAACGTGCGTGCATTAACTTAAGAGATGTTCGGGATTTCCATCTCCTAAGGATCCGTTAAACTATCTACTATATAATAGAATACGCTATATACAATAATGTATATCATAAAGTAAAATATCAAACTAGCGTTAAGCCATGGCCCATTCCACCCTTAACACATTTTTATTCCCAAAAGCATATACAAGACCGTAGTTTCCCCAAAACCGGAAGTCACCAGAGGGCAATCCATATACTAAAGGTACAAACCAAAACGTAGTGGTCGCGAATAGGATAATCAGTATGACAAGGTACATGAGGCGATACCAACTAGGATACTAGTAGTTGCGTCATCCGGACTGATGTTGGGCATAGCAGCTACTACCCCAACACCGCGAAACAACACTCCCATAATCGAGGGGTGCACCCAAATCGAATCACAAAAGTAATAGATATGGTAACGAAGAAGTGTGTCCGCTAGAGGTGGCGAACCTCAATGGCCCGGCAGGGCTCCCGTTTTAGTCATGTCAGGGGTCATCCAAAATCGTTCTCTTTCTTCAGTCAACGCGTTCACCAAAACCATCCACTTCATTCTGGATCAACACTCCGCGTGTATTAGTTATTAAAGTGGTTTTCGGTATCGACAGAGAGTATGTCCATATCCGATCCCGGTCTCTTTAATAACTACGTATTATTACACCGGTGGCTCTTTTACATTTCAAATCGATTCATAATTGATATCAAAATATCATATTCGCTTCAAAATCAAATCCATTCAAATATCATCATATCTATTCAAGATGTAAGATTCCGTTTCAAAATCATCTTTCGCCTCAATATCTCATTTCGATTTCAAAATCATTTTCGCCTCAATATCTCATTTCGATTTCAAAATCATTAATTTCAACTCGATTTAGCTTCTCAATAAACCATTTCAAATTATCAATTTCAAATACATATTTGAACGACAAAATAAACAATTTCACTTTCAATATATTTCGAAACTTTAAATATTTCACATTTCAAAACAGCTCATATATTTATATAAGAATATAAGATTCGCTTTAAAACCATTTTGTATTCAAATTAGAATATACTTCAAATTAAACATCCGTATTAAGTAGTTTACTTAATTTCTGGAACAATTCCAATTCAATAAACTTAGATTAACATTTGGATTTCAAGAATTCATTTAAGTATTACATTCCAAATCAATTTCAGTTCAAATCCTATTCAAATCAATTTTATCTTCAAATTTAATTCAATAGTTTCAATTTAGTCCAATTCACAAATTTCTTTGAATTTCAATTAAATTCCAAATTAATTAAATCTCAATTTCAAATTAATTTTCAATTCCAAACTCAAACTTGAAATATCATTTCATATAAATTTTCTTAGAAATATTCAGAGTTCGATTAAAAGTCCAATCTTTTAAAACAAATCAACTTTCGAATATTTACGTCGTATTTCAATCTTTTTCTTAAAAATCTAAACTTTGAATAATTAAACAATTTCATTTACCAACTTTAAATTCCAACATCTCGAGCTTCAATTCAAAATAATTCAATTTCCATAAATTGGATTTTATTCTTAAAATCAATTCATTTAAATAATTTCAAAACAACTTTTAAAATCATTTAATTTAACCAACCCGGTGTCCGTATATAATTTTCTAACCTATGGCCAAGTGGATAATTATTTCAATTTTAATTTCAAGGATGGATATATATCATTTCAATCCAAATAGATGTCATAGGTATATCATTTCAACCTATTCCTTAATTTATTCGAAATGATTCAGTTTACAGTTTTATATGCAATAAACAATATACATGATGATAGCATGATATATCAAAATAAATAAACAACCAATATCGACCAATAGCTTCCATCACAACCAATCAACCATAAAGCCAATAACATTCACAACAATTTTATAATTATCAATATCGAGTAATATTATTGCCAATTTAAATTTAAATTTATTTTAACGGTCAATTTAAATTATATCAATTAATTCATATATCAATACAGATGATAATTAAACCTACCAAACAATAGCCAATAAATTTCATATCACTTCAGAATATAAATTTAACTAACAAAAGTTATTTTAGTCAATTGTGAGCGTATAAACACTCACTTTGATTTTCTGTTGTCGCCGAGACGTTTCGGTTTGGAACTGAAACTGGACGACGCCCAACTTTAGCCCAAATTTCCACTGTCTCCAAATCCATCCAAACCAGTTTCATTTCGAAGCTCTCGTCATTACGATCGCAACGCAAAAAGTTTCGTTCCAATCGGACCTCGTATGAAAAAGTTATGCTATTTTAAAGTTTACACGAATTTAAATAAACAATTTCAGCTTTTAATTTAAATTTCAAACCCTAGCTTCAGATCTGGCCGTTCGTTTCTGCATCTTCAGATCTGGGCCGCACCTTCCCATCATCTTCTTCAACGTGAAAACACGTTCACCAAAACCCATTAGCCGCCATCTTCAAGCAATTTTCACGACCACACCGAGCAGCTTGAAGACGATCAGGGACCACCACCACGCGCGCCACCACACGAGCCACCAACGCCTGGAATAGCTTGAAGCTCGGCTTCTCCTTTGGCCTCGAAATGTGTGAAAAACACAGCAGCTTCGAGCTCGATTTCCCGTTGATCCGTTGCTCCGTTTTCGATCATCTCCGTATGGATTTGAAGCTCTCGTCGTCCTCTACAACTTTGTAGTTGACGACTTTTGCTAATTGTTGATGGATTGAGAGGAAAATGAGGAAGAAGTTTCGAAATTTTCTGGCCATTGAATTAAAAGTGGCGGCTAAGGGCTGAAACCCTAGGGTTTTTGGAAAATAGAGAAAGTGAGGGGCTTTTATAGAAAAATACGCGACACTATTCATCCTGGATTTTCCGAACTCCAAACGAAGCGTGCCGGCTAACGTTTCTAAGGTTTACCCCGCGTTCCGAACGCAATGGAACATGTTTCGGAGGCTAATTCGGTCATCTGTGCGAGTTACGGCAATAAACGATCGATTTAAAATTAAATCGGTTAATCAAATTTCTGTGCGTTTGGGCTCGCCCCGGACAAATGGTAAATCCGATTGACACAAAATTTGAAACCCTACAATAATATGACATTATGGATCCGATGAAACTGGTTTCGTCGAAATCCGAGACTTTTTGAAAAATGACTATTTTCTCTCGCCGAATAAATATTAAAAACAATTCGATGCGTTTCGAGCTGCCACGGTCAAACGATAACTCCGATTGGTACGAAAATTGAAATCCGACAATAACAAACTATTATGGATCCAATGGAACGAGTTTCGTTCAATTCTGAGACTGTTCGAAAAATGGCTATTTTTCAGTCGATAATTAAATATTAAAATATTCAATTTTCACAAATTAACTTTAAATTCAATTTTAAAAGTTCTATAACATTACTATAACTCCAATATGATAAGATAAAATTTTACAAACCATTTTCAATCATATTCAACTCGATTTTCAATTATTTCTGAAATTTAACTTATTTAATTATCGATTTAACTGTCTAATTAAATCCAATATTCGAAAAATAAATTATTCGACTGTTTAATTTCAATATAAAATTCCCAATTTTAAATTATTAACTTTTAAATCAAATTTCAATTGTTCACAAATTCCATTTTTTAATTTCACAGTAATTAACAATCTTTTACAATGCAATTTTCCATTATAAATCCAATATAAAAGATTATATTAGATTCCACGTTCAATTATATTGTAATTCAAATTCAAGTTATTTAATTCCAAATGAATTCTTTTATTTCGATTTACACTTTCATTATTGAATCAACCATTTACTTATACATTATTATCAATAGTTTATAATTCATTTACTTTCATTTTCTTTAGCTATCATCTTATTTAAATTCACAGTAATATTAAATTACATTCATTTACGTTGATTTCCATATTATACTTCAATATTAAATGTAACATTTTATTTATTTCGTTGTTTACAATCAAATTCAATTCATTATTTACATTCACTACAAGTTAACATCCATATTTAATTTATAAATAAGTTATTTCAGAATTCAGTTTTGTATTTTAACTTGTAATTCACATTTAACAACACAAAATTTTATTTCCTTCGGATTTTTATCCAAATTTTTTATTTTAATTCGTATTTTTAAAGTGTTAAAAATACGGGTCGTTACATTCTCCCCCACTTAAAACTTTTCGTCCTTGAAAAGGAACGGAGAAGGGGAAACCATCACTTAGATATAATTCATTCAAAATATTCGACTTATTTGCAAAATTTAGTTATAGGATTTTTAGAATCTCAAAATTTTCTAACTCCCGGATTTTTGAAAAATTTCGGCAGCACCTCCTTTGCGCGGCTAGGACCGAAAAATTTCACAGTAGTAATAATTGCATGATATACATCTCATTACAAGAATGAGGCATCCCAAAACATGGGGAACACAATAATATACCACAATATAAACTGTAATCCGAGAACATACCTTTTATTTAGCGTTTATTAGCATTTTAACTTACATTTTGCATTAAGCGCAGAAGCGAGCTCCACAAGCGAAGCGCAACCCCTTTGCTACCTACTAAAATGCTCAATAACCAAGTTAGAACCATGCATATAAAGATAGATCGATATACTTAGCATAAACAACATACATATAACATGTTTAGCTTCAAAACTGAAATTCCAATTCCAGGACAACAAACGAATCTCAGTTTTTGGTCACCTAAACGATAAAATTTGACAATGGAATCTAAACAAAAGTTGTTGCATTCATTTCAGGATTTCCGGAATGTCCAAAATCATTGAATTCGGACCTTCCGTTCAAAAGTTACGACCGTTTTACTAAATAGATACGCCTCAGCCTGGCTATGAATTGCGCAGGTCAGCGACGTTTGGCTACGTTTTTGACCTTCTAAACGACAGCAAAACACCAAATGCTTAAAACAAAAGTTTTAGCTTAAGTTCTAAGCTTTCCATAAAGTGCAAGATCATCAAAATCCGATACACCAGTAAAAAGTTATGGCAAAAATACTAAGAGTATATGCTACTGATTTTGCTTCCCTTTTACACAGGCCAGCGAGAAGATTCAAATTTTTAGCTAAGTAAATGAAGGAATTTCTCAAGACAGTCTAAACAAAAGTCGTGCTACAGTTTCTAAGCTTTCCGAAAAGTCTAATATCGTTGAATTTCGTCTAGCCATTTATAAGTTATGGTTGTTTTCGTTCCAGCATATATTGAACAATTTTGGATTTTTCAAAATTTGCTTTTATTATTTCAAAGTACAAACCATCAAACTTCAAATTTTCTAAAGAAACAATCATAAACACAAAGTCGTTTATTTTCTTATTTATCTATGAAATAAGTTTTCATTCGATTTGTTTCCGATTTATTCAAGTTTGTTTCATTCATAATTTAAATTCAAGTCAATTTGCTTCAATTTAATTTGAATTCAATTATATTTAATTTCACTTTGCTTCAAATTTGAATTTAATTATTTAAATTTTTTTTTCTTCCGTTTATTCAATTCCATTTACACTAATGAATTCTATTTAATCAATTACCATCCATCTAACAACCAATGCATATCAAACATTAACATCCATCCAAAATCTACACTAAATCAATTATACATTTCCAAGTCAAAATTTTAATTTCATACACTTCCAAGTTTATTGACATTTAGTTATATTCAACTTTAATTAGTTTCCATTTACAAATTTTATATTTCATTAATTTTAAATTTTATTCATTCACTTGTATATATCATTCATTTTACAGCTTAAATTTCTTTTATATTTACAACTATCAATAAATCTTCACATTTTATTATTCACTCTCACACTGGTATATTATTCCTCTACTTATCCTTATTAGCATTCTAAACTTTTTAAGTATTTGGTAAGTTATAGTTATGCAAATAGAATGTAGTTAAACAACATACAACCTCTTTTCATTCAACGTTGAATTTTCAATTAATTAATTCTTAAGTCATTACTTAAATTTCACTATAATTTAATTTCACATTTACATTCACATATAGTATTTCCGTTTTATATTAACATAATGGTGAATCACCTTTAAATGTGAATTTAAATTCCAATTATTTACTAACAATTTTATTTATATTTGCAAACCATTAATTAAATGCATATTTCATTATTCAAACCTATACTTGTATATTATCCAATTAACAATTATATAACATTTTTGAACTTCTTAAATATTTTGGTAAGTTATATCTATGCTATAGAATGAAATTTAATACTATGCGAGTTTTACAGTTTCAATTTTATTTTAAATTCATAATTTCCTAATTCTAAGGATTTCTATTTCAATTGATATTTTCACTTAGCTCTCAGGTTCATTTCTCATTTCGCAATTCAGAAGTTCCGTAATGATTCAAGTACTAATTCATTTCAACCATTAAAAGAAAAATCATTAATTATTAAAGAACTCAAGAATTCCAATCCCGGTTTCATTTCAAATCAAGTTTTGAAATAATATATATTTATATAATTTATATATCAAATCATACTATAGAGAATACAAAATAAAATTCAATTTTAATCAAAACAGGGTTTAGAAAAACTATTAAGTGATCTCCCCCACTTGGACTCTCGAAAATAAAGTCGATGATGCGTGCATTCATCACCGGAATCATTTTTCTAGTGTCAAGAGGGGAGTACAACACTTACTTCATTTGAAAATCCTTTGAAAACAATTTCTAATCGAATATACTATCATATAATACTTATATTATACATTTTAATTTTTCGTTAATAAATTTTCAAAACACCGGAATTTAAATTCTCCATCTTAATTTAAATTCATTTTTATTTTATTTTATTTACCATTTATATTCATTGTCAATCATATTTACAAGTTTCATTTCTTAAAATCATCCAATAGTCAATAGTTAGAAATATTGACTAATCAACAATAAACGATGATAATCTAATATTATCGTCTCCTAACAACCAATACAATCAAAATTTATAAATTTTCAAGATAAGTCTTTTATATATAAAATATAATCCAAAACAATATTATGTCAGCTTGTTCTATTCGAGTGTTTAGAAACCCCTATCGATGCCTTGGCGTCCCAAGTACCGACCAGAATTCATAAATACTCAACGGAACAAATTAACACAATATAAAATCATTTTTATATCAAAATTACAAATACGTTCTCTCATATACACTCAAACTCATTCATAAGGTTTAACCCTATTTCAATGAGTTATTCCCCACTAGAGCCAAGGTAATCTAAACCAAAGCTCTGATACCAACTGTAACGACCCGCCATTTTCGACCGTTCAAGTCGACAATAATCCACACATGTCCAACTCAAACCGTTCAAAAAGGCAGATGGTCATTGGGTTAAATAAGAAAAGAAAAGAAAGAACAGAAACAAACTCAGAATCTCGCAGCGGAAGGAACAAGATATAATAATAAAATAACAGTTCATGAAGCTGTTAAATAAATAAATTTGATTATTATTATACATCATAAATCAGAGTTCATACATATCAGAGATAATACAACAATGCAGCGGAAAAATAATACAGTAGTAGAATACAAATGATGTAATACCAAACTCCGTCTTCGTCCTCCAGAATATACCTTCAACCTAATCTGAAATGCTCAGGCTGACCCGAGCGTAATGAAAAGACAAAACACTCGAGTCAGGACTAAAATATCTCATGTAAGTTAAATCGAATAAGTAAATATGAGTGTGACGGTGTCGGAGATGTTTATGGGTTTTAGACACCTCCTATCCAGTGTTTAACGTGCGTGCAGTAACTTAAGAGATGTTCGGGATTTCCATCTCCTAAGGATCCGTTAAACTATCTACTATATAATAGAATACGCTATATACAATAATGTCTATCATAAAGTAAAATATCAAACTAGCGTTAAGCCATGGCCCATTCCACCCTTAACACATTTTTATTCCCAAAAGCATATACAAGACCGTAGTTTCCCCAAAACCGGAAGTCACCAGAGGGCAATCCATATACTAAAGGTACAAACCAAAACGTAGTGGTCGCGAATAGGATAATCAGTATGACAAGGTACATGAGGCGATACCAACTAGGATACTAGTAGTTGCGTCATCCGGACTGATGTTGGGCATAGCAGCTACTACCCCAACACCGCGAAACAACACTCCCATAATCGAGGGGTGCACCCAAATCGAATCACAAAAGTAATAGATATGGTAACGAAGAAGTGTGTCCGCTAGAGGTGGCGAACCTCAATGGCCCGGCAGGGCTCCTGTTTTAGTCATGTCAGGGGTCATCCAAAATCGTTCTCTTTCTTCAGTCAACGCGTTCACCAAAACCATCCACTTCATTCTGGATCAACACTCCGCGTGTATTAGTTATTAAAGTGGTTTTCGGTATCGACAGAGAGTATGTCCATATCTGATCCCGGTCTCTTTAATAACTACGTATTATTACACCGGTGGCTCTTTTACATTTCAAATCGATTCATAATTGATATCAAAATATCATATTCGCTTCAAAATCAAATCCATTCAAATATCATCATATCTATTCAAGATGTAAGATTCCGTTTCAAAATCATCTTTCGCCTCAATATCTCATTTCGATTTCAAAATCATTTTCGCCTCAATATCTCATTTCGATTTCAAAATCATTAATTTCAACTCGATTTAGCTTCTCAATAAACCATTTCAAATTATCAATTTCAAATACATATTTGAACGACAAAATAAACAATTTCACTTTCAATATATTTCGAAACTTTAAATATTTCACATTTCAAAACAGCTCATATATTTATATAAGAATATAAGATTCGCTTTAAAACCATTTCGTATTCAAATTAGAATATACTTCAAATTAAACATCCGTATTAAGTAGTTTACTTAATTTCTGGAACAATTCCAATTCAATAAACTTAGATTAACATTTGGATTTCAAGAATTCATTTAAGTATTACATTCCAAATCAATTTTAGTTCAAATCCTATTCAAATCAATTTTATCTTCAAATTTAATTCAATAGTTTCAATTTAGTCCAATTCACAAATTTCTTTGAATTTCAATTAAATTCCAAATGAATTAAATCTCAATTTCAAATTAATTTTCAATTCCAAACTCAAACTTGAAATATCATTTCATATAAATTTTCTTAGAAATATTCAGAGTTCGATTAAAAGTCCAATCTTTTAAAACAAATCAACTTTCGAATATTTACGTCGTATTTCAATCTTTTTCTTAAAAATCTAAACTTCGAATAATTAAACAATTTCATTTACCAACTTTAAATTCCAACATCTCGAGCTTCAATTCAAAATAATTCAATTTCCATAAATTGGATTTTATTCTTAAAATCAATTCATTTAAATAATTTCAAAACAACTTTTAAAATCATTTAATTTAACCAACCCGGTGTCCGTATATAATTTTCTAACCTATGGCCAAGTGGATAATTATTTCAATTTTAATTTCAAGGATGGATATATATCATTTCAATCCAAATAGATGTCATAGGTATATCATTTCAACCTATTCCTTAATTTATTCGAAATGATTCAGTTTACAGTTTTATATGCAATAAACAATATACATGATGATAGCATGATATATCAAAATAAATAAACAACCAATATCGACCAATAGCTTCCATCACAACCAATCAACCATAAAGCCAATAACATTCACAACAATTTTATAATTATCAATATCGAGTAATATTATTGCCAATTTAAATTTAAATTTATTTTAACAGTCAATTTAAATTATATCAATTAATTCATATATCAATACAGATGATAATTAAACCTACCAAACAACAGCCAATAAATTTCATATCACTTCAGAATATAAATTTAACTAACAAAAGTTATTTTATTCAATTGTGAGCGTATAAACACTCACTTTGATTTTCTGTTGTCGCCGAGATGTTCCGGTTTGGAACTGAAACTGGACGACGCCCAACTTTAGCCCAAATTTCCACCGTCTCCAAATCTATCCAAACCAGTTTCATTTCGAAGCTCTCGTCATTACGATCGCAACGCAAAAAGTTTTGTTCCAATCGGACCTCGTATGAAAAAGTTATGCTATTTTAAAGTTTACACGAATTTAAATAAACAATTTCAGCTTTTAATTTAAATTTCAAACCCTAGCTTCAGATCTGGCCGTTCGTTTCTGCATCTTCAGATCTGGGCCGCACCTTCCCATCATCTTCTTCAATGTGAAAACACGTTTACCAAAACCCATTAGCCGCCATCTTCAAGCAATTTTCACGACCACACCGAGTGGCTTGAAGACGATCAGGGACCACCACCACGCGCGCCACCACACGAGCCACCAACGCCTGGAATAGCTTGAAGCTCGGCTGCTCCTTTGGCCTCGAAATGTGTGAAAAACGCAGCAACTTCGAGCTCGATTTCCCGTTGATCCGTTGCTCCGTTTTCGATCATCTCCGTATGGATTTGAAGCTCTCGTCGTCCTCTTCAACTTTGTAGTTGACGACTTTTGCTAATTGTTGATGGATTGAGAGGAAAATGAGAAAGAAATTTCGAAATTTTCTGGCCATTGAATTAAAAGTGGCGGCTAAGGGCTGAAACCCTAGGGTTTTTGGAAAATAGAGAAAGTGAGGGGCTTTTATAGAAAAATACGTGACACTATTCATCCTGGATTTTCTGAACTCCAAACGAAGCATGCCGGCTGACGTTTCTATGGTTTACCCCACGTTCCTTACGCAATGGAACATGTTTCGGAGGCTAATTCGGTCATCTGTGCGAGTTACGGCAATAAACGATCGATTTAAAATTAAATCGATTAATCAAATTTCTGTGCGTTTGAGCTCGCCCCGGACAAATGGTAAATTCGATTGACACGAAATTTGAAACCCTACAATAATATGACATTATGGATCCGATGAAACTGGTTTCGTCGAAATCCGAGACTTTTTGAAAAATGACTATTTTCTCTCGCCGAATAAATATTAAAAACAATTCGATGCGTTTCGAGCTGCCACGGTCAAACGATAACTCCGATTGGTACGAAAATTGAAATCCGATAATAACAAACTATTACGGATCCAATGGAACAAGTTTCGTTCAATTCTGAGACTGTTCGAAAAATGGCTATTTTTCAGTCGATAATTAAATATTAAAATATTCAATTTTCACAAATTAACTTTAAATTCAATTTTAAAAGTTCTATAACATTACTATAACTCCAATATGATAAGATAAAATTTTACAAACCATTTTCAATCATATTCAACTCGATTTTCAATTATTTCTGAAATTTAACTTATTAAATTATCGATTTAACTGTCTAATTAAATCCAATATTCGAAAAATAAATTATTCGACTGTTTAATTTCAATATAAAATTCCCAATTTTAAATTATTAACTTTTAAATCAAATTTCAATTGTTCACAAATTCCATTTTTTAATTTCACAGTAATTAACAATCTTTTACAATGCAATTTTCCATTATAAATCCAATATAAAAGATTATATTAGATTCCACGTTCAATTATATTGTAATTCAAATTCAAGTTATTTAATTCCAAATGAATTCTTTTATTTCGATTTACACTTTCATTATTGAATCAACCATTTACTTATACATTATTATCAATAGTTTATAATTCATTTACTTTCATTTTCTTCAACTATCATCTTATTTAAATTCACAGTAATATTAAATTACATTCATTTACGTTGATTTCCATATTATACTTCAATATTAAATGTAACATTTTATTTATTTCGTTGTTTACAATCAAATTCAATTCATTATTTACATTCACTACAAGTTAACATCCATATTTAATTTATAAATAAGTTATTTCAGAATTCAGTTTTGTATTTTAACTTGTAATTCACATTTAACAACACAAAATTTTATTTCCTTCGGATTTTTATCCAAATTTTTTATTTTAATTCGTATTTTTAAAGTGTTAAAAATACGGGTCGTTACAAATATTCTTGTCTATATATATATATATATGTATATGCAAGATATATATGCAAGTACTAAAGAATGAAGACTGTACAGTATAAAGATTCAAGACTGAGTATAGAGATTCAAGACTAACGAATTCAAGATTGAAGAAACCAAGACTAAAGACACATGAGTATCAAGAGCTCAAGATTTCAAGATACCAAGATAAGTAATAGAGTCTAGATTTATGTTAAAACTTCATAATAGCACTAAAATCTTTATTCAGATTTTAATTGTGGAATAGAATCCACCTTCTCGCTTTAATAGTGGGATGGAACTCGCGACCTCTTTAGTCGGATGGAACCCACGGCCTTCTCTAGTGGAATGGAATCCACGAAATTTTCAAAGTGATTTATTTTAAATATTTTTCCAAAAACTATCTTTTTAAAAGTCATCTCTCAGTTTAAATATTTTAGCCTTAAACTATTTTTATTATCTTTTATATTTTGATTTCAGAATCATCTCTTGTTTTTAAACTATCTCCTGGTTTTAATAATTATAGTCTTTAAATCTCTAAAATATATTCTATACTTAGTTTTTAATATTACTTTTATATTATAGATTATATATTTTTAAGATTATTTTTTAAATCTCTTTTATAAGGTTAAATTATATTCAAAATGGTTTACAAAGTTTAGAAATTATTTTGACAAGTTTAAAATAGACATCATTTTAAAAACAAAATCAATTTTCAAAATACACATAGGCATGTCGACATCCCTCATTCTCCCATGTTGACATGGTAGCCGTAGAAATTCAAATTTCAAATTTTCAAATGAAGTGTCTATTCGTCATAACCTTTCACGAATGGACATGACTGTTGTTCTTCTATAAATACTTTTCAACGAATTTTAAGTTAGTTTTTCTTCGTTTCTTCACTCCTTCTTCTCCACTCAAGTATTCTCTTATATTTTGACAAAACTCTACCAAAATCCTAAGTGAATCAAACTTGATCATCTTCAGTTTGATTCTCTGCCACTCTCTCTCAAAGATCTTAATGCTATTCATAGTTATAGGATCATTTGTAATAAAAGAAGTGTATTGAGTCTCTCTATCTATCAAAGTGATATTGGAAACGGTGTGATTGTAGCCTGTAAATCAATTTGGTGTGATTGTAGCCCGTAAATCAATTAGGTTATCTTGTAGCCTGGTTAAATCAAGAGAGTTTGCCCTGGACCCGAAGACAGGAGGGTGTATCTCGTAGCCTTGAAATCGAGGTTGTAATATCGACATTATATTTGAAAAGAAATCTGCATAAGAAATTGTGTGAGACTGGATGTAGGGTAACTACGAACCAATATAAAATTTCGGTGTGTTCTTTCCTTTACTGCTTTTATTTACTATTTGCGTCCGTGTCTGATTCTGTGATTGTCTCTATGTTTGTGAATTGGATCTGTCTGTGTTTAACTTCAAAAGATTTCAAAAATTCCATAAAATCCATTAAACACTATTCACCCCCTTCTAGTGTTAATCTAGCCTTAAGATTCGTAATCCGCATTTCCAACACCATATTTTCATCTGTACCGTCTTCCATCTTTAAAACCCAAAACTCATTTACACAAAACTAGAAATCCCTATCACTAAATTAAATTAAAATTCAACAAAATAAATTTTAATTTTTGACTTTAGTATCGTAACTTTTTTTAATTTTTTTTTAAAATTTCTTAATTCCATTAAAATCAACTTTAAATTTAGAAAAACAGATTTAAATATTTTTAAAAAAGCGCAATTACTTGTGAAAGTTATCAAAACTGATATTTTATATTTTTCATTAAGTTTATCAAAAATGTATGGATTTGATCAAATATCATTCATTTTAATGTTTCAATTTTATGGGTTATAAGAAAAGGACTAAAAAAATACAATTAAGAAGAAGAGTAACTTAGTCGAAATAATGATATATGTTAGGTGATTTTTAGTGTATAAATATAATTTGCCAAAGTTGATTATATCTACTTATTCTTTCTTAGAGAAGAGAGAGGAAAAAGAAGGAATGTTGAAAATGGACATAATTTTTTCCAGTATATCTCACAAATAAATTATTGTTAATAAATAAACATTAAAGAAATAGAAAAGGACAGTTTCCAATATATCTCATAAATAAATCATTGTTAATAAATAAACATTAATCGGTAATATTTTTGGCTTGAATGTTGCATGCCTATGTTATGATGTTTGTATGAGTTGTTTATGATTTGAAACTGGCTGGAATCAAGCCAAAATTGATTAGGAAAAAGAGAAGTTCAACCTAAAACATGGAGCAAACTTCTCTCGGTGTGTCCTAGTCCACTACCCAGACCCTAGAGGTTTAGGTATAGGCCAAAGAAAAAAAAATCAAAAGTAGTTTTAGTTTTTGGAGAATATATTTATTATTGAAACTATTTTTAAAGTAATTTACTGTATAATCGTGCCTTAAAGAAAATGATATTAATATGTGGTATGTGTTTGAAATTAATTCGGTGAAAATATATTTAGAAAATGAGTTATAAAAATTTAGTAAGAAATTCCAATATTTAACAAACAGATATTTCAGTAATTTACTTATATAAAATATTCAAATGAGATTTTTAAAGGTTTTAACTTATATGTGTAAGTGAATTATGAATCTTATATCGTAAAAATAAATATTTTGAGGATTAAAAATCGAAATAGCTCCTCTTTAAATATATGTTTTGACCATGAGTGCATGTAATAAACTGTTTGACTATGATGTGTTGAAATGATTTGGGTGTTATAAAATTTGTAGTGTTTGCACCTTAAATCATCATTTATCTATATATCACTCGTCCCTAACATTTTATTTCTGTGATAAGGCTCTTACTAAATTTTCGTAATAAGGCTCACACTAGATTTTTATATTACTCAAAACCTTAAGAGAACATAGAAATCTTTCAAATTCTCCAGTGAGCGTTAGGACTCGTTTACCTTGAGATTTTGAGCTTGAGGATGCTCAACAAATCATAAACCCGTATCTGATGGATGATACCTTATCACTTGTATCATATACAACTTCTAACACATGGCCTTTACCCTAATCTCATCTCGACCTTTAGGATGCTTAACAAATCAAAAGAGATTATTCACTCGTACCTAACATTTTGTGATGGCCTAAGTATAATGCATGCACCTTGAGGAGGCTCAACAAATACGTGCTTGTATCTTACCTCGTTTAGGCAATATACAGATGACACTACATATAACATCTTTAGTTTGAGCTTGCTAAATAACTAGAGAGTATGCAAGTAATCTATTAATATATAAATTGTAGATGACAACTTTATATATTAGAGATTCATAATCTCAAATATAAACATTAGAGTGATATCGACATAAGGAATAATGTATTTGTTATAAAATATCCTCGTGACTTAAGTGTTGGACACATCTGAAATCACTGTATACGTACTCTACATGTGTATTATTCTAAACTATTTTCGGTTTATTTCAGTTTTGTTTTCATTATATTTATACATATAGAGTTATATAAGTTTAATTTATCCATAATCATTTATAATATAATTAACTCATACAATATTTATATGTATATTATTAATTAAATCATATTTAATTAATTTATTTCTTAATTTTGTTAACTAATTTAATTAAATTTTATTTAAAATTTAATTTTTTTTTATTTTATTCATCTTAAACTATATAATGAGAATATTCAACTATAACAATTATAGTTTCGTGTTTAGATATATATATATATATATATTAATCAATTCAATATTTAATTAATTATTTAGTTAGTTAATCATTTTAATTAAATATTTAATAATTTTCAAAAAAAAATATTTAGTTTTAATTTCTCGAAACAATTTTGGGAAAATCAAAATATTTTAAGTTAATGAACCATAACCTTTATAGTTTTATTTACCTATATATCAACATATATAATTTAATTAATTAACTATTCATCAAAGAAATCATTATTCAGTTAAAAAATTTAATTAAATAATTCAATAAACTTTAATTTAATTAACTATTCATTAGATAATTCATTTGTTTAGTTAAACAATTTAATTACATAATTCAATAAACTTCAATTTAAATAATTCATTAAACAACATATAATTTAATTCATTAGATAACATATATGTATATCTTAATTAATTACTTATTTAATTAATCAAATTAATTAAATATTTATAAAATTTTGAAAAATATTAAATAACTTTCTCAAAACAATTTTAAAACCTTTTAAATTTATTTTATAACATTTATAAAATATCCTTTTATATTTTAAACTTGACATTTAAATTTAAAATATTTTTAAAATTTTCAAATCTTAATTTGAAAATTGTAACACCCCTTCAAAATGGGAATAATAGTCCCACATCGTGGAAAAACACTATTAAGTGAGGTGCAGGCTGTTACATTGGTATCAGAGCCATACCCAACCGGAATTGTGGTCTGTACGTGTTACAACCACGACGCCTGGATGGTGTTGTGTTCATGAGCCAACGAGGACGTTGGGCTCTAAAGGGGGGAGATTGTAACACCCCTTCAAAATGGGAATAATAGTCCCAAATCGTGGAAAAACACTATTAAGTGAGGTGCGGGCTGTTACAAAAATCAACCCAAGACCCAAACCAATTTGGGCCTTTACAATTGGACCAACCTTTTGGGACTACTCATCCATTGGGATAGGATGGTAACTAAGGAGGAGAGAATACATGATTATTCAACCCCAATCCTAGATACTACCTTTTAGACAACCATCGGTTATGTATGCTTGATAAGTTGGCCCAAAAGTTGCTAACTAGACCGCATGGACCATTTGGGCTTGGATAACATTGAAGGAACTGGGCCACATGGATCTAGACACTACCATTGAAGGAACCTAACTCGGATACCATTAAAGCCCTAATGTGTTTCACTAGATCCAATCTAGTTATTAAATAAAATCATTGTTTATTTAACTTTAGTTTATATTGGTTAATTAATCATATTAATTAAATCAAGTAAATATTTTTTTAAAATGTATTATGTATACATTCAATAACAACGTAACATCATATAAGAGAAACATGTGTGTGTGTGTGTATTTGGATTTATATTTATCACATATATATTTTACTTACATATACATATAATAAATTCACATGCATACGAGGAATATAGATGCCTAAGTATGTACATATGTTTGAATATACTATAATATATGTATATGGTTTGTATACATATATCGATAGTATTGTGTGTGGGTGTGTGTGTGTGTATATATATATATATAGTTTATACATACATACATATTTGTAATATTTTGTTACTACTTATATTTAATATATGTATGTATGTATGTATGTATGTATATACACATATATAAAATTATGAAAACAAATCTTAGTAAAATTAGATGTTTCAAAATAAGAGAAAACTTGAAAAATAATGATGGAAATGAAATTTTATATTAGATCATAATCTAATCACATTAGAATTAAAAGGAAATAATAAAAAGTGATATTGTAGATTTTTCTTTTACAAACATCATTTACTAATAGATTCAATACCATATAAAATTCCAAGCCTAATCACAACAAAATACAAAAATTTAAAATTACAGACCTAAAAGTAAACATTCAACATAAAAAAGGCTTTGTCATAATTTAATGTATGGTTCCAATGACATAATCAGTTCTTAAACAATACACATTCATACTATACTATTAATACCGAGTAGAGCTTCCTTTGTTTTAAAGTCCTCCACCCATTTTGCCTTGAAATTATGCTATGTAACGATCGCCTTTTGATCCCCAAATGTCGACACTAATACATCCCCGGTACTCACATGCCAAACATCCAAGTGCTGGAAAGACAGAATGTTAGGGTAAAAGAAAGGAAAACGAACAAGAAGTGGAGAACAAAAACATCAGAATCTCATATGCAGAATGGTGATATATAATATTTCAGAAAGATCTTTATAAAGGAATACTGTATGGATACAATAATCAAAGAAACTAACCTATCATCGGCATGGACAGTTATAATAGCCCGTCCTTACAATTGCTGATAGAAATAAACAAAGCAATGCAACGGAAATAAGAATACTATGGTAGGAAATCATCCAGCTCCTCTCTAAGAGCTCTAATGAGCATCAACGAAATCAGGAAAATACATGAAGCTAACTCGAGTATTATAAGAAAATAACACTCAGATCAGTCTGGTAAACCAACGTGAGAAACTCATGTCATTTGGGTTATTTAATATTATAAAACCTTTCAAAATAAAGGTGTTTTGTAAGACCATACCGCAAATAAACATGGACAGGTTTTTTGTTAGTACCTTAGGTATTGGTTTTGATGATAACAACTATAGGACATTATATAAAATATAAATACTAACGTTTTATCAAGTTACATATAGTATATAATGCCGGATATTAGACATGTGTTGATTAAGAAGAATTTACAATATCAAGAGTAGATTCCAGATGCTGATATAGAGTTTCAAGAGTTGGAGAATGAAGACTTATGTGTATTGAAGAGTTCAAGATTTCAGATATTCCAGATAAGTTACAGAGTCGTAGAATTTATGTTAGAACATTGATAGCACTTTCCTTATCTCTCTCTCCTTCTCTAGTTTTGTTTTATATTGTTTTTCAAATATCCTGGTTTTAAAATAATCTTTTCAAAATATTTCTCAAAATGATTTTCAATATCTTATACTTATAAAGATATTATTTTAGTGTTTTTAAGTATATATATATTGAATTTTTGTTTATACTTTAATAAGTTATAATTATATATATAATATTCACATTATATTAAAGAATTTAAAATTTTTATATAAAGTTTTATTATGATTAAAATATGTATAAAGTATGCTTAAATGATTTTACAAAGTATCAAACTATTTTACAAAACAACGAATTTTCAAAATAATGTTTTAAAATATTTTCAATTTTTAAAAAAGAGTATGTCGACATACTCTATGTATGTATGTCGACATAGTGGCCGATTTTTTCAAAATTTAAATTTCAAAAGAAGTGTCTTTTCTTCATATCTCTTCATGAATGGATATGACCATTGTTCCTCTATAAATACCAGACTTCCAAACGAATTTTTTATCATTATTTTCTTATTCATCTCTCCTCCTTCCACGCTCTCATTTTCTAAATCAAAATATACCCAAACTCTGTAGAAATTCAACCAGAATCATATTCAATCATCACTAGTTTGATTCTCCTTCATCTACTATCTGATTTCTCTCATCTCTCTCGCTCAAACCAAGATCAAAGTGCTATTCAAGAGTTATAGGATCAACTGTGATCAAGATTGAAGATCCAAGTCTGTAAACTCTATCAAATCATACTGCTATACTTGTGGGCGTGATTGTAGCTCGTAAAATCAGTTGGGTGGGCTTAGTAGCCCGTAAATCTAGTGGGTGTACTTGTAGCCTGAAAATCAAGTGACTCTACCCAGAGGTCGAGATTCTGGAGAGTGTGTTTCGTAGCGTTGAATTCGAGATTGTATTTGCATTTACTAGTTGAAAAAAATCCGTACAAGGAATTATGCGGGACTGCATGTAGGGTAATTCCAAACCAGTATAAAATCCGGGTGTGTTCTTTCGTTTTTTACTTTTGCTGCATTTACTTTTATCTTCACTTTGATTCGGTGATTGTTAATTATATCATTCCAAGTAGAATATTAAATAATTTGAAAAATATCCATATAATCCATTAAACACTATTCACCTCCCTCTAGTGTTAATTTTGCCTTAAGATCTCTATTCCATTGATTCACATTTGGTATTAGAGCATTGGTTTTCAAAGTATTCATCATCTGATTTTTGAAAAAATTTAAATGGCTACCAACACTGATAATAGTACCATCAGTAACACTGTTAATCACTTGCTAGTAACTCATTTGTCGAAGGACAATCTACTACTAAACCTCCACTTTTAACGGTAGTAATTACACATATTGGTCATGTAGAACGAAAATTTATTTACAGTCAATTGGTTTAGACACTTGGAATATTATACAAACAGAGTACACTGAACCCGAGACTAATTTTACATGGTGGATTGCTGACCAAAAAGCAGTTGCACATGGTAACTCTAAGGCTATGAATATATTGTTTTGTTCACTAGATAGAAATGATTTTAATAGAGTATCTATATGTAAGTCTGCATTTGAAATTTGGAGAACTTTGCAAATTACACATGAAGGCACAAGTATGGTTAAATAGACCAAAATTTCCATGTTAACAAACTAGTTTCAATTATTCAAAATGAGTCCAAAGGAGTCCATATCTGATATGTATAGTACATTCCAAGATATAGTACACTCACTTGTTACACTGGGTAATTTTTTCCTGAGGAGGATCAAGTTAGAAAAATCCTCAATTCACTTACTCCTAAATGAGATCAGAAGACTCTTGTAATAAAAGAGTCTAATGACATTAGCACTCTAAAAATTGAAGAGATAATTGGCGATTTAATGTCTTTTGAAGCACAAATGCAGGGAGGAGCGAAAGCAAAACAATAGAGAAGAAATCTATAGCTTTTAATGCAATGATGGATAATATGGATTTAGACAACGATGATGATGAAGAAATTTCTTTCATGACAAGGTATTTCAAAAATTTTCTAGAATATAGGAAGATGAATAATTTCAAAAGAAAAGAAAACAAAAATCCAGGAAGCAGAAACGGAAGCAAAAATGGCGTTAGAAGTTATTATAACTGCGATGAACCTGGTCATTTAAAGCGGGACTGTCCACATCCTAATAAACTGAAAACTACACCAAACACCGATTCATCCAGAAAATGAAGAAGAGCCTATACTGCAACATTAGACGATTAAGACACATCCTAAAATGATAATGAATCAGATACAGAAAGTGCTAACATGTGCTTCACAGTAATACATAATTCATAGTAAAATGGTGAAATAGATCAGAAAAAGGTATGCTTTTAATATATCAAAAGTTCTAATTTCTTGAATGAATTTTTTAGGTTGCTTTATTGGTTGTTAGGAATATCATATAGATTAATAATAATATTGGTTGAATATTATGTGATTATATTTTAAATTTAAATATTTTATATATTTTAATAATATAAAATATATTTAAAATAATTTTTCTATAAATAAAATAACTATATATATATATTAAAATATGATATAGTTAAATAAAATCATTTTTGAAAAATTCGACGTGTATGTCGACATACACCCCTAGCATATGTCGACATACTTAGGTAGATTTTGAATTTCAATTTCAAAATTTGAATTTTCCCTCCACCTTTTCACCTACCCCTATGTTCTAAAAAGGTGTCCCTTGACCAAAGAACATGTCATTTGAATTTCTATTTATTATCTTTATCTCTATCCATTCATTTCACCTTTAAATTTCAAAATTTCATTAACTCTCTTGTCTCTTCAAAACCCTTCATCAATGGCTTCCTCTAGCATTCCTTCTATGAAACTTTTCAAAAATATCAAGAATTTTCTCTTCAATGATCAAGAGGCTATGGAAGCCTATAATAGTTATATGAATTTTGGAAATGTTTCTACTGGAATATTTGCAATTTTCAATGTTTTTTCTACTTATGAACTTGATTCTCTTTGTTTACAAAATGGAATTCTCGGTTTAATTGATGCTTCTCAAAATGATTATGTTTGCTATCCATGCTTGGTTAAAATGTTTTATGCAAACTTGAAAGGAAAATTTCATGAGGGTAATGAAGGAGAAGTATGGAGTGTAAAAGGAACTTTAATAGTTCTAAAATAATGAACTTTTAGGGTACCGTTCTTGGATGTAAATCTATCGAAATGGACCTTACATCTTTAAAATTGATGATCAAAATCATGAAGTATTCCACTACATTTTTGAAGGTGATAATGATTTTGAATTCAAAAACCGAAACTTTCATCCAAAAGCAAGAATTTTAAACCTTCTCTTACAACAAAGTATCACTCCTCGATCAGGAAATTTCAACAATCCAACTCTAAAAGTGTGCAAAGCTCTTTTCACCATTTATGGTCCATATGACATAAATTGGGATCAAGTTATTTTAGATGAATTTTATCCCAAAAATCTTTCTAATCATGAAAATACACTATTTCATGGTGCGTATCTTATTGGAATTTTCAATTACTTTGGTATTGACTTTAAAGGAGAGGAATTTGTCTCTCATATGCTCTTTAATCAAGCCAACATCGCTCTTATGAAAATTCTACCCTTTTCAAGCCATATGAAACTCTTATGGAGAAAAAGGAAAGGTTAGCTTATGAAGAGGAGGAAGAAATTAGAGAAGAGAAGGAAGAGGAAGAAGGAGAAGATATAGATATTGAAGAAGAAGAAGTGGAGGAGAAGGAAACCTCCTTAGAAAGCATAGATTTTCCTCTTTGACCAACCAACAAAGACCTTCTCAACAATCAAAAGAAAATTGTTGAAAACCAAAAGATTCCCGAGCATTCCGTTAGTAAGAAATTAACCACTATTTCCAACAAAATGGACAAATTCCTTGAAAAGGTGAAACGCAAGCTTGGGGTATCTTCAACATCTTCTTCATCTACATCTTTCTAGATTACTATCTATCTAGTTGCTTGTGAATGTGTTGTATTTGGTCATTTTAGTTTGAATTTGGTTTGATCTTATGTATCTTTTCATTATTTTAGTGTCCGAGCTATGTAATCATCATCTAATATTAATGAAAAATATGTTTCCTTGTTGTTGTACATTGTTTATCAACTCTAGAAAACATACAAGTATAAACGTATAAGCTATATACATTAGAATATCAAAGCAAAATTGTTTTGAAAATTTCTTTATATATGTCGACATACCTTGGGTATATATGTCGACATATAACAGTAATTTTTCAAATTTTTTGATTCTGAAAATTAAATAGACAACAAGTGTCTATTCATTTTCAGTGAATTTTCATCCATTTAGATACCAGTTAAGACCAGAGAATCACTTGTTTCAAGTCTCTTTCTTCTTCCTTTTCATTCCTAAACTCTAATAAAAATTAATGGCTTCCCTTATCCAAAAGCTAACCGAAAACCTCAAACAAACTCTTGAATCATTCGAGAAAATTCTTTCTTTCATCCTAAGAAACCAGAGGCACTTAGAATTGAGACAAATGCAGATGATCAAGGAGCAAGAGAGGCATTTCGATGCGATTCGGTGGATGGTTTCCGCATTGAATAAAGAAGAACCAACCACCAATCCAGAGTGTACCATCAACGAAGATGATGAAGTTTGGGATGCTATCAAAGTGGATCAATCTTTGGCGCTGATGGATGGGTTGAAATTCCTTGAAATGTCTAGTTTAAATAGATTTGATTGTATATAAATAATAATACTTGATTGTTCTAGATTTGATTGGTTTGATTTGTGTGGATTTGTTTGAATGGTGTGTGACATTAACTTTGTTGGATTGGATGAACATTTAGATTGATTATGATATTCAAGATTATCTAATTTTACATATCACTTATTGTTGTTATACAATCATTCTCATCATCATTATATATAATTCTTATATATATGAATTGGTATTTTATTTAGGGAGAGTTAGAGTTAGAAATATAATAAGAGTTAGCGTTACAGTTTAGGTGGTTATTTTTGTTGACGACAAAGGGGGGGGGAATATATATGATCTAGGCATAGATTAAGGGGGGTTATATTATATTTTATATACAGAGTTGTCATCATCAAAAAGAGGGAGATTGTTAGTACCTTAGGTAATGATTTTGATGATAACAACTATCACTACAAGAAAAACAGTCTTTTATAGCGGCATATAGCCGCTATTAAACACAACTATAGCGGTTTGATAAACACTGTATATCGAAATGTTATAAAAAAGAATTGCACATTTATAACACAAAAAAACCACGAAAAAAGAGCATGATTTCATAGCATAAAGTTGCCACTATAAAATAGTTATCCTATAGCGCCTATTTCGCGCTATATATCAACATGTTTATAGTATATTCTACATCCATTTATAGCATATATATACCGCTATACAATGTGTAGATACAAAACGTCTATTTGATGCAATCCTTTGACAGTAACCTCATACATTACATTATCTTTTTTACCACTTATATCATATAGTTATAACGCTTTTTAGGAGCTATGCTTTATTTTACTATATATTTGATGCACCCTACTATTACATTTTAATAATAACAATCAAAATGAATCTTCTTTAAATAGATAACAATTTGAACAATATATGAACGAAAAAATATAATAATCAGCAAATGTAATGCATATTCATGAAAACAAAATAAAGTATCAACTAACAAAAAATAAGTTCAATACATGAGCTACCAAATTCAATATATATTCATGATAACAAAAGACAACATAGTTCAAAGTTAACGTCTACAAGTACCAAATGCATCACTAAGAACATGAACTGCTCAAAGCCTTTCTCATGTCTTCGGTCATTGGTAGTACTTCTTGAAAATTCAGAACAATTTGAAAATAATTATATAAAACTGTAATGAAAATTACAGGTTATTGGTAGTACCTTCTATTATTAGATGGATGAAGATTTACATAACTTTTTCTCCTAGGCGACTGTTGCATATTTGCGATGGTGATATTGCTAAAGCAACTTTTTGAATAGAGATTATAATGTTTCTAACATAGTCCCTAGCCATTACTGCCACGTTTTCCCTTAGATGATCCTCATAAGTGTACTGGAAGGCAATTGTAAGTACAGATCTACAGTTGTATGTATGCGAAGTGTTTTTATTGGCAGTAGTAGATATTGCACCAGTTCCTACTTCTAGTGCTGAAGCAAGGTCAAGCATTCTACTCCCAGTAGGTAAATCTTGTATAAATTATGATGTTATCAGCAAAAGGTTTAAACTTGGTACTAGTTGCATTCAAAAGTTAAATTACCATTTTAGATTCAAGTGGAATAACACGGAAGCCTGAGGGAAGCAAATGCACATCATCGGCAAAAGCTTCGTTTATTGGTGCAAACACAAGTTGAGCGCAAGAATTAACTGAATTATCATCCATTCCACTACATAGCCTCCATGCAAAAAAAACTGCATTAGTAAATTTATCAAAGCAACATTAGTTTTTCAAACATGCAAACCAACCTGTAGTAGAAACATGTCCCTTGTAATAACATTTTCTTGGTTAAATCCATGACTTTGCAGTCGTGCAACCTCCAGAAACTACAACTTCATACAAGTTGTATTAGTTGATATGACCTTTTTCTTCTTATGAACTAGTTAGAAGAACTAGCATAATACCTCTTCATTTTCTATAGTATGGCAAAGGGGCAACATAACTTGACCCAACATATAAGCCGTTACAAGCTCCAACTCTGGGAACATAGTAAGGACTGGCTCTTACAGATGCAGTAGAATATGCTTCTACACCATAATTAGCCCACTCGGACCTATGCTCCCTTATGAACCGAACAATCAATCCAGGTGGCACATTCTACACCATAAAAGTTATTTCGAATTTCAAATTAAAAGAAGAAGAAAAGGCACAGGTGAGTGAGACTGTAGGATGTTATGTATAGAATAAAACTTGCAAAAGCATAGATGCCTTTACACATAAGATGCCCCTAGAAGAAGGATACAATATATGAGTCTAGGTATGTCACCACTTAACTGGTTTTGTGCTAGATCCCTATGTAAAAACAATTGGATAAATTAGAATTACGACGTGACATATTCTTTTGGTTGCTTCTTCAATCATAGCAGGTAAACACTATTTTCGATTATAGAATAAAAATCGTGGTTTCAAAATCATAGTAGGTGAGCAGTCATCCTTTTCAATTAGCAAAAGAAGATAGTTTAGGTTAGATCAAAAGCAAACAAGTCACTTCATCTAAGGGTTATGAATATGTAGAATTTATACCTAGCAAAACCAAACCAAACTGAATCAAAGACACATTCAGTTTGAAGCAGATTGCATCAAATGAAGCATTATTCCAACCATGCTTAATAAGTTAAACGGTACATATTTATATGCACATTCGATTATAATTAACCGTAATCGATTATCAATACACCCATTGGGTACATAGTGTGCATCCATCCAAGACTATAACACTAATACGTTAAGAACCGACTTTTTGTATTAAATGAACAACAAAATACATCATACAAACTAATTTACACAACAAATTAGTCCCAAATACAACAATTTCTAATGAATGTACGTATATACTAAAAGGCTTGTACGAAGGTCAACCCTACAACTTTTTCTCAAGTCTTTTTAACACTCTTGAACATGGAACTAAATAATTCAGAAAACAAATCCCCTTTGACTTCACTTCTCATTTTGACATAAAATTAATTTCAATTGTTATATTGAATTAACGTGGTCGGTATTACTACCAATAAATAATGAAATAATGAAGTGCCCTTACGTCAAAGATCTTTCCGTTTGAAATAGTTGAATCGCAAATATACGCAATTACAAAGGATCTGGAATAGCACCCACAATTTTACTGCAGCCATCTTAAACTTGCATGTAACCAGACTAAATTGCTTCAATATAAATCTCAAAACACAACTATTAGTCAAAAGAAACCACTGTTCAGAAAAGAAAGAAGTAGAAAAGGTTAAAGATAGCTAATAGTGGCACTAAAAGTTGTGTTGAAGATTATCCAACAAATGAAAAATACTGACAAATAAAACTTCAATTAACACGTATTGCAGAAAATGTAATGGAATAACATGTCATTTCACAAGCTACTTCGTTAACTTGGTTAATACTTTAGAATTTATTATTATTATTATTCTAAACTTAGATAATTATTATGAAACTTAATTAATTTTTATAAACTTAGTTAATTTATTGTTATTATTATATAAACTTAGTTATTTTTCTAAAAAGTTAGCTAACTTGGTTAATACTTTATATTATATTATTTTTATTATTATAAACATAGCTAATTTTCATAAACTTAGTTGAAAATACAACCCGGATTTTAAATCATAATTTACACTAGTTGAAAATGCAGAATACATTATATCTTATTATTTATTAATGTTATTATAACCTTAGTTATTTTTAGCTTAACTTAGTTAACATTGCTAGTACATTACAAGTTACTAATGTTATTATTACTATTATTATTTTAAACTTAGTTAATTGTTATGAAACTTAGTTTCTTTATTGTTATCATTACTATTATGACTATTGTTGTTGCAGTTAGTATTATTATAAGCTTATTTAATTTTCATAAACATTGGATAAATTATTATTATTATAAACCTCACTAATTTTATAAGACTTAACCAACGAAGTTAAATTTATAATCTTAGTTAATTTATTATTATTACATAAATTTAGTTAATTTTTTAATGTTATATAATTTATTATTATTATCATTATAAACTTAGTAAATTTTTATAAACTTATAGTAAATTTATCATCATCCTTATATATATATATAAGAATAAAAGATAGAAATAAGTAAACAAATAAATTGGCATATTTGGGTGTTCCTTTAGTGGAGCCCATTTAGTTTGTATAAAAGATTTGATAAAATGTGTTTTATTGATTTTGAGATAAAGATTGTTTGCAGAGAAGATAATGATGTTCGTATCATAACATATTATATTGCTTGTGAATACAACCTGGATTTATAATGAGTACAAGAAATGATATGCTTGATGGGCTGAGTTAAAACCCACTATCCAAAAGTATTTGCTTGACTTGATGAAGCCAACTTATTCTCGTTCCATAGTGTGTTGTGCTGTTGCATTTCATTCATTACCCCTTCAAACATAACCGAGGGTAAGGGTTGCAAATTATTCTCAATTCTACGCTGCCATCAAATTAAGTTATATCAAGACTTAAATCTGTTCAATAATTTATAGTAATTGGAGAGATTCGATTTGAAACAATATTTATATCATAAGGTATTAAAATTTCTGGTAATAATATCAGGAACTAACTGAACCATTCTAAAACATCAAATGAATATAAAAAGATTATGAGCAAAAATACATACCTATTAAATCTGACATTAACTTTGGTTCTTTCTCTTCTTTCAGTAGCAGTATTTAAGGCTATGGAAGCAATAGGGAATTCAGGATGCCCATTTTCATCAAGGTATAGAACTATCACTTCTCTTTTTGCATAAGCATCCATTTCGATAAAGCATGTTTTACTCAAAATGTTTGATTTGCTGCTTCTTATAGGGATCAGAAGCCTCTGTTTCAAGTATATCACTACAAGAAAAACAATATTTTATAGTGGCATATAGCCGCTATTAAACACAACTATAGCAGTTTGATAAACGTTGTATATCAACATGTTATAAAAAAGAATTGCACATTTATAACACACACAAAACCGCTATAAAAGAGCATGATTTCATAGCATAGTATAGTACTTTATCCGCTGGGTTATGGGTACTGGTGGGTATTTTACTAGAAGTTTCTATCAATCTACCCCTGTGTGATTCCTGTTGAATCATATACTCGAGGGGTGGCGTGGGGCGGACGATTTCCAAACGGACTCCTCATTCATTAGATAGAGAAGATCACCAAGGTAACGTGATCTGCTGCCGAACCTATTCCAATTCCAACAGCTTGGACTCGGATCGTGGGGATCGCCGGAATACTTCATATCAACAGATAAGATACTCGGTATACCAATACTGATTAGATCTGAAATCTGTTATTGAATTTCTCATTCAATGAGCATTAAAATATTTATTCCATAGGGCCTATTTCGTGTTATATATCAACATGTTTATAGTATATTCTACATCCATTTATAGCATATATATACCGCTATAAAATGTGTAGATACAATAACGCGTATTTGCTGCTATCCTTTGACAGTAACCTCCTACATTGCAGTATCTTTTTATAGTATGTCATATAGTTATAACGCTTTTTAGGAGATATGCTTTATTTTACTAGATATTTGATGCACCCCACTATTACATTTTAATAATAAAAATCAACATGAATCTTCTTTAAATAGATAACAATTTGAAAAATGTATGAATGAGAAAATATAATAATCAGCAAATGTAACACATATTCATGATAACAAAATAGAGTATCAACTAACAAAAAATAAGTTCAATACATGAGTTACCAAATTCAATACATATTCATGATAACAAAAGACAACATAGTTCAAAGTTAATGTCTACAAGTACCAAATGCATCACTAATAACTTGAACTGCTCAAAGCCTTTCTTCATGCATGTCTTTGGTCATTGGTAGTACTTCCTAAAAATTCAGAACAATTTGAAAATAATTATATAAAATTGTGACATGATAGGTCTTCTAATTATAAAAATAAGAGATCTTGTTTATTCACTTTAGTAAACTGTCAAAACTGAATGCATATGTCTAACCTAATAAGCATTTACAGGGTCAAGTATCTATCAGCTTATTACAAGTAGTGTTCATTAACATCAGAAATATGTGCATATGTCTAAATGCATTGTTTGTATAGGTTATGTATAGGTTAATCTGTCCACCTTAAGTCCTACTTAAATACATTGTTAATGAAACCTTTTTAAGTAAAAGGCTCGAAAGTACCAACTTGCATCAAAAGATTCATCCACTGTCCAGCTTTGCATAGAGTCCAGAATCAGGAATTCCATCAGTTGAATCCTTGTATAATTAAAAGAAAGCATGTGAATATGTTGTAGCTGACACAATTGTTTCTTTAACATGACAAAATTAGTGAATTACCTTGATATCGCATATCATAATCACAATATTTAATGTAAAAAACATAATACAAAGTGCCATTCCATTGCACATTTTTGAAGTTGCAGGTTAGAACTCCACACTCAAGCACTCAGGAAATTTTTATTACTATTCATGATCGAATACACAGATAATAACAGATGTTTTGTGATATTTTTACTTATTTTCACTTAAATCTACAAAACTAATGTTCTGTTTTCTATGAATTTTAATTTTGCGACCATTAAAGGACAAGGCAAAGTTTCCAGGGAGTGGGCGAAAATTGGCACACATGCATATAAACATGAACCTCCATTGCAAATACCTATTTTCTAATAAAATGCCTAGTACTTTTGAATGATAAGAGTAAATTTCTACGAAGGAAAATACAAATACAAGTACCCATTGCATTTACCTGGCTAGAGCAATTCCCCAAGTAGCCATGGCATATATGGTATCACCAATGCAATGCACGATTGTAAAGAAAAAAGAGGATAAAACTTACATCAAAGACGATTACAATGCAGTTGATATAGCCCTGGTATCACCAATGCATTCAAAAGAGTAATCTGCCCCACCATTTGTCATCTCCTTCACAATCTACACATCAACCAAATTATTTAAATAACTTGCACAATACTATTGGACAATAAATATAGTGAAACTTCATTGTCAAAATGTCCCTAAATTTATGTTGGTGTCTTGCATGATTAATCTAAGAAAACATTGAACAAGAATGATATTTTACATAATGTATGGGTCTAGTAATATAATATATTTATTATGTTCAGTACAGGAATGCACCAGTGTATAATTATACTATTTTTAATCACCAATGAGGTATAATCAAATCTACATTCAGACCTTTTAAACTTGGAACCAAACATGGAAATGTTTGCTACTTTGGACCCTGGATGGGTATAAATTGGAATGTTATGGCGACGTTTAATTTCTAGAATAATTTGCTTTTGCTGCAACATCCCACCTCGAGGTTTTCAAAATAGGATTTATATTGTAAATAGTAAAGTTCAAACTTTAAACCAAAATGGGATTCAAATCGTAAATCGTAGATTTAAAGGATTCATATTTTAAGGTTCGTTGACAACTTTAAATTTGATTTTGATGTTTGAACTTATACAACTAAACTTAAAACTCAATCTTCCCTCTTATTCCATTTTCATTCTATTTTGAAAACATTATCTTGTTCGGAGCAGTGATTCGATCATATGCATTGTTCAGTCCCTTTCAAGAGAATATACTAACAGCATTCGGGCATGTCGTTGTAATAAAACTAGGTGGTAATTATTAAGGAACAAATCGTAGTTTTGTCTTTGTACGTGTATAAGGATGTAGAGGATCTGTAACTATAATGTGATTTTGTATTATTGTTGAATTTAATATTGCCCTTCAATTATTCAGAAAAAGCTATCATCTGCCAACCATGATGCAAATCTAAATTCATTGCTTAGCATATTACATTATAGACAATCCGTTTGCTTTTTTAACAAAAAAAGTAAAATAAAAGTGGTCATTTGTTAAAAAATAACATTCATTTCCAATCCAAAACTCTAGAACAACAGTTGAATTATTAGCGTGTACACTAAGAGTGCGTTCACGTAAAATCTTTACCACCTAGTATATATCTCTTTTAGAGAGCCTTTTGCACTTAGCACATTTTCTTACACACTCTGTAACATCTTTACTTACTAGACCAATAATAATCATGCCTTAAATCCTTCTTGACCAAGATTTTTTTCTAGCATTTCATCCACAAAAAGATTTTGAACCTTACCTAAAATTGCATATGCTTTCTTTCTTAACAACTTGTTAATATTTTATGTAAACAGAGAAGGGAAAAATGGTTACGGTGAAGTAGTTTGGCACCAAAATTAGTAAGTGAAAGATAAGTTTACCGAGAATACATATAGTTTATCATTATAAAATTTTAAATAATTTAGTTAACTTGGTTAATATTTTATGATTTATTATTAATATTAATATTATTATATAAATTTAGCTAATTTTCATAAAACTTAGTTAATTTGGTTAATATTATATAATTTGTTATTATTATTAACTTAGTTAATTTTTATAAAATTTATAGTTAATTATTTATTATTATTGTTATTATTATTGTTATTATTATTATTATTATAAACTTAGTTAATTTTTATAAAACTTAGTTAAGTCGATAAATACATTATAATTTATTATTCTGCTAAACATAGTTATTTGTTATGAAACATAGTTAATTTTTATAAACATGGTTTGTTTACTGTTATTATTACTGGTATGGCTGTCATTATCATCGTTGTTGTTATTAGCATTATATTATTATAACTTAATTAGTTTTAATAAACTAAGTTAATTTATTAATTTTATTATTATATAAAAATAATTTTAGTTAGTTTTTTATAAAACTTAGTTAATTTAGTTACTATTTTATGATTTATTATAAGTACTAATATTATTACTGTTTTTAAACATCGTTAATTTTTATAAAACAAAGTTAATTTATTGCTATTGTTGCTATTACGATTGTTGTTAGTATTATTATTATAAACATTAATTTTTATAAAAATTAGTTGAATTATTATTATTATTATCATCAACTTATTTAATTTTTATAAGCTTATTTAATTTTTATATAACTTAACAAACGAAGATAATTTTTATAATTTTAGTTAATTTATTATTATTGCCGTTGTTATACAAATTTAGTTAAATTTTATAACACTTAGTTAACTTGGTTAATTTTTTCTAATTTATTATAAATAATTGAGTTTCATATACATTAGTTATATTATTATTATTATTATAAACTTACTTAATTTTTATAAACTAGCTTAACTTTTATAAAACTTAATTAATGAAGTTAGTTTTTATAATCTCAGTTAATTTATTTTGATTTTGACTATTATTATATATATTTAGTTAATTTTTATAATCTCATGTTTTTATTACATTAAAAAATCCAACATTAATTGCAAAATATTTTGATCATCATTATATGAAAATAAAAACAATAGAAAAAAAGAAAACCCTAGGGTAATGTCTGGTTTGAGTTTTCAGTTATCATTTTTGCTTTCAATTTTCCATTTAGTCTTTTTGGAATTTCCAGAATGCACCTAATAGGAATTTCCAAAATATCTTGGAGGAAATCAACTACAAAGCTAGTCCATGATAGTACTCCTTTAGTTGTTCGTGTAATTGGTGGTTAACTAAGAATTGTTGAAGGATGAAATTTTTTGCAAATTCCTTTCAATTTTTATTTGGTTTTTATGAGTACTAATTTCTATATCTTCCTCATTCGACCGGCTAATGGGATCCATTCTACTGCTATAATCTCCTATTTGTATGAGGTTAACATTTAACTTCCTAATCTTAATTAATAGCAAAATTGGTATTGTAAAGGAGTATGAGGTTAACATTTAACTTCATAAATTTTGTATGGGCCTAAGCATATGCAAACACATTCTCCTAGTGATATTTATTCAATATTTGCTGAATATAAATTTTACGGTTTTTGTGACGCCCCACCTCTATACTCACACTAACCAAGGACACTACAGAGTAATGCCGTCAATTAGTACGAAGAATAAGGCTGTTGAGGAGCGACCATCTGTGTAATTGCTTTGTGCGAGTACCGGTATGTTAGATAGTATGTCATGCATTTCATTTCAGGAGGAAATCTAACATATCAATTACAAACACAAAGTTACTACACAGTGGCTATTTGGCCTTCGGAAACAAATATGAAATAAGCATAACATAAATCAGTCATAGATATTCATATCACTAAGGCGGAAACAGATATGAATATAACACACAGAAGTGAACATCAAAGTAGTGGTCATACAAGATCCACTACATCATAAAAGAATAGGTACAAGTGCTAGACAAAAGAATATGTATACATCAAGGAGTCTCTATCTCGAATGTATAAAAACAAAAATTACTAAGCTAAAGTAGTTAGCCAAAAGTCAGATGACGATCCCTGACAAGAAGTCAAGTGGAAGCACCTGAAACACCCCGGTCTGACCCGAGTATTATTTAAGAAGAAAAATAATAAATGGACCAGTCTAGCTATAAATACCAAATAAGATGAGATAGGATAAGAGATATGAAAAATATATATGATAACCACAAAAATCATACAAAATCTCAAATTTTCTCATACACCAAAAAGAATGTCATATTCTTTAGCTTATTCACCAAATCAAAAGTATTGATAAAGATTATCAATGCAAATCACAAAAATTGGTGAAACACAAATTCTAGAAATCAATAATTAGAAATCTAGAAAACATAAAATGGGGAGGTCTATCATAAACCGGAGCATGAAAACTCACCAACACGTGTATCACAAACGGGACACTATCCCATGGGTCGCTAACCCCATAGAGCCGGTGCAACAATGTAGTACAACGGTACGCTCGAGGAACCTGAAACTCAAATAAGTCGGAACAACGACGTAGTACAACGGTACGCCCGATGAACCGAACTCCATAAAACCCGTAGGTCGCTAACCTATAAAAATGAGACGAAGCTCAAAATAAAGGGGTACTGTCCCCCACGCGGACAATGAGACATCGCTTATCGCTAGTCTAAACCTAAAAAATGATCGTCATAGATCAATAAAAGTGTAAATTACACCAAGCTAGTAAATATATGAGTTTAGCTTCATGTCCCATAACCACTAGCTTAACTTAAATATTTACGAACGAATTATAGATTTCCACTCAAAAATTGTCACAAGATTTCAATCGAACAAGTCTAAGAATTAACCGACGAAGTAAACGCAAGCGTTTCATACCCCTTGTTTTGCTAAGTCGTTTAATTGGATTTCTTGTACGAATGAGGTAAAGGTTTGTATATACTAATAGATTGGAAAACGGTTTTAAAAATGAGCTTTGTATTAAAAGTAATGTTGAAATCATTTTTGTGAAAGAGTTTGAGTATTTACTACTAGTATAGAAACCTTTGTATTTTAAAGTGACAAATCATAGAAACGATTGTAAAAACAATCTATCGCCAAAAATTCACATTCGACGACGTGAATTAAAACCATAAAAATTGATATCAAATCCATCAAATGGATATTCCCAATAATCCAGAATAGAAGTCATAAAAGTCGATAATAAATGACAATAACTAACCGGATCAACAAAAATCAATAAAATTTGGAAATCCACTCAAAACAGGCAATTTGGATGAATTAAACAGCACCAGACGTCTGGTGGTTTTCCCCAGACGTCTGAGCTGAGAATCTGGAAATTTTCTTTCAGATCGCCCAGACCTCTAGGAATAACCTCAGATGTCTGAGCTGTACATCTGGAATTTTTATTCCGTTGGCCCAGATGTCTGAGCGTTTTCCCAGACGTCTGAGCTGAAGCTCAGGGCAAAAACCAGCATAAGCCATTAATGGCCAAATCAGTTCGGAAGCAATCAGATGAGCGATGGTGGCTAGGGATTTATGTGAAGCGACAATCCATCCCTATAGGCTCTTCAATACACTCCACACAACATATCCAAACATCCATAGTAGGATTTTCATAGATTTTGACTTCAAAATACTCAAAATTGGAAAATTCACCAAACCAATTCAATTCAAAAGCAATTGGACATGAAATAGATGTTAGGAATTCATATCTAACAACAATGAAAGCTATAGACATAGATGTGAGTTCAAGAACTCACCTTTAAACTCAAAAACAAGGAATGAGAAGCTCTAAAACAAAGCAAGATCAATCTCTCTTCAACTTGACTTCAAGAACCTTAAATCTATGATCAAATGCAAAGTTTTTCCTAAGTTAGGCTATAGGAAAAATTAAGAATTAAATAGAAATTGAGATGGAGAAGATGAAGAGCATGCTTACCTAAGCTTCTCCTTGATTTTGGAACTTGGATTTGAATTTTCTAATAATCTAGGATTTAGCAATTTTAATTTCCTATCTTTTCCCCATTTTCCTTTTAGCTTGAGTGTTAGGAATAATGGAATGAATGAATGAGGAGGAGTGGAGTGGGAGGTATTTGGTAGAAGGTTTGGGTTCTCTTATTGGGTTAGTGGGCTAGAACACAACCTAAAGCCCATGTGAGGATGCAGAATATGGATCTTAAGGCTAGAATGAAGACTAGAGGGAGGGGGTGAATAGTGTTTATAAGAAATTACTAAATCATTTTGAGTTATTGTTCATTTGTACACAAATGTATGCAATATTCAGACACAGATATAATCACATAATCAAACACAGATGCAGAAATAAAGTAAATGCAGTAAAGGAAATAACACACCGGATTTTATACTGGTTCGGAGTTACCCTACATCCAGTCCTGCACAACTAAGTACGGATTTCCTTTCAAAAGCAATTCAACAATTACAACCCTCGATTTCAAGGCCACGAGGTACACCCTCCAGAATCACAATCCTCTGGGTAGAGATACTTGATTTTCGGGAAACAAGTTCACCCAATTGATTTCTCAAGGCTACAATCACACCTTTTCTCACTTGATTGATTTCCAAGGCTACAATCACACCTTTTACTCTATTAATTATAAAGAAAACCTATAACTCTGAATAACACTGAGGATCTTGATGAGATAGTGATAGAGAATCAAACCAGAGATGATCTAGTTAGATTCAATGTTGATTTCGGCAGAGTGATGATAGGATTTTGAATAAGAAAATATGGAAGAATAAGAGAAGTGAAAAACCAAAAAATCTTATATATAAATTCGTTGAAACTAACCCTTATTTATAGAAGAACAACAGCCATGTCCATTCGTGAAAGGTTATGGCGAATAGACACTTCTTTTGAAATACAAATTTTTGAATCTAACTATCACTATGTCGACATGGGATACTAGGGCTTGTCGACTTCCCAAAGCATTTTTTGAAGATTTGATTTTCTTTGAAAAAAACCTTTATCTTATATTAAGAACTATTTAAACTTTATAAATATACTTGACTATAAATAAAATACATAGATAAATATAGAGAATAATATATATATAATTTTATATTTAAATCTAAGTATAAATATATTATAATTAAAAGATAGTTTAGAACAAACGAAGTTTAAAACAAGAGTTTATTAAAAACAGAAACAAAGAATATTTTAAGGCTAAAACATCTTTTTGAAAATCATTTGAAAAGATAATTTTTAAGGCTAAAACATTTTGAAAAGCAGTTTTGAAAATCATTCTGAAGTAGTTTTGAAAATCATTTTGAAGTAGTTTTGCAAGCTTCTTCCTGCAGAATATCTCATCACATCAGGACTCAAGAACTTGTACAAAACCAAGATGTTCGTGGGTTTGTAAGCCACTTGTCATAGGTTTGTAAGCTACTTGTCGTGGGTTTGTAAGCCACTAAAAAGGTAGAAATGGGTTCCATCCCAAAATAAAAATGGAGTGAAGATTTCAGTGCTATTATGAAGTTTTAACATAATTCTAGACTATACTTATCTTGAAATCTTGAACTCTTGATAATACTGATACTCATGAGTCTTCAATCTTGATATCTTGAATCTCTATACTGTACAGTCTTCATTCTTTGTACCTGCATGGTTAAATCCTGCATATACATATATATCTAAACTATAATGTTAGTATTTATATTTTATAATCTTATTCTAAGGTTGTTGTCATCAAAACCATCATCTCAAGGACTAACAATCTCCCCCTTTTTGATGATGACAACCTTTGTTTATAAAATATTACTTCTATCCTAATAACTCCCCCTAAATCTAATAAATCCCCCTTAATTTATGCCTAACTACCCTATTTTATATTTCTCCCCTTTTGTCATCAACAAAAACAAACAAACTCTAAACTATATAACTCCCCCTCATTCTTATACTCAAGTACCTGCATTAATAAACTATATAATAGAGTATATTAAGAAATAACTATACTTATAGACATGATATTCAATCAACGATTATAAATATATCAATGTATATTTATACATTCATCAATCCACACCAAGTGTCAATCAAATCAATCAAAACAAACAATTTCAATCAAAGCAATCAATTCAAACAAAGTAATCAAATTAAATAGAGCAATCAAATTAAACGTTACGAGGAACTTCCACCCATCCTTCTTCTCCGAAATTAGGGTCTGCTTTGATGGCATCCCAATTTTCATTGTCATTTGTGAGAGAGACAGGAGGATGTGCTTCGTTATCATCCTTGTGCAGGGAAGAAATCATCCATCGAATTTCCTCGAAATGCCTTTCTTGCTCGTTGATCATCTGCATTTGACTCAATTCTAAGTGTCGCTGGTTACGAAGAATGAACGAGAGAATATTCTTGAATGAATTAAGAGTTTCTTCAAGATTCTCAGATAAGCTATGAATTGGATTAGCCATTTTTGAAATTGTGAGAAGAATGAGAGATAGAATAGATAAGAAATAATATTCAGTAATGAATTCTGGAAGAAATGGGTATATATAGGTGTAGAAATTCGTTTGAAATGAATAGACATATGGTAGTTATTCAAATTTCAAATTCAAATTCAAAATGAAGTGTCATTTCTGACCAGTACATGTCGACATGGTCATAGAGGGTATGTCGACATGAGGCAGTGAAATTTGATGGTAATTTTGATTTTGTGAATAATTGTGTATATATATATATTTATATAATATACTAACATTTATTCAAGAGATAAGATAAGCTAGATAACAGAAAAGAAATTCAATTTCATTGCATAGAAGAGTGATACAATGATTAATCATAAACAACTGCATAAACACTCAAATTAAAACAAACTTAAACTAATTCGACATGATATGAAAATATAGAACTAGTTAGAGGATGATGAAGATGAAGATAATCCAAGTTTCTTGCTGACTTTGGACAAAAACTTGTTCATCTTGTATGATATTTTGTCCAACTTCTTACTAACGGATCTTTTAAGAACCCGTTGATTCTCAACAATAATCTTTTGGTTTTTGAGAAGGGTTTTGTTGGTAGGATTGGAGGGATAATCAATACTTTCTAGGGATGTCTCACCTTCTTCTTCTATTTCCATTTCATCCCATTCTTCTTCTTCTTCCTCTTCCTCTTCCATTTCTTCATGAGCCAAACGCTCTTCTTTTTCGGCAAGACTCTCATAAGGTTGAAAAACATATGGGATTTTCATGAGAGAAATGTTTGAAATATTAAAAACTTTTCTTGAAATAAATTCTTCTCCTTTGAAATTTACTCCAAAATAGTTGAAAATCCGAGTAAGGTAAATTCCATGATATAAAGTGTTTTCTCCCATTTCAAAATTTTTAGGACGACGTTCATCCAAAATAACTTGCTCCCAATTGATATCATAATTTCCGAAAATAGCAAAAAGAGCTTTGCAAACTTTTGAGGTAGGATTGTTAAAACTCCCCGATCTTGGGGTCAAAGTATGTTGTAAAAGAAGGTTAACAATTCTTGCTTTTGGATGAAAGTTTCGGTTTTTAAATTCAAAGTTTTCATCACCTTCAAAAATATGATGTAATGTCTCACGATCATGTTCATCGATTTGAAAACTAGAAAGATCCATTCCCATGCTTTTGCAATTGAGAATGGTACCCAAAAAATCACAATTCAAAACAATTTTAGTGCCTTTGACACTACTCCAAATTTCATTATCATTTCCTTCATAAAATTCTCGATTGAGATTTGCATAGAAAATTTTAACAAGATTTGGGTAAAAAACAAAATCATTTTGAGAAGAATCAACAAGACTAAGAATTTGATTGTTTGCAAAAAGAGTATCAATTTCATAAGAAGCAAAATCTTGAAAAGTAGAAAATTTTCTAGGATGGACTTTTCCATAATTAACATAATTGATGTATGCTTTTATGGCCTCCGGATTATTGAGGAGTTGCTCTTTCAAGTTTATGGAAAGTCTCATGGTGGAGGGGTTGCTTGAAGAAGCCATTAAAGTAGAGAGTAGAGAGCTTGAAGTTTTGAAGAGAGAGTTTGAATTTGAAAATGAAAGTGAAAAGTTATGATAAAAGATAGTGAATAAATAGATTTTTGAAAGACATGTTCTTTAGTCAAAAGATGCCTTTTTAGAGTATTGAATGAAGTCAAAAGGAGGAGAGAAATTCAACCATTTGAATTCAAATTTTGAATTTCAAATTCTGGTACCTATGTCGACATCAGGGTAGGGACCATGTTGACATATGCCTATGAATTTCTATGATTTATTTTTCCTAAGTATTCTAATATATATACTTATTATTTTAATGTCTATATATATATATATATATCTGGAATATTATTAGAATTATAGTATATTCCAGAAAATATTATTATATTATTAAAAATAATAATAAAAATAAAATTATAATAAAATTATAATAAAATTATAATAAAATTATATTAATAATAAAATAATAAAAAATAAATTTAAAATTCAATCGACACACCAATTCAAAATCAATCAATCAAGCAATCAATCATCTAATTCTAAGCATGCAATTTCAATCAATTGTATTGTAAATGTGTACCTTTTTCTAAGTCCGTTTCCTTGAATTCGTTGAAGTCGTGAACTGCCGTGAAACACAAATTTGAATTATCTGTCTTTTGATCATCATCGCTTGAGGACGAGTCTGAGTCATCTAGAGTAGCAGTAAATGCACGCTTCCGTTTCTTTACTGAATCATTGTTTATAGGAGGATTCTGCCTATCTGGATACGGATAGTCTCTTTTCATATGGCCTGGTTCATCACAGTTGAAACATTTGACATTGTTTGGCACTGCATTCTGATTTCCATAATTCTTATAGTTGTTTCTCTTGAGATTATTCATCTTTCTGTATTTCAGGAATTTCCGAAAATTCCTGGTCATAAATGCTATCTCTTCATCATTATCACTGTTTGAGTCTGATCCGTCGGTTAATGCATTGAATACCATTGATTTCTTTCCAGATGCTTTGCTTTCTCTTCTCCCGATCATTTGGACTTCAAACGACATTAGATTTCCAATCAATTCTTCTATCTTTAAGGTACTGATGTCATTTGCCTCTTCAATTGCAAGTGTCTTTTGATCCCATTCTGGAGTGAGAGAATTTAAATTTTTTCTGAGTTGATCTTCTTCCGAAAATTCCTTTCCCAAGGATATTAAAGAATGTACAATATCCTGAAATCGACTATACATATTTTGCTTGTTCCTTCGTGAGTCACTTGCAAAGTTTTCCAGATTTCATATGCACTTACAAACTGACACTCTATTAAATTCATTCCTATCAAGTGTACAAAACAGAATATTCATTGCTTTAGAATTATTTTGTGCAACAGCCTTTTGCTCAGTGGTCCACTGTGCAAAGTCAGTTGTGGGTATAGAATATTCATTCTGTGTGATATTCCAAGTGTCTAATCCTATAGATTGTAAATATATTTTCATCCTACATGCTCAATATGCATAGTTACTGCCATTAAAAAGTGGTGGTCTGACAGTAGAGTGACCTTCTACAAATGAACTTGCGTTAGAAACAGTACCAGTGTTGGTAGCCATTTAGAAAACTTTTCAAAATTCAGATTATGAAACTTTTGAAAACCTGGCTCTGATACCAAATGTGAGGAATGCGAAATATGGATCTTAAGGCTAGAATGAACACTAGAGGGGGGGTGAATATTGTTTATAAGAAATTACTAAATCTTTTTGAGTTATTGTTGATTTGTACACAAATGTATGCAATATTCAGACACATATATAATCACAGAATCAAACACAAATGCAGAAATAAAGTAAATGCAGTAAAGGAAAGAACACACCAGATTTTATACTGGTTCAGAGTTACGCTACATCTAGTCCCGCACAACTAAGTATGGAATTCCTTTCAAAAGCAATTCAACAATTACAACCCTCGATTTCAAGGTCACGAGGTACACCCTCAAGAATCACAATCCTCTGGGTAGAGATACTAGATTTCTGGGCAACAAGTTCACCCAATTGATTTCTCAAGGCTACAATCACACCTTTTCTCACTTGATTGATTTCCAAGGCTACAATCACACCTTTTACTCTATTGATTACAAAGAAAGCCTATAACTCTGAATAACACTGAGGATCTTGATGAGATAGTGACAGAGAATCAAACCAGAGATGATCTAGTTAGATTCAATGTAGATTTCGGCAGAGTGATGATAGGATTTTGAATAAGAAAACGTGGAAGAAGAAGAGAAGTGAAAAACTAGAAAATCTGATATTAAATTCGTTGAAACCAACCCCTATTTATAGAAGAACAATATCCATGTCCATTCATGAAAGGTTATGGCGAATAGACACTTCTTTTGAAATTCAAATTTTTGAATCTAACTATCACTATGTCGACATGGGGTACTAGGGCATGTCGACATCCCAAAGCATTTTTTGAAGATTTGATTTTCTTTGAAAATAACCTTTATCTTATTTTAAAAACTATTTAAACTTTATAAATATACTTGACTATAGATAAAATACATAGATAAATTTAGAGAATAATATATATAAAATTTTACTATAATTTTATATTTAAATCTAAGTATAAATATATTATAATTAAAAGATAGTTTAAAACAAACAAAGCTTAAAATAAGAGTTTATTAAAAACAAAAACAAAGAATATTTTAAGGCTAAAACATCTTTTTGAAATTCATTTGAAAAGATAATTTTTAAGGCTAAAACATTTTGAAAAGCAGTTTTGAAAATCATTCTGAAGTAGTTTTGAAAATCATTTTGAAGTAGTTTTGCAAGCTTCTTCCTGCAGAATATCTCATCATATCAGGACTCGAGAACTTGTACAAAACCAGGATGTTCGTGGGTTTGTAAGCCACTTTTCGTAGGTTTGTAAGCTACTTGTCGTGGGTTTGTAAGCCACTAAAAAGGTAGAAATGGGTTCCATCCCAAAAGAAAAATGGAGTGAGATTTCAGTGCTATTATGAAGTTTTAACATAATTCTAGACTATACTTATCTTGAAATCTTGAACTCTTGATAATCTTGATACTCACGAGTCTTCAATCTTGATATCTTGAATCTCTATACTGTACAGTCTTCATTCTTTGTACCTGCATGGTTAAATCCTGCATATACATATATATATAAACTATAATGTTAGTATTTATATTTTATAATCTTATTCTAAGGTTGTTGTCATCAAAACCATCATCTCAAGGACTAATAGCCCAAACAAAATACCAAAATCCTAATCGACTCCAAACATATCATGTTTATACTCAAAAAAGTTATAAACATCGTTTTGAACTCAATGGAAGTGGTCTCGAGTCCGGATTCGAAAGTCTACAAAAAGTCACATTTCGGACTTTAAATTCAACAAACGATGCTATATTTAAATAAAATATTTAAATATATAATCGTAAAATATGTGGGTTGTTACAGTTTTAGTTTGAAAGTAAATTTTACGAGTACCTTTTTGATTTGGGCATCTTTCTCCTTTAATGCATCTAAGGTAGATGCTAAAGAACTCAACCTGGTCTATTTCATCTCGTTCTCAAGTCTAGCAACCTCTTTCTGTAAATGTTCGACTAATGCCTTATCCAACATGATCACATTAACTTGTGCACTTGTTGCCACTTCTTTAGCACAAGTGGCAAACTATAGTGTATTTCTAGATTGCTCTATGTGACATTGTGTTGGGCTTATTGTGCATATGATGGCAGTTCATGCATGTCCTTCCAGTGTTGACTGCAATATGCATGTCAGTTTTGAGTCTCTATAAGGCATATGTCCAGTTCTTCCTTTGCTGCATCACAAAAACAAAAATTACAAATAACATTGGTACATTCTATTTGAAACATGAGTTTTGGCTAATAATTGCTTAATCTGCAAATAAGTTCATAATTAACCTTAGCTTGCGAATAACAGTTCCTAGAGTAAGCAGACTTCGATTAATATGGCAACCCTCCATTAGCCTTGAACCAGCTGTTGATGCTTGAGATGCACGTTCACTCCCAGCCAAATCAACAAAATTCTGTAGTTTATAATTATGTTTAGTTTTTTTCACGTTTATACATCAATGATAATGAATAGTAAGTCTGAAAATTACTTATTATATAATTTAACATGTCATACCACAGTAGCCACAAGAGTGCTGAAAGTATTCTTACCCACGAACTCTCTTGCAGAACTTTCTACAGTTTGTAGAATTTATAAACAAGAAGATGAAGATGTATATGAAGTAACTTCATTAACTAATAATTTAGACGCTAACTAATTTTCAGTTTAACATCGAGGAATCAAAGTGCACCACAAGGAGCAACTCTCTATATTTATATTTACTTTAGAGGCTTCAATTAAGTATTCTTAACAGATGTTTAGTGTAAATAGTCAGTATAAGAGTATTTTTCCTCGTTCGCTCGTCTTTATTCAAATCTGAATGGGTTGTTCATTGTACATAAGTCTTCTAAATCAACCACTCCAATTAGTATAATTAAAAATAAAAGAAAAAGAAAATTTGTATACAAATAGCATATTAATTAAAGCATGCTACTATCAAGACTTTGTAAGATAATGATTGTGTTATAGTCAACACTTACTTATATTAGTGCGCTCCACATCACTGATCTAATTGGCTTTAATATGCATGCATCTCCAGTTTGATCTTGGTTAAATTTGAATACTTAATTACCATCCCAAGATATGTACTTCAGCCTACCTGCATGCCACAAACTACAACTCAGCAATCACATATAACGAGTATAGTAATGTTAAGTTTCAAGTTTGAAACAGAAGGATATAAAATATTAAAGCATGACAGTCAAATGGTGCTCGTATTTTGTGGACATTGTCACATTGCAAAGAAATCATTTAAACTAATTAAAGCGATCAAAATATACAGAGAATTGTAATCTTAATGCCTACAACAGAGCTTAGATGAACATTTAGAGTCAAATGTGCATTATCTGTTTGATATATATAGTAGGAAAAATGCATATCGGTGTAATAAATGTAAGTTAATCAATTGTTGGAAGAAATTCAGTCTTGACTAATCCACATTAAGCATTCCTCCTGACTATCCTGAAGTATTTGACTGCACTTCGGGAGGAAAGAATAATTTTCTCCTCTTTAACCAGTGTAATTTGTTACTAGAAACAGGCTCATATATATTTTAGGTCACCACTGCACTTCAGTCTGTACAAAGCACTCATCAAAACAACCATTGTAAATACAGAGATATCTCAGTTCCAATCTCATAACAACTTTGATCATCAAAATAGTATAAGCTTGTCACCACTATCGATTAACATATCGTTAACATCAAATACAGCTAGCGTCTACTCCCTACAACAACACACACTAGTTTGAACCATTCCAGAAATCAAACTCCACTAAACAGCACACTTTCAATCAATAGTAACAGTAGTGGGTACTACTCCATCAACATCCTTAAACAACCATTATATTCTAACACCACTATCGATTTGAACTGAAACAAACCAAACTTATTACCCAACCTAGATCTAAGACGCCCCCTTCATGGACAAAGAATCCACCAAATTATTTTAAACACAGCCATGCAACTCCCCAACAAACTATACCAATCAACATTATTTAATTTAATGTAACAAAACAACCACCCACTTCGGCAATTATTTTTAACTATTCCCAATCATAATTGAAAGAAGATGAAGCATTGCCATGTACCACTGAAGCTTCCATGCAGTAAAATAATAAATTTTAAGTTACTAGACTTGACTGATGAAGATAATCCACTATTCCAACATATACTCCTACTGATACCCCTCTATTCAATAATCAAGCAACACCTTCCAACCAAAATTTAAGGGTGTTAAAATCTTACGGTTCATTCTTGATATCAAACAATTATTCTAGTTTAGCTAACATATCACGACCTCTAAATATCTTACTATTACATGCTACATGTCATATTTTATTAGTTTAGAAGGATAAACTAAGCACTCCCTCTCCGTATCCTATATCCTGACATTGGTTCATAATGTGTTATGTGCATCAAATAACACTCGGCAATCAAATGAACAGATTATGACATTTCTATATATACTATATCCTATATCTAGAAACATGTTGCAAAGCACATATTAGTTGGTGGAAACAGTAAACAGATTGTGACAAATATAACAACCAAAGGTAGATTTGAAGTTTAAATGCTTATTAAAAATTTCATTCCATTACAACATGCGCAGCAGGCCAAATTATAAAAAAGAATAGAGGGCAACTTCCATATATTCAGATGTTTGTTTTCATAGCTCTTCAACTAGCTCTTCATACAAAATCAGGATACAAAAGGGTTTCTACATCTTTCAAATTCTTAAATAAATCATCTTCAATATTCTTAAACAAAGAGTAAAAAAGCATAAACCTTATACTAAATTTGTACCTACTCTGTTAGCAAAGACAAATTTGTTGGCAAATATTACCAAACAAAAAAGTATCATATAAAAAAATGAAATACATAACGAGTGCTTCATAGAAAGAGTATGGCTAGAGTATTACCATATGATGAATGCAAACAAAATAGAACAAAAAAATCAAATCAAAATATAATATACAATTTGCTAGATATGTAACAAAATTTGTATGTATGTCTATCAATGGATACTTTCAAATACGGATAGTGTTATATTTGCATCCACATCCGAGATCATTTTCAAATATCGAATATCCACAACCGTGGCTACGTACAAATATCGAATATCTATTCTATCCGCTAACCGACCATTTAGTTGTATAATTTTAGAAAAAAATATTAAACTTCTTTTAGTTTCAGCTGAATACATAAAAATAATATGTTTAACAAATTATTGTTTGAATTATTATTAACAAAAATTATTGTAAAGAAAATGTAAAAAATAATAATCAATGCTGAAAATAGTGCGCATCTATGATATACATTCCACATTTATTTATTCTCCAAGTTTCCCACTCTGTCATTTATGTAAAAAATTATCTTCCTTTATTTTGATTTATAATCATTTTGATGTTTATGTTGAAATGCTCATTGGCAATGGGCAACATACTAATTATCAATAATGCAGAAGCAATTTTACCATACTTTGGATCACAATTTCAACCTAATAATAAAATCAGATCAGTTTTCGAAAACGTACACAAACTTGTCTCATTCAATTTTCCTGGCAAAAATTTGCCTCTTTGGGCTAACATGGCTCGAAACCCCGAATCAGTACATTGTTTAGTTTATGTCACTATCTAAAATGAAATGTATCTTTAGTTTTTTCTACTGAACCAATTTGAAATAACATTGATATAAATATTGGTTCGGTTTTGAGATATTTGGATGGGCTAAAACCGCTTTTCAAATAGAGTGCTCCACTATATAGTGTAGGCAGAAAATACTTATAATTTTGGACCAATTCAATGGCAATTATAGATAGCTCATATCCACCAAATTATAAAAACGAACATGTGAATATTAAAAATGGCTTTTATGGCTTACATAGTGAATGTGACTACGAAAATATCTACCTTTCCTCCTGTATCTTTCCATATTTTAGGTCCTGCAATTTGATTTTCACATGTTATTTGATAAGTGCATGCATCATATAAATATATCATGTCGATGAAAAAGAAATTCTGTAAAGAATTACCAGTGGTGGTGTAGTGTGCTCTAGGTTTTGCTGAGCTAGAAAATTGATTGAGAACATAAAAATTTGGATCACTTACACTCAGCTCTACTACCTTGTCAAGCACTCCATTGAACCCAAGTTTAGTATCTTGATCAACAAAAAGCGTAAAATTCTTAAATTTTGTTTTATATCTAAAATTTCATGTATAAAAGTTTTCTTTTTGAAATAATTTGGCTACAAACCAGTTATTGCAATATCAGCGCCCAAATATTTGAGCAACATCCTTCTTTCGATCGGATAGTGAGAGGGCATAACTCCAATGAACCTGTAACCTTTTTTCAAACCAATGTAAGCCAAAGCAAGTCCAAGATTTCCACCAGTTAGTTCTAATAAAGTGGTAACACCCGGTTTAATTAGACCCTTCTCTTCAGCCTCTTCTATCATTCTACAAAAATAAACGTGTACTTTCTCAGACTTAAAAAAATGACAAAAATGAATTTGTGTTACTTAAGACTATGAATTTTCCAAGTTAAACAACCTAACCATCTTAACTAAACTATGAGTCATAGGCAGGTGCATATGTAAAACTTGTCTTTTTATACGAATTCATGTAGCCCAACGTAAATGTATTGCATAGCTAGCTTTTAATAAATTTATGATTATTTATAGGAGTACAATGATACAAAAATCATATTGAATTGTGTTAAAACCTGAGAGCGCTGCGGTCTTTAACAGAATTAGAAGGCTGATAGGACTCCAGCTTTGCAATGATTCGAGCATCAACATTGTCAGCTTTTGTTATGCTTTGATTTCTATCAGTGGTGTCCATCCAACAAGCTGATTATGCAATAAGTAGCTGATTACACACACACACACACATATATATATCCACTATTCCAAATTTTTAAAGCATAAATAATTTAATTGAATGAAATGATAAAACACGGTTATGTTTTATTAAACTATAAAATAATATACTATAAATTTAATTTTTGCTATTTATGTATAATCAAATTTTTATAAAATCGAATAAACTATAAAAGATAAAAAATAAAAATATAAAAGAAGTAATGAAGAAATCAAATGTTTGCAAGTCTTAAATTATGCCAAAACTTTGTTGATTTCTTTACTATATTTAAGTCAAGTTATAAAGCAAAGATACAGACAACCAAAATTTACAACAAAGGATAAGTAGTCGAAATTTTTTTAAATACCTCATTAATCATTACATTTGGGTTAACGAATTATCTTGGATCATTCACTATTTGATTGGCATTAAAGGTTTGTGAAGTCTATCATCGAAAATAATTTAAGTAACACTTATATTAACATAGTTTAAGAAATATTCAAGGAACACACTTAATGTAAACTGAAAAATTAAAATGCATGACTGCTTTGAGTATAGAGACTTCTACTATTAAAGAATGACTTTGCTATGTCATATCCAACTCATGAAAAACAGTTAATAGACATATGAAATAAAGCAAACAAATTATTTTCTAGTAAAACATTATCTTGAAACAGTAATTAAAACAGTTAATAAACATAACCAAACGATAAAATCTTACCCTAACGATAATTTTTTTTTTAAAATCATAACCAAATAATAAAATCTAAATAAAACAGTTCATAAACATAACCTATAAATTTCTAACCTAGAAATTCGAGCAGATGATTTAGGGTTCTTGACATGTCGACTTCGAAACTACTGAAGTGTAATAAGCAAAGATCGGAGATGGGCAGTTGGATCGGAGATCGGAGATGGCGAGCGATGAGCAATTAGGAGGGAAACATAACTAGAAATCCAAGCAGATGATTTTGGGTTCAGGACGCGTATACTTTAGAACGGCTGAAGCTCGATGAGCGGAGCGAGCTGGATCGGAGATGGAGAGGGATAAGCGATTAGGAGGGAGATGGACGGAATAAGTGTTATCTCGGTTTTGGGAAGAAGATGAACTGAATAAGCTTTTTGAGAAGGATACGAATTTTTTTGGGAGGGATATTTTCGTTTAGGCCAAAGCGTTATGTGTTAAGCATGTACAGGAGAGAAGAAATAAAGTGAAAAAAGTAAATTGCCAAGCGTAAACAATAACGCTATAGAATAGAGCATTTCGAATGGCGTTATTAATAACATACTTTCTTGTAGTGATATTTCGTGTTCACTCATCATATTGTTCAGTCGTTTGATGTTCATTACCTTGGCATCATAGAAGAAAATATAAGTTCTAGTTAAGTTAAAGGTGTATGAAGTAATCTGTTGAAAATAGCTATGTACTAAATATTTTGTAAAGCTTTGGACAAATAAAACTTTACAAACCAGCAACTAATAAAAAGTAGAGTGCTTTGAGAAAACCTCACATGATCAGCTAGTGTCAGTTGGTTTTCTACTCATTTTTGCAATGCAAAGATGAAACAATTTTTGCTTGTTTGACATCTTCTCCCACTTTTAAAATTGTATACATGTCATATTTAAGAAGCATCTTGTAAGCAACCATGGCTCATTTTGTTTGAAGTCTGTTTGTAAAGGATTAACTAGCATATTTAGTAGATAAAAAAAGATACTTTGCAAACATTAAGCGTCCAGATGATTTTGATTAAACATGTATACATATTATCAAGACTACTAACAATAGGGAAACAAGGCATGAATAATTATTTAATAAAGATGTTTCAACAAATATACATATTACTCTACCGTAGTTGGAAATGAATGCTCAGACTAGTGAATGAAAAGATATACTAAAAATAATTATATCCTATAGCATATATTTTATATTGCTAAGATAAAAATTAAGATATATGTATTTTAAAAAAATAGTAAGATAAAAGGGGAAGCAAGTCATTAATCGTGTTTTTAGAAAATCAGGCTGAAACCAAACACAAATGGTCAGATTACCAATTATGATAAAAGGCTCTCTCTAAGTCTATGATATTTAAAGTTAGAACAGAATTAGCTCCATTTCAAAAATGAACTACAAAACATGCTTTTAAGTAGTGGCAGTAGTCGTGGTGGTGGTGGTCATCGTCGTCGTTGTGGCAGTGGTCGTGGTGGTGGCGGTGGTCATCATCGTGGTGTCGACGGCGGTGGGGGTAGTCGTCGTAGTAGTGGTACTATAAATAATAATAAAAATAAAAATAAATCGTCATTGCCATGATTGAACTATGGCCTTTTGAGAGATCAAATATCAAGTTCTGTGCGTTCCTTTCATATGTTAGGTTAGACAACCAGATAGATAAGACAAGGACACTATTTGATAACAAGCCAATAGTCAACTAATAAATGAACTTCAATTAAAAGTTTTGAGATCAAGATGAATAATACTATGAGTCTATAACTTGTTAAATACCATATGGAAACAACTTATATAGGTCTGGACTCCAGGTAATATCCATTAGTATATAGTATAAACTTTAAAAAGCATAACCTCAATAGAAAGAATCCAGATATTGAGCAAGTGAAATTAATCCTGGTAAAAACAATTTAAATGCTATTCATGATGCTTGGTTACCAAGTTGCTTACATTTTTAACAATGAAAATTTAATATATTTGTAAAGCTGGATCAAAGGTTTGTGCTTTATGCTAAAGTCCACAATCCACGCTCTGTTTTATTTCAAAGAACGTGCAAGGGGAATTTAGTGTTGCTAGCCTAAAACTAGTGATAGTTTAAAGCATCGCATCAATGGATTTAGTGCTGCTAGCCTAAATCTTTCTTGATAAAACTTTGCAGATTGAGCTTATAGTACTCAATCTACATATCATAATACATTATGCAGTTTCAACTATAACATGAATTGATATAGGTTATTACCTTAGCCGAATATAAAATTATATCTTCCTTGTTCAGTTTTAGAGAATGACTGCTTCTGAATGATGCAAGATTTAAAGAAGCTCGAGGTTCTGCCTAACGCACAAAATTGATCATGGTCAAGAATTAATTTAAATTGTTTAGATAAAACAGGAAATGCTCTCTGCATCGCAGATTATCTTACTTGAGAACTAGTCACCACAATCAACAAATCTTTGGGGTGTGGCTTCTATATCCTCCACTTTCACCCTTGTAAATCAAGGAAATCATAAGTTTAAGTGATAAAAGATCCATTAGCATAAAAATAAGATGTGGAGTAATAATTTCATGCCATAACTTAACAACACTTAGATATAACCTCCTTATGTGATACCTTACAACATTGTACTAGTCCAAATTTATGATAAGTGTAGTATTATAACCCACTTATGTGTCATATCTCAAGTATATCAAGAGTACTAATTTTTTTCCCTTTACTGCTTTGAATGACAACCCGGTAATATAGACATTAGAGTATTAATTATATACAAGACCATCACCAATTCAGTTTTTTTAATAAGCAATTCAAATTCAAGGTCAAAATACAATGAGTGGTAAGACTAAATTGTATGTCATAAATGTGTATGTTCAAACTATATATTTCTAATTTCGTTTATATCCCTAAACCTCATCGCTGAAATCAACTCTGCCAACAGCCAAAATTTTGCTACACAACCAATTGAAAATCCATTTATCTCCTCATCAAAATCAGATAATACTATCATACCAAAATCACAATCCAAAGGCGTACAAATCAACAGTTGCAAATCATAATGCAATAAATAAAAAAGGAATTGAAGCAAGAACTCAATCCACAACAAGGGACGAGACTTTACACATGTCTTATCAGAGCATCGATTTCAAGATCCAGAACTACAGTCGCTGACATCTCCAGGCTTGGTAGTGCAGCATTCTTAATGATGCAACCTCTATAATTGACAACAAGGATAAACTCGAAGGTATAAGCACAGCAGCGGAAACTGATGGCAATAGACTTTGGCTAGGGAGGTGTAACTTTTGATGTGAGGACGATAATTTTATGAAGGAGGATAATAGTTCGGTTTGGGATAGGAAGAACAAGTTAGTCTTTCTAAAAAGGAGGCAAAATACTAAACATTGGAATATTAAAAAAATTTCATTCATGATTCGAGCAGGTGTCAACATCAGATAAGTGGCAACTTTTCAAGGCGTACAAATATCGACGACAGCTGGGATCTGCTGATTTTGTGTTTGAGGAGAGGAAATAATCTGAGAAAGAAGGAAGAGGGAAGAAGAAAAGAGGGAAATAATTTGAGGAGAAGGGAAGAGCAAAATAATTAGATGAGGACGCGGCCAATGAAACAACGCGTTATAAATTAGCGTTACAAAAGACAGTTTTTTCTTGTAGTGTATAAGACATTATATAAAATATAGATACTAATGTTTTATCAAGTTATATATAGTATATAGTACAAGATATTAGACAGTTTTGATTAAGAAGACTGTATAGTATCAAGAGTAGATTTAAGATGCCGATATAGAGTTTCAAGAGTTGGAGAATGAAGACTCATGAGTATTGAAGAGTTCAAGATTTCAAGATATTCAAGATAAGTTATAGAGTCATAGAATTTGTGTTAAAACCTTGATAACACTTTCCTGATCTCTCTTTCCTTCTCCGATTTTGTTTTAAACTGTACTTCAAATATCATGGTTTTAAAATAATCTTTTCAAAATATTTCTCAAAATGATTTTCAATACCTTATACTTATAAAGATATTTTTTAGTGTTTTTAAGTTTATATATATATTGAATTTTTTTTATACTTTAATAAGTTATAATTATATATATATATATATATATATCATTTACATTATACTAAAATTTTCAAAATTTTTATATAAAGTTTTATTATGATTAAAATATGTATAAACTATGCTTAAATGATCTTACAAAGTATCAAACTATTTTAATAAACAACGAGTTTTCAAAATAATGTTTTAAAGCATTTTCCACTTTTAAAAAAGATTTGTCGACATACTCTATGTATGTATGTCGATATAGTGGCCAGTTATTTCAAAATTTAAATTTCAAAAGAAGTGTCTTTTCTTCGTATCTCTTCATGAATGGATATGACCATTGTTCCTCTATAAATACCAGACTTCCAAACTAATTTTTTATCATTATTTTCTTATTCATCTCTCCTCCTTTCACTCTCTCATTTTCTAAATCAAAATATACCCAAACTCTGCCAAAATTCAACCAGAATCAAATTCAATCATCATTAGTTTGATCCTCCTTCATTTACTCTTTGATTTCTCTTATCTTTCTCACTCGAACCAAGATCAAAGTGCTACTCAAGAGTTATAGGATCAATTATAATCAAGATTGAAGATTTGAGTCCGTAAAAATCTATCAAATCATACTGCTATACTTGTGGGTGTGATTGTAGCCCGTAAATCAATTGGATGTGTTTAGTAGCCTGTAAATCTAATGGGTGTGCTTATATCCTAGAAATAGGGTGACTCTACCTAAAGGTCGGGATTCTGGAGGGTGTGCCTTGTAGCCTTGAAATCGGGATTGTATTTGCATTTACTAGTTGAAAAGAAATCCTATAAGGAATTGTGCGGGACTGGATCTAGGGTAACTCCAAACCAGTATAAAATCCTAGCATGTTCTTTTCTTTTACTTTTACTAAATCTACTTTTATTTGCGCTTTGATTCTATGATTGTTTCTATGATTATTAGTTACATCATTCCAAGTAGAATCTTAAAGAATTTGAAAATATTCATATAATCCATTAAACACTATTCATCCCCTCTAATGTTAATTGAGCCTTAAGATCCCTTTTTCGCTGACTCATATTTGGTATCAAAGCATTGGTTCTCAAAGTGTTCATCATCTGATTTTTGAAAAGCTTACATGGCTACCAACACTGGTAATAATATTGTTAGTAACACTGTTTATACACTTGTTATTAACTCATTTGTCGAAAGACAATCTACTGCTAGACCTCCACTTTTTAATGGCACTAATTACACATATTGGTCATATAGAATGAAAATTAATTACAGTCAATTGGTTTAGACACTTGGAATATCATACAAACCAAGTACATTAAACCCGAGAATAATTTTGCACAGTGGACTGCTGGCCAAAAAGCAGTTGCACAAAGTAAACCTAAGGCTATGAATATATTATTTTATTAACTAGATAGAAATGAATTTAATAGAGTTTCTATATGTAAGTCTCAATTTGAAATTTGGAGAACTTTGCAAGTTACACATTAAGGCACAAGTAAGGTTAAATAGACCAAAATTTCCATGTTAACAAACTAGTTTCAATTATTCAAAATGAGTCCAAATGAGTCCATATTTGATATATATAGTAGATTTCAAGACATAGTACACTCATTTATTGCATTGGATAAAAGTTTTTCTGAGAAGGATCAAGTTAGAAAAATGCTCAATTCACTTACTCCTGAATGGCACCAAAAGACTCTTGCAATTGAAGAGGCTTAGACATTGGCACTCTAAAAATTGAAGAGTTAATTGGCAATTTAATTTCTTTTGAAGCAAAAATACAAGGCAGAAGAGAAAGCAAAGCAATAGAGAAAAAATCTATAGCTTTTAATGCAATGATAGATAATGTGGATTCAGACAACGATGACGATGAATAAATTGCTTTTTTGACAAGGAATTTCAGAAAATTTCTAAAATATAAGAAGATAAATAATTTCAAAAGAAAAGACAACAAAAATACAAGAAGTGGAAGTGGCATTAGATGTTATAACTGCGGTGAACTTGGTCATTTAAAACGAGATTGTCCATATCCCGATAAACTGAAAACTGCACCAAACACTGATCCATGCAGAAAATGAAGAAGAGCCTATACAACAACATTAAACGATTCAGACACATCCTTGAGTGATAATGAATCGGATGCAGAATTGAGAACATGTGTTTCACAGCAATACATAATTCGAAACAAAATGATAAAATGGATCAAAAAAAGTAACGCTTTTAATATATCAAAAGTTTTTATTTCTTGAATGAAATTTTTTTGGTTGTTAGGACTATCCTATAGATTAATAATAATATTGGTAGAATATTGTGTGATTATATTTTAAATTTAACTATTTTATATATATTAATAATAATATAAAATATATTTAAAATAATTTTTTGAATTATTTTTCTATAAATAGAATAACTATATATATATATAATAAAATAGGATATAGTTAAACAAAAATCATTTTTGAAAAATTCGACATGTATGTCGACACCCACTGCTAGCATATGTCGACATACTTAGGCAGATTTCGAATTTTAATTTCAAATTCAAAATTTGAATTTTCCCTCCACCTTTTCACCTACCCCTATGTTTTGAAAAGGTGTCCCTCGACTAGAGAACATGTCATTTGATTCTTAAATTATTATCTTTATCTCTATCCATTCATTTCTCTTTTAAATTTCAAAATTTCATTTACTCTCTTATCTCGTCTAAACTCTTCATCAATGGCTTTCCCAAGCATTACTTCATCTATGAGACTTTCCAAAAATATTAAGAATTTTCTCTTCAATGATCAAGAGGCTATGAAATGCTATATTAGTTATATGAATTTTGGAAAGGTTTCTATGGAAAGATTTGCAATTTTCAATAATTTTTCTACTTATGAACTAGATTCTCTTTATTTACAAAATGGAATTCTCAATTTAAACTGATGCTTCTCAAAATGATTATGTTTGCTATCCACACTTGGTCAAAATGTTTTATGAAATCTTGAAAGGAAAATTTCATGAGGGTAATGAAGGAGAAGCGTAGAATAGTGTAAAGGAACTTTAACAGTTCTAAATTATGAACTTTTAGGTACTGTTCTTAGATGTTAATTTACCAGAATGGACCTCACATCTTTTAAAATTGATGATTAAAATCGTGAAGTATTTCACAACATTTTGGAAGGTGATAATGATTTTGAATTCAAAAACTGAAACTTTCGTCCAAAAGCATGAATTTTAAACCTTCTCTTACAACAAAGTATCACTCCTTGATCGGGAAATTTCAACAATCTAACTCTAAAAGTGTGCAAAGCTCTTTTCGCCATTTATGGTCAATATGACATAAATTGGGCTCAGGTTATTTTTAATGAATTTTATCCCAAAAATATTTCTATCATGAAAATACACTATTTCATGTGTGTATCTAACTGGAACCTTCAATTACTTTGGTGTTGACTTTAAAGGAGAGGAATTTGTCTCTTACAAACTCTTTAATCAAGCCAACATCGCTCTTATGAAAATTCCACCCTTTTTCGAGCCATCTGAAACACTTGTGGAGAAAGAGGAAAGGTTAGCTTATGTAGAGGAGGAAGAAATTAGAGAAGAGGAGGAAGAGGAAGAAGGAGAAGATATGGATATTGAAGAAGAAGAAAAGGAGGAGGTGGAAACCTCCTTAGAAAGCATTGATCTTCCTCTTCGACCAAACAACAAAGACCTTCTCAACAATACAGAGAAGATTGTTGAAAACCAAAAGATTCTCGAGCGTTCCATTAGTAAGAAATTAACCACTATTTCCAACAAAATGGACAAATTCTTTGGAAAAGTGAAACGCAAGCTTAGGATATCTTCAACATCTTTTTCATCTACATTTTTTTAATTTACTATCTATCTAATTTCTTATGAATGTGTTGTATTTGGTCATTTAAGTTTGAATTTGGTTTGATCTTATGTATCTTCCCATTATTTTAGTGTATGAGCTATGTAATAATCATCTAATATTAATGAAAAATCTATTCCCTTGCTATTGTACATTGTTTATCATCTCTGGAAAACATACAAGTACAAACGTATAAGCTATATACATTAGAATATCAAAATAAAATTGTTTTGAAAATTTCTTTATATATGTCGACATACCTTGGGTATGTATGTTGTAACGACCCATAATTTTGTCACTTTTAAATTGAATATTTAATTAACATTAATATTCAAATATATAAATTTCAAACTTAAATAATCATGTTTTATGTGATAAATAAGAATGGTGGACTTATTTTTAGAATTGGTCTAAAAAAATAAGAGATTTTGAATTTTCATTGAAAAATTGACAAAAGCCGGTTTTCGATAAAATTTGATTTACATTCAAATAATTTTTGTTAATGGTAAATCACTCTTTTTAATGGTTATATAATGATATAATAGAAATTTTATTTATAATAGTTTTATAAACATATATACTTTTTTATAAAAGTGAACAAACTTCGTCGCACTTTGACAACTCGACGTCGTATTTTTATAAATTGAACTTTAATATTATTTAATATGGTATTATAACTCAAATTATCTTGTTTTAATTAATGTAAGATGATTGGAAACTTATTTTTAATTTTAGTTTACAAATATATATAACTTGATTAAAAACAGAAAATGTGACCATAAAACATTTTGTCGAAAATCAACGTTTTGTTAAATATAAGTTGTGTAAATGTTTTGCAACTTGAATAGTTGTTATATAAACATACTAACACATAAACATGCGTTTAGAAGTAACAAAGATTAATTGAACTAAGTGAGTAATTAATTAAGCAAAGTTAACAAATCTTAACAAAATCTAGCAAATCACATCAAATCAAAACCAAATATTCCCTTTAGCCACAAATGCGTCCACATTCATTTCCTTAAGTGCTAAGGCAAGAGACAGCGGACAATGTGATGGGTGATGGAGGTGATGTGGATTAAATATGGAAGTGAGCTTAGCTTAATGGTTAACGTTGGGGTATTTTGGCCTTTTTACCTAAAGATATTTTGTAAACTTTTTATTCCATATAAATACACAAGCATACCCTTTAATTTTTCACACACAAATACACTTCTTCTTCTTCTTTTTATTTCTTAAGCTCTCGTTTTCTTCTCTTTAATGTCTTCATCTTCTTCTTTCTCCCCTCTAACTTTCTAGAAATCATATCAAACCAACTCCAAACTCCACTAAACTTTCCCAAAGACCTTAAAACATCATTAAAACATGGTTTAGCATATACGAAGTGAAGAAATGATAGAGGAAGGGATGGAACATGTGTAGACCAAACCTAAGGGGAGGTAGATGGTGGAAATGGATGAGATCAACGAGAAGGAAGGTGGCCATGGTTGTGGAAGAAGGAGATGGAGCAAGGCATGTAGTTTAAGAGGAAGAATGGATGGTTTTAGTGATGTTTGGTTGAAGTTGAAAACGATAGTGAAGTGTTGGATTAAATAGATGTTGGTAGGAAGTGAAACGATTTGGTTAAAGGTGTGTACTCACATTTAAATTTACTAATTATTATTTCAAGTATAATGATTTGAAAGTTGAAATATATTGGATGATTAAATGTGTGATTATTTGGTTGATTACTTGTTTGAATATATGGATGTTAATATGGCTGATTACTGTGAGGAATGCGGAATATGGATCTTAAGGCTAGAATGAACACTAGAGGGTGGTGAATAGTGTTTATAAGAAATTACTTAATCTTTTTGAGTTATTGTTGATTTGTACACAAATGTATGCAATATTCAGACACAGATATAATCACAGAATCAAACACAGATGCAGAAATAAAGTAAATGCAGTAAAGGAAAGAACACGCCGGATTTTATACTGCTTCGGAGTTACCCTACATCTTGTCCCGCAAAACTAAGTACGAATTTCCTTTCAAAAGCAATTCAACAATCACAATCCTCGATTTCAAGGCCACGAGGTACACCCTCCAGAATCACAATCCTCTGGGTAGAGGTACTTGATTTCCGGGCAACAAGTTCACCCAATTGATTTCTCAAGGCTACAATCACACCTTTTCTCACTTGATTGATTTCCAAGGCTACAATCACACCTTTTACTCTATTGATTACAAAGAAAGCCTATAACTCGGAATAACACTGAGGATCTTGATGAGATAGTGACAGAGAATCAAACCAGAGATGATCTAGTTAGATTCAATGTTGATTTCGGCAGAGTGATGATAGGATTTTGAATAAGAAAATGTGGAAGAAGAAGAGAAGTGAAAAAATAGAAAATCTGATATTAAATTCGTTGAAACCAACCCCTATTTATAGAAGAACAACAGCCATGTCCATTCGTGAAAGGTTATGGCGAATAGACACTTCTTTTGAAATTCAAATTTTTGAATCTAACTGTCACTATGTCGACATGGGGTACTAGGGCATGTTGACATCCCAAAGCATTTTTTGAAGATTTGATTTTCTTTGAAAATAACCTTTATCTTATTTTAAAAACTATTTAAACTTTATAAATATACTTGACTACAGATAAAATACATAGATAAATATAGAGAATAATATATATAAAATTTTACTATAATTTTATATTTAAATCTAAGTATAAATATATTATAATTAAAAGATAGTTTAAAACAAACGAAGTTTAAAACAAGAGTTTATTAAAAACAAAAACAAAGAATATTTTAAGGCTAAAACATCTTTTTGAAATTCATTTGAAAAGATAATTTTTAAGGCTAAAACATTTTGAAAAGCAGTTTTGAAAATCATTCTGAAGTAGTTTTGAAAATCATTTTGAAGTAGTTTTGCAAGCTTCTTCCTGCAGAATATCTCATCATATCAGGACTCGAGAACTTGTACAAAACCAGGATGTTCGTGGGTTTGTAAGCCACTTTTCGTAGGTTTGTAAGCTACTTGTCGTGGGTTTGTAAGCCACTAAAAAGGTAGAAATGGGTTCCATCCGAAAAGAAAAATGGAGTGAAGATTTCAGTGCTATTATGAAGTTTTAACATAATCCTAGACTCAAAACTTATCTTGAAATCTTGAACTCTTGATAATCTTGATACTCATGACTCTTGATAATCTTGATATCTTGAATCTCTATACTGTACAGTCTTCATTCTTTGTACCTGCATGGTTAAATCCTGCATATACATATATATCTAAACTATAATTTTAGTATTTATATTTTATAATATTATTCTAAGGTTGTTGTCATCAAAACCATCATCTCAAGGACTAACAATCTCCCCCTTTTTGATGATGACAACCTTTGTTTATAAAATATTACTTCTATCCTAATAACTCCCCCTAAATCTAATAACTCCCCCTTAATCTATGCCTAACTACCCTATTTTATATTTCTCCCCTTTTGTCATCAACAAAAACAAACAAACTCTAAACTATATAACTCCCCCTCATTCTTATACTCAAGTACCTGCATTAATAAACTATATAATAGAGTATATTAAGAACTAACTATACTTATAGACATGATATTCAATCAACGATTATAAATATATCAATTTATATTTATACATTCATCAATCCACACCAAGTGTCAATCAAATCAATCAAAACAAACAATTTCAATCAAAGCAATCAATTCAAAAAAAGTAATCAAATTAAATAAAGCAATAAAATTAAACGTTACGAGAAACTTCCACCCATCCTTCTTCTCCGAAAATAGGGTCTGCATTGATGGCATCCCAACTTTCATTGTCATTTGTGAGAGAGACTGGAGGATGTGCTTCGTTATCATCCTTGTGCAGGGAAGAAATCATCCATCGAATTTCCTCGAAATGCCTTTCTTGCTCCTTGATCATCTGCATTTGACTCAATTCTACGTGTCGCTGGTTACGAAGAATGAATGAGAGAATATTCTTGAATGAATTAAGAGTTTCTTCAAGATTCTCGGATAAGTTATGAATTGGATTAGCCATTTTTGAAATTGTGAGAAGAATGAGAGATAAAATAGATAAGAAATAATATTCAGTAATGAATTCTGGAAGAAATGGGTATATATAGGTGTAGAAATTCGTTTGAAATGAATAGACATATGGTAGTTATTTAAATTTCAAATTCAAAATGAAGTGTCATTTCTGACCAGTACATGTCGACATGGTCATAGAGGGTATGTCGACATGAGGCAGTGAAATTTGATGGTAATTTTGTAAATAACTGTGTATATATATATTTATATAATATACTAACATTTATTCAAGAGATAAGATAAGCTAGATAACAGAAAAGAAATTCAATTTCATTGCATAGAAGAGTGATACAATGATTAAGCATAAACAACTACATAAACACTCAAATTAAAACAAACATAAACTAATTCGACGTGATATGAAAATATAGAACTAGTTAGAGTATGATGAAGATGAAGATAATCCAAGTTTCTTGCTGACTTTGGAGAAAAACTTGTTCATCTTGGATGATATTTTGTCCAACTTCTTACTAACGGATCTTTTAAGAACCCGTTGATTCTCAACAATAATATTTTGGTTTTTGAGAAGGGTTTTGTTGGTAGGATTGGATGGATAATCAATACTTTCTTGGGATGTCTCACCTTCTTCTTCTTCTTCTTCTATTTCCATTTCGTCCCCTTCTTCTTCTTCTTCCTCTTCCTCTTCTATTTCTTCATGAGCCAAACGCTCTTCTTTTTCGACAAGACTCTCATAAGGTTGAAAAACATATGGGATTTTCATGAGAGAAATGTTTGAGATATTAAAAACTTTTCGTGAAATAAATTCTTCTCCTTTGAATTTTACTCCAAAATAGTTGAAAATCCGAGTAAGGTAAATTCCATGATATAAAGTGTTTTCTCCCATTTCAAAATTTTCAGGACGAAGTTCATCCAAAATAACTTGCGCCCAATTGATATCATAATTTCCGAAAATAGCAAAAAGAGCTTTGAAAACTTTTGAGGTAGGATTGTTAAAATTCCCCGATCTTGGGGTCAAAGTATGTTGTAGAAGAAGGTTAACAATTCTTGCTTTTGGACGAAAGTTTCGGTTTTTAAATTCAAAGTTTACATCTCCTTCAAAAATATGATGAAATGTCTCACGATCATGTTCATCGATTTGGAAACTAGAAAGATCCATTCCCGTGCTTTTGCAATTGAGAATGGTACCCAAAAGATCACAATTTAAAACAATTTTAGTGCCTTTGACACTACTCCAAATTTCATTATCATTTCCTTCATAAAATTCTCGATTGAGATTTGCATAGAAAATTTTAACAAGATTTGGGTAACAAACAAAATCATTTTGAGAAGAATCAACAAGACTAAGAATTTGATTGTTTGCAAAAAGAGTATCAATTTCATAAAAAGCAAAATCTTGAAAAATAGAAAATTTTCCGGGATGGACTTTTCCATAATTAGCATAATAGATGTATGCTTTTATGGCCTCCGGATTATTGAGGAGTTGCTCTTTCAAGTTTCTGGAAAGTCTCATGATGGAGGGGTTGCTTGAAGAAGCCATTAAAGTAGAGAGTAGAGAGCTTGAAGTTTTGAAGATAGAGTTTGAATTTGAAGATGAAAGTGAAAAGTTGTGATAAAAGATAGTGAATAAATAGATTTTTGAAAGACACGTTCTCTGGTCAAAAGATGCCTTTTCAAAGTATTGTATGAAGTGAAAAGGTGGAGGGAAATTCAAGCATTTAAATTCAAATTTTGAATTTCAAATTCTGGTACCTATGTCGACATCAGGGTAGGGACCATGTCGACATATGCTTGTGAATTTCTATGATTTATTTTTCCTAAGTATTCTAATATATATATACTTATTATTTTAATGTCTATATATATATATATCTGTAATATTATTAGAAATATAGTATATTCTAGAAAATATTATTATATTATTAAAATAATAATAATAAAATATTAATAAAATTATAATAATAATAAAAAAAATTAAAATTCAATCAACACACCAATTCAAAATCAATCAATCAAGCAATCAATCATCTAATTCTAAGCATGCAATTTCAATCAATTGTATTGTAAATGTGTACCTTTTTCTGAGTTCGTTTCCTTGAATTCGTTGAAGTCGTGAATTGCCGTGAAACACAAATTTGAATTATCTGTCTTCTGATCATCATCGCTTGAGGACGAGTCTGAGTCATCTAGAGTAGCAATAAATGCACGCTTCCGTTTCTTTACTGAATCATTGTTTATAGGAGGATTCTGCCTATCTGGATACAGACAGTCTCTTTTCATATGGCCTGGTTCATCACAGTTGAAACATTTGACATTGTTTGGCACTGCATTCTGATTTCAAGAACTCTTATAGTTGTTTCTCTTGAGATTATTCATCTTTCTGTATTTTAGGAATTTCCGAAAATTCCTGGTCATAAATGCTATCTCTTCATCATTATCACTGTTTGATTCTGATCTGTCGGTTAATACATTGAATGCCATTGATTTCTTTTTAGATGCTTTGCTTTCTCTTCTCTCGATCATTTAGACTTCAAACGACATTAGATTTCCAATCAATTCTTCTAACCTTAAGGTACTGATGTCATTTGCCTCTTCAATTGCAAGTGTCTTTTGATCCCATTCTGGTGTGTAACGACCCTGAATTTTTAACATTTAAAAAGTGAATATTTAATTGGGTTTAAATATTCGAATGGTAATTTAATTTGAAATTCAGATATCAGAATGAATTTGGCGGTTAAATTATTGAATTTAATTATTGAACTGGGTAAAAATTTGAATCTTCAGTTTTAAGCTGATTAAAAATAATATGAAGGCTTAGAAAATTCATATTGATAATTCTGAAGGTATTGGAACTTTCAGAATTGAAATTGAAACTGTTTTGTTCAGTTTTGAATTTATATCGTTTAAATCGATAGTTAAAAATAACGTTCCGGGGCACAGTCTCGGAATTCGACGAAACCAGTTTCATTGGATCCGTAATATTGTATTATTATCGAATTTCAATTTTCGTAATGTTTGGAGTGATCGTTTGGCCGTACGATAAGCAAACGCACTGAAATTTATATTGAAATTTAATTTAATAACTGGTCCAAAAAGCTATCTTCTCCATACGATTGAAATTGAACCCGAAACCTTTTCCATTGCGTTCGGAATAGGCGTATAACATTACGAACGCCTAGCGGCACCCCTCGATAGGAAGTCAAATTTTTTGGCTTCGTTTCCGATTCAAATTTGAATTTAAATTGAATATATATCTATATGGTCAACTGCAGTTGAAATTATTTCCCATCAGCCTGCTCCCTTTCTCCATCAAAAACTTTCTGCCTTCTCTGTAGCGAACATTGCCAGGCACGCTAATAATTTCCACACGCAGAGATCAAATCATGTTCCCCTTTCTTTTGCAAAACCATACGAGATAAAAGAAAGGAAAATCTCGTTCATTTCAAAATCAACCTCGTCCTTCCCAAACAAAGAAAAATGGCAGACGAATCAAAAGAAATAAAATAAAATCGAATAGCCGAGTCTTCTTCCTCATTTCAAAATCGCGAGAGATATCGAGGTTGGAGTGGTTCGTGGTCACGAGCGCGCGCGGTGGGGAGGGAAGAGCTCGATCTCGATCGAAGCGACAGCAGGCAAGGCGAGGACATCGTCGATGGTGATTAGGGTTACAGGCGGTGTCGCGTTGGGCGAAGATGTTTGGGGTTTGGTCGGCGTTCGTGAGCGGCGCGTCGCGAGGCGATGTGGGGGTTCGAAGGCTTCGCAGTTGGGTCACATGACGTCGCATGAGGCAGATGCTCGATCACGATTTCTAGGGTAGGGTTTCTTTGATTTGGGCAAAGGGAAGTAGTGGATTGGCAGCGACTGCAGGTGTCGAAGTCGCGATTGCTGTTGAGTGTGGGTTCGCGAGGTGGAGTCGTATGACAGTCGCGATGGTGGTCGCAGGGTTGTAGAATTTTAGCAGTGAGGTACGATTTCAGTTTTCAGATTTCAAGTTGCAAGGAAAATATTGTAGTGAGATATATGGTTTTAAATTTATACATATATATGTATATATACGTATATGCATGAAACACTTATTTACAGTAGGATGTAAAAAGAAAAATCCGTTTTTAATTTTTTTTTACAGTAAACTAAGGTTTGGGTTTTTATGGGAAAAAGAAGAAAAGAAGGTTTTACAGGAAAGAAATTAGAAAAAAACTAAATTATTAGTTTAAAACCAAAGTGTTAGTTAAGTAAAATTTAATTATTCGATTTATTTCGAATATTAATAAAATTGTATAAATTGTTTATACAAGGTCTATAGATCGTGAAAAGCAACTGGAATGGAAATGGGATTGCAAATAAAAGCTAAGGTGAGATCTTCTCACTCAAATTGAAAAGTGGAATTTTCATTTATTGTTTGTTTGCTGTTGGATGTGATATTAGATATAGTAGGATATATCTATATATATAGCAATATATACATATTGGCATATGTATATATTGGATCGATTGATTTCCCGCCTCGTATAGCGGATGAGACCCTATTGCGCCGTTAGTAAGCGGATGATATTTTTATAAAACCCATATACCGCGATATTCCACCTCGAAGTGGAATTGGTATTGTGCTAACATCTGTGGATGCAGGGAAACAGGTTGGAGGGATCCAACAGGATTCCTCAAAACATTTGAATTGATTTCATATGTTGTTTGATTGATTATTTATAATCTGTGTATGATTATATCTGTGATTGAATTTGTTGAGAGCTATAATTTAGCCGAATGTATTTTTGGTATCGTTGGATACCAGAAATAAATGAAATTGGATTTCTGAAATTAAAAAATTGAATTTTTGATGGTTTGGGAAAATAAAAGAATTTATTTTAAAGGAGATAAATTTATTTGAAATCAAAGTGATAATTGATTGGGTATTTAAAATAAATCTTTGAGGAATCCATATGAAAACTTATTTAATGTTGAATGAAAAATTGATTTTTGTGTTGAAAATAAATTTGGGAATCGATTTGTAAAATGATTTGGTAATTGGGATTAAAAGTTAGAATCAATTTGAAATGTGATTCGGTGTTGAAGTAAATTCAGAAATCAATTTGAAATTCGATTTGGGATTTGAAATAAAATGGAGAAATCAATTTTTAAAGTTGATTCGGAGTTGAAAATGAATGTTTGGAAAACGATTTGAAAATCGTGTAAAAGTGGATTTTTGGGAATGTAAATTCCGAATAGAAGTTGTAAAGGAAAGGGAAATATGTTTTAAAAATAAATATTGATTTATTTTTAAAAGTGTGGAAAATATGGTTTGAAATCGGATTTTCAAAGTGATGAAGTGTGGAAATAAATTTACAAATTTGAAATGTAAATTTGAAATAAATCGATAAGGATTTATCTAATTGGTTTAAATGGACCATAATATGATTTGAAATTGATTTTCAAACGTGAAGTATGAAATATGATTTGAAATTGATTTTCAAACGTGAAGTATGAAATATGATTTGAAATTGATTTTCAAACGTGAAGTATGAAATATGATTTGAAATTGATTTTCAAATGTGAAGTGTGGAAGAATATATATCTTGTGAAAAGATTTTAAATTTAATAAATAATTTGGGAAAAATTATTTGAATTGGATGTTTGTTATGAATGTTATTGATAGTTAAAGAACCAACTATCAATATTTGCCTTTGAAATGACACTTGATTTGTTTTTAAAACAAACACTCATTATTCAGTTAAGCCGGGAGAGGACCTTTATGTCATATAACCCATTCCGAATAGTGATACGTCGCGAATGGATAACATTTGAAGACCGGTGTGAAGACCGGATATTTGTGAAAATGAAAGGACAACCTGTCGAATGTCTCTGCACTGAGTTGCTCCGGTATAGAGATTTATATCACTCTTTTTGTGATGGGAAGTCCGGACGTGATTAGTGAATATCCGGATTGCAAGGACTTCTTTGGAAGTGCCTTCGGTTCCGTTCGATCCCGGAACGGACTTGTATGGATGTGTGTCTGACGTTACACTTTGAGATGTAAAGCTGGTTTCTATCAAATACATTTCTGTTGGTGGCGGAGAATTTATTCTCTTAGCTTAACACCCTTCTCTGAGACGTACGAGCTCAGAGGTTATGTAGTTGATGGTTACTAGTGATACATTCCCAATTTGGTAATGTGGCACACGAAGTGCTGATGATCATTTGTGGATCAAAGCGTGGCTTTGTGAAAAAGCGTGGTTTTGTGAAAAAGCGTAGCTTTGTGGACGAGACTTCGTCGAGCCTCACAACCCGGTAATGGTCGAAACAGGAATGTTGCGACAAAGGTTTGTAGGGGTAGCGCCCCTAGGGAATGCCATTTCCTTCTGGATAAAAGGTGATATCATGGTATGGAGCCCAGATATTTTAGCTATGTTGATTATATTTTGTGGATGTTGCTTTTCGATTGAGGATCCTCGGATAAAGGTTGGTAACGACCGGGGGATGGCATAGCTCGTGTGTTAGTTACCTAGTTACAGCTCGGTTAGAGCGTGAGGTAGCGTCGACCTTTTGTTTGCGGAGATCCGGTTAGGATCTGAGGCGTCTTTCCAGAGGCGTTCTATTTCGGTATAAGGAAGTTCCTTTGCCTGACCATTGTTGGAAATCCAAAGAAACACTACGAACCCTGTACGGTTTTTAATTGTATTACCTGCTATGGAATGTGGCGGTAACCTGCTACTGAACATAGTAGCTATAGTAGACATACAACAATTGCTGTATGTTGGCTAAGATTGATATTATACTTTCGAAATGTTTTCCACACTAGACATTAATAATAATATCAATTGATTTTGCGTAGTAAGCATTTTTGACTATCATAAGGAGAAATCTCCTCCAATTCTGCGTTTGCATTGTGTGTGTGGTGGGAGGCCTTATGGTAGTTTCATTTTCCAAAAGCATTGCGAATTGTTTTATTTTCTTTGCGAAAATAACTGTTTTACGATCTCACACCAGTCACCATGACTGACCTGGAGTTTATTGTTCCCTTTCTAAACTCTGGGTGCCCATAATTTTCCACACGGGCAGCCTAGAGTTATGTTATCAGGATATTCTGGATATTCTGGAGCTTTGGAGATGAGCTGGATGGCGAAGCGTACTATCGTACTTGTTATTTATTCCGCTGTGTATTCTGTATGAGGACAAGTTTATATAACTGTCCATTGTTGTAAACTCTGATGATTGATGTATGTATAAACTGATATAGTCTTTTGTTTTAAAGATTATTGATTTATCTATTATATATTGTTCCGCTGCGATATGTGAGATTCTGATATTGTTCCCGTTCTGTGTTTTCTGTGTTATTCTTCTTTCTTTTTCTATCTTTTCTTCTACCTCTTCTTTTAACCCTAAAGTTTCGCGTTTCCGCCATTCGATTATTCGACAATTTGGTACAGTGGACGTATCGGTGTCGAGTTTTCGGAAGACGGATTTGCAGGTCTTTACAAGTGGTATCAGAGCATCCGGTTAAGCGACAACCCTGCTCTGTTGGGTGTTACTCATTAGAGATAGAGTCAGTAGTACTCTAGAATGAGTGTGAGTGTAATAATAGATATGAGCACGTATTTGTTAGTGAATACAAAATTTGTTTTGTATTGTGTTGACTTATCGGTTGATCGTTTATAGATTCTGGTCGATGCAGGGTGGCCAACTGTAATCGATAGGGGTTTCTAAACTCTTAAACAAGATAAACCGACACAGTATTGTTTTAAATAGGGTAAATGAAATAATTTTGCCCAAAACTATTTTTGTATAGAAAAGAAATGATTTTCTATGAATTATCATGGTATATGGATGCTTGGTTGTTAGGAAGAGATAATATTGAAGTATTATCATTGTTATATGGAATTGAATAAGAAATTAAAAATAATAACAAAAAATTTGGAGATAAATTCATTTAACAAATGAAATTTATTAATATGAATTAAAAGTATAAGAAATAAATCCATATACGAAGGAGATTTGTAAGAGTAAATTGTAAATGTAATTTACAGATTGAAATAGAATTCCAGAAAGAATATTTGAAATAAATTCACAAATGGAATGTAAATAAGTTGATAACTTATAAAATATTTGAAATTTGATTGGAATGAGATTCAAATTGAAAATGAATGAATTTGTGAATGAACAAATGAAACTACATTTGTAAATAAGTGAATTGGAATTGAAAAATGAAATGGGATTGATTTGAATCAAGTGAATAAAAATCCAAACTTGGAGGAATAAAATGAAATGGATTGAATTCAAGTAAACTAACTTGATAAATTATTAATTCATGAAATAATGAATTGGAGGTTTAATTGGTTAAATTGAAGTTGAATAAAATGGATTGGATTTGTATATAAATTCAAGTAAGAAAGAAAAATAAATTGAAATTTCCTTGTTGTTGATAAAATAAATTCGAGACGAATTGAATATGGAAATTTGAAATTTTGAATGGATGAGTGAATATACTAATTAAATTAGTAGATGGAATAGATTTGAATGGTTTTCAATGAGATTTGATTAATGAAATGCCAATTAAAATCGAATGGAATCAATTGGAAATGAAGTACTATACATATATGACATATGTTTTCCAAACTAAGGATATGAAAAAGTACCTTCCATTGAAATTTTTTGAAGGTCTTGGAACTCAGTATGAGTATCCATTTGATCGGGATGTGATCATATTGATTGATCACGATGTATGCTAGCGTAATTCGAGGGGTGTGATACCCACAGTTACAAGCGATTCCACTGAGATAGTGGCGCAGCCGCCGTGTAAACTGCGATCTAGATGCCACAGCGAAATTCGAGGGGCGAGATGCCTATGGTTACAAGCGATTCCACTGGGATAGTGGTGTAACCGCCGTGTGAACTACGATCTATGGCAACAACCATGGCGAAATCTAAGAGATGAGAAATCTACAGATTACGAGCGATTCTACTGGGATAGTAGCGAAACCGCCGAGTAACTGTGATCCATGGGGGAACGTGCTTTCCATATCCATTTTAAAAAAAGGATTTTTAAGTGATTTCAAATTGGGAATTGAGATAAAAGTGAATAAAGCTCAATATTCGAAATTAGAAGATGAATCGAATTCAAGTAAAATTTGAAATGAAAATCTGAAGATAAAATGAATTCAAATTGAATTGAAATAGTAAAGTAAATTCAAATGAAATTGGAAATGCAAAATTGAATGAAAATAGATATGTAACTTCAATAGTGAAGTAAAAATGTATAAGAAGCATACATTAAAAATTGTGTAGTGGAATTTGCAGAATGATTTGAATATTGTAACTAGATATTATGGCTAGTAGGATATACAGGTGTATAATGGAAATTGGATTTGATTTTCAAAGATAAATTTGAATTTGCTCGGCAAAGGTATGTATTTAAATTTCAGTATGAAATTTGATGAGTTTCTGATCTTGCCACTTGGCATTTTGTTTTCTTTTGAGATCTGAGAGTCCGTAGGGACGTTTTGTAGTCGTACCGTATTAGCCGCGCAAAGGAGACGCTGGCGAAATTTTTCGAAAATTTCGAGTGTTAGAAAATTTTGAGAAAATTTTTGGAAGTTTGAAATTTGAATTTAGATTTAAATTTGAATTGTTAAGGAAACAATGTTGTTTGAAACTTATAATTAAAGTGGGAAATTTAGTTGAATTGATAACGAATCTTTAATAAAAAGATTGTTTTGAAAATTTGATAAAACTATTTAGATTGTGAAAAATAGTAGACGAGTTAAGGACCGTCTTTCCTAACTTGTAATTTCGGGACGAAATTCTTTTAAGGGGGGAAGATTGTAACGACCCTGAATTTTTAACATTTAAAAAGTGAATATTTAATTGGGTTTAAATATTCGAATGGTAATTTAATTTGAAATTCAGATATCAGAATGAATTTGGCGGTTAAATTATTGAATTTAATTATTGAACTGGGTAAAAATTTGAATCTTCAGTTTTAAGCTGATTAAAAATAATATGAAGGCTTAGAAAATTCATATTGATAATTCTGAAGGTATTGGAACTTTCAGAATTGAAATTGAAACTGTTTTGTTCAGTTTTGAATTTATATCGTTTAAATCGATAGTTAAAAATAACGTTCCGGGGCACAGTCTCGGAATTCGACGAAACCAGTTTCATTGGATCCGTAATATTGTATTATTATCGGATTTCAACTTTCGTAATGTTTGGAGTGATCGTTTGGCCGTACGATAAGCAAACGCACTGAAATTTATATTGAAATTTAATTTAATAACTGGTCCAAAAAGCTATCTTCTCCATACGATTGAAATTGAACCCGAAACCTTTTTCATTGCGTTCGGAATAGGCGTATAACATTACGAACGCCTAGCGGCACCCCTCGATAGGAAGTCAAATTTTTTGGCTTCGTTTCCGATTCAAATTTGAATTTAAATTGAATATATATCTATATGGTCAACTGCAGTTGAAATTATTTCCCATCAGCCTGCTCCCTTTCTCCATCAAAAACTTTCTGCCTTCTCTGTAGCGAACATTGCCAGGCACGCTAATAATTTCCACACGCAGAGATCAAATCATGTTCCCCTTTCTTTTGCAAAACCATACGAGATAAAAGAAAGGAAAATCTCGTTCATTTCAAAATCAACCTCGTCCTTCCCAAACAAAGAAAAATGGCAGACGAATCAAAAGAAATAAAATAAAATCGAATAGCCGAGTCTTCTTCCTCATTTCAAAATCGCGAGAGATATCGAGGTTGGAGTGGTTCGTGGTCACGAGCGCGCGCGGTGGGGAGGGAAGAGCTCGATCTCGATCGAAGCGGCAGCAGGCAAGGCGAGGACATCGTCGATGGTGATTAGGGTTACAGGCTGTGTCGCGTTGGGCGAAGATGTTTGGGGTTTGGTCGGCGTTCGTGAGCGGCGCGTCGCGAGGCGATGTGGGGGTTTGAAGGCTTCGCAGTTGGGTCGCATGACGTCGCATGAGGCAGATGCTCGATCACGATTTCTAGGGTAGGGTTTCTTTGATTTGGGCAAAGGGAAGTAGTGGATTGGCAGCGACTGCAGGCGTCGAAGTCGCGATTGCTGTTGAGTGTGGGTTCGCGAGGTGGAGTCGTATGACAGTCGCGATGGTGGTCGCAGGGTTGTAGAATTTTAGCAGTGAGGTGCGATTTCAGTTTTCAGATTTCAAGTTGCAAGGAAAATATTGTAGTGAGATATATGGTTTTAAATTTATACATATATATCTATATATACGTATATGCATGAAACACTTATTTACAGTAGGATGTAAAAAGAAAAATCTGTTTTTAATTTTTTTTTACAGTAAACTAAGGTTTGGGTTTTTATGGGAAAAAGAAGAAAAGAAGGTTTTACAGGAAAGAAATTAGAAAAAAACTAAATTATTAGTTTAAAACCAAAGTGTTAGTTAAGTAAAATTTAATTATTCGATTTATTTCGAATATTAATAAAATTGTATAAATTGTTTATACAAGGTCTATAGATCGTGAAAAACAACTGGAATGGAAATGGGATTGCAAATAAAAGCTAAGGTGAGATCTTCTCACTCAAATTGAAAAGTGGAATTTTCATTTATTGTTTGTTTGCTGTTGGATGTGATATTAGATATAGTAGGATATATCTATATATATAGCAATATATACATATTGGCATATGTATATATTGGATCGATTGATTTCCCGCCTCGTATAGCGGATGAGACCCTATTGCGCCGTTAGTAAGCGGATGATATTTTTATAAAACCCATATACCGCGATATTCCACCTCGAAGTGGAATTGGTATTGTGCTAACATCTGTGGATGCAGGGAAACAGGTTGGAGGGATCCAACAGGATTCCTCAAAACATTTGAATTGATTTCATATGTTGTTTGATTGATTATTTATAATCTGTGTATGATTATATCTGTGATTGAATTTGTTGAGAGCTATAATTTAGCCGAATGTGTTTTTGGTATCGTTGGATACCAGAAATAAATGAAATTGGATTTCTGAAATTAAAAAATTGAATTTTTGATGGTTTGGGAAAATAAAAGAATTTAGTTTAAAGGAGATAAATTTATTTGAAATCAAAGTGATAATTGATTGGGTATTTAAAATAAATCTTTGAGGAATCCATATGAAAACTTATTTAATGTTGAATGAAAAATTGATTTTTGTGTTGAAAATAAATTTGGGAATCGATTTGTAAAATGATTTGGTAATTGGGATTAAAAGTTAGAATCAATTTGAAATGTGATTCGGTGTTGAAGTAAATTCAGAAATCAATTTGAAATTCGATTTGGGATTTGAAATAAAATGGAGAAATCAATTTTTAAAGTTGATTCGGAGTTGAAAATGAATGTTTGGAAAACGATTTGAAAATCGTGTAAAAGTGGATTTTTGGGAATGTAAATTCCGAATAGAAGTTGTAAAGGAAAGGGAAATATGTTTTAAAAATAAATATTGATTTATTTTTAAAAGTGTGGAAAATATGGTTTGAAATCGGATTTTCAAAGTGATGAAGTGTGGAAATAAATTTACAAATTTGAAATGTAAATTTGAAATAAATCGATAAGGATTTATCTAATTGGTTTAAATGGACCATAATATGATTTGAAATTGATTTTCAAACGTGAAGTATGAAATATGATTTGAAATTGATTTTCAAACGTGAAGTATGAAATATGATTTGAAATTGATTTTCAAACGTGAAGTATGAAATATGATTTGAAATTGATTTTCAAATGTGAAGTGTGGAAGAATATATATCTTGTGAAAAGATTTTAAATTTAATAAATAATTTGGGAAAAATTATTTGAATTGGATGATTGTTATGAATGTTATTGATAGTTAAAGAACCAACTATCAATATTTGCCTTTGAAATGACACTTGATTTGTTTTTAAAACAAACGCTCATTATTCGGTTAAGCCGGGAGAGGACCTTTATGTCATATAACCCATTCCGAATAGTGATACGTCGCGAATGGATAACATTTGAAGACCGGTGTGAAGACCGAATATTTGTGAAAATGAAAGGACAACCTGTCGAATGTCTCTGCACCGAGTTGCTCCGGTATAGAGATTTATATCACTCTTTTTGTGATGGGAAGTTCGGACGTGATTAGTGAATATCCGGATTGCAAGGACTTCTTTGGAAGTGCCTTCGGTTCCGTTCGATCCCGGAACGGACTTGTATGGATGTGTGTCTGACGTTACACTTTGAGATGTAAAGCTGGTTTCTATCAAATACATTTCTGTTGGTGGCGGAGAATTTATTCTCTTAGCTTAACACCCTTCTCTGAGACGTACGAGCTCAGAGGTTATGTAGTTGATGGTTACTAGTGATACATTCCCAATTTGGTAATGTGGCACACGAAGTGCTGATGATCATTTGTGGATCAAAGCGTGGCTTTGTGAAAAAGCGTGGCTTTGTGAAAAAGTGTAGCTTTGTGGACGAGACTTCGTCGAGCCTCACAACCCGGTAATGGTCGAAACAGGAATGTTGCGACAAAGGTTTGTAGGGGTAGCACCCCTAGGGAATGCCATTTCCTTCTGGATAAAAGGTGATATCATGGTATGGATCCCAGATATTTTACCTATGTTGATTATATTTTGTGGATGTTGCTTTTCGATTGAGGATCCTCGGATAAAGGTTGGTAACGACCGGGGGATGGCATAGCTCGTGTGTTAGTTACCTAGTTACAGCTCGGTTAGAGCGTGAGGTAGCGTCGGCCTTTTGTTTGCGGAGATCCGGTTAGGATCCGAGGCGTCTTTCCAGAGGCGTTCTATTTCGGTATAAGGAAGTTCCTTTGCCTGACCATTGTTTGAAATCCAAAGAAACACTACGAACCCTGTACGGTTTTTAATCGTATTACCTGCTATGGAATGTGGCGGTAACCTGCTACTGAACATAGTAGCTATAGTAGACATACAACAATTGTTGTATGTTGGCTAAGATTGATATTATACTTTCGAAATGTTTTCCACACTAGACATTAATACTAATATCAATTGATTTTGCGTAGTAAGCATTTTTGACTATCATAAGGAGAAATCTCCTCCAATTCTGCGTTTGCATTGTGTGTGTGGTGGGAGGCCTTATGGTAGTTTCATTTTCCAAAAGCATTGCGAATTGTTTTATTTTCTTTGCGAAAATAATTGTTTTACGATCTCACACCAGTCACCATGACTGACCTGGAGTTTATTGTTCCCTTTCTAAACTCTGGGTTCCCATAATTTTCCACACGGGCAGCCTAGAGTTATGTTATCAGGATATTCTGGATATTCTGGAGCTTTGGAGATGAGCGGGATGGCGAAGCGTACTATCGTACTTGTTATTTATTCCGCTGTGTATTCTGTATGAGGACAAGTTTATATAACTGTCCATTGTTGTAAACTCTGATGATTGATGTATGTATAAACTGATATAGTCTTTTGTTTTAAAGATTATTGATTTATCTATTATATATTGTTCCGCTGCGATATGTGAGATTCTGATATTGTTCCCGTTCTGTGTTATTCTTCTTTCTTTTTCTTCTATCTTTTCTTCTACCTCTTCTTTTAACCCTAAAGTTTCGCGTTTCCGCCATTCGATTATTCGACAATTTGGTACAGTGGACGTATCGGTGTCGAGTTTTCGAAAGACGGATTTGCGGGTCTTTACAAGAGTGAGAGAATTTAAAAATTTTCTGACTTGATCTTCTTCCGAAAATTCCTTTCCCAAGGATATTAAAGAATGCACAATATCCTGAAATCGACTATACATATCGAAAATAGACTCATTAGTATTCATTTTAAATATCTGAAACTGATTTGTGAGCATGGAAATTTTGGTCTGTTTAACTTTGCTTATTCCTTCATGAGTAACTTGCAAAGTTTTCCCGATTTCATATGCAGACTTACAAACTGACACTCTATTAAATTCATTCCTATCAAGTGAACAAAACAGAATATTCATTGCTTTAGAATTATTTTGTGCAACAGCCTTTTGTTCAGTGGTCCACTGTGCAAAGTTAGTTGTGGGTTCATAATATTCATTCTGTGTGATATTCCAAGTGTCTAATCCTACAGATTGTAAATATATTTTCATCCTACATGCCCAATATGCATAGTTACTACCATTAAAAAGTGGTGGTCTGACAGCAGACTAACCTTCTACAAATGAACTAGTGTTAGAAACAGTACCAGTGTTGGTAGCCATTTAGAAAACTTTTCAAAATTCAGATTATGAAACTTTTGAAAATCTTGCTCTGATACCA